>JAWQEG010001294.1:5000-1387500 GCA_033782935.1 Petrolisthes cinctipes
TTATGTTGTACCTTGCTCCTATGTTTCGTAGGCTGGCTCTACTTCTTTATGTACGACCACAAGTACCAGATGTTGGTAGTGATGATGGTGGTAGTAGTGGTAGTGATGATGGTAGTGGTGATGGTGGTAATGATGGTGGTAGTGGTGATGGTGGTAGTGGTGGTGGTGGTGGTGGTGATGGTGGTGGTAATGATGGTGGTGGTGGTGATGGTGGTGGTAGTGGTGGTGGTGGTAGTGATGGTGGTGGTAGTGATGGTAGTGATGGTGATGGTAGTGATGGTGGTGGTACTGATGGTGATGGTAGTGATGGTGGTGGTAGTGATGGTGGTAGTAGTAGTAGTATTAGTAGTAGTAGTATTGGTAGTGGTAGTGGTTGGTTTCTTTAATAGTATATTAACACAACACATATATCATAATTATATACAGTGTTAAGAATAAGGATCATATAACCTAACCTAACCCAATCCAACCCAACCCAACCCAACCTAACCTATCCTAACCTAACCTAACCTAACCTAACCTAACCTAACCTAACCTAACCTAACCTAACCTAACCTAACCTAACCTAACCTAACCTAACCTAACCTATATCATAATTATATACAGTGTTAAGAATAAGGATGATATAACCTAACCTAACCTAACCTAACCTAACCTAACCTAACCTAACCTAACCTAACCTAACCTAACCTAACCTAACCTAACCTAACCTAACCTAACCTAACCTAACCTAACCTAACCTAACCTAACCTAACCTAACCTAACCTATATCATAATTATATACAGTGTTAAGAATAAGGATGATATAATGGTGTATATATATTTTCCTCTTTGCCTGTCACAACATATTGGGAGATTGATTCAATATTCACCCTTAAGGAGGCGCGGGAATAGGGGAAAAGGCTTTGGGGGGTGCGGGAGTAGGGGGATAGGCTTGGGAGGGGGTTAGGGAGGTACGGGAATAGGGGGAAAGGCTTTGGGGGATGCGGGAGTAGGGGGATAGGCTTGGGAGGGGGTTAGGGAGGCGCGAGAATAGGGGGAAAGGCTTTGGGGGGTACGGGAGTAGGGGGATAGGCTTGGGAGGGGGTTAGGGAGGCGCGGGAATAGGGGGAAAGGCTTTGGGGGGTGCGGGAGTAGGGGGATAGGCTGGGGAGGGGGTTAGGGAGGCGTGGGAATAGGGGGAAAGGCTTTGGGGGGTGCGGGAGTAGGGGGATAGGCTTGGGAGGGGGTTAGGGAGGTACGGGAATAGGGGACAGGCTTTCTACCCACCCCAAGCCTGTCCTTCTATTCCCACTCCCACCCCCAGTCCACCCCCCCTCCCCCCAAGCCTGTCCCCTACCCCCACACCACCTTAAGGGATCCAGTGATGTAGTCTAAAAGTTGGAGAGAAATTAGTCCTTCCAATATTGCCACGAAACACACACACCTATAGGGAAGGAGGTTGTTTGGTGGCATGGTCAGGAGGAATCAGAAGTCTCCAATTTTATACACGATCACAGGGTCCTTAATTAATTAACAGAGGTACCATACAGTGTCAGAATGTTCTTGTTTTGTCTTCAAGTAATTAATTAATTCACAGTAGACAGTTATCATACTTTGTTTCTTTGACCATAATACTAGTGTTTAAAATGTCACACTTAGTTGTCCTATAAATGTTGTGTTACAAGAAGGAAAATGTTGTGTTTTGACAGTACTATAAAGGATCGATTCCACAGTTATATTTGTTTGTTAGCTTCCTAACAAACCACACTTGTAAGGAATTATTATTTACCAAAAGCTGAGTATCCGCATTCACAATATCTATCAAACAGTTAGATAATGATGATCACAGCATAGTTTACTCATCAAATTCATTAAATAATTCAGCAAAAAGTAATTTACACGGCTAAGATTCTTTCGTTCGCATGCTTACAAACCACTACGAACCACTGTGGAATCGACCCTATGTACAGTCGTGGTCAAAAATAATCATCCACATAATATTATACGTAACTTTATAACAATTTGCTGTCTAATGTTTTCATGTTCACATGTAATGTTATTGTTTTAAGTAGTGTATAGCTGCTTGTATTAAATTAAACGATGGTACTTAACCTGTGTGTGTATGTGTGTGTGTCTGTCTGTGTGTGTGTGTGTTATTGTTTTAAGTAGTGTATAGCTGCTTGTATTAAATTAAACGATGGTACTTAACGTGTGTGTGTATGTGTGTGTGTCTGTCTGTGTGTGTGTGTGTGTTATTGTTTTAAGTAGTGTATAGCTGCTTGTATTAAATTAAACGATGGTACTTAACGTGTGTGTGTATGTGTGTGTGTCTGTCTGTGTGTGTGTGTGTTATTGTTTTAAGTAGTGTATAGCTGCTTGTATTAAATTAAACGATGGTACTTAACGTGTGTGTGTATGTGTGTGTGTCTGTCTGTGTGTGTGTGTGTTATTGTTTTAAGTAGTGTATAGCTGCTTGTATTAAATTAAACGATGGTACTTAACCTGTGTGTGTATGTGTGTGTGTCTGTCTGTGTGTGTGTGTGTTATTGTTTTAAGTAGTGTATAGCTGCTTGTATTAAATTAAACGATGGTACTTAACGTGTGTGTGTATGTGTGTGTGTCTGTCTGTGTGTGTGTGTGTTATTGTTTTAAGTAGTGTATAGCTGCTTGTATTAAATTAAACGATGGTACTTAACGTGTGTGTGTATGTGTGTGTGTCTGTCTGTGTGTGTGTGTGTTATTGTTTTAAGTAGTGTATAGCTGCTTGTATTAAATTAAACGATGGTACTTAACGTGTGTGTGTATGTGTGTGTGTCTGTCTGTGTGTGTGTGTGTTATTGTTTTAAGTAGTGTATAGCTGCTTGTATTAAATTAAACGATGGTACTTAACGTGTGTGTGTATGTGTGTGTGTCTGTCTGTGTGTGTGTGTGTTATTGTTTTAAGTAGTGTATAGCTGCTTGTATTAAATTAATCGATGGTACTTAACCTGTGTGTGTATGTGTGTGTGTCTGTCTGTGTGTGTGTGTGTTATTGTTTTAAGTAGTGTATAGCTACTTGTATTAAATTAAACGATGGTACTTAACCTGTGTGTGTATGTGTGTGTGTCTGTCTGTGTGTGTGTGTGTTATTGTTTTAAGTAGTATATAGCTGCTTGTATTAAATTAAACGATGGTACTTAACCTATTTATTGGAAAGTTTATCAACTAAGGAACAGAGGGAAGCTGTCAAAATCTGACGTGAGTTACTCTTATATGGATGATTTATTGACCACCACTGTATGTTTCAATGTAACCGAATGTGTATAATTTATTGCTTATTGATCCTTACTGATGTTGTATATGCTGCTGTTTTTATTATGTGTTTGTGTGTGTGTGTGTACAGCCACAATCAAATAACCAACGACACTTTCCTTCCATCATGTACATTTAATCAGTATCATATCAAAATATAATCATACAACAACACCTTATGTCAACTCAACCCTCTCAATTATTATTTGTATTATGAGGTGCTGCAAAATCATACACGTGTTGTTCTTTATTACCAAGATTATTATTATATTTATTATGAGGTGCTGCAAAATCATACACGTGTTGTTCTTTATTACCAAGATTATTATTATTATTATTATGAGGTGCTGCAAAATCATACACGTGTTGTTCTTTATTACCAAGATTATTATTATTATTATTATTATTATTATTATGAGGTGCTGCAAAATCATACACGTGTTGTTCTTTATTACAAAGATATTTACTACGATGGAAGGAATGTGTCGGTGGATATTTGATTGTGTCTGTACACCCGAGCTCGTAAATTTTCGACCACGTACTTAGATGTTTATGTCATTTGAGCTGGTAACATTTATTTGGGACCATCTACTTAGATGTTTATGCCATTTGAGCTGGTAACATTTATTTGGGACCACGTGCTTAGATGTTTATGCCATTTAAGCTGGTAACACTTATTTGGGACAACGTGCTTAGATGTTTATGCCATTTGAGCTGGTAACACTTATTTGGGGAGGAATCAGAGTAGGTGGAACATAGTAGAGAGACATAATACAATCTTTCACCTATAATGACACCTTCCCTACACAGTGTTACCAGCTCAGATGACATAAACATAGTAGAGAGACATAATACAATCTTTCACCTATAATGACACCTTTCCTACACAGTGTTACCAGCTCAGATGACATAAACATTTTGAGGACGTGGTCGAGAATTTACGAGCTCAAGTGTACATTGGAATACCTTGATTCACCTAAAGTATGCCAGGAAATAATGCCAGTAGAGTAAAAAATAATTGTGGCCTGATATTGCTGGGAATAATTTGTTGGAATTATTTGCTTTGATTGTAACCTGTGATTTAATAAAAACAAAAAGTTTGAATTTTTTTCTGCAGATCAGTGTTTTATTATCAGTCCTCCTTTGTTTATTAAGAACCCTGTGATCGTGTAGGAAAATTGGTGGCGTCTGATTTCTCCTGTCTATGCCACGAAACAAACAACCTCTTTCCATATAGGTGTGTGTGTGTGTGTGTGTGTAAATTGGAGGCTTCTGATTCCTCCTGTCTATGCCACGAAACAAACAACCTCTTTCCATATAGGTGTGTGTGTGTGTGTGTAAATTGGAGGCTTCTGATTCCTCCTGTCTATGCCACGAAACAAACAAGCTCTTTCCATATAGGTGTGTGTGTGTATGTGTGTGTATGAAAATTGGAGGCTTCTGATTCCTCCTGACCATGCCACGAAACAAGCTCCTTCCATTATGTGGTGTTTCCTGGCAATGTTTGGAGGACTTTTTTATCTCCAATTTTCTGACTACAACACAGGATTCCTTAAAGTAAGAAATAAAAAGTACTGAAAGCGTCGGTGACGAAAGTGAATTTAGCTGAACATGGCTGGGAGAAATACTAGTCAAAAAGGAACATCACATGATACAACAGAGAGAGGTGAAGAAGGGAGGGATAATAGAGGGAAAGGAAGAGAATATGAACTTCAAATTAAAAGGGTTACACAAATGGAATAAAATATTGAGGAGAATTCGAAGAGATGGAAGGAAATGGTACAAGAGATGAAGGAAGTAAAGGTGTTATTATGGAATAAGATGGACAAGTGAGTGGTTGGTTAGTAGTTAGTGTGTGTGTGATGCAGTGAGTGGTTGGTTAGTAGTTAGTGTGTGTGTGTGTGTGTGTGTGTGTGGTTAGTATTTAAATCGTGTGTGTGTGTGTGTGTGTGTGTGTGTGTGTGTGTGTGTGTGATGCAGTGGTTGGTTGGTTGGTTAAGTATTTAAAGTGTGTGTGTGTGTGTGTGTATGTGTGTGTGCCAAGTAGAGATGGTTAGTTTTAAGCTGGATGAAGTTAGATTAAGTCATTATAGGTTAGGTTAGACCAAGATTAAATTATGCTTAGCGTAGAACAGGCTATAGATGAGATTAGGTTAGGTTAGGTTAAGTTAGGTTAGGGTAGGTTAGGTTAGGTTAGGTTAGGTTAAGTTAGGTTAGGGTAGGTTAGGTTAGGTTAGGTTAGGTTAGGTTAGGTTAGGTTAGGATATGTTAGCTTAGGTTAGCTTAGGTTAGGTTAGGGTAGGTTAGGTTAGGTTAGGATAGGTTAGGGTAGGTTAGGTTAGGATAGGTTAGGTTAGGTTAGGTTAGGTTAGGTTAGGTTAGGTTAGGATAGGGTAGAGGGTCAAACAAATGAGCACTCAAGTAACGGAATTAAGTGATATAATCATTTGTCAGATATAATGGTGAGAGGGACACCATAGCGGGAGATCCAGGTGGAGATGAAGGCTTTGGCAACAGTGGTGGTGTTGATGACGGTGAGAGGTGACACTTCTGGCCATCTGGTGAAGCGGTCCACACAGGTGAGGAGGTATCTGCAATTTTCAGAGGGAGGAAGGGGACCTACCAGGTCGATGTGAACGTGGTCAAACTTAGCAGAGGGCGGTAGGAAGGTTGCTGGAGGCGACTTGGTGTGTTTGTTGATTTTACTGGCTTGGCAGTGTTGGCAGGAGCGGGTCCACTCTCTTACATCCTTGTTGATTCCAGTCCACACAAATCTTGAGGTTAGGAGCTGTTGAGAAGCACGAATACCTGGGTGGGAGAGACTGTGGAGTTGGGAGAAGAAGAGGAATCTGTGATTCTTAGGAACATAAGGGCAGAGAGAACCAGTGGAAGAGTCTGCGAAGAGAGAAACATTAGTGCCGGGGTAGTCAACCTTTTTCATTTGCAGGGTGGGGTTCGCTGGGAGTTGCGTCAACTCTGGGTCATCAGTTTGATGGGCGGTGATAGCGGCGTAGTTGATGAGGGTTGCTGAGTTGCGCGAACGTGAGAGGGTGTCTGCAGGCACGTTTTCACCTTTGATATACCGAATGTCAGTGGTTAATTGTGAAATGTAAGAAGTGTGGCGTACTTGTCTTGGTGTGTAGGAGTTCTTGTTGTTGAATGTGGAGGCGAGAGGTTTGTGATCAGTCAAAACATGAAAAAGCCTACCTTCAAGGAAGTAACGGAAGTGTTTGATGGCTTTATAGATGGCGAGAAGTTCTCTGTCGAAAGCACTGTATCTTGATTCCGCTGGAGATAGTTTCTTGGAGAAGAAGGCGAGCGGCTTCCAGTCATCATCGTGGTGTTGCTGTAGGATGGCACCCATACCTGTGTCAGATGCGTCAGTGCAGATGGCTGTAATGGCATCTGGAGTAGGGAAGCAGTGGGAGGTGGCTTCTCCAATGGCGTTGGTAGCATTGGTGTAGGCTTGCTCGGTAGTGTTTGTCCATGTTAGTGTTATTGACTGACCTCTCTTGCAGGCTGAAGGAGTGCTGCACAGTGTGGGATGAACCTGTTGTAGTAGTTGAGCATTCCCAGGAAGCGTTTTAGTTCGCATTGAGTCTTGGGTCTTGGGAACTGCTGGATGGCTTCCTGTCTTGAAGGTGTGGGAGAGATACCAGAGGAGGAAACAGTGTGTCCAAGGAATTGGGTAGAGTTGACACTGAAGGAGGACTTGGCAGTGTTAAGTTGTACCGGTATACCGTAAGTTTGGAATCTCTCAAATACCTGTGTAAGATGTTGCTGGTGAGTTTTTTCGTCGGGGCTGACGATGAGGACGTTAACATAGGCGAAGCAGAAGGGCAGTCCGCGTAGTACTTTGTCGATAAATCTCTGGAAGGTCTATGCAGAGTTCTTGAGACCAAAGGGCATCCTGACATATATAAATAAACCAAAATGGGTGATGATGGCTGTTTTAGGAATATCATCAGGGTTCACAGGGAATTGGTGGAAGGCTTTGACGAGGTCGAGATTAGAAAAGATGGTTATGCCAGAAAGTTGGGAAGATAAATCTTGGATGTTAGGGATAGGGTATCTGTCTATAATAGCCTTACTGTTAAGTGCTCTGTAGTTGCCGGAGGGTCTGATGTCACCGTTCTTCTTGTTAACAATGTGGAGTGGAGAAGCCCAGTTGCTTGAACTTGTTTGGATGATACCTCAGTCGAGGAAGGACTCGAATTCAGCCTTGGCAAGTTTATACCGTTCATGGGCGAGACTTCTGGCCTTGACATAGGTGGGGGCTTCAGTGGTCTCCATGTAGTGAAGGGCGTGGTGCTTGGCTGGCGTGACTGCAGAGTATGGCTATGTAAGAGAGGGGTAAGACTTGAGTAAGGATGCATACCTGTTGTTAGCTGAAGACTGCTGTGTGCTTGAACCTTTGGCGATCGAAGTGTTGGCGGATATTCTGGTGAGTGGATCGTACAACTTGCGGGTCTTGAGGTTGATGGAGAGATTGTAGTGTGTGAGGAAGTCAGCACCAAGTATGGGTTGGGAGACATCAGAGACGTAGAAGGCCCACTCAAACGCTCGTCGTAGATGGAGTTCAACCTTGAGGGTAAACTTGGTGTCGACTGGTATGGTGGAAACGTTGGCTGCAAAGAGTGAAATGATGGGTGGTAGTCTCCTTTGGCTGGCTGTAGCAGAGAGAACACTAATCTCGGCGCCTGTGTCTACTAAGAAAAACTTATGGTTGAGTGGATCTCAGATTTGGAAGAGTGTGGACTTCCGTTTGCAGGCATTATGGACCACTAGTGACTGCTGGTGTCGTTTCCCGAATTAAATGAACAGGGTTGCTGGCAATGGTGTACATATTGACCAAAACGATTATGATTGAAGCACATACCGTTACTGTTGGAGTTGGTGGAGTTGTTGGAGTTGTTGCGGGAGTCTCTGCTGCAAAACCTGTGGCGTCGTGGAGTTGGAGAGCAGGCCCGAGACTGTTGTTGTACTTGAATTGTCAACTCACTTACTTGTGGTTCCAGGCTGAAGATGAAGTCCTTGAGTTGGGTGATTTCGTTTGATGAGGTGATGTGGCAGATGGTGGTGTCATTTAGGATGGTGTCCATGAACTCATCTGCAAGCAGGGCGAGGTCTTTAAGGGGTAACTTGCCTTTAACTGTGATGAAGTTGTGTTGGATGGTCTGCGGGAGGCGCTTATAGAAGAGGTGGGTGAGGATGGTGGTGTCGAAGGACTGCTGGTGGGTACTGATGAGTTTCTTCATCCGTCGGAGGAGGTCGGTAGGTTTTTCATTCCCTAGCTCTTCCTTGGAGAGAAGTTCCTGGAGTCGAGTAGAGAGAGAAGCTTCAAGACGTGTGGTGATGGTCCTCGTAGGGAGTGTCACTGGTGCAGGCAGGCGGCTGTGACAGAATTAAAGAGTTGGGCGAGGACTTCAGAAGGCGGAAGGGTGGTGACGGCACTGAACTTCTTAAGACTGGAGGTGATGCGGTGTGCTCTGAAGTTGACTTCAAGAATGGTGAACCATAGGGTAGGGTTGTGAGAAGAGAAGGTGGGAGTATGAAAGTTAGAGATGGTGGGAGTGGTGTCAGAGATGTCTTGAGGTTCAGACATGGTGAATGTGGAAAAAGGCAGCGACAGGTGGGGTAAGAAGAGATAGGCTGCAACGGGTGAGGTTGGGAGGGAAAGGCGGCTGTGGGTAAGGTAGGTAGGTTAGAAATGTAGGGAACGGACAGCGTCGGGTAAGGTGAGTAGTGGAGGAAGAAATAGGCAGCTTCAGGTAAGGTGAGTAATGGAGGAAGAAGTAGGTAAGGTGAGTAGTGGAGGAAGAAGTAGGTATGCTAAGTTAGCAGTGAGAGAGAGAGACGGCGGCGGCAGGTAGGCTGGAGGCGGCGGCAGGCAGGCTGGAGGCGGCGGCAGGCAGGCTGGAGGTGGCAGCAGGCAGGCTGGAGGCGGCGGCAGGCAGGCTGGAGGCGGTGGTGGCAGGCTAGAGGCAGCGGCAGGCAGGCTGGAGGCAGTGGTGGCAGGCTGGAGGCGGTGGTGGCAGGCTGGAGGCAGCGGCAGGCAGGCTGGGTAGAATTGCTGAGGGGAAGGAGGAATGTTGTGGCGGCAGGCAGAGATGCAGTGAAAGTGAGAAGTAGCAAAGGAGAGGAGACAACTGAAGTGAATTGTCCAAAAAATAACTAGCGAGCCAGTGGTTGCGGGCTGCTAGTCAGGAGATGTGTCACTCAGGAGGTCACCAAAATGTTGCGTGTGCAAATAAGGTTGTCTCTTAATATCCTGTGCAAGAACTGTGAGATGTTTGGGGTGCATTTCTTAGCAGTAATTAGTCCGTTTATTTGCTATGGTAGGATGAGTGATAACATTCCATCAGCGGAGAGCTGTATTTCCTAATTTTAACAATATATTCATGCGAGTAGTACCTGGTACATTTGAGGAGTTACTAATACAAACATGTGGTATGTACACTACAAAGTAATGAAACAGCACGAGAAAGGATACAATGGGTAAACCAGATTCATGGGGAGCGGCATTACTCGAACTGACAGTGGAGAATATGATGACAAAATGGGTGACAGAAAAAACTAGGTATAGAGGAACAGACGAGCCATCAATGCTCCATCTGGTGTTCACTAGGGAGGCGGATGTAATAGCAGACATCACATACAAAAGTCTGTTAGACAAAAGTGATGATGAACACTCGGAATCCAAAATTTGTACCCAGGTCTTGTTGAAGTTTTGAATCAGTTGACATACTAGTGAAATAATGACAACGCTTATCCTGTTTTATATTTGCTTAAGCTCGCTATATTAATACTCGATCAGGATATTCAAAGGAAGCCTGGATACATATTTTGGATTGCGAGCGTACTTATTGAGTTGAAAATATTAGAGAGAGGTGTAGATGTGAGGGATGAAGCACATAGGGAGAATAGGTTGAATTATGGAAGGACTGAGTTTAGAAGCCAAAGAAAGTTCTTTTCGGGTACAGACTGGATGGAGCTGGTGGATGCCGGAAGTGTGCAGAGAAAATACCTTATATTTGGAAAAAATATATACGGAAGGAGTATCTAAGTATGTACAGTCACTAATAAGTATACAGCTCTGGTTGAAGCTTTGAACAGGCCAAATTCACCAGCGAAGTAATTCCAATGGAGATGTTATTGTAGACACACCTGAATACTTATTAGTGCTGGTGACTGTATCAAAATATAAGATAAGTTAACTGAAGAAAAAAGAATGGTTCACTGGACAATGTGAGACAGCAAGATTCAGAAAGGAGGAAGCCTGGAATAGAATGCGGAGGAAGAATACACAGAAAAATAGAGAGGCATTTCAAAAGGCAAGAAATAGTTATGTTGAGGCAAGAAAAGAGGCGGAGAAAAATTATGAAAAAGATATCGTGGATAAATGTATAAAAGAACCTAAATTGTTATATAGGTTTATAAATGGAAACATGAAACAGAAGGTTGGAATCAAGAGGCTAAACATGGAGGGTGAAGATGATTAGAATATTTGAGAAGTTATGAAGAAGAAATTCCAAGAGGTATTTACAAGAGAGTGAGTTTGATAGGAATAGAGAGGACAGAGGGGAGGTTATGCTGGGGGACATAAAGGTGGAGAGGGAAAATCTACTGGATGGAAGAAAAGAGGAAGGTCCGGATGGAATTGCCGGGATGATTCTTAATTAAGGAATGTAATGAACAGTTATTATTGCCAGTCTACAGTATCATAGAGAGTAGCCTACAGGAGGGTAAAGTTCCAAAGAAGTAGAAGAGAGCACACATAGTGCCTTTATATAAAGGATGCAATAAGGAAGATCCTCTAAATTACAGGTCAGTGTCAATAACAAGTGCAAGCTATGCGAGGGTATAATAAAGAATGAATGGGTAAGACACTTGGAAAGTACAAAAAGCATAACTAAAGCCCAATTAGGATTCAGGAAGGGGAAATCATGCATCACAAATTTATTGAGTTTTTACTCGAGGGTAATAGATGGGGTACAGGAGAGGGAAGGATGGGTCGCTTGTGTTTAGCTGGATTTAAAGAAGGCATTTGATAAAGTTCCTCACAGGAGGTTGATGTGGAAGTTGGAAAATTTTGGTGAAGTACAGGGAAGGCTCCTGGAATGGATGAAGGATTATTTGGTAGGGAGGCAGATGAGTACAGTAGTCAGGGGTCTGAAGTCAACATGGAGAGAAGTTGTAAGGAGAGTACCACAAGGTTCAGTGTTGGGACCGATTATGTTTGTTGTATATGTTAATGACATGGTGGAAGGTGTCGAAAGCTATACAAGTCTGTTTGCAGACGACGCTAAAATAATGAAAATGATAGAGGATGCAAGGAGTTGTGAGGAATTACAGGAGGATTTGAACAAGATTCTCAAGTGGAGCCAGGATTGGGAAATTTAATTTAATGCTAAGAAATGGGAAATAGTAATAGTAGGCCATCAGGAAATTACAGCATGGGTGGGTAGGCAATACAAACGGCACCCGAGGAAAAGGATTTGGGGATGACTATTCAAAACTCACTCTCACCAGAGAAACACATTAACAGGGGAAATTTTATGGTGGTAAATCTGGAGTAACTGAATCCTCCAAACTATCGCGCACCACAATCCGCAGCCCACCTGAGTAGAAGCCCGAGATTAGAAGCAGGCGGTTTCTGGACGACAGCCCACCTAAACCATCATGAGGCCACACACATTTCGAACCAAAGGAAGCTTTGAGTCTAATGTCGTCCAGAAACCTCATAGTTCAAAACTCGGGCTTCGACTCAGGTAGGTTAGAGATTGTGGTACCCGACTGTACAGTACACTCGTGATACGTAATCCCTGACCAGAGACGAACGGCAGGCACCACACACACACACACATACCCTGCATTCGAACTCATCAGCCTCTATAGGTGTACTGGGTAGGGAAATGAGCAATACCAGGCGATTCGAAGCTTTCTGCTCCTCACACTCTGGTCAGAAATTATGTATCACGAGTGTACATGACTTGAGAATTAGCCGGGAATTTTCTCAAGGTGAAATTGACACCCTGAAACAACAAGTGAAACAGCTGAAGCTAGAGGACGAGGGCAACAAACAACTGATCAAGACACTATCTGAAGACTTGCAGGTGGGTTCCAATTCTATTGCTGCACTTATTAAAGATTGCTGTGGCTACCTGGATGATTATAAAAAACCTAATAATCTACAATTTGTGGGAATTGAGGAGGAATCTAACTAGATCTGGGAACAATCAGCCAAGAAAGTAAACCGCATATTGGAAGAAAAATTACAACAATCAAACATCCAGCTAGAGTGTGTTTATCGTGTAGGACAACACTACCACCATCAGAACGGTAAGTACCCCATCATTGACACCTTCAACAGAGTGTGTTTATCGTGTAGGACAACACTACCACCATCAGAACGGTAAGTACTCCATCATTGACACCTTCAACAGAGTGTGTTTATCTTGTAGGACAACACCACCACCATCAGAACGGTAAGTACCCCATCAATGACACCTTTAACAGGTTTTGTGATAGAGAGGCAGTCATCCGAAATCTTTCTAAGCTACAGGGAACACAGATTTACATTAATGAAGACTTGTGCCCCACATCGTTTAAGGCAAGCTAGGAGCGAAGGAAAAATGGCATATTTTCGCCATACGAAGTTAATTATAAAAGAAAGACACACCAACAAAGCTACCGCCGAACCTGAACCAACATCAACAACAACAACCTGAAATATCAGAAAAACAATATCTGACGTCACCGGGGATGGCGCTGCTGTCCCCGCCTTGGCCGCCACTAGTACTTCAGTTGGTAGCCAGAACCTGACCAGTAAGAGCCGTGAGGGACCGGCGCCTGCCATGGCTGGCACACCTGGGGGACAACGGACGGCCCCTCAATATCAAACCAAGTCAGCTGCAAGGACTTCACGGCAAAGGAATAAGTAAACTTCTCTCTGGCAGAAAAAAGTACACACCACCCAGCTAAATTTATAAACATATGTGTACTATGGATCAGAACCCTTTTCCATTTGCTTCATCTCGTTTCCATATTTAGTGACAATTGTTAACATAATTTTCCACTCCATGAAATTGATAACTTGACGTTCGAGCCTCTTAAATATTATGAAAATATACCGAATACTCTCTCCATTGAGTTCGACTTTAACGAAGTATATTGCAACTATCTCTTACTTACTTAATGAAAAACCTTCTCTTAATTTTATTGCCTTTAACATAAATAGTATACCGCTTCACTTAGACAGTTATGTTGAACAATGTATAAAGACAACTAACATGTACTTTGATGTTTAAAATTTTTGAGAAACAAGTCTCATTGATGCTATATGTTATAATGGTAAGGAAGCCAATACGTTACTACCCGGGTGAACAAACTCCAGAATACACAGTATAGGAAGGACTGTAGTCAGACCGCCCGAGTCCCCAAGGGAGGATTAACCTGTCTGGCCAAGGGATTAGTGTACTCGCCACGTCTGAAGGCTGGATGGTGGTAGAGGTGAGGCTCAGACAAAGGATAGATGTGCGGCAACGACAAAGGGACGGAGTGGCGTGTATGGCACCATTACAGTACCCCGCTCCCCCCCCCCCCCCCATGGAATAAATTTTATTAAGGGAGAGGGTAAGGTGTACAATGCATAAACATACAATAGTCATAGAAAAAAAATAACAAAATACAATAAGTCAAAAAGCAAACATATATGGATAACACAACTTGAATAATGAATGAATGTCATACAGAAATGTAAGGTTATAGTGTGGATTGTAGGAGTGGGAGACAAGGTAAGTGTGTGTCAATTAGTAGTAGGGGGAGTGTGTGTTAAGAGATGTGTGGAGTGTGTGAGTGTCTGTGTTGTGTACCACCACCACGTATTTAGCCGGGCGTTTTATAATACGCCCTGAACGAGAGGTGAATCCATCAGGGACCATAACGGGGTTCATCGTCCTGCCGCTCCTGTTGTGGGGGTGGAGGTGTAGCCAGGCGAGGTGAAGGCGTGCACTGGTGAGGAGGGCTGGCGGGACGAGGAGGTGTGGCTGGCATGATGTGGAAGACAGGTGGCAGTTCCTGAGGGAGACTAGAAACATAATTCAATGGAAGGAGGTGTGGGTTGGGCTTGTGGAGGCGGGGATAAAGGTAGGGTGGGTTCAGGTATAGGGGAGGTAACGGGATGGGGAGGCGGGAGCGTGGGAGTGATGGTAGGGGTAAAGGGTTCAGGTAGGTCATGATCAGGTGTGGTGAAGTTAGGATGGGAGGCAGGATTGGGGCTAAGGGAGGAGATAGGTTCCTGGGGGTAAGGTGTGTTGGGGAGGGGGGAAGGTGGTGGAATGACGGGTACAGGGATGGAGTCGGTGATAGGCGTGGATGGGGTAGGGGGTGGAGGGGGTAGGGAGGAAGGAGGTGACGTAACTGGTGAAGGAAGGGTAGGAATGGTAGGGTGAATGAGTTGAGGTGTGGGAGGAGGCACCTGCGTGAGAGTGTGGGGTGTCAGTAGTGGAGGCGTGAATAGGTAGGATGGAATGTGGGTGAGGAATGAGGTATGTCATAGAGGTTGCAGGTGGTTGTGTAGGTATGAATGGTGTTGCGTATGGTGTAGGCAAAAGCGGTGGCCGGTGTGATGAGGGGAGTATATGGGGCACGTATGAGGCGTGGCGAATGGGAGGTGTGGTGTGAGTATGCTTGGGTGTGGCTGGATGCGCGTGGGTTGTAGCAAGTGGCGTGGTGTGGGCAGGTTTTACCCGCTCCCAGGACATGATGTACGGCTTACCGCGTACCTGTAGCGTAACCGTTACATCCGCCTTGGAGAGTACGGTATGCGGGCCATTGTACATCTGCTAGAGTAGAGCGCGGTGGGAGTCCATGCGTAGGAGTAATGAAGGAGCGATGTTGAGGTCAGGTGGTAAGTACGTCTGCCTTGTTTGCTGGCGCGTAGGTATAGGTGTGGCGTTAGCGACCATACCGTTGCTTGCGGGGTGGTATGCAGTGGTCCATTGTCGGGGCGTCCCTAATAATGTCAGCATGTCCTGCCAAGCCTTGGATTCAAACTGGGTGCTTTGGTCAGTAACAATTACTGCTGGGGGACCAAAGTTAGACACCCATTTGCTAAGGAAATGGCGAGCGGTGCCTTCAGCGGTGATGTCATACATCGGAATGGCCGTACACCACCGTGTCGTCCTATCCACACACGTCAGGTAGTAACGGTATCCTCGGGATGAGGGGAGAGGGCCAAGATGTCGACATGCACCGTGTGAAATCTGCAAGAAAGAATGGTGAACTCGTGTAACAGTGGGCGTGTATGTCACCCCACCTTAGCGCGATGACAGAGAATCCTTGACCTGCTTCCTCATTCCCAGCCGGACTGCAAGCCGACTAATGAGGCAGAGTGTACCTGCAATCCCCGGGTGGTTGATGGAGTGATACTGGTTGAATACAGTTTCTCTAAATTGCTCAGGAATATAAGGGCGTGGAGTGCCGCAGGATGTGTCACACTAGACTTGCGTTGTAGTGTGGGGTGGACATAGTGTGTGTGGAGGTGGAAGAGTGTTGTGGGAAGGAGTGTAAGGAAGCATTAGGTGACAGGATGCTAGCTACAGCTTGTGAGGCCTGTGATGTGGCGTCCATGGTGTAGGCGGGAAGTATGCGGTGAGGTGATGTATGAACCAGGGGGTGGTGTGAGGTATGGGTGAATATGGGTGAAGGCATGGTTACACAACAAACACAGGACTGGGCCCGAGGGCAAAATACAAAAGAATGTGAAAAAAATGGGGGTAAGTAGCACTTGGGGGGGAATCACTGAGAGAAAGCGTAGAAAGTAAGTATACAATGTACTTAACTTGTTGGCCTATAGTGGGTATTTAAGGATATCCGTAGAGGCGAGAACGAGGATGAAGGTCGTGTTGTGTGGCGTCAGCAGCGATGCACGTAGAATAATCTGAGGCTCGTGGCCATGGCTGGTGTGGAGCATGTGTGCACGTAGTGATGGGGAGATCGGGCAGCGATGCACGTAGCATCCTTGTAGTGCACAGCACGTGGTTAAAGATGAGTACGTGGGTACGTAGTGAAGGGACAGTGGTGGTGTGCTGCATGTAGAGTAGATGTAGGCATGGCACGTGGACATTGTGGAGCACGTGGGCACGTAGTGGTGTAGGGGTAAAGCAGCGATGCACGTTGAGTTGATGCAGGGCACAGAATGAAGTTATTGTGGAGCACGTGGGTACGTAGTGAAGAGGAGATACGTCTGCGATGCATGTAGGGTGTTGGAGTGGATGATAAGGCACCCCTAAGGTAGGTGAGTGTGTGTGTGTGTGTAGGGATGATGCTGGACACGGAAATAATGAAGGAATAGGAACGCACATGGTGTAAAGGAGGAGAAAATGGGATCTAGGAGGTAGGAAAGAAATATAGGGAAAATGAATGGAATGGTAGGTAGAGCAACTGTAACACAGTGTTTCGGTTCTTATGATCCACCAGGATATTCCCGGTGCTCCCAACCAAAAACCCTGCGCTATCACAAAAAAAAATATTTGGATTCGTGTTCACTGTCTTCGACCTTCCTCAGGTGGCAGGGTATAGTGCAGACAAACTACTGTTCACAGATAAAAGACCCAGTGATTTATTATTGTGAGACCCATCAATTTACATATATAATAAATAAAAAATACATATAATTATTATAATGACAAAGCTTTCACAAGAAAAAAAAATAAAGATTTGATTAATACTGTACTTACGCCCCCCTTATTAACTAAAATTTACCCAATAGATTTAATACAATGTTTTCAAAGACTACCTTCCCCCTTACTCTACTCGAAACTTCAATATTACAAAAAACTAGACCAGAACACAGCCTTGCAACTTGACAAAATACAAAAATAAAATATAATGATTTAGGCTAGAGACTAGAAATGTTCTTAGTTAACCCAAAATTAAGTACAAGAAAAAATATAATACATATACCACCTGTAGCACACCACTGGAGACTGGACTCCCACTTACTGTACCACCCCCCTCCCAATTGTGAATGGACCTAGACTTCGCAATCACAATCACCTACTGTAGGAGTCAGTTTCCAGCAGAATTGCTCACAGGATTAGACACCTGCCATACACGTGGCATTTACAAAAAAAAAAAAAAAAATCAAGACACAGGCCAACTAGTGCTTTACCAAAACACCACACTAGTGGCTTACCAAAAAATAATATTGGCCAACTAGTGGCGTTACCAACTATAACACTGGCCAACTAGTGGCTTTTACCAGAAATAATAATAATACCCAACTAGTGGCTTTACCAAAAAAAAAAAATAATACTGCACTAGTGACTTTTACCAAAAATAATACTGCACTAGTGACTTTTACCAAAAATAATAATAATAACCTAATGCCTGACACCCTAATTCCTACGCCAGTTCACCAACAGATGAGGCAAGTCCCCACGTGGACAATATGGCGTCACAGCTGGTCGGGTCGAAAGAGAAGAGTGAGACAAAGTTGGCTACCCTCTTCCTTCTTCCTCGCTCAGCGGAGGCGGGAAAGATGCCACGCACTTCCACATAAATAAATCTTTATGACAACTTTAAATTAACACTCAACAGATTATTCAATGAAACCTGGTTATCATAAGCCTTTCACATAAAATAAGATTCAGTCTTAATTATATCCTCATCATCATCTCACAATATTACAACCTCTGTCGTCACTTTCGGTTCCAATGTTATGTATATTTGGGGACGAGATTATCACAATTGCCACAACAATGTTACCAACTCCCAAAGTAAGTTTCAGTTTGCTGGACAAATATAAGGCCAGAAAAGCAAGATTATTCCTATTTACAATATTTACACCTATATTCATTCTGCTTCCGTCGCAAGCTTCATCTCCTAAGGTGAAACAACTTAAGAATTAATTATTAGGAAATAATAGGAGCGTTACACAACGAAACAGGAAACCGGTGGAGAGAAGAGCGAGAGTAACAAAAACAGAGAAAGTGGGTATAGTACCGGGGACAAAAATTACGTTAAGGCAAATGTGGGAGGGATAGAACACTGGGAAAAGTGACCACAGTAACGAATGAAGCAAAATTGGAGGTAAAAATGTGAATGAGTAAGGGGTACCTTAGCAGCGAAGCAATGAGGTCGACGTTGGTGAAGTGGTGATGCGAGGCGTAGCTGCAGGGCCGCTGGGAAGTTTGGAAGTGGCGTGGCGAAGAGGTTGATGTGTACGTAGCGTGGTGGAGCTTGCGAGCATGTACGTATTACCTCGTACCAGTGTAACAGAGTTGAAAAGCCTGGATCGCCAATTATAATGGTAAGGAAGCCCTTACGTTACTACCTGGGTGAACAGACTCCAGAATACACGGTACAGTTTATTGGTAATATAGGGAAATGCAGTACATGTAATATTACGGGAGACCAGCCTGTCGTGTAGCATCGTGGAGAGTCTGTAGTTGCAGTGTAGCATTTGTAGTTACCGTGAGGAGTTGTGAAGGCTTGAACAACACATGTGTGGCAGGTGGACAATATCAGCGAGACAGGGCAGGACCTCATAGTACTGGAGCTAGTGGTATAATCTGTCTTCCAGCGGCTGGCAGCCCCCGTTTATCTCGTCGGCCCACATGACTTTCTCACCTGATACAGGTGCGCGGCTTGGTGAATCACTACCCGGGAATGACTGTGGTCAGACCGCATGAGCCCCCCAGGGAGGATTAACCTGTCTGGCCAAGGGATTAGTGTACTCACCATGTCTATAGCTGGATAGCGGTAGACTTGCGGCATCGACAAAGGTTAGCAGTGCGGCTAAGACAAAGGGAAGGATTGGTGTGCATAGCACCAATACACACTTGTCAGATTAAAACTTTGCCAGCCGTATGATGTTGTTGTTGTTGAAGTTCCTCAAGCTGTCTGGCCGAGCAGCACCGAGCTCCTGAGGAAGGCCATGGCCTGAACCGGGCATTCCCACAATGCCCTCAGAGAGTGTATGTTGGTTGTTGGTGAATGTGGTTGTGTACATTGTAGTCTTCCATAATCTGTTTTCCTTTAACATCCACTCGTGGTTCCGCTACATGGAAGCTATGTGGCGCTGCTCCAAGTACATGAGCAACCAGAAATTAGAGGCAGTATTTCGGGCCCTCCCCGATGAGGTGTTCGACACCATCTCCCCTACTCTTGCACACGACACCCTTAAGGAAGCCATCATTGCTTCCCAAGTGATGACAGAGCATCAATACTTGAAAGCCCTTGAGGACGCCGCCCATCGACTCTGTTGCGCCACATGCAACAGCTCAATGACAAGGCGGCCAAACCCTTCATTGAAGCCATCCTCAGGAGCCACCACGCCAAGTTACTGGCACCACCATTCAGCTGCACCTTCAAACTCACTGACTCACTCTTGGACACATTCTCAGACTGCGCATTCTCATGGCCCCATCAGCACCCCACAGCCAACATCGTCACGCCGCCTACACCCGCCGCTCCAACAGCTGCATTACCTTCACCACAACAACACCTGCCGCTAGCGCTGACACAACATTACCAACACCTTCCACAGACACAACACCACCATATGCTACCCACTACCCAACCACATGTTTCGCTGCCTACACAACACCTCCACACGCTACCACACACCCAACCACACCAGCCTCTGCCACCACAACACCTCCCACCCCAACCTGAACGCCAACACTCCCTTTCTCCTCCTCAACAACAGTTTCTCACATCACCTCCACAACAACCTAACCTACCTGCAACACAACTACAAGTCGATTCAGTGACACAACCCCTCAACACCATATTACACACTCTACAACAACCACCCGCTCACCAACAAAAACAGTACACTACACCACCACCCAATCTACAGCAACAGTACACGCCACCACCACACATACTACCTCCAATCCAGCGACAATCACCTTCTACCACACTGCAGCAACATTGGCAACACAGCCAACTATGCATCTACCACCAGAGGTTTGGTCATACCGCACGTAACTGCCACCCTCCCTGCCAATAGGGTTTTTTGTCCAACCGCCAGACATTCCAACCGATGTAGGAAAATGAATAAGGCGGTGGCAAGACAATGCCCTCTACGCTATCGCCCACACCTCAACAAACCACTCGGGGCCGAAGGACAACACACCGACACCACCTCACCTCAACCATCCTGCTACGGACCACAACACAGACGGCAACCTCGCTACTACGCCCCTGTTGCCCACACAGCAACAACCAGCCGCTACCTTCCCCACAGCTCGCACTCTCCTCTGATTGGAAGACCTCAAATCATGCGACAACTTCCTCGTTGTTGTTCCACCTCGAGATGAAGATAGGAAGAGCTAGGCTTCTACCACTTACGACCTTCTCGCCGCTAACAAGTCCCCCATCACCACCTAGGGCACAAGGAGTAGGGGTGTGACGCTCCTAAGGCAGGAATACGTCGTATGGCCGTTTGTCGTGGCTGACGTGCAGGCACCAATCCTGGGTCTGGATTTCCTAACGGCACATGACCTCCTCATCGATGCAAAAAGACAACGACTCATACACCAACCCACGGGAGCTACCATTCCCACCAAACACTGCTGACACACCACACCCACTATCACACACATCTCGCACTCTAACACCTACCAACACATCCTACAGGAGTTTCCACAACTTCTCTCCACTACCACCTCACAACCCACCCATGACCCAGGTTTCTACCACACTATCACCACGACAGGTCCCCCCGTTTTTGCCAAGCCACGGAGGATGCCCCCTGAACGCCTGGAGGCAGCCAAGAGGGAGTTCCAGGTCATGATCAAGCAGGGCGTGGCCAGACCTTCCTACAGCGCTTGGGCATCTCCACTGCACATGGTCCCCAAGCAGCATGAAGGAGAGTGGAGGGCATGCGGAGACTACAGGGCTCTTAACTCTGCCACCATCCCCGACAAGTACCCTATCCCGCACATCCTGGAATTTTACTCCAAGCTCCAAGGATGTGCGGTATTCTTCAAGATAGACCTAGTCCGTGCCTTTCACCAGATTCCTGTTGCAGAGGACGATATAAAGAAGACCGCCATCACTACGTCTTTCGGATTATTTGAGTTCCCGTCCATGAACTTCAAACTTCGTAACGCTGCACAGACGTTTCAGAGGGTCATGGGTAAGGTGCTGCGAGGGTTAGAGTACACTGTGGTGTACATTGACGACATCCTGGTCGCATCACACACCCATGTACAACAGCAGGACCTTGAGGGAACTCTTCTCCCACCTGCAGCAGAATGGACTAAATATTCACCCCTCCAAGTGCGTCACCGGGGCTGATCACTTTGACTTCCTCAGTCACCGTGTCACCCCCAATGGCATCACTCTGCTGCCGCAGAAAGTAGAGGCAGTGAGAGAATTCCCCCTACCAACTACTGCCAGGAAACTCAGGGAATTTCTGGGGGGGGGTGAATAATTACCACCGCTTTTTTCCTCACGCCGCCTCAGCTCTCGCACCTCTCCACAACTTACTCAAGGGACTAAAGAAGGCGGTGGAAGAGTGGATAAAGAGACGGACTGCGAATGTCAAGAACCCGGGTTCGAATCCACGAGAAAACGTCTGGGATTTTTCAGAGGTGAACTAGGTCCAGCTGTTCATCAATTATCCTGGTTACGCTGACACGTCAAGAAAATACCCCCCTACATAGATGCCCGACCATATTCCAAGATGCTGTGAGTGACGGTGTAGCTGCTCTCCCCTGATAGTGACACCAAGTAATCTTGGGGCCTCGCAAGAGTCACGGGCTACTGATAGTCTACAGCCCCAAGGTTGAGGTATAGGAAAAAAAAATAGTAGACACCTTCTCCCGATCACTGCCAGCACAACCATCAATCTCCAGCATCCAACACATTCCTCCTCTGGACTTCCCTGCACTAGCCACGGCTCAACAGAGTGACATGCACCTACGAGAGTTCGTCACAGGACTATGCCTGGAGTACCTGACAGCTTCTGATTCTATCACCAAGCTCTGGTGTGACATCTCCTTTGGCATCCCATGCCCTTACATCCCCACACAATTCAGGGAGACAGTATTCCAGTACTACCACTTGCTCAACCACCCCGGGGTGGCTGGTACACTCCGCCTTGTTGTTGTTGTTTTTTATTGCAGGGGAAATTACCTCTGCTTGGGCCTTATGCCTGTGTTGGCGGGCCCAACAGTCTGGTTTCCCTGTTCAGGGTCAGATGCCAGCTTGGTTAACCACATTGTGTTGTTTACAGTCATGCCACTTTCAGACCTCCAGAAAGAACCGCCGTGAAGGGGAAGCACACTACAACCACCAAACCACCGCCAATCCCCCCTCCAAATCAGTAGTGAAGAATGTTGAATCCTGGTGGAAATGCAGGATATCAAAAAGTCTTGGAGAGTAGGGGATAGTCTGAGTGGTTTAGTAAAAGTTGGAGTAAGGTCTGGAACGGAGTCTAGTTGAAGAGGTAAGAGGTTGAACTCTGATGGAAAAGCAGAGTTTCTATAGATTGATATAATGAGTGATTGGGTGAGAGTGTGTAGTAAAGATTTAAGGGAAAGACTTTGAGCTTTTATGTCAAAGTTGGAACGGAGTGTAGTTGGAGGAAGAGTTATTGGATATTCACTTTGCTGAAATTATCCAGTAATGTGTGTGAGGGCGAGGGTATCGTTGAAGAGTGGGTTTGATAAAGAGCAAGAGAAGAGGGGTGAGGATTTGAAGGAAGTAGGGGGTTACAGGGGTTTCAGCCCTGTTTCCCTAAGGTTAAAGCCCTGGAAGAATAATGATGATTAGTATAGTGTGCTTCATTGTGTGGATGTTGGCATTCGTTGTAGTATGTGTAAAATGTGTGTGTTGCAGTCTAGGTTTGTAGGGTGGGGTGAGAGCCATCATACGACCCAGACTTGAGGAAAGAAGCACACAAATAGCCCTAGGCTCCACTTGTCCACTGCAGTTCAGTGAACTGTCCCTAGTCTCTGGTGCCAAGTGGCACTAAACAAAATTAAACAAAATATGCCACATGAATACATCATTCCCGAGCATTACACTTTTGACTGAGACCCTCAGTGACCTACACCCGTCACAGGCTGCTAGTAGGAGTTGTACCGTTAACTCAGGGTGCTGCATGTATTTGTATTGTGTATAGTGTTTGCAGTTTAGGTTTGGAGGGTAGGGCGAGAGCCATCGTAGGACCCAGACTTGAGGAAGGAAGTACACAAATAGCCCTAGGCTCTGCTTGTCCACTGCTTTTTCCATGAGGGAGTGCCTCTCACCAGCAAACCATGTGGTTTAACCGAGCAGTGGCATTGCTGAGTGAGACCTTCAGTGACATACACCCGTCACAGGCTGGTAGTAGGAGAGGTGCCTTGAACTTTTGGTGCAGCAAGTGTATGTTTACCGCGGAGGGGCGCATCCCCTCATGAAGCCAACTCTCCTTACGATGTCATCCATGAGGAGGCGCACTTGAGTTGCTCCTGTGGTGACTTGGTCTTCGCCGGTCTGCACTCGGGGTCTCCTTCTTAAGCTGGCTGTGTTTGGGCACTCCAGAAGGTAGTGAATGAGTGGCTCTTCAGTCCTGTTTCCACAGTGCTGACACTCTTCTGACGCTTCTTTTAAAATGCAGTAACGCATCGTTACGTATCCCATCCTGATCCGATGTAAGTTGGTCCAGTCTCGGTGTGGAACTTTGGTTGTGAGGGGTATCAATCCTGTGGCTAAGATGTACCACCTGGCAGCACGTGAGGTTGCAGAGACGTCTCTAAGTCTGGAAAGTATTCTATCCTTGACTGCAGCCCTGGCCATGCTCTTGGTTTTCTTAAGGCTGGGAAGGATTTTGAAGGTAGGAGTAGGTCCTCTGGCTGCCAATTTGGCTCCTTTGTCAGCCCTCTCATTTCCATCTACTCCAACATGAATTGGGATCCAACAGATTGTGATGTGCCTCCCTTGTCCTTGTACCCTTTGTGACGTGGCAAGTACATGGGTCGTCAGTTGGACATTGTCTTCCGGGATGTACTTCCTGAGGTTCTGCAGTGCCGTCATTGAATCTGAGTAGATGAGGATGTGCTTCTCTGCCCTTCTCTCCGCATGCCTCATAGCCTGGGCTATTGCTGCAAGCTCAGTCTGAGTGGAGCTGCAGTGGTCAGAGGTCCTCCAACCTAAGACATTGTTGCCAAGGACAAAAGCGGCACCCGCCTTGCCACTCTCCGGGTCCACGGAGCCGTCAGTGTAGTAGACGGCTGTGTCTTCGTTAATCCTGCTGCCCATCACTCTGTTGGCATGCTGGAGGAGTTCATTTTCGCTGAGGTCTTTCTTGCCTCTCAGAAGCCGAACTATCTCTGTTTTAATGGCTGGTGTGGTCCACGGTGGTGGCACATGGTACTCACCGGCTGGTGAGTCTGTACCCTTCTTCAAGAGAAGTTTGACGTTGAGAAGGCTGTGTACTGTGTCTGCCACACTTCGGATCCAGGTCCCTCTCTTTGCACTCTGCCTGTCCTTTCTCAGTTCTTTGATGACCTCACTTTGGAAAGGATTATCCCTATAGTGATGTTTGGTTCTAGCTACCACACATGACACTACATAGTCGATTCTGTCTTGGATAGAACTCAGACCAGATTCATGCTGCATTACTTCTGTTTTGGTCCATACTGGGGCACCATATATGGTCCTCAGAGCTTTGTTCTGGATGTATCCCAGCTTGTGTGCCAAGGTCTTTGGTAAACCTGGAAGCACTATGGCAGCATAATCGATGATCGATCAGATGGCTTGTTTGTAGAACATTGTGAGAGTTCTGTTTGAGGTGCCGCTGTCATAGGACACTAGGGCCCTCAAGGCTGCAAGACGAGATTTAGTCCTATCCTGCAGGTACTCTATCTCTCTTTTCCAACTGAAGCTGTGTGTTATCCAGATTCCTAGGTACAGGCAAGTTGACACCCATTCAAGTCGGGTGTCCTGTATGTGCAGATGCTCTTGGGGAGCTCTCTCCCTGATGAACATTGCCTTTGATTTCTCTCTGGAGATTTTCAAACCCAGGTTTTTGCATTGCCCCTCAATCAGGTCGAGACTTTTCTGAGCTCTTTCCATATTTCGCCCCCGAATCAGAAGTGCCAGATCGTCAGCATAGCTGATCAGTTTGACACCAGCTGGCAACTGGAGTTGCACTAGCTCTTCCATAAGAATATTGAAGAGGGTTGGGCTTAAGACCCCTCCCTGCGGAGTTCCGTTTTCTAGGGACTGGTAAGTCGATACTCGACCTTGATACTTGACCCTGGCGGTGCGGTCCAAGAGGTAGTCCTGTACCCATGCGAGCATTCGGCCTCTAACTCCCCTTTCTGCCAGTGCTTCTAGTATGGCATGAGAGTTGGCTAGTTTGAAGGCTTTTTCTAGGTCGAGAAACACGACAATGGCCTTTCGGTCCTTTACCGTGCTCAGTAGAGATGCAATGGCAGTTGTGGTCTCAGTTCTCTTGAAAAAGCCAAATAGATGTGGATGCCATGGACCCAGCTTCCACAAGAGTCGGTTGAGAACCATCCTCTCCATGGTTTTATAGAGACAGCTCATCAGAGCTATAGGTCTGTACTTGCCCTTCTCTTTGGGCTTTGGAATGGGTAGAATATCTGCCTTTTTCCAAGCCAGGGGCAATCTTCCTACACCACATGACTCATTCATGATGGTTAGGAGGGCCGCGTGACCCCCAGTACCTAGTCCGGAAATAATTGAGTATGTTATGCCATCATTTCCGGGGGCCATGTTTTTGCTCTTTTTCCTGGCTCTTAAGAGTTCATCCAGCGTGAATGGTCCATCAGTCTCGTCTCGCTCGAGGACTGCTTCATCTATTTTCTCTTGTCTCGTGTCACAGAGCTGTTGTAGGCAGTCTTGTATTTCCATAGGGATATTAGTTGTTGCTGCCCTTGCTGCAAAGTTGCTATTAAGCCTTTCAGCATCTTCGAGGGGGTCGAGACATGCAGGCAGACGAGTTGCCATCCTGCCTGTAGCTATATTTATGTTTCTCCATATCTCTCTCAGTTTGCTGTGTTCGTCAATGGTCGAGCACCACTCATACTATTCCTCTGCTTTCACTTTTCTCGAGATTTCCTTGGCATGCCGTATCACCTCCCATAATAGAGACAGTGATTCAGCAGTGGGGTTTCTCCTGTGAAGTTTTCTGTGTTTGTTGATTCTCCTGTTCTGTTCCCTAATTTCGTCACAGTAGAACCAGTAGTCCCGGTGTCTGGCACCGGTCCTCTTTCTTGGGATGGATTTCTCAGCTGCCTTGTTAACTGCATTAGTGAATGCTGTGAGATTGGCGTCAAGGTCTCCTCCCATTTTGTTTTCGTTGTGCCAACCTTTTAGGTGGCTCTCGAACTTCCTCCAGTTGGCCTTCTTGGTGTTCCATCCTGGGAGTGGTCTGGGAACATAAGATCTGGTTCTTAATTCCAGGCTTATCCTGATGGCATAGTGGTCACTGGTGAGGGTAGGGTGGATCCACCATTTCGAGCAGTGGTCGAGGTCTCTAGATACAAAGGTCAGGTCAAGCCTGCCTCCTGCTTGGTGTGTGGGGACACCAGAGTTGAGGAGACAGATGTTGTCTGTTTCCTCCATCACCATGGCCAGGTGTCGCCCCACATCATTGTTATGTTGTGAGCCAAGAAAGCTGTGGTGGGTGTTGAGATCACCCCCAATCAGCAGGGAGTGTGGTATGCTGAAGAGCTCAGAGAGATTCAGCTCCCACCTTTGGCTTCTGTATATGTTGTATACTTGGAGGTCTGTGGATCCTGTGCGGATCTTGATGGCCAGGACGTCCACTCCTTCCCTGCAAGGTGTTGGCTGTTCGAGGAGTTCCTGAGGGATGCTTCTCTTAATGTATGTGGTCAGACCTCTTTGCTCATCACTATGTGGTAGTGTGTAGTGTTCAAATCCTGGGAGTTTAGGTGTTGTCTCGTCAGTAGTGAGAGTCTCCTGAAGGAGGACTATATCGATCTCTTCCTTGACAACAGCTTCTTTTAGGGAGTTGATGTTGCCACGGAGTCCACAGATGTTCCACTGTAGGATCCTCAGCATACTGTGACATCTGACTCAGAATCTGTTTCCTCATCCACGCCTGGTCTTTGCCTGGGACAAGGTGGGAAGGCCAGTGCCCTTCTAGGTGCCTCCATTTTTTCTGGTTTGACAGGCGTGCAGTGTTCTTCAGGGGCATGGGCATTTGCCTGTTGGGCATTCCTGTTGGGCTGTTCCTGTTGTGGTACCAGCACGTTCTGGATGGCAGTAGATACCTCTTCTGCCATTCTCTTGATACCGAGGGAGGCTAGAACCTTCCCAATGACGTCTGCCAGCATGCTCTGCGTCAGCTGGACTACCTCCTCCCCGTTTTGGCTCCTCTCAATCACCACTTCCTCCTGTGGTGGTGGTGGTGGGAGGGCAGCAGGGTTGTTTGTATTCTTTTTTTTCTTCCTTGGTTTTCTTTTCTTCTTGGGAGAGGTGGGCAGTTCATCACCTCTTTGTGTCTCCTTTACCTCCGCCTTGTGGCAGCTAGAATCATATATCCACTACAAGCATCAGCCTTCATTGCTGATTGGTCAGAATGTGGGATTTGTAAACCGGCACCACCTTACCATGTGTACAGAATCAGAGACCCATCACACCATGGCTTGTTGCTTCCTGATTGGTCATATCTTGATCATGCACCACCTTACCATGCTACAGAATCAAGAGACCCATCAAACGTCTCGCTGCTCTCTAATTGGTTTTTATTGCTACTCTATGATATTGTTATACCTATATATGTCTGCATGTCTCACTGAATAAAAAATGGGGGGTGCTGATGGTGTAATGGTTAGCACACTCGCCCAGCACGCGAGAGGTCCCGGGTTCGATTCCCGGGTCAGTGGGATTGTTGGACAATTTTCCCAGCCCCCTATGTCCCTGTTCAGGTAGGTACCCAGCTGTAAAAATAAGGATAGCAACCTTGTAGGCTGGGGGAAGATGTGTTGATGTAACAAGACTGACTGCCTTAAGGACCAACACCATGAGTCGATAGGCATAAAGACCTAAATTTTCTTTTGAATAAAACGGTGAGGGGGGGGGGGTCTACATCCAGCCATGGCCCCGTCAACACCTACTGGCGACCACACCCCTTCCCCTGCCGACCATCTTGTTGGCAGGGTGAAGTGGTTTAACCATTTGGAGGGCTATGGCTACATAACCTCTGACTTGCGAGATTATTTCTTCCACAGGAGGGGCATCCTTCTCTCTGCTGCCACCACCTCATCACCATCACTGGGGGACGATGAGGAGGTGTCCTTCACTTTGGAGGAAGGGAGGAAGGGCGTGGAGGCTACCAACGTAGCGGGACCTGATGGTGGGCAGGTCCTAGGCTCACTCCATGCCCGTGGGAGGAGGACGGCTGACGCCCAACCACTGCAGCGACGGCAGCAGCAGGCAGACATCGTCACCGTCTGCACCAAGATTGCTGTTGCCTTAGCTGCAGAAGGGCTAGGTCGTCTCTCTGACCTCCTCCTGGACATCTTCAGGAGAAATGGCTTACCACCAATCGCCATTGCTCCTGATCTTCAACCACCCACCACCACCACTAAGAAATGAGGCAGCAAGCTGGCACGATGGAAAAAGTGCAAAGCTGATGCGCCAATAACCCCGCCTACGGCCCACCCCTGTCGCCGATTGATGTTTTTTTTTTTTTTTTTTTTTTTTTTACCTCTATACCTCAACCTCGGGACTGTAGGCTGTCAGTAGCCCGTGACTCTTGCGAGGCCCCGAGATTATTGGGTGTCGCACTAGATGAGACAGTGGAGCTTCGTGGTGATGTTGGTACAGTTGCTTCTCTTCTGCCCCATTAGATGACGACACCTTATTTATACACGTCACTATCAGGGGAGAGCAGCTACACCATCACTCATGTCATCTTGGAATATGGTCGGGCATCTTCTATGTTGTGAGTTGACGACGATGTAGGGGGGTATTTTCTTGACGTGTCGGCGTAGCCAGGGTAGATGACGAACAGCTAGACCCATCAGATCACCTCGAAAAAATCCCAGACGTTTTCTCGTGGACCCAAACCAGGGTCCTTGCGATTCGCAGTCCATCACTCTATCCACTCAGCCACGCCTCCCCCACGCCTCCCCTTGTTCACGCAACTGGGGTAATGTTGGGCAGGCACCACCACAATCACCACTGCCACTACCACCACCTGAGCCTGCCCAACAAGACCCTGTGTCAGAGGAGGACACTGACACCAGTTCCTACTCCACCTCCACCACCACCACCACCAAAGATGACTTCACCGACGACAACATGGACCTGGAGGATGAATGGGGATGGCAGATAGCGGGGAGGAGGAAGAGGAGGAGAAGAACAGACAGTCCACCACCACCACCACCACCTACTGTCACCATAGAGTGGTGGATGACTGCCTCTCCGTGCCTTGACCTCTTCTCCCAGTACACCTCACGCTACCGGGACCCTGACGTCTTCAAGGTTTGGGAGGTTTGGAGGAACAGAGCAACACTGTCTGCTCGTCCACTCTCCAAAACATTAACACAACACTCTGTAAGGAGGTATTGCCTTCATTAGTGATGTGGGCAATACTTTAACGGTTTTGGCACCCCTTCGGCCCCAGACACTAGCTTTTATTTCTTCAACTGTCCCTCTTTTCTTTCTATTTCCTTCCTGCTTGCTGTCTCACCTCTCTATCCCCGTTTTCTGGTGCTATATGACCTCGCTGTTGCGGCGCCTAATATCAATCAATCAATCAATCAACACAACAAATCTCCTGCTGATATCCAACACGCAGAGGAGGAGGAGACACTAACACACACACACACACCTTGACACACACACACACACACCCTGACACACCCGTACACTTTTCCACATACATACAAGCAATCACTCTATAAATATATCGCCTTAATGACCATTAAGAAGTCGATAGGCATAAGGCATAATAATTAACAACAACAACACAGTGAGCAGGTGTCCCTCAGTGTACTTTCCTGCCACATACCAGCTTTGTGTGTGGTAGTCTTGTCTACCGGATACTCCTTATCTGTGTGACTGTTATCTCCGTCATTATCATCACTACACAAATAGCTATTGTTCAGTAACCCTTGCCTCTCTCCTCTATGTAACCAGTGTAGCCTAGATTAAGTGTTATTGTTAATAGGTTATGTGTTATTTAGGTTAATTTCTATATGTTGTAAGGAATTGGGTTGTAACATTGTCTTTATGCTTGTAAACTCTATATACATATCAAATCCTTCCTCTCTTTATTCCCTATTATCCTCTGTGAACCACATTGGTTATCCGTTCTAACTCTAATTTTATTATAATGTTGTGCCTAGTCTCGGGCATGAACTGCAAGATTAACTGAGGGTAACATTACATGGCGACCCTGCCAGGATGCTACGGTTTTAAACTACCTAATAAGTTGTAAGCAAACCTCCCTTCCCCACTCTGTGTTTCAAATGATATAGATGTATGTTGTGCAGTGTACAAACCTGGTAGATGATAAAGCACACTCAAAGTGTCCTTTACTTGTTTAATTAAGTGTTAAGTGTTACGGCTACACTCAAGGACGCTTTCTTTGAACGACGTGTGATTTGTTTACATGCGTTCATCCTCTAGAACTGTCATTACTAGTGTTAATATTGGTACGTTTAGTCATTATTTCTCTGGGAGGAATGGGTATTCATAGGCGTTGATCATTAACATGTAGAGTATTACTGTATATTCTCTACCTCATGCACTATACAAGAATCCTTCTTTTTCCGTGAAAGAATAAGAAAAGCCTCTCGTTGACGCCTATATTTTGGAATTGTCCTATCCAAACATTTTATATACGGTTCATATATACTGTGTATCGCCCTACTAAACGTATTGATGAACACCTTTAGAGCATTTGGTAATGGTAAACATAGACATCGGGTCGTGTTTCGATCAAGCCGAAACATACAGTACAGCCATGGCTGATAGTGGTAGACCAGGGCCCTAAGAGTGTTGGAAAGCAACTGAACAGAGTTCGAAAAAGTGAGTCTTCTAAACCTCTCTCAACTTTGAGAATGGTTTGTAATTAATTCACTCTTTCTGTAAAAGATTCCTCTGATGATTCAAGAACAAAGATTCTAAGGATAAGACGAGGGGTAGCGGGTTCACTACTAGCCAATTAACATGTCCATACTGTAGGAAGCCAGGCTATACTATTGCTTTTTGTAAACACCCCAAATGTACAAGTAGTAGGAAAAGTTTCATCTCTACTGCATCAGGTTCCTCTACCACATCAAATCCTGTAGCTTCTAATAATATTGGTATCCAGTCAAAACAGTTGTTTGATTACTTTATTTTTGATGGTGAAGTGGCTTTGACAAAGGAGGGTCAGACCTATCCTATTAAGGTCTTACGAGACACGGTGGCTTCTCAGTCCATACTGCTAAGTAATGTTCTTCCCCATCTAGAAGATAACTTTACTGGAGATAAGGTATACTGTATACTAATTTCCAGTCTCACCTCTCAGACTTCATACCCCGTGGCCCATATTTATCTTAAGTGTTCCCTTGTCGCCTCGTGTGTCAAAGTGGGAGTACAGGAAGGAAACCTGTCTGTTGAAGGAATTCATTTATTGCTTGGTAATGACATAGCAAGTATACTTGTGGTACCTAATGTTCTAACTGTAGAAAAGTCTTTACCTGTATTCCCTTCTGAACCTTCTGATGTTTTTCCCTCCTACGTGTTGACTCGTTTTCAGGTCCAACAAGCCTTTCAGAAGCAATGTCAGTCTCCATCACTTTCCATGCCTCCTTTTGATATTATCTCTAAAGTAGATTTGATACAGGCACAGGAAACTGGCCTTTCTTTAGCTGCAGGGCGACATGCTGCTCCAGACAAGAAGGATGTAGACACCCTACCTGCCTTCTAGTATGATCAAGGTGTACTCATGAGTGCATACCGGCCTCCAACTCTATCAGCCAACTATTGTTGGTCAGAAACCCATCAGATTGTGTTACCTAGTTCAGTACACTCAGATGTATTAAAGCTAGCACATGACGGTTACAGTGGACATCTTGGGTTCCGTAAAACTTACTAAAATCGCGCGCATAATGTACCGCTCGAACAGAAGTTAGAACTGAAATTTTCCGTTACCCAATGCCTGGGCCAGGCCCATGACTGATGTCATGGTTGAATAGCCTGGGCATGACACCCATATGCATGACACCATGACATGGTCATGACATGTCTCAGAATTTTTTTAAATAAAAGTTTACGTATAACTGTTATAATGGTCCTGACTGTATATCAATGAAAACATCTCTCACTAAGATAATAATTTAATAAAGTTGCTTGCTAAGCTATAATATGTGTCCTTAGTCCTATTTATATAGGCATCTTTCCCAGCAACGCCAGGTACCTCCGCTAGTAAATAATATTAAAGGGAAGAAATGGTGTGTTTTACATATGTGTACGTGAGACATGTTAGTGGTGGGTGGGAGGGTAAGTAAGTAGGGGATGTGGCTGAGGGGCAGGTGGTAGCGATGGAGGCACCGTGTTGCCACCACCCTACTCGTTTCCCTGGTTCCATCTGGTAGAGGCAAGACCTGTAGGGGCGGCTCAGCGACACGGTGGGCGAGAGTTGCTTGCCTGGTACCCGAACCGCTGGTGGCAGGAACATATGTGGGGGTCCTGCCAAGGTTGTTGACGTGGTGGTGGTGGTGGTAGCACCTGTTGTGGAGGAGGTAGCTGGCATGGAGGTGAAGCCCAGCTGTGATCCTGTATGGTGGGTGGTGACTGGAGTAGGTCCACCTTTGCAGAGAGTGCCTCAAGCTGACACATGATGGTCGTGGCGTCGAGGGCGGGCAAAGGAGGTGGTAGTGCTGGTGCCGCTGGTTTGATGACTGGTTGTTGTTGTGGTGGTTGGGTGGCGTTGGCTGCGGCGGTGGGTTGTGCCAGCCATACCCCAGCGTGGTCGTTGTGGGCCTCCATCAGTGTGTCAGCCAGTTCCCCGTACTATTGGAGTGTGGGGTTGTGCTGGGCCAGGAGGTGGAGTTGCACCTCGGGAAGCAGGAGCCGGGTGTGCCGCACTCTGAGGATGCAGTCGTCCAAGGGAGAGCCGGCCGCCACGTTCAACTGCTGCATGTGTCACAACAGTACTGATGGGCGGCGTCCCTCCACTTTGTAGTGCTGCATCGTTGACTTCCCTTGAGCCGTCGTGATGGCCGCCTTCACCCCCTCATACTTGGAACCGGGGGTGTGGTGAGTGAGAAGTGGAGTAATAGATCGCCTCGGTGTAGGAAAACCATGTGTGCTTGTCAAATGAGAAGGGTGGAACTTAAGGAATGTGGAGTGTGGAGTTGTGGGTGGTGTTGAGTGAAAGTGTGGCGGTGTTTTGTTAGGGTGGAGAGGCAGTGGGGGTGTCTTGCTGGTGGAGTTGGTGGGGCACATGGTGGTGTGAGGGTGGAAGGTAGTGTGTGTATGTGGTGTGGCGTGTCGTTAGGTTTTAGGGGCGAGAGTGTGTGGAGTGGAGACTCGGGTTGTGATGTGAGTGAAGTGTAGGTGGAATGTGGGTGCGAAAATGTGGTGGGTTAATGTGGAGAAAAGTGGCGAGGTGTGTGTGGAGCGGGCTGAGTAGTGCTCAGGTGGAGGGGAACAAAATTACGTACACCCGAGCTCGTAAATTCGCGACCACGTACTTAGATGTTTATGCCATTTGAGCTGGTAACATTTATTTGGGGAGGAATCAGAGTAGGTGGAACATAGTAGAGGGACATGATATAATCTTTCACCAACAATGACACCTTCCCCATCCAGTGTTACCAGCTCAAATGACATATACATTTGGGGACGTGGTCGCGAATTTACGAGCTTGGGTGTATGTGCGTGTTAGTGTGCGAGAGGTTAGTGGAAGTTGAATGTCGTGTGGAGACGAGGTTGGTGGTGGTAATGGAATGTATGTGGAATGGTGTTGTGAGAGGGTATTACGTATGGGTGGAGAAAATATTGGCGTGGGTGGAGGGTGAGTATGAGGTGTAGCACAAGTGGAGGAAAAGAAAATGTGTCGTACTGTACAGTCGGCGACAAAAGTCCTGGCGCCTCACTTGCTTCACCGAGGCACGCAATGTTCATAGACTCGAGATTATTAAGTGTAGAAACCATGCGTATTTCTCGAGTCGATGAACACTGTGCGTCTCGGTGAAGCAGGTGAGGCGACAGGACTTCTGCCGCCGACTGTACACTCTACAAGATTTCCACCTGGACCACCACCTCACTTGCCTTGGCTAACGTGGCAACAGCGCTTTGCTTGTGTGAGCTCATGTGCATATACAAGACAATATTTCGAATCGGCAAAGCTTCATCTTCCATATTCGGGTCGAAGAAAGGGGGAGAGGGGGGAGAGAGACGGCTTGGTGGGTGGAAGAGGAGTCACATTTGCTAATACAACATTATAGCCATTTTAATGCATTTATTATCATAATAGTAATGTGTTATCCCACAAGTAATACAACATTTATTTACATATATTCATTTTTGTAGACACACGTGACTACACACTTGGACATCAAACATAGCTTACTTCATCTCTCATTACGGACCACAAGCAACCTGTTCTCTCTCTCTCTCTCTCTCTCTCTCTCTCTCTCTCTCTCTCTCTCTCTCTCTCTCTCTCTCTCTTCTCTCTCTCGACAACCACCTTGCCGTTGGTGAGAGAGCTTGTGTGATCTGTTTGAATTTTGCTAGCTATGCTGGGGGACATTTAGTCCAGTTGGGTTACCCGTGCCAGAAAGGTAGCGTTATTAGGATCCTGACTAAGAGTTGTCAAATCTTCATGTTAATATTAAGTTTCACAACTGCTCTTCAACTGTCCTAACAAAAAATAAAAAAAAAAAAAAATCTTCATCACTTTCGATATAAGTTTTTATTGTTAAGGACCTCACCAGCTACCTTATGCCGTGTGAGAAGGGAGGCTTTGGAACCTCCTAAAACAATGCCTTTTAACGCTCACAGGTTTCGAAAGGGCTGAGATTGAAGGGATCTCAGGCGTGTGGGGTACGAGTAATGGAGATGCCTCAGGACCCCCGTAGGTATTCTCTTAGATTAATAAGCCTGACCAGCTCCCTGTGACCGTTCTTAGGTGCCTAAAGGCTCGACTGCTCTTTGGTGAGAGAGCTTTCGTGCCTCGCTGGCTGCCAGGCCAGTAAAAGATCTCGGATTAAGTCGTGGACATTTAGTTTTACTATTTGCTTTAAGTTTGGCCGCGGATGGAGGATTAGTAGGGATTAGTAGGACGACGGTTACACTTCAAGCACCCCTGTCGAAAAATCAGAGTCCCATTTACTTAGGACTCTTGTGCTGCTCAGTTGGGAGCTGCGGCACGATTGGGGCCGTCCGGCCCAGGGGAGACCTTAGGGTTGGTGTGCTTGGCTCATAAGGTTTCTGTTGGCCGAACGACCGAAAACCTTCTAGAAGTAGGCGGATGAGACTTATGCGAGACCAAATCACATTACCCTTTCTTTTGTATTATTGGTCCTAAATTGAATTGAATTAGAGCGAGATGACTGGTCCATCAGCAAGAAAATTTACATGTACTACATGCAAGGTGTACCGCTGGTGTGAGGACTTCAGCGGGAGGAGTGCTAGCGACCTAGACTCCTCGAGTGTTTGCGACTTTTGCAAACTCGAGGAGAGGTTGATGAAGCACATCTCACTGCTCACGAAAGAGAACAACTCCCTAAAGGAGGAAGTTCTCCGGATGGACTCACAGAGGTGTGACTGCCATGTGAGAGACAAGGCAGTCCAAGGAGCTTCTTCACCTGAGAGCTCCACCACGGCGGTAAAGACCAAGAAGAAGAAGAACAAAAAGAAGAAGAACAAGAAGAACAACAACAACAACAAGAACAACAACAATGAAGAAGGAAAAGAGACTGCAGAAGGAAAAGAGACTGCAGAAAAGTGTGATGGAAAAGAGGAGGAGAATATGGAGAAGGGAGAAAAACCCAAGACAGTTGAGGAGGGATTAGAGGAAAGTGAGGAATCAAATAAGAAGGAAAAGAAAATGAAGAAGGTAAAGAAGACGAAGAAGAAGCAACCTGGAGGAAGTGACGAGCCCGGCAGGAATTCAAAACACTCTCGGGTTCCTCACAAGGCATCTCGTGCTCCTACCAAGGAGAGGCCTGTGGATATACACATTGTAGGTGATTCCCAGGCACGAGGGCTGCAACCCCTAATGGCAGATCGCCTTCACACTTCTGTGAAGGTGAATTGTTTGCCAGGTTGTGGCAATGCTGACCTCCGAAAGGAAGCTGAGAGGATCCAAACGTCCAGATCTGCTGTCATTGCACTCATGGTGAGTGGTAATGACATCTACCTGAGAAATGGTAGAGTAGGCATGACCGAAGGAGTCCTCTCGGATGTGCTCGGTGCAGTAGACGACTGTGGGTCAAAAACCCGCAGAAGGGTAGTTGTTGGCATGCTCCCAAGGAGAGGCCCTTTAGGGACTGCTCTGTCAAAGAACATTGCAGTAAATCAGCGCCTGGCTGATTTGTGTACTGCCGAGGGGGTGTTCTTTGTGGACCCCTACACCTCACTCTTTGGTAGAGACGACCTCTACCAGAGGGATGGTACACATCTCTCACTAAAGGGGAAAGAAGTGCTTTCCAAATTAATGGAAGACGCCGTCCGACGATGTCTCAGGAGCACTCGACCGAGCGTGGAGGAGAGCCCTCGTCGCTATGCTAGAGTGACCCCAGAGAAGACATTCGCTGAGATCCTGAAGAAGGATATCCCCAGCACTACCAAGACAATGTCCAAACCGGGAAACGGAGGAGTATAGGGAGCCCTGCAGTTGGGGGTTCCCTGAAGGTTCTATTGTTCAACGCCAGGTCCATCCGAAACAAGTTTTTGGAACTGCGGGCCCTCGTTGCGACAGAGGAACCCGAGATGGTGGCCATAACGGAGTCATGGTTGAGAACCTCAGACAGAGATCTTGAAGGGGAATTCGTGATTCCAGGCTACCAACTCTTCCACAAAGATAGAGAGGACAGAGGGGGTGGTGGTGTGCTGTTGTATGTAAAGAACTCCATCAAATCGATGACCTGCAACATCACATCGAACCACGAGCTCCTTGGAGTTGACCTAGAAATAGGCACTGCAAAATACAGAACCCTGCTGCTTTATAGACCCCCTGGACAACTCAATGAGATGGACAGGGACCTATACCAGTTGCTGGGTGAAATAGTTGACGGCAGGGTGTGCATCCTTATGGGGGACTTCAACACACATGTTGACTGGGAAACCAGAGAGCCCTCTGCCGAGAACACACCACTCTTGGAGTTTGTAAATGATGAATTCCTCACTCAATGGGTAAGGGAGCCAACAAGAGGTGCTAACATACTCGACTTGGTCCTCACCTCCGAGGATGACATCATTCAAGACCTCTCTGTAAACGAAGAAATAGGTGGAAGCGACCACAAGCTTATAAGATTTTCAGTAAGGTCCCTAATATGGAGTACGTGACCCCGGTGCATAGAAAATTAGACATGGGAGAGCGAACTTTGCAGGTCTTCGTGAAAGCGTTGCTGAAATGGAACTAGAAGAGGGAGAGAGTGCTGATGATCTGTGGAGGTCATTCTTGTCTTCCTTCATGGAACTTCAGTCGCGCTTTATTCCTCTGAAGGGAACAGGTCAGAAGTTCATTCAACCGAAGTGGTTTAATCGGGAAATCCGTAACCTACTGAGGGAGAGGAGAACTGCGTATCGACGAGCGAAGACATCTGGGGACTTTGACGGTCATAGAAGACTGAATCGAAACGTGAAGTCCAAAATAAGGGCGGCTAAGCGTGCTGAGGAGGTCCGTGTGGCTAGACTCTGCAAAGAGAACCCCAAGGAGTTTTTCAGTTATGTGAATGGCCGTAAACCAATCCGACGCAGGATCGGTCCCTTGGTGAATGAGGATGGAGCATTGATGCACTCTGATGCAGAAAATGCTAACCTCTTAAATGAGTATTTCTCTTCAGTGTTCTCTGAGGAGAGTGGTCCCATTCCCGAACCTTTGGACTCCTTCAGTGAGAAGTTGGAGTCAATGGTCTTCACCCAAGAAGAAATTGAGAGAAAAATAATTGAATTAAAAGCAAACAAGTCCCCCGGTCCGGATGGGTTCTTACCTAGAGTGTTGAAAGAAGTGCATGGTGAAGTATCACGGCACCTGTGCATGGTCTTCAACAGGGTAATCCAGACTGGATGCGTTCCTAGAGACTGGCGTGAGGCAGAGGTGACTCCTATCTTCAAGAAGGGAGATGCTAGCCAACCGTCAAACTACAGACCCATCAGTTTAACCTCGATAGTCTGTAAACTCATGGAGAGCATCATGGTGGACAAAATAACGGCACACTTAGAATCAAATTTGCTACTGAGGGGTTCCCAGCATGGGTTCCGGCAGCACCGGTCATGCCTCACAAATCTGGTGGAATTCTTCCATTTTGTTTTCAGTGAGCATGATCGGGATAAAGCGGTCGATGTTGTCTACTTAGACTTTCAGAAAGCCTTTGATAAGGTACCCCACCGCCGTCTCCTTCGGAAAGTGCGTGCACTGGGCATAGACGGAAATGTGGCAAATTGGATAGAGAACTGGCTAAGTGACAGACGGCAGCGGGTGGTAGTGAATGGACAGGCTTCAGAGTGGGTGCCCGTTACTAGCGGTGTTCCCCAAGGTTCTGTTCTGGGACCACTACTGTTTATCATCTATGTTAATGACGTGGATGGTGACATGGTTGCCAAGATTTCCAAATTCGCCGATGATACTAAGCTTGGTATGAATGTCGCGAAAGAAGGAAATACTACCCGCTTACAAGAAGATCTTAGGAAGATCGGGGAGTGGTCTGACACGTGGCAAATGCCATTTAACGTGAACAAATGCAATGTTATGCATATAGGCCACAGAAACCCCCGAACAGAGTATAACCTTAAGGGCAATGCTCTCGTAAGCACTGATACTGAGAAAGACTTGGGTGTAACTATCACCAGTGACCTCAAGTTCTCAAAGCAGTGTATTGAGGCTGAGAAGAAAGCCCAAAGGATGTTAGGGTACATAAAGCGACAGTTTGGATACCGGAACAAGGAGATAGTACTTTGTCTGTACAATTCCCTTGTCCGACCGCACCTGGAGTATGCAGTCCAGTTTTGGAGTCCTTCCTACCGAAAGGATATCGCGAGATTGGAACGAGTGCAAGCCAGGGCAACCAAACTTATACCCTCTCTTAGACACAAGAGCTATAAAGATCGGTTGGTAGAACTCGACCTGTTCTCTTTGGAAACCCGGAGACTGCGTGGTCAGCTTATCGAAGTGTTTAAAATACTACGAGGCTTTGACAATGTAGACTACAGGGACATTTTCCAACTCAGTGAGGGCACAACCAGGAATCATGGCTACAAACTTGAACTAAAGCGATACAACCGTGATCTGTGTGGTAAGTTCTTTACATACAGCATCTGCGGTACTTGGAACGCGCTTCCTGCTGATGTAGTCAACAGCAACTCTGTGGATCAGTTCAAGTCCAGATTAGACAAAGCCTTAAACCACCGTCTAGGTGTTTAAGCCGTTGTGCGAGGGTTCCTTGATGGTTTCACATGACACATTCGAGGACGGTCGCCTACTTACGCAACTAAACCCACAGGTACCCTCTTTGTATGGATCGTAAGGTCCCCTAGGGTACTTCTTTTCCTTGTAACTCCTTGTAACTCTCTCTCTCTCTCTCTCTCTCTCTCTCTCTCTCTCTCTCTCTCTCTCTCTCTCTCTCTCTCTCTCTATCTCTCTCTCTCTCTCTCTCTCTCTCAGTACACACACACACACACACACACACACACTATCACTCTAGCACCTCGTTTTTCTCTCTCTCTTACTATTCAGTATACACACACACACACACACACACACACACACACTATCACTCTAGTATCTCGTATATCTTTCTCTCTTTCTCTTGCTTCTCAGCCCCGTAGGAGGGTATTGCCTGCATTAATGATGTGGGCAATACTATAAGGGTTTTGGCGCCCCTTCGGCCACAGCCACTAGCTTTTAGTTCTTCAACTGTCCCTCATTTTTTTCAATTTCTTTCCTGCTTGTCGTCTCACCTCCCTATCACCTTTTCTGGCGCTATATGACCTCACTGTTGCGGCGCCTAATATCAATTAATCAATCAATCAATCTTGCTTCTCAGTACACACACACACACACACACACACACACACACACACACACACATTATCAGGTTTGGTATAAAGCCGTGATGTTGCATATTATCTGTTGTTATATAATTTTATGCGTTTAGCAAACATTGAAAACCGCGTCAAAGTAATATCATTATCACCTCATACTTATTTCAGTTACGTCTGCCAGTAAGAAAATATTTATTGCTCTTTCAGTTATATTATTATTATTATTATTATTATTATTATTATTATTATTATTATTATTATTAATATTATTAAAATAGACCAGAGACAGAAAGCTGGGAGAGAATGCAAGCATTCTATCATTTCGAGGACCCCAGCCCCATGAATCCAACCTGAAGAAAAGAAGACAGCTTAGAGAAAGAAAGATGAGCAGTTAGCTTAATAAAAACATTTTAGCCCTACTCTTGAAGCCAGCCAGTCCTACACTATCAAAGACAGATTCATCAAGGCCATTCCACAGAGACACCGACCTAGGGACAAACGATCGACTGTACAGACAGGTTCTACAGTGCGGCAATATGTAAGCAAACCCAGGGTCCAGAGCAAACCTATGGGAGTCCAATACACCACGAGTGACACGAGCTGGAACATACAGAGGTGGCAGAGACGAGTTAAGAGGATGCAGCACATTACTTCTGATCTTGAACAGCATGCATAATGATGCAACAGAACGACGGTCACTCAGATTACAATCAAGTAAACTGCCAGTAAGAAAATTAGCATTGGAAACAATCCTATCCAGCAACTTGAGATGGCAGTCAGCTGCTGAACACCACACTGGAGAACAGTATTCCAACAGAGGCAACACAAAGGAGTTGTAACACTGCAGTAATAATGAGTGATCTCCGATCACATACCAAGCTCTACGTATTATACCCAACTTCTGGAAGACGGAACTTGAGGTTGACCGAACATGCCTCTCAGAAGTCAGCTTGGCATCAAATTTAACTCCCAGAATAACCAAATTCTCAGACCCTCCAATACAGTCCCATCAAGAATCAAGGGTGGCGATAAAGGACACACCGTGTGAGACCTAGAGACGACCATTGTCCTAGTCTTGCCAGCATTCAACCTCATACCCCACAACCTGCACCAATCACTAATCCTATCCAGGTCACGATCCAATGACTGAGCAACAGAAATCCTGGCACTAGGGGTCGGCACAACAGCAATGAGAGTGGAATCATCTGCATAACCATACAGGTCATTCTCCAATATATTAAAGAGTTCAGAGGTATACAGTAGGAACAACAACGGTCCTAAGACACTACCTTGGGGCACCCCAGACACTAATTCAACTCTTCCACTCCGCACACCATCCACAACAACATACTGGGATCGAGCAGTGAGGAATTGCGACAAGACAGACAGGACTGAACCGCCAATACCAACAGAGCGAAGTCTGTAGAGGATACCCAAATGGTTTACCCTATCAAACGCAGCAGAAAAGTCAAGTTGCACCAGTCTAGCCTCACGACCCAACTCCAAAGCATTCTGTAGTACATGAGAGACACAAAGAAGTGCATCACACGTGCCAAGGCCCCTTCGATATGCAAACTGTGAGGGTGGGAATACACCATTACGTTCCATGAAGTTACTTAAACACACAGCCACCAGCCTCTCAAACACCTTAGACAACACAGGAGTGATGGAAATCGGCCTGTAATCGCCAACTGAAGATGAAGGAGGGCCCTTGGGAATTGAGGTAACATTAGCAGACCTCCAACATTCAGGAAAACTACCAAGACGAAGTAGTCTCCTGAAGACAACACTGCAGCGGGGAGCTAGGACATCAGCCGTCTGTTTAAAGAACAGAGGAAACATTCCCAAGGGGTCAATACCACCATAAGAGTCCAACTCATGAAGGAGTTTTTTTTAACTTCCTTTGACCTAAAAGCAAATGAGGAGAGACCAGGACAGGGGTGACATGTGGAGGGCAACTCTACAGATTCCCTAGACTGCTTGCTATCAACATGAGCTGCAAGCAATACAACCTTACCACCGGGCTCATACACCAGGTTACCACCGTCACCAACCAAGGGGGGAGTAAAGAGTCAGACCCGAATACAGCACTCTTCAAGGTAGACCACCATTTATGTGGGCTCCGAGCATTCAGCAACACATCCCTGGCTCCAATATTGAACTGCTGCTCTGCCTCCACATAGACACCATTAGCCATTCTTTGGCAGTCAATAAACTCATCCCACTTTGCTCTGCAATGATCACGCGTCCACCTACGACAGGCACCCTGCTTAAGATCAAATGCAGCCCTACTCTCATCCGTAATCCAAGGTGCATCACTATTGCACACACGAATGATCTTCTTAGACACATATTGCTCAATTACCATAGATAAATGCTGATTCAGCAACTCTACTGGATTATCAGCAACATACATTACATGCCATGGAAACCCACACACAGCACCATAAACTGCATCCCAATTAACACGATTTTTCAGAAGCACTTCCCTCCTCACATTACATTTTTCCATCGAATGTTAACAGGGAAATTATGACACTCGCGATCTGAAACCTAAAAATCTTTCTCTAGGTAAGTGTCATAGTGATCTCTCTCTCTCTCTCTCTCTCTCTCTCTCTCTCTCTCTCTCTCTCTCTCTCTCTCTCTCTCTCGTGACTTAACAACATAGTGGTTGTGTGTATACTAACCTTTGTTGTCCACAGTTTACACAGTAGTCATGTGTGTGTTGTAGAGGACAGGAGGGTGACACAATAGTAATGATGGAACAGCAACATGGACAACACAAAACACACCAAGAAAACCAATATACTATATGTGTAATGTATAAGTAAATACATTGACTTGGTAACATATTAGGCAGAGAAAAGAGGTTGTATGAGAGACAAACAATGTTGAATGATAAGTTACTGTTGTGACTCTAGTTGTAACATCTTCAATGTGTTACCATTCCCACTAACCAAGATGACAAATATAAAATTAATACCTTTACATTCTCCTATTCGTTCCTCTCCCTCCCTTTACAGCTTCACATCTCTCTCTATTCCTCTCCTTTACCATCCCCAATCCTCACTTCCTTCCCATTAACCTTTTTCTCCTATCCCTTCCTACAATTTTTTCCCTTTCCTTCATTCCTACTCTTCCTTCTTCTAACCCCTACGTCATCGTTCCCTGCCAACCCTCCATCCTTCCTCTCTCCTTCCCCTCACACACCCAACCCTCCATCCTTCCTCTCTCCTTCCCCTCACACACCCTACCCTCCACCCCATAGTATATAACCTACGACTGCCTGCAGGACTAATCACAGGAGGTACCCAAAATATCAATATAAATATTTTTAACATTAGACAAAATATAATGTAATAAAATAATACATGTCACATATACAGAGAAAATATATTCATGTAGTGTTACAAGAAAAGATAAACATACATGAAAGATATTGGTTTTATATACGGTATGTGTGTTAATGTGTGTGTGGCCTTGTAATAGTGTGAGTGTGTTAATGTGTGTGTGGCCTTGTAATAATGTATGTGTGTTAATGTGTGTGTGGCCTTGTAATAATGTGTATGTGTGTTAATGTGTGTGTGGCCTTGTGATAATGTATGTGTGTTAATGTGTGTGTGGCCTGGTGATAATGTATGTGTGTTAATGTGTGTGTGGCCTTGTGATAATGTATGTGTGTCAATGTGTGTGTGGCCTTGTCATAATGAATGTGTGTCAATGTGTGTGTGGCCTTGAGATAGTGTCATGGCGGCATCCGTAGGGACAGTGGAGGAAGAGATAAAACATATTAGATAATGAACTCCAGTGTACTGCGAGTAATTTGATCCATTGTAAAATATTGTGTTCTTACTTCTTGCAAATCAATGTAGTATACTGTATTTTAAGCCTGACAATTGATCCATATTTGTTTAACAATTACCAAACAACTTTTCTGTATCTAGGGAGGATCACAAGCATTTCAGATTGGTACACACACACACACACACACACACACACACACACACACTAACCACAAAATTTGTTTTACCTTCATACAGTAGTCCCAGTTACTCTTGAGGGATATTGTGCGGCCCGTGAACATACTCCGAATTAATAATGGAATCCGGCTAACAAGGGGTGGCCAACCTTGGCCCGCAGGCCAGATCCGGCCCATGATGGCTTATCGTCCTGTGTATCATGCAATCGTGAGGACCGTGCAGATGTGAAGACGAGAGAGAAACGGCGATTATAGCGACACCTATCGGTGCTCAGGTGAAACAGAAGTGTCTAATATTATTAAATAATACAGTTTAATACATTTCAGCTAATTAATTTAATTATTTAATTATTTTTTTTTTTTTTAGGAGTGAACGACACTTTTGCATTTTATTTAAGTTCATTTTTGTATATATTTTTTTGTTTTGTTTAAAAAAGCTGTTTTTATTAATAAATTAAATTAACTATTAAAAATAATTAAATTAATTAAATAAATTTTATTTTTAGTTACGAAACATAAGGCTTTTTAATTTAAAAATATTTATTTTAAGGCTACTTGGTACTCAGGTCACCAAGTCTCACCTTCACTATCAGCTCTCAGACTGCCACCTCAATGATATTTTTCTGTTGTGTATCTCATCCATTGAACTAAACATTGAAACAATTGTTTATGATGTAGGAGACACCAAGCACCATGCACTTCCTTGTCCTCACCTGTCCACCTGCCACTGGAGTCCGCCGTGACACCTGCGTATGCAGCCGGCCAGAATGAGATAAAAGCCGCCGACGAGCTCCGGACTCTACAGCTAGCCTTCGACGTGCACTCACCTCTTGCTCCTGCCGCCGATCTCGCCTGCTGCTACTCTCACTAAGCTCCAACACACCACGCTACCTCCTGCAGCAGCTCTCTCTCTCTACTCGGCTACGGCAGACAAGTCTTCCTCTCTACAAGTCCAGAATATACGAGTGTGAGAACCAACCCTTGTAGTCATACCAATAAATTGTTACTGGGTACAATCGAGTCTGTTCATCCCCATAGTAACACAACACCCTGTTGTTACAATGGCAAGTAGAACTAACCATCACACTAATTTGTATGTTTACCAAAAAAACTCTTCAATGAACAATGTCACCAGACCATCTCACTAATATGTATGTTTTTTTCAATTTTGTTTTTGTACAAATCCACTTTTTGGTTCTCGTTTGTCATTCTTGCCAGGGACATGCTCCAGAAAGTTTCATCTGACCTTTGCCCTACTGTACAAAGGTTGTCTGCTCTTGATTTACAGGCACAGCAATAAATAAACGAGTGGCAGGAGCAGTAGACCCAGCAGGTAGAATAAAATGATTTACAGGCACAACAATATGTAAACGAGTGGCAGGAGCAGCAGACCCAGCAGGTAGAATATAATGAAGCCAAAGTGTGCCATGAACAGAGAATAAAACTGGCACCGTGGAGCACTGGTTCTGAGATGGTTCTGTCTGTGTGGGGAAGAAACTGTCTGCCTATCACCCAGCTACGTTATAATTGTGGGTAATGAGCTGCCCATCTATCGCCTATCTACGGTACCTGTGTGTGGAAGGAGCAACCTGCCTTATGCCTACTTACCTATTGTGGGAAGGAGGGCTACCAGACTGTCCCACTGTGTGGTGTGGTGGTCCTATACTTGTCATGAGTGGGGTTAGAGTGTTTGTTGGGGTTTAATATTCAATTGTTACTTATTACTTGTGTTCAGTGGGGATGAGTGGTGGTTTTGAATTTTATCGGAAATTGTGGTGTTAGTTAATGGTGGTTTGTGCTTATTAAAATAATTATTATATAAAACTATGTTTGGTGTGCTTCATCTATCCCGATCCTAATAAATATGTGACAATAGGGGCCTGACTGGGATCAGGTGTATTGGATGAATAAAGCAGACCTTGCAGTTTGTTAAGGGGAGGGTATAGTTCTGACATTTTTGGAGATAATGATTCCTCCAAACTATTCCAGGCAACAGGATACCATTATTTTTCTTCATGTGGGTCTGTTTCCTGGCATACTTTGGGGGATTCAAGGTGCTCCAATCTATCAAAAGTATACTCTCTCCTTAAGTGCCATAAAAATGAATAGAATGGAAACATTGGTTGAAATTGGATATTGGCCAAGATGTAAGAAAACTCGTGTCTGAAATTCAAGCAGAGAAGATAATGGAAAGAGAAGCCGAAAAAGCAGCAGAACGAGATGTGAAGGAAGTCGCAGATCGAGAAGCACAGAGAAAACATGAGCTCAAGTTAAAGAAGCTAGAAGTATCAGCACAACCGGAGAGAGGAACGCAAGAGGTGGTTCGAGCCAAGGCTCCCAAACTTCCGGTGTTTGTGGAAGGTAAGGATGAATTAGACAGTTACCTGTTGAGATTTGAGCAATTCGCTAGTCAAAAAGAGTGGCCAAAAGAGACTTGGGCAACTGCACTAAGTACTCTGTTGACGGGTTCAGCTTTCAGGGTGTACTCAAGGCTTTCAGATACGTCAGCCTTGGACTACGATCAGGTTAAAAATACAGTGTTGAAGAGAGTTAACTTGACTGAGGACGGTTATAGGGTCAAATTTAGAGATTCTAAGCCGGAAGTGGGTGAGAATCCTGACCAATATATTGTAAGACTTAAGAACACCTGCATATTTTTTTATTTTTTTATTTTTTGAACCATGGTGTCAATTAAAAGAGAGACAACAAAACATAAGGGTAAGCGGGACACTTGAACTTCCAATGACTACACTCACACATACACACTCACACATACACACACATACACACTCACACATACACACTCACACATACACATACACACATACACACTCACACATACACACACACATACACACTCACACATACACACTCACACATACACACACACACACATCACGAAAGCATAACAGAAAAAAACACGAAAATTCAGACGAATATTTACATATGACCACGTTAATCCTTCAAAACGAGGGTGGCATACCAGAAGTTCCTCCAGAACCTGGTGGTTCAGCAGGTGTCGACAAACCACATCAAGTGGCAGGCCCTGGGGCATCAAGTGTCGGACAGTGGGGCAGGCCAGGCAATAGTGCTCTATAGTGTTAGCACGAAGCGCTCAACACAACCGATACTCAGTGAAGGAGGGCTCACCCTGCATCCCAGCAACCTGCCACGGTGGCCGGTAGCAAAACCTCAAACGAGCAGAGACTACATTGTGCCTTCGAATCATGAGTTCCCAACGACGGTAGGAATATTTGTGCTGGCAGACAGACTGCGCCGCCGTACAGGGAGAAGAGCAGTGGAGCGGACTCTATAGAGGAAACATGTTAGGGAGAGAGGACGTCCAACACCACGAGGAGGCAGATGGCAGGCCTCCTTCGCGAGTCTGGCACCCATAAAAATTTGACAGTCAAGTTACGATGACGCAATAAGGCCAACAACGACAAAATCTGCTGAACAACAGTAGTGTGTGTGGGCTGAACAATAGAAAGGGAATGAAGGGTAGGTTTGGAGATACAAAAAATGGCAGAATTCACTCCACGTTGACAAACAAGACTAACAGCATCCAGAATGGCATACAGTTCACAAAATGTTTGGCTAGAGTGGTTACAGAGACGACCGCCAACCCAGCCCCCTTGAGGTGACTCCAATTTTGGTGAGAAAACGGCACAACCTGCTGCACCATCCACTTGCAATGCCACTGTAGAGAAGGCAGTTCCTACTTGGAAGTAGGTGTGAAGCTCACATCAGGTGTTGGTAGCATCCACGGAGGGGGCCCTGGGGGGACGTCTACAACCATTATATCTATATTAAGACTACGAAGCATAGAGGAAACAGACCTTATAAGAATACATCCAGCAGGCAGTATGGGAGGGACAGGGGAGTTTGGTTTAAGTAAGAGAAGTCCTGACTATATGCCAGTAGTGGGGTGAAAGATATGGTAAATGGAGGCACTTGGCAGTGAAGCAAGTAACATTTGAGTAAATTGTTTCGACTAATGGGGGAAGATGCAACTCACGCTGCATATTCTCTATCCTGGTCGACATGGGACTGCCGAGAATTATTCTCATATCTATATTCTGAAATTTCTCTAAAGTTTCCAGAGTAGCCCTAGGAAGTTAAATCAAAGTAGGGGAGAGGTAATCAACATTGAACGGATAAAAGGAATATAGATGGTCGGCGCTGGAGACGACCCAACAAGTCCTGGACAAAGGGATGGTCTTGAGGCTTGGTAGGGTCAACTGGCCAAATATTGATTGGTACACCCAGGTAGCGGTTCTGGGAACACATGAGAATGACAGTCCTTCCAATGGTGAATACTGGCCGAGCTTGAGGAAGGTGACAGGTGAATATTCTGCTCTTATCTGGAGAGACAATAATGCCACAGAGAGAAGAGGCCACAGAAAAGGAGTCAAGAAACCGCTGGAGATCCCTTGGTGAGGTGGTATGAACACTGATATCATCAGCATAGCACGTAATTGTAGTTCCAGGAATATTAGGGAGAGAAGCGAGCAACCGATGCATCAGAATATTAAATAAAAATAGGCAGAGAACACCTCCTTGAGGTGTACCAAGATGAAAACAGTGCAGAGGACTGAGTCCACACACGGGAGGTCCTGTTACTGAGGTAACCCGGAATCCACCATAGTAGATTACCCTCCATCCAAATTCAGCCAGTTGATCCAACATGACGTCTCTATTAGCAACATCGAAGGCACTTCGAAGGTCAATGAATGCCACCTCACTGTGCCTGGAGTGGCAAGAGTACAGGTCGACTAGGCAGTGGTGTGTGCTCTGCTGGGAAAGGAAACCAAACAGCCATGGAGAAAGGCGATCCTGCAGTCGGTACACAAGACGATAAAGTAAGATTCTCTCCATAACCTTACAAAAACAGGAAGTAAGGGAAATAGGCCTGAACTTCGCAGTGCTGGGCTTAGGGATGAGTATTATTGTACTGCTGGTTCAGGCTAGTGGTACACAACCATCACGAAGACAGAGATTGTACAGTCGAAATAGAAGGTTCCCGGGAACTTGTTGAAGTAGGCAAAGCACAGCATAAGTAGTACCATCATCACCAGGAGAAGAAGCTCTTTATGTGGATGAATAGACTGGCTGGGGTAGATTGTTCTGACCAGACATCAACAAGGTGTTGGACAAAGACGGTGGGAGTGTGATGATGGGCAGTGGCTGGTATCTTTTTAACAACCTGATGGATGAGGCGCTACATAGAAGCCACACTTGTTTGCTGGTTGATGCTGTCTATGAACCGCTACCAAGACTCAGTGTGAGCACACTCCTGTAGGGTGACTAAAGCGTCCCTGGATATTTAGTAACGATTGTGCAGGTCAGGGGTTGGGTTGGCTTGTCACAAAAGGCCATCACGTTAAGCCTCCTGCTTCGCCTCCTGTATACGTGCATCCAGCGTCTAGGAGTGGGCAGTATGGCAATGTTGAAGGTGTGGCCAGGAGACCGATAGCCTATAAAAGTCATGATTAGCAGAAACAAGATCTGAGTACAACTGTTCAGGTGAAGATATGTCAAATGCAGGGAATACATGGGCCATAATTAATATGTAAGTCGGGCAATATTTATTGGGCACAACAATATGCAAACGAGTGGCTGAAGCACTTGACCCAGCAGGTAGAAAATAATGAAACCGAAGAGCGATGTGATCAGAGAATAAATCTGGCATGGAGGAGCACTGGACCTGAGATGCTATGAGACCAGACGAGACGACGTAATCCAGAGTGCCTCCCCGGCAATGAGGGGCACCGCCAGTGTCTCAGCATGTCAGATGTTGCTTGCAGATGTATAAAAGGAGACGAACACCATTACGATTAGTAGAGCCAGATCCATCGCCCAAGTCAGAATGTCGAGCATTAAAATCTCCCATATACACCATACCCTGCACAGTTTGAGAAGGAAAAGCCTCAATAGTAAGTCTAGCTGGGTCAGAATAGACATTACATAATTGGAGTACTCCATCCCCAGTTAGAACCTCAAATAGCTGAAAGGTCATGTCAGGATCAGAGGAGGTACAGAGAAGACGAAGTGGCAAGGAGCTATATATGTAAGTCAGGAGACTATTCCTTACTAGATGAACATTTGGCACATAACCTGAGAGGGGAGGAGCTTGCCCAGCAATGGTTGGCCATCCTGGAAATGCTTCCTGGAGTAAAATAACACTGGCATGATGACGAAAAACGTAGACCTTTAGTTGAGTGAGCTTAGCATAACTGGTAATATCACATACATTCCAGGAGATGACATCCAGCTGGCAATCACCAGCAAACTCTGTGTTTGGAGGTAGAAGTCCGGGGAGTGGGGGCAGATGAGCGACCTGGAGAAGAAGATGGACCAGGAGAAAGGACTGACTCGTAAAGCTTTTCAAGGAGGGATGCAACAGTATCCATTCTTTCAGTAATGGTGGTGACAGTGTAGATAATGGCCTGCTGAGCCTCAACCAAGATGGAGATTTTGGAGTCATTCACAGCCTAAATGGCAACCAGCCCATTAATCCTGGCTTCAAGGGTGGAGAAGCAGTTCTCGAGAGCCGTACATCGTACCATGAGGGTAGTGACAGACTTGCAGAGGGCCAGGTCCGAAGGCGAGGCAGAGCTGTTAGGAGGAGCAGACTGGGGAGGTGATGGTGGTGGAGGCGGCACAAGAGTAGAGGCAAGAGCCTGGGCTTGACGTCAAGTACATCCATGCCAGACGTTAACCCCTGGCTGAAGGCATCATGGACACTTCTATCGAGACGTATCCTCAGGAGGTGAAGGCTAAGAGGTGGAGGCAACAGGACGTAATGGTTCACCCCTGACAGGACACGTCTTGGAATCATGGTCAACGGTACACTATGCACACTTCGGCCTGGCAGAACAGTACTAGGAGATATGCCCAACTCCCCAGCACCTGTAGCACCAAGGCTGGTCATTATGAAGTTTCTGCACCTCACACAGTGGAAGACAGAGGAGGAAATCAAAGGAAATCTCAATTGGAGGTGGGCCATTCGGGTGAGTCTTGAAGAATGAGGGGCAGATACAAAAAATCACCATAATTGACTCTATCCATGATGTTTTGACGCTTCCTAGAGATGTAGAAAAACTGGTAGGTGATGGCAGCCACTTTGACTTCAGCCAGTTCACGCTACAACTGGAATGCGCTGTTGACATCAGACAACCAACGCAGCTTTGTGTCCGTAGATGGGTTTCCAGGGAAGGAGAGCTTGACATAGGTATTTCTCGGGGCAAAAGCAGAAAGTTTGGACGAGGGCAGGGATTGGGTATTCAAGGAAGAAGCACCAGGGTGAGGCAGAGAAGGTACGTTGTGTACAGCTGGAGCACCCTTCGCCGTTTTGGCAGCCGGGGGCAGACAGGCCACACCATCGGAATCCTGCGAGAAATCGGACGAGGAGAGGTGGGGAGGGTTGCGTGAAGGCAGCTCTGGCCAGTGATCTGCAACTGGAGCCTCGTCGTCCTCCATCATTACCAAGTCGGCCTCCAAGCAGGAATCCACGCTCTCCATCAGGCCAGGCAGGGCCTACATGGGAAGCAAACAACTGCACACGAACAACTATACACTCAATCACACACACACCTACACACAGAGAATCACAACAAAACAATACACAGAACCACAACAGACAAAACACCAGCAACACCACAGAAATTGCAACACACAAACAAGAATGTACAAACAACACAAACAACAACACACGAACAAGAACGCAAAAACAACACAAACAACAATGCAGGCAGAGCGCCGAGAGAATGTCCACACTCCACCAATGTTGAAGCGAGACTCATACAAAGCCTTCATACATACATACATACATATATACACACACAAATATACAGTACATACACGTCTTTCTCTATACATACATATATACTTACACACATACATAACTATATATATACACATACATAAATATATATACACATACATACATACATATACACACATACATGCATATATACACATATACATACACACATACACATATACATACATACATAGGAGAGAGACCCACCACAACCGGGATATCTGGTGGGAGTGGTGGGTGGGGAGGAGCCTTGTCCTTTGCTATCCTTTCCTTCAACACGTAGTCTAGATTAGCATAGTTAAACAGGTAGCCTAGTAAAAGGTCACTATGGACCTCCTGTTGCCTGTACTTCCTTTGTATTCCTTTGTATTCACCAGGGTGCTGTTCTCTGTCATACATTTAATACCAAGATAGCACTCATATATAAAGGGACCCTGTAATCGTGTTTGAGATCTGGTGGCTCTTGATTCCTCCTGCCTATGCCATGAAACAAGATCCTTTAACTAGATAGTGTTTGGTGGCAACATTTGAAGGACTCATCTATCTCCAATTTTCTGACTACATAACTGGGTCCCTTAATTAATCTATACTAATGGGAATATGAAATATAATAAACCAAACCACTTTCTCAAACCCGAACAAATAGCAGAAATGTTCATAGTTGCCCTTTCCACACTATAACAGTGGAATCAGTGCAGTGAACAAACTTGTACAGCCAGAGGCAAAAGTCAATTCGTCACATCTGCCAAGTCATAAATACAGTATGGAGATATAAGTTTCACAGGCTCGTAAAATGACTTACCTTATATTATTTCAAACTAGCTGTAGCCGGCCCGCTTCGCTGGTCCAACCAAACTTGAAGTGGTTAGGTACGGTGCCAGAAGGAGGAGTAACAACAATCATTTTTTTTATTTTTGTTTTTCAGCATGGTTTACATAGAGTCGCAGCCATATATAATCATCCATATAGGGGTAACTCACACAAGAGTTTGACAGCTTCCCTCTGTTCCTTAGATGATAATCTTTCCAATAAATATGTTAACTACTATCTTTTAATTTAATACAAGCAGCTACACACTACTTAAAACAATAACATCATATGTGAACTTGAAAACATTAGACAATAAATTGTTTGAGATACCCATGATGGATGATTATTATTGACCGCAACTGTACAAGGTTTTTTGCTCAATCGTTTACCCGCCGCGTTTTCTTTATTTTCTTAAGGCCTTTCTATAGGCCTTGATCTCTCTGAAAATCCAGCCTTCGCACATGGGCAGCTCTATGTTGCACTTTTACGTGTTGGAAATGCAGAGAACATCTATATATTGACTCTAAACCGCACTACGACATCAGCTTAAAAAAACAATTTTTAAACTGATGTCGTAGTGCGGCGGGTAAAGAATGTACTGAAAAAACCTGTATATAACATAAACAGCATAAACTTTTCTGTGTTGTGGTCAAACTTTCATTGCAAAACTTCAATGTACACAAATTTTTTTGTCTTCTGGTTGAGTCAATATATAGATGTTCTCTGCATTTCCAACACGTAAAAGTGCAACATAGAGCTGCCCATGTGTGAAGGCTGGATTTTCAAAGAGATCAAGCCTTATAGATATCATGGTTTGACCTTGGCTCTTATTAACCCCCAGAGTCCGGGCAGCGGGATTTCCCGCTCGGTCGACAGAGGCCGGGCAGCGGGAAATCCCGCTCTGTCGACAGAGTCCGGGCAGCGGGAAATCCCGCTTTTGGTAATTTATGGGGAAAAACGCCAAATTTGTCGGGATTTTTTTTGATCTTGCTATACTTCACCACCAGACCTTTTCATCCCCACATTCAATCAGTGTGTGCTTGACCGTGACAATGGCTGGGCGTAGTGAAGAAAATACGGGCTCGTTCGATTCGGTGCATCCTACCGCGCTGCCGGGCGCACCCTCTCTTGTAACCTCCACTCCGCGGGTGCAACCAGCTAGATTGCATCACAGCCACGCTCACAAAGCGAACGCAGCCTCGCTCTCACGGGAAAAGTTACCTCCATTCCTCACTTGATTTCTCGGCAATGGAGTGTCCTAGAGAGCTGGGGTTGGTTTTAATGGAAAGAGGAGGAGTTGATGGTGAGTACACAATCAAATTTAAGTTGTTCAGTATTGTAGTTTAGACGTAGGGAGTAAGAGAAGTAGAGTGATTTTCCGGGAAATACCCGGACATGCAGGGTAAAAGTTAGTATTGCGCCCAGAACCACAGAGCGTATTTCCATTCTTGGCCCGTCCCGGAGGGGTTAATAGTCATTCCATATGACAGCTTCAGAGGATATTGTAATCTTCGAAATGTGGAGTTTTCATGTACAGTTGGCTTCACTTCCACGTACCATATATAACTTAGCGTTGGCAATGTTGAACCACCTAGAATCTTGAATCCCGAACCACGTGTGATCATGAGGCGAAACAATCATTACAGAGTGAAATGGAAACAGGGGTTGAGTTGAAATGCTAAAGCATCAACAGTGATCGAGTAGTGTTATTTGCTGTATTATACAAAATTAATATAGAATTTATGTCACAGTATAATTTACATGCCAGCAATTGTTTATTAAACATATATATATGAGTCATGTAGTAAGTCATTTTTATCCTGCCAGTTACTAGTAAAGAGAAGGTGGAATAATCAATACCAAAATATCCATAACCCTTAAAGATTGTGTTCGTGCACCACCCACTTCATGATTATTATTTTGTTGTCGCTATGAGTTTAACTTCGTCATGGTAGACAATTGTAGCATCGCAAGGAAGAATAACCTGGTGGTAATGAAAGTTCTTTAAAAAGTTTGTGTAATGAATTATTACCAGTATATACCTTGTCAATATTGCCTCGTGAGGAGTTCACAAAAGGCTACACAAGCTGAAAACACATTTCTACGGCTCTCTTTCTTCGTATAGCTACATAGTAAGTATCTCCGAATAATGGAAGATAAAAGAGTGACGTTCATGTCTACGTATGATAAGAAGGCCATGCTGGTCCTGGATGACATTAGCACAAAAAAAATAATAATAAAGAAGATAAACAGTAACCAGAAGGAAACAGAAGGAAAAAGGGTCAGTTAAAGAATTTCAAAGGCATAGCTTGAGTCCACAAAGGGGCCAAACCTTTAAATGTATCCTAAAATTGTTAATATATTACCATGTTATGCAATGAAACCTTCCACCATCTATTCATTGTTGCAATATATTACAAGTCAGCCAATTTTGTTACTTGACCTCAGTCAAGACATTTTCTGATTAATGACTTTGTGTTACTGGTTACCAAAGGATACTGTTTTGTAGTGGAGGGTGACTTTACTACCCAATGATCACTCTGTCACTTCTCCACACCCTGTCCCACACCTCACTCACATCCTCTTTCCATTAGCCTTCTCCTTTACCCATTTCCAGTACTCACTCTACTAATCCATTTCCCCACCACATTCTCCTTCTCATTCCTCCAATATAATTTTGTGTGGCCAAAAATGATTAGTTCAATTATGCAAACAGGACCTGAAAATAAATAATGTGATGTTTTGTATACAATTACAATGCATGGAATATGGTAGGATATTATATTAATCAGATGGAGTCATTAGATAGTAATGTCTAGGCCAGACAATCAGGCGTTGGAGAACCATCACAAGTGTCGGAGAGAACAGTGTTAAATTCATGCACACACCTTATGAGACACACTTTCCTTTACCGCACCCTTCTTTCCATCTCACTCTGTAGTGAGTGGTTCGTATCAGGATCACACGTGGTTAGGGACTCAAATTTCTGGGTAGCTCAACATCGGTAGTGGTAAATGATAAACGCTGAAGTGGAGCCTACTGTACCTTAAACATTCCCTGAGTCATGCCCCCCTTTCAGATAATTTTATATATATATATATATATATATATATATATATATATATATATATATATATATATATATATATATATATATATATATATATATATATATATATATATATATATATATATATATATATATATATGGTTTGTTTCGTCTATTTCTTTGGGTTTGGGAGAAAAGTTCACACAGACACACAGACAGACAGACGCCTCTCTTTTATAGATATAGATTATTATCTGTGTGTGTCTGTGTGTGTGTGTGTGTGTTGAGAGTGATAATGGGATAATGGCTAGGGATAAGAACACTTTGACCAGTAAATAGGTCATGTGTTGTCTGTGTGTCTGTGTGTGTTACTTACCTTTCCTTTGTGACCACCAGGCCACAGATGGACCGGTCTAGTGGAACTTCACCCGTTGTTTCAGATGTCCAACCAGACCCTGAGGACTGTACATATAAAGGTTAGGTTAGGTTAGGTTAGGTTAGGACTGTATATATAAAGGTTAGGTTAGGTTAGGTTAGGTTAGGTTAGCACTATACATATAAAGGTTAGGTTAGGTTAGGTTAGGACTGTATATATAAAGGTTAGGTTAGGTTAGGTTAGGTTAGGACTACATATAAAGAATTAGGTTAGGTTAGGTTAGGATTACATATAAAGGATAGGTTAGGTTAGGTTAGGTTAGGACTGTATATATAAAGGTTAGGTTAGGTTAGGTTAGGTTAGCACTATATATATAAAGGTTAGGTTAGGTTAGGTTAGCACTATATATATAAAGGTGTATATTAATATTGGAAACATGTACTGTGTTTCAGATGTCCCTGAGGACTCTACATATAAAGGTGTATATTAATATATTAATATTATCATGTAATGTCAGATTCACCAACGACTAATACAATAATTAATTATTAATTATATTGTGATCACAGATCAGAACCAGTGATTAATGTTAATTATCCATATACATATTATTCTACCGCCTTGATCAGCTCCCCCCCCCAACCCACAAACACGTACACGCATGCACGAACACACACGCATGCATGCAGGCACAGGCACACACGTACACACACGCACGTACACTCACAGGCACGCACACACACTAGCACACAGATGTACACACACAGGCACACAGATGTACACACACAGGCACACAGATGTACACACACAGGCACACAGATGTACACACACAGGCACACAGATGTACACACACAGGCACACAGATGTACACACACAGGCACACAGATGTACGCACACAGGCACACAGATGTACACACACAGGCACACACACCCATGCCAACACACACAACTCTCTCTCTAATGAAACAACAACATCAACTTCCTGTTCACTAATCTATACAACTTAGTAAAAGTGTTCACACCATGATAAGTAAAGGTTGAGTTATTACTACTGTTACCATTCTGTGTGTGTATATGTGTGTGTGTTAATACATATGTGTGTATACTATAAGGGTATGTGTGTGTATATGTGTGTGTGTTAATACATATGTGTGTATACTATTAGGGTATGTGTGTGTATATGTGTTAATACATACGTGTGTATGCTATTAGGGTATGTGTATGTATGTGTGTTAATACATACGTGTGTGTATGCGTGTGTGTTAATACATATGTGTGTCTATGTATGAGTATGTGTATTAATACATACGTGTGTGTATGTATGAGTATGTGTGTTAATACATATGTGTGTATATTCTATTAGGTATGTGTGTGTGTGTATGTGTTAATACATATATGTGTATAATATTTTGGTATAATAATAATAATAATAATAACATTAATAATAAAAGGTTTATTTGGTACAGGCAGCCAAGGGCTGAAAATATACATTGTAAAATGGTGATGCAAATAGGTTATACTTTATAGATACATATAAATGAACAGACATAAACAAATACCAAACCAACACACAGACGTACACAATTACAATCACGCATGTTCACTCACACATGGACATAGTACAAATATTTACATGTGCTTTTGGTTTATTAGAGAGACTATTGTGGGGATGGGACTATTTTTGTATCTGTCTGTCCTAGCTCTGATGGGTTTGAGTAGGTTGTAGTGACGGACGTGGCGGGTTTTGGGAATGGTGGTTGGGAGGAGGTCTCTATGGCGTTGGTGGATTAGCAACTGTTTACTGAAGTCCCAGAGGAGCTGCTGGTGTCTAGTGACAAGATATGGTATTCTGAGGGTATCCAGGGCTTGTTGGTAGGTGGTGTATGCCGTACCTAGAATGATATGACATGCCCTCTTTTGTACCCCCTCCAGCTGCTGCCTCTGTGTCTGGTTGATGGATGAAGACCAGGCAGGGGAGGCGTATGTCAGCTTGGGGATGATAAATGTGTGGTGGATTCCTACCAGCTCCTTTTGGGGTGTGCTTAGGGACTTGAGTCGTCTTAGTATATAGTATATACAGGCGGTATGTGGCTGACTGGATGATGGTGCTGATATGACTTTTCGAGTTCAGTTTGTCATCCAGCATGACACCTGATAGTTTGGTGGTGTCCACTATTTGTAGTTGTTGCTATCCTAGTGTTATCACTGGTGGTGGTGGTGGTGTGATAGCCTTATGAAACTGCATCACTACTGTCTTGCCGTGGTTGATGGAGACGTTGTTGTTGTTGGTCCACGTCTGGAGGTTGGTGAGGTGTTGTTGCAGGAGGTGGTAGTCAGGAGACAAGTTATTGATGACTGTCCCAAAGGTTGAGTCATCCACATATTTCCAGTGAAAAATTGTGTCAGTTAAGGTGTCATTGATTAGGATGAGGAAGCACAGGGGTCCCATCTTGGTCCCCTGGGGCACACCACACGAGAGATGTTGGTGTATAGATACTGCACCCTGGTGACACACTATCACAAAGGAAGTTTGCCAGACGTCTGTCACACAGGAAGTTTGCCAGCCATGCCACTAGACTGTGCTCCACTCCCATATCAAGAGCTTTCCATAGTACTACAATATGGTCTACTAGATCAAAAGCCTTTCTGAAATCTATGAATGTAAGGGCAACTGAGGTCTTTCTTTTTTCCAGGTTACTGTATATAAAGTGTAGCAGGCTTATGAAACAATGGGTGGTTGATGATGACTTCATATTTCCAAATTGTTGGGGTCAATTGCATTTGAGATGTTGGCTGAAACTCAGTCGAACACAAAGCTTTCACATAACAGGCTCGGGAGGGGGGTTATGGCAATGGGTCTTAATTGATTAAGTGACTGGGGTTTTGAAACTTTTGGTATTGGAGTAACAGAAGCTGTCTTCCAATCCTGTGGGCATTTACTCTGACTAAGTGATGCATTAATTATTGAATAAATGGGTTTTGCAAGCTCAACAGCAAGCTCACGGGAAGGTTAATACGGGTAGTGGAGCGGTTGAGCTTATAGCTTAATTAAGAGCTTATAGTAGACCTCGTGCTCATTAATGTGTGGGGGAGGGATGGAGGGTAGGTAAGCTGGTAATTGGGCTGAGTCTAGTCTGGGCAGGGTTTGACAGATCCTGGCGAAATGGTCATTGATAAGATTAGCTACTTCCTGGCTGGTATGTCCGTCAACACAGGGAAAAAGGTGACTTTTTCACCATCCCACACAGGTCCTGTAATTTGTTGTACCACTGATTGATGTTGGTTTGTTTAAGGTGGTGAATTTTTGTTGGGTAGTACACCATGGCAGTTTTAAATTCTCTGATGACCTTGTTATGCAGCGGGTGTTATACCTCCTCCTGTCATTATAGAATGCCTTGTTGTGTTGCTCCATCAGCCTCTTAATCGGTGGTGTTATCCATGGTAAGAAAGAAGTGGTAGTAGGCCTGAGTGATAGTAGTTTGGTAATTCTCCCACTTCCTGTCAACGTCACTAACAGTTAGTACCTCAGTCCACGGGTACTGTATCAGCCACTGTCCACACTGTCTGATAGCAGAGTTAGGTGTAGGTCTGCGTATCTTGGTGGTATGGTCATCTTAATGATGGGAGGTGGTAGTGGCAGAGGCCCAAAACATGGAGAGATGGTTGCTTCTTCCCACGTATGGCAGTGGTTGAGGTGGTAGGTACTGGTCTGCCAGATCAGTGATAATGAGGTCTAGGGTGTTTTGTTCGTGGGTGGGAAAGTTGACAATCTTGGTGGTGCTCAGTTGGTTTTCTATTTCTTTTGTATCTAGTTGGTTGAAGTCACCACATATAACCCTTTTAGAAGATTGTTTTCTTGCCTATAGGGTGTCACAGGTGTCGATGATGTGGTCGACGAGCAGGGGATGGGTGGGTATACGTGTGGGGTGAGACACCAAACCACAAATGATGGAGGCAGTGTGGCGAGGGTGACATGGCAGTGTTAATCTTACCCACATGACCTCAAGTTCCCTGGGGGTTTTAACGTTCAGGTGCTCGGCTTTGTACTTTGTGTGTGTAAACATCACAAGTCCACCTCCTCATTTTTAGGTTCTAAGACAGTGGAATAGGTCGTAGTTTTCAATGGCACACAACTCTGGTATAACTTACCAGGCTTCCGTAACACAAACAATATCAGCACTGATCGTGTTCTCTGTATTCACCAGTTCGTCAAATTTGTTACATAGTAAGGTCACGTTGGATAGGAACACAGAAGGGAGGTCATACCAGAGGCTGGGAACTTCTATCACTTTGTACGGTTTTACAACACAAGGCATTTTCCTCTTTTATGCACTGCTGATTACACGAATCTTATTCTGTCGGTTTTTCCCCTGTTTGCGACTCTATTGTGAAATAGGCCAATAGCTTTCAGGTGACCTATTACGGCAGGTGGTGGGTAGCCAGCTCCTGGTTTGAGAGAATAATAGTACTGGCAGGGAGTAACGGATTATCTTCAAGTCAGTGTGTTGGTTAGTTGACAGATTGTTGGGCCTCATTTTGATTGTTTAGTATTCTTCTTAATGTGTGGCACTTGGTAGATGAAGGTAGATGAGGGGTGAGGGGTCAACAAGCTGACCCTGGCTGCCCAGACGAGCGCCGTGTCACACATACGACCTCGGTGACCTCGGACGGGTGTGTGTGTTAATACATATGTGTGTATACTATTAGGGTATGTGTGTGTGTTAATACATATGTGTGTATACTATTAGAGTATGTGTGTGTGTTAATACATATGTGTGTATACTATTAGAGAATGTGTGTGTGTTAATACATATGTGTGTATACTATTAGTGTATGTGTGTGTTAATACATATGTGTGTATACTATTAGGATATGTGTGTGTGTGTATGTGTGTGTTCATACTATAATAAGATTTTGCACAATGTTCTATTTTACATTAAATTATATTGAATGAAATATAACATTATAATCGTAATACAAGATACTAGTGATTCCTTGTTAATTACATAAGACTGCCTACAGGACTTATCATAGGATGTACCAAAATTATCTAATATATTTATAGTCTGTATCATATTAGGAAATTTCCACTGTTACAGCAGAGAGAGAGAGAGAGAGAGAGAGAGAGAGAGAGAGAGAGAGAGAGAGAGAGTTAGTTAGTTACACAGAAACACAGACAACAACACACCTTACAGAGAGAGAGAGAGAGAGAGAGAGAGAGAGAGAGAGAGAGAGAGAGTTACATAGAAACACAGACAGCAACAGACCTTACAGAGAGAGAGAGAGAGAGAGAGAGAGAGAGAGAGAGAGAGAGAGAGTTAAACTTTCTACATCACTTTGCTATAACAGTAAGGAATATATACTATCTTTACCTACAATAAACAATATTACTGATAGAAAATATGAAAATAAAAGTGTTATATCCCAAACAGTGATTTAAAAGAACACACATACTGCATGCTAGATGTATTATGTTCATACTGAAATGTTAATTAATACTTAATTAAAATATAAAGATATAAGAAATTATCTTCTTCTCTCATGACAAACTCAGGTGGTATAATAATCAGGTTATAATAATATGTGTTCTTAGTGGAACGCTTGTCAATGTTATTAGACAAAATATAATGCAATAAAAAAATACATGTCACATATACAGAGAAAATATGATCATGTAGTGTTACAAGAAAAGATAAACATACATGAAAGACATAGAGCAAAGCCTCTATTGGTTTTATATACTGTATGTGTGTTAATGTGTGTTTGGCTTTGTATTAGTGTATGTGTGTTAATGTGTGTGTGGCCTTGAGATAGTGTATGTGTGTTAATGTGTGTGTAGTCTTGTAATAATGTATGTGTGTTAATGTGTGTGTGGCTTTGTAATAATGTATGTGTGTTAATGTGTGTGTGGCCTTGTAATAATGTATGTGTGTTAATATGTGTGTGGCCTTGTAATAATGTATGTGTGTTAATAATTATGTGTGTGGCCTTGACCTAGTGTCTTGGCGGCATCCGTAGGGACAGTGGAGGAAGAGATAAAACATATTACATAATAAACTCCAGTGTACTGCGAGTAATTTAATCCTTTTTGTAAATTATTGTGTTCTTACTTCTTGCAAATCAATGTAGTATACTTTATTTTACGCCTGACAATTGATCCATATTTGTTTAACAATTACCAAACAACTTTTCTGTATCTAGGGAGGATCACAAGCATTTCAGATTGGTACACACACACACACACACACACACACACACACACACACACATTAACCACAAAATTTGTTTTACCTTCATACAGTATTCCAAGTTAGTCATGAAGGAATTTAATGGTCAATAATATAACTGGTAAAATCTCTGATATTCAGAGGTTCTCAATTGAATAAGCCTTTCCTGTCTAACTTCAAGAATTATGCTCATTATAAAATACAGGAATCACCAATTCCCAAATCTGTATATCCAAGTTTATTTCAGACGAGATAAGACACATAAGTGTTGGTGTTGAGTGTACCGGGTGTGGTAAAGGAGTTTGTACTACATAAAACTTTCACCACAATCATCTGTTGAAGTCAGGATTAAAAAATTATAGGCAACTAGCTGCTCCGCCGCCCTTCGGGCGGCTAGGAGCCGCTAGCTCCTGCGGAGGGCTGGCGGCCTGCGGCCGCCCTTCCACCGCCCTTCGGGCGGTTTGGAGCAGATCGGGTGGTGGGTGGATAGAAGGAAGGGAAGGAGTGAAGGAAGGGGGAGAGGGAGGGATGGTTTAGTGGTTAAATAAAATAAATGGATGGATGGATGATTAGTAATAGAGGTGGGTGGGTGAATAATTGGAGGTATTAGTCGTTTTCAAATGTTTATTATATCAATCTTTCTCCCTCATTCAATAACTCCATCATTCTAATATTAGCATAATTAATAATATTTCCTTCTGTTTCTATTAATTGCGTCACTAAGCATTTTACTGAAGTGCCTGCTGGTAAACGACATTTTTCACGACTCCGGTTGACGACAATAAATATGGCAATAATGAAAATCAATTTGACAAAAGTGAAACTCTATAGGACAATAATGAGAATCAATATGACAATGGTGTTTGATACTGGAGCAGGAATCAAGAGCTCAAGAAAATATTGTACAAAATATTGGTATTTATTGAAAGAATTACCGTTTTCCCGGTAGTTTGCCCAGGTTAGGTCCCGGTAGTCTGATGCGGTCTAGGTAAGGTCAGGTAAGGTAAGGTCAGGCTAATTTCAAAATGCCCCATTTGAATATGCCCTATCTTGGCAATAATGAAAATCAATTAGACAAAACTGAAACTCAATAGGACAATACTGAGATTCAATATGACAATGGTGTTTGATACCGTAGCAGGAATCAAGACGTCAAGAAAATAAGTTACAAAAATATTCTACCAATCAGAAAATAAATATGGCAATAATGAAAATCAATTTGACAAAACTGAAACTCTATAGGACAATACTGAGAATCAATATGACAATGGTGTTTGATACTGGATTACAAAAATATTCTACCAATCTGAAAATAAATATGGCAATAATGAAAATCAATGTGACAAAAGTGAAACTCTATAGGACAATAATGAGAATCAATATGACAATGGTGTTTGATACTGGATTACAAAAATATTCTACCAATCTGAAAATAAATATGGCAATAATGAAAATCAATGTGACAAAAGTGAAACTCTATAGGACAATAATGAGAATCAATATGACAATGGTGTTTGATACTGGAGCAGGAATCAAGAGCTCAAGAAAATAATGTACAAAATATTGGTAATTATTGAAAGAATTACCGTTTTCCTGGTAGTTTGCCCAGGTTAGGTCCCGGTAGTTTGCCCAGGTTAGGTGCCGGTAGTCTGATGTGGTCTAGGTTAGGTTAGGTAAAGTCAGGTAAGGTCAGGCTAATTTCAAAATGCCCCATTTGAATATGCCCTATCTTGGAAATGGGGCATTTGCGGAGGAAATGCCATAGAAGAAAATAGTCTTAGAATGGTCTAAATAAGTGGGTAATGAAGGTAGAAAAACGGTATGCAATAACGGTAATTCATTCAATATTTACCAAAATATTATACCAATATGGTAGAAATCAATCATAAAAATGGATAAAATGTAATAATATAGGTAAACGACAATATACTTACTGAGATAAGGCATAAACAAATCGAATAATATCCGTGCTGTAGCCTAAAATATGTTCATGAGCTGTTGATTTCTGGACCAGTATCCGATAATTTAATAATAGAACACGTGTTCTCATTTTTAGGGGGGTTTTAGGGGTAACTACTTTATTACTCATGGCGCTGCTGTACGCAAACGAGTGGACATAGGAAGCTTTAGTTTACAGATTCTGGTGTGTAAAATCAAGCTCTACAAGTCTGTAAGAAAAAATTTACCTAAATGAAACTTTAAAATTGACCGTGTTTTTGCGGAAGGCTGAACTGTGGTATGGTGAATCCGTAGATTTTTTTCCCTGTATTTTATTATTATTTCGCTAGCACGTTTCGTTATATGTGGTTTCGTTGTATGACCCCCCCTAAACCTGAACGGGATCAAGACTCACCTACATGCAAATTTTGAGGACACAAAGTTGGACGGTTTAGGCGTGCATCGCGGACACACACACACACACACACACACACACACACGCAGACAGAACCTTGCCTTTATGTATATAGATGATAACACCTCAGTCAACGATAGGGATAGTACGAACCCAACACACACACACACACACACACATTTCCTGTCACTTACACATATATACAATCTCTCTCTCTCTCTCTCTCTCTCTCTCTCTCTCTCTCTCTCTCTCTCTCTCTCTCTCTCATGAACTAAGAACAGAGTGTTAGTGTCAACTACTCTGTATAAAACTCTCTTGCGTAAAGCATCCATGAATGGGCAGTACAACGAAGTTGGAGATGTGTCTGGGAGACAAATAACTTGTAAACGACATGACTGGCAAAAAAAGATCAGAGTATAACTGGTCCGGCAAAAAAAGGTAAATAGTAAGTAACATATGACTCATAAATATATATAGAGTAAGAGCGGGTAACATCCGGCCCACAGAGGCATATTGTGTGGCCCGTGAACATACTCCGAATTAATAATGGAATCCGGCCTGCAATGGGTGGCCAACCTTGGCCCAAAGGCCAGATCCGGCTCAAGAAGGCTTATCGTCCTGTGTATCATGCAATCGTGAGGCCCGTGCAGATGTGAAGACGAGAGAGAAAAAGCGATTATAGCGACACCTATCGGTGCGCAGGTGAAACAGAAGTGTCAAATATTATTAAATAATACACTTTTAATACATTTCAGCTAACTAATTTAATTATTTAATTAATTTAATTATTTTTTATTATTAGGAGTAAGCGACACTTTTGCATTTTATTTAAGTTCATTTTTTATAATTTTTTGTTTTGTTTAATTAAGTCTACTTGGTACTCTGGTCACCAAGTCTCACCTTCACTATCAGCTCTCGGACTGCCACCTCAATGATATTTTTCTGTTGTGTATATCATCCATTGAACTAAACATTGAAACAATTGTTTATGATGTAGGAGACACCAAGCACCTTGTGCTTCCTTGTCCTCACCTGTCCACCTGCCACTGGAGGCCGCTATGACACCTGCGCGGGCAGCCGGCCAGAATGAGACGAGTCGTGCTCCGGACTCTACAGCTAACCTTAGACCTCCACTCACCTCTTGCTCCTGCCGCCGACCTTTGTCCGCTGCTACTCTCACCAAGCTCCAGCACACCACGCTACTCTCACCAAGCTCCAGCACACCACGCTACTTTCACCAAGCTCCAGCACACCACGCTACTCTCACCAAGCTCCAGCACACCACGCTACTCTCACCAAGCTGCAGCACACCACGCTACTCTCACCAAGCTGCAGCACACCACGCTACTCTCACTAAGCTCCAGCACACCACGCTACTCTCACCAAGCTGCAGCACACCACGCTACTCTCACCAAGCTGCAGCACACCACGCTACTCTCACCAAGCTCCAACACACCACGCTACCTCCTGCAGCAGCTCTCTCTCTACTCGGCTACGGCAGACAAGTCCCCCTCTCTACAAGGTGGTTGCCTTCTACAACCACAACCCTCGCCTACCTTGCTACTGAGTCCAGGATATACGAGTGTGAGAACCAACCCTTGTAGTCATACCAATAAATTGTTACCGTGTACAATCGAGTCTGTTCACCCCAATCATAACACAACACCCTGTTGTTACAGTTGGTGACCCCGGATTCAGCTCGTTTACACAAGCTACAACTACTCCACTCTACGTCCACGTGCTACAACTACTCCACACTGCACCTACAAGCTATAACTACTCACCAGTACGTCAATGTGCTACATCAACTCCACGCTACAACTCGTGCTACAACTTCTCCACGCCACTACCTACAACCGACGATCGACGCCTACAACCCCACACTACTGGTACTTCTACAACTTCTCCACGCCACTACCTACAAGCTACAATCGACGCCTGCAACCCACCACGACCTCTACAATGTTCTACACCACCAACCCCACTCCAAAGGTATTTCCACACATAAACACCTACACTTTACAACCCCTATTTTTGTTCGACCATCCCCTGTGTTATTCCAAACCTTCCCAGTGTCGCATCCCATACAGCCCTGTGTTCATTTGACTCAACCCTCAACCACGTGTAACCTCTTACTCCAGTGCTCTATCCCTCCCTATTCGACTGATACCCCAAGGATTTAAGTGTTTGTGTGTTTCCACACCGCCTCCGCTCACGCCACAACATTCTTTAAGACACACACACTACCACCATGCTTACCCCCACCGCTCCTACACACGACTCGTCCAACATGTCCCTGGCCACCCAGAATACCGTTACTCTATCACACAACACCACACATACACCTACCCTAAAGATACTCTATGTTCCCCCATTTTCATTTGACACACATTCCTGGTTCCTTCACACAGAGGGGGTATGGCACGGAAACAACTACACCGACGACCAGAAGTATCAAGCCATCCTGTGTGCCCTACTCAACAAAATATTCTTCTCCATCTCTCCACTCCTCACAACACTTGACCAGGGATTGCACTACGAGGGTGTTAAGGCAGCCATCACCACCGCTCACGGTATGTCAACCAACCAGCTTTTCAAAGCCGTGGATGACGTTCAGGTGGAAGGGTGCGCCCGTGAGCACTGCTGCGCCACATGCAGCAACTGAACGTAAACACCGGCACACCTTTACCTGACTCTATCCTCAGAGTCCAACACACCAAGTTACTACCACCACAGATCCAGCTACACCTGCTGGTCCAGCACAACCTATCCCTGTGGGAATATGGCTAGCTGGCGGATATCCTTCTACATACTAAAAAGAACCACATGGGTACATGGCCTACTCAACACACCTCCGCAGCGATCGCTATCCAGACCACTTCACAGGCCACGCATGTCAGCCTACCAACACTTCAGCAGCAACACACACACACGCCACCTCACGACATTGCCAACCTAGCAAAACGACTCGAGGCCCTTTCCACCAAACTCGACCCCCAACTCCAAGCCCAACCACTATACCACCAGCAGCAGTGAGCCCCACCTATTCACCAGCTACCCCCTACCCAGCAGCTTCCATCAACAGCCCCAATACAGCAACACTATAACTGTGCTTATACCATCAGGGGTTCGATTCCCTAGCACGCAACTGCCTCCTTCCCATGCCAGTGGGGTGCCTCTTCTACTCGCTCTGCTGCCAGACTGAACAAGAGAAATGAATAAGGCGGTGATAAAACATTGCCCTCCGTGCTACTGCCCACACCACACACTCCAAAACAGGGCCAACTACGACGACACCTACCCACCAACACCACACGCCTCCTTCGACCGAACACAGCACCTCCGCAAACCTGGCAGGGAAGCCCACACCGCTAACACCTGCCCAGCAACACACTGCCATCTCTCCACATATGGCTCACCAGAACGCTCATACTCTCCTGTGGGTGGAAGACCTAGGGTCAGGCGAACACTTCCTCATCGACTCAGGATCCGAAGTGAGCATAGTCCCACCCCACGATAAAGACAGGCAGAGGTCGTATGACCTGCTTGCAGCAAACAAGTCGCCCATCGCCACATACGGTACAAGGAGTAGGGGCATCACCATTGTACACCAGGAATATGTGGTGTGGCCCTTCGTCATAGCAGACGTACAAGGCTCCATCCTGGGGTTAGATTTCCTCACAGTGCACGATCTGCTGATCGACGCAAAGAGACGCTGCCTAATCCACCAGCCGCCAGGAACCACCATCCCGACGAAACACTGGCGCCAGTCGACACCTACCATCACACATCACACACATTACTTAAGCCAGCCAATACGACGCCCTACTGCAGGAGTTCGCAGCGCAGCTTTCTACCACCACCACACAACACACACACAACCCCAGCATATGCCACACCATCAAAACTACTGGATCCCCCTGTTTCGCTAAGCCCCGGAGGATGCCCCCAAGCGTCTGGAGACAGCGAAACATGAGTTTAATGTCATGCTTAAACACGGGATAGCTAGACCATCACACAGTGCTTGGGCGTTGTTACTATATATGGTGCCAAAGCAGCAGGAAGGAGAATGGAGGGCATGCAGTGAATACAGAGCTCTGAACACTGCCACCACACCTGACAGGTATCCAATACCGCACGTCCTGGACTTTCTCTCCAAGCTCCAGGGATGTGCTGTATTCTCAAAAATAGATCTGGTACGGGCATTCCACCATATCTCTGTTGCGGAGGACGACATCAAGAAAATGGGTATCACCACGCCCTTTGGTTTGTTCTAGTTCCTGCCCATGAAATTTGGCCTACGCAATGCCACCCAGACCTTCCAACGGTTCATGGACAAGGTACTGAGGGGCTCGACTGGGTGGTGGTGTATATCAAGTGGAAGTACTGTGTCTTCGACAGAGAGCTTGTGGCCAATTATGATGCAGTCAAACACATCCGGCATTTCTTGAAAGGTAGGAGTTTCCATATCCACAACGACCACAAGCCATGGACGATGGTGATGCAGCAGCAGGGCACAAACTGGTCGCCTAGGGTGACACGCCATTTGGCATTTCTATCCGAGTTCACCAACGACATCAGCAATGTCAGAGGCGAGGACAACGCCGTAACCGTCGCCCTATCAAGATCACTCCAGCTGAAACCCAACATCGCTACGATCCAGCAGATGCCTTCACTCAACTTCCTGGCCATCGCTGCAGCTCAGGTCACCAACACACACCTCCAGAACCTCCTCACAGGCGACACTGAACTCCGCCTGGAGTACTTGACCACCCCAGATGTGGTCACCAAGCTGTGGTGCAGCACATCGCTGAAGGTATTCAACCATTACCTTTCTCTCAACCACCCAGGCGTCGCAGGTACTCTCTGCCTAATCAGCCGCTGAGCAGTCTGGCCAGGTATGAGGAAACAAGTGAAGGAGTGGGTCGCCTCTTGCATCCCTTGCCGGCGTGCTAAGGTAGGACGCCACACCCTACCCCCGGTCCATGAGTTCTCTGTGCCTACCAGTAGGTTCCACACCGTGCACATCGACATCGTGGGACCCCTGCCTCCGGCCTGTGACTCATGCTACCTACTGACATGCATTGACAGGACGACACGTGGGTGTACCACAACCCCCATGGACGACATCACCGCTGATGGTACTGCCCATCACTTCCTCAGTAACTGGGTGGCCAAAATCGGTCCCCTGGCTGTAATCGTCACAGACCAGGGAATCCAGTTTAAGTCAAAGGCGTGGCAAGACATGCTCAATCTCCTAGGAACCCGCCGCCAGAGGACCACAGCTTACCACCCTTGCAGTAACAGCATGGTAAAACGCCTGCATAGGAGATTTAAGGACGCCTTCCTGGCGCTGCAGCCCAATGGACGGATGCCCTACTTCTTATCGTTCTCACCATTGGCACAACGGTCTAGGAGGATCTACATCATTCCCTCTACACTTCCAGCAGAGTCCAGACCTCCCTACACACCCTGAGGACTCTTTTCGATGAGCAACCTATTCCTACGCATGGATGCCCACCGCACACCACTGCAGGAACCATACATTGGACCTTACTCCGTGATCACCAGGACGGACACTACTGTGACTATACAGGTAGCTGGAAAGCCATATGTCACGTCCTGGGAACAATTGAGGCCAGCACACACCAACACACACACTAATGCCATGCCGCCACCACAACACACAAACACACACCGACAATCACATACCACCATAACCATGCTCACACCGCCATACCAACAAACAGCTACACATGCATCTGTACATCCTTCCCCCAACACCCTCACCCCACTCCTTCCCTCAACCACCACCACACTATACCACCTCGTACTACTCCTACCCACTCCAAAACACCACCCACGGTCACATCAATCTGACCCACCATTCCCTCACACACACCATACACCGCTCCTACCCACACTGTCAACCTCGTCTCACAAATATAAACACCCCTCTACCTCACCACCACATCGCACGCCGACACCAATACGTCCCATTACACCTACCACCGACCCTACCCCACCATTACACCAACCCTAACCTACTCCTTCGCCTCTACATTCACCTCCTTCCCCTACCCAGACAACACATGGCCTCATTCACCCCTATTCACTTTCATCAAAAACACGCTCAACGTCCCCTACCCACACCTCACCTGACCCCATTCATCCCCTGAACTACACCCTGAACCACACCAACTACCCATACCTATGCCTCCTGTTCCTACCACTACTCCCCTACTGTTACCCTAATACCTGTAATCCATCCAGTCTACCCACAGGATAATACTCACAACGCGAAGCAACAACCACCCACGGCACCACAACCAGACCCAACATCACCAACAACAGTAACACCCGCTTACCCCTCCCCACCCTGCATGAACCATCAGATGACGAGGAACCTGCCCTGGTCCCAGAGGGTTACATATCCCGGTCCGGCAGAACCATACATCATCCGGGCAAATACCTCACACAATTATACACACATCCACTCCACATGCCTGCAGATACACTCACGCCCTATTATTAACTCACACACTTGCCTCCCCGACACATGCTACACCGTACCCATACACTTATGTATGACACTCTCCATGTATGTTTTGTATTGTAAATAACTTTATTTTTATATGTATATGTTTGTTTATGTATGTTCCTGGGCCACACTCCTCTCCTAAATATTGTGGGGGAGTTGGGGCACTGTAGCAGACACCAAACACCTTGCGCTTCCCTGCCCTCACCTGTCCACCTGCCACTGGAGTCCGCCGTGACACCTGCGCATGCAGCCGGCCAGAATGAGATAAAAGTCGCCGACGAGCTCCGGACTCTACAGCTAGCCTTCGACATGCACTCACCTCTTGCTCCTGCCGCCGACCTCGCCTGCTGCTACTCTCACTAAGCTCCAACACACCACGCTACCTCCTGCAGCAGATCTCTCTCTCTCTACTCGGCTACGGCAGACAAGTCTTCCTCTCTACAAGGTGCTTGCCTTCTACAACCACAACACTCGCCTACCTTGCTACTGAGTCCAGAATATACGAGTGTAATAACCAACCCTTGTAGTCATACCAATAAATTGTTACATTGTACAATCGAGTCTGTTCACCCCCATAGTAACACAACACCCTGTTGTTACAATGGCAAGTAGAACCAACCATCACACTAAATTGTATGTTTACCATAAAAACTCTTGAATGAACAATTTCACCAAACCATCTCACAATTTGTATGTTTTTTTCAATAAAATGTTTGTACAAATCCACTTTGTGGTTCTCGTTTGTCACTCTTGCTTGCGACATGCTCCAGAAAGTCTCATCTGACCTTCGCCCTACAGTACAAAGGTTGTCCGCTCTTGATTTACAGGCACATCAATATGTAAACGAGTGGCAGGAGCAGTAGACCCAGCAGGTAGAATATAATGATTTACAGGCACATCAATATGTAAACGAGTGGCAGGAGCAGTAGACCCAGCAGGTAGAATATAATGATTTACAGGCACATCAATATGTAAACGAGTGGCAGGAGCAGCAGACCCAGCAGGTAGAATATAATGATTTACAGGCACATCAATATGTAAACGAGTGGCAGGAGCAGTAGGCCCAGCAGGAAGAATTTAATGAAGCCAAAGTGTGACATGAATAGAGAATAAAACTGACACCGTGGAGCACTGGTTCTGAGATGTTATCAGTCCAGATGTGAGGATGAGATCCAGAGTACCTTCCTGAAGCTGAAAGGTCATGTCAGGATCGGTGGAGGTACAGAAGAAGGTGATGTGGCTAGAAGCTATGTATGCAAGTTAAGAGTTTGTCCAGAGGTGAGAGACCATCCTGGAAATACTTCCTGGAGAAAGAAAATACTCGGATGATGAGGAAAAACATTGACCATGAGTTGACTGAGTTTAACATAACTGGTGATACCACCAGACATCCAGAGTTGTGAAAACTATAGAGGCATCAAGTTGATGTCTCATACTTTGAAGATCCTGGAGAGAATCTTAGACTCGAGGCTAAGGCAAGTGGTCAACATCGGCAGGCAACAACTTGGTTTCATGGTAGGAGTGGGAACGGTCGACGGCATTTTCTCCCTTCGGCAGACTATGGAGAAACATCAGGAGAAGCAAAGAGTGCTGCATATGGTTTTTATTGACTTAGAAAAAGCTTATGACAGAGTGCCGCGACAGGAAGTCTGGAGAAGTTTACGAGAGAGAGGGGTGCAGGAAAAATATATAAGGATGATAAAGGAATGCTACAAAGATGTTAAAACGAGAGTGAGGAGTACAGTGGGCACCACAGAAGAATTTGAAGTGAAAGTTGGCCTACACCAAGGATCGGCCCTTAGTCCATTACTTTTTAACATAGTCTTTGATGTAACAACGGAAAATGTGAGAGAGGATCCCCCATGGTGCGTTCTCTACGCTGATGACATTGTACTGGTAGCTGAGGACAGAATAATTTTGGAAAGGAAGCTAGAAGAATGGAGATATGCACTAGAAAACCGAGGAATGAGGATAAGCAGGACTAAGACGGAGTATTTCACCACAGATATTGCTGGTGACCAACAGGCAACGATCAAACTAGGTGATATGAACTTGAAGAGAGTTAGAACTTTCAAGTATCTTGGCTCAATGGTTGATGATACTGTCGGAATGGAGAAGGAGATCAATTTTAGAATTCAGTGTGGATGGAACAACTGGAGGAAAGTATCAGGAGTGCTATGTGATAGAAGAGTCCCAGTTAGATTGAAGGGCAAAGTGCACAAAGCCGTAGTCAGACCATCCTTAACGTACGGCTTGGAAGCTGCACCGTTAAAGAAGACAGAAGAAAAGAAGTTGGACGTGGCGGAGATGAGGATGCTGAGATGGATGGTAGGAGTTACACGAAGAGATAAGATAAGAAATGAGTATATAAGAGGAACAGTGAAAGTGGTAGAAGTTTCTAAGAAGATTCAAGAGTCTAGACTCAGATGGTACGGACACCTAAGGAGAAGAGTTGGAGAAGAGCACGTGGGAAGAGAAGTCATGGAGATGGAAGTACAGGGAAACAGAAGAAGAGGAAGACCCAAAACAAGGTGGAAAGATTGTATAAATGTAGATCTCAGGGAGAAGAATATCAACGAAGCGATGGTCAACAACAGGAGTACATGGAGAAGGCTCATTCACAACGGCGACCCCGTATAGGGAAAAGCTGGGAAGAAGAAGGAGGTGATACCACAGACGCTCCAGGAGATGACATTAAGAGCAAACACTATGCTTGGAGGAAGAAGTCCGGAGAGTAAAGGCAGATGAACAACCTGGAGAAGGAGACAAACCAAGAGAAGAGACAGACACACAAATCTTCTCAAGGCAAAAATCAATAGTAGCTATCTTGTCTGTAAAGTAAAGGTGGTGACGGCTGAGATGATGAATTACTGAGTCTCAACAACGGTGGAGAGTTTGGGATTAGAAGCGGACAGAGAGGCAACCAGCCTGTCAATCCTGGCTTCAAGGGCAGAAAAGCAGTTCTCAAGGGTACTACATTGTGCCATTACAGAAGCAACAAACTGGAGGAGGGCAAGGCTCGGATGTGGGGCAGGATTGTTGGAAGGAATACACTGGGAAGGTGATGGTGGATGCAGTGCTGTGGTAGATATGCAAGACCAAATAGTGATAGAACAGGATGCCCAAAACAGGAAACATCCATCCCTTAAAAATATCGGAAAATCTAAAGAAGAAAATCCTGGAGGAAACGAAAGGCAGCGTACACACCAGGGTGTCCCTCGGCAAGACTCTGGTCAACATCAACACGAAACCAGGTACGGGGGTAGCTGGGATTCTTAAGAGTCTGCATGGCTGCTATGCAGCTGGGGTTCTTTAAGTCTGCTTGGGGACTATGTAGCTGGGATTCTTAATAGTCTACATGGGGACTATGTAGCTGGGGTTCTTAGCAGTCTGCTTGGGGACTATGTAGCTGGGGTACTTTAAGTCTGCTTTGGGACTATGCAGCTGGGGTACTTAAAGTCTGCTCGGGTACTATGTAGCTGGGGTACTTTAGGTCTGCTTGGGGACTATACAACCCCACGAGGCCTCTCAGGCGAACCCTGAGGAATGTGATAGATAGACAAAAATATTCACCATACTTGACTCTCTCGATGATGTCCTGACACTTTCTGGAGATGTCGATGAACCGGGATGTGACTGCAGACATCTTTACTTCAGCCAGTTCATGATGCAGTGACCAACTTAGTAACTGTCTGGCATAGCATCAGACAACAGACCAACAACAAAACATGGAAGGTAGACAAGACCCAGAACACACACACACACACACACACACACACACACACACACACACACACACATTACAGAACAAAACTCGAGAACAGGAGAAAGCAGACAAAGGACACAATGACAGTATCGAATCCACAACACAGGGATGAGGAGGAGAGGAATGTCAGCACTCAACCAGAGCTGGAGTGAGCATTAAAGTGCAGGATTCTACAGGCAACTATGGTCTAGTAAACACCTACAACCAACACCGTCACATCCCATGCCGAGTGTCTTGTTGGCAGGGTGAAGTGGTTTAACCATTTGAAGGGCTATGGCTTTGTTATCTGCGACGAGCAAGACTTATTCATCCACACGAGGGGTATTCGTCTCTCTGCCGCCACTACCTCGCCACCATCAATGGGGAACGGAGAGGAAGTGTCCTTCTCTGTGGAGGAAATGAGGGGCGTGGAGGCTACCAACATAGCCGGACCTGATGGTGGGCAGATCCTATGCCCATGGGAGGAAGACGACTGACGCACAACCACCGCAGCGAGGACAGCAGCAGGCAGACATCTTCACTGTCTGCACCAAGACTGCTGTTGCCTTAGCTCCAGAAGGGCTAGGTCGTCTCTCTGACCTCCTCCTGGACATCTTCAAGAGAAATGGTTTGCCACCAATAGCCATTTCTCCTGACCTACAACCACCTACCACCACCCCCACCACCACTGCCTCGCCCACTCAACAGGGCAAACAGTGGGAAGGCATCACCACCACATGAGCCTTCCCAATTATACTCTGAAACAGAGGAGGACACAGACACCAGTTCCTGCTCCAACAGCACCAGAGAAGACAACTCTGACCACATGGAAATGGAAGATGAAGGGGAATGGCAGACGATGAGGAAAAGGAAGAGGAAGAAGAGGAGGAGGAGTGTCAGCCCACCGACCAAGCCACCACCCACTGTCACCGTGGACTAGTGGGTGTCCGCCTCCCCTCGCATCAACCTCGCAACACCAAAGACCTATCTACAACAAAAGTCACCAACAATATGGCTGTGTCAACAAAAAAGAGGGAGACAGAAAAAGATAAAATAAATGGATGCCTTAATACCCCAATAGGGTGATAGGCATTAAGTCAAACCAACAACAACAACAACAACAACAACAAATGGAACGAGAATGTGGTGTGAAGGTGGCAATCACCAAATGGATTATCTGCAGACAGACTTATAATGGCAAGGAATGTGTAAATTATATTATCAGGTATGATGAACTTTAGAATCAACTCATAATATTGTTAGTTTGGTCATATTTTGTTAAATAAGGTTGTTTTTTGGGGGGGATATTATATCATTTCCCATATAATTACCTTGTCAAACCAAAATAATTATAACATACCAACACTTCCACCTGCTAACATTTGTCAGAAGTCCAACACTGACATTAAATGGAAATTCCTGTGAATGTTTACCTGAACACAGAGATAGTAGTGTCATTCATATATATGGGACTTCGGGTTTCTTCTTCCTTGTGAATATCTTCATATTCCTGGATCACATGTATCAAGTGATTTACTTACATCTAAAGGTGAATTTCCAAACTCACTAATGTGTTCAATAAAATGGGAATCTTTCAGCTTATTTACATAACAAACCTAAGTTAATAATTACCTAAGTTGTCACATATGTAATACACTATTGTAATATGTATTGTAATATGTATTCAGTCACCCCCCCCCCCACACTTCACACTGGTGACAGACATACCCTGGCTACACTCTCCGACTCTTCCCCCTCAACAATGAACGATTTGGAATGAATCAAGTTGTACGGGATTCACACCAAGGAAAAGAGGATTGACGACGCTGACTATACCATCTATAAGTGTTGGTGATAGTATTATAAGTGTGTATATATATTATGTCTATGGAGTTATTGTACTGTTACCACCCCATCTTCAACACCAAGGAAAAGAGGATTGACGACGCTAACTATACCATCTATAAGTGTTGGTGATAGTATTATAAGTGTGTATTATCAAAAACAAAAGTCGTGTCGTTAAATTGGTGGAAACATATGGTAAAGAGCGAAGCATACTGGGCATGGACGTTATTGTGGTGGAGTTTTCATTATGTTTCACGAGTTATATCAAATCATCAGAAAAGACAACGAAACGACTTTTGTCTTTGATAGTACTGTACAGCCACAATCAAATATCCACCGACACTTTACTTCGATCCTAATAAATATCTTGGTAATGAAGAACAACACGTGTATGGTTTTGCAGCACCTCATAATAATAATTGAAAGAGTTGAGTTGACGTGGGGTGTTGTATGATTATATTTTGATATGATAATGATTTATTTGCACGATGGAAGGAAAGCGTCGGTGGTTATTTGATTGTTACTGTATATATATCATGTCTATGGAGTTATTGTACTGTTACCACGCCATCTTCAACACCACCGATATGCTTGCCTACGAATGTTAGTGCCAAGGGAGTCAAGTTTAGCCATAAGTGTCCAGGTCTTACACTCTCAGCATAATGACCGGGAGAATGAAAGTCATGAACTGTACACCATATTAATCGTTCAATTACACAGATACCAACAACGTTAGATAATCCAGTTGAGTGTGTCCCAAATACTATTACCTTAATACCACAATGCCCTAATACCATTACCATAATACCACAATACCATAACTATGAACTGTACACCATATTAATCGTTCAATTACACAGATACCAACAACACCAAATAATCCAGCTTCACTACAGAAAAGAGAGTTACTGAGGACACAAGTTAGAACAACTCAGTGCTGGTCCCTAGTCTGGATAAATGGGTAGAGTTGTATCATGGAAAGACATCCAGTGTATAAACCTATACCATATCAATATACTGATCACAATGAATGAAAATACCATACAGGATAAATGGGTAGAGTTGTATCATGGAAAGACATCCAGTGTATAAACCTATACCATATCAATATACTGATGACAATGAATGAGAACATCACACAGGATCCGTCAAGGTTCGGGTCAACAACGACACACACCGGTCCAGCATGGTACAGGTGGAAATTATGGTAATGGGGGACAAAAGAAGGGAAGAAGTAAAGGATGATAACAGCTTCAGAAAAAGGAAGAGCTAGGATGGTAGACGAGTAGAGGTGAGGGTGGGAACTTTGAATTTTGGCACAATGACTGGTAAAGTGAGAGAGAGGTGATGGAAAGGAGAAAGTTAAACGTATTGTATGTATGTATGTATGTATGTATGAATTTTAGCACACAAAAAAAGAAAAAAAAGTGAGAGAGGTTGCCGACGTGAAGCAAAGGAGAAAGTTAAACGTATTGTGTGTACAAGAAAGTAATGAGAAGTTGATAATGGTAGGCTTTAAGTTGTTTTACCCTGGTGTAAATGGCAGGAGGAACGGTGTTGGGATAGTAGTGAAAAAAAAAAAAATCATATATAGAGTGTATTGGAGGTAATGAGGGTGTCGTACAGAGTAATGAACTTGAAGATGGAAATTGAAGGAGTACTGATGAATGTCATCAGTGTATATTCCCCGTAAGGGAGATGTGAGTTGGAGGAGAACATACACAGGGAGGAAAGAGTGGTTATTGGGGTGGATTTCAATGTTGAAGAAGGGGATAACGGTGATGACTGATGAGAGGGTAATGAGTAGGTACGGAGTGGGAGGGTGGAATACAGAGGGACAGTAACGGTGATGACTGATGAGAAGGTAATGAGTAGGTACGGAGTGGGAGGGTGGAAGACAGAGGGACAGATAATTGTTGATTTTTCAAAATGTACAGATATGGCTGTAGTAAACACCTGCTTCAAAAAGGAGGCGAAAAGGATTACATACAAGAGTGGTGGTAGGAGTACACAAGTAGACTATATCCTGTAGGAGATGCAAGTTAAAAGAATCAATTGATTACAAGGTAGTGACAGGGAAGAGTGTAACAATTCAACATAGGGTATTGGTTGGTAAGATGAGTCTGAAAGTGAAGGTGAAGATGAAAATGAGGACTAAACGAAGGATTATGTGTTGGAAACTAAAGGAGGAAGATTACATTACAAAAGTTAAGAGAGAGATGAGCCAGGCTTTGGGTAAGGAGGAGGACAGATGGGCAGCTTTATCTGAAGTGGTGCGAGAGAAAGCACAGAAGGTACTTGGAATGACATCGGAAAGGAAAGACAAAATAAGCGAAGGAGATTTGGTGGTGGAATGATAAAGTACAATATTGTATAAGAAACAAGCAAAAAAGAAATGGGACAGACAAAGGGATAAAGAAAGTTTACAGGAATATAAGGAGTGGCAGAGCAAAGCAATGAAGGAGATGACTAAGCAAAGGAAAATACATGTTTTGATCTGAATGAGGAATTATATAGCAGAAATAGGGATAAAGACATGTATCGATTGGCCAGGCGGAGGAACAGAGCTGGGTGGGATGTGCAACAGGTTAACAAGATGAAGGATGTAAATGGAAATGTGTGTATTAGTGAGGAGAGTGTGTTAATGAGGCGGAAGGAGTATTAGGAAGAGCTGATAAACATAACAAATGAGAGGGAGAGAAGGTTGGTAGAGGTGAGGGTGGAGGTAGCGAATCAGGAAGTACGAGGATTAGCTGGGAAGAAGTGAGGAAGGCCATGAAGAGGATAAAGGGAGGCAAAGCAGTAGGCCCAGATAACATACCAATGGAAGTGTGAAGGAGATTAGGGAAGATGGCGGTGGCGTGGCTAACCAGATTGTTAAACATAATCCTTGAAGGTAAGAGAATGTTGGAGAAGTGGAGGAAAAGAGAACTAGGATATATTTACAAAAGCAAGGGAGATGTGTAGGACTGCAGAAACTATAGAGATATACATTTGATTAGTAATTCAATGAAGATATGGGAAACGTTTAGCTAGACTAAAAAGAGAAGTGAGAATCATCAAGAAGTAACTTGGTTTTACGATACATTCGGCTGTGAAGATATTGATGGAGAAGTACAAAGAAGACCAGAAGGAGTGTCAATGTGTGTTTGTAGACTTAGAGAAGGCCTATGACAAGGTGCCTAGAGCGGATTTGTGGTATAGTATGAGGAAGAAGTCAGGAGTTGCAGAGATGTATGTGAGGTTGGTAAAGGACATGTATGACAATGGTGTAACAACAGTGAGAAGTAAGTAAGGTTGGTAAAGGACATGTATGACCTGACCTAACCTAACAACAGTGAGGTGAGCAGCATATTCCACTACTTCTACTACTACTACTATCACTACTACTAAAACACTTACTATTACTACTACTACTACAACAACACTTAATATTACTGCACCACTTACTATTACTACTACTACACTTACTAATACTACTACTACTACAACAATTACTATTACTACTATTACTACAACTACTACTACTACTACCACTATAACGACTACTACTACAACTACTACAACTACTACTACTATTACTACTACAACAACTACTACACGAACAACTACTACTACTACCACTACTAAACATCGATTCTGAGCCCTTTCATATTTGAAAAGGTGATGGACAAATTAATATATGGGATAAGACAGGAGTCTCCATGGACAATGATGATTGTGTTATGTGGAGAGAGCCTGAAAGAAGTCTAGGCAAGGCTGGAGAGTTTAAAAATATGCACAGGAGAAAAAGGAAATTAATGAAAACAGAAACAAGACTGAATATCCGTGTGCAAATGAGAAAGAAGGCGTGGGAACAGTGAGTCCATAATGGGTAGAGGAGGTTAAGGTCAATGATTTCAAACTTTGCAAACAGGTAATAATAATATTGTTACCAGGTGAGTGGCCACGGTGGTGTAGGGGTTGGCAGGGTGTTCAAGTGTGGGGTGGTGGGGTAGGTGGAGGGGAATCACATTGTTCGAATGCTCTGGGAACTTGTGGCTCAATGGTTATGTCTTCAACTGCTTCTGGTCCACGACCATCAGTACTGGCTGTACGCGGGGAAAAGGATGTTGGAGATGGTCCTTCCAGGCAAGAGAAAGAGAGGGAGATAAGTAAGAAGGTTTATGGGTGCAGTGAAGGAGGACATCAGGATGGTGAGTGTGACTGAAGATGATGCAGAAGAATGGAAGTAGTATAAAGAAGGAGAGAAAGAAGGCTGAGGAAAGTAAGGAGAGATGGATGAAAGTCAGAAAGTAATAAAGAGAGGCAGAGGATTTCAAAAGACAACAATCCAACATAGATCAGTGCAGGACGTAATCAATAATACAAGCAAAACATAATTTAACATATGTGTGAAAGATATTTCTTGATAATAAACTCACACAGGGTTTCCACACACCACACAGGAAGTGTCATGACGTCATCCGTGGGGACAGTGGAGAAAGAGATAAAACATATTAGATTATGAACTCCAGTGTACAGCGAACAATTTAATCCTTTGTAAATTATTGTGTAATTACATCTTGTCAAATCAATATAGTAACATTCATATTCCCCATGACAAAGGTTGTATATTATTACTATACACACTTTCAGGATGTAGGGAAGAACACTAGAATCTATGAGTGGATAACTTGTAGGATCACACACACACACACACACACACACACATGGTGCGTTTTATAATTACAATTAATAACTTGTTTTATTCTGTGTAATAACTGGTCTGAGACACATGATAATAGTTGTATACTGGCTAAACAAGGGGATAAAAAACCTTTGTTCTTACTATAATATTGTTTGTAGTCCAGACCCGTGTGTATGGAGGGTAACCTTGCACACAAAAGTTCTCGTTGGTGACGTCAACCTTGGACAGAGAGGAAATAAACTCACTCCATTTTTGCCTCAACGATGCGGATTTCCTGAGTGTTAACAGAGAGAGAGAGAGAGAGAGAGAGAGAGAGAGAGAGAGAGAGAGACTAAGAACGATAGCGAGGGAGGGAGGCAGGGAGGGAGAAAAGAATGTCACCATCATTCCACTTGTATCATTTTGTACAGGCAACAACTAATGCATTTCATCAATGGTAAATAGATAGAAAGTATAGCTTTACTGTGTGTGTTGGTCAGACAGTTTGATTCAACTACCTGCTGTCCAGTAAGGATAGAGGGGGTCAAGTTCCCTCAATATAATATTATTGTTAGCTTCACTGTGTGTGTTGGTCAGACAGTTTGATTCAACTACCTGCTGTCCAGTAAGGATAGAGGGGGTCAAGTTCCCTCCATAAGATGCGTCTCAGGGAATCATAAACACAACTGTACAGTCAATACCAGAAGTTTGTCTTTCTTAGTCCATGATACGTTCCTGTTAATCAGGGAACACTCTATGTGATAGAATTGACAGGTATACATGGTTTAAATGTCTAATATTACAGATGACCATATGTGAATTAAATAATTTAACGACAAATTTCTCAAAGTTATAATTATACTATATATTATGTTCAGAAGGTGGAATTATAATATTATTGAGAAATATATGATATTGGTGCAGGAAGATTTTTGTTTACGGATACCAACACACAGAAGTATACAACGTTGCCAGAAAGTTGTTTATTAAATATACCAAAACATTTTCAGTCATAGAGGCAACGTTGCAAGAATACAATAATGTTGCCAGATACACACGTCATCAACATAGATAATGGCAGTGTGTGTTTTGCGATTACATGTTTTTTTTTTTGTTCTGTAAATACAGTACTTCCCCTCCTGGCCTCTCCTCTCCCCATTCAGTGTCAAGTAACCTTCTATTTATCCCTCCGTTGCTATGAAGTATTTATTTAAACTTCAATATGTATTTTACTAACATGAATATTTCGTCTCTGTTGTAATTTTACTTCTGTTGCTAAGAAGTATTAATTTAATCTTCAATATGTATTTTAGTAACATTAATATTTCGTCCCTGTTGTGATTTAACATTATTCGTTACCATTTGTTTAACACGGGTAATACAGTGTGACAAATAATCTTCTTTCCATTGTCTCTATCAATCATTCCCTCTTTTGTTCCTTCCTATTACCACACTGGATTGTGTTTCTTTCTTGTCTTTCCAATGCCCAATCTCTCCTATCAGTTTAATTTCATTGACTCGTCTTCATTATGCCTTACTCACTCTGATATATTCTATTTTTTAAGTTTTCGTTGTACTGACATTAAAATAGAAATAGGCGTATACCTTAAAGTTATACTGTGCACAACCTTACTCATATTAATGTTTTTATTAATTATTATATCCATCGTGATTATTAGCATTCAATAATATCACCCCTCTTGATGACTTTTCTTGTTCACCTAGCTCTCCCTTGGTGTATACTTCACACCTCCTTACAACTATCATAAATAGACATAATACTTCTTGCCTTATTACACACCTGTATCCTACCTTGTAATCATTTAATCTCTTCCCTAACCCATGACATTCCTACTACCATTCTCTTCCATAATAATGTTTTCCACATCCACCTTTTGTCTCAAGCGTGAGGGAGAAACTTTCAACTTAGTATATATTCTAAGTAATGTTCCGTGAATGATCGAAGTCAATGACAACTCTAAGTGAGGTATTGATATAAGTTTAGTATAAATGTTTAGCCAAAGCATCACTGCCAGTCAGTGGTTCTTAATATTATCTGTCCGACAACCTTCTGAAAGAATTCTGGACATTCCATGACCCACACAATAATAAAGTGTAGTTTGAAACTTTGTGTAAGTAGGATGATAACTTAAGGAAGACTTTGTAATTACAAAACTCACTGATTTACGTACGTTAAATGTGCAACTAATAACGTTACTGTATTTGTGCAACGTCATCATTAGTGTTATTATGTAAAAGGCATATTACTCTATTAATTTGTAATTATTTTTGTTTGTGGAAGTGATCCATTATTAATTTTATTGTTCTGAAATGCCACATTTATATATAGTATCCTTATTTGTGTGTGATGCTTCCTAGTGGCATATTGTAGAAATCTGTACAGAGAGAAAGCGGTGACCAAGTAAAGAACCCAAGCAGAGATGTGTGTGTTTGTTTCCCCACAAATTAACTTCACATTCCACCATCCTGATGGGCTAAAAACTATCTATAATATTTCATGTCCTATAATTTGGTACACTATTATAATTCCATACACTCTTCTGTACTGCACACCTGCCAGTCAATAACAGTTTTCTTTCGTTTTTCTATTTCTGTTTTATTTCCTTGTCACGTGACATTGCTCTGACTTAATGTGTGTGTGTTTTAGAGAGCAGTAAGCACATATTTTTTCCTGTATTGATTTGTTCATTTTGTTACATTCTGTCAGTCTCATGTCTAAGCAAACTCTCTCTATCTCTCTCTCTCTCTCTCTCTCATGAGACAAGACAAGAATGCTACTGTCAACTACTTTGTAAAAACTCTCTTGTGTAAAGCAACTATAAATGGGAGGTACAACGAAGTTGGAGGTGTGTCTGGGAGACAAATAACTTGTAAACGACATGACTGGCAAGGAAAAGATCAGAGTATAACTGGTACGGCAAAGAAAGGTAAATAGTAAGTAACATATGAGTCATAAATAAGATGTCCATCAGGCTATATTTAGAGTAGGAGCGGGTAACATCCGGCCCACAGAGGCATATTGTGTGGCTCGTGAACATACACTGATTTAATAATGGAATCCGGCCTGCAAGGGGTGGCCAACCATGGCCCGCAGGCCAAATCTGGCCCATGAAGGTCTATCGTTCGGCCCGAGACAAATACTGTTTGTCAACCCTGCACTCTCTCCAAGTCAAGGCTACTTGGTACTCTGGTAACTAAGTCTCACCTTCACTATCAGCTCTCGGACTGTCACCTCAAAGATATTCTTCTGTTGTGTTTCTCATCCATTGAACTAAACATTGAAACAATTGTTTATGGCAAGTAGAACCAACCATCACACTAATTTGTATGTTTACCAACAACACTCTTTAATGAACAATGTCACCAAACCGTCTCACTAATTTGTATGTTTCTTTTAATAAAAATTTTACACAAATCCACTTTGTGGTTCTCGTTTGTCACTGCTGCCTGGGACATGCTCCAGAAAGTCTCATCTGACCTTCGCCCTACTGTACAAAGGTATCCCGCTCTTGATTTACAGGCACAGCAATATGTAAACGAGTGGCAAGAGTGTACGTACAAACAAGGTCCAATGTCACTTAAGACAGGAATAGCCGACAGAGGACACTAGACACATGTTGTCCCTGTAGATTCTCTCTCCATCACACACACACACACACACACACAACACTCCCTACACACACACAAACACGTGCAGTGACTCGCCTTTCGGGACCTGATAGGTAGTTCAGATTCCACATACATACATACACACAGACAAGCCAGCTGCACTCACTAGACTTGACTTGATCTGACTGAGATTATTTTCTCTCTGTCCAACACACACACATATACACGTACACAGAGTTACCCTCGCTTGACCAGTCTCCAATGACATATCTCTACTAACAGTTGTGGTAAAAGGATACAGCAGAAACCATTAACCCTTTCTTCTCTCTCTAGTTTCACAGAGAGAGATAGAAAAGGGAGAATAAACGAATAAGGAATAGAGAAACAGAGAGAGGGTCAAAACTTGACCCATACTAAAAATAACAGAACATTCAGCCAGCAATACTGTATCCAGAGATTACTGGCATCTCCAAGTACATAATGAATATAAACTGACCAGAATAGCCTTTGCTAGGAACATTCAAGAACATAACAGACAAAAGACATCAACTCTGTTCTCCCTTAGAATTAATAAATAAAGTAAGTTTAATTTTACTTACTGAAGTTTATTTCCAACCTTGACTGAACACCACAACACAGCCGAGCTAGCTACAACATCCAACTACAACAACTCCAGAACAAGGTAATGTACCAGATTCTTCGAAGAGACAAATCAGGACTGGTACATTTTGATGGCAGCGGTGTTTTTGCAACAAGGCAACTTGCAAGGTAACAACTTCACAGGAGTCCAGGGACTGACATTGTTCAAGAGCAAGTAAGGATTGACTTGTAAATTCTCTCAAGCAATTCCTTCAGTGATGATAATCTTACGACCTCTAACGAGGGAGATTTATGCCACAAGTAAATTACCTACAAGGGTCTCCTGCTCCAATATAACTTCAACTCAACCTACAAGGTGGCCTTATCTACTTCACAACAAACAATCATCACTTCATCCCTACCATATCGGCGTCCCTGTTACGTAAATGCTCTCGTAAGGACAACGCCATCACTCCATCACCTCCAAGCTGACACCTCTTATGTAAATTCTCTCGTAAAGGCAAGTCAACGTTCATCGTCTTCACTCCAATAACGATTGTTAGTGTGTTAGTGTGCGAGCTAACTAATCATCTTCGCTTCATCACTTCAACATCGTCTCGTCTTCACGACATCGACTCGTCAGGCAACACCCCAGCTCGACCTCGTCATCACGTCGTCATCATCGTAGCAGCATCAGTCTACACAAAAGTAGGTACATTTACAAAGTACATTACATTATTTCCCACTTGTTTACGAACATGTTAGAAAGCTATAGGTTCCTCATTTGATGTCTAAAAAGAATACTTTCACTAAGTTGAAGCAGAGCTTCGACATATTTTCCCCCATTAAACATCCAAACGACCCAAACCTAACATTGAATACCACTACCAATGATTCATTGAGCTCCGGGCTAGAAAATTCATCCTCTGTGTCCCAAAGTCTTATTCCTGGTGCCGACATATACGAATCACCTTCTGCTTCTTCCATCCTCTCTCCTTCTAAAACTCGATCTGGTATTCCATATGATCTTGTATCTTCTCCAATCATGGCCACGTCTCCACAATCTCCTAATGCCTCTAACCCCACTCCTTCTAGCCAAACTTCCTCTGCTATGCCTAACCAATTTCAAACAGTGAGAGTATTACCAACCCCCAATTATTTAAAGCAATATACGGGAGATGATCCACGATATGGAATTCATCTCTTTTTGCGACATATGGAGGATGCATTTTGTCAGGCAGAAATTAGACAGGATATAGATAAGATTAGGTTTGTGCGAGGTCATATTGCACCAGATAGCCCCGCTAGTTATATGCTAACAGCAAGTGTTTTTTCTGACCCGGATAACTTAAGGTCATATGATACATTTAGGGAGTCACTCATAGATATTTTTGGAGATGGTAGGCTCCATGGGTCATTATCATGGGTACAAAGAATGGCTAAAACAACTGCAGATAACATAACTGCACATGATCCAGCAAAAGCACTTGCATTAGCAGGGTCCCTAGCCTTAGATGCCAAAGAATCATTAAAGTCCTCACCTTGGGTACAAAATGGGAATATTACCTTAGATAATACTATTAAATTAATAGAATATGTCCAATTTACGTTACTGTTAAAAGAAACTTATCGTTTGGATATTCCTAAACATTCATTTGGGCCTACTGACAAACTGATTAAGTTAGCTTCCAAACTTAGCATGAAAGAACCTCAGATCGTACCTCGTGCAATACATGTGGCTCCATCAATGCAAACGAAGACTTTCAATACTAGTGCCACATCAAATCAAGGGAAGTCACAAAGGAAATATTGTAAACATTGTAACAAAACTAATCATTATACCAGTGACTATTATTTCTTACATAACTCTAAGGGGAATTATCAATTGAAACGTAATAAGTATTCTTATTCCAATAAATATTGTCATTTACATGAGTCCACTTCACATTCCTCAGATGAATGTGTGGTGCTTAAAAGAATGAAAGAGGACATGCAAAGAAACACGAGGTACGAAACAAGACCACCGCAATATTTGAAATGGCAACATCCCAAAAAGTAGTATGTCCCATAAACCCTGTCGTCGCCTCCACCGGTAATGTACTATCAATTCCTGTACAGGTATCACATTGTAACAACTCTTTAATGATAGACACAGGCACGGCAGTTTCATTGTTATCTGAAATTTCCTTTAAATGATTGTGCAACGTAAATCCCCAGAGACATTTACATAATAAAATAGAGCCCATTGACATAGAATTGTCAGCAATAACAGGAAATAAATTACTGGTCATAGGGACACTAACCTTTCCTGTAAGGTTAGAAAAGGGAACTAACCATATAAACATAAAATTCTATATGATACGGAATTATGATCTACCACCAGATGGTGTATTGGGACTATCAGACATTATTAGGCAGGACATTGTAATTAACCCAAGATATAAAATGATACGTTTCAAAAATAAATGTATTCCAATACAGGATAATCCTGGCCATTATTTACGTTCAAGTAACGTTCACTCTATTCATAACACAAATGATGGAAACGACTCCAGTATCATAAAGGCTATTGCTGCATGTAATACTATATTAACTCCAAATTTCGTCCATAAATTGAAGGTACAGCTTCCATCTCATGTACAGCCACATACTATTGTTCTATCCTTAATAGAGTCAGTGAAAATAAATAACCTGGGATTAGAATCTACTTTAACCAGTGTAAATTATCATAATGTCACAGATATATTTTTTTAAATAAAACATCTACCAATATTCATGTAAAGAAAGGAACATATCTATGTTATCTGTACAGATGGAAGTTAGACCAAATTTCACAAGGAAATATTGCATCGGTTCTTAGCAAAGGGAATCATATTGACAGTCATGTAAGGGAACAACTTAGAAATTTTGTTCATGGCGGTGATTTTCCACTTTATCGTGATGATCTCATCGACATCCTAGCTATATATCAAGATGCCATTGCCCTACCTGGTGAATCCTTAGGAAAAACCGATATTACAAAGCATACCATTACCCTAACATCCCCTCAACCTATTTATACTCGAGCATATTATAGACTACCTCATAGTCGGCAGAAAGTGGTAAATAAAATTGTAAGTGAAATGTTGGATGAAGGCATTATTAAGAATTCTCACTCCCCTTATAACAGCCCTATGTTTTTGGTTTAAAAAAATAATGGTGAATTTAGACCAGTCATTGATTACAGGAAAATAAATAATGCTACAATTAAAGATAAATATCCCCTCCCTCTTTTGAGAGATGTTTTGTCTAACATTGGTGAAACAAAACCTATTATATTCTCCACATTAGACTTAGTCAGTGGATACTGGCAAGTAGCATTGGATGATAAAAGTCAACCCATTACTGCATTTAGCACTCCCCATGGTCATAATGAATACACCCGTATGCCATATGGGTTATGTAATGCTCCATCCACATTTCAGCGTATGGTAAATTTTCTTTTTGGCGATATCAATAATGAAGTCATTGCTTATTTAGACGATTTGATTATTTTTTCAAGGGACGTGCCTTCACATTTAGAAACATTAAAGAAGATTATGCATAGGTTGCATCAGGTTGGCCTTAAACTTAAAATGTCTAAATGTCATTTTCTTAAACAGGAAATAAAATTTTTAGGACACACAATCAATAGCAAAGGGCTACATACACAATCTGATAAAATACGAGCAATGAAAGAATTCCCTACTCCAAAAAATGCAACTAATGTAAAGTCATTCTTTGGTTTATGTTCTTATTATAGAAGCTTTATAAGAAACTTTTCCCAAATAGCAAAACCCCTAGATAATCTACTCAAGAAAAATGTAGATTTTGTATGGATGCCTGAACAACAGCTGAGCTTTGAATTACTAAAGGATAAATTAGTGTCAGCTCCAATTCTTGCGTTCCCAGATTTTACGTTACCTTTTATAATTTGTACCGATGCTTCTTCATTAGGCTTAGGCGCTGTCCTTATGCAAGAAATTGCTAAAGGTCAGTGTCAGGTAATTGCGTATGCTTCTAGAATATTAAATGCACAGGAAACTCGTTACTCTGTAACAGAACAGGAAACTTTGGCTATAGTATGGGCACTTCGTACCTTCAGGGAAATCGTGTTGGGATATCCTTTACAAGTTTTTACAGATCACCAACCGATTATTGGCTTCATGAAAACTCAAAATCTCACGGGGAAATTGGCCAGATGGTATCTAACAATTCAGGAATTTCAACCGCATATTGATATTAAATACCTTCCAGGTCGATTAAATCCTGTAGCAGATGCCTTAAGCAGATATCCTGTCTCTTCAGTTTCTAAGTCGCCCATAGACTTTGACTTCAATGCGGTTCGTATACATCAACAACAGGATTCTATGATAAAAGCGATAAATTACTCATTAAACTCAGGTGATGATTTTGATGGTCCAGAATTACCCATTAGCATAGATACCTTCTCTCTCCATGATATTGTTGTTTATAGGAAACTTAGGAAACGTAACATACATACCAATCAAATAGTAATACCACAATCCTAGATTCCCTCAGTATTAACCTTATATTATAATGCAGCAGGACATCCTGGGAGAGATCGATGTCTGTCCACTCTCCGTACGAAATATTATTGGCATAAAAAGAAAGTAGATGTTGAAACACATATCGCCCAGTGCGAAACATGCAATGCAAATAAAGGCCATCCTCTTGGACCAGCTCCTTTAGGGGAATATCCAATGCCGAGTGAACCATGGGAAATAGTAGGAATGGATTTACTCTCACTACCAAAGTCACATCAGGGCTCGAATTATTTATTAACTGTGGTTGATCATTTTTCTAGGTATTTGGTGGTAGCACCACTGAAAACAAAAATAGCAGAAGAGGTTGCACATAAATTTATATCGAAATTAATATGTCCATTTACATGTCCCAAGATCATAATTTCAGACAATGGTAAGGAATTTCGTAACAGTATCTTACAGAAGATATCTGATTTCTATAATATTAAGCAAATGTTTGTATTAGCATATTACCCTGCATCTAATGGGTTAGCAGAACGGCAAAACCGTAAAATATTAGAAGTACTTCGTGGCACAATAAATAAAATCCCCTCCACATGGGAGGACTGGATCGATATGACAGTCTGCTCTATAAACGCTACAAAAACTGAAACAGTAGGTAAAACTCCTCATGAAATAATATTTGGCATACAAAAACGTCTTCCATATGATTTAACAATTCCCACACAGAGGCCCTGCTATAACATGGACGACTACGCTGAATTACAGCGAGTTGCATTTCAACAAATTCATCATGATGTACAAAACAAATTAACAGGCTAGCAGAAATAAAATGCGTATAAGGCAGCATAATACAGCAAAAACGCAAACCTTCACTCCAGGTGATCAGGTAATGTTACAGGTACCCGATCGAACTTCGAAACTTCTGCCTTGGTTCACGGGACCGTACACAGTTCTATCATTAGTAGGCAATAAAATTTTTATAAAGCATAATTTTACTCAGGTGGATGATATTGTTCATGTAGACAGAATAAAGAAATTGGTAAAAAGCGCACAAACACAACATCCAAATAACCAATCAGAATCTCTGCAACATCAACAATTTCCTCTTCCTAGTAATATTATCCCTACTACTGATAATCAAAAAATAAACATTTATAAACAGAAACTCCGATCGGCGAAGAAGTAAAAGATTATAATTCTTCTTACAGATGTGGCCCAACTCAACATATGTTATGGCTTTCATAACCATACTCGCGGCAACAAAAGGTTACGCTGATGTAACCACCGTCCCTAATGATGATGTGCTTATCCCGGGGGCACTCGTACAACAATTTGGTAAAATATTAGTGACGGAAGATGTTATCACTATTTCTTATTCCTTACAGGATATATCTGATTTATTTCACAAATTTTCTGCCATTGAGCAAAAATTGCAGATACTTAATGATACACTAGTTTTTCCTGACAGGAATGACACGTAGGGATTTAGTTATTTAAGGGCATTATATTCAGTCTTGTCCTTTAAAGTTCAACGCACTATGAAGGAATTAAGTGACCTTAGTTCCATTGCTCGCCTACTACATCAAAATCCAATTGCACAGAGCCACCATTTTTTAGGTGAAATATCAAAGGCACTCCTTGGTACTGCAATTGATAGTGATGTGCAGGCATTATCCCAAAAATTAAATGTTGTAGGACAAGCAGTTGCAAATCAGGGTAAGGTAGTCAGGCAAGTATATAAAAGTGTTCAGATTGTTGGCAAAAACTTGAATACAATTTTTGATGCTTTTCGTAGACAACAACAACTATTTTCTACACAGATGGAACGCTCCCATCACATTTTTAGGCTTCTATTGATATCTGTTAATTGGCAGGAAACTGAAATTCAAGTACAAGGACTTAGGGAGTCATGTCAAACATTAATGAAGGATGTAATTACTGCAGGTTTAGGTAAGGTTAACTCACGATTATTACCAATCAAACAATTGCAGGATGCACTTGAAATAGCTATGATAAACTATCATCTTATTCCCATATTTCATACACCTAATCTGGAATATTATTATACAGTCATGAACAGTATTTTAACACCAGAATATATACTAATTACTATTCCATTGAAGAGTAAGATGTCCTTCACAGGCTGTGCAGTACAACCATTCCCGATGAATCTAGAAAATAATCTTTTAATGTTAGATTCCCATCCTATAAATATTGTTCTTAGTGATGATTATTCTCTTGTTGATGTGGTTAGTGAATCACAGTTTCTCAATTGCCATTCGGCATATCTTCATTTATATGTTTGTCCTGCATATTTGTTTGCATTTCAAGCTCCAAATGACGCACCATGTCCAATTGCTTTAAGTCAAAGGGATACTCATCAAGCACTCTCTGCATGTACTTTCAAATCTGTTACTAATCAAACTCTCATTCATCGTCATTTCTTTAATTTCCACTATCTCTACTTTCCTGCTGAGACACAAGTAACACTGATCTGCCCTAATGACACTGCACATGGTATGGTTAAAGGCTACTATAAAGCAGCAGATTCATGTGAAATACGATCCAAGAGAATCGTTACCTTACCTAGTAAACATCACTTGCTTGAAAACATGACACTCTCTTCCACCTTTCAACATATTTCGTATAATGTCGACTTGTTTAATATCTCCCAATTATCAGTTGTTTCAGAAAAAGTGAAACTATTGAGTCTACTCAATGATACTATGATTCAAACATCCTTATCTAATAATTTGATTCCTCCATATCTGGATCACGAGATATTGCTACCTACATTTATAATTCCATGTCTTATCCTTTTGGCCTGTACAGTGATTTTCTTATTTTGTATTAGAAAGGTCTATCGACGTTATACTGTGTTTTCTCGTCTTGAAAAGAATATTTTAACTGCTCCTTCACCGCCTCAACATAGCAACAATGCTTCCCCTTCATTAATATGTGAATCATCAGCATAGGTTTAGCTTACATACACATAACTAACTACAAGCACCTAGCTCAACACATTAATTTTAAGATGATTTTTTATGTCCCTATGCATTTCTATTTATGTATTGATGTTACTGTCTATGTTCATTTGTGTATATTGTGTGCCTATGTCTTCATATCTATTTTTATGTTATTGTTTACGCGTTTATTGTTAATATTTTAGTTCCTATGTAACCTACCCAACATTGTTAACTGGCCTCCTAATAAAGCATATGGCACCAGGGGCCAGGTGAAGGTAGCTGGTCCGAGCGATGTACGTACAAACAAGGTCCAATGACACTTAAGACAGGAATAGCCGACAGAGGATACTACACAGATGTTGTCCCTGTAGACTCTCTCTCCATCACACACACACACACACACACACACACACACACACACACACACACACAACACTACCTACACACACACAAACACGTGCAGTGACTCGCCTTTCGGGACCTGACAGGTAGTTCAGATTCCACATACATACATACACACAGACAAGCCAGCTGCACTCACTAGACTTGACTTGATCTGACTGAGATCATTTTCTCTCTGTCCAACACACACACATATACACGTACACAGAGTTACCCTCGCTTGACCAGTCTCCAATGACATATCTCTACTAACAGTTGTGGTAAAAGGATACAGCAGAAACCATTAACCCTTTCTTCTCTCTCTAGTTTCACAGAGAGAGATAGAAAAGGGAGAATAAACGAATAAGAAATAGAGAAAGAGAGAGAGAGGGTCAAAACTTGACCCATACTAAAAATAACAGAACATTCAGCCAGCAATACTGTATCCAGAGATTACTGGCATCTCCAAGTACAGAATTAATATAAACTGACCAGAATAGCCTTAGCTAGGAACATTCAAGAACATAACAGACAAAAGACATCAATTATGTTCTCCCTTAGAATTAATAAATAAAGTAAGTTTAATTTCACTTACTGAAGTTTATTTCCAACCTTGACTGAACACCACAACGCAGCCGAGCTAGCTACCACAACCAACTACAACAACTCCAGAACAAGGTAATGTACCAGATTCTTCGAAGAGACAAATCAGGACTGGTACACGGTTTCGGCCATGGCCTTCCTCAGAGTCTCGGGGCTGCTCGACCAGACAGCTTTAGGAACTTCAACAACTCACTATTGTAACACACACACTCACATGCAACTTCTAATTTACTACAAGCAGCTACCTACTATTAAAAACAATAACAACATACTAGACCGTGAAACCATTAAATATTAAATTTCCTTGAGTTATCCATATGTATTTGAAAATTATGTCCATGACTGTACAATAAATGAACAAGTAAATATGACTGAGGTGCTAGAACTAACTCACTTGTTGATAAGGCTCCAGAACAGGTGGAGTGTGGACGTACTCGTGGTGTTCTGCCTCCATTCTCGTTTGTGTTGATGTTTGTGTTGTTTTGGAGCTCTTGTTTGTGTTTTTTGTGTTGTTTGTGAGTTCTTGTTTGTGTGTTGTTGTTTCTGTGGTGTTGCTGGTGTTGTTTGTCTGTTGTGGTTCTGTGTATAGTTTTGTTGTGATTGTCTGTGTGTGTGTGTGTGTCCCTGGCTGATTGAGTGTTTAGTTGTTTGTGTTGTTGTTTGCTTGCCATCTAGGCCATGCCTGGCCTGATGGAGAGTGCGGATTCCTGCTTGGAGGCCGACTTGGCAATGTCGGAGGAAGACGAGTCTCTAATCGAGGATCACTGGCCTGAGCTGCCTTCTCGCAACCCTCCCCCCCTCTCCTCAGTCACTCCGCAGCTCAGGTTCCAGCCTTCCACCTCCTCAACCTCTACCCAGCGACCCGTTGATGCCTCGTCCGACTCCTCGCAGGATTCCGATGGTGTGGACTGTTTGCCTCCAGCTGCCAAGACTGCCAAGAGTGCTTCAGCTGTGCACGACGTACCTTCTCTGCCTCACCCTGGTGTTTCTTCTTTGTATACCAACTCCTTGCCCTCGTCCAACCTTCCTGCTTTTGCCCCGAGAGATGCCTATGTCAAACTCTCCTTCTCTGGAAACCCATCTACGGACACAAAGCTGCGTTGGTTGTCGGATGTCAACAGGGCCTTCCAGCTGCAGCGTGAACTAGCTGAAGTGAAGATGGCTGCTGTCACCTCCCGGTTTGTCTACATCTCTAGGAAGCGTCAGGACATCATTGATAGAGTGAAGGCTGGTGAATTTTTATCTCTGCCTCTCATTCTTGAAGACTCACCCGAGAGGCCTCGTAAGTTCCCCAGCTACATCCTCACCCGTTTTCCTATTGATGTTGACCCGAAACTTGCAAAGGGATACCCTGGTGTGTACTCTGCCCGTCATTTTTTCCAAGATGGTTCCCCCATTAGCCGTATTGTTGTTGTCTGGAGTCAACCCGATCCACCTCCAAATGAGATTTCCTTTGATTTCCTCCCTTGTCTTCCTCCGTGTGAGGTGAGGAAACTTCATAATGACCAGCCTTGGTGCTACAGGTGCTGGGGTGTGGGGCATATCTCCCGATACTGTTCTGCCAGGCCGAAGTGTGCATGGTGTGCTGCTGACCATGATTCCAAGACGTGTCCTGTCAGGGGTGAACCATCACGTCCTGCTGCCTCCACCTCTGAGCCTTCACCTCCTGAGGATACGTCTCAATGGAAGTGTCCACGATGCGTTCAGCAAGGGGTTAATTTGTGGCATGGATGTACTCGACGTCAGGTCCAGGCTCGTGTCTCTACTATTGCTCCGCCTCCACCACCACCACCACCACCACCACCTCCACAGTCTGCTCCTCCTACCAGCCCTGCCTCATCACCAGACCTGGCCCTCCGCAAGTCTGTTGCTACCCTCATGGCACGATGTACGGCTCTCGAAAAACGCTTTTCTGCACTTGAAGCCAGGAGTGATGGGCTAGTTGCCGCTCAGGCTGCCAATGACTCCAAACTCTCCACCTTGGCCGAGGCTCAGCAGGCCATCATCTCAACTGTCACTAGACTTACCAAAAAAAAGGATACTGTTGCATCTCGCCTTGAAAAGCTTTTCGAGTCAGTCCCTTCTCCTGGTCCATCTTCTACTCCAGGTCGCTCATCTGCCCCCACTCACCGGACTTCTACCTCCAAATACAGAGTTCGCTAGTGATTGCAGGCTGGATGTCATCTCCTGGAATGTATGTGGTATCACCAGTTATGCTAAGCTCACTCAACTCAAGGCCTATGTTTTTCGTCATCTCGTCATCATCCCAGTGTTATTTTTCTCCAGGAAGCATTTCCTGGACAGCCGCTCACTGCTGGGCAAGCTCCTCCCCTCTCAGGTTATGTGCCATATGTTCATCTGGTAAGGAATGGTCTCCTGACTTACATACGTAGCTCCTTGCCACATTGCCTTCTCCGTACCTCCTCTGATCCTGACATGACCTTTCAGCTATTTGAGGTTCTACCTGGGAATGGAGTACTCCAACTATGTAATGTCTATTCTGCCCCAGCTAGACTCACTCTTGAGGCTCTCCCTTCTCCAATAGTGCGTGGTATGGTGTATATGGGAGATTTTAATGCTCGGCATTCTGATTTGGGTGATGGTTCTGGCTCTATTAATCGTAATGGTGTTCGTCTCCTTTCATACATCCGCAAGCATCATCTGACACGCTGGGACACTGGCGGTGCCACTCATTGCCGGGGAGGTACTCTGGATTACATCCTCTCGTCTGGCCTGATAGCATCTCAGGTCCAGTGCTTCTCTGTGCCAGACTTATTCTCTGATCACATTGCTCTTCAGTTTCATTATTCTCTATCTGCTGGGTCAGGTGCTTCAGCCACTCGTTTGCGTATTGCTGTGACCCCTAAATATTGCCCAACTTACATCTTATTTATGGCCCATGTATTCCCTACATTTGACATATCATCAGCTGAACAGTTGTACTCTGATCTTGTATCTGCTACATATGACTTTTATAGGCTATACGTCTCCCGGCCAAACCTCCAGCATCGCCATACTGCCCACTCCTGGACGCTGGATGCACGTATACAGGAGGCAAAGGAGGAGGCTGAATGTGATGGCCTATTGTTTCAAGTCAACCCAACCCCTGACCTGCTCTATCGTTACCAGATGTCTAGGGACGCTTTAGTTGCCCTGCAGGAGTGTGCTCACACTGAGTCTTGTCAGCGGTTCATGGACATCATCAACCAGCAAACAAGTGTGGCTTCTATGTGGCACCTCATCCGTTGGGTTGTTAAAAAGACACCGGCCACTGCTCGTCATCACACTCCTGCCGACTATGCCAAACAACTTGTCGATGCCTGGTCAGAACAATCTACCCTAGCCAGTCTACCCATACACATACAAGACGCACTTGCTTCCCGTGCTGCTGTCCATCGGCTACGTCTAACTTCTGCTTTGTTACAAGATGATGACGATGATGCAGAGGAGATAACTGAGGAGGAGTTGCGTCGTGCTCTCTCTCGGGGTAGAGCTTCTTCCCCTGGTGATGATGGTATTACTTATGCTGTGCTGCGCCTACTTCAACAAGATCCTGGGAACCCTCTACTTCGACTGTACAATCTTTGTCTTCATGACGGTTGTGTACCACGAGCCTGGACCAGCAGCACAATAATACCCATCCCTAAGCCCGGCACTGCAAAATTCAGGCCTATTTCCCTTACTTCCTAATTTCTAAGGTTATGGAGAGAATCTTACTCAATCGTCTCATGTACAGACTGCAGGATCGCCTTTCTCCATGGCTGTTTGGTTTCCTTCCCCAGCGGAGCACACATCACTGCCTAGTCGACCTGTACTCTCGCCTTTCTAGGGACAGTGTGGTGGCCTTCATTGACCTTCGAAGTACCTTCGATGTTGCTAATAGAGACGTCATTTTGGATCAACTGGTTGACTTTGGGATAAAGGGTAATCTACTACGGTGGATTCGGGGCTACCTGAGTAACAGGACCTCCCGTGTGTTTTTCAGTGGTGCACTCAGTCCTTTGTGCAGTTTTCATCTTGGTACGCCTCAAGCCCATTGTTATTTAATATTCTGATGCATCGGTTGCTCACTTCCCTCCTTGATATTCCTGGAACTACAATTACGTGCTATGCTGATGATATATGTGTGGTTATTCTACCTCACCAAGGGATCTCCAGCGGTTTCTTGACTCCTTTTCTGTGGCCTCCTCTCACTGTGGCATCATTGTCTCCCCAGATAAGAGCAGAATATTCACCTGCCGCCTTCCTCAAGCTCAGCCAGTGTTCACCATTGGAGGGACTGTCATTCCCATGTGTTCCCAGTACTGCTACCTGGATGCGCCAGTCAATATTTGGCCGATTGTCCCTGCCAGACCTCAAGACCATCCCATTGTCCAGGACTTATTGGGTCGTCTCCAGCGCCGACTTACACCACTTCAATGGCTATCTAACAACTCCTCGGGCATCTCCATCCCAATAGCCAGGACCATCTATATTGCTTTTATCCGTTCAGTTGTTGATTACGTTTCCCCTGCTTTGATTCAACTTCCTAGGGCTACTCTGGAAACTTTAAAAAAATTTCAGAATAGAGCAATGAGAATAATTCTCGGCTGTCCAATGTCGACCAGGATAGTGAACATGCAGCGTGAGTTGCGTCTTCCCCCATTAATCGAGAGAGTTTATTGTAATGTTACTTGCTTCACTGTCAAGTGCCTCCATTTCCCACATCTTTCACCCCATTACTCTCAGTTAGTCAGGACCCCTCTTAGACCAAACTCCCCTGTCCCTCCCATACTGCCTGCTAGACGTACTCTTATAAGATCTGTTTCCTCTATGCTCCGTGGTCTTAATATAGATATAATGGTTGCAGACGTCCCCCCAGGGCCCCCTCCATGGATGCTACCAACACCTGATGTGAGCTTTACACCTACTTCCAAGTCGGAGCTGCCTTCTCTACAGCGGCAGTTGGCTCTAGAACACATAGAAACAGTGACTTCCTCCATCACAGATCCATACTGCCTCTACACAGATGGCTCATTGCAGGTGGATGGTGCAGCAGGTTGTGCCGTTTTCTCGCCTGACCTGGAGTCAACTCCAGGGGTCTGGGTTGGCCGTCGTCTCTGTAACCACTCTAGCTCAACATTGTGTGAACTGTATGCCATTCTGGATGCTGTTAGTGTTGTTTGTCAATGTGGGGTGAATGCTGCCATTTTTTGTGACTCCAAACCTGCCCATTATTCCCTCTCTATTGTTCAGCCCACACACTCTACTGTTATTCAGCAGATTTTACCGTTTTTGGCCTTATTGCGTACAGTTGACAGTCTCGCAAAGAAAGCCTGCCATCTGCCTCCTCGTGGTGCTGGACGTCCTCTCTCCCTGACATGTTACCTCTCTAAAGTCCGCTCCGCCGCTCTCCTCCCTGTACGGCAACGCAGGGATGCAGAGAGGCCCTTCAGCATCTCCATCACCCATTACGAGTCTTTCTGCCGTTACAAATATTCCTACCGTCGTCGAGGCCTCATGGTTCGGAGGCACAATGTAGTCTCTGCTCGTTTGAGGCTTGGTTACCGGCCACCGTGGCAGGTTGCTGGGATGCAGGGTGAGCCTCCCTTCACTGAGTGTCGCTTGTGTCGAGCGCCTCGGGCTAACACTATAGACCACTATTGCCTAGCCTGCCCCACTGTCCGACACTTGCTGCCCCAGGGCCTGCCACTTGATGTGGTTTGTCGACACCTGCTGAACCATCAGGTTCTGGAGGAACTTTTGGTGCGCCACCCTCGTTTTGGTGGATTAAAATAGGTCATGATGTAAATATTTGTCTGTGTGCTTGTGCTTCATTCTGTTATGTTTTCGTGATGCGTGTGTGTGCGCGCATGTGTGTGTGCTTGTGTGTGTGTGTGGTCATTGGGTTCTCGTGAGTCCCGCCTACCCTTGTGTACTGTTGTCTGCCTATTGACTGACGCTATGGCGTAATGAATGAAAAAAAAAAAAAAACTACTAATAGATTACCCCAAGTTTTGCTAATAGATACATTAATGTGTGCATAGTAGTAGGTGATCTACCAAATTTGCACACCGTTCACATAATGATGGATTTATTCCAGAGAAAACGGTGTGTGGTTGTGGGGAAGAGAAGGGCGAAGTTTTGGAAAGTAGGTGGGCAATTTGAAGTTCACTGAAAGGCACCGGTTGAGCAGACGGATACGTAGGGTCATTACTTTAGCTAGGAATGTAGTTTGCCAGTCAGTATTTGATGAGCGTTTCAGAGTAACGACTCCTTATAATGATAAAATCCTAAAGATTTTTATTACTTTGTTTATTGTATCACCCGTTACCATAAATCCTACGAATTATGAAATTACTCCGAAACTATCCATCTCGCATATTCTGTGTATCTTTCTCTCGAGTCATCAAGTAATGAATGGATAACGTTAGCTACACAAATTCAAGAAGAATGTGTCTATAAATTGACATTACCGATATCATGCTGTATGTGTAATAATCCTAAAGAAAAATAGCTCCTAGTAAAAGTCAGACAGAACAAATGATTAAACCAAGATTTACTTGCATCATAAAGAAATATGAAATATTCGCGTCCGTGCCCGAGATCACATCTTAAAACACGCTGCACACTAAGAGGGACCCCTATCCGGAGGCATATTTTTCAAGTCTGGCTTGGTCAATGCAATCCGTTCAGTTAGGTTAGATTAAGTATGGTTGGGTTGAAATGCAGTCAAGTAGGTAAAATGAGCTGGGAAAGACCATGATACTATATAAAAAATTTCCTATGGTTACTTTTATTCCTAAATGTTAGGCGCAATTTTCCTTCATTTTGTCTGGCCAGCACTTCTTGCTCTCCAGCCAAATTCGAGAAATATGCGAACCAGCTAACGTTATCCATTCATTACTTGATGATTCGAGAAAAGATACACAGAATATGCGAGATGGATAGTTTCGGAGTAATTTCATAATTCGTAGGATTTATGGTAACGGGTGATACAATAAACAAAGTAATAAAAATCTTTAGGATTTTATCATTATAAGGAGTCGTTACTCTGAAACGCTCATCAAATACTGACTGGCAAACTACATTCCTAGCTAAAGTAATGACCCTACCGTAGTATCCGTCTGCTCAACCGGTGCCTTCCAGTGAACTTCAAATTGTCCACCTAATTTCCAAAACTTCGCCCTTTTCTTCCCCACAGCCACACACCGTTATCTCTGGAATAAATCAATCATTATGTGAACGATGTGCAAATTTAGTAAAACACCTACTTTTATGCACACACTATTTTTCACTACAAAAGGTTTATTAGCAAAAATCGGGGTAATCTATTAGGAGGTTAAACACACGTTTGGTCGCTAGGAGTGATCCCTCTTCCCCATTCAGGTGTGGCTTCTAAATAAACATAACCCAGTTAATTTAACAATCAATGCCAGTTGATTATCATTGGCAAATTGATTGATTGATTGATTGATTGATTTTTGGCGCTGCAACATCGAGATCATATAGCGCCAGAAGAAGGTGATAGAAGAGGTGGGACAGCAAGCAGGAAGGAAATAGAAAGAAAAGAGACAGTTGAATAACTGAAAGAGATTGGCTGGGGCCGAAGGGGCGCCAAAACTCTTAAAGTATTGCCCATATCACTACAGGCAATACCCCCCTACGGGGTCTAAAGGAGAAAGGGAGAAGAGGTGGAGATGAGGGAAAGGTGAAGAAAGAATATGATAAGAAAAGTTAAGAAATTAGAAGGTGAAGAAGAATCTATCATTGGCAAAAAGATCACATATTTCGACACTTATTTGTTTAACGTAGAGTGTCAAGGAGTCAGGGCCAGTCCCACATAGTTATTTTGTTTGTCAAATTCCTCCCCAAACACACTCGTAAGCCTTCGTTATTTCCCAAAAGCTGAGTATACCTATTCACCAAAACTATCAAGCACTAGTATTATTACAATATCTGTAAACTTTACTCATCAGATTAATCCAATAAATCAGTCAAAAGTCATTTACACAGTTTAGATTCTTTCGTTTGGGCGCTAACAAACTACACCGAACAACTGTGGAATTGGTCCTAAATCTCCATACAATTTCATATCTAAATAGACTGGATAAGATAAGATAGTGTTCATTTGAGAGAGAGAGAGAGAGAGAGAGAGAGAGAGAGAGAGAGAGAGAGAGAGAGAGAGAGAGTGATTACAGTAGACTTTAACGTTTATATTACGAGAGAGAGAGAGAGAGAGAGAGAGAGAGAGAGAGAGAGAGAGAGAGAGAGAGAGAGAGAGAGAGAGAGAGAGAGAGAGAGAGAGAGAGAGAGAGAGAGAGAGAGAGAGAGAAGGAGTAATTACTAATGAAGGAATTTTACTATGCATGTAATACACTGTAACGTGACTTACAAATAAAATACAAAATCATAGGTGAACATCAAATAATGCTTACACACATTGTGTAATATAGTTGTTAAACTTCCATGATAGCATTCCTCAACCACTGCCTGAGAGCTCATGACTCGTTGGCACAAGTATAGATGTTTCCCGAAACTTCAACCCTGCAGTCCACATTCCTTCCACAACTACACAGCGCCATCTATGGAATGAACTTTGAGGCAGAGTCATGTTCACTACAGAGGGAGAGTGTTGACGATCCGTATAATTTTCGAGCACACACACACACACACACCGCTGCCACATCTACGATCTTTCGATACTGGGTGGCCCAGTCGGAACTGTAACAGACTGTACATGCCTACTCCGTGTTAAAGTATTTTCAAAATACATGCCCAAAATATGCTCAAAATCGATGTTTTAGGTGCCCAAAAGTCGATATGTGCATGCATCTTCAGTACCCGTTTATATCTCAAATTCAGGCTCAAAGCACCCGAAAATTCGATATTTTGGGGTCCCAGAAGCGATCTGTACATGCCTACTCAGTGCTAGAATATTTTCAAAATGTTGGCTAAAAACATGCTAAAAATCAAAATTTTAGGTGCCAAAAAGTCGATTTCTCAAATTAAGGCCCAAAACACCCGAAAATTCGATATTTAGGGGTCCCAGAAGCGATCTCTACATGCCTACTCAGTGCTAGAATGTTTTCAAAATATTGGCTCAAAACATGCTCAAAATCGATAATTTAAGGTGCCCAAAAGTCGATATGTGCATGCATCTTCTGTACTCGTTTATATCTCAAATTCAAGCTCAAAACACCCGAAACCTCGATATTTTGGGGTCCCAGAAGCGATCTGTACATGCCTACTCAGTGCTAGAATATTTTCAAAATATAGGCTAAAAACATGCTAAAAATCGATATTTTAGGTGCGTAAAGGCGATATCTCAAATTCAGGCCCAAAACACCCGAAAATTCGATATTTTGGGGTCCCAGAAGCGATCTGTACATGCCTACTCCGTGTTAGAGTATTTCCAAAATACAGGCCCAAAACATGCTCAAAATCGATGTTTTAGGTGCCCAAAAGTCGATATGTGCATGCATCTTCAGTACCCGTTTATATCTCAAATTCAGGCTCAAAACACCCGAAAATTCGATATTTTGGTGTCCCAGAAGTGATCTGTACATGCCTACTCCGTGTTAGAGTATTTTCAAAATACTTGCCCAAAACATGCTCAAAATCGATATTTTAGATGCCCAAAGTCAATATGTGCATGTATCTTTTGTACCCGTTTATATCTCAAATTCAGGCTCAAAACACCCGAAAATTCAATATTTTGGGGTCCCAGAAGCAATCTGTACATGCCTACTCAGTGCTAGAATATTTTCAAAATATAGGCAAAAAACATGCTAAAAATCGATATTTTAGGTACCTAAAAGTCGATATCTCAAATTAAGGCCCAAAACACCCGAAAATTCGATATTTAGGGGTCCCAGAAGCGATCTGTACATGCCTACTCTGTGTTAGAGTATTTTCAAAATACAGGCCCAAAACATGCTCAAAATCGATGTTTTAGGTGCCGAAAAGTCGATATGTGCATGCATCTTCAGTACCCGTTTATATCTCAAATTGAGGCTCAAAACACCCGAAAATTCAATATTTTGGGGTCCCAGAAGCAATCTGTACATGCCTACTCAGTGCTAGAATATTTTCAAAATATAGGCTAAAAACATGCTAAAAATCGATATTTTAGGTGCCTAAAAGTCGATATCTCAAATTAAGGCCCAAAACACCTGAAAATTCGATATTTAGGGGTCCCAGAAGCGATCTGTACATGCCTACTCCGTGTTAGAGTATTTTCAAAATACAGGCCCAAAACATGCTCAAAATCGATGTTTTAGGTGCCAAAAAGTCGATATGTGCATGCATCTTCAGTACCCGTTTATATCTCAAATTCAGGCTCAAAACACCTGAAAATTCGATATTTTGGGGTCCCAGAAGCGATCTGTACATGCCTACTCCGTGTTAGAGTATTTTCAAAATACATGTTCAAAACATGCTGAAAATCGATATTATAGATGCCCAAAGTCAATATGTGCATGTATCTTCTGTACCCGTTTATATCTCAAATTCAAGCTCAAAACACCCGAAAATTCGATATTTTGAGGTCCCAGAAGCGATCTGTACATGCCTACTCAGTGCTAGAATAGTTTCAAATTATAGGCTTAAAACATGGTAAAAATCGATATTTTAGGTGCGTAAAGGCGATATCTCAAATTAGGGCCCAAAACACCCGAAAATTCGATATTTTGGGGACCCAGAAGCGATCTGTACATGCCTACTCCGTGTTAGAGTATTTTCAAAATACAGGCCCAAAACATGCTGAAAATCGATATTTTAGATGACCAAAGTCAATATGTGCATGTATCTTCTGTACCCGTTTATATCTCAAATTCAGGCTCAAAACACCCGAAAATTCAATATTTTGGGGTCCCAGAAGCAATCTGTACATGCCTACTCAGTGCTAGAATATTTTCAAAATATAGGCTAAAAACATGCTAAAAATCGATCTTTTAGGTGCCAAAAAGTCGATATCTCAAATTCAGTCCCAAAACACCCGAAAATTCGATATTTAGGGGTCCCAGAATCGATCTGTACATGCCTACTCTGTGTTAGAGTATTTTCAAAATACAGGCCAAAAACATACTGAAAATCGATCTTTTAGGTGCCCAAAAGTCGATATGTGCATGCATCTTCTGTACCCGTTTATATCTCAAATTCTGGCCCTAAACATCCGAAAATTCAATATTTTGGGGTCCCAGAAGCAATCTGTACATGCCTACTCAGTGCTAGAATATTTTCAAAATATAGGCTAAAAACATTATAAAAATCGATATTTTAGGTGCCAAAAAGTCGATATCTCAAATTAAGGCCCAAAACATTCGAAAATTCGATATTTAGGGGTCCCAGAAGCGATCTGTACATGCCTACTCCCTGTTAGAGTATTTTCAAAATAGAGGCTAAAAACATACTGAAAATCGATCTTTTAGGTGCCCAAAAGTCGATATGTGCATGCATCTTCTGTACTCGTTTATATCTCAAATTCTAGCCCTAAACACCCGAAAATTCGATATTTTTGGGTCCCAGAAGCGATCTGTACATGCCTACTCAGTGCTAGAATATTTTCAAAATATAGGCTCAAAACATGCTCAAAATCGATATTTTAGGTGCCCAAAAGTCGATATGTGCATGCATCTTCTAAACTCGTTTATATCTCAAATTCCAGCTTAAAACACCCGAAAATTCGATATTTTGGGGTCCCAGAAGCGATATGTACATGCCTACTCAGTGATAGAATATTTTCAAAATATAGGCTAAAAACATGCTAAAAATCGATATTTTAGGTGCGTAAAGGCGATATCTCAAATTCAGGCCGAAAACACCCGAAAATTCGATATTATGGGGTCCCAGAAGCGATCTGTACATGCCTACTCAGTGCTAGAATATTTTCAAAATATAGGCTCAAAACATGCTAAAAATCGATATTTTAGGTGCGTAAAGGCGATATCTCAAATTCAAGCCCAAAACACCCGAAAATTCGATATTTTGGGGTCCCAGAAGCGATCTGTACATGCCTACTCCGTGTTAGAGTATTTACAAAATACAGGCCCAAAACATGCTCAAAATCGATGTTTTAGGTGCCAAAAAGTTGATATGTGCATGCATCTTCAGTACCCGTTTATATCTCAAATTCAGGCTCAAAACACCCGAAAATTTGATATTTTGGGGTCCCAGAAGCGATCTGTACATGCCTACTCCGTGTTAGAGTATTTTCAAAATACAGGCCCAAAACATGCTGAAAATCGATATTTTAGATGCCCAAAGTCAATATGTGCATGTATCTTCTGTACCCGTTTATATCTCAAATTCAGGCTCAAAACACCCGAAAATTCAATATTTTGGGGTCCCAGAAGCAATCTGTAAATGCCTACTCAGTTCTAAAATATTTTCAAAATATAGGCTAAAAATATGCTAAAAATCGATTTTTTAGGTGCCAAAAAGTCGATATCTCAAATTCAGTCACAAAACACCCGAAAATTCGATATTAAGGGGTCCCAAAAGCGATCTGTACATGCCTACTCCGTGTTAGAGTATTTTCAAAATACAGGCCAAAAACACACTGAAAATCGATATTTTTAGGTGCCCAAAAGTCGATATGTGCATGCATCTTCTGTACCCGTTTATATCTCAAATTCTGGCCCTAAACACCCGAAAATTCAATATTTTGGGGTCCCAGAAGCAATCTGTACATGCCTACTCAGTGCTAGAATATTTTCAAAATATAGGCTAAAAACATGTTAAAAATCGATATTTTAGGTGCCCAAAAGTCAATATGTGCATGCATCTTCTGTACTCGTTTATATCTCAAATTCAAGCTCAAAACACCCGAAAATTCGATATTTTGGGGTCCCAGAAGCGATCTGTACATGCCTACTCAGTGCTAAAATATTTTCAAAATATAAGCTCAAAACATGCTAAAAATCGATATTTTAGCAGGTGCGTAAAGGCGATATCTCAAATTCAGGCCGAAAACACCCGAAAATTTGATATTTTGGGGTCCCAGAAGCGATCTGTACATGCCTACTCAGTGCTAGAATATTTTCAAAATATAGGCTCAAAACATGCTAAAAATCGATATTTCAGGTGCGTAAAGGCGATATCTCAAATTCAGGCCCAAAACACCCGAAAATTCGATATTTTGGGGTCCCAGAAGCGATCTGTACATGCCTACTCCGTGTTAGAGAATTTTCAGAATACAGGCCCAAAATATGCTGAAAATCTATATTTTAGATGCCCAAAGTCAATATGTGCATGTATCTTCTGTTCCCGTTTATATCTCAAATTCAGGCTCAAAACACCCGAAAATTCAATATTTTGGGGTCCCAGAAGCAATCTGTACATGCCTACTCAGTGCTAGAATATTATCAAAATATACGCTAAAAACATGCTAAAAATCGATCTTTTAGGTGCCAAAAAGTCGATATCTCGAAATCAGTCCCAAAACACCCGAAAATTCGATATTTAGGGGTCCCAGAAGCAATCTATACATGCCTACTCCGTGTTAGAGTATTTTCAAAATACAGGCCAAAAACATACGAAAAATCGATCTTTTAGGTGACCAAAAGTCGATATGTGCATACATCTTCAGTACCCGTTTATATCTCAAATTCAGGCTCAAAACACCCGAAAATTCAATATTTTGGGGTCCCAGAAGCAATCTGTACATGCCTACTCAGTGTTAGAGTATTTTCAAAACACTGGCCCAAAACATGCTGAAAATCGATATTATTAGATGCCCAAAGTCAATATGTGCATGTATCTTCTGTACCCGTTTATATCTCAAATTCAGGCTCAAAACACACGAAAATTCAATATTTTGGGGTCCCAGAAGCAATCTGTATATGCCTACTCAGTGCTAGAATATTTTCAAAATATAGGCTAAAAACATGCTAAAAATCGATATTTTAGGTGCCAAAAAGTCGATATCTCAAATTCAGTCCCTAAACACCTGAAACTTTGATATTTAGGGGTCCCAGAAGCGATCTGTACATGCCTACTCCGTGTTAGAGTATTTTCAAAATTCAGGCCCAAAACATGCTGAAAATCGATATTTTTGGTGCCCAAAGTCAATATGTGTATGCATCTTCTATACTCGTTTATATCTCAAATTCAGGCTCAAAACACCCGAAAATTCGATATTTTGGGGTCCCAGAAACGATCTGTACATGCCTACTCAGTGTTAGAGTATTTTCAAAACACAGGCCCAAAACATGCTGAAAATCGATATTATTAGATGCCCAAAGTCAATATGTGCATGTATCTTCTGTACCCGTTTATATCTCAAATTCAGGCTCAAAACACACGAAAATTCAATATTTTGGGGTCCCAGAAGCAATCTGTACATGCCTACTCAGTGCTAGAATATTTTCAAAATATAGGCTAAAAACATGCTAAAAATCGATATTTTAGGTGCCAAAAAGTCGATATCTCAAATTCAGTCCCAAACCACCCGAAAATTCGATATTTAGGGTCCCAAAAGCGATCTGTACATGCCTACTCCGTTTTAGAGTATTTTCAAAATACAGGCCAAAAACATACTGAAAATCGATCTTTTAGGTGCCCAAAAGTCGATAAGTGCATGCAATTTCTGTACCCGTTTATATCTCAAATTCTGGCCCTAAACACCTGAAAATTCGATATTTTGGGGTCCAAGAAGCGATCTGTACATGCCTACTTCGTGTTAGAGTATTTTCAAAATTCAGGCCCAAAACATGCTGAAAATCGATATTTTTGGTGCCCAAAGTCAATATGTGTATGCATCTACTATACTCGTTTCTATCTCAAATTCAGGCTCAAAACACCCAAAAATTCGATATTTTGGGGTTGCAGAAGAGATCTGTACATGCCTACTCAGTGCTAGAATGTTTTCAAAATAAAGGCTCAAAACATGCTCAAAATCGATATTTTAGGTGACCAAAAGTCGATATGTGCATGCATCTTTTGTAGTCGTTTATATCTCAAATTCAGGCTCAAAACACCCGAAAATTCGATATTTTGGGGTCCCAGAAGCGATCTGTACATGCCTACTCAGTGCTAGAATATTTTCAAAATATAGGCTCAAAACATGCTAAAAATCGATATTTTAGGTGCGCAAAGGCGATATCTCAAATTCAGGCCCAAAACACCCGAAAATTCGATATTTTGGGGTCCCAGAAGCGATCTGTACAAACGTATTCCGTGTTAGAGTATTTTCAAAATACAGGCCCAAAACATGCTCAAAATCGATGTTTTAGGTGCCGAAAAGTCGATATGTGCATGCATCTTCAGTACCTGTTTATATCTCAAATTCAGGCTCAAAACACACGAAAATTCAATATTTTGGGGTCCCAGAAGCAATCTGTATATGCCTACTCAGTGCTGGAATATTTTCAAAATATAGGCTAAAAACATGCTAAAAATCGATCTTTTAGGTGCCAAAAAGTCGATATCTCAAATTCAGTCCCAAAACACCCGAAAATTCGATATTTAGGGGTCCCAGAAGGGATCTGTACATGCCTACTCCGTGTTAGAATATTTACAAAATACAGGCCCAAAACATACTGAAAATCGATTTTTTAGGTGCCGAAAACTCGATATGTGCATGTATCTTCTGGACCCGTTTATATCTCAAATTCTGGCACTAAACACCCGAAAATTCGATATTTTTGGGTCCCAGAACGATCTGTACATGCCTACTCAGTGCTAGAATGTTTTCAAAATATAGGCTCAAAACATGCTCAAAATCGATATTTTAGGTCCCCAAAAGTCGATATGTGCATGCATCTTCTTCACTCGTTTATATCTCAAATTCAAGCTCAAAACACCCGAAAATTCGATATTTTGGGGTCACAGAAGCGATCTGTACATGCCTACTCAGTGCTAGAATGTTTTTAAAATATAGGCTCAAAACATGCTCAAAATCGATATTTTAGGTGCCCAAAAGTCGATATGTGCATGCATCTTCTGTACCCGTTTATATCTCAAATTCAGGCTCAAAACACCCGAAAATTCAATATTTTGGGGTCCCAGAAGCAATCTGTACATGCCTACTCAGTGCTAGAATATTTTCAAAATATAGGCTAAAAACATGCTAAAAATCGATATTTCAGGTGCCAAAAAGTCGATATCTCAAATTCAGTCCCAAACCACCCGAAAATTCGATATTTAGGGGTCCCAAAAGCGATCTGTACATGCCTACTCCGTGTTAGAGTATTTTCAAAATACAGGCCCAAAACATGCTCAAAATCGATGTTTTAGGTGCCAAAAAGTCGATATGTGCATGCATCTTCAGTACCCGTTTATATCTCAAATTCAGGCTCAAAACACCCGAAAATTCGATATTTTGGGGTCCCTGAAGCGATCTGTACATGCCTACTCCGTGTTAGAGTATTTTCAAAATACATGCCCAAAACATGCTGAAAATCGATATTATAGATGCCCAAAGTCAATATGTGCATGCATCTTCTGTACTCGTTTATATCTCAAATTCAAGCTCAAAACACCTGAAAATTCGATATTTTGGGGTCCCAGAAGCGATCTGTACATGCCTACTCAGTGCTAGAATATTTTCAAATTATAGGCTCAAAACATGCTAAAAATCGATATTTTAGGTGCGTAAAGGCGATATCTCAAATTCAGGCCCAAAACACCCGAAAATTCGATATTTTGGGGTCCCAGAAGCGATCTGTACAAACCTACTCCGTGTTAGAGTATTTTCAAAATACAGGCCCAAAACATGCTCAAAATCGATGTTTTAGGTGCCGAAAAGTCGATATGTGCATGCATCTTCAGTACCTGTTTATATCTCAAATTCAGGCTCAAAACACACGAAAATTCAATATTTTGGGGTCCCAGAAGCAATCTGTATATGCCTACTCAGTGCTAGAATATTTTCAAAATATAGGCTAAAAACATGCTAAAAATCGATCTTTTAGGTGCCAAAAAGTCGATATCTCAAATTCAGTCCCAAAACACCCGAAAATTCGATATTTAGGGGTCCCAGAAGGGATCTGTACATGCCTACTCCGTGTTAGAATATTTACAAAATACAGGCCCAAAACATACTGAAAATCGATCTTTTAGGTGCCGAAAACTCGATATGTGCATGTATCTTCTGGACCCGTTTATATCTCAAATTCTGGCACTAAACACCCGAAAATTCGATATTTTTGGGTCCCAGAACGATCTGTACATGCCTACTCAGTGCTAGAATGTTTTCAAAATATAGGCTCAAAACATGCTCAAAATCGATATTTTAGGTCCCCAAAAGTCGATATGTGCATGCATCTTCTTCACTCGTTTATATCTCAAATTCAAGCTCAAAACACCCGAAAATTCGATATTTTGGGGTCACAGAAGCGATCTGTACATGCCTACTCAGTGCTAGAATGTTTTTAAAATATAGGCTCAAAACATGCTCAAAATCGATATTTTAGGTGCCCAAAAGTCGATATGTGCATGCATCTTCTGTACCCGTTTATATCTCAAATTCAGGCTCAAAACACCCGAAAATTCAATATTTTGGGGTCCCAGAAGCAATCTGTACATGCCTACTCAGTGCTAGAATATTTTCAAAATATAGGCTAAAAACATGCTAAAAATCGATATTTCAGGTGCCAAAAAGTCGATATCTCAAATTCAGTCCCAAACCACCCGAAAATTCGATATTTAGGGGTCCCAAAAGCGATCTGTACATGCCTACTCCGTGTTAGAGTATTTTCAAAATACAGGCCCAAAACATGCTCAAAATCGATGTTTTAGGTGCCAAAAAGTCGATATGTGCATGCATCTTCAGTACCCGTTTATATCTCAAATTCAGGCTCAAAACACCCGAAAATTCGATATTTTGGGGTCCCTGAAGCGATCTGTACATGCCTACTCCGTGTTAGAGTATTTTCAAAATACATGCCCAAAACATGCTGAAAATCGATATTATAGATGCCCAAAGTCAATATGTGCATGCATCTTCTGTACTCGTTTATATCTCAAATTCAAGCTCAAAACACCCGAAAATTCGATATTTTGGGCTCACAGAAGCGATCTGTACATGCCTACTCAGTGCTAGAATATTTTCAAAATATAGGCTCAAAACATGCCAAAAATCGATATTTTAGGTGCCAAAAAGTCGATTTCTCAAATTCAGTCCCTAAACACCCGAAACTTCGATATATAGGGGTCCCAGAAGCGATCTGTACATGCCTACTCCATGTTAGAGTATTTTCAAAATTCAGACCCAAAACATGCTGAAAATCGATATTTTTGGTGCCCAAAGTTAATATGTGTATGCATCTCCTATACTCGTTTATATCTCAAATTCAGGCTCAAAACACCCGAAAATTCGATATTTTGGGGGTCCCAGAAGCGATCTGTACATGCCTACTCAGTGCTAGAATGTTTTTAAAATATAGGCTCAAAACATGCTCAAAATCGATCTTTTAGGTGCCAAAAAGTCGATATCTCAAATTCAGTCCCAAAACACCAGAAAATTCGATATTTAGGGGTCCCATAAGCGATCTGTACATCCCTACTCCGTGTTAGAGTATTTTCAAAATACAGGTCAAAAACATACTGAAAATCGATCTCTTAGGTGCCCAAAAGTCGATATGTGCATGCATCTTCTGTACCCGTTTATATCTCAAATTCTGGCCCTAAACACCCGAAAATTCAATATTTTGGGGTCCCATAAGCAATCTGTACATGCCTTCTCAGTGCTAGAATATTTTCAAAATATAGGCAAAAAACATGCTAAAAATCGATATTTTAGGTGCCAAAAAGGCGATATCTCAAATTAAGGCCCAAAACACCCGAAAATTCGATATTTAGGGGTCCCAGAAGCGATCTGTACATGCCTACTCCGTGTTAGAGTATTTTCAAAATACAGGCCCAAAACATGCTCAAAATCGATGTTTTAGGTGACAAAAAGTCGATATGTGCATGCATCTTCAGTACCCGTTTATATCTCAAATTCAGGCTCAAAACACCCGAAAATTCGATGTTTTGGGGTCCCAGAAGCGATCTGTACATGCCAACTCCGTGTTAGAGTATTTTCAAAATACATGCCCAAAACATGCTGAAAATCGATATTATAGATGCCCAAAGTCAATATGTGCATGTATCTTCTGTACCCGTTTATATCTCAAATTCAGGCTCGAAGCACCCGAAAATTCAATATTTTGGGGTCCCAGAAGCAATCTGTACATGCCTACTCAGTGCTAGAATATTTTCAAAATATAGGATAAAAACATGCTAAAAATCGATATTTTAGGTGCCAAAAAGTCGATATCTCAAATTAAGGCCCAAAACACCCGAAAATTAAATATTTAGGGGTCCCAGAAGCGATCTCTACATGCCTACTCAGTGCTAGAATATTTTCAAAATTTAGGCTCAAAACATGCTCAAAATCGATATTTTATGTGCCCAAAAGTCGATATGTGCATGCATCTTCTGTACTCGTTTATATCTCAAATTCAAGTTTAAATCACCCGAAAATTCGATATTTTGGGGTCCCAGAAGCGATCTGTACATGCCTACTCAGTGCAAGAATATTTTCAAATTATAGGCTCAAAACATGCTAAAAATCGATATTTTAGGTGCGTAAAGGCGATATCTCAAATTCAGGCCCAAAACACCCGAAAATTCGATATTTTGGGGTCCCAGAAGCGATCTGTACATGCATACTCCGTGTTAGAGTATTTTCAAAATACATGCCCAAAACATGCTGAAAATCGATATTATAGATGCCCAAAGTCAATATGTGTATGTATCTTTTGTACCCGTTTATATCTCAAATTCAGGCTTTAAACACCCGAAAATTCAATATTTAGGGGTCCCAGAAGCAATCTGTACATGCCTACTCAGTGCTAGAATATTTTCAAAATATAGGCTAAAAACATGCTAAAAATCGATATTTTAGGTGCCAAAAAATCGATATCTCAAATTAAGTCCCAAAACACCCGAAAATTCGATATTTAGGGGTCCCAGAAGGGATCTGTACATGCCTACTCCGTGTTAGAGTATTTTCAAAATACAGGCCAAAAACATACTAAAAATCGATCTTTTAGGTGCCCAAAAGTCGATATGTGCATGCATCTTCTGTACCCGTTTATATCTCAAATTCTAGCCCTAAACACCCAAAAATTCGATATTTTGGGGTCACAGAAGCGATCTGTACATGCCTACTCAGTGCTAGAATGTTTTCAAAATATTGGCTCAAAACATGCTCAAAATCGATATTTTAGGTGCCCAAAAGTCGATATGTGCATGCATCTTCTGTACTCGTTTATATCTCAAATTCAGGCTCAAAACACCCGAAAATTCGATATTTTGGGGTTCCAGAAACGATCTGTACATGCCTACTCAGTGCTAGAATATTTTCAAAATATTGGCTAAAAACATGCTAAAAATCGATATTTTAGGTGCGTAAATGCGATATCTCAAATTCAGGCCCAAAACACCCAAAAATTCGATATTTTGTGGTCCCAGAAGCGATCTGTACATGCCTACTCCGTGTTAGAGTATTTACAAAATACAGGCCCAAAACATGCTCAAAATCGATGTTTTAGGTGCCCAAAAGTCGATATGTGCATGCATCTTCAGTACCCGTTTATATCTCAAATTCAGGCTCAAAACACCCGAAAAATCGATATTTTGGGGTCCCAGAAGCGATCTGTACATGCCTACTCCGTGTTAGAGTATTTTCAAAATACATGCCCAAAATATGCTGAAAATCGATATTTTAGATGCCCAAAGTGCATGTATCTTCTGTACCCGTTTATATCTCAAATTCTGGCTCAAAACACCCGAAAATTCAATATTTTGGGGTCCCAGAAGCAATCTGTACATGCCTACTCAGTGCTAGAATATTTTCAAAATATAGGCTAAAAACATGCTAAAAATCGATCTTTTAGGTGCCAAAAAGTCGATATTTCAAATTCAGTCCCAAAACACCCGAAAATTCGATATTTAGGGGTCCCAGAAGCAATCTGTACATGCCTACTCCGTGTTTGAGTGTTTTCAAAATACAGGCCAAAAACATACTGAAAATCGATCTTTTAGGTGCCCAAAAGTCGATATGTGCATACATCTTCAGTACCCGTTTATATCTCAAATTCAGGCTCAAAACACCCGAAAATTCAATATTTTGGGGTCTCAGAAGCAATCTGTACATGCCTACTCAGTGTTAGAGTATTTTCAAAATACAGGCCCATAACATGCTGAAAATCGATATTTTAGATGCCCAAAGTCAATATGTGCATGTATCTTCTGTACCCGTTTATATCTCAAATTCAGGCTCAAAACACCCGAAAATTCAATATTTTGGGGTCCCAGAAGCAATCTGTATATGCCTACTAAGTGCTAGAATATTTTCAAAATATAGGCTAAAAACATACTAAAAATCGATCCTTTAGGTGCCGAAAAGTCGATATGTGCATGCATCTTCTGTACTCGTTTATATCTCAAATTCAAGCTCAAAACACCCGAAAATTCGATATTTTGGGGTCACTGAAGCGATCTGTACATGCCTACTCAGTGCTAGAATATTTTCAAAATATAGGCTAAAAACATACTAAAAATCGATATTTTAGGTGCCAAAAAGTCGATATCTCAAATTCAGTCCCAAAACACCCGAAACTTCGATATTTAGGGGTCCCAGAAGCGATCTGTACATGACTACTCCGTGTTAGAGTATTTTCAAAATTCAGGCCCAAAACATGCTGAAAATCGATATTTTTGGTGCCCAAAGTCAATATGTGTATGCATCTTCTATACTCGTTTATATCTCAAATTCAAGCTCAAAACACCCGAAAATTCGATATTTTGGGGTCCCAGAAGCGATCGGTACATGCCTACTCAGTGCTAGAATGTTTTTAAAATATAGGCTCAAAACATGCTCAAAATCGATATTTTAGGTCCCAAAAGTCGATATGTGCATGCATCTTCTGTACCCGTTTATATCTCAAAATCAGGCTCAAAACACCAGAAAATTCAATATTTTGGGGTCCCAGAAGCAATTTGTACATGCCTACTCAGTGCTAGAATATTTTCAAAATATAGGCTAAAAACATGCTAAAAATCGATCTTTTAGGTGCCAACAAGTCGATATCTCAAATTCAGTCCCAAACCACCCGGAAATTCGATATTTAGGGGTCTCAGAAGCGATCTGTACATGCCTACTCCGTGTTAGAGTATTTTCAAAATACAGGCCAAAAACATATTAAAAATCGATGTTTTAGGTGCCCAAAAGTCGATATGTGCATGCATCTTCTGTACCCGTTTATATCTCAAATTCTGGCCCTAAACGCCCGAAAATTCGATATTTTGAGGTCCCAGAAGCGATCTGTACATGCCTACTGAGTGCTAGAATATTTTCAAAATATAGGCTCAAAACATGCTAAAAATCGATATTTTAGGTGCGTAAAGGCGATATTTCAAATTCAGGCCCAAAACACCCGAAAATTCGATATTTTGGGGTCCCATAAGCGATCTGTACATGCCTACTCCGTGTTAGAGTATTTTCAAAATACAGGCCCAAAACATGCTCAAAATCGATGTTTTAGGTGCCCAAAAGTCTATATGTGCATGCATCTTCAGTACCCGTTTATATCTCAACTTCAGGCTCAAAACACCCGAAAATTCGATATTTTGGGGTCCCAGAAGCGAACTGTACATGCCTACTCCGTGTTAGAGTATTTTCAAAATACAGGCTCAAAACATGCTGAAAATCGATATTTTAGATGCCCAAAGTCAATATGTGCATGTATCTTCTGTACCCGTTTATATCTCAAATTCAGGCTCAAAACACCCGAAAATTCAATATTTTGGGGTCCCAGAAGCAATCTGTACATGCTTACTCAGTGCTAGAATATTTTCAAAATATAGGCTAAAAACATGCTAAAAATCGATCTTTTAGGTGCCAAAAAGTCGATATCTCAAATTCAGTCCCAAAACACCCGAAAATTCGATATTTAGGGGTCCCAGAAGTGATCTGTACATCCCTACTCCGTGTTAGAGTATTTTCAAAATACAGGCCAAAAACATACTGAAAATCGATCTCTTAGGTGCCCAAAAGTCGATATGTGCATGCATCTTCTGTACCCGTTTATATCTCAAATTCTGGCCCTAAACACCCGAAAATTCAATATTTTGGGGTCCCAGAAGCAATCTGTATATGCCTACTCAGTGTTAGAGTATTTTCAAAATACAGGCCCATAACATGCTGAAAATCGATATTTTAGATGCCCAAAGTCAATATGTGCATGTATCTTCTGTACCCGTTTATATCTCAAATTCTGGCACTAAACACCCGAAAATTCAATATTTTGGGGTCCCAGAAGCAATCTGTACATGCCTACTCAGTGCTAGAATATTTTCAAAATATAGGCTAAAGACATGCTAAAAATCGATATTTTAGATGCCAATAAGTCGATATCTCAAATTCAGTCCCAAAACACCCGAAACTTCGATATTTAGGGGTCCCAGAAGCGATCTGTACATGACTACTCCGTGTTAGAGTATTTTCAAAATTCAGGCCCAAAACATGCTGAAAATCGATATTTTTGGTGCCCAAAGTCAATATGTGTATGCATCTTCTATACTCGTTTATATCTCAAATTCAAGCTCAAAACACCCGAAAATTCGATATTTTGGGGTCCCAGAAGCGATCGGTACATGCCTACTCAGTGCTAGAATGTTTTTAAAATATAGGCTCAAAACATGCTCAAAATCGATATTTTAGGTCCCAAAAGTCGATATGTGCATGCATCTTCTGTACCCGTTTATATCTCAAAATCAGGCTCAAAACACCAGAAAATTCAATATTTTGGGGTCCCAGAAGCAATTTGTACATGCCTACTCAGTGTAGAATATTTTCAAAATATAGGCTAAAAACATGCTAAAAATCGATCTTTTAGGTGCCAACAAGTCGATATCTCAAATTCAGTCCCAAACCACCCGGAAATTCGATATTTAGGGGTCTCAGAAGCGATCTGTACATGCCTACTCCGTGTTAGAGTATTTTCAAAATACAGGCCAAAAACATATTAAAAATCGATGTTTTAGGTGCCCAAAAGTCGATATGTGCATGCATCTTCTGTACCCGTTTATATCTCAAATTCTGGCCCTAAACACCCGAAAATTCGATATTTTGAGGCCCCAGAAGCGATCTGTACATGCCTACTGAGTGCTAGAATATTTTCAAAATATAGGCTCAAAACATGCTAAAAATCGATATTTTAGGTGCGTAAAGGCGATATTTCATATTCAGGCCCAAAACACCCGAAAATTCGATATTATGGGGTCACAGAAGCGATCTGTACATGCCTACTCCGTGTTAGAGTATTTTCAAAATACAGGCCCAAAACATGCTCAAAATCGATGTTTTAGGTGCCCAAAAGTCGATATGTGCATGCATCTTCAGTACCCGTTTATATCTCAACTTCAGGCTCAAAACACCCGAAAATTCGATATTTTGGGGTCCCAGAAGCGATCTGTACATGCCTACTCCGTGTTAGAGTATTTTCAAAATACAGGCCCAAAACATGCTGAAAATCGATATTTTAGATGCCAAAAAGTCGATATCTCAAATTCAGTCCCAAAACACCCGAAAATTCGATATTTAGGGGTCCCAGAAGTGATCTGTACATCCCTACTCCGTGTTAGAGTATTTTCAAAATACAGGCCAAAAACATACTGAAAATCGATCTCTTAGGTGCCCAAAAGTCGATATGTGCATGCATCTTCTGTACCCGTTTATATCTCAAATTCAGTCCCAAAACACCCGAAACTTCGATATTTAGGGGTCCCAGAAGCGATCTGTACATGACTACTCCGTGTTAGAGTATTTTCAAAATTCAGGCCCAAAACATGCTGAAAATCGATATTTTTGGTGCCCAAAGTCAATATGTGTATGCATCTTCTATACTCGTTTATATCTCAAATTCAGGCTCAAAACACCCGAAAATTCGATATTTTGGGGTCCCAGAAGCGATCGGTACATGCCTACTCAGTGCTAGAATGTTTTTAAAATATAGGCTCAAAACATGCTCAAAATCGATATTTTAGGTCCCAAAAGTCGATATGTGCATGCATCTTCTGTACCCGTTTATATCTCAAATTCAGGCTCAAAACACCAGAAAATTCAATATTTTGGGGTCCCAGAAGCAATTTGTACATGCCTACTCAGTGCTAGAATATTTTCAAAATATAGGCTAAAAACATGCTAAAAATCGATCTTTTAGGTGCCAACAAGTCGATATCTCAAATTCAGTCCCAAACCACCCGGAAATTCGATATTTAGGGGTCTCAGAAACGATCTGTACATGCCTACTCCGTGTTAGAGTATTTTCAAAATACAGGCCAAAAACATATTAAAAATCGATGTTTTAGGTGCCCAAAAGTCGATATGTGCATGCATCTTCTGTACCCGTTTATATCTCAAATTCTGGCCCTAAACACCCGAAAATTCGATATTTTGAGGTCCCATAAGCGATCTGTACATGCCTACTGAGTGCTAGAATATTTTCAAAATATAGGCTCAAAACATGCTAAAAATCGATATTTTAGGTGCGTAAAGGCGATATTTCAAATTCAGGCCCAAAACACCCGAAAATTCGATATTATGGGGTCCCAGAAGCGATCTGTACATCCCTACTCCGTGTTAGAGTATTTTCAAAATACAGGCCAAAAACATACTGAAAATCGATCTCTTAGGTGCCCAAAAGTCGATATGTGCATGCATCTTCTGTACCCGTTTATATCTCAAATTCTGGCCCTAAACACCCGAAAATTCAATATTTTGGGGTCCCAGAAGCAATCTGTACATGCCTACTCAGTGTTAGAGTATTTTCAAAATACAGGCCCATAACATGCTGAAAATCGATATTTTAGATGCCCAAAGTCAATATGTGCATGTATCTTCTGTACCCGTTTATATCTCAAATTCTGGCACTAAACACCCGAAAATTCAATATTTTGGGGTCCCAGAAGCAATCTGTACATGCCTACTCAGTGCTAGAATATTTTCAAAATATAGGCTAAAAACATGCTCAAAATCGATCTTTTAGGTGCCAAAAAGTCGATATCTCAAATTCAGTCCCAAAACACCCGAAAACTCGATATTTATGGGTCCCAGAAGCGATCTGTACATGCCTACTCCGTGTTAGAGTATTTTCAAAATACAGGCCCAAAAAATGCTCAAAATCGATGTTTTAGGTGCCCAAAAGTCGATATGTGCATGAATCTTCAGTACCCGTTTATATCTCAAATTCAGGCTCAAAACACCCGAAAATTCAATATTTTGGGGTCCCAGAAGCAATCTGTACATGTCTACTCCGTGTTAGAGTATATTCAAAATACAGGCCCAAAACATGCTGAAAATCGATATTTTTGATGCCCAAAGTCAATATGTGCATGGATCTTCTGTACCCGTTTATATTACAAATTCAGGCTCAAAACACCCGAAAATTCGATATTTTGGGGTCCCAGAAGCAATCTGTACATGCCTACTCAGTGCTAGAATATTTTCAAAATATAGGCTAAAGACATGCTAAAAATCGATATTTTCGATGCCAAAAAGTCGATATCTCAAATTCAGTCCCAAAACACCCGAAACTTCGATATTTAGGGGTCCCAGAAGCGATCTGTACATGACTACTCCGTGTTAGAGTATTTTCAAAATTCAGGCCCAAAACATGCTGAAAATCGATATTTTTGGTGCCCAAAGTCAATATGTGTATGCATCTTCTATACTCGTTTATATCTCAAATTCAAGCTCAAAACACCCGAAAATTCGATATTTTGGGGTCCCAGAAGCGATCGGTACATGCCTACTCAGTGCTAGAATGTTTTTAAAATATAGGCTCAAAACATGCTCAAAATCGATATTTTAGGTCCCAAAAGTCGATATGTGCATGCATCTTCTGTACCCGTTTATATCTCAAAATCAGGCTCAAAACACCAGAAAATTCAATATTTTGGGGTCCCAGAAGCAATTTGTACATGCCTACTCAGTGCTAGAATATTTTCAAAATATAGGCTAAAAACATGCTAAAAATCGATCTTTTAGGTGCCAACAAGTCGATATCTCAAATTCAGTCCCAAACCACCCGGAAATTCGATATTTAGGGGTCTCAGAAGCGATCTGTACATGCCTACTCCGTGTTAGAGTATTTTCAAAATACAGGCCAAAAACATATTAAAAATCGATGTTTTAGGTGCCCAAAAGTCGATATGTGCATGCATCTTCTGTACCCGTTTATATCTCAAATTCTGGCCCTAAACACCCGAAAATTCGATATTTTGAGGCCCCAGAAGCGATCTGTACATGCCTACTGAGTGCTAGAATATTTTCAAAATATAGGCTCAAAACATGCTAAAAATCGATATTTTAGGTGCGTAAAGGCGATATTTCATATTCAGGCCCAAAACACCCGAAAATTCGATATTATGGGGTCACAGAAGCGATCTGTACATGCCTACTCCGTGTTAGAGTATTTTCAAAATACAGGCCCAAAACATGCTCAAAATCGATGTTTTAGGTGCCCAAAAGTCGATATGTGCATGCATCTTCAGTACCCGTTTATATCTCAAATTCAGGCTCAAAACACCCGAAAATTCAATATTTTGGGGTCCCAGAAGCAATCTGTACATGTCTACTCCGTGTTAGAGTATATTCAAAATACAGGCCCAAAACATGCTCAAAATCGATCTTTTAGGTGCCAAAAAGTCGATATCTCAAATTCAGTCCCAAAACACCCGAAAATTCGATATTTAGGGGTCCCAGAAGCGATCTGTACATGCCTACTCCGTGTTAGAGTATTTTCAAAATACAGGCCAAAAACATACTGAAAATCGATCTTTTAGGTGCCCAAAAGTCGATATGTGCATGCATCTTCAGTACCCGTTTATATCTCAAATTCAGGCTCAAAACACCCGAAAATTCGATATTTTGGGGTCCCAGAAGCAATCTGTACATGCCTACTTAGTGTTAGGGTATTTTCAAAATACAGGCCAAAAACATACTGAAAGACGATCTTTTAGGTGCCGAAAAGTCGATATGTGCATGCATCTTCTGTACCCGTTTATATCTCAAATTCTGGCCCTAAACACCCGAAAATTCGATATTTTGAGGTCCCAGAAGCGATCTGTACATGCCTACTGAGTGCTAGAATATTTTCAAAATATAGGCTCAAAACATGCTAAAAATCGATATTTTAGGTGCGTAAAGGCGATATTTCAAATTCAGGCCCAAAACACCCGAAAATTCGATATTATGGGGTCCCAGAAGCGATCAGTACATCCCTACTCCGTGTTAGAGTATTTTCAAAATACAGGCCAAAAACATACTGAAAATCGATCTCTTAGGTGCCCAAAAGTCGATATGTGCATGCATCTTCTGTAACCGTTTATATCTCAAATTATGGCCCTAAACACCCGAAAATTCAATATTTTGGGGTCCCAGAAGCAATCTGTACATGCCTACTCAGTGTTAGAGTATTTTCAAAATACAGGCCCATAACATGCTGAAAATCGATATTTTAGATGCCCAAAGTCAATATGTGCATGTATCTTCTGTACCCGTTTATATCTCAAATTCTGGCACTAAACACCCGAAAATTCAATATTTTGGGGTCCCAGAAGCAATCTGTACATGCCTACTCAGTGCTAGAATATTTTCAAAATATAGGCTAAAAACATGCTCAAAATCGATCTTTTAGGTGCCAAAAAGTCGATATCTCAAATTCAGTCCCAAGACACCCGAAAACTCGATATTTATATGTCCCAGAAGCGATCTGTACATGCCTACTCCGTGTTAGAGTATTTTCAAAATACAGGCCCAAAACATGCTCAAAATCGATGTTTTAGGTGCCCAAAAGTCGATATGTGCATGAATCTTCAGTACCCGTTTATATCTCAAATTCATGCTCAAAACACCCGAAAATTCGATATTTAGGGGTCCCAGAAGCGATCTGTACATGCCTACTCCGTGTTAGAGTATTTTCAAAATACAGGCCAAAAACATACTGAAAATCGATCTTTTAGGTGCCCAAAAGTCGATATGTGCATGCATCTTCAGTACCCGTTTATATCTCAAATTCAGGCTCAAAACACCCGAAAATTCGATATTTTGGGGTCCCAGAAGCAATCTGTACATGCCTACTTAGTGTTAGGGTATTTTCAAAATACAGGCCAAAAACATACTGAAAGACGATCTTTTAGGTGCCAAAAAGTCGATATGTGCATGCATCTTCTGTACCCGTTTATATCTCAAATTCTGGCACTAAACACCCGAAAATTCGATATTTATGGGTCCCAGAAGCGATATGTACATGCCTACTCAGTGCTAGAATGTTTTCAAAATATAGGCTCAAAACATGCTCAAAATCGATATTTTAGGTGCCCAAAGTCAATATATGCATGTATCTTCTTTACCCGTTTATTTCTCAAATTCAGGCTCAAAATACCCGAAAATTCAATATTTTGGGGTCCCAGAAGCAATCTGTACATGCCTACTCAGTGCTAGAATATTTTCAAAATATAGGCTAAAAACATGCTGAAAATCGATATTTTAGGTGCCAAAAAGTCGATATCTCAAATTAAGGCCCAAAACACCCGAAAATTCGATATTTAGGGGTCCCAGAAGCGATCTCTACATGCCTACTCAGTGCTAGAATGTTTTCAAAATATAGGCTCAAAACATGCTCAAAATAGATATTTTAGGTGCCTAAAAGTCGATTTTGCATCCATCTTCTGTACCCGTTTATATCTCAAATTCAGGCTCAAAGCACACGAAAATTCAATATTTTGGGGTCCCAGAAGCAATCTGTACATGCCTACTCAGTGCTAGAATATTTTCAAAATATAGGCTAAAAACATGCTAAAAATCGACATTTTAGGTGACAAAAAATCGATATCTCAAATTCATTCCCAAACCACCCGGAAATTCGATATTTAGGGGTCTCAGAAGCGATCTGTACATGCCTACTCCGTGTTAGAGTATTTTCAAAATACAGGCCAAAAACATATTAAAAATCGATGTTTTAGGTGCCCAAAAGTCGATATGTGCATGCATCTTCTGTACCCGTTTATATCTCAAATTCTGGCCCTAAACACCCGAAAATTCGATATTTTGAGGTCCCAGAAGCGATCTGTACATGCCTACTTCGTGTTAGAGTATTTTCAAAATTCAGGCCCAAAACATGCTGAAAATCGATATTTTTGGTGCCCAAAGTCAATATGTGTATGCATCTTCTATACTCGTTTATATCTCAAATTCAGGCTCAAAACACCCGAAAATTCGATATTTTGGGGTCCCAGAAGCGATCAGTACATGCCTACTGAGTGCTAGAATGTTTTCAAAAAATATTGGCCCAAAAAAAATGCTCAAAATCGATATTTTATGTGCCGAAAAGTCGATATGTGCATGCATCTTCTGTACTCGTTTATATCTCGAATTCAGGCTCAAAACACCCGAAAATTCGATATTTTGGGGTCCCAGAAGCGATCTTTACATGCCTACTCAGTGCTAGAATATTTTCAAAATATAGGCTCAAAACATGCTAAAAATCGATATTTTAGGTGCCCAAAAGTCGATATGTTCATGCATCTTCTATACCCGTTTAGATCTCAAATTCTGGCCCTAAATACCCGAAAATTCGATATTTTGGGGTCCCAGAAGCGATCTGTACATGCCTACTCAGTGCTAGAATGTTTTCAAAATATTGGCTCAAAACATGCTCAAAATGGATATTTTAGGTGCCGAAAAGTCGATATGTGCATGCATCTTCTGTACTCGTTTATATCTCAAATTCAGGCTCAAAACACCCGAAAATTCGATGTTTTGGGGTCCCAGAAGCGATCTGTACATGCCTACTCAGTGCTAGAATATTTTCAAAATATAGGCTCAAAACATGCTAAAAATCGATATTTTAGGTGCGTAAAGACGATATCTCAAATTCAGGCCCAAAACACCCGAAAAATCGATATTTTGGGTTCCCAGAAGCGATCTGTACATGCCTACTCCGTGTTAGAGTATTTTCAAAATACAGGCCCAAAACATGCTGAAAATCGATAAATTTGATGCCCAAAGTCAATTCGTGCATGTATATTCTGTACCCGTTTATATCTGAAATTCAGGCTCAAACCACCCGAAAATTCAATATTTTGGGGTCCCAGAAGCAATCTGTACATGCCTACTCAGTGCTAGAATATTTTCAAAATATAGGCTCAAAACATGCTCAAAATCGATATTTTAGGTGCCCAAAAGTCGATATGTGCATGCATCTTCTGTACCCGTTTATATCTCAAATTCAAGCTCAAAACACCCGAAAATTCGATATTTTGGGGTCCCAGAAACGATCTGTACATGCCTACTCCGTGTTAGAGTATTTTCAAAATACAGGCCCAAAACATGCTGAAAATCGATATTTTAGTTTCCCAAAGTCAATACGTGCATGTATCTTTTGTACCCGTTTATATCTCAAATTCAGGCTCAAAACACCCGAAAATTCAATATTTTGGGGTCCCAGAAGCAATCTGTACATGCCTACTCAGTGCTAAAATATTTTCAAAATATAGGCTAAAGACATGCTAAAAATTGACATTTTAGGTGCCAAAAAATCGATATCTCAAATTCAGTCCCAAAAGACCCGAAAATTCGATATTTAGGGGTCCCAGAAGGGATCTGTACATGCCTACTCCGTGTTAGAGTATTTTCAAAATACAGGCCAAAAACATACTGAAAATCGATCTTTTAGGTGCCCAAAAGTCGATATGTGCATGCATCTTCTGTACCCGTTTATATCTCAAATTCTGGCCCTAAACACCCGAAAATTCGATATTTTGGGGTCCCAGAAGCGATCTGTACATGCCTACTCAGTGTTAGAGTATTTTCAAAATTCAGGCCCAAAACATGCTGAAAATCGATATTTTTGGTGCCCAAAGTCAATATGTGTATGCATCTTCTGTACTCGTTTATATCTCAAATTCAGGTTCAAAACACCCGAAAATTCGATATTTTGGGGTCCCAGAAGCGATCTGTACATGCCTACTCAGAGCTAGAATATTTTCAAAATATAGGCTCAAAACATGCTAAAAATCGATATTTTAGGTGCGTAAAGGCGATATCTCAAATTCAGGCCCAAAACACCCGAAAAATCGATATTTTGGGGTCCCAGAAGCGATCTGTACATGCCTACTCCGTGTTAGAGTATTTTCAAAATACAGGCCAAAAACATACTGAAAATCGATCTTTTAGGTGCCCAAAAGTCGATATGTGAATGCATCTTCAGTATCCGTTTATATCTCAAATTCAGGCTCAAAAAGCCCGAAATTTCAATATTTCGGTTTCCCAGAAGCAATCTGTACATGCCTACTCAGTTTTAGTGTATTTTCAAAATACAGGCCCAAAATATGCTGAAAATCGATATTTTAGATGCCCAAAGTCAATTCGTGCATGTATATTATGTACCTGTTTATATCTGAAATTCAGGCTCAAACCACCCGAAAATTCAATATTTTGGGGTCCCAGAAGCAATCTGTACATGCCTACTCAGTGCAAGAATATTTTCAAAATATAGGCTCAAAACATGCTCAAAATCGATATTTTAGGTGCCCAAAAGTCGATATGTGCATGCATCTTCTGTACCCGTTTATATCTCAAATTCAAGCTCAAAACACCCGAAAATTCGATATTTTGGGGTCCCAGAAGCGATCTGTACATGCCTACTCCGTGTTAGAGTATTTTCAAAATACAGGCCCAAAACATGCTGAAAATCAATATTTTAGTTTCCCAAAGTCAATATGTGCATGTATCTTCTGTACCCGTTTATATCTCAAATTCAGGCTCAAAACACCCGAAAATTCAATATTTTGGGATCCCAGAAGCAATCTGTACATGCCTACTCAGTGCTAGAATATTTTCAAAATATAGGCTAAAAACATGCTAAAAATTGGCATTTTAGGTGCCAAGAAATCGATATCTCAAATTCAGTCCCAAAACACCCGAAAATTCAATATTTAGGGGTCCCAGAAGGGATCTGTACATGCCTACTCCGTGTTAGAGTATTTTCAAAATACAGGCCAAAAACATACTGAAAATCGATCATTTAGGCGCCCAAAAGTCGATATGTGCATGCATCTTCTGTACCCGTTTATATCTCAAATTCTGGCCTTAAACACCCGAAAATTCGATATTTTGGGGTCCCAGAAGCGATCTGTACATGCCTACTTAGTGCTAGAATGTTTTCAAAATATTGGCTCAAAACATGCTCAAAATCGATATTTTAGGTGCCGAAAAGTCGATATGTGCATGCATCTTCTGTACTCGTTTATATCTCAAATTCAGGCTCAAAACACCCGAAAATTCGATATTTTGGGGTCCCAGAAGCGATCTGTACATGCCTACTCAGTGCTAGAATATTTTCAAAATATAGGCTCAAAACATGCTAAAAATCAATATTTTAGGTGCGTAAAGGCGATATCTCAAATTCAGGCCCAAAACACCCGAAAAATCGATATTTTGGGGTCCCAGAAGCGATCTGTACATGCCTACTCCGTGTTAGAGTATTTTCAAAATATAGGCCAAAAACATACTGAAAATCGATCTTTTAGGAGCCCAAAAGTCGATATGTGAATGCATCTTCAGTATCCGTTTATATCTCAAATTCAGGCTCAAAAAGCCCGAAAATTCAATATTTCGGGGTCCCAGAAGAAATCTGTACATGCCTACTCAGTGTTAGAGTATTTTCAAAATACAGGCCCAAAACATGCTGAAAATCGATAAATTAGATGCCCAAAGTCAATTCGTGCATGTATATTCTGTACCCGTTTATATCTGAAATTCAGGCTCAAACCACCCGAAAATTCAATATTTTGGGGTCCCAGAAGCAATCTGTACATGACTACTCAGTGCTAGAATATTTTCAAAATATAGGCTCAAAACATGCTCAAAATCGATATTTTAGGTGCCCAAAAGTCGATATGTGCATGCATCTTCTGTACCCGTTTATATCTCAAATTCAAGCTCAAAACACCCGAAAATTCGATATTTTGGGGTCCCAGAAGGGATCTGTACATGCCTACTCCGTGTTAGAGTATTTTCAAAATACAGGCCAAAAACATACTGAAAATCGATCATTTAGGTGCCCAAAAGTCGATATGTGCATGCATCTTCTGTACCCGTTTATATCTCAAATTCTGGCCTTAAACACCCGAAAATTCGATATTTTGGGGTCCCAGAAGCGATCTGTACATGCCTACTTAGTGCTAGAATGTTTTCAAAATATTGGCTCAAAACATGCTCAAAATCGATATTTTAGGTGCCGAAAAGTCGATATGTGCATGCATCTTCTGTACTCGTTTATATCTCAAATTCAGGCTCAAAACACCCGAAAATTCGATATTTTGGGGTCCCAGAAGCGATCTGTACATGCCTACTCAGTGCTAGAATATTTTCAAAAAAAAGGCTCAAAACATGCTAAAAATCAATATTTTAGGTGCGTAAAGGCGATATCTCAAATTCAGGCCCAAAACACCCGAAAAATCGATATTTTGGGGTCCCAGAAGCGATCTGTACATGCCTACTCCGTGTTAGAGTATTTTCAAAATTTAGGCCAAAAACATACTGAAAATCGATCTTTTAGGTGCCCAAAAGTCGATATGTGAATGCATCTTCAGTATCCGTTTATATCTCAAATTCAGGCTCAAAAAGCCCGAAAATTCAATATTTCGGGGTCCCAGAAGCAATCTGTACATGCCTACTCAGTGTTAGAGTATTTTCAAAATACAGGCCCAAAACATGCTGAAAATCGATAAATTAGATGCCCAAAGTCAATTCGTGCATGTATATTCTGTACCCGTTTATATCTGAAATTCAGGCTCAAACCACCCGAAAATTCAATATTTTGGGGTCCCAGAAGCAATCTGTACATGCCTACTCAGTGCTAGAATATTTTCAAAATATAGGCTCAAAACATGCTCAAAATCGATATTTTAGGTGCCCAAAAGTCGATATGTGCATGCATCTTCTGTACCCGTTTATATCTCAAATTCAAGCTCAAAACACCCGAAAATTCGAAATTTTGGGGTCCCAGAAACGATCTGTACATGCCTACTCCGTTTTAGAGTATTTTCAAAATACAGGCCCAAAACATGCTGAAAATCGATATTTTAGTTTCCCAAAGTCAATACGTGCATGTATCTTTTGTACCCGTTTATATCTCAAATTCAGGCTCAAAACACCCGAAAATTCAATATTTTGGGGTCCCAGAAGCAATCTGTACATGCCTACTCAGTGCTAAAATATTTTCAAAATATAGGCTAAAGACATGCTAAAAATTGACATTTTAGGTGCCAAAAAATCGATATCTCAAATTCAGTCCCAAAACACCCGAAAATTCGATATTTAGGGGTCCCAGAAGGGATCTGTACATGCCTACTGAGTGCTAGAATGTTTTCACAATATTGGCTCAAAACATGCTCAAAATTGATATTTTAGGTGCCGAAAAGTCGATATGTGCATGCATCTTCTGTACTCGTTTATATCTTAAATTCAGGCTCAAAACACCCGAAAATTCGATATTTTGGGGTCCCATAAGCGATCTTTACATGCCTACTCAGTGCTAGAATATTTTCAAAAATATAGGCTCAAAACATGCTAAAAATCGATATTTTAGGTGCGTAAAGGCGATATCTCAAATTCAGGCCCAAAACACCCGAAAATTCGATATTTTGGGGTCCCAGAAGCGATCTGTACATGCCTACTCCGTGTTAGAGTATTTTCAAAATACAGGCCCAAAACATGTTCAAAATCGATGTTTTAGGTGCCCAAAAGTCGATATGTGCATGCATCTTCAGTACCCGTTTATATCTCAAATTCAGCCTCAAAACACCCGAAAATTCGATATTTTGGTGTCCCAGAAGTGAGCTGTACATGCATACTCCGTGTTAGAGTATTTTCAAAATACATGCCCAAAACATGCTGAAAATCGATATTTTAGATGGTTAAAGTCAATATGTGCATGTATCTTCTGTACCCGTTTATATCTCAAATTCATACTCAAAACACCCGAAAATTCAATAATTTGGGGTCCCAGAAGCAATCTGTACATGCCTACTCAGTGCTAGAATATTTTCAAAATATAGGCTAAAAACATGCTAAAAACCGATCTTTTAGGTGCTAAAAAGTTGATATCCTAAATTCAGGCCCAAAACACCCGAAAAATCGATATTTAGGGGTCCCAGAAGCAATCTGTACATGCCTACTCTGTGTTAAAGTATTTTCAAAATACAGGCAAAAAAATACTAAAAATCGTTCTTTTAGGTGCCCAAAAGTCGATATGTGCATGCATCATCAGTACCCGTTTATATCTCAAATTCAGGCTCAAAACACCCGAAAATTCGATATTTTGGGGTCCCAGAAGCGATCTGTACATGCCTACTCAGTGCTAGAATATTTTCAAAAAAAAGGCTCAAAACATGCTAAAAATCAATATTTTAGGTGCGTAAAGGCGATATCTCAAATTCAGGCCCAAAACACCCGAAAAATCGATATTTTGGGGTCCCAGAAGCGATCTGTACATGCCTACTCCGTGTTAGAGTATTTTCAAAATTTAGGCCAAAAACATACTGAAAATCGATCTTTTAGGTGCCCAAAAGTCGATATGTGAATGCATCTTCAGTATCCGTTTATATCTCAAATTCAGGCTCAAAAAGCCCGAAAATTCAATATTTCGGGGTCCCAGAAGCAATCTGTACATGCCTACTCAGTGTTAGAGTATTTTCAAAATACAGGCCCAAAACATGCTGAAAATCGATAAATTAGATGCCCAAAGTCAATTCGTGCATGTATATTCTGTACCCGTTTATATCTGAAATTCAGGCTCAAACCACCCGAAAATTCAATATTTTGGGGTCCCAGAAGCAATCTGTACATGCCTACTCAGTGCTAGAATATTTTCAAAATATAGGCTCAAAACATGCTCAAAATCGATATTTTAGGTGCCCAAAAGTCGATATGTGCATGCATCTTCTGTACCCGTTTATATCTCAAATTCAAGCTCAAAACACCCGAAAATTCGAAATTTTGGGGTCCCAGAAACGATCTGTACATGCCTACTCCGTTTTAGAGTATTTTCAAAATACAGGCCCAAAACATGCTGAAAATCGATATTTTAGTTTCCCAAAGTCAATACGTGCATGTATCTTTTGTACCCGTTTATATCTCAAATTCAGGCTCAAAACACCCGAAAATTCAATATTTTGGGGTCCCAGAAGCAATCTGTACATGCCTACTCAGTGCTAAAATATTTTCAAAATATAGGCTAAAGACATGCTAAAAATTGACATTTTAGGTGCCAAAAAATCGATATCTCAAATTCAGTCCCAAAACACCCGAAAATTCGATATTTAGGGGTCCCAGAAGGGATCTGTACATGCCTACTGAGTGCTAGAATGTTTTCACAATATTGGCTCAAAACATGCTCAAAATTGATATTTTAGGTGCCGAAAAGTCGATATGTGCATGCATCTTCTGTACTCGTTTATATCTTAAATTCAGGCTCAAAACACCCGAAAATTCGATATTTTGGGGTCCCATAAGCGATCTTTACATGCCTACTCAGTGCTAGAATATTTTCAAAAATATAGGCTCAAAACATGCTAAAAATCGATATTTTAGGTGCGTAAAGGCGATATCTCAAATTCAGGCCCAAAACACCCGAAAATTCGATATTTTGGGGTCCCAGAAGCGATCTGTACATGCCTACTCCGTGTTAGAGTATTTTCAAAATACAGGCCCAAAACATGTTCAAAATCGATGTTTTAGGTGCCCAAAAGTCGATATGTGCATGCATCTTCAGTACCCGTTTATATCTCAAATTCAGCCTCAAAACACCCGAAAATTCGATATTTTGGTGTCCCAGAAGTGAGCTGTACATGCATACTCCGTGTTAGAGTATTTTCAAAATACATGCCCAAAACATGCTGAAAATCGATATTTTAGATGGTTAAAGTCAATATGTGCATGTATCTTCTGTACCCGTTTATATCTCAAATTCATACTCAAAACACCCGAAAATTCAATAATTTGGGGTCCCAGAAGCAATCTGTACATGCCTACTCAGTGCTAGAATATTTTCAAAATATAGGCTAAAAACATGCTAAAAACCGATCTTTTAGGTGCTAAAAAGTTGATATCCTAAATTCAGGCCCAAAACACCCGAAAAATCGATATTTAGGGGTCCCAGAAGCAATCTGTACATGCCTACTCTGTGTTAAAGTATTTTCAAAATACAGGCAAAAAAATACTAAAAATCGTTCTTTTAGGTGCCCAAAAGTCGATATGTGCATGCATCATCAGTACCCGTTTATATCTCAAATTCAGGCTCAAAACACCCGAAAATTCAATATTTTAGGTTCCCAGAAGCAATCTGTACATGCCTACTCAGTGCTAGAGTATTTTCAAAATACAGGCCCAAAACATGCTGAAAATCGATATTTTAGATGCCCAAAGTCAATATGTGCATGTATCTTCTGTACCCGTTTATATCTCAAATTCAGGCTCAAAACACCCGAAAATTCGATATTTTGGGGTCCCAGAAGCGATCTGTACATGCTTACTCAGTGCTAGAATATTTTCAAAATATAGGCTCAAAACATGCTAAAAATCGAAATTTTAGGTGCGTAAAGGCGATATCTCAAATTCAGGCCCAAAACACCCGAAAATTCGATATTTTGGGGTCCCAGAAGCGATCTGTTCATGCCTACTCCGTGTTAGAGTATTTTTAAAATTCAGGCCCAAAACATGCTAAAAATCGATATTTTTGGTTCCCAAAGTCAATATGTGTATGCATCTTCTATACTCGTTTATATCTCAAATTCAGGCTCAAAACACCCGAAAATTCGATATTTGGGGTCCCAGAAGCGATCTGTACATGCCTACTGAGTGCTAGAATGTTTTCAAAATATAGGCTCAAAACATGCTCAAAATCGATATTTTAGGTGCCGAAAAGTCGATATGTGCATGCATCTTCTGTACTCGTTTATATCTTAAATTCAGGCTCAAAACACCCGAAAATTCGATATTTTGGGGTCCCAGAAGCGATCTTTACATGCCTACTCAGTGCTAGAATATTTTCAAAAATATAGGCTCAAAACATGCTAAAAATCGATATTTTAGGTGCGTAAAGGCGATATCTCAAATTCAGGCCCAAAACACCCGAAAATTCGATATTTTGGGGGCCCAGAAGCGATCTGTACATGCCTACTCCGTGTTAGAGTATTTTCAAAATACAGGCCCAAAACATGCTCAAAATCGATGTTTTAGGTGCCCAAAAGTCGATATGTGCATGCATCTTCAGTACCCGTTTATATCTCAAATTCAGGCTCAAAACACCCGAAAATTCGATATTTTGGTGTCCCAGAAGTGATCTGTACATGCATACTCCGTGTTAGAGTATTTTCAAAATACATGCCCAAAACATGCTGAAAATCGATATTTTAGATGGTTAAAGTCAATATGTGCATGTATCTTCTGTACCCGTTTATATCTCAAATTCATACTCAAAACACCCGAAAATTCAATATTTTGGGGTCCCAGAAGCAATCTGTACATGCCTACTCAGTGCTAGAATATTTTCAAAATATAGGCTAAAAACATGCTAAAAATCGATCTTTTAGGTGCTAAAAAGTTGATATCCTAAATTCAGGCCCAAAACACCCGAAAAATCGATATTTAGGGGTCCCAGAAGCAATCTGTACATGCCTACTCTGTGTTAAAGTATTTTCAAAATACAGGCCAAAAAAATACTGAAAATCGTTCTTTTAGGTGCCCAAAAGTCGATATGTGCATGCATCATCAGTACCCGTTTATATCTCAAATTCAGGCTCAAAACACCCGAAAATTCAATATTTTAAGGTCCCAGAAGCAATCTGTACATGCCTACTCAGTGCTAGAGTATTTTCAAAATACAGGCCCAAAACATGCTGAAAATCGATATTTTAGATGCCCAAAGTCAATATGTGCATGTATCTTCTGTACCCGTTTATATCTCAAATTCAGGCTCAAAACACCCGAAAATTCGATATTTTGGGGTCCCAGAAGCGATCTGTACATGCTTACTCAGTGCAAGAATATTTTCAAAATATAGGCTCAAAACATGCTAAAAATCGATATTTTAGGTGCGTAAATGCGATATCTCAAATTCAGGCCCAAAACACCCGAAAATTCGATATTTTGGGGTCCCAGAAGCGATCTGTTCATGCCTACTCCGTGTTAGAGTATTTTTAAAATTCAGGCCCAAAACATGCTAAAAATCGATATTTTTGGTGCCCAAAGTCAATATGTGTATGCATCTTCTATACTCGTTTATATCTCAAATTCAGGCTCAAAACACCCGAAAATTCGATATTTGGGGTCCCAGAAGCGATCTGTACATGCCTACTCAGTGGTAGAAGGTTTTCAAAATATAGGCTCAAAACATGCTCAAAATCGATATTTTAGGTGCCCAAAAGTCGATATGTGCATGCATCTTTTGTACTCGTTTATATCTCAAATTCAAGCTCAAAACACCCGAAAATTCGATATTTTGGGGTCCCAGAAGCGATCTGTACATGCCTACTCAGTGCTAGAATATTTTCAAATTATAGGCTCAAAACATGCTAAAAATCGATATTTTAGGTGCGTAAAGGCGATATCTCAAATTCAGGCCCAAAACACCCGAAAATTCGATATTTTGGGGTCCCAGAAGCGATCTGTACATGCCTACTCCGTGTTAAAGTATTTTCAAAATACAGGCCCAAAACATGCTCAAAATCGATGTTTTAGTTGCCCAAAAGTCGATATGTGCATGCATCTTCAGTACCCGTTTATATCTCAAATTCAGGCTCAAAACACCCGAAAATTCTATATTTTGGGGTCCCAGAAGCGATCTGTACATGCCTACTCAGTGCTAGAATATTTTCAAAATATAGGCTCAAAACATGCTAAAAATCGATATTTTAGGTGCGTGAAGGCGATATCTCAGATTCAGGCCCAAAACACCCGAAAATACGATATTTTGGGGTCCCAGAAGCGATCTGTACACTTCGTGTTAGAGTATTTTTAAAATTCAGGCCAAAAACATGCTAAAAATCGATATTTTTGGTGCCCAAAGTCAATATGTGTATGCATCTTCTATACTCGTTTATATCTCAAATTCAGGCTCAAAACACCCGAAAATTCGATATTTGGGGTCCCAGAAGCGATCTGTACATGCCTACTCATTGCTAGAATATTTTCAAAATATAGGCTCAAAACATGCTAAAAATCGATATTTTAGGTGCGTAAAGGCGATATCTCAAATTCAGGCCCAGAACACCCGAAAATTCGATATTCTGGGGTCACAGAAGCGATCTGTACATGCCTACTCCGTGTTAGAGTATTTTCAAAATACATGCCCAAAACATGCTGAAAATCGATATTTTAGATGCCCAAAGTCAATATGTGCATGTATCTTCTGTACCCGTTTATATCTCAAATTCAGGCTCAAAACACCCGAAAATTCAATATTTTGGGGTCCCAGAAGCAATCTGTACATGCCTACTCAGTGCTAGAATATTTTCAAAATATAGGCTAAAAACATGCAAAAAATCGATCTTTTAGGTGCCAAAAAGTCGATATCTCAAATTCAGTCCCAAAACACCCGAAAATTTGATATTTAGGGGTCCCAGAATCGATTTGTACATGCCTACTCCGTGTTAGAGTATTTTCAAAATACAGGCCAAAAACATACTGAAAATCGATCTTTTAGGTGCCCAAAGTCAATATGTATATGCATCTTCTATACTCGTTTATGTCTCAAATTCAGGCTCAAAACACCCGAAAATTCGATATTTTGGGGTCCCAGAAGCGATCTGAACATGCCTACTCAGTGCTAGAATGTTTTCAAAATATAGGCTCAAAACATGCTCAAAATCGATATTTTAGGTGCCCAAAAGTCGATATGTGCATGCATTTTCTGTACTCGTTTATATCTCAAATTCAGGCTCAAAACACCCGAAAATTCGATATTTTAGGGTCCCAGAAGCGATCTGTACATGCCTACTCAGTGCTAGAATATTTTCTAAATATAGGCTCAAAACATGCTAAAAATCGATATTTTAGGTGCGTAAAGGCGATATCTCAAATTCAGTCCCAAAACACCCGAATCTTCGATATTTAGGGGTCCCAGAAGCGATCTGTACATGCCTACTCCGTGTTAGAGTATTTTCAAAATTCAGGCCCAAAACATGCTGAAAATCGATATTTTTGGTGCCCAAAGTCAATATGTGTATGCATCTTCTATACTCGTTTATATCTCAAATTCAGGCTCAAAACACCCGAAAATTCGATATTTTGGGGTCCCAAGAAGCGATCTGTACATGCCTACTCAGTGCTAGAATGTTTTTAAAATATAGGCTTAAAACATGCTCAAAATCGATATTTTAGGTGTGCAAAAGTCGATATCTCAAATTCAGGCCCAAAACACCCGAAAATTCGATATTTTGGGGTCCCAGAAGCGATCTGTTCATGCCTACTCCGTGTTAGAGTATTTTTAAAATTCAGGCCCAAAACATGCTAAAAATCGATATTTTTGGTGCCCAAAGTCAATATGTGTATGCATCTTCTATACTCGTTTATATCTCAAATTCAGGCTCAAAACACCCGAAAATTCGATATTTGGGGTCCCAGAAGCGATCTGTACATGCCTACTCAGTGCTAGAAGGTTTTCAAAATATAGGCTCAAAACATGCTCAAAATCGATATTTTAGGTGCCCAAAAGTCGATATGTGGATGCATCTTTTGTACTCGTTTATATCTCAAATTCAAGCTCAAAACACCCGAAAATTCGATATTTTGGGGTCCCAGAAGCGATCTGTACATGCCTACTCAGTGCTAGAATATTTTCAAATTATAGGCTCAAAACATGCTAAAAATCGATATTTTAGGTGCGTAAAGGCGATATCTCAAATTCAGGCCCAAAACACCCGAAAATTCGATATTTTGGGGTCCCAGAAGCGATCTGTACATGCCTACTCCGTGTTAAAGTATTTTCAAAATACAGGCCCAAAACATGCTCAAAATCGATGTTTTAGTTGCCCAAAAGTCGATATGTGCATGCATCTTCAGTACCCGTTTATATCTCAAATTCTGGCTCAAAACACCCGAAAATTCGATATTTTGGGGTCCCAGAAGCGATCTGTACATGCCTACTCAGTGCTAGAATATTTTCAAAATATAGGTTCAAAACATGCTAAAAATCGATATTTTAGGTGCGTGAAGGCGATATCTCAGATTCAGGCCCAAAACACCCGAAAATACGATATTTTGGGGTCCCAGAAGCGATCTGTACATGCCTACTTCGTGTTAGAGTATTTTTAAAATTCAGGCCAAAAACATGCTAAAAATCGATATTTTTGGTGCCCAAAGTCAATATGTGTATGCATCTTCTATACTCGTTTATATCTCAAATTCAGGCTCAAAACACCCGAAAATTCGATATTTGGGGTCCCAGAAGCGATCTGTACATGCCTACTCATTGCTAGAATATTTTCAAAATATAGGCTCAAAACATGCTAAAAATCGATATTTTAGGTGCGTAAAGGCGATATCTCAAATTCAGGCCCAGAACACCCGAAAATTCGATATTCTGGGGTCACAGAAGCGATCTGTACATGCCTACTCCGTGTTAGAGTATTTTCAAAATACATGCCCAAAACATGCTGAAAATCGATATTTTAGATGCCCAAAGTCAATATGTGCATGTATCTTCTGTACCCGTTTATATCTCAAATTCAGGCTCAAAACACCCGAAAATTCAATATTTTGGGGTCCCAGAAGCAATCTGTACATGCCTACTCAGTGCTAGAATATTTTCAAAATATAGGCTAAAAACATGCAAAAAATCGATCTTTTAGGTGCCAAAAAGTCGATATCTCAAATTCAGTCCCAAAACACCCGAAAATTTGATATTTAGGGGTCCCAGAATCGATCTGTACATGCCTAATCCGTGTTAGAGTATTTTCAAAATACAGGCCAAAAACATACTGAAAATCGATCTTTTAGGTGCCCAAAGTCAATATGTGTATGCATCTTCTATACTCGTTTATGTCTCAAATTCAGGCTCAAAACACCCGAAAAATCGATATTTTGGGGTCCCAGAAGCGATCTGTACATGTCTACTCAGTGCTAGAATGTTTTCAAAATATAGGCCAAAAACATGCTCAAAATCGATATTTTAGGTGCCCAAAAGTCGATATGTGAATGCATCTTCAGTATCCGTTTATATCTCAAATTCAGGCTCAAAAAGCCCGAAAATTCAATATTTCGGGGTCCCAGAAGCAATCTGTACATGCCTACTCAGTGTTAGAGTATTTTCAAAATACAGGCCCAAAACATGCTGAAAATCGATAAATTAGATGCCCAAAGTCAATTCGTGCATGTATATTCTGTACCCGTTTATATCTCAAATTCAAGCTCAAAACACCCGAAAATTCGATATTTTGGGGTCCCAGAAACGATCTGTACATGCCTACTCCGTGTTAGAGTATTTTCAAAATACAGGCCCAAAACATGCTGAAAATCGATATTTTAGTTTCCCAAAGTCAATACGTGCATGTATCTTCTGTACCCGTTTATATCTCAAATTCAGGCTCAAAACACCCGAAAATTCAATATTTTGGGGTCCCAGAAGCAATCTGTACATGCCTACTCAGTGCTAGAATATTTTCAAAATATAGGCTAAAGACATGCTAAAAATTGACATTTTAGGTGCCAAAAAATCGATATCTCAAATTCAGTCCCAAAACACCAGAAAATTCGATATTTAGGGGTCCCAGAAGGGATCTGTACATGCCTACTCCGTGTTAGAGTATTTTCAAAATTCAGGCCCAAAACATGCTAAAAAATCGATATTTTTGGTGCCTAAAGTCAATATGTGTATGCATCTTCTATACCCGTTTATATCTCAAATTCAGGCTCAAAACACCCGAAAATTCGATATTTTGGGGTCCCAGAAGCGATCTTTACATGCCTACTGAGTGCTAGAATGTTTTCACAATATTGGCTCAAAACATGCTCAAAATCGATATTTTAGGTGCCGAAAAGTCGATATGTGCATGCATCTTCTGTACTCGTTTATATCTTAAATTCAGGCTCAAAACACCCGAAAATTCGATATTTTGGGGTCCCAAAAGCGATCTTTACATGCCTACTCAGTGCTAGAATATTTTCAAAAATATAGGCTCAAAACATGCTAAAAATCGATATTTTAGGTGCGTAAAGGCGATATCTCAAATTCAGGCCCAAAACACCCGAAAATTCGATATTTTGGGGTCCCAGAAGCGATCTGTACATGCCTACTCCGTGTTAAAGTATTTTCAAAATACAGGCCCAAAACATGCTCAAAATCGATGTTTTAGTTGCCCAAAAGTCGATATGTGCATGCATCTTCAGTACCCGTTTATATCTCAAATTCTGGCTCAAAACACCCGAAAATTCGATATTTTGGGGTCCCAGAAGCGATCTGTACATGCCTACTCAGTGCTAGAATATTTTCAAAATATAGGCTCAAAACATGCTAAATATCGATATTTTAGGTGCGTGAAGGCGATATCTCAGATTCAGGCCCAAAACACCCGAAAATACGATATTTTGGGGTCCCAGAAGCGATCTGTACATGCCTACTTCGTGTTAGAGTATTTTTAAAATTCAGGCCTAAAACATGCTAAAAATCGATATTTTTGGTGCCCAAAGTCAATATGTGTATGCATCTTCTATACTCGTTTATATCTCAAATTCAGGCTCAAAACACCCGAAAATTCGATATTTGGGGTCCCAGAAGCGATCTGTACATGCCTACTCATTGCTAGAATATTTTCAAAATATAGGCTCAAAACATGCTAAAAATCGATATTTTAGGTGCGTAAAGGCGATATCTCAAATTCAGGCCCAGAACACCCGAAAATTCGATATTCTGGGGTCACAGAAGCGATCTGTACATGCCTACTCCGTGTTAGAGTATTTTCAAAATACATGCCAAAAACATGCTGAAAATCGATATTTTAGATGCCCAAAGTCAATATGTGCATGTATCTTCTGTACCCGTTTATATCTCAAATTCAGGCTCAAAACACCCGAAAATTCAATATTTTGGGGTCCCAGAAGCAATCTGTACATGCCTACTCAGTGCTAGAATATTTTCAAAATATAGGCTAAAAACATGCAAAAAATCGATCTTTTAGGTGCCAAAAAGTCGATATCTCAAATTCAGTCCCAAAACACCCGAAAATTTGATATTTAGGGGTCCCAGAATCGATCTGTACATGCATAATCCGTGTTAGAGTATTTTCAAAATACAGGCCAAAAACATACTGAAAATCGATCTTTTAGGTGCCCAAAGTCAATATGTGTATGCATCTTCTATACTCGTTTATGTCTCAAATTCAGGCTCAAAACACCCGAAAATTCGATATTTTGGGGTCCCAGAAGCGATCTGTACATGCCTACTCAGTGCTAGAATGTTTTCAAAATATAGGCTCAAAACATGCTCAAAATCGATATTTTAGGTGCCCAAAAGTCGATATGTGCATGCATTTTCTGTACTCGTTTATATCTCAAATTCAGGCTCAAAACACCCGAAAATTCGATATTTTGGGGTCCCAGAAGCGATCTGTACATGCCTACTCAGTGCTAGAATATTTTCAAAATATAGGCTCAAAACATGCTAAAAATCGATATTATAGGTGCGTAAAAGCGATATCTCAAATTAAGGCCCAAAACACCCGAAAATTTGATATTTTGGGGTCCCAGAAGCGATCTGTACATGCTTACTCCGTGTTAGAGTATTTTCAAAATACAGGCCAAAAACATACTGAAAATCGATCTTTTAGGTGCCCAAAAGTCGATATGTGCATGCATCTTCTGTACCCGTTTATATCTCAAATTCTGGCCCTAAACACCCGAAAATTCGATATTTATGGGTCCCAGAAGCGATATGTACATGCCTACTCAGTGCTAGAATGTTTTAAAAGAATAGGCTCAAAACATGCTCAAAATCGATATTTTAGGTGCCCAAAAGTCGATATGTGCATGCATCTTCTGTACACGTTTATATCTCAAATTCAAGCTTAAAACACCCGAAAATTCGATATTTTGGGGTCCCAGAAGCGATCTGTACATGCCTACTCAGTGCTAGAATATTTTCTAAATATAGGCTCAAAACATGCTAAAAATCGATATTTTAGGTGCGTAAAGGCGATATCTCAAATTCAGTCCCAAAACACCCGAATCTTCGATATTTAGGGGTCCCAGAAGCGATCTGTACATGCCTACTCCGTGTTAGAGTATTTTCAAAATTCAGGCCCAAAACATGCTGAAAATCGATATTTTTGGTGCTCAAAGTCAATATGTGTATGCATCTTCTATACTCGTTTATATCTCAAATTCAGGCTCAAAACACCCGAAAATTCGATATTTTTGGGTCCCAAGAAGCGATCTGTACATGCCTACTCAGTGCTAGAATGTTTTTAAAATATAGGCTCAAAACATGCTCAAAATCGATATTTTAGGTGTGCAAAAGTCGATATGTGCATGCATCTTCTGTACCCGTTTATATCTCAAATTCAGGCTCAAAACACCCGAAAATTCAATATTTTGGGGTCCCAGAAGCAATCTGTACATGCCTACTCAGTGGTAGAATATTTTCAAAATATAGGCTAAAAACATGCTAAAAATCGATCTTTTAGGTGCCAAAAAGTCGATATGTGAATGCATCTTCTGTACCCGTTTATATCTCAAATTCTGGCCCTAAACACTCGAAATTCGATATTTTGGTGTCCAAAGAGCGATCTGTACATGCCTACTTCGTGTTAGAGTATTTTCAAAATTCAGGCCCAAAACATGCTGAAAATCGATATTATAGGTGCGTAAAAGCGATATCTCAAATTAAGGCCCAAAACACCCGAAAATTCGATATTTTGGGGTCACAGAAGCGATCTGTACATGCCTACTCCGTGTTAGAGTATTTTCAAAATACAGGCCAAAAACATACTGAAAATCGATCTTTTAGGTGCCCAAAAGTCGATATGTGCATGCATCTTCTGTACCCGTTTAAATCTCAATTTCTGGCCCTAAACACCCGAAAATTCGATATTTTGGGGTCCCAGAAGCGATCTGTACATGCCTACTCAGTGCTAGAATATTTTCTAAATATAGGCTCAAAACATGCTAAAAATCGATATTTTAGGTGCGTAAAGGCGATATCTCAAATTCAGTCCCAAAACACCCGAAACTTCGATATTTAGGGGTCCCAGAAGCTATCTGTACATGCCTACTCCGTGTTAGAGTATTTTCAAAATTCAGGCCCAAAACATGCTGAAAATCGATATTTTTGGTGCCCAAAGTCAATATGTGTATGCATCTTCTATACTCGTTTATATCTCAAATTCAGGCTCAAAACACCCGAAAATTCGATATTTTGGGGTCCCAGAAGCGATCTGTACATGCCTACTCAGTGCTAGAATGTTTTTAAAATATAGGCTCAAAACATGCTCAAAATCGATATTTTAGGTGTGCAAAAGTCGATATGTGCATGCATCTTCTGTACCCGTTTATATCTCAAATTCAGGCTCAAAACACCCGAAAATTCAATATTTTGGGATCCCAGAAGCAATCTGTACATGCCTACTCAGTGCTAGAATATTTTCAAAATATAGGCTAAAAACATGCTAAAAATCGATCTTTTAGGTGCCAAAAAGTCGATATGTAAATGCATCTTCTGTACCCGTTTATATCTCAAATTCTGGCCCTAAACTCTCGAAATTCGATTTTTTGGTGTCCAAAGAGCGATCTGTACATGCCTACTTCGTGTTAGAGTATTTTCAAAATTCAGGCCCAAAACATGCTGAAAATCGATATTATAGGTGTGTAAAAGCGATATCTCAAATTAAGGCCCAAAACACCCGAAAATTCGATATTTTGGGGTCCCAGAAGCGATCTGTACATGCCTACTCCGTGTTAGAGTATTTTCAAAATACAGGCCAAAAACATACTGAAAATCGATCTTTTAGGTGCCCAAAAGTCGATATGTGCATGCATCTTCTGTACCCGTTTATATCTCAAATTCTGGCCCTAAACACCCGAAAATTCGATATTTTTGGGTCCCAGAAGCGATCTGTACATGCCTACTCAGTGATAGAATGTTTTAAAAATATAGGCTCAAAACATGCTCAAAATCGATATTTTAGGTGCCCAAAAGTCGATATGTGCATGCATCTTCTGTACTCGTTTATATCTCAAATTCAAGCTCAAAACACCCAAAAATTCGATATTTTGGGGTCCCAGAAACGATCTGTACATGCCTACTCAGTGCTAGAATATTTTCTAAATATAGGCTCAAAACATGCTAAAAATCGATATTTTAGGTGCGTAAAGGCGATATCTCAAATTCAGTCCCAAAACACCCGAAACTTCGATATTTAGGGGTCCCAGAAGCGATCTGTACATGCCTACCCCGTGTTAGAGTATTTTCAAAATTCAGGCCCAAAACATGCTGAAAATCGATATTTTTGGTGCCCAAAGTCAATATGTGTATGCATCTTCTATACTCGTTTATATCTCAAATTCAGGCTCAAAACATCCGAAAATTCGATATTTTGGGGTCCCAGAAGCGATCTGTACATGCCTACTCATTGCTAGAATGTTTTTAAAATATAGGCTCAAAACATGCTCAAAATCGATATTTTAGGTGTGCAAAAGTCGATATGTGCATGCATCTTCTGTACCCGTTTATATCTCAAATTCAGGCCCTAAACACCCGAAAATTCAATATTTTGAGGTCCCAGAAGCAATCTGTACATGCCTACTCAGTGCTAGAATATTTTCAAAATATAGGCTAAAAACATGCTAAAAATCGATATTTTAGGTGCCAAAAAGTCGATATCTCAAATTAAAGCCCAAAACACCCGAAAATTCGATATTTAGGGGTCCCAGAAGCGATCTGTACATGCCTACTCCGTGTTAGAGTATTTTCAAAATACAGGCCCAAAACATGCTCAAAATCGATCTTTTAGGTGCCGAAAATTCGATATGTGCATGCATCATCAGTACCCGTTTATATCTCAAATTCAGGCTCAAAACACCCGAAAATTCGATATTTTGGGGTCCCAGAAGCGATCTGTACATGCCTACTCCGTGTTAGAGTATTTTCAAAATACATGCCCAAAACATGCTGAAAATCGATATTATAGATGCCCAAAGTCAATATGAGCATGTATCTTCTGTACCCGTTTATATCACAAATTCAGGCTCAAAACACCCGAAAATTCAATATTTTGGGGTCCCAGAAGCAATCTGTACATGCCTACTCAGTGCTAGGATATTTTCAAAATATAGGCTAAAAACATGCTAAAAATCGATATTTTAGGTGCCAAAAAGTCGATATCTCAAATTAAGGCCCAAAACACCCGAAAATTCGATATTTAGGGGTCCCAGAAGCGATCTCTACATGCCTGCTCAGTGCTAGAATGTTTTCAAAATATAGGCTCAAAACATGCTCAAAATCGATATTTTAGGTGCCCAAAATTCGATATGTGCATGCATCTTCTGTACTCGTTTATATCTCAAATTCAAGCTCAAAACACCCGAAAATTCGATATTTTGGGGTCCCAGAAGCGATCTGTACATGCCTACTCAGTGCTAGAATAGTTTCAAAATATAGGCTAAAAACATGCTAAAAATCGATCTTTTAGGTGCCAAAAAATCGATATCTCAAATTCAGTCCCAAAACACCCGAAAATTCGATATTTAGGGGTCCCAGAATCGATCTGTACATGCCTACTCCGTGTTAGAGTATTTTCAAAATACAGGCCAAAAACATACTGAAAATCGATCTTTTAGGTGCCCAAAAGTCGATATGTGCATGCATCTTCAGTACCCGTTTATATCTCAAATTCAGGCTCAAAACACCCGAAAATTCGATATTTATGGGTCCCAGAAGCGATCTGTACATGCCTACTCAGTGCTAGAATGTTTTCAAAATATAGGCTCAAAACATGCTCAAAATCGATATTTTTGGTGCCCAAAAGTCGATATGTGCATGCATCTTCTGTACTCGTTTATATCTCAAATTCAAGCTCAAAACACCCGAAAATTCGATATTTATGGGTCCCAGAAGCGATCTGTACATGCCTACTCAGTGCTAGAATAGTTTCAAAATATAGGCTAAAAACATGCTAAAAATCGATCTTTTAGGTGCCAAAAAATCGATATCTCAAATTCAGTCCCAAAACACCCGAAAATTCGATATTTAGGGGTCCCAGAATCGATCTGTTCATGCCTACTCCGTGTTAGAGTATTTTCAAAATACAGGCCAAAAACATACTGAAAATCGATCTTTTAGGTGCCCAAAAGTCGATATGTGCATGCATCTTCAGTACCCGTTTATATCTCAAATTCAGGCTCAAAACACCCGAAAATTCGATATTTATGGGTCCCAGAAGCGATCTGTACATGCCTACTCAGTGCTAGAATGTTTTCAAAATATAGGCTCAAAACATGCTCAAAATCGATATTTTTGGTGCCCAAAAGTCGATATGTGCATGCATCTTCTGTACTCGTTTATATCTCAAATTCAAGCTCAAAACACCCGAAAATTCGATATTTATGGGTCCCAGAAGCGATCTGTACATGCCTACTCAGTGCTAGAATAGTTTCAAAATATAGGCTAAAAACATGCTAAAAATCGATCTTTTAGGTGCCAAAAAATCGATATCTCAAATTCAGTCCCAAAACACCCGAAAATTCGATATTTAGGGGTCCCAGAATCGATCTGTACATGCCTACTCCGTGTTAGAGTATTTTCAAAATACAGGCCAAAAACATACTGAAAATTGATCTTTTAGGTGCCCAAAAGTCGATATGTGCATGCATCTTCTGTACCTGTTTATATCTCAAATTCTGGCCCTAAACATCCGAAAATTCAATATTTTGGGGTCCCAGAAGCAATCTGTACATGCCTACTCAGTGCTAGAATATTTTCAAAATGTAGGCTAAAAACATGCTAAAAATCGATCTTTTAGGTGCCAAAAAGTCGATATCTCAAATTCAGTCATAAAACACCCTAAAATTCGATATTTAAGGGTCCCAGAAGCGATCTGTACATGCCTACTCCGTGTTAGAGTATTTTCAAAATACAGGCCAAAAACATACTGAAAATCGATCTTTTAGGTGCCCAAAAGTCGATATGTGCATGCATCTTCAGTACCCGTTTATATCTCAAATTCAGGCTCAAAACACCCGAAAATTCGATGCCTACTCAGTGCTAGAATATTTTCAAAATATAGGCTCAAAACATGCTAAAAATCGATATTTAAGGTGCGTAAAGGCGATATCTCAAATTCAGTCCCAAAACACCCGAAAATTCGATATTTTGGGGTCCCAAAAGCGATCTGTACATGCCTACTCAGTGCTAGAATATTTTCAAAATATAGGCTCAAAACATGCTAAAAATCGATATTTAAGGTGCGTAAAGGCGATATCTCAAATTCAGGCCAAAAACACCCGAAAATTCGATATTTAGGGGTCCCAGAAGCGATCTCCAAATGCCTACTCAGTGCTAGAATGTTTTCAAAATATAGGCTCAAAACATGCTCAAAATCGATATTTTAGGTGCCCAAAAGTCGATATGTGCATGCATCTTCTGTACTCGTTTATATCTCAAATTCAAGCTCAAAACACCCGAAAATTCGATATTTTGGGGTCCCAGAAGTGATCTGTACATGCCTACTCAGTGCTAGAATACTTTCAAATTATAGGCTCAAAACATGCTAAAAATCGATATTTTAGTTGCGTAAAGGCGATATCTCAAATTCAGGCCCAAAACACCCGAAAATTCGATATTTAGGGGTCCCAGAAGCGATCTGTACATGCCTACTCCGTGTTAGAGTATTTTCAAAATACAGGCCCAAAACATGCTCAAAATCGATATTTTAGGTGCCGAAAAGTCGATATGTGCATGCATCTTCAGTACCCGTTTATATCTCAAATTCAGGCTCAAAACACCCGAAAATTCAATATTTTGGGGTCCCAGAAGCAATCTGTACATGCCTACTCAGTGCTAGAATATTTTCAAAATATAGGCTAAAATTTAACATGCTAAAAATCGACATTTTAGGTGCCAAAAAATCGATATCTCAAATTCAGTCCCAAAACACCCGAAAATTCGATATTTAGGGGTCCCAGAAGGGATCTGTACATGCCTACTCCGTGTTAGAGTATTTTCAAAATACAGGCCAAAAACATACTGAAAATCGATCTTTTAGGTGCCCAAAAGTCGATATGTGCATGCATCTTCTGTACCCGTTTATATATCAAATTCTGGCCCTAAATGTTCTGTTCTGACGGGCTTATGAAACACACTGTATACGGTGCAGTTTATTAATGTGTTAACTCTGGTGCAGCTCAACAGGAACTGACTAATTCAAAGGACAGACTTCACCACATAAACTACGATGAAGCCCCTTTATCCACATTCGAAACATAGATACATATACAACTCATATCTCATCTATTCGTTCATATTTTATTCAAACACCACACCTCCCCCAAGACATTAGAGTATTACAAAGTTACATGATGTCTTATTTATTATCGTAAGTCTTGGTCCTCCACTGCATCTCCAGGCGTTGAGGTGCACGTCGCTGGCGATAACTTCGGCGGGGAAGGTTGGCTGCTCGCTTTTCTCCCAAGTCCGTTGTTGTTGGGTGAGGCGGTGCTGGATCAACCGGACTACCATGTTCTCGTTCCTCTGGTGTGGCTTTATGTCGAGGAATGGTCTCCGATAACACAGGATGATGGGGCCGGAGAAACTTCCTATTCCTCCACATAATGCGTCCACTGCCCATCTTGATTAAGTAGTCACGTCGGGAACCAATACCCACGATAACACCAACACGATCCCATTGTCCGCTTGCGTGGTCCTGTACATCTACATACGAGCCGAGGTGTAACCTGGGAAGCTGTCTAGCCGTAGTGTCATATCGTTCCTTCGCCTTTACTTTTATATGCTCAGCAGTTATGTCACAGTCGTCTGCCGCTCGTTGCCATTCGGGAGCGAACGAACGATGATGTGCGAGCACAGCTGACCTCATGGGATGACCGAACAGTACTTGTGATGGTGACCGTCCATCAGCACGAGGGGCGTTCCTGAGTTCCAACAATCCACGGGGGCAAACTCATCCTCGTCTAACTGTCCTCCTTTAGTTGACGTCACGATTAACTTCTTGACGGTTTTGACTGCAGCCTCTGCGTGACCGTTAGACCGAGGATTGTATGGGGAAGTTACCCTATGTTCCACCCCCCATCGAGTCAGGAAGCGACGTAACTTGGATGAAGTGAACTGCGGTCCACCATCAGTCCTCATAACCACGGGCACACCTGTATCTGTAAATATAGACCTTAATGCAGTGATAAGATGAGCTTCTGAAGCATGTCGTGGGCAGGATGACACATACGGCCAGCCTGACATACGGTCCACGTATACCAAGTAGGTGCGGCCAGCAACATGAAAATAATCTGCAGAAGTTGACTGGAAAACTCTTATTGGTGGGTCATCGTCCTGCCACAATGGTTCGTTTTGTTGCTTGGGGAGTAAAGGGCGACACTGTTGACAACTCGAGACAATATTTTCTATATCCCTGTCTATTCCTGGCCAGTATACAGTCTGGCGGGCTCGCCGTTTAGTCCGAGCGATACCTTGGTGAGACTCATGTAAGCGAGACAGAGTTTCCCTTCGGAGACTGTGGGGAATAATTAATCTTGGACCGTACACAATAAATTCTTCGTCCACCGAGAGTAAACTGCGAACACCCCAGAATGGTCGTAGCTCAGGTTCCAGATCATGACGGTGTTCAGGGAAGCCGCTGACAATCCTCTCCTTCAAGGCCTGATATTCCAGATCTTTCTCAGACGCAGCTCGAATCTTTTCCAGCGTTTGGTCCTTGAGGGGTGCCAGACGGGTGCCATCCTCACAGACAGCGTTAAGGGCAGCTGACACGACAGTGTGGAGGGGATCTTGAGTGTCCACCTCGTTGTCACTGCCTGATTCACCATCTGCACAATCCTCCACTGGTGAACGTGAGAGGGCATCAGGTGCAAAATGGGAAGACCCCTTTTGCCAGCATGCTGTGTATGAATAGCTTGCCAGTTTCTCTTTGAATCGTTGTAGACGAGGATTTTCTATTTCACTAAGTAGTTTAGAGTTTAAAATCGGGACTAGAGGGCGATGATCAACAATAACATCAAAATGAGGAAGGCCTGCGAGATAAACCTTACACTTTTTTACTGCCCAACACACTGCTGCTAGTTCCAGTTCTACGACGGCGTATCTTGACTCCGTATCCGCTAGAAAACGTGAACCACATTGTACCAATTTCCATATCTCGCCGTGTCTCTGTAGCAAGACGAAACCGAAGCCATTCCTTTTCGATGCGTCCGTCTGCAACATGGTTGGCAGTGTCGGGTCGTAAAATGCAAGGACAGGGGGAGATACCAAACATTCTTTGACCTTCCTGAAGGCTTCCTCATGTTGTGTCGTCCATAGCCATACATTCTTGGGCTTAAGCAGATCTCTTAAAGGCTGTGCAGCATCGGCTATTGCTGGGGAAAAATTACCCAATTGATTAGCCAATCCCATGAATGACCGTAAGTCAGTCAGGTTCTGTGGTCTGGGAAAATCAGCTATCGCACTGACCTTTCTGGAGTCTGCAGTATAACCTTGAGGAGTTATATTGTAGCCACAATATACCACATCGTTCTTAGCAAAACTGAATTTGTCTGCATTTAAAGTAATGCCATGCTTGTCACAACGTTGTATGATGGCGATTACATGAGAAAGGTGATCTTTGTAGCGTGTATCGTATGCAAGTATGTCGTCAACCACCTTCATAGTTCGAGGAATATCCCCTAATACCTGATCACCACGTCGATTATACTCGTCTCCCGACGAGACGAGTCCCATGGGAGCACGCTTAAATTTGTAACGGCCCCAGGGTGTTATGAAGCATGTAAGGTCTTGATCCTCCTCTGCTATTTTAACTTGAAAATAGCCCATTTTGGCGTCCATAGTAGTGAACCAGAACGCTTCTGACCCTATCCTTGCCACCACATCATGAGGAGATTGCACAGGGTATATTGGCCTCTTCACGTAACGATTGAGGCGAGTGAGATCCACACAAAGCCTTACCCCTGATGTTTTCTTGGCTAACGGGACAATCGGGTGACACCAAACTGTAGGATAGTCAACCTTGGCGATAATATCCTTAGCTAGAAGTTCATCAATCTGGGCTCTTATGTCATCACGCCAGCTGTAAGGGATAGTACGTGAAGCAGTAACTGCAAATGGGACAGCATCATCTGTCAGTTCTATGCGCATGGGGCCCCCATCCATCTCTCTCAGTGTATGTGAAGTGTCGAATACTCTTGGGAAAGCCTTAATTATTGTCTTGACATGTTCTTCTCGCTCGGCTTCGGTGGGGTCATGGTTGTGTGGCCAACGTGGTAACACTATGGGAGGCGAAGCAGGCAATGATTCCGTTGCTTTACTTTCCTTAATAGACTTGATTTGTGCAGGAAAATCGGATGGCAGAATACCCAAAGCAACAGAATCATACCAGCTCAATAGTGCTCCCGTTACCTCCTTGATGACGGTAACCACCGTACTGGTACTCCTGTCACCCAATTCCAGCTGCGACGTGAACGATCCAAGACATGTGAGGGGATAGTCACCCGCAGCGAAGAGTTCACCACAGCTAGGGGCTTTTAAAAGAGTCTGAGGGATACCAAGGGATTTTGCCACGTCAAGGCCCATCACCGTAGCCTCTGCACCCGAATCAGGTGTCCACACAACGGCATCTCGACCTCGTGGGTGAGTGGCATTTATCACCACTTTTGGTGCCGGGCGAGCTGACACTTTGTTGGTGTACACACGCGCCAATATTTGATGAACATCACGAGCTCTTACTTTTGATACCGGGGCACGTGCCTGAAACTGTTTAGTGACACTTGGGGTTCGAGGATTGTTCCCGAAAATTCAATATTTTGGGGTCCCAGAAGCGATCTGTACATGCCTACTCAGTGCTAGAATATTTTCAAAATATAGGCTAAAAACATGCTAAAAATCGATATTTTAGGTGCCAAAAAGTCGATATCTCAAATTCAGTCCCAAAACACCCGAAACTTCGATATTTAGGGGTCGCAGAAGCGATCTGTACATGCCTACTCCGTGTTAGAGTATTTTCAAAATTCAGGCACAAAACATGCTGAAAATCAATATTTTTGGTGCCCAAAGTCAATATGTGTATGCATCTTCTATACTCGTTTATATCTCAAATTCAGGCTCAAAACACCCGAAAATTCAATATTTTGGGGTCCCAGAAGCGATCTGTACATGCCTACTCAGTGCTAGAATGTTTTTAAAATATAGGCTCAAAACATGCTCAAAATCGATATTTTAGGTGCCCAAAAGTCGATATGTGCATGCATCTTCTGTACCCGTTTATATATCAAATTCTGGCCCTAAACACCCGAAAATTCAATATTTTGGGGTCCCAGAAGCGATCTGTACATGCCTACTCAATGCTAGAATATTTTCAAAATATAGGCTAAAAACATGCTAAAAATCGATATTTTAGGTGCCAAAAAAGTCGATATCTCAAATTCAGTCCCAAAACACCCGAAACTTCGATATTTAGTGGTCGCAGAAGCGATCTGTACATGCCTACTCCGTGTTAGAGTATTTTCAAAATTCAGGCCCAAAACATGCTGAAAATCGATATTTTTGGTGCCCAAAGTCAATATGTGTATGCATCTTCTATACTCGTTTATATATCAAATTCAGGCTCAAAACACCCGTAAATTCAATATTTTGGGGTCCCAGAAGCAATCTGTACATGCCTACTCAGTGCTAGAATATTTTCAAAATATAGGCTAAAAACATGCTAAAAATCGACATTTTAGGTGCCAAAGAATCTATATCTCAAATTCAGTCCCAAAACACCCGAAAATTCGATATTTAGGGGTCCCAGAAGGGATCTGTACATGCCTACTCCGTGTTAGAGTATTTTCAAAATACAGGCCAAAAACATACTGAAAATCGATCTTTTAGGTGCCCAAAAGTCGATATGAGCATGCATCTTTTGTACCCATTTATATCTCAAATTCTGGCCCTAAACACCCGAAAATTCAATATTTTCGGGTCCCAGAAGCAATCAGTACATGCCTACTCCGTGTTAGAGTATTTTCAAATTACAGGCCAAAAACATACCGAAAGACGATCTTTTAGGTGCCGAAAAGTCGATATGTGCATGCATCTTCTGTACCCGTTTATATCTCAAATTCTGGCACTAAACACCCGAAAATTCGATATATATGGGTCCCAGAAGCGATCTGTAAATGCCTACTCAGTGCTAGAATGTTTTCAAAATATAGGCTCAAAACATGCTCAAAATCGATCTTTTAGGTGCCCAAAAGTCGATATGTGCATGCATCTTCTGTACCCGTTTATATATCAAATTCTGGCCCTAAACACCCGAAAATTTGATATTTTGGGGTCCCAGAAGCGATCTGTAAATGCCTACTCAGTGCTAGAATGTTTTCAAAATATTGGCTAAAAACATGCTGAAAATCGATATTTTAGGTGCCCAAAAGTCGATATGTGCATGCATCTTCAGTACTCGTTTATATCTCTAATTCAGGCTCAAAACACCCGAAAATTCAATATTTTGGGGTCCCAGAAACAATCTGTACATGCCTACACAGTGCTAGAACATTTTCAAAATATAGGCTAAAAACATGCGAAAAATCGATCTTCTAGGTGCCAAAAAGTCGATATCTCAAATTCAGTCCCAAAACACCCGAAAATTCGATATTTAGGGGTCCCAGAAGGGATCTGTACATGCCTACTCCGTGTTAGAGTATTTTCAAAATACAGGCCAAAAACATACTGAAAATCGATCTTTTAGGTGCCCAAAAGTCGATATGTGCATGCATCTTCTGTACCCGTTTGTATATCAAATTCTGGCCCTAAACACCCGAAAATTCGATATTTTGGGGTCCCAGAAGCGATCTGTACATGCCTACTCAGTGCTAGAAAGTTTTCAAAATATAGGCTCAAAACATGCTCAAAATCGATATTTTAGGTGCCCAAAAGTCGATATGTGCATGCATCTACTGTACTCGTTTATATCTCAAATTCAGTCCCAAAACACCAGAAACTTCGATTTTTAGGGGTCCCAGAAGCGGTCTGTACATGCCTACTCCGTGTTAGAGTATTTTCAAAATTCAGGCCCAAAACATGCTAAAAATCGATATTTTTGGTGCCCAAAGTTAATATGTGTATGCATCTTCTATACTCGTTTATATCTCAAATTCATGCTCAAAACACCCGAAAAATCGATATTTTGGGGTCCCAGAAGCTATCTGTACATGCCTACTCAGTGCTAGAATGTTTTCAAAATATAGGGTCAAAACATGCTCAAAATCGATATTTTAGGTGCCCAAAAGTCGATATGTGCATGCATCTTCTGTACCCGTTTATATCTCAAATTCTGGCCCTAAACACCCGAAAATTCAATATTTTGGGGTCCCAGAAGCAATCTGTACATGCCTACTCAGTGCTAGAATATTTTCAAAATATAGGCTAAAAACATGCTAAAAATCGATATTTTAGGTGCCAAAAAGTCGATATCTCAAATTAAGGCCCAAAACACCCGAAAATTCGATATTTAGGGGTCCCAGAAGCGATCAGTACATGCCTACTCCGTGTTAGAGTATTTTCAAAATACAGGCTCAAAACATGCTCAAAATCGATGTTTTAGGTGCCAAAAAGTCGATATGTGCATGCATCATCAGTACCCGTTTATATCTCAAATTCAGGCTCAAAACACCCGAAAATTCGATATTTTGGGGTCCCAGAAGCGATCAGTACATGCCTACTCCGTGTTAGAGTATTTTCAAAATACAAACCCAAAACATGCTGAAAATCGATATTATAGATGCCCAAAGTCAATATGTGCATGTATCTTCTGTACCCGTTTATATCTCAAATTCAGGCTCAAAACACCCGAAAATTCGATATTTTGGGGTCCCAGAAGCGATCTGTACATGCCTACTCAGTGCTAGAATATTTTCAAAATGTAGGCTAAAAACATGCTAAAAATCGATATTTTAGGTGCCAAAAAGTCGATATCTCAAATTAAGGCCCAAAACACCCGAAAATTCGATATTTTGGGGTCCCAGAAGCGATCTGTACATGTCTACTCAGTGCTAGAATGTTTTCAAAATACAGGCCAAAAACATACTGAAAATCGATCTTTTAGGTGCCCAAAAGTCGATATGTGCATGCATCTTCAGTACCCGTTTATATATCAAATTCAGGCTCAAAACACCCGAAAATTCAATATTTTGGGGTCCCAGAAGCAATCTGTACATGCCTACTCAGTGTTAGAGTATTTTCAAAATACAGGCCCAAAACATGCTGAAAATCGATATTTTAGATGCCCAAAGTCAATATGTGCATGTATCTTCTGCACCCGTTTATATCTCAAATTCAGGCTCAAAACACCCGAAAATTCAATATTTTGGGGTCCCAGAAGCAATCTGTATATGCCTACTCAGTGCTAGAATATTTTCAAAATAAAGGCTAAAAACATGCTAAAAATCGATATTTTAGGTGCCAAAAAATCGATATCTCAAATTCAGTCCCAAAACACCCGAAACTTCGATTTTTAGGGGTCCCAGAAGCGGTCTGTACATGCCTACTCCGTGTTAGAGTATTTTCAAAATTCAGGCCAAAAACATGCTAAAAATCGATATTTTTGGTGCCCAAAGTTAATATGTGTATGCATCTTCTATACTCGTTTATATCTCAAATTCATGCTCAAAACACCCGAAAATTCGATATTTTGGGGTCCCAGAAGCTATGTGTACATGCCTACTCAGTGCTAGAATGTTTTCAAAATATAGGGTCAAAACATGCTCAAAATCGATATTTTAGGTGCCCAAAAGTCGATATGTGCATGCATCTTCTGTACCCGTTTATATCTCAAATTCTGGCCCTAAACACCCGAAAATTCAATATTTTGGGGTCCCAGAAGCAATCTGTACATGCCTACTCAGTGCTAGAATATTTTCAAAATATAGGCTAAAAACATGCTAAAAATCGATATTTTAGGTGCCAAAAAGTCGATATCTTAAATTAAGGCCCAAAACACCCGAAAATTCGATATTTAGGGGTCCCAGAAGCGATCAGTACATGCCTACTCCGTGTTAGAGTATTTTCAAAATACAGGCTCAAAACATGCTCAAAATCGATGTTTTAGGTGCCAAAAAGTCGATATGTGCATGCATCATCAGTACCCGTTTATATCTCAAATTCAGGCTCAAAACACCCGAAAATTCGATATTTTGGGGTCCCAGAAGCGATCAGTACATGCCTACTCCGTGTTAGAGTATTTTCAAAATACATGCCCAAAACATGCTGAAAATCGATATTATAGATGCCCAAAGTCAATATGTGCATGTATCTTCTGTACCCGTTTATATCTCAAATTCAGGCTCAAAACACCCGAAAATTCGATATTTTGGGGTCCCAGAAGGGATCTGTACATGCCTACTCCGTGTTAGAGTATTTTCAAAATACAGGCCAAAAACATACTGAAAATCGATCTTTTAGGTGCCCAAAAGTCGATATGAGCATGCATCTTTTGTACCCATTTATATCTCAAATTCTGGCCCTAAACACCCGAAAATTCAATATTTTCGGGTCCCAGAAGCAATCAGTACATGCCTACTCCGTGTTAGAGTATTTTCAAATTACAGGCCAAAAACATACCGAAAGACGATCTTTTAGGTGCCGAAAAGTCGATATGTGCATGCATCTTCTGTACCCGTTTATATCTCAAATTCTGGCACTAAACACCCGAAAATTCGATATATATGGGTCCCAGAAGCGATCTGTAAATGCCTACTCAGTGCTAGAATGTTTTCAAAATATAGGCTCAAAACATGCTCAAAATCGATCTTTTAGGTGCCCAAAAGTCGATATGTGCATGCATCTTCTGTACCCGTTTATATATCAAATTCTGGCCCTAAACACCCGAAAATTTGATATTTTGGGGTCCCAGAAGCGATCTGTAAATGCCTACTCAGTGCTAGAATGTTTTCAAAATATTGGCTAAAAACATGCTGAAAATCGATATTTTAGGTGCCCAAAAGTCGATATGTGCATGCATCTTCAGTACTCGTTTATATCTCTAATTCAGGCTCAAAACACCCGAAAATTCAATATTTTGGGGTCCCAGAAACAATCTGTACATGCCTACACAGTGCTAGAACATTTTCAAAATATAGGCTAAAAACATGCGAAAAATCGATCTTCTAGGTGCCAAAAAGTCGATATCTCAAATTCAGTCCCAAAACACCCGAAAATTCGATATTTAGGGGTCCCAGAAGGGATCTGTACATGCCTACTCCGTGTTAGAGTATTTTCAAAATACAGGCCAAAAACATACTGAAAATCGATCTTTTAGGTGCCCAAAAGTCGATATGTGCATGCATCTTCTGTACCCGTTTGTATATCAAATTCTGGCCCTAAACACCCGAAAATTCGATATTTTGGGGTCCCAGAAGCGATCTGTACATGCCTACTCAGTGCTAGAAAGTTTTCAAAATATAGGCTCAAAACATGCTCAAAATCGATATTTTAGGTGCCCAAAAGTCGATATGTGCATGCATCTACTGTACTCGTTTATATCTCAAATTCAGTCCCAAAACACCCGAAACTTCGATTTTTAGGGGTCCCAGAAGCGGTCTGTACATGCCTACTCCGTGTTAGAGTATTTTCAAAATTCAGGCCCAAAACATGCTAAAAATCGATATTTTTGGTGCCCAAAGTTAATATGTGTATGCATCTTCTATACTCGTTTATATCTCAAATTCATGCTCAAAACACCCGAAAATTCGATATTTTGGGGTCCCAGAAGCTATCTGTACATGCCTACTCAGTGCTAGAATGTTTTCAAAATATAGGGTCAAAACATGCTCAAAATCGATATTTTAGGTGCCCAAAAGTCGATATGTGCATGCATCTTCTGTACCCGTTTATATCTCAAATTCTGGCCCTAAACACCCGAAAATTCAATATTTTGGGGTCCCAGAAGCAATCTGTACATGCCTACTCAGTGCTAGAATATTTTCAAAATATAGGCTAAAAACATGCTAAAAATCGATATTTTAGGTGCCAAAAAGTCGATATCTCAAATTAAGGCCCAAAACACCCGAAAATTCGATATTTAGGGGTCCCAGAAGCGATCAGTACATGCCTACTCCGTGTTAGAGTATTTTCAAAATACAGGCTCAAAACATGCTCAAAATCGATGTTTTAGGTGCCAAAAAGTCGATATGTGCATGCATCATCAGTACCCGTTTATATCTCAAATTCAGGCTCAAAACACCCGAAAATTCGATATTTTGGGGTCCCAGAAGCGATCAGTACATGCCTACTCCGTGTTAGAGTATTTTCAAAATACAAACCCAAAACATGCTGAAAATCGATATTATAGATGCCCAAAGTCAATATGTGCATGTATCTTCTGTACCCGTTTATATCTCAAATTCAGGCTCAAAACACCCGAAAATTCGATATTTTGGGGTCCCAGAAGCGATCTGTACATGCCTACTCAGTGCTAGAATATTTTCAAAATGTAGGCTAAAAACATGCTAAAAATCGATATTTTAGGTGCCAAAAAGTCGATATCTCAAATTAAGGCCCAAAACACCCGAAAATTCGATATTTTGGGGTCCCAGAAGCGATCTGTACATGTCTACTCAGTGCTAGAATGTTTTCAAAATACAGGCCAAAAACATACTGAAAATCGATCTTTTAGGTGCCCAAAAGTCGATATGTGCATGCATCTTCAGTACCCGTTTATATCTCAAATTCAGGCTCAAAACACCCGAAAATTCAATATTTTGGGGTCCCAGAAGCAATCTGTACATGCCTACTCAGTGTTAGAGTATTTTCAAAATACAGGCCCAAAACATGCTGAAAATCGATATTTTAGATGCCCAAAGTCAATATGTGCATGTATCTTCTGCACCCGTTTATATCTCAAATTCAGGCTCAAAACACCCGAAAATTCAATATTTTGGGGTCCCAGAAGCAATCTGTATATGCCTACTCAGTGCTAGAATATTTTCAAAATAAAGGCTAAAAACATGCTAAAAATCGATATTTTAGGTGCCAAAAAATCGATATCTCAAATTCAGTCCCAAAACACCCGAAACTTCGATTTTTAGGGGTCCCAGAAGCGGTCTGTACATGCCTACTCCGTGTTAGAGTATTTTCAAAATTCAGGCCAAAAACATGCTAAAAATCGATATTTTTGGTGCCCAAAGTTAATATGTGTATGCATCTTCTATACTCGTTTATATCTCAAATTCATGCTCAAAACACCCGAAAATTCGATATTTTGGGGTCCCAGAAGCTATGTGTACATGCCTACTCAGTGCTAGAATGTTTTCAAAATATAGGGTCAAAACATGCTCAAAATCGATATTTTAGGTGCCCAAAAGTCGATATGTGCATGCATCTTCTGTACCCGTTTATATCTCAAATTCTGGCCCTAAACACCCGAAAATTCAATATTTTGGGGTCCCAGAAGCAATCTGTACATGCCTACTCAGTGCTAGAATATTTTCAAAATATAGGCTAAAAACATGCTAAAAATCGATATTTTAGGTGCCAAAAAGTCGATATCTTAAATTAAGGCCCAAAACACCCGAAAATTCGATATTTAGGGGTCCCAGAAGCGATCAGTACATGCCTACTCCGTGTTAGAGTATTTTCAAAATACAGGCTCAAAACATGCTCAAAATCGATGTTTTAGGTGCCAAAAAGTCGATATGTGCATGCATCATCAGTACCCGTTTATATCTCAAATTCAGGCTCAAAACACCCGAAAATTCGATATTTTGGGGTCCCAGAAGCGATCAGTACATGCCTACTCCGTGTTAGAGTATTTTCAAAATACATGCCCAAAACATGCTGAAAATCGATATTATAGATGCCCAAAGTCAATATGTGCATGTATCTTCTGTACCCGTTTATATCTCAAATTCAGGCTCAAAACACCCGAAAATTCGATATTTTGGGGTCCCAGAAGCGATCTGTACATGCCTACTCAGTGCTAGAATATTTTCAAAATGTAGGCTAAAAACATGCTAAAAATCGATATTTTAGGTGCCAAAAAGTCGATATCTCAAATTAAGGCCCAAAACACCCGAAAATTCGATATTTTGGGGTCCCAGAAGCGATTTGTACATGTCTACTCAGTGCTAGAATGTTTTCAAAATACAGGCCAAAAAACTTACTGAAAATCGTTCTTTTAGGTGCCCAAAAGTCGATATGTGCATGCATCTTCAGTACCCGTTTATATCTCAAATTCAGGCTCAAAACACCCGAAAATTCAATATTTTGGGGTCCCAGAAGCAATCTGTACATGCCTACTCAGTGTTAGAGTATTTTCAAAATACAGGCCCAAAACATGCTAAAAATCGATATTTTAGGTGCCAAAAAATCGATATCTCAAATTAAGGCCCAAAACACCCGAAAATTCGATATTTAGGGGTCCCAGAAGGGATCTGTACATGCCTACTCCGTGTTAGAGTATTTACAAAATACAGGCCAAAAACATGCTGAAAATCGATATTTTAGATGCCCAAAGTCAATATGTGCATGTATCTTCTGTACCCGTTTATATCTCAAATTCAGGCTCAAAACACCCGAAATTTCAATATTTTGGGGTCCCAGAAGCAATCTGTATATGCCTACTCAGTGCTAGAATATTTTCAAGATATAGTCTAAAAACATGCTAAAAATCGATATTTTAGGTGTCGAAAAGTCGATATGTGCATGCATCTTCTGTACCCGTTTATATCTCAAATTCTGGCACTAAACACCCGAAAATTCGATATTTTTGGGTCCCAGAAGCAATCTGTACATGCCTATTCAGTGCTAGAATATTTTCAAAATATAGGCTAAAAACATGCTAAAAATCGATATTTTAGGTGCCAAAAAATCGATATATCAAATTCAGTCCCAAACCACCCGCAAATTCGATATTTAGGGGTCCCAGAAGGGATCTGTATATGCCTACTCCGTGTTAGAGTATTTTCAAAATACAGGCCAAAAACATACTGAAAATCGATCTTTAAGGTGCCCAAAAGTCGATATGTGCATGCATCTTCTGTACCCGTTTATATCTCAAATTCTGGCCCTAAACACCCGAAAATTCGATATTTTGGGGTCCCAGAAGCGATCTGTACATGCCTACTCAGTGCTAGAATGTTTTCAAAATATTGGCTCAAAACATGCTCAAAATCGATATTTTAGGTGCCCAAAAGTCGATATGTGCATGCATTTTCTGTACTTGTTTATATCTCAAATTCAGGCTCAAAACACCCGAAAATTCGATATTTTGGGGTCCCAGAAGCGATCTGTACATGCCTACTCAGTGCTAGAATATTTTCAAAATATAGGCTCAAAACATGCTCAAAATCAATATTTTAGGTGCGTAATGGCGATATCTCAAATTCAGGCCAAAATCACCCGAAAATTCGATATTTAGGGGTCCCAGAATGCTAGAATGTTTTCAAAATATAGGCTCAAAACATGCTCAAAATCGATATTTTAGGTGCCCAAAAGTCGATATGTGCATGCATCTTCTGTACTCGTTTATATCTCAAATTCAAGCTCAAAACACCCGAAAATTTGATATTTTGGGGTCCCAGAAGCGATCTGTACATGCCTACTCAGTGCTAGAATATTTTCAAATTATAGACTCAAAACATGCTAAAAATCGATATTTTAGTTGCGTAAAGGCGATATCTCAAATTCAGGCCCAAAACACCCGAAAATTCGATATTTAGGGGTCCCAGAAGCGATCTGTACATTCCTACTCCGTGTTAGAGTATTTTCAAAATACAAGCCCAAAACATGCTCAAAATCGATGTTTTAGGTGCCGAAAAGTCGATATGTGCATGCATCTTCAGTACCCGTTTATATCTCTAATTCAGGCTCAAAACACCCGAAAATTCAATATTTTGGGGTCCCAGAAGCAATCTGTACATGCCTATTCAGTGCTAGAACATTTTCAAAATATAGGCTAAAAACATGCTAAAAATCGATCTTTTAGGTGCCAAAAAGTCGATATCTCAAATTCAGTCCCAAAACACCCGAAAATTCGATATTTAGTGGTCCCAGAAGCGATCTGTACATGCCTACTCCGTGTTAGAGTATTTTCAAAATACAGGCCAAAAACATACTGAAAATCGATCTTTTAGGTGCCCAAAAGTCGATATGTGCATGCATCTTCAGTACCCGTTTATATCTCAAATTCAGGCTCAAAACACCCGAAAATTCGATATTTATGGGTCCCAGAAGCGATCTGTACATGCCTACTCAGTGCTAGAATATTTTCAAAATATAGGCTAAAAACATGCTAAAAATCGATATTTTAGGTGCCCAAAACATGCTAAAAATAGATATTTTAGGTGCGTAAAGGCGATATCTCAAATTCAGGCTCAAAACACCCGAAAATTCGATATTTATGGGTCCCAGAAGCGATCTGTACATGCCTACTCAGTGCTAGAATATTTTCAAAATATAGGCTCAAAACATGCTAAAAATAGATATTTTAGGTGCGTAAAGGCGATATCTCAAATTCAGGCCCAAAACACCCGAAAATTTGATATTTCGGGGTCCCAGAAGCGATCTGTACATGCCTACTCCGTGTTAGAGTATTTTCAAAATACAGGCCCAAAACATGCTCAAAATCGATGTTTTAGGTGCTGAAAAGTCGATATTTGCATGCATCTTCAGTACCCGTTTATATCTCAAATTCAGGCTCAAAACACCCGAAAATTCAATATTTTGGGGTCCCAGAAGCAATCTGTACATGCTTACACAGTGCTAGAATATTTTCAAAATATAGGCTAAAAATATGCTAAAAATCGACATTTTAGGTGCCAAAAAATCGATATCTCAAATTCAGTCCCAAAACACCCGAAAATTCGATATTTAGGGGTCCCGGAAGGGATCTATACATGCCTACTCCGTGTTAGAATTTTTTCAAAATACAGGCCCAAAACATGCTCAAAATCGATGTTTTAGGTGCCGAAAAGTCGATATGTGCATGCATCTTCAGTACCCGTTTATATCTCAAATTCAGGCTCAAAACACCCGAAAATTCAATATTTGGGGGTCCCAGAAGCAATCTGTACATGCCTACTCAGTGCTAGAATATTTTCAAAATATAGGCAAAAAACATGCTAAAAATCGACATTTTAGGTGCCAAAAAATCGATATCTCAAATTCAGTCCCAAAACACCCGAAAATTCGATACTTATGGGTCCCAGAAGCGATCTATACATGCCTACTCCGTGTTAGAGTATTTTCAAAATTCAGGCCCAAAACATGCACAAAATCGATATTTTTGGTGCCCAAAGTCAATATGTGTATGCATCTTCTATACTCGTTTATATCTCAAATTCAGGCTCAAAACACCCGAAAATTCGATATTTAGGGGTCCCAGAAGGGATCTGTACATGCCTACTCCGTGTTAGAGTATGTTCAAAATACAGGCCAAAAACATACTGAAAATCGATCTTTTAGGTGCCCAAAAGTCGATATGTGCATGCATCTTCTGTACCCGTTTATATATCAAATTCTGGCCCTAAACACCCGAAAATTCGATATTTTGGGGTCCCAGAAGCGATCTGTACATGCCTACTCAGTGCTAGAATATTTTCAAAATATAGGCTAAAAACATGCTAAAAATCGATATTTTAGGTGCCAAAAAAGTCGATATCTCAAATTCAGTCCCAAAACACCCGAAACTTCGATATTTAGTGGTCGCAGAAGCGATCTGTACATGCCTACTCCGTGTTAGAGTATTTTCAAAATTCAGGCCCAAAACATGCTGAAAATCGATATTTTTGGTGTCCAAAGTCAATATGTGTATGCATCTTCTATACGCGTTTATATATCAAATTCAGGCTCAAAACACCCGAAAATTCAATATTTTGGGGTCCCAGAAGCAATCTGTACATGCCTACTCAGTGCTAGAATATTTTCAAAATATAGGCTAAAAACATGCTAAAAATCGACATTTTAGGTGCCAAAGAATCTATATCTCAAATTCAGTCCCAAAACACCCGAAAATTCGATATTTAGGGGTCCCAGAAGGGATCTGTACATGCCTACTCCGTGTTAGAGTATTTTCAAAATACAGGCCAAAAACATACTGAAAATCGATCTTTTAGGTGCCCAAAAGTCGATATGAGCATGCATCTTTTGTACCCATTTATATCTCAAATTCTGGCCCTAAACACCCGAAAATTCAATATTTTCGGGTCCCAGAAGCAATCAGTACATGCCTACTCCGTGTTAGAGTATTTTCAAATTACAGGCCAAAAACATACCGAAAGACGATCTTTTAGGTGCCGAAAAGTCGATATGTGCATGCATCTTCTGTACCCGTTTATATCTCAAATTCATGCTCAAAACACCCGAAAATTCGATATTTTGGGGTCCCAGAAGCTATGTGTACATGCCTACTCAGTGCTAGAATGTTTTCAAAATATAGGGTCAAAACATGCTCAAAATCGATATTTTAGGTGCCCAAAAGTCGATATGTGCATGCATCTTCTGTACCCGTTTATATCTCAAATTCTGGCCCTAAACACCCGAAAATTCAATATTTTGGGGTCCCAGAAGCAATCAGTACATGCCTACTCCGTGTTAGAGTATTTTCAAAATACATGCCCAAAACATGCTGAAAATCGATATTATAGATGCCCAAAGTCAAGATGTGCATGTATCTTCTGTACCCGTTTATATCTCAAATTCAGGCTCAAAACACCCGAAAATTCGATATTTTGGGGTCCCAGAAGCGATCTGTACATGCCTACTCAGTGCTAGAATATTTTCAAAATGTAGGCTAAAAACATGCTAAAAATCGATATTTTAGGTGCCAAAAAGTCGATATCTCAAATTAAGGCCCAAAACACCCGAAAATTCGATATTTAGGGGTCCCAGAAGCGATCTGTACATGTCTATTCAGTGCTAGAATGTTTTCAAAATACAGGCCAAAAACATACTGAAAATCGATCTTTTAGGTGCCCAAAAGTCGATATGTGCATGCATCTTCAGTACCCGTTTATATCTCAAATTCAGGCTCAAAACACCCGAAAATTCAATATTTTGGGGTCCCAGTAGCAATCTGTACATGCCTACTCAGTGTTAGAGTATTTTCAAAATACAGGCCCAAAACATGCTAAAAATCGATATTTTAGGTGCCAAAAAATCGATATCTCAAATTAAGGCCCAAAACACCCGAAAATTCGATATTTAGGGGTCCCAGAAGGGATCTGTACATGCCTACTCCGTGTTAGAGTATTTACAAAATACAGGCCAAAAACATGCTGAAAATCGATATTTTAGATGCCCAAAGTCAATATGTGCATGTATCTTCTGTACCCGTTTATATCTCAAATTCAGGCTCAAAACACCCGAAATTTCAATATTTTGGGGTCCCAGAAGCAATCTGTATATGCCTACTCAGTGCTAGAATATTTTCAAGATATAGTCTAAAAACATGCTAAAAATCGATATTTTAGGTGTCGAAAAGTCGATATGTGCATGCATCTTCTGTACCCGTTTATATCTCAAATTCTGGCACTAAACACCCGAAAATTCAATATTTTTGGGTCCCAGAAGCAATCTGTACATGCCTATTCAGTGCTAGAATATTTTCAAAATATAGGCTAAAAACATGCTAAAAATCGATATTTTAGGTGCCAAAAAATCGATATATCAAATTCAGTCCCAAAACACCCGAAAATTCGATATTTAGGGGTCCCAGAAGGGATCTGTATATGCCTACTCCGTGTTAGAGTATTTTCAAAATACAGGCCAAAAACATACTGAAAATCGATCTTTTAGGTGCCCAAAAGTCGATATGTGCATGCATCTTCAGTACCCGTTTATATATGAAATTCAGGCTCAAAACACCCGAAAATTCGATATTTTGGGGTCCCAGAAGCGATCTGTACATGCCTACTCCGTGTTAGAGTATTTTCAAAATACATGCCCAAAATATGCTAAAAATCGATATTATAGATGCCCAAAGTCAATATGTGCATGTATCTTCTGTACCCGTTTATATCTCAAATTCAGGCTCAAAACACCCGAAAATTCAATATTTTGGGGTCCCAGAAGAAATCTGTACATGCCTACTCAGTGCTAGAATATTTTCAAAATATAGGCAAAAAACATGCTAAAAATCGACATTTTAGGTGCCAAAAAATCGATATCTCAAATTCAGTCCCAAAACACCCGAAAATTCGATATTTAGGGGTCCCAGAAGGGATCTCTACATGCCTACTCCGTGTTAGAGTATTTTCAAAATACAGGCCAAAAACATACTGAAAATCGATCTTTAAGGTGCCCAAAAGTCGATATGTGCATGCATCTTCTGTACCCGTTTATATCTCAAATTCTGGCCCTAAACACCCGAAAATTCGATATTTTGGGGTCCCAGAAGCGATCTAAACATGCCTACTCAGTGCTAGAATGTTTTCAAAATATTGGCTCAAAACATGCTCAAAATCGATATTTTAGGTGCCCAAAAGTCGATATGTGCATGCATTTTCTGTACTTGTTTATATCTCAAATTCAGGCTCAAAACACCCGAAAATTCGATATTTTGGGGTCCCAGAAGCGATCTGTACATGCCTACTCAGTGCTAGAATATTTTCAAAATATAGGCTCAAAACATGCTCAAAATCAATATTTTAGGTGCGTAATGGCGATATCTCAAATTCAGGCCAAAATCACCCGAAAATTCGATATTTAGGGGTCCCAGAAGCGATCTCTACATGCCTACTCAGTGCTAGAATGTTTTCAAAATATAGGCTCAAAACATGCTCAAAATCGATATTTTAGGTGCCCAAAAGTCGATATGTGCATGCATCTTCTGTACTCGTTTATATCTCAAATTCAAGCTCAAAACACCCGAAAATTTGATATTTTGGGGTCCCAGAAGCGATCTGTACATGCCTACTCAGTGCTAGAATATTTTCAAATTATAGGCTCAAAACATGCTAAAAATCGATATTTTAGTTGCGTAAAGGCGATATCTCAAATTCAGGCCCAAAACACCCGAAAATTCGATATTTAGGGGTCCCAGAAGCGATCTGTACATTCCTACTCCGTGTTAGAGTATTTTCAAAATACAGGCCCAAAACATGCTCAAAATCGATGTTTTAGGTGCCGAAAAGTCGATATGTGCATGCATCTTCAGTACCCGTTTATATCTCTAATTCAGGCTCAAAACACCCGAAAATTCAATATTTTGGGGTCCCAGAAGCAATCTGTACATGCCTACTCAGTGCTAGAACATTTTCAAAATATAGGCTAAAAACATGCTAAAAATCGATCTTTTAGGTGCCAAAAAGTCAATATCTCAAATTCAGTCCCAAAACACCCGAAAATTCGATATTTAGGGGTCCCAGAAGCGATCTGTACATGCCTACTCCGTGTTAGAGTATTTTCAAAATACAGGCCAAAAACATACTGAAAATCGATCTTTTAGGTGCCCAAAAGTCGATATGTGCATGCATCTTCAGTACCCGTTTATATCTCAAATTCAGGCTCAAAACACCCGAAAATTCGATATTTATGGGTCCCAGAAGCGATCTGTACATGCCTACTCAGTGCTAGAATATTTTCAAAATATAGGCTAAAAACATGCTAAAAATCGACATTTTAGGTGCCAAAAAATCGATATCTCAAATTCAGTCCCAAAACACCCGAAAATTCGATATTTAGGGGTCCCAGAATGGATCTGTACATGCCAACTCCGTGTTAGAGTATTTTCAAAATACAGGCCAAAAACATACTGAAAATCAATCGTTTTGGTGCCCAAAAGTCGATATGTGCATGCATCTTCTGTGCCCGTTTATATATCAAATTCTGGCCCTAAACACCCGAAAATTCGATATTTTGGGGTCCCAGAAGCGATCTGTACATGCCTACTCAGAGCTAGAATGTTTTCAAAATATTGGCTAAAAACATGCTGAAAATCGATATTTTAGGTGCCCAAAACATGCTAAAAATAGATATTTTAGGTGCGTAAAGGCGATATCTCAAATTCAGGCTCAAAACACCCGAAAATTCGATATTTATGGGTCCCAGAAGCGATCTGTACATGCCTACTCAGTGCTAGAATATTTTCAAAATATAGGCTCAAAACATGCTAAAAATAGATATTTTAGGTGCGTAAAGGCGATATCTCAAATTCAGGCCCAAAACATCCGAAAATTTGATATTTTGGGGTCCCAGAAGCGATCTGTACATGCCTACTCCGTGTTAGAGTATTTTCAAAATACATGCCCAAAACATGCTCAAAATCGATGTTTTAGGTGCTGAAAAGTCGATATTTGCATGCATCTTCAGTACCCGTTTATATCTCAAATTCAGGCTCAAAACACCCGAAAATTCAATATTTTGGGGTCCCAGAAGCAATCTGTACATGCTTACACAGTGCTAGAATATTTTCAAAATATAGGCAAAAAACATGCTAAAAATCGACATTTTAGGTGCCAAAAAATCGATATCTCAAATTCAGTCCCAAAACACCCGAAAATTCGATACTTATGGGTCCCAAAAGCGATCTGTACATGCCTACTCCGTGTTAGAGTATTTTCAAAATTCAGGCCCAAAACATGCACAAAATCGATATTTTTGGTGCCCAAAGTCAATATGTGTATGCATCTTCTATACTCGTTTATATCTCAAATTCAGGCTCAAAACACCCGAAAATTCGATATTTAGGGGTCCCAGAAGGGATCTGTACATGCCTACTCCGTGTTAGAGTATTTTCAAAATACAGGCCAAAAACATACTGAAAATCGATCTTTTAGGTGCCCAAAAGTCGATATGTGCATGTATCTTCTGTACTCGTTTATATCTCAAATTCAGGCTCAAAACACACGAAAATTCGATATTTTGGGGTCCCAGAAGCGATCTGTACATGCCTACTCAGTGCTAGAATATTTTCAAATTATAGGCTCAAACCATGCTAAAAATTGATATTTTAGTTGCATAAAGGCGATATCTCAAATTCAGTCCCAAAACACCCGAAAATTCGATATTTAGGGGTCCCAGAAGGGATCTGTACATGCCTACTCCGTGTAAGAGTATTTTCAAAATACAGGCCAAAAACATACTGAAAATCGATCTTTTAGGTGCCCAAAAGTCGATATGTGCATGCATCTTCTGTACCCGTTTATATATCAAATTCTGGCCCTAAACACCCGAAAATTCAATATTTTGGGGTCCCCGAAGCGATCTGTACATGCCTACTCAGTGCTAGAATGTTTTCAAAATATAGGCTCAAAACATGCTCAAAATCGATATTTTAGGTGTCCAAAAGTCGATATGTGCATGCATCTTCTGTACTCGTTTATATCTCAAATTCAAGCTCAAAACACCCGAAAATTCGATATTTTGGGGTCACAGAAGCGATCTGTACATGCCTAATCAGTGCTAGAATATTTTCAAAATATAGGCTCAAAACATGCTCAAAATCGATATTTTAGGTGCGTAAAGGCGATATCTCAAATTCAGGCCCAAAACACCCGAAAATTCGATATTTAGAGGTCCCAGAAGCGATCTCTACATGCCTACTCAGTGCTAGAATGTTTTCAAAATATAGGCTCAAAACATGCTCAAAATCGATATTTTAGGTGCCCAAAAGTCGATATGTGCATGCATCTTCTGTACTCGTTTATATCTCAAATTCAAGCTAAAAACACCCGAAAATTCGATATTTTGGGGTCCCAGAAGCGATCTGTACATGCCTACTCAGTGCTAGAATATTTTCAAATTATAGGCTCAAAAAATGCTAAAAATCGATATTTTAGTTGCGTAAAGGCGATATCTCAAATTCTGGCCCAAAACACCCGAAAATTCGATATTTAGGGGTCCCAGAAGCGATCTGTACATGCCTACTCCGTGTTAGAGTATTTTCAAAATACAGGCCCAAAACATGCTTAAAATCGATGTTTTAGGTGCCGAAAAGTCGATATGTGCATGCATCTTCAGTACCCGTTTATATCTCTAATTCAGGCTCAAAACACCCGAAAATTCAATATTTTGGGGTCCCAGAAGCAATCTGTACATGCCTACTCCGTGTTAGAGTATTTTCAAAATACAGGCCAAAAACATACTGAAAATCGATCTTTTAGGTGCCCAAAAGTCGATATGTGCATGCATCTTCAGTACCCGTTTATATCTCAAATTCAGGCTCAAAACACCCAAAAATTCAATATTTTGAGGTCCCAGAAGCAATCTGTACATGCCTACTCAGTGCTAGAATATTTTCAAAATATAGGCTAAAAACATGCTAAAAATCGACATTTTAGGTGCCAAAAAATCGATATCTCAAATTCAATCCCAAAACACCCGAAAATTCGATATTAAGGGGTCCCAGAAGGGATCTGTACATGCCTACTCCGTGTTAGAGTATTTTCAAAATACAGGCCCAAAACATGCTCAAAATCGATGTTTTAGGTGCCCGTTTATATCTCAAATTCAGGCTCAAAACACCCGGAAATTCAATATTTTGGGGTCCCAGAAGCAATCTGTACATGCCTACTCAGTGCTAGAATATTTTCAAAATATAGGCTAAAAACATGCTAAAAATCGATATTTTAGGTGCCAAAAAGTCGATATTTCAAATTAAGGCCCAAAACACCCGAAAATTCGATATTTAGGGGTCCCAAAAGCGATCTGTACATGCCTACTCAATGCTAGAATGTTTTCAAAATATAGGCTCAAAACATGCTCAAAATCGATATTTCAGGTGCCCAAAAGTCGATATGAGCATGCATCTTCTGTACTCGTTTATATCTCAAATTCAGGCTCAAAACACCCGAAAATTCGATATTTTGGGGTCCCAGAAGCGATCTGTACATGCCTACTCCGTGTTAGAGTATTTTTAAAAATTCAAGCCCAAAACAAGCTGAAAATAGATATTTTTGGTGCCCAAAGTCAATATGTGTATGCATCTACTATACTCGTTTATATCTCAAATTCAGGCTCAAAACACCCGAAAATTCGTCATTTTTGGGTCCCAAAAGCGATCTGTACATGCCTACTCAGTGCTAGAATGTTTTCAAAATATAGGCTCAAAACAAGCTCAAAATCGATATTTTAGGTGCCCAAAAGTCGATATGTGCATGCATCTTCTGTACTCATTTATATCTCAAATTCAGGCTCAAAACACCCGAAAATTCGATATTTTGGGGTCCCAGAAGCGATCTGTACATGCCTACTCCGTGTTAGAGTATTTTCAAATTACAGGCCAAAAACATACTGAAAATCGATCTTTTAGGTGCCCAAAAGTCGATATGTGCATGCATCTTCTGTACCCGTTTATATCTCAAATTCTGGCCCTAAAAACCCGAAAATTCGATATTTTGGGATCCCAGAAGCGACCTGTACATGCCTACTCCGTGCTAGAATGTTTTCAAAATATAGGCTCAAAACATGCTCAAAATCGATATTTTAGGTGCCCAAAAGTCGATATGTGCATGCATCTTCTGTACCCGTTTATATCTCAAATTCTGGCCCTAAACACCCGAAAATTCAATTTTTTGGGGTCCCAGAAGCAATCTGTACATGCCTACTCAGTGCTAGAATATTTTCAAAATATAGGCAAAAAACATGATAAAAATCGACATTTTAGGTGCCAAAAAATCGATATCTCAAATTCCGTCCCAAAACACCCGAAAATTCAATATTTAGGGGTCCCAGAAGGGATCTGTATATGCCTACTCCGTGTTAGAGTATTTTCAAAATACAGGCCAAAAACATACTGAAAATCGAACTTTAAGGTGCCCAAAAGTCGATATGTGCATGCATCTTCTGTACCCGTTTATATTTCAAATTCTGGCCCTAAACACCCGAAAATTCGATATTTTGGGGTCCCAGAAGCGATCTGTACATGCCTACTCAGTGCTAGAATGTTTTCAAAATATTGGCTCCAAACATGCTCAAAATCGATATTTTAGGTGCTCAAAAGTCGATATGTGCATGCATTTTCTGTACTTGTTTATATCTCAAATTCAGGCTCAAAACACCCGAAAATTCGATATTTTGGGGTCTCAGAAGCGATCTGTACATGCCTACTCAGTGCTAGAATTATTTCAAAATATAGGCTCAAAACATCATAAAAAATCGATATTTCAGGTGCGTAAAGGCGATATCTCAAATTCAGGCCCAAAACACCCGAAAATTCGATATTTAGGGGTCCCAGAAGCGATCTGTACATGCCTACTCCGTGTTAAAGTATTTTCAAAATACAGGCCAAAAACATACTGAAAATCGATCTTTTAGGTGCCCAAAGTTCGATAAGTGCATGCATCTTCTGTACCCGTTTATATCTCACATTCTGGCCCTAAACGCCGGAAAATTCGATATTTTTGGGTCCCAGAAGCGATCTGTACATGCCTACTCCGTGTTAGAGTATTTTCAAAATACATGCTCAAAACATGCTGAAAATCGATATTTTAGATTCCCAAAGTCAATATGTGCATGTATCTTCTGTACCCGTTTATATCTCAAATTCAGGCTCAAAACACCCGAAAATTCGATATTTTGGGGTCCCAGAAGCGATCTGTACATGCCTACTCCGTGTTAGAGTATTTTCAAATTGCAGGCCAAAAACATACTGAATATCGATCTCTTTGGTGCCCAAAAGCCGATATGTGCATGCATCTTCTGTACCCGTTTATATCTCAAATTCTGGCCCTAAACACCCGAAAATTCAATTTTTTGGGGTCCCAGAAGCAATCTGTACATGCCTACTCAGTGCTAGAATATTTTCAAAATATAGGCAAAAAACATGCTAAAAATCGACATTTTAGGTGCCAAAAAATCGATATCTCAAATTCCGTCCCAAAACACCCGAAAATTCGATATTTAGGGGTCCCAGAAGGGATCTGTATATGCCTACTCCGTGTTAGAGTATTTTCAAAATACAGGCCAAAAACATACTGAAAATCGAACTTTAAGGTGCCCAAAAGTCGATATGTGCATGCATCTTCTGTACCCGTTTATATTTCAAATTCTGGCCCTAAACACCCGAAAATTCGATATTTTGGGGTCCCAGAAGCGATCTGTACATGCCTACTCAGTGCTAGAATGTTTTCAAAATATTGGCTCAAAACATGCTCAAAATCGATATTTTAGGTGCTCAAAAGTCGATATGTGCATGCATTTTCTGTACTTGTTTATATCTCAAATTCAGGCTCAAAACACCCGAAAATTCGATATTTTGGGGTCCCAGAAGCGATCTGTACATGCCTACTCAGTGCTAGAATATTTTCAAAATATAGGCTCAAAACATGCTCAAAATCGATATTTTAGGTGCGTAATGGCGATATCTCAAATTCAGGCCAAAAACACCCGAAAATTCGATATTTAGGGTTCCCAGAAGCGATCTCTACATGCCTACTCAGTGCTAGAATGTTTTCAAAATATAGGCTCAAAACATGCTCAAAATCGATATTTTAGGTGCCCAAAAGTCGATATGTGCATGCATCTTCTGTACTCGTTTATATCTCAAATTCAAGCTCAAAACACCCGAAAATTTGATATTTTGGGGTCCCAGAAGCGATCTGTACATGCCTACTCAGTGCTAGAATATTTTCAAAATATAGGCTCAAAACATGCTAAAAATCGATATTTTCGTTGCGTAAAGACGATATCTCAAATTCAGGCCCAAAACACCCGAAAATTCGATATTTAGGGGTAACAGAAGCGATCTGTACATGCCTACTCCGTGTTAGAGTATTTTCAAAATACAGGCCCAAAACATGCTCAAAATCGATGTTTTAGGTGCTGAAAAGTCGATATGTGCATGCATCTTCAGAACCCGTTTATATCTCTAATTCAGGCTCAAAATACCCGAAAATTCAATATTTTGGGGTCCTAGAAGCAATCTGTACATGCCTACTCAGTGCTAGAATATTTTCAAAATATATGCTAAAAACATGCTAAAAATCGACATTTTAGGTGCCAAAAAATCGATATCTCAAATTCTGTCCCAAAACACCCGAAAATTCGATATTTAGGGGTCCCAGAAGGGATCTGTACATGCCTACTCCGTGTTAGAGTATTTTCAAAATACAGGCCAAAAACATACTGAAAATCGATCTTTTAGGTGCCCAAAAGTCGATATGTGCATGCATCTTCTGTACCCGTTTATATATCAAATTCTGGCCCTAAACACCCGAAAATTCGATATTTTGGGGTCCCAGAAGCGACCTGTACATGCCTACTCAGTGCTAGAATATTTTCAAAATATAGGCTAAAAACATGCTAAAAATCGATCTTTTAGGTGCCAAAAAGTCGATACCTCAAATTCAGTCCCAAAACACCCGAAACTTCGATACTTAGGGATCCCAGAAGCGATCTGTACATGCCTACTCCGTGTTAGAGTATTTTCAAAATTCAGGCCCAAAACATGCACAAAATCGATATTTTTGGTGCCCAAAGTCAATATGTGTATGCATCTTCTATACTCGTTTATATCTCAAATTCAGGCTCAAAACACCCGAAAATTCGATATTTAGGGGTCCCAGAAGGGATCTGTACATGCCTACTCCGTGTTAGAGTATTTTCAAAATACAGGCCAAAAACATACTGAAAATCGATCTTTTAGGTGCCCAAAAGTCGATATGTGCATGCATCTTCTGTACTCGTTTATATCTCAAATTCAGGCTCAAAACACCCGAAAATTCGATATTTTGGGGTCCCAGAAGCGATCTGTACATGCCTACTCCGTGTTAGAGTATTTTCAAAATACAGGCCCAAAACATGCTCAAAATCGATGTTTTAGGTGCTGAAAAGTCGATATGTGCATGCATCTTCAGAACCCGTTTATATCTCTAATTCAGGCTCAAAATACCCGAAAATTCAATATTTTGGGGTCCTAGAAGCAATCTGTACATGCCTACTCAGTGCTAGAACATTTTCAAAATATAGGCTAAAAACATGCTAAAAATCGATCTTTTAAGTGCCAAAAAGTCGATATCTCAAATTCAGTCCCAAAACACCCGAAAATTCGATATTTAGGGGTCCCAGAAGCGATCTGTACATGCCTACTCCGAGTTAGAGTATTTTTAAAATACAGGCCAAAAACATAATGAAAATCGATCTTTTAGGTGCCCAAAAGTCGATATGTGCATGCATCTTCAGTACCCGTTTATATCTCAAATTCAGGCTCAAAACACCCGAAAATTCAATATTTTGGGGTCCCAGAAGCAATCTGTATATGCTTACACAGTGCTAGAATATTTTCAAAATATAGGCTAAAAACATGCTAAAAATCGACATTTTAGGTGCCAAAAAATCGATATCTCAAATTCAGTCCCAAAACACCCGAAAATTCGATATTTAGGGGTCCCAGAAGGGATCTGTACATGCCTACTCCGTGTTAGAATTTTTTCAAAATACAGGCCCAAAACATGTTCAAAATCGATGTTTTAGGTGCCGAAAAGTCGATATGTGCATGCATCTTCAGTACCCGTTTATATCTCAAATTCAGGCTCAAAACACTCGAAAATTCAATATTTTGGGGTCCCAGAAGCAATCTGTACATGCCTACTCAGTGCTAGAATATTTTCAAAATATATGCTAAAAACATGCTAAAAATCGACATTTTAGGTGCCAAAAAATCGATATCTCAAATTCTGTCCCAAAACACCCGAAAATTCGATATTTAGGGGTCCCAGAAGGGATCTGTACATGCCTACTCCGTGTTAGAGTATTTTCAAAATACAGGCCAAAAACATACTGAAAATCGATCTTTTAGGTGCCCAAAAGTCGATATGTGCATGCATCTTCTGTACCCGTTTATATATCAAATTCTGGCCCTAAACACCCGAAAATTCGATATTTTGGGGTCCCAGAAGCGACCTGTACATGCCTACTCAGTGCTAGAATATTTTCAAAATATAGGCTAAAAACATGCTAAAAATCGATCTTTTAGGTGCCAAAAAGTCGATACCTCAAATTCAGTCCCAAAACACCCGAAACTTCGATACTTAGGGATCCCAGAAGCGATCTGTACATGCCTACTCCGTGTTAGAGTATTTTCAAAATTCAGGCCCAAAACATGCACAAAATCGATATTTTTGGTGCCCAAAATCAATATGTGTATGCATCTTCTATACTCGTTTATATCTCAAATTCAGGCTCAAAACACCCGAAAATTCGATATTTAGGGGTCCCAGAAGGGATCTGTACATGCCTACTCCGTGTTAGAGTATTTTCAAAATACAGGCCAAAAACATACTGAAAATCGATCTTTTAGGTGCCCAAAAGTCGATATGTGCATGCATCTTCTGTACTCGTTTATATCTCAAATTCAGGCTCAAAACACCCGAAAATTCGATATTTTGGGGTCCCAGAAGCGATCTGTACATGCCTACTCAGTGCTAGAATATTTTCAAATTATAGGCTCAAACCATGCTAAAAATTGATATTTTAGTTGCGTAAAGGCGATATCTCAAATTCAGTGCCAAAACACCCGAAAATTCGATATTTAGGGGTCCCAGAAGCGATCTTTACATGCCTACTCCGTGTTAGAGTATTTTCAAAATACAGGCCCAAAACATGCTTAAAATCGATGTTTTAGATGCCAAAAAGTCGATATGTTCATTCACCTTCAGTACCCGTTTATATCTCAAATTCAGGCTCAAAACACCCGAAAATTCGATATTTTGGGGTCCCAGAAGCGATTTGTACATGCCTAATCCGTGTTAGAGTATTTTCAAAAATTTAAGCCCAAAACATGCTGAAAATAGATATTTTTGGTGCCCAAAGTCAATATGTGTATGCATCTTCTATACTCGTTTATATCTCAAATTCAGTCTCAAAACACCCGAAAGCGATCTGTACATGCCTACTCAGTGCTAGAATGTTTTCAAAATATAGGCTCAAAACATGCTCAAAATCGATATTTTAGGTGCCCAAAAGTCGATATGTGCATGCATCTTCTGTACTCGTTTATATCTCAAATTCAGGCTCAAAACACCCGAAAATTCGATATTTTGGGGTCCCAGAAGCGATCTGTACATGCCTACTCAGTGCTAGAATATTTTCAAATTATAGGCTCAAACCATGCTAAAAATTGATATTTTAGTTGCGTAAAGGCGATATCTCAAATTCAGTGCCAAAACACCCGAAAATTCGATATTTAGGGGTCCCAGAAGGGATCTGTACATGCCTACTCCGTGTTAGAGTATTTTCAAAATACAGGCCAAAAACATACTGAAAATCGATCTTTTAGGTGCCCAAAAGTCGATATGTGCATGCATCTTCTGTACCCGTTTATATATCAAATTCTTGCCCTAAACACCCGAAAATTCAATATTTTGGGGTCCCCGAAGCGATCTGTACATGCCTACTCAGTGCTAGAATGTTTTTAAAATATAGGCTCAAAACATGCTCAAAATTGATATTTTAGGTGTCCAAAAGACGATATGTGCATGCATCTTCTGTACTCGTTTATATCGCAAATTCAAGCTCAAAACACCCGAAAATTCGATATTTTGGGGTCACAGAAGCGATCTGTACATGAATAATCAGTGCTAGAATATTTTCAAAATATAGGCTCAAAACATGCTCAAACTCGATATTTTAGGTGCGTAAAGGCGATATCTCAAATTCAGGCCCAGAACACCTGAAAATTCGATATTTAGAGGTCCCAGAAGCGATCTCTACATGCCTACTCAGTGCTAGAATGTTTTCAAAATATAGGCTCAAAACATGCTCAAAATCGATATTTTAGGTGCTCAAAAGTCGATATGTGCATGCATCTTATGTACCCGTTTATATCTCAAATTCTGGCCCTATACACCCGAAAATTCGATATTTTGGGGTCCCAGAAGCGATCTGTACATGCTTACTCAGTGCTAGAATATTTTCAAATTATAGGCTCAAAACATGCTAAAAATCGATATTTTCGTTGCGTAAATGCGATATCTAAAATTCAGGCCCAAAACACCCGAAAATTCGATATTTAGGGGTCCCAGAAGCGATCTGTAGATGCCTACTCCGTGTTAGAGTATTTTCAAAATATAGGCCCAAAACATGCTTAAAATCGATGTTTCAGGTGCCGAAAAGTCGATATGTGCATGCATCTTCAGTACCCGTTTATATCTCTAATTCAGGCTCAAAACACCCGAAAATTCAATATTTTGGGGTCCCAGAAGCAATCTGTACATGCCTACTCCGTGTTAGAGTATTTTCAAAATACAGGCCAAAAACATACTGAAAATCGATCTTTTAGGTGCCCAAAAGTCGATATGTGCATGCATCTTCAGTACCCGTTTATATCTCAAATTCAGGCTCAAAAAACCCGAAAATTCAATATTTTGGGGTCCCAGAAGCAATCTGTACATGCCTACTCAGTGCTAGAATATTTTCAAAAAATAGCCTAAAAACATGCTAAAAATCGACATTTTAGGTGCCAAAAAATCGATATCTCAAATTCAGTCTCAAAACACCCGAAAATTCGATATTTAGGGGTCCCAGAAGGGATCTGTACATGCCTACTCCGTGTTAGAGTATTTTCAAAATACAGGCCAAAAACATGCTCAAAATCGATGTTTTAGGTGCCGAAAAGTCGATATGTGCATCCATCTTCAGTACCCGTTTATATCTCAAATTCAGGCTCAAAACACCCGAAAATGCAATATTTTGGGGTCCCAGAAGCAATCTGTACATGCCTACTCAGTGCTAGAATATTTTCAAAATATAGGCTAAAAACATGCTAAAAATCGATATTTTAGGTGCCAAAAAGTCGATATTTCAAATTAAGGCCCAAAACACCCGAAAATTCGATATTTTGGGGTCCCAGAAGCGATTTGTACATGCCTAATCCGTGTTAGAGTATTTTCAAAAATTTAAGCCCAAAACATGCTGAAAATAGATATTTTTGGTGCCCAAAGTCAATATGTGTATGCATCTTCTATACTCGTTTATATCTCAAATTCAGTCTCAAAACACCCGAAAGCGATCTGTACATGCCTACTCAGTGCTAGAATGTTTTCAAAATATAGGCTCAAAACATGCTCAAAATCGATATTTTAGGTGCCCAAAAGTCGATATGTGCATGCATCTTCTGTACTCGTTTATATCTCAAATTCAGGCTCAAAACACCCGAAAATTCGATATTTTGGGGTCCCAGAAGCGATCTGTACATGCCTACTCAGTGCTAGAATATTTTCAAATTATAGGCTCAAACCATGCTAAAAATTGATATTTTAGTTGCGTAAAGGCGATATCTCAAATTCAGTGCCAAAACACCCGAAAATTCGATATTTAGGGGTCCCAGAAGGGATCTGTACATGCCTACTCCGTGTTAGAGTATTTTCAAAATACAGGCCAAAAACATACTGAAAATCGATCTTTTAGGTGCCCAAAAGTCGATATGTGCATGCATCTTCTGTACTCGTTTATATCTCAAATTCAGGCTCAAAACACCCGAAAATTCGATATTTAGGGGTCCCAGAAGCGATCTGTACATGCCTACTCAGTGCTAGAATATTTTCAAAATATAGGCTCAAAACATGCTAAAAATCGATATTTTAGGTGCATAGAGGCGATATCTCAAATTCATACCCAAAACACACGAAAATTCGATATTTTGGGGTCCCAGAAGCAAACTGTACATGCCTACTCGGTGTTAGAGTATTTTCAAAATACAGGCTAAAAACATACTGAAAATCGATCTTTTAGGTGCCCAAAAGTCGATATGTGCATGCATCCTCTGTACCCGTTTATATCTCAAATTCTGGCCCTAAATACCTGAAAATTCGATATTTTGGGGTCCCAGAAGCGATCTGTACATGCCTAATCCGTGTTAGAGTATTTTAAAAAATTTAAGCCCAAAGCATGCTGAAAATAGATATTTTTGGTGCCCAAAGTCAATATGTGTATGCATCTTCTATACTCGTTTATATCTCAAATTCAGGCTCAAAACACCCGAAAGCGATCTGTACATGCCTACTCAGTGCTAGAATGTTTTCAAAATGTAGGCTCAAAACATGCTCAAAATCGATATTTTAGGTGCCCAAAAGTAGATATGTGCATGCATCTTCTGTACTCGTTTATATCTCAAATTCAGGCTCAAAACACCCGAAAATTCGATGTTTTGGGGTCCCAGAAGCGATCTGTACATGCCTACTCAGTGCTAGAATATTTTCAAAATATAGGCTCAAAACATGTTAAAAATCGATATTTTAGGTGCGTAAAGGCGATATCTCAAATTAAGTCCCAAAACACCCGAAAATTCGATATTTAGGGGTCCCAGAAGCGATCTGTACATGCCTACTCCGTGTTAGAGTATTTTCAAAATACAGGCCCAAAACATGCTGAAAATCGATATTTTAGATGCCCAAAGTCAATATTCTTCTGTACCCGTTTATATCTCAAATACAGGCTCAAAACACCCGAAAATTCAATATTTTGGGGTCCCAGAAGCAATCTGTACATGCCTACTCAATGCTAGAATATTTTCAAAATATAGACTAAAAACATGCTAAAAATCGACATTTTAGGTGCCAAAATGTCGATATCTCAAATTCAGTCCCAAAACACCCGAAAATTCGATATTTAGGGGTCCCAGAAGCGATCTTTACATGCCTACTCCGTGTTAGAGTATTTTCAAAATACAGGCCCAAAACATGCTCAAAATCGATGTTTTAGGTGCCAAAAAGTCGATATGTTCATTCACCTTCAGTACCAGTTTATATCTCAAATTCAGGCTCAAAACACCCGAAAATTCGATATTTTGGGGTCCCAGAAGCGATTTGTACATGCCTAATCCGTGTTAGAGTATTTTCAAAAATTTAAGCCCAAAACATGCTGAAAATAGATATTTTTGGTGCCCAAAGTCAATATGTGTATGCATCTTCTATACTCGTTTATATCTCAAATTCAGGCTCAAAACACCCGAAAGCGATCTGTACATGCCTACTCAGTGCTAGAATGTTTTCAAAATATAGGCTCAAAACATGCTCAAAATCGATATTTTAGGTGCCCAAAAGTAGATATGTGCATGCATCTTCTGTAGTCGTTTATATCTCAAATTCAGGCTCAAAACACCCGAAAATTCGATATTTTGGGGTCCCAGAAGCGATCTGTACATGCCTACTCAGTGCTAGAATATTTTCAAAATATAGGCTCAAAACATGTTAAAAATCAATATTTTAGGAGCGTAAAGGCGATATCTCAAATTAAGGCCCAAAACACCCGAAAATTCGATATTTAGGGGTCCCAGAAGCGATCTGTACATGCCTACTCCGTGTTAGAGTATTTTCAAAATACAGGCCCAAAACATGCTGAAAATCGATATTTTAGATGCCCAAAGTCAATATTCTTCTGTACCCGTTTATATCTCAAATACAGGCTCAAAACACCCGAAAATTCAATATTTTGGGGTCCCAGAAGCAATCTGTACATGCCTACTCAATGCTAGAATATTTTCAAAATATAGACTAAAAACATGCTAAAAATCGACATTTTAGGTGCCAAAATGTCGATATCTCAAATTCAGTCCCAAAACACCCGAAAATTCGATATTTAGGGGTACCAGAAGCGATCTTTACATGCCTACTCCGTGTTAGAGTATTTTCAAAATACAGGCCCAAAACATGCTCAAAATCGATGTTTTAGGTGCCAAAAAGTCGATATGTTCATTCACCTTCAGTACCCGTTTATATCTCAAATTCAGGCTCAAAACACCCGAAAAGTCGATATTTTGGGGTCCCAGAAGCGATTTGTACATGCCTAATCCGTGTTAGAGTATTTTCAAAAATTTAAGCCCAAAACATGCTGAAAATAGATATTTTTGGTGCCCAAAGTCAATATGTGTATGCATCTTCTATACTCGTTTATATCTCAAATTCAGGCTCAAAACACCCGAAAGCGATCTGTACATGCCTACTCAGTGCTAGAATGTTTTCAAAATATAGGCTCAAAACATGCTCAAAATCGATATTTTAGGTGCCCAAAAGTAGATATGTGCATGCATCTTCTGTACTCGTTTATATCTCAAATTCAGGCTCAAAACACCCGAAAATTCGATATTTTGGGGTCCCAGAAGCGATCTGTACATGCCTACTCAGTGCTAGAATATTTTCAAAATATAGGCTCAAAACATGTTAAAAATCGATATTTTAGGTGCGTAAAGGCGATATCTCAAATTAAGGCCCAAAACACCCGAAAATTCGATATTTAGGGGTCCCAGAAGCGATCTGTACATGCCTACTCCGTGTTAGAGTATTTTCAAAATACAGGCCCAAAACATGCTGCAAATCGATATTTTAGATGCCAAAAGTCAATATGTGCATGTATCTTCTGTACCCGTTTAAATCTCAAATTCCGGCTCAAAACACCCAAAAATTCAATATTTTGGGGTCCCAGAAGCAATCTGTACATACCTACTCAATGCTAGAATATTTTCAAAATATAGACTAAAAACATGCTAAAAATCGACATTTTAGGTGCCAAAATGTCGATATCTCAAATTCAGTCCCAAAACACCCGAAAATTCGATATTTAGGGGTCCCAGAAGCGATCTTTACATGCCTACTCCGTGTTAGAGTATTTTCAAAATACAGGCCCAAAACATGCTCAAAATCGATGTTTTAGGTGCCAAAAAGTCGATATGTTCATTCACCTTCAGTACCCGTTTATATCTCAAATTCAGGCTCAAAACACCCGAAAATTCGATATTTTGGGGTCCCAGAAGCGATTTGTACATGCCTAATCCGTGTTAGAGTATTTTCAAAATACATGCTCAAAACATGCTGAAAATCGATATTTTAGATTCCCAAAGTCAATATGTGCATGTATCTTCTGTACCCGTTTATATCTCAAATTCAGGCTCAAAACACCCGAAAATTCGATATTTTGGGGTCCCATAAGTGATCTGTACATGCGTACTCCGTGTTAGAGTATTTTCAAAATACAGGCCCAAAACATGCTCAAAATCGATGTTTTAGGTGCCCAAAAGTCGATAGGTGCATGCATCTTCTGTACTCCTTTATATCTCAAATTCAGGCTCAAAACACCCAAAAATTCGATATTTTGGGGTCCCAGAAGCGATCTGTACATGCCTACTCAGTGCTAGAATTATTTCAAAATATAGGCTCAAAACATGCTAAAAATCGATATTTCAGGTGCGTAAAGGCGATATCTCAAATTCAGGCCCAAAACACCCGAAAAGTCGATATTTAGGGGTCCCAGATGCGATCTGTACATGCCTACTCCGTGTTAAAGTATTTTCAAAATACAGGCCAAAAACATACTGAAAATCGATATTTTAAATGCCCAAAAGTCGATATGTGCATGCATCTTCTGTACCCGTTTATATCTCAAATTCTGGCCCTAAACACCCGAAAATTCGATATTTTTGGGTCCCAGAAGCGATCTGTACATGCCTACTTAGTGCTAGAATGTTTTCAAAATATAGGCTCAAAACATGCTCAAAATCGATATTTTAGGTGCCCAAAAGTCGATATGTGCATGCATCTTCTGTACCCGTTTATATATCAAATTCTGGCCCTAAACACCCGAAAATTCAATATTTTGGGGTCCTAAAAGCAATCTGTACATGCCTACTCAGTGCTAGAACATTTTCAAAATATAGGCTAAAAACATGCTAAAAATCGATATTTTAGGTGCCAAAATGTCGATATCTCAAATTAAGTCCCAAAACACCCGAAAATTCGATATTTAGGGGTCCCAGAAGCGATCTGTACATGCCTACTCAGTGTTAGAGTATTTTCAAAATACAGGCCCAAAACATGCTCAAAATCGATGTTTTAGGGGCTAAAAAGTCGATATGTTCATGCACCTTCAGTACCCGTTTATATCTCAAATTCAGGCTCAAAACACCCGAAAATTCAATATTTTGGGGTCCCAGAAGCGATCTGTACATGCCTACTCCGTGTTAGAGTATTTTCAAAATACATGCTCAAAATATGCTGAAAATCGATATTTTAGATTCACAAAGTCAATATGTGCATGTATCTTCTGTACCCGTTTATATCTCAAATTCAGGCTCAAAACACCCGAAAATTCAATATTTTGGGGTCACAGAAGCAATCTGTACATGCTTACTCAGTGCTAGATTATTTTCAAAATATAGGCTAAAAACATGCTAAAAATCGATATTTTTGATGCCCAAAGTCAATATATATTGTACATGTATCTTCTGTACCCGTTCATATCTCAAATACAGTCTCAAAACACCAGAAAATTCAATATTTTGGCGTCCCAGAAGCAATCTGTACATGCCTACTCAGTGCTAGAATATTTTCAAAATATAGGCTAAAAAAATGCTAAAAATCGATATTTTAGGTGCCAAAAAGTCGATATCTCAAATTAAGGCCCAAAACACCCGAAAATTCGATATTTAGGGGTCCCAGAAGCGATCTGTACATGCCTACTCAATGCTAGAATGTTTTCAAGATATAGGCTCAAAACATGCTCAAAATCGATATTTTAGGTGCCCAAAAGTCGATATGTGCATGCATCTTCTGTACTCGTTTATATCTCAAATTCAAGCTCAAAACACCCGAAAATTCAATATTTTGGGGTCTTAGAAGAGATCTGTACATGCCTACTCAGTGCTAGAATATTTTCAAAATATAGGCTCAAAACATGCTAAAAATCGATATTTTAGGTGCGTAAAGGCGATATCTCAAATTCAGACCCAAAACACCCGAAAATTCGATATTTTGGGGTCCCAGAAGCGATCTGTACATGCCTACTCCGTGTTAGAGTAATTTCAAAATACATGCCCAAAACATGCTCAAAATCGATGTTTTAGGTGCCTAAAAGTCGATATGTGCATGCATCTTCAGTACCCGTTTATATCTCAAATTCAGGCTCAAAACACCCGAAAATTCGATATTTTGGGGTCCCAGAAACAATCTGTACATGCCTACTCCGTGTTAGAGTATTTTCAAAATACAGGCCAAAAACATACTGAAAATCGATCTTTTAGGTGCCCAAAAGTCGATATGTGCATGCATCTTCTGTACCCGTTTATATCTCAAATTCTGGCCCTAAACACCCGAAAATTCGATATTTTTGGGTCCCAGAAGCGATCTGTACATACCTACTCAGTGCTAGAATGTTTTCAAAATATAGGCTCAAAACATGCTCAAAATCGATATTTTTGGTGCCCAAAGTCAATATGTGTATGCATCTTCTATACTCGTTTATATCTCAAATTCAGGCTCAAAACACCCGAAAATTCGATATTTTGGGGTCCTAGAAGCGATCTGTTCATGACTAGGCACTCAGTGCTAGAATATTTTCAAAATATAGGCTCAAAACATGCTAAAAAACGATATTTTAGGTGCGTAAAGGCGATATCTCAAATTCAGTCCCAAAACACCCGAAAATTCGATATTTAGGGTTCCCAGAAGCGATCTGTACATGCCTACTCCGTGTTAGAGTATTTTCAAAGTACATTCCAAAAACATACTGAAAATCGATCTTTTAGGTGCCCAAAAGTCGATATGTGCATGCATCTTCTGTACCCGTTTATATCTCAAATTCAGGCTCAAAACACCCGAAAATTCGATATTTTGGGGTCCCAGAAGCGATCTGTACATGCCTACTCCGTGTTAGAGTATTTTCAAAATACAGGCCCAAAACATGCTCAAAATCGATGTTTTAGGTGCCAAAAAGTCGATATGTTCATTCACCTTCAGTACCCCTTTATATCTCAAATTCAGGCTCAAAACACCCGAAAATTCGATATTTTGGGGTCCCAGAAGCGATTTGTACATGCCTACTCCGTGTTACAGTATTTTCAAAATACATGCTCAAAACATGCTGAAAATAGATATTTTAGATTCCCAAAGTCAATATGTGCATGTATCTTCTGTACACGTTTATATCTCAAATTCAGGCTCAAAACACCCGAAAATTCAATATTTTGGGGTCCCAGAAGCAATCTGTACATGCCTACTCAGTGCTAGAATATTTTCAAAATATAGGCTAAAAACATGCTAAAAATCGATAATTTAGATGCCCAAAGTCAATTTGTACATGTATCTTCTGTAACAGTTTATATCTCAAATTCAGGCTCAAAAACACCAGAAAATTCAATATTTTGGGGTCCCAGAAGCAATCTGTACATGCCTACTCAGTGCTAGAATATTTTCAAAATATAGGCTAAAAACATGCTAAAAATCGATATTTTAGGTGCCAAAAAGTCGATATCTCAAATAAGCCCAAAACACCAGAAAATTCGATATTTTAGGGTCCCAGAAGTGATCTGTACATGCCTACTCCGTGTTAGAGTATTTTCAAAATACAGGCCCAAAATGCTCAAAATCGATGTTTAGGTGCCCAAAAGTCGATATGTGCATGCATCTTTAGTACCCGTTTATATCTCAAATTCAGGCTCAAAACACCCGAAAATTCGATAATTTGGGGTCCCAGAAGCAATCTGTACATGCCTACTCCGTGTTAGAGTATTTTCAAAATACAGGCCAAAAACATACTGAAAATCGATCTTTTAGGTGCCCAAAAGTCGATATGTGCATGCATCTTCTGTACCCGTTTATATCTCAAATTCTGGACCTAAACACCCGAAAATTCGATATTTTTGGGTCCCAGAAGCGATCTGTACATACCTACTCAGTGCTAGAATGTTTTCAAAATATAGGCTCAAAACATGCTCAAAATCGATATTTTTGGTGCCCAAAGTCAATATGTGTATGCATCTTCTATACTCGTTTATATCTCAAATTCAGGCTCAAAACACCCGAAAATTCGATATTTTGGGGTCCTAGAAGCGATCTGTTCATGACTAGGCACTCAGTGCTAGAATATTTTCAAAATATAGGCTCAAAACATGCTAAAAATCGATATTTTAGGTGCGTAAAGGCGATATCTCAAATTCAGTCCCAAAACACCCGAAAATTCGATATTTAGGGGTCCCAGAAGCGATCTGTACATGCCTACTCCGTGTTAGAGTATTTTCAAAGTACATTCCAGAAAACATACTGAAAATCGATCTTTTAGGTGCCCAAAAGTCGATATGTGCATGCATCTTCTGTACCCGTTTATATATCAAATTCTGGCCCTAAACACCCGAAAATTCGATATTTTTGGGTCCCAGAAGCGATCTGTACATGCCTACTCAGTGCTAGAATGTTTTCAAAATATAGGCTCAAAAAAAGCTCAAAATTGATATATTAGGTGCCCAAAAGTCGATATGTGCATGCATCTTCTGTACTCGTTTATATCTCAAATTCAAGCTCAAAACACCCGAAAATTCAATATTTTGGGGTCCCAGAAGCAATCTGTACATGCCTACTCAGTGCTAGAATATTTTAAAATATAGGCTAAAAACATGCTAAAAATCGATATTTTAGGTGCCAAAAAGTCGATATCTCAAATTAAGGCCCAAAAAACCCGAAAATTCGGCATTTAGAGGTCCCAGAAGCGATCTGTACATGCCTACTCCGTGTTAGAGTATTTTCAAAATTCAGGCCCAAAACATGCTGAAAATCGATATTTTTGGTGCCCAAAGTCAATATGTGTATGAATCTTCTATACTCGTTTATATCTAAAATTCAGGCTCAAAATACCCGAAAATTCGATATTTTGGGGTCCCAGAAGCGATCTGTACATGCCTACTCAGTGCTAGAATGTTTTCAAAATATAGGCACAAAACATGCTCAAAATCGATATTTTAGGTGCCCAAAAGTCGATATGTGCATGCATCTTCTGTACTCGTTTATATCTCAAATTCAAGCTCAAAACACCGGAAAGTTCGATATTTTGGGGTCCCAGAAGCGATCTGTACATGCCTGGCACTCAGTGCTAGAATATTTTCAAATTATAGGCTCAAAACATGCTAAAAATCTATATTTTAGGTGCGTAAAGACGATATCTCAAATTCAGGCCCAAAACACCCAAAAATTCGATATTTTGGGGTCCCAGAAGCGATCTGTACATGCCTATTCCGTGTTAGAGTATTTTCAAAATATAGGCTAAAAACATGCTAAAAATCGATATTTTAGGTGCCAAAAAGTCCATATCTCAAATTCAGTCCCAAAACACCCGCAACTTCGGCATTTAAGGGTGCCAGAAGCGATCTGTACATGCCTACTCAGTGCTAGAATTATTTCAAAATATAGGCTTAAAACATGCTAAAAATCGATATTTTAGGTGCATAAAGGCGAGATCTCAAATTCTGGCCCAAAACACCCGAAAATTCGATATTTAGGGGTCCCAGAAGCGATCTGTACATGCCTACTCCGTGTTAGAGTATTTTCAAAATACAGGCCCAAAACATGCTCAAAATCGATGTTTTAGGTGCCCAAAAGTCGATATGTGCATGCATCATCAGTACCCGTTTATATCTCAAATTCAGGCTCAAAACACCCGAAAATTCGATATTCTGGGGTCAAAGAAACGATCTGTACATGCATACTCCGTGTTAGAGTATTTTCAAAATACATGTCAAAAACATACTGAAAATCGATCTTTTAGGTGCCCAAAAGTCGATATGTGCATGCATCTTCTGTACCCGTTTATATCTCAAATTCTGGCCCTAAACACCCGAAAATTCAATATTTTGGGGTCCCAGAAGCAATCTGTACATGCCTACTCAGTGCTAGAATATTTTTAAAATATAGGCTAAAAACATACTAAAAATCGATATTTTAGGTGCCAAAAAGTCGATATCTCAAATTAAGGCCCAAAACACCCGAAAATTCGATATTTAGGGGACCCAGAAGCGATCTCTACATGCCTACTCCGTGTTAGAGTATTTTCAAAATACAGGCCAAAAACATACTGAAAATCGATCTTTTAGGTGCCCAAAAGTCGATATGTGCATGCATCTTCTGTACCCGTTTATATCTCAAATTCTGGCCCTAAACACCCGAAAATTCGATATTTTGGGGTCCAAGAAGCGATCTGTACATACCTACTCAGTGCTACAATGTTTTCAAAATATATGCTCAAAACATGCTCAAAATCGATATTTTAGGTGCCCAAAAGTCGATATGTGCATGTATCATCTGTACTCGTTTATATCTCAAATTCAAGCTCAAAACACCCGAAAATTCGATATTTTGGGGTCCCAGAAGCGATCTGTACATGCCTACTCAGTGCTAGAATATTTTCAAAATATACGCTAAAAACATGCTAAATATCGATCTTTTAGGTGCCAAAAAGTCGATATCTCAAATTCAGTCCCAAACTACCCGAAAATTCGATATTTAGGGGTCCCAGAAGCAATCTGTACATGCCTACTCCGTGTTAGAGTATTTTCAAAATACAGGCCAAAAACATACTGAAAATCGATCTTTTAGGTGCCCAAAAGTCGATATGTGCATGCATCTTCTGTACCCGTTTATGTCTCAAATTCTGGCCCTAAACACCTGAAAATTCGATATTTTGGGGTCCCAGAAGCGATCTGTACATGCCTACATCGTGTTAGAGTATTTTCAATATTCAGGCCCAAAACATGCTGAAAATCGATATTTTTGGTGCCCAAAGTCAATATGTGTATGCATCTTCTATACTCGTTTATATCTCAAATTCAGGCTCAAAACACCCGAAAATTCGATATTTTGGGGTCCCAGAAGCGATCTGTACATGCCTACTCAGTGCTAGAATGTTTTCAAAATATAGGCTTAAAACATGCTCAAAATCGATATTTTAGGTTCCCAAAAGTCGATATGTGCATGCATCTTCTGTACTCGTTTATATCTCAAATTCAGGCTCAGAACATCCGAAAATTCGATATTTTGGGGTCCCAGAAGAGATCTGTACATGCCTACTCAGTGCTAGAATATTTTCAAAATATAGGCTAAAAACATGCTAAAAATCGATATTTTAGGTGTGTAAAGGCGATATCTCAAATTCAGGCCCAAAACACCCGAAAATTCGATATTATGGGGTCCCAGAAGCGATCTGTACATGCCTACTCCGTGTTAGAGTATTTACAAAATACAGGCCCAAAACATGCTCAAAATCGATGTTTTAGGTGCCCAAAAGTCGATATGTGCATGCATCTTCAGTACCCGTTTATATCTCAAATTAAGTCCCAAAACACCCGAAAATTCGATATTTAGGGGTCCCAGAAGCAATCTGTACATGCCTACTCCGTGTTAGAGTATTTTCAAAATACATGCCCAAAATATGCTGAAAATCGATATTATAGATGCCCAAAGTCAATATGTGCATGTATCTTCTGTACCCGTTTATATCTCAAATTCAGGCTGAAAACACCCGAAAATTCAATATTTTGGGGTCCCAGAAGCAATCTGTACATGCCTACTCAGTGCTAGAATATTTTCAAAATATAGGCTAAAAACATGCTAAAAATCGATATTTTAGGTGCCAAAAAGTCGATATCTCAAATTAAGGCCCAAAACACCCGAAAATTCGATATTTAGTGGTCCCAGAAGCGATCTCTACATGCCTACTCAGTGCTAGAATGTTTTCAAAATATAGGCACAAAACATGCTCAAAATCGATATTTTAGGTGCCCAAAAGTCGATATGTGCATGCATCTTCTGTACTCGTTTATATCTCAAATTCAAGCTCAAAACACCGGAAAGTTCGATATTTTGGGGTCCCAGAAGCGATCTGTACATGCCTGGCACTCAGTGCTAGAATATTTTCAAATTATAGGCTCAAAACATGCTAAAAATCTATATTTTTGGTGCGTAAAGACGATATCTCAAATTCAGGCCCAAAACACCCAAAAATTCGATATTTTGGGGTCCCAGAAGCGATCTGTACATGCCTACTCAGTGCTAGAATTATTTCAAAATATAGGCTTAAAACATGCTAAAAATCGATATTTTAGGTGCATAAAGGCGAGATCTCAAATTCAGGCCCAAAACACCCGAAAATTCGATATTTAGGGGTCCCAGAAGCGATCTGTACATGCCTACTCCGTGTTAGAGTATTTTCAAAATACAGGCCCAAAACATGCTCAAAATCGATGTTTTAGGTGCCCAAAAGTCGATATGTGCATGCAACATCAGTACCCGTTTATATCTCAAATTCAGGCTCAAAACACCCGAAAATTCGATATTCTGGGGTCAAAGAAACGATCTGTACATGCATACTCCGTGTTAGAGTATTTTCAAAATACATGTCAAAAACATACTGAAAATCGATCTTTTAGGTGCCCAAAAGTCGATATGTGCATGCATCTTCTGTACCCGTTTATATCTCAAATTCTGGCCCTAAACACCCGAAAATTCAATATTTTGGGGTCCCAGAAGCAATCTGTACATGCCTACTCAGTGCTAGAATATTTTTAAAATATAGGCTAAAAACATGCTAAAAATCGATATTTTAGGTGCCAAAAAGTCGATATCTCAAATTAAGGCCCAAAACACCCGAAAATTCGATATTTAGGGGACCCAGAAGCGATCTCTACATGCCTACTCCGTGTTAGAGTATTTTCAAAATACAGGCCAAAAACATACTGAAAATCGATCTTTTAGGTGCCCAAAAGTCGATATGTGCATGCATCTTCTGTACCCGTTTATATCTCAAATTCTGGCCCTAAACACCCGAAAATTCGATATTTTGGGGTCCCAGAAGCGATCTGTACATACCTACTCAGTGCTACAATGTTTTCAAAATATATGCTCAAAACATGCTCAAAATCGATATTTTAGGTGCCCAAAAGTCGATATGTGCATGTATCATCTGTACTCGTTTATATCTCAAATTCAAGCTCAAAACACCCGAAAATTCGATATTTTGGGGTCCCAGAAGCGATCTGTACATGCCTACTCAGTGCTAGAATATTTTCAAAATATAGGCTAAAAACATGCAAAAAATCGATATTTTAGGTGCCAAAAAGTCCATATCTCAAATTCAGTCCCAAAACACCCGCAACTTCGGCATTTAGGGGTCCCAGAAGCGATCTGTACATGCCTACTCCGTGTTAGAGTATTTTCAAAATTCAGGCCCAAAACATGGTGAAAATCGATATTTTTGGTGCCCAAAGTCAATATGTGTATGCATCTTCTATACTCGTTTATATCTCAAATTCAGGCTCAAAACACCCGAAAATTCGATATTTTGGGGTCCCAGAAGCGATCTGTTCATGCCTACTCAGTGCTAGAATGTTTTTAAAATAGAGGCTCAAAATATGCTCAAAATCGATATTTTAGGTGCCCAAAAGTCGATATGTGCATGCATCTTCTGTACCCATTTATATCTCAAATTCTGGCTCAAAACACCCGAAAATTCAATATTTTGGGGTCCCAGAAGCAATCTGTACATGCCTACTCAGTGCTAGAATATTTTCAAAATATACGCTAAAAACATGCTAAAAATCGATCTTTTAGGTGCCAAAAAGTCGATATCTCAAATTCAGTCCCAAACTACCCGAAAATTCGATATTTAGGGGTCCCAGAAGCAATCTGTACATGCCTACTCGGTGTTAGAGTATTTTCAAAATACAGGCCAAAAACATACTGAAAATCGATCTTTTAGGTGCCCAAAAGTCGATATGTGCATGCATCTTCTGTACCCGTTTATGTCTCAAATTCTGGCCCTAAACACCTGAAAATTCGATATTTTGGGGTCCCAGAAGCGATCTGTACATGCCTACATCGTGTTAGAGTATTTTCAATATTCAGGCCCAAAACATGCTGAAAATCGATATTTTTGGTGCCCAAAGTCAATATGTGTATGCATCTTCTATACTCGTTTATATCTCAAATTCAGGCTCAAAACACCCGAAAATTCGATATTTTGGGGTCCCAGAAGCGATCTGTACATGCCTACTCAGTGCTAGAATGTTTTCAAAATATAGGCTTAAAACATGCTCAAAATCGATATTTTAGGTGCCCAAAAGTCGATATGTGCATGCATCTTCTGTACTCGTTTATATCTCAAATTCAGGCTCAGAACATCCGAAAATTCGATATTTTGGGGTCCCAGAAGAGATCTGTACATGCCTACTCAGTGCTAGAATATTTTCAAAATATAGGCTAAAAACATGCTAAAAATCGATATTTTAGGTGTGTAAAGGCGATATCTCAAATTCAGGCCCAAAACACCCGAAAATTCGATATTATGGGGTCCCAGAAGCGATCTGTACATGCCTACTCCGTGTTAGAGTATTTACAAAATACAGGCCCAAAACATGCTCAAAATCGATGTTTTAGGTGCCCAAAAGTCGATATGTGCATGCAACATCAGTACCCGTTTATATCTCAAATTCAGGCTCAAAACACCCGAAAATTCGATATTCTGGGGTCAAAGAAACGATCTGTACATGCATACTCCGTGTTAGAGTATTTTCAAAATACATGTCAAAAACATACTGAAAATCGATCTTTTAGGTGCCCAAAAGTCGATATGTGCATGCATCTTCTGTACCCGTTTATATCTCAAATTCTGGCCCTAAACACCCGAAAATTCAATATTTTGGGGTCCCAGAAGCAATCTGTACATGCCTACTCAGTGCTAGAATATTTTTAAAATATAGGCTAAAAACATGCTAAAAATCGATATTTTAGGTGCCAAAAAGTCGATATCTCAAATTAAGGCCCAAAACACCCGAAAATTCGATATTTAGGGGACCCAGAAGCGATCTCTACATGCCTACTCCGTGTTAGAGTATTTTCAAAATACAGGCCAAAAACATACTGAAAATCGATCTTTTAGGTGCCCAAAAGTCGATATGTGCATGCATCTTCTGTACCCGTTTATATCTCAAATTCTGGCCCTAAACACCCGAAAATTCGATATTTTGGGGTCCCAGAAGCGATCTGTACATACCTACTCAGTGCTACAATGTTTTCAAAATATATGCTCAAAACATGCTCAAAATCGATATTTTAGGTGCCCAAAAGTCGATATGTGCATGTATCATCTGTACTCGTTTATATCTCAAATTCAAGCTCAAAACACCCGAAAATTCGATATTTTGGGGTCCCAGAAGCGATCTGTACATGCCTACTCAGTGCTAGAATATTTTCAAAATATAGGCTAAAAACATGCAAAAAATCGATATTTTAGGTGCCAAAAAGTCCATATCTCAAATTCAGTCCCAAAACACCCGCAACTTCGGCATTTAGGGGTCCCAGAAGCGATCTGTACATGCCTACTCCGTGTTAGAGTATTTTCAAAATTCAGGCCCAAAACATGGTGAAAATCGATATTTTTGGTGCCCAAAGTCAATATGTGTATGCATCTTCTATACTCGTTTATATCTCAAATTCAGGCTCAAAACACCCGAAAATTCGATATTTTGGGGTCCCAGAAGCGATCTGTTCATGCCTACTCAGTGCTAGAATGTTTTTAAAATAGAGGCTCAAAATATGCTCAAAATCGATATTTTAGGTGCCCAAAAGTCGATATGTGCATGCATCTTCTGTACCCATTTATATCTCAAATTCTGGCTCAAAACACCCGAAAATTCAATATTTTGGGGTCCCAGAAGCAATCTGTACATGCCTACTCAGTGCTAGAATATTTTCAAAATATACGCTAAAAACATGCTAAAAATCGATCTTTTAGGTGCCAAAAAGTCGATATCTCAAATTCAGTCCCAAACTACCCGAAAATTCGATATTTAGGGGTCCCAGAAGCAATCTGTACATGCCTACTCGGTGTTAGAGTATTTTCAAAATACAGGCCAAAAACATACTGAAAATCGATCTTTTAGGTGCCCAAAAGTCGAAATGTGCATGCATCTTCTGTACCCGTTTATGTCTCAAATTCTGGCCCTAAACACCTGAAAATTCGATATTTTGGGGTCCCAGAAGCGATCTGTACATGCCTACATCGTGTTAGAGTATTTTCAATATTCAGGCCCAAAACATGCTGAAAATCGATATTTTTGGTGCCCAAAGTCAATATGTGTATGCATCTTCTATACTCGTTTATATCTCAAATTCAGGCTCAAAACACCCGAAAATTCGATATTTTGGGGTCCCAGAAGCGATCTGTACATGCCTACTCAGTGCTAGAATGTTTTCAAAATATAGGCTTAAAACATGCTCAAAATCGATATTTTAGGTGCCCAAAAGTCGATATGTGCATGCATCTTCTGTACTCGTTTATATCTCAAATTCAGGCTCAGAACATCCGAAAATTCGATATTTTGGGGTCCCAGAAGAGATCTGTACATGCCTACTCAGTGCTAGAATATTTTCTAAATATAGGCTAAAAACATGCTAAAAATCGATATTTTAGGTGTGTAAAGGCGATATCTCAAATTCAGGCCCAAAACACCCGAAAATTCGATATTATGGGGTCCCAGAAGCGATCTGTACATGCCTACTCCGTGTTAGAGTATTTACAAAATACAGGCCCAAAACATGCTCAAAATCGATGTTTTAGGTGCCCAAAAGTCGATATGTGCATGCATCTTCAGAACCCGTTTATATCTCAAATTAAGTCCCAAAACACCCGAAAATTCGATATTTAGGGGTCCCAGAAGCAATCTGTACATGCCTACTCCGTGTTAGAGTATTTTCAAAATACATGCCCAAAATATGCTGAAAATCGATATTATAGATGCCCAAAGTCAATATGTGCATGTATCTTCTGTACCCGTTTATATCTCAAATTCAGGCTCAAAACACCCGAAAATTCAATATTTTGGGGTCCCAGAAGCAATCTGTACATGCCTACTCAGTGCTAGAATATTTTCAAAATATAGGCTAAAAACATGCTAAAAATCGATATTTTAGGTGCCAAAAAGTCGATATCTCAAATTAAGGCCCAAAACACCCGAAAATTCGATATTTTGGGGTCCTAGAAGCGATCTCTACATGCCTACTCAGTGCTAGAATGTTTTCAAAATATAGGCTCAAAACATGCTCAAAATCGATATTTTAGGTGCCCAAAAGTCGATATGTGCATGCATCTTCTGTACTCGTTTATATCTCAAATTCAAGCTCAAAACACCCGAAAATTCGATATTTTGGGTCCCAGAAGCGATCTGTACATGCCTACTCAGTGCTAGAATATTTTCAAATTATAGGCTCAAAACATGCTAAAAATCGATATTTTAGGTGCGTCAAGGCGATATCTCAAATTCAGTCCCAAAACACCCGAAAATTCGATATTTAGGGGTCCCAGAATCGATCTGTACATGCCTACTCAGTGTTAAAGTAATTTCAAAATACAGGCCCAAAACATGCTGAAAATCGATATATTAGATGCCCCAAGTCAATATGTGCATGTATCTTCTGTACCCGTTTATATCTCAAATTCAGGCTCAAAACACCCGAAAATTCAATATTTTGGGGTCCCAGAAGCAATCTGTACATGCCTACGAAGTGCTAGAATATTTTCAAAATATAGGCTAAAAACATGCTAAAAATCGACATTTTAGGTGCCAAAAAGTCGATATCTCAAATTCAGTCCCAAAACACCCGAAAATTCGTCATTTAGGGGTCCCAGAAGCAATCAGTACATGCCTACTCCGTGTTAGAGTATTTTCAAAATACATGCTCAAAACATACTGAAAAACGATCTTTTAGGTGCACAAAAGTCGATATGTGCATGCATCTTCAGTACCCGTTTATATCTCAAATTCAGGCTCAAAACACCCGAAAATTCAATATTTTGGGGTCCCAGAAGCAATCTGTACATGCCTACTCAGTGTTAGAGTATTTTCAAAATACAGGCCCAAAACATGCTGAAAATCGATATTTTAGATGCCCAAAGTCAATATGTGCATGTATCTTCTGTACCCGTTTATATCTCAAATTCAGGCTCAAAACACCCGAAAATTCAATATTTTGGGGTCCCAGAAGCAATCTGTACATGCCTACACAGTGCTAGAATATTTTCAAAATATAGGCTAAAAACATGCTTAAAATCGACATTTTAGGTGCCAAAAAATCGATATCTCAAATTCAGTCCCAAAACACCCGAAAATTCGATATTTAGAGGTCCCAGAAGGTATCTGTACATGCCTACTCCGTGTTAGAGTATTTTCAAAATACAGGCCAAAAACATACTGAAAATCGATCTTTTAGGTGCCCAAAAGTCGATATGTGCATGCATCTTCTGTACCTGTTTATATCTCAAATTCTGGCCCTAAACACCCGAAAATTCGATATTTTGGGGTCCCAGAAGCGATCTGTACATGCCTACTCCGTGTTAGAGTATTTTCAAAATTCAGGCCCAAAACATGCTGAAAATCGATATTTTTGGTGCCCAAAGTCAATATGTGCATGTATCTTCTGTACCCGTTTATATCTGAAATTCAGGCTCAAAATACCCGAAAATTCAATATTTTGGGGTCCCAGAAGCAATCTGTACATGCCTACTCAGTGCTAGAATATTTTCAAAATATAGGCTAAAAACATGCTAAAAATCGACATTTTAGGTGCCAAAAAATCGATATCTCAAATTCAGTCCCAAAACACCCGAAAATTCGATATTTAGAGGTCCCAGAAGGTATCTGTGCATGCCTACTCCGTGTTAGAGTATTTTCAAAATACAGGCCAAAAACATACTGAAAATCGATCTTTTAGGTGCCAAAAAGTCGATATCTCAAATTCAGTCCCAAAACACCCGAAAATTCGATATTTAGGGGTCCCAGAAGCGATCTGTACATGCCTACTCTGTGTTAGAGTATTTTCAAAATACATGCTCAAAACATACTGAAAATTGATCTTTTAGGTGCACAAAAGTCGATATGTGCATGCATCTTCAGTACCCGTTTATATCTCAAATTCAGGCTCAAAACACCCGAAAATTCGATACTTTGGGGTCCCAGAAGCGATCTGTTCATGCCTACTCAGTGCTAGAATGTTTTTAAAATATAGGCTCAAAACATGCTCAAAATCGATATTTTAGGTGCCCAAAAGTCGATATGTGCATGCATCTTCTGTACCCATTTATATCTCAAATTCAGGCTCAAAACACCCGAAAATTCGATACTTTGGGGTCCCAGAAGCGATCTGTTCATGCCTACTCAGTGCTAGAATGTTTTTAAAATATAGGCTCAAAACATGCTCAAAATCGATATTTTAGGTGCCCAAAAGTCGATATGTGCATGCATCTTCTGTACCCATTTATATCTCAAATTCTGGCTCAAAACACCCGAAAATTCAATATTTTGGGGTCCCAGAAGCAATCTGTACATGCCTACTCAGTGCTAGAATATTTTCAAAATATACGCTAAAAACATGCTAAAAATCGATCTTTTAGGTGCCAAAAAGTCGATATCTCAAATTCAGTCCCAAACTACCCGAAAATTCGATATTTAGGGGTCCCAGAAGCGATCTGTACATGCCTACTCCGTGTTAGAGTATTTTCAAAATACAGGCCAAAAACATACTGAAAATCGATCTTTTAGGTGCCCAAAAGTCGATATGTGCATGCATCTTCTGTACCCGTTTATTTCTCAAATTCTGGCCCTAAACACCTGAAAATTCGATATTTTGGGGTCCCAGAAGCGATCTGTACATGCCTACATCGTGTTAGAGTATTTTCAATATTCAGGACCAAAACATGCTGAAAATCGATATTTTTGGTGCCCAAAGTCAATATGTGTATGCATCTTCTATACTCGTTTATATCTCAAAATCAGGCTCAAAACACCCGAAAATTCGATATTTTGGGGTCCCAGAAGCGATCTGTACATGCCTACTCAGTGCTAGAATGTTTTCAAAATATAGGCTTAAAACATGCTCAAAATCGATATTTTAGGTGCCCAAAAGTCGATATGTGCATGCATCTTCTGTACTCGTTTATATCTCAAATTCAGGCTCAGAACACCCGAAAATTCGATATTTTGGGGTCAAAGAAGAGATCTGTACATGCCTACTCAGTGCTAGAATATTTTCAAAATATAGGCTAAAAACATGCTAAAAATCGATATTTTAGGTGTGTAAAGGCGATATCTCAAATTCAGGCCCAAAACACCCGAAAATTCGATATTATGGGGTCCCAGAAGCGATCTGTACATGCCTACTCCGTGTTAGAGTATTTACAAAATACAGGCTCAAAACATGCTCAAAATCGATGTTTTAGGTGCCCAAAAGTCGATATGTGCATGCATCTTCAGTACCCGTTTATATCTCAAATTAAGGCCCAAAACACCCGAAAATTCGATATTTAGGGGTCCCAGAAGCGATCTGTACATGCCTACTCCGTGTTAGAGTATTTTCAAAATACATGCCCAAAACATGCTGAAAATCGATATTATAGATGCCCAAAGTCAATATGTGCATGTATCTTCTGTACGCGTTTATATCTCAAATTCAGGCTCAAAACACCCGAAAATTCAATATTTTGGGGTCCCAGAAGCAATCTGTACATGCCTACTCAGTGCTAGAATATTTTCAAAATATAGGCTAAAAACATGCTAAAAATCGATATTTTAGGTGCCAAAAAGTCGGTATCTCAAATTAAGGCCCAAAACACCCGAAAATTCGATATTTAGGGGTCCCAGAAGCAATCTGTACATGCCTACTCCGTGTTAGAGTATTTTCAAATTACAGGCCAAAAACATACTGAAAATCGATCTTTTAGGTGCCCAAAAGTCGATATGTGCATGCATCTTCTGTACCCGTTTATATCTCAAATTCTGGCCCTAAACACCCGAAAATTCGATATTTTTGGGTCCCAGAAGCGATCTGTACATACCTACTCAGTGCTAGAATGTTTTCAAAATATAGGCTCAAAACATGCTCAAAATCGATATTTTTGGTGCCCAAAGTCAATATGTGTATGCATCTTCTATACTCGTTTATATCTCAAATTCAGGCTCAAAACACCCGAAAATTCGATATTTTGGGGTCCTAGAAGCGATCTGTTCATGACTAGGCACTCAGTGCTAGAATATTTTCAAAATATAGGCTCAAAACTTGCTAAAAATCGATATTTTATGTGCGTAAAGGCGATATCTCAAATTCAGTCCCAAAACACCCGAAAATTCTATATTTAGGGGTCCCAAAAGCGATCTGTACATGCCTACTCCGTGTTAGAGTATTTTCAAAGTACATTCCAAAAACATACTGAAAATCGATCTTTTAGGTGCCCAAAAGTCGATATGTGCATGCATCTTCTGTACCCGTTTATATCTCCAATTCTGGCCCTAAACACCCGAAAATTCGATATTTTTGGGTCCCAGAAGCGATCTGTACATGCCTACTCAGTGCTAGAATGTTTTCAAAATATAGGCTCAAAACATGCTCAAAATCGATATTTTAGGTGCCCAAAAGTCGATATCTCAAATTAAGGCCCAAAACACCCGAAAATTCGATATTTAGGGGTCCCAGATGCGATCTGTACAAGCCTACTCCGTGTTAGAGTATTTTCAAAATACAGGCCCAAAACATGCTCAAAATCGATGTTTTAGGTGCCAAAAAGTCGATATGTTCATTCACCTTCAGTACCCCTTTATATCTCAAATTCAGGCTCAAAACACCCGAAAATTCGATATTTTGGGGTCCCAGAAGAGATTTGTACATGCCTACTCCGTGTTACAGTATTTTCAAAATACATGCTCAAAACATGCTGAAAATCGATATTTTAGATTCCCAAAGTCAATATGTGCATGTATCTTCTGTACCCGTTTATATCTCAAATTCAGGCTCAAAACACCCGAAAATTCAATATTTTGGGGTCCCAGAAGCAATCTGTACATGCCTACTCAGTGCTAGAATATTTTCAAAATATAGGCTAAAAACATGCTAAAAATCGATAATTTAGATGCCCAAAGTCAATATGTACATGTATCTTCTGTAACAGTTTATATCTCAAATTCAGGCTCAAAAACACCAGAAAATTCAATATTTTGGGGTCCCAGAAGCAATCTGTACATACCTACTCAGTGCTAGAATATTTTCAAAATATAGGCTAAAAACATGCTAAAAATCGATATTTTAGGTGCCAAAAAGTCGATATCTCAAATAAGCCCAAAACACCAGAAAATTCGATATTTTAGGGTCCCAGAAGTGATCTGTACATGCCTACTCCGTGTTAGAGTATTTTCAAAATACAGGCCCAAAACATGCTCAAAATCGATGTTTTAGGTGCCCAAAAGTCGATGTGTGCATGCATCTTTAGTACCCGTTTATATCTCAAATTCAGGCTCAAAATACCCGAAAATTCGATATTTTGGGGTCCCAGAAGCAATCTGTACATGCCTACTCCGTGTTAGAGTATTTTCAAAATACAGGCCAAAAACATACTGAAAATCGATCTTTTAGGTGCCCAAAAGTCGATATGTGCATGCATCTTCTGTACCCGTTTATATCTCAAATTCTGGCCCTAAACACCCGAAAATTCGATATTTTTGGGTCCCAGAAGCGATCTGTACATACCTACTAAGTGCTAGAATGTTTTCAAAATATAGGCTCAAAACATGCTCAAAATCGATATTTTTGGTGCCCAAAGTCAATATGTGTATGCATCTTCTATACTCGTTTATATCTCAAATTCAGGCTCAAAACACCCGAAAATTCGATATTTTGGGGTCCTAGAAGCGATCTGTTCATGACTAGGCACTCAGTGCTAGAATATTTTCAAAATATAGGCTCAAAACATGCTAAAAATCGATATTTTAGGTGCGTAAAGGCGATATCTCAAATTCAGTCCCAAAACACCCGAAAATTCGATATTTAGGGGTCCCAGAAGCGATCTGTACATGCCTACTCCGTGTTGGAGTATTTTCAAAGTACATTCCAAAAACATACTGAAAATCGATCTTTTAGGTGCCCAAAAGTCGATATGTGCATGCATCTTCTGTACCCGTTTATATATCAAATTCTGGCCCTAAACACCCGAAAGTTCGATATTTTTGGGTCCCAGAAGCGATCTGTACATGCCTACTCAGTGCTAGAATGTTTTCAAAATATAGGTTAAAAAAAAGCTCAAAATCGATATATTAGGTGCCCAAAAGTCGATATGTGCATGCATCTTCTGTACTCGTTTATATCTCAAATTCAAGCTCAAAACACCCGAAAATTCAATATTTTGGGGTCCCAAAAGCAATCTGTACATGCCTTCTCAGTGCTAGAATATTTTCAAAATATATGCTAAAAACATGCTAAAAATCGATATTTTAGGTGCCAAAAAGTCGATATCTCAAATTAAGGCCCAAAACACCCAAAAATTCGGCATTTAGAGGTCCCAGAAGCGATCTGTACATGCCTACTCCGTGTTAGAGTATTTTCAAAATTCAGGCCCAAAACATGCTGAAAATCGAAATTTTGGTGCCCAAAGTCAATATGTGTATGAATCTTCTATACTCGTTTATATCTAAAATTCAGGCTCAAAATACCCGAAAATTCGATATTTTGGGGTCCCAGAAGCGATCTGTACATGCCTACTCAGTGCTAGAATGTTTTTAAAATATAGGCTCAAAACATGCTCAAAATCGATATTTTAGGTGCCCAAAAGTCGATATGTGCATGTATTTTCTGTAACCGTTTATATCTCAAATTTAGGCTCAAAACACCCGAAAATTCAATATTTTGGGGTCCCAGAAGCAATCTGTACATGCCTACTCAGTGCTAGAATATTTTCAAAATATAGGCTAAAAACATGCTAAAAATCGATATTTTAAGTGTGTAAAGGCGATATCTCAAATTCAGGCCCAAAACACCCGAAAATTCGATATTATGGGGTCCCAGAAGCGATCTGTACATGCCTACTTTGTGTTAGAGTATTTACAAAATACAGGCCCAAAACATGCTCAAAATCGATGTTTTAGGTGATCAAAAGTCGATATGTGCATGCATCTTCAGTACCCGTTTATATCTCAAATTCATGCTCAAAACATCCGAAAATTCGATATTTTGGGGTCCCAGAAGCGATCTGTACATGCCTACTCCGTGTTAGAGTATTTTCAAAATACATGGCCAAAACATGTTGAAAATCGATATTTTAGGTGCCCAAAACTCGATATGTGCATGCATCTTCTGTACCCGTTTATATCTCAAATTCTGGCCCTAAACACCCGAAAATTCAATATTTTGGGGTCCCAGAAGCAATCTGTACATGCCTACTCAGTGCTAGAATATTTTCAAAATATAGGCTAAAAACATGCTAAAAATCGATATTTTAGGTGCCAAAAAGTCGATATCTCAAATTAAGGCTCAAAACACCCGAAAATTCGATATTTAGGGGTCCCAGAAGCGATCTGTACATGCTTACTCCGTGGTAGAGTATTTTCAAAATACAGGCCCAAAACATGCTCAAAATCGATGTTTTAGGTGACAAAAAGTCGATATGTGCATGCATCTTCAGTACCCGTTTATATCTCAAATTCAGGCTCAAAACACCCGAAAATTCAATATTTTGGGGTCCCAGAAGCGATCTGTACATGCCTACTCCGTGTTAGAGTATTTTCAAAATACATGCCCAAAACATGCTGAAAATCGATATTATAGATGCCCAAAGTCAATATGTGCATGTATCTTCTGTACCCGTTTATATCTCAAATTCAGGCTCAAAACACCCGAAAATTCAATATTTTGGGGTCCCAGAAGCAATCTGTACATGCCTACACAGTGCTAGAATATTTTCAAAATATAGGCTAAAAATATGCTAAAATTCGACATTTTAGGTGCCAAAAAATCGATATCTCAAATTCAGTCCCAAAACACCCAAAAATTCGATATTTAGAGGTCCCAGAAGGTATCTGTACATGCCTACTCCGTGTTAGAGTATTTTCAAAATACAGGCCAAAAACATACTGAAAATCGATCTTTTAGGTGCCCAAAAGTCGATATGTGCATGCATCTTCTGTACCCGTTTATATCTCAAATTCTGGCTCAAAACACCCGAAAATTCGATATTTTGGGGTCCCAGAAGCGATCTGTACATGCCTACTCCGTGTTAGAGTATTTTCAAAATTCAGGCCCAAAACATGCTGAAAAACGATATTTTTGGTGCCCAAAGTCAATATGTGCATGTATCTTCTGTACCCGTTTATATCTCAAATTCAGGCTCAAAACACCCGAAAATTCAATATTTTGGGGTCCCAGAAGCAATCTGTACATGCCTACTCAGTGCTAGAATATTTTCAAAATATAGGCTAAAAACATGCTAAAAATCGATCTTTTAGGTGCCAAAAAGTCGATATCTCAAATTCAGTCCCAAAACACCCGAAAATTCGATATTTAGGGGTCCCAGAAGCGATCTGTACACTCCGTGTTAGAGTATTTTCAAAATACACGCTCAAAACATACTGAAAATCGATCTTTTAGGTGCACAAAAGTCGATATGTGCATGCATCTTCAGTACCCGTTTATATCTCAAATTCAGGCTCAAAACAACCGAAAATTCAATATTTTGGGGTGACAGAAGCAATCTGTACATGCCTACTCAGTGTTAGAGTATTTTCAAAATACAGGCCCAAAACATGCTGAAAATCGATATTTTGGATGCCCAAAGTCAATATGTGCATGTATCTTCTGTACCCGTTTATATCTCAAATTCTGGCTCAAAACACCCGAAAATTCAATATTTTGGGGTCCCAGAAGCAATCTGTACATGCCTACACAGTGCTAGAATATTTCCAAAATATAGGCTAAAAACATGCTAAAAATCGACATTTTAGGTGCCAAAAAATCAATATCTCAAATTCAGTCCCAATACACCCGAAAATTCGATATTTAGAGGTCCCAGAAGGTATTTGTACATGCCTACTCCGTGTTAGAGTATTTTCAAAATACAGGCTTAAAACATGCTGAAAATCGATCTTTTAGGTGCCCAAAAGTCGATATGATCCCGTTTATATCTCAAATTCTGGCCCTAAACACCCGAAAATTCGATATTTTGGGGTCCCAGAAGCGATCTGTACATGCCTACTCCGTTTTAGAGTATTTTCAAAATTCAGGCCCAAAACATGCTGAAAATCGATATTTTTGGTGCCCAAAGTCAATATGTGCATGTATCTTCTGTACCCGTTTATATCTCAAATTCAGGCTCAAAACACCCGAAAATTCAATATTTTGGGGTCCCAGAAGCAATCTGTACAGTGCTAGAATATTTTCAAAATATAGGCTAAAAACATGCTAAAAATCGATCTTTTAAGTGCCAAAAAGTCGATATCTCAAATTCAGTCCCAAAACACCCGAAAATTCGATATTTAGAGGTCCCAGAAGCGATCTGTACATGCCTACTCCGTGTTAGAGTATTTTCAAAATACATGCTCAAAACATACTGAAAATCGATCTTTTAGGTGCACAAAAGTCGATATGTGCATGCATCTTCAGTACCCGTTTATATCTCAAATTCAGGCTCAAAACACCCGAAAATTCAATATTTTGGGGTCCCAGAAGCAATCTGTACATGCCTACTCAGTGTTAGAGTATTTTCAAAATACAGGCCCAAAACATGCTGAAAATCGATATTTTAGATGCCCAAGGTCAATATGTGCATGTATCATCTGTACCCGTTTATATCTCAAATTCAGGCTCAAAACACCCGAAAATTCAATATTTTGGGGTCCCAGAAGCAATCTGTACATGCCTACACAGTGCTAGAATATTTTCAAAATATAGGCTAAAAACATGCTAAAAATCGATCTTTTAGGTTCCAAAAAATCGATATCTCAAATTCAGTCCCAAAACACCCGAAAATTCGATATTTAGAGGTCCCAGAAGGTATCTGTACATGCCTACTCCGTGTTAGAGTATTTTCAAAATACAGGCCAAAAACATACTGAAAATCGATCTTTTAGGTGCCCAAAAGTCGATATGTGCATGCATCTTCTGTACCCGTTTATATCTCAAATTCTGACTCAAAACACCCGAAAATTCAATATTTTGGGGTCCCAGAAGCAATCTGTACATGCCTACTCAGTGCTAGAATATTTTCAAAATATAGGCTAAAAACATGCTAAAAATCGATCTTTTACGTGCTAAAAAGTCGATATCTCAAATTCAGTCCCAAAACACCCGAAAATTCGATATTTAGGGGTCCCAGAAGCGATCTGTACATCCCTACTCCTTGTTAGAGTATTTTCAAAATACATGCTCAAAACATACTGAAAATCGATCTTTTAGGTGCACAAAAGTCGATATGTGCATGCATCTTCTGTACCGGTTTATATCTCAAATTCTGGCCCTAAACACCCGAAAATTCGATATTTAGGGGTCCCAGAAGCGATCTGTACATGCCTACTCCGTGTTAGAGTATTTTCAAAATACATGCTCAAAACCTACTGAAAATCGATCTTTTAGGTGCACAAAAGTCGATATGTGCATGCATCTTCTGTACCCGTTTATATCTCAAATTCAGGCTCAAAACACCCGAAAATTCGATATTTTGGGGTCCCAGAAGCGATCTGTACATGCCTACTCCGTGTTAGAGTATTTTCAAAATTCAGGCCCAAAACATGCTGAAAAACGATATTTTTGGTGCCCAAAGTCAATATGTGCATGTATCTTCTGTACCCGTTTATATCTCAAATTCAGGCTCAAAACACCCGAAAATTCAATATTTTGGGGTCCCAGAAGCAATCTGTACATGCCTACTCAGTGCTAGAATATTTTCAAAATATAGGCTAAAAACATGCTAAAAATCGATCTTTTAGGTGCCAAAAAGTCGATATCTCAAATTCAGTCCCAAAACACCCGAAAATTCGATATTTAGGGGTCCCAGAAGCGATCTGTACACTCCGTGTTAGAGTATTTTCAAAATACACGCTCAAAACATACTGAAAATCGATCTTTTAGGTGCACAAAAGTCTATATGTGCATGCATCTTCAGTACCCGTTTATATCTCAAATTCATGCTCAAAACACCCGAAAATTCAATATTTCGGGGTCCCAGAAGCAATCTGTACATGCCTACTCCGTGTTAGAGTATTTTCAAAATACAGGCCAGAAACATACTGAAAATCGATCTTTTAGGTTCCCAAAAAGTCGATATGTGCATGCATCTTCAGTACCCGTTTATATCTCAAATTCAGGCTCAAAACACCCGAAAATTCAATATTTTGGGGTCCCAGAAGCAATCTGTACATGCCTACTCAGTGTTAGAGTATTTTCAAAATACAGGCCCAAAACATGCTGAAAATCGATATTTTAGATGCCCAAAGTCAATATGTGCATGTATCGTCTGTACCCGTTTATATCTCAAATTCATGCTCAAAACACCCGAAAATTCAATATTTCGGGGTCCCAGAAGCAATCTGTACATGCCTACACAGTGCTAGAATATTTTCAAAATATAGGCTAAAAACATGCTAAAAATCGACATTTTAGGTGCCAAAAAATCGATATCTCAAATTCCGTCCCAAAACACTCGAAAATTCGATATTTAGAGGTCGCAGAAGGTATCTGTACATGCCTACTCCGTGTTAGAGTATTTTCAAAATACAGGCCCAACTTACTGAAAATCGATCTTTTAGGTGCCCAAAAGTCGATATGTGCATGCATCTTCTGTACCCGTTTATATCTCAAATACTGGCTCAAAACACCCGAAAATTCAATATTTTGATGTCCCAAAAGCAATCTGTACATGCCTACTCAGTGCTAGAATATTTTCAAAATATAGGCTAAAAACATGCTAAAAATCGATCTTTTAGGTGCCAAAAAGTCGATATCTCAAATTCAGTCCCAAAACACCCAAAAATTCGATATTTAGGGGTCCCAGAAGCGATCTGTACATGCCTACTCCGTGTTAGATATTTTCAAAATACATGCTCAAAACAAACGGAAAATCGATCTTTTAGGTGCACAAAAGTCGATATGTGCATGCATCTTCTGTACCCGTTTATATCTCAAATTCTGGCCCTAAACACCCGAAAATTCTATATTTTGGGGTCCCAGAAGCGATCTGTACATGCCTACTCCGTGTTAGAGTATTTTCAAAATTCAGGCCCAAAACATGCTGAAAATCGATATTTTTGGTGCCCAAAGTCAATATGTGCATGTATCTTCTGTACCCGTTTATATCTCAAATTCAGGCTCAAAACACCCGAAAATTCAATATTTTGGTGTCCCAGAAGCAATCTGTACATGCCTACACATTGCTAGAATATTTTCAAAATATAGGCTAAAAATATACTAAAATTCGACATTTTAGGTGCCAAAAAATCGATATCTCAAATTCAGTCCCAAAACACCCAAAAATTCGATATTTAGAGGTCCCAGAAGGTACATGCCTACTCTGTGTTAGAATATTTTCAAAATACAGGCCAAAAACATACTGAGAATCGATCTTTTTGGTGCCCAAAAGTCGATATGTGCATGCATCTTCTGTACCCGTTTATATCTCAAATTCTGGCTCAAAACACCCGAAAATTCGATATTTTGGGGTCCCAGAAGCGATCTGTACATGCCTACTCCGTGTTAGAGTATTTTCAAAATTCAGGCCCAAAACATGCTGAAAATCGATCTTTTAGGTGCCAAAAAGTCGATATCTCAAATTCAGTCCCAAAACACCCGAAAATTCGATATTTAGGGGTCCCAGAAGCGATCTGTACATGCCTACTCCGTGTTAGAGTATTTTCAAAATACACGCTCAAAACATACTGAAAATCGATCTTTTAGGTGCACAAAAGTCGATATGTGCATGCAACTTCAGTACCCGTTTATATCTCAAATTCAGGCTCAAAACACCCGAAAATTCAATATTTTGGGGTCCCAGAAGCAATCTGTACATGCCTGCACACAGTGCTAGAATATTTTCAAAATATAGGCTAAAAACATGCTAAACATCGACATTTTAGGTGCCAAAAAATCGATATCTCAAATTCAGTCCCAAAACACCCGAAAATTCGATATTTAGAGGTCCCAGAAGGTATCTGTACATGCCTACTCCGTGTTAGAGTATTTTCAAAATACAGGCCAAAAACATACTGAAAATCAATCTTTTAGGTGCCCAAAAGTCGATATGTGCATGCATCTTCTGTACCCGTTTATATCTCAAATTCTGGCCCTAAACACCCGAAAATTCGATATTTTGGGGTCCCAGAAGCGATCTGTACATGCCTACTCAGTATTAGAGTATTTTCAAAATTCAGGCCCAAAACATGCTGAAAATAGATATTTTTGGTGTCCAAAGTCAATATGTGCATGTATCTTCATTACCCGTTTATATCTCAAATTCAGGCTCAAAACACCCGAAAATTCAATATTTTGGGGTCCCAGAAGTAATCTGTACATGCCTACTCAGTGCTAGAATATTTTCAAAATATAGGCTAAAAACATACTAAAAATCGATCTTTTAGGTGCCAAAAAGTCGATATCTCAAATTCAGTCCCAAAACACCCGAAAATTCGATATTTAGGGGTCCCAGAAGCGATCTGTACACTCCGTGTTAGAGTATTTTCAAAATACACGCTCAAAACATACTGAAAATCGATCTTTTAGGTGCACAAAAGTCGATATGTGCATGCATCTTCAGTACCCGTTTATATCTCAAATTCAGGCTCAAAACAACCGAAAATTCAATATTTTGGGGTGACAGAAGCAATCTGTACATGCCTACTCAGTGTTAGAGTATTTTCAAAATACAGGCCCAAAACATGCTGAAAATCGATATTTTGGATGCCCAAAGTCAATATGTGCATGTATCTTCTGTACCCGTTTATATCTCAAATTCTGGCTCAAAACACCCGAAAATTCAATATTTTGGGGTCCCAGAAGCAATCTGTACATGCCTACACAGTGCTAGAATATTTCCAAAATATAGGCTAAAAACATGCTAAAAATCGACATTTTAGGTGCCAAAAAATCAATATCTCAAATTCAGTCCCAAAACACCCGAAAATTCGATATTTAGAGGTCCCAGAAGGTATTTGTACATGCCTACTCCGTGTTAGAGTATTTTCAAAATACAGGCTTAAAACATGCTGAAAATCGATCTTTTAGGTGCCCAAAAGTCGATATGATCCCGTTTATATCTCAAATTCTGGCCCTAAACACCCGAAAATTCGATATTTTGGGGTCCCAGAAGCGATCTGTACATGCCTACTCCGTGTTAGAGTATTTTCAAAATTCAGGCCCAAAACATGCTGAAAATCGATATTTTTGGTGCCCAAAGTCAATATGTGCATGTATCTTCTGTACCCGTTTATATTTCAAATTCAGGCTCAAAACACCCGAAAATTATATATTTTGGGGTCCCAGAAGCAATCTGTACATGCCTACTCAGTGCTAGAATATTTTTAAAATATAGGCTAAAAACATGCTAAAAATCGATCTTTTAGGTGCCAAAAAGTCGATATCTCAAATTCAGTCCCAAAACACCCGAAAATTCGATATTTAGGGGTCCCAGAAGCGATCTGTACATGCCTACTCCGTGTTAGAGTATTTTCAAAATACATGCTCAAAACCTACTGAAAATCGATCTTTTAGGTGCACAAAAGTCGATATGTGCATGCATCTTCAGTACCCGTTTATATCTCAAATTCAGGCTCAAAACACCCGAAAATTCGATATTTTGGGGTCCCAGAAGCGATCTGTACATGCCTACTCCGTGTTAGAGTATTTTCAAAATTCAGGCACAAAACATGCTGAAAAACGATATTTTTGGTGCCCAAAGTCAATATGTGCATGTATCTTCTGTACCCGTTTATATCTCAAATTCAGGCTCAAAACACCCGAAAATTCAATATTTTGGGGTCCCAGAAGCAATCTGTACATGCCTACTCAGTGCTAGAATATTTTCAAAATATAGGCTAAAAACATGCTAAAAATCGATCTTTTAGGTGCCAAAAAGTCGATATCTCAAATTCAGTCCCAAAACACCCGAAAATTCGATATTTAGGGGTCCCAGAAGCGATCTGTACACTCCGTGTTAGAGTATTTTCAAAATACACGCTCAAAACATACTGAAAATCGATCTTTTAGGTGCACAAAAGTCTATATGTGCATGCATCTTCAGTACCCGTTTATATCTCAAATTCATGCTCAAAACACCCGAAAATTCAATATTTCGGGGTCCCAGAAGCAATCTGTACATGCCTACTCCGTGTTAGAGTATTTTCAAAATACAGGCCAGAAACATACTGAAAATCGATCTTTTAGGTGCCCAAAAGTCGATATGTGCATGCATCTTCAGTACCCGTTTATATCTCAAATTCAGGCTCAAAACACCCGAAAATTCAATATTTTGGGGTCCCAGAAGCAATCTGTACATGCCTACTCAGTGTTAGAGTATTTTCAAAATACAGGCCCAAAACATGCTGAAAATCGATATTTTAGATGCCCAAAGTCAATATGTGCATGTATCGTCTGTACCCGTTTATATCTCAAATTCATGCTCAAAACACCCGAAAATTCAATATTTCGGGGTCCCAGAAGCAATCTGTACATGCCTACACAGTGCTAGAATATTTTCAAAATATAGGCTAAAAACATGCTAAAAATCGACATTTTAGGTGCCAAAAAATCTATATCTCAAATTCCGTCCCAAAACACCCGAAAATTCGATATTTAGAGGTCGCAGAAGGTATCTGTACATGCCTACTCCGTGTTAGAGTATTTTCAAAATACAGGCCCAACTTACTGAAAATCGATCTTTTAGGTGCCCAAAAGTCGATATGTGCATGCATCTTCTGTACCCGTTTATATCTCAAATACTGGCTCAAAACACCCGAAAATTCAATATTTTGGGGTCCCAGAAGCAATCTGTACATGCCTACTCAGTGCTAGAATATTTTCAAAATATAGGCTAAAAACATGCTAAAAATCGATCTTTTAGGTGCCAAAAAGTCGATATCTCAAATTCAGTCCCAAAACACCCAAAAATTCGATATTTAGGGGTCCCAGAAGCGATCTGTACATGCCTACTCCGTGTTAGATATTTTCAAAATACATGCTCAAAACAAACTGAAAATCGATCTTTTAGGTGCACAAAAGTCGATATGTGCATGCATCTTCTGTACCCGTTTATATCTCAATTTCTGGCCCTAAACACCCGAAAATTCTATATTTTGGGGTCCCAGAAGCGATCTGTACATGCCTACTCCGTGTTAGAGTATTTTCAAAATTCAGGCCCAAAACATGCTGAAAATCGATATTTTTGGTGCCCAAAGTCAATATGTGCATGTATCTTCTGTACCTGTTTATATCTCAAATTCAGGCTCAAAACACCCGAAAATTCAATATTTTGGTGTCCCAGAAGCAATCTGTACATGCCTACACAGTGCTAGAATATTTTCAAAATATAGGCTAAAAATATACTAAAATTCGACATTTTAGGTGCCAAAAAATCGATATCTCAAATTCAGTCCCAAAACACCCAAAAATTCGATATTTAGAGGTCCCAGAAGGTACATGCCTACTCTGTGTTAGAATATTTTCAAAATACAGGCCAAAAACATACTGAAAATCGATCTTTTTGGTGCCCAAAAGTCGATATGTGCATGCATCTTCTGTACCCGTTTATATCTCAAATTCTGGCTCAAAACACCCGAAAATTCGATATTTTGGGGTCCCAGAAGCGATCTGTACATGCCTACTCCGTGTTAGAGTATTTTCAAAATTCAGGCCCAAAACATGCTGAAAATCGATCTTTTAGGTGCCAAAAAGTCGATATCTCAAATTCAGTCCCAAAACACCCGAAAATTCGATATTTAGGGGTCCCAGAAGCGATCTGTACATGCCTACTCCGTGTTAGAGTATTTTCAAAATACACGCTCAAAACATACTGAAAATCGATCTTTTAGGTGCACAAAAGTCGATATGTGCATGCAACTTCAGTACCCGTTTATATCTCAAATTCAGGCTCAAAACACCCGAAAATTCAATATTTTGGGGTCCCAGAAGCATTCTGTACATGCCTACTCGGTGTTAGAGTATTTTCAAAATACAGGCCCAAAACATGCTGAAAATCGATATTTTAGATGCCCAAAGTCAATATGTGCATGTATCTTCTGTACCCGTTTATATCTCAAATTCAGGCTCAAAACACCCGAAAATTCAATATTTTGGGGTCCCAGAAGCATTCTGTACATGCCTACTCGGTGTTAGAGTATTTTCAAAATACAGGCCAAAAACATACTGAAAATCGATCTTTTAGGTGCCCAAAAGTCGATATGTGCATGCATCTTCTGTACCCGTTTATATCTCAAATTCTGGCCCTAAACACCCGAAAATTCGATATTTTGGGGTCCCAGAAGCGATCTGTATTTGCCTACTCCGTGTTAGAGTATTTTCAAAATTCAGGCCCAAAACATGCTGAAAATCGATATTTTTGGTGCCCAAAGTCAATATGTGCATGTATCTTCTGTACCCGTTTATATTTCAAATTCAGGCTCAAAACACCCGAAAATTATATATTTTGGGGTCCCAGAAGCAATCTGTACATGCCTACTCAGTGCTAGAATATTTTTAAAATATAGGCTAAAAACATGCTAAAAATCGATCTTTTAGGTGCCAAAAAGTCGATATCTCTAATTCAGTCCCAAAACACCCGAAAATTCAATATTTTGGGGTCCCAGAAGCAATCTGTACATGCCTACTCAGTGTTAGAGTATTTTTTAAAATACAGGCCCAAAACATGCTGAAAATCGATATTTTAGATGCCCAAAGTCAATATGTGCATGTATCTTCTGTACCCGTTTATATCTCAAATTCAGGCTCAAAACACCCGAAAATTCAATATTTTGGGGTCCCAAAAGCAATCTGTACATGCCTGCACACAGTGCTAGAATATTTTCAAAATATAGGCTAAAAACATGCTAAACATCGACATTTTAGGTGCCAAAAAATCGATATCTCAAATTCAGTCCCAAAACACCCGAAAATTCGATATTTAGAGGTCCCAGAAGGTATCTGTACATGCCTACTCCGTGTTAGAGTATTTTTAAAATACAGGCCCAAAACACACTGAAAATCGATATTTTAGGTGCCCAAAGTCAATATGTGCATGCATCTTCAGTACCCGTTTATATCTCAAATTCAGGCTCAAAACACCCGAAAATTCAATATTTTGGGGTCCCAGAAGCAATCTGTACATGCCTACACAGTGCTAGAATATTTTCAAAATATAGGCTTTTTAAAAACATGCTAAAAATCGATCTTTTAGGTTCCAAAAAATCGATATCTCAAATTCCGTCCCAAAACACCTGAAAATTCGATATTTAGAGGTCCCAGAAGGTATCTGTACATGCCTACTCCGTGTTAGAGTATTTTCAAAAATACAGGCCAAAAACATTCTGAAAATCGATCTTTTAGGTGCCCAAAAGTCGATATGTGCATGCATCTTCTGTACCCGTTTATATCTCAAATTCAGGCTCAAAACACCCGAAAATTCAATATTTTGGGGTCCCAGAAGCAATCTGTACATGCCTACTCAGTGTTAGAGTATTTTTTAAAATACAGGCCCAAAACATGCTGAAAATCGATATTTTTGATGCCCAAAGTCAATATGTGCATGTATCTTCTGTACCCGTTTATATCTCAAATTCAGGCTCAAAACACCCGAAAATTCAATATTTTGGGGTCCCAGAAGCAATCTGTACATGCCTGCACACAGTGCTAGAATATTTTCAAAATATAGGCTAAAAACATGCTAAACATCGACATTTTAGGTGCCAAAAAATCGATATCTCAAATTCAGTCCCAAAACACCCGAAAATTCGATATTTAGAGGTCCCAGAAGGTATCTGTACATGCCTACTCCGTGTTAGAGTATTTTCAAAATACAGGCCAAAAACATACTGAAAATCGATCTTTTAGGTGCCCAAAAGTCGATATGTGCATGCATCTTCAGTACCCGTTTATATCTCAAATTCAGGCTCAAAACACCCGAAAATTCAATATTTTGGGGTCCCAGAAGCAATCTGTACATGCCTACTCAGTGTTAGAGTATTTTCAAAATACAGGCCCAAAACATGCTGAAAATCGATATTTTAGATGCCCAAAGTCAATATGTGCATGTATCATCTGTACCCGTTTATATCTCAAATTCAGGCTCAAAACACCCGAAAATTCAATATTTTGGGGTCCCAGAAGCAATCTGTACATGCCTACACAGTGCTTGAATATTTTCAAAATATAGGCTAAAAACATGCTAAAAATCGATCTTTTAGGTTCCAAAAAATCGATATCTCAAATTCCGTCACAAAACACCCGAAAATTCGATATTTAGAGGTCCCAGAAGGTATCTGTACATGCCTACTCAGTGTTAGAGTATTTTCAAAAATACAGGCCAAAAACATACTGAAAATCGATCTTTTAGGTGCCCAAAAGTCGATATGTGCATGCATCTTCTGTACCCGTTTATATCTCAAATTCTGGCTCAAAACACCCGAAAATTCAATATTTTGGGGTCCCAGAAGCAATCTGTACATGCCTACTCAGTGCTAGAATATTTTCAAAATATAGGCTAAAAACATGCTAAAAATCGATCTTTTAGGTGCCAAAAAGTCGATATCTCAAATTCAGTCCCAAAACACCCGAAAATTCGATATTTAGGGGTCCCAGAAGCGATCTGTACATGCCTACTCCGTGTTAGATATTTTCAAAATACATGCTTAAAACATACTGAAAATCGATCTTTTAGGTGCACAAAAGTCGATATGTGCATGCATCTTCTGTACCCGTTTATATCTCAAATTCTGGCACTAAACACCCGAAAATTAGATATTTTGGGGTCCCAGAAGCGATCTGTACATGCCTACTCCGTGTTAGAGTATTTTCAAAATTCAGGCCCAAAACATGCTGAAAATCGATATTTTTGGTGCCCAAAGTCAATATGTGCATGTATCTTCTGTACCCGTTTATATCTCAAATTCAGGCTCAAAACACCAGAAAATTCAATATTTTGGGGTCCCAGAAGCAATCTGTACATGCCTACTCAGTGCTAGAATATTTTCAAAATATAGGCTAAAAACATGCTAAAAATCGATCTTTTAGGTGCCAAAAAGTCGATATCTCAAATTCAGTCCCAAAACACCCGAAAATTCGATATTTAGGGGTCCCAAAAGCGATCTGTACATGCCTACTCCGTGTTAGAGTGTTTTCAAAATACATGCTCAAAACATACTGAAAATCGATCTTTTAGGTGCACAAAAGTCGATATGTGCATGCATCTTCAGTACCCGTTTATATTTCAAATTCTGGCCCTAAACACCCGAAAATTCGATATTTTGGGGTCCCAGAAGCGATCTGTACATGCCTACTCCGTGTTAGAGTATTTTCAAAATTCAGGCCCAAAACATGCTGAAAATCGATATTTTTGGTGCCCAAAGTCAATATGTGCATGTATCTTCTGTACCCGTTTATATCTCAAATTCAGGCTCAAAACACCAGAAAATTCAATATTTTGGGGTCCCAGAAGCAATCTGTACAGTGCTAGAATATTTTCAAAATATAGGCTAAAAACATGCTAAAAATCGATCTTTTAGGTGCCAAAAAGTCGATATCTCAAATTCAGTCCCAAAACACCCGAAAATTCGATATTTAGGTGTCCCAGAAGCGATCTGTACATGCTTACTCCGTGTTAGAGTATTTTCAAAATACATGCTCAAAACATACTGAAAATCGATCTTTTAGGTGCACAAAAGTCGATATGTGCATGCATCTTCAGTACCCGTTTATATCTCAAATTCAGGCTCAAAACACCCGAAAATTCAATATTTTGGGGTCCCAGAAGCAATCTGTACATGCCTACTCAGTGTTAGAGTATTTTCAAAATACAGGCCCAAAACATGCTGAAAATCGATATTTTAGATGCCCAAAGTCAATATGTGCATGTATCTTCTGTACCCGTTTATATCTCAAATTCTGGCTCAAAACACCCGAAAATTCAATATTTTGGGGTCCCAGAAGCAATCTGTACAGTGCTAGAATATTTTCAAAATATAGGCTAAAAACATGCTAAAAATCGATCTTTTAAGTGCCAAAAAGTCGATATCTCAAATTCAGTCCCAAAACACCCGAAAATTCGATATTTAGGGGTCCCAGAAGCGATCTGTACATGATTACTCTGTGTTAGAGTATTTTCAAAATACATGCTCAAAACATACTGAAAATCGATCTTTTAGGTGCACAAAAGTCGATATGTGCATGCATCTACAGTACCCGTTTATATCTCAAATTCAGGCTCAAAACACCCGAAAATTCAATATTTTGGGGTCCCAGAAGCAATCTGTAAATGCCTACTCAGTGTTAGAGTATTTTCAAAATACAGGCCCAAAACATGCTGAAAATCGATATTTTAGATGCCCTAAGTCAATATGTGCATGCATCTTCTGTACCCGTTTATATCTCAAATTCAGGCTCAAAACACCCGAAAATTCAATATTTTGGGGTCCCAGAAGCAATCTGTACATGCCTACACAGTGCTAGAATATTTTCAAAATATAGGCTAAAAACATGCTAAAAATCGATCTTTTAGGTGCCAAAAAATCGATATCTCAAATTCCGTCCCAAAACACCCGAAAATTCGATATTTAGAGGTCCCAGAAGGTATCTGTACATGCCTACTCCGTGTTAGAGTATTTTCAAAATACAGGCCAAAAACATACTGAAAATCGATCTTTTAGGTGCCCAAAAGTCGATATGTGCATGCATCTTCTGTACCCGTTTATATCTCAAATTCTGGCCCTAAACACCCGAAAATTCGATATTTTGGGGTCCCAGAAGCGATCTGTATTTGCCTACTCCGTGTTAGAGTATTTTCAAAATTCAGGCCCAAAACATGCTGAAAATCGATATTTTTGGTGCCCAAAGTCAATATGTGCATGTATCTTCTGTACCCGTTTATATTTCAAATTCAGGCTCAAAACACCCGAAAATTATATATTTTGGGGTCCCAGAAGCAATCTGTACATGCCTACTCAGTGCTAGAATATTTTTAAAATATAGGCTAAAAACATGCTAAAAATCGATCTTTTAGGTGCCAAAAAGTCGATATCTCTAATTCAGTCCCAAAACACCCCAGAATTCGATATTTAGGGGTCCCACAAGCGATCTGTACATGCCTACTCCGTGTTAGAGTATTTTCAAAATACATGCTCAAAACATACTGAAAATCGATCTTTTAGGTGCACAAAAGTCGATATGTGCATGCATCTTCAGTACCCGTTTATATCTCAAATTCAGGCTCAAAACACCCGAAAATTCAATATTTTGGGGTCCCAGAAGCAATCTGTACATGCCTACTCAGTGTTAGAGTATTTTTTAAAATACAGGCCCAAAACATGCTGAAAATCGATATTTTAGATGCCCAAAGTCAATATGTGCATGTATCTTCTGTACCCGTTTATATCTCAAATTCAGGCTCAAAACACCCGAAAATTCAATATTTTGGGGTCCCAGAAGCAATCTGTACATGCCTGCACACAGTGCTAGAATATTTTCAAAATATAGGCTAAAAACATGCTAAACATCGACATTTTAGGTGCCAAAAAATCGATATCTCAAATTCAGTCCCAAAACACCCGAAAATTCGATATTTAGAGGTCCCAGAAGGTATCTGTACATGCCTACTCCGTGTTAGAGTATTTTCAAAATACAGGCCAAAAACATACTGAAAATCGATCTTTTAGGTGCCCAAAAGTCGATATGTGCATGCATCTTCTGTACCCGTTTATATCTCAAATTCTGGCCCTAAACACCCGAAAATTCGATATTTGCAGGTCCCAGAAGCGATCTGTACATGCCTACTCAGTGTTAGAGTATTTTCAAAATTCAGGCCCAAAACATGCTGAAAATCGATATTTTTGGTGCCCAAAGTCAATATGTGCATGTATCTTCTGTACCCGTTTATATCTCAAATTCAGGCTCAAAACACACGAAAATTCAATATTTTGGGGTCCCAGAAGCAATCTGTACATGCCTACTCAGTGCTAGAATATTTTCAAAATATAGGCTAAAAACATGCTAAAAATCGATCTTTTAGGTGCCAAAAAGTCGATATCTCAAATTCAGTCCCAAAACACCCGAAAATTCGATATTTAGGGGTCCCAAAAGCGATCTGTACATGCCTACTCCGTGTTAGAGTGTTTTCAAAATACATGCTCAAAACATACTGAAAATCGATCTTTTAAGTCCACAAAAGTCGATATGTGCATGCATCTTCAGTACCCGTTTATATTTCAAATTCTGGCCCTAAACACCCGAAAATTCGATATTTTGGGGTCCCAGAAGCGATCTGTACATGCCTACTCCGTGTTAGAGTATTTTCAAAATTCAGGCCCAAAACATGCTGAAAATCGATATTTTTGGTGCCCAAAGTCAATATGTGCATGTATCTTCTGTACCCGTTTATATCTCAAATTCAGGCTCAAAACACCAGAAAATTCAATATTTTGGGGTCCCAGAAGCAATCTGTACAGTGCTAGAATATTTTCAAAATATAGGCTAAAAACATGCTAAAAATCGATCTTTTAGGTGCCAAAAAGTCGATATCTCAAATTCAGTCCCAAAACACCCGAAAATTCGATATTTAGGGGTCCCAGAAGCGATCTGTACATGCTTACTCCGTGTTAGAGTATTTTCAAAATACATGCTCAAAACATACTGAAAATCGATCTTTTAGGTGCACAAAAGTCGATATGTGCATGCATCTTCAGTACCCGTTTATATCTCAAATTCAGGCTCAAAACACCCGAAAATTCAATATTTTGGGGTCCCAGAAGCAATCTGTACATGCCTACTCAGTGTTAGAGTATTTTCAAAATACAGGCACAAAACATGCTGAAAATCGATATTTTAGATGCCCAAAGTCAATATGTGCATGTATCTTCTGTACCCGTTTATATCTCAAATTCAGGCTCAAAACACCCGAAAATTCAATATTTTGGGGTCCCAGAAGCAATCTGTACAGTGCTAGAATATTTTCAAAATATAGGCTAAAAACATGCTAAAAATCGATCTTTTAAGTGCCAAAAAGTCGATATCTCAAATTCAGTCCCAAAACACCCGAAAATTCGATATTTAGGGGTCCCAGAAGCGATCTGTACATGATTACTCTGTGTTAGAGTATTTTTAAAAATACATGCTCAAAACATACTGAAAATCGATCTTTTAGGTGCACAAAAGTCGATATGTGCATGCATCTACAGTACCCGTTTATATCTCAAATTCAGGCTCAAAACACCCGAAAATTCAATATTTTGGGGTCCCAGAAGCAATCTGTAAATGCCTACTCAGTGTTAGAGTATTTTCAAAATACAGGCCCAAAACATGCTGAAAATCGATATTTTAGATGCCCAAAGTCAATATGTGCATGTATCTTCTGTACCCGTTTATATCTCAAATTCAGGCTCAAAACACCCGAAAATTCAATATTTTGGGGTCCCAGAAGCAATCTGTACATGCCTACACAGTGCTAGAATATTTTCAAAATATAGGCTAAAAACATGCTAAAAATCGATCTTTTAGGTGCCAAAAAATCGATATCTCAAATTCCGTCCCAAAACACCCGAAAATTCGATATTTAGAGGTCCCAGAAGGTATCTGTACATGCCTACTCCGTGTTAGAGTATTTTCAAAATACAGGCCAAAAACATACTGAAAATCGATCTTTTAGGTGCCCAAAAGTCGATATGTGCATGCATCTTCTGTACCCGTTTATATCTCAAATTCTGGCCCTAAACACCCGAAAATTCGATATTTTGGGGTCCCAGAAGCGATCTGTATTTGCCTACTCCGTGTTAGAGTATTTTCAAAATTCAGGCCCAAAACATGCTGAAAATCGATATTTTTGGTGCCCAAAGTCAATATGTGCATGTATCTTCTGTACCCGTTTATATTTCAAATTCAGGCTCAAAACACCCGAAAATTATATATTTTGGGGTCCCAGAAGCAATCTGTACATGCCTACTCAGTGCTAGAATATTTTTAAAATATAGGCTAAAAACATGCTAAAAATCGATCTTTTAGGTGCCAAAAAGTCGATATCTCTAATTCAGTCCCAAAACACCCCAGAATTCGATATTTAGGGGTCCCACAAGCGATCTGTACATGCCTACTCCGTGTTAGAGTATTTTCAAAATACATGCTCAAAACATACTGAAAATCGATCTTTTAGGTGCACAAAAGTCGATATGTGCATGCATCTTCAGTACCCGTTTATATCTCAAATTCAGGCTCAAAACACCCGAAAATTCAATATTTTGGGGTCCCAGAAGCAATCTGTACATGCCTACTCAGTGTTAGAGTATTTTTTAAAATACAGGCCCAAAACATGCTGAAAATCGATATTTTAGATGCCCAAAGTCAATATGTGCATGTATCTTCTGTACCCGTTTATATCTAAAATTCAGGCTCAAAACACCCGAAAATTCAATATTTTGGTGTTCCAGAAGCAATCTGTACATGCCTGCACACAGTGCTAGAATATTTTCAAAATATAGGCTAAAAACATGCTAAACATCGACATTTTAGGTGCCAAAAAATCGATATCTCAAATTCAGTCCCAAAACACCCGAAAATTCGATATTTAGAGGTCCCAGAAGGTATCTGTACATGCCTACTCCATGTTAGAGTATTTTCAAAATACAGGCCAAAAACATACTGAAAATCGATCTTTTAGGTGCCCAAAAGTCGATATGTGCATGCATCTTCTGTACCCGTTTATATCTCAAATTCTGGCCCTAAACACCCGAAAATTCGATATTTGCAGGTCCCAGAAGCGATCTGTACATGCCTACTCAGTGTTAGAGTATTTTCAAAATTCAGGCCCAAAACATGCTGAAAATCGATATTTTTGGTGCCCAAAGTCAATATGTGCATGTATCTTCTGTACCCGTTTATATCTCAAATTCAGGCTCAAAACACACGAAAATTCAATATTTTGGGGTCCCAGAAGCAATCTGTACATGCCTACTCAGTGCTAGAATATTTTCAAAATATAGGCTAAAAACATGCTAAAAATCGATCTTTTAGGTGCCAAAAAGTCGATATCTCAAATTCAGTCCCAAAACACCCGAAAATTCGATATTTAGGGGTCCCAGAAGCGATCTGTACATGCCTACTCCGTGTTAGAGTGTTTTCAAAATGCATGCTCAAAACATACTGAAAATCGATCTTTTAGGTGCACAAAAGTCGATATGTGCATGCATCTTCAGTACCCGTTTATATTTCAAATTCTGGCCCTAAACACCAGAAAATTCGATATTTTGGGGTCCCAGAAGCGATCTGTACATGCCTACTCCGTGTTAGAGTATTTTCAAAATACAGGCCAAAAACATGCTGAAAATCGATATTTTAGATGCACAAAAGTCGATATGTGCATGCATCTTCAGTACCCGTTTATATCTCAAATTCAGGCTCAAAACACCCGAAAATTCAATATTTTGGGGTCCCAGAAGCATTCTGTACATGCCTACACAGTGCTAGAATATTTTCAAAATATAGGCTAAAAACATGCTAAAAATCGATCTTTTAGGTGCCAAAAAGTCGATATCTCAAATTCAGTCCCAAAACACCCGAAAATTCGATATTTAGGGGTCCCAGAAGCGATCTGTACATGCCTACTCCGTGTTAGAGTGTTTTCAAAATACATGCTCAAAACCTACTGAAAATCGATCTTTTAGGTGCACAAAAGTCGATATGTGCATGCATCTTCAGTACCCGTTTATATTTCAAATTCTGGCCCTAAACACCCGAAAATTCGATATTTTGGGGTCCCAGAAGCGATCTGTACATGCCTACTCCGTGTTAGAGTATTTTCAAAATTCAGGCCCAAAACATGCTGAAAATCGATATTTTTGGTGCCCAAAGTCAATATGTGCATGTATCTTCTGTACCCGTTTATATCTCAAATTCAGGCTCAAAACACCCGAAAATTCAATATTTTGGTGTCCCAGAAGCAATCTGTACATGCCTACACAGTGCTAGAATATTTTCAAAATATAGGCTAAAAATATACTAAAATTCGACATTTTAGGTGCCAAAAAATCGATATCTCAAATTCAGTCCCAAAACACCCAAAAATTCGATATTTAGAGGTCCCAGAAGGTACATGCCTACTCCGTGTTAGAGTATTTTCAAAATACAGGCCAAAAACATACTGAAAATCGATCTTTTAGGTGCCCAAAAGTCGATATGTGCATGCATCTTCTGTACCCGTTTATATCTCAAATTCTGGCTCAAAACACCCGAAAATTCGATATTTTGGGGTCCCAGAAGCGATCTGTACATGCCTACTCCGTGTTAGAGTATTTTCAAAATTCAGGCCCAAAACATGCTGAAAATCGATCTTTTAGGTGCCAAAAAGTCGATATCTCTAATTCAGTCCCAAAACACCCGAAAATTCGATATTTAGGGGTCCCAGAAGCGATCTGTACATGCCTACTCCGTGTTAGAGTATTTTCAAAATACACGCTCAAAACATACTGAAAATCGATCTTTTAGGTGCACAAAAGTCGATATGTGCATGCATCTTCAGTACCCGTTTATATCTCAAATTCAGGCTCAAAACACCCGAAAATTCAATATTTTGGGGTCCCAGAAGCATTCTGTACATGCCTACTCGGTGTTAGAGTATTTTCAAAATACAGGCCCAAAACATGCTGAAAATCGATATTTTAGATGCCCAAAGTCAATATGTGCATGTATCTTCTGTACACGTTTATATCTCAAATTCAGGCTCAAAACACCCTTAAATTCAATATTTTGGGGTCCCAGAAGCAATCTGTACATGCCTACACAGTGCTAGAATATTTTCAAAATATAGGCTAAAAACATGCTAAAAATCGACATTTTAGGTGCCAAAAAATCGATATCTCAAATTCAGTCCCAAAACACCCGAAAATTCGATATTTAGAGGTCCCAGAAGGTATCTGTACATGCCTACTCCGTGTTAGAATATTTTCAAAATACAGGCCAAAAACATACTGAAAATCGATCTTTTAGGTGCCCAAAAGTCGATATGTGCATGCATCTTCTGTACCCGTTTATATCTCAAATTCTGGCCCTAAACACCCGAAAATTCGATATTTTGGGGTCCCAGAAGCGATCTGTATTTGCCTACTCCGTGTTAGAGTATTTTCAAAATTCAGGCCCAAAACATGCTGAAAATCGATATTTTTGGTGCCCAAAGTCAATATGTGCATGTATCTTCTGTACCCATTTATATTTCAAATTCAGGCTCAAAACACCCGAAAATTATATATTTTGGGGTCCCAGAAGCAATCTGTACATGCCTACTCAGTGCTAGAATATTTTTAAAATATAGGCTAAAAACATGCTAAAAATCGATCTTTTAGGTGCCAAAAAGTCGATATCTCTAATTCAGTCCCAAAACACCCCAGAATTCGATATTTAGGGGTCCCACAAGCGATCTGTACATGCCTACTCCGTGTTAGAGTATTTTCAAAATACATGCTCAAAACATACTGAAAATCGATCTTTTAGGTGCACAAAAGTCGATATGTGCATGCATCTTCAGTACCCGTTTATATCTCAAATTCAGGCTCAAAACACCCGAAAATTCAATATTTTGGGGTCCCAGAAGCAATCTGTACATGCCTACTCAGTGTTAGAGTATTTTTTAAAATACAGGCCCAAAACATGCTGAAAATCGATATTTTAGATGCCCAAAGTCAATATGTGCATGTATCTTCTGTCCCCGTTTATATCTCAAATTTAGGCTCAAAACACCCGAAAATTCAATATTTTGGGGTCCCAGAAGCAATCTGTACATGCCTGCACACAGTGCTAGAATATTTTCAAAATATAGGCTAAAAACATGCTAAACATCGACATTTTAGGTGCCAAAAAATCGATATCTCAAATTCAGTCTCAAAACACCCGAAAATTCGATATTTAGAGGTCCCAGAAGGTATCTGTACATGCCTACTCCGTGTTAGAGTATTTTCAAAATACAGGCCAAAAACATACTGAAAATCGATCTTTTAGGTGCCCAAAAGTCGATATGTGCATGCATCTTCAGTACCCGTTTATATCTCAAATTCAGGCTCAAAACACCCGAAAATTCAATATTTTGGGGTCCCAGAAGCAATCTGTACATGCCTACTCAGTGTTAGAGTATTTTCAAAATACAGGCCCAAAACATGCTGAAAATCGATATTTTAGATGCCCAAAGTCAATATGTGCATGTATCATCTGTACACGTTTATATCTCAAATTCAGGCTCAAAACACCCTTAAATCCAAAATTTGGGGTCCCAGAAGCAATCTGTACATGCCTACACAGTACTAGAATATTTTCAAAATATAGGCTAAAAACATGCTAAAAATCGATCTTTTAGGTTCCAAAAAATCGATATCTCAAATTCCGTCCCAAAACACCCGAAAATTCGACATTTAGAGGTCCCAGAAGGTATCTGTACATGCCTACTCCGTGTTAGAGTATTTTAAAAAATACAGGCCAAAAACATTCTGAAAATCGATCTTTTAGGTGCCCAAAAGTCGATATGTGCATGCATCTTCTGTACCCGTTTATATCTCAAATTCTGGCTCAAAACACCCGAAAATTCAATATTTTGGGGTCCCAGAAGCAATCTGTACATGCCTACTCAGTGCTAGAATATTTTCAAAATATAGGCTAAAAACATGCTAAAAATCGATCTTTTAGGTGCCAAAAAGTCGATATCTCAAATTCAGTCCCAAAACACCCGAAAATTCGATATTTAGGGGTCCCAGAAGCGATCTGTACATGCCTACTCCGTGTTAGAGTGTTTTCAAAATACATGCTCAAAACATACTGAAAATCGATCTTTTAGGTGCACAAAAGTCGATATGTGCATGCATCTTCAGTACCCGTTTATATTTCAAATTCTGGCCCTAAACACCCGAAAATTCGATATTTTGGGGTCCCAGAAGCGATCTGTACATGCCTACTCCGTGTTAGAGTATTTTCAAAATTCAGGCATAAAACATGCTGAAAATCGATATTTTTGGTGCCCAAAGTCAATATGTGCATGTATCTTCTGTACCCGTTTATATCTCAAATTCAGGCTCAAAACACCCGAAAATTCAATATTTTGGTGTCCCAGAAGCAATCTGTACATGCCTACACAGTGCTAGAATATTTTCAAAATATAGGCTAAAAATATACTAAAATTCGACATTTTAGGTGCCAAAAAATCGATATCTCAAATTCAGTCCCAAAACACCCAAAAATTCGATATTTAGAGGTCCCAGAAGGTACATGCCTACTCCGTGTTAGAGTATTTTCAAAATACAGGCCAAAAACATACTGAAAATCGATCTTTTAGGTGCCCAAAAGTCGATATGTGCATGCATCTTCTGTACCCGTTTATATCTCAAATTCTGGCTCAAAACACCCGAAAATTCGATATTTTGGGGTCCCAGAAGCGATCTGTACATGCCTACTCCCTGTTAGAGTATTTTCAAAATTCAGGCCCAAAACATGCTGAAAATCGATCTTTTAGGTGCCAAAAAGTCGATATCTCTAATTAAGTCCCAAAACACCCGAAAATTCGATATTTAGGGGTCCCAGAAGCGATCTGTACATGCCTACTCCGTGTTAGAGTATTTTCAAAATACACGCTCAAAACATACTGAAAATCGATCTTTTAGGTGCACAAAAGTCGATATGTGCATGCATCTTCTGTACCCGTTTATATCTCAAATTCTGGCCCTAAACACCCGAAAATTCGATATTTTGGGGTCCCAGAAGCGATCTGTATTTGCCTACTCCGTGTTAGAGTATTTTCAAAATTCAGGCCCAAAACATGCTGAAAATCGATATTTTTGGTGCCCAAAGTCAATATGTGCATGTATCTTCTGTACCCATTTATATTTCAAATTCAGGCTCAAAACACCCGAAAATTATATATTTTGGGGTCCCTGAAGCAATCTGTACATGCCTACTCAGTGCTAGAATATTTTTAAAATATAGGCTAAAAACATGCTAAAAATCGATCTTTTAGGTGCCAAAAAGTCGATATCTCTAATTCAGTCCCAAAACACCCCAGAATTCGATATTTAGGGGTCCCACAAGCGATCTGTACATGCCTACTCCGTGTTAGAGTATTTTCAAAATACATGCTCAAAACATACTGAAAATCGATCTTTTAGGTGCACAAAAGTCGATATGTGCATGCATCTTCAGTACCCGTTTATATCTCAAATTCAGGCTCAAAACACCCGAAAATTCAATATTTTGGGGTCCCAGAAGCAATCTGTACATGCCTGCACACAGTGCTAGAATATTTTCAAAATATAGGCTAAAAACATGCTAAACATCGACATTTTAGGTGCCAAAAAATCGATATCTCAAATTCAGTCTCAAAACACCCGAAAATTCGATATTTATAGGTCCCAGAAGGTATCTGTACATGCCTACTCCGTGTTAGAGTATTTTCAAAATACAGGCCAAAAACATACTGAAAATCGATCTTTTAGGTGCCCAAAAGTCGATATGTGCATGCATCTTCAGTACCCGTTTATATCTCAAATTCAGGCTCAAAACACCCGAAAATTCAATATTTTGGGGTCCCAGAAGCAATCTGTACATGCCTACTCAGTGTTAGAGTATTTTCAAAATACAGGCCCAAAACATGCTGAAAATCGATATTTTAGATGCCCAAAGTCAATATGTGCATGTATCATCTGTACCCGTTTATATCTCAAATTCAGGCTCAAAACACCCGAAAATTCAATATTTTTGGGTCCCAGAAGCAATCTGTACATGCCTACACAGTGCTAGAATATTTTCAAAATATAGGCTAAAAACATGCTAAAAATCGATCTTTTAGGTTCCAAAAAATCGATATCTCAAATTCCGTCCCAAAACACCCGAAAATTCGATATTTAGAGGTCCCAGAAGGTATCTGTACATGCCTACTCCGTGTTAGAGTATTTTCAAAAATACAGGCCAAAAACATTCTGAAAATCGATCTTTCAGGTGCCCAAAAGTCGATATGTGCATGCATCTTCTGTACCCGTTTATATCTCAAATTCTGGCTCAAAACACCCGAAAATTCAATATTTAGGGGTCCCAGAAGCAATCTGTACATGCCTACTCAGTGCTAGAATATTTTCAAAATATAGGCTAAAAACATGCTAAAAATCGATCTTTTAGGTGCCAAAAAGTCGATATCTCAAATTCAGTCCCAAAACACCCGAAAATTCGATATTTAGGGGTCCCAGAAGCGATCCGTGTTAGAGTGTTTTCAAAATACATGCTCAAAACATACTGAAAATCGATCTTTTAGGTGCACAAAAGTCGATATGTGCATGCATCTTCAGTACCCGTTTATATTTCAAATTCTGGCCCTAAACGCCCGAAAATTCGATATTTTGGGGTCCCAGAAGCGATCTGTACATGCCTACTCCGTGTTAGAGTATTTTCAAAATTCAGGCCCAAAACATGCTGAAAATCGATATTTTTGGTGCCCAAAGTCAATATGTGCATGTATCTTCTGTACCCGTTTATATCTCAAATTCAGGCTCAAAACACCCGAAAATTCAATATTTTGGTGTCCCAGAAGCAATCTGTACATGCCTACACAGTGCTAGAATATTTTCAAAATATAGGCTAAAAATATACTAAAATTCGACATTTTAGGTGCCAAAAAATCGATATCTCAAATTCAGTCCCAAAACACCCAAAAATTCGATATTTAGAGGTCCCAGAAGGTACATGCCTACTCTGTGTTAGAGTATTTTCAAAATACAGGCCAAAAACATACTGAAAATCGATCTTTTAGGTGCCCAAAAGTCGATATGTGCATGCATCTTCTGTACCCGTTTATATCTCAAATTCTGGCTCAAAACACCCGAAAATTCGATATTTTGGGGTCCCAGAAGCGATCTGTACATGCCTACTCCGTGTTAGAGTATTTTCAAAATTCAGGCCCAAAACATGCTGAAAATCGATCTTTTAGGTGCCAAAAAGTCGATATCTCAAATTCAGTCCCAAAACACCCGAAAATTCGATATTTAGGGGTCCCAGAAGCGATCTGTACATGCCTACTCCGTGTTAGAGTATTTTCAAAATACTCGCTCAAAACATACTGAAAATCGATCTTTTAGGTGCACAAAAGTCGATATGTGCATGCATCTTCAGTACCCGTTTATATCTCAAATTCAGGCTCAAAACACCCGAAAATTCAATATTTTGGGGTCCCAGAAGCATTCTGTACATGCCTACTCGGTGTTAGAGTATTTTCAAAATACAGGCCCAAAACATGCTGAAAATCGATATTTTACATGCCCAAAGTCAATATGTGCATGTATCTTCTGTACCCGTTTATATCTCAAATTCAGGCTCAAAACACCCGAAAATTCAATATTTTGGGGTCCCAGAAGCAATCTGTACATGCCTACACAGTGCTAGAATATTTTCAAAATATAGGCTAAAAACATGCTAAAAATCGACATTTTAGGTGCCAAAAAATCGATATCTCAAATTCTGTCCCAAAACACCCGAAAATTCGATATTTAGAGGTCCCAGAAAGTATCTGTACATGCCTACTCCGTGTTAGAATATTTTCAAAATACAGGCCAAAAACATACTGAAAATCGATCTTTTAGGTGCCCAAAAGTCGATATGTGCATGCATCTTCTGTACCCGTTTATATCTCAAATTCTGGCCCTAAACACCCGAAAATTCGATATTTTGGGGTCCCAGAAGCGATCTGTATTTGCCTACTCCGTGTTAGAGTATTTTCAAAATTCAGGCCCAAAACATGCTGAAAATCGATATTTTTGGTGCCCAAAGTCAATATGTGCATGTATCTTCTGTACCCGTTTATATTTCAAATTCAGGCTCAAAACACCCGAAAATTATATATTTTGGGGTCCCAGAAGCAATCTGTACATGCCTACTCAGTGCTAGAATATTTTTAAAATATAGGCTAAAAACATGCTAAAAATCGATCTTTTAGGTGCCAAAAAGTCGATATCTCTAATTCAGTCCCAAAACACCCCAGAATTCGATATTTAGGGGTCCCACAAGCGATCTGTACATGCCTACTCCGTGTTAGAGTATTTTCAAAATACATGCTCAAAACATACTGAAAATCGATCTTTTAGGTGCACAAAAGTCGATATGTGCATGCATCTTCAGTACCCGTTTATATCTCAAATTCTGGCTCAAAACACCCGAAAATTCAATATTTTGGGGTCCCAGAAGCAATCTGTACATGCCTACTCAGTGTTAGAGTATTTTTTAAAATACAGGCCCAAAACATGCTGAAAATCGATATTTTAGATGCCCAAAGTCAATATGTGCATGTATCTTCTGTACCCGTTTATATCTCAAATTCAGGCTCAAAACACCCGAAAATTCAATATTTTGGGGTCCCAGAAGCAATCTGTACATGCCTGCACACAGTGCTAGAATATTTTCAAAATATAGGCTAAAAACATGCTAAACATCGACATTTTAGGTGCCAAAAAATCGATATCTCAAATTCAGTCCCAAAACACCCGAAAATTCGATATTTAGAGGTCCCAGAAGGTATCTGTACATGCCTACTCCGTGTTAGAGTATTTTCAAAATACAGGCCAAAAACATACTGAAAATCGATCTTTTAGGTGCCCAAAAGTCGATATGTGCATGCATCTTCAGTACCCGTTTATATCTCAAATTCAGGCTCAAAACACCCGAAAATTCAATATTTTGGGGTCCCAGAAGCAATCTGTACATGCCTACTCAGTGTTAGAGTATTTTCAAAATACAGGCCCAAAACATGCTGAAAATCGATATTTTAGATGCCCAAAGTCAATATGTGCATGTATCATCAGTACCCGTTTATATCTCAAATTCAGGCTCAAAACACCCGAAAATTCAATATTTTGGGGTCCCAGAAGCAATCTGTACATGCCTACACAGTGCTAGAATATTTTCAAAATATAGGCTAAAAACATGCTAAAAATCGATCTTTTAGGTTCCAAAAAATCGATATCTCAAATTCCGTCTCAAAACACCCGAAAATTCGATATTTAGAGGTCCCAGAAGGTATCTGTACATGCCTACTCCGTGTTAGAGTATTTTCAAAATACAGGCCAAAAACATACTGAAAATCGATCTTTTAGGTGCCCAAAAGTCGATATGTGCATGCATCTTCAGTACCCGTTTATATCTCAAATTCAGGCTCAAAACACCCGAAAATTCAATATTTTGGGGTCCCAGAAGCAATCTGTACATGCCTACTCAGTGTTAGAGTATTTTCAAAATACAGGCCCAAAACATGCTGAAAATCGATATTTTAGATGCCCAAAGTCAATATGTGCATGTATCATCAGTACCCGTTTATATCTCAAATTCAGGCTCAAAACACCCGAAAATTCAATATTTTGGGGTCCCAGAAGCAATCTGTACATGCCTACACAGTGCTAGAATATTTTCAAAATATAGGCTAAAAACATGCTAAAAATCGATCTTTTAGGTTCCAAAAAATCGATATCTCAAATTCCGTCTCAAAACACCCGAAAATTCGATATTTAGAGGTCCCAGAAGGTATCTGTACATGCCTACTCCGTGTTAGAGTATTTTCAAAAATACAGGCCAAAAACATACTGAAAATCGATCTTTTAGGTGCCCAAAAGTCGATATGTGCATGCATCTTCTGTACCCGTTTATATCTCAAATTCTGGCTCAAAACACCCGAAAATTCAATATTTTGGGGTCCCAGAAGCAATCTGTACATGCCTACTCAGTGCTAGAATATTTTCAAAATATAGGCTAAAAACATGCTAAAAATCGGTCTTTTAGGTGCCAAAAAGTCGATATCTCTAATTAAGTCCCAAAACACCCGAAAATTCGATATTTAGGGGTCCCAGAAGCGATCTGTACATGCCTACTCCGTGTTAGAGTATTTTCAAAATACACGCTCAAAACATACTGAAAATCGATCTTTTAGGTGCACAAAAGTCGATATGTGCATGCATCTTCAGTACCCGTTTATATCTCAAATTCTGGCTCAAAACACCCGAAAATTCAATATTTTGGGGTCCCAGAAGCATTCTGTACATGCCTACTCGGTGTTAGAGTATTTTCAAAATACAGGCCCAAAACATGCTGAAAATCGATATTTTACATGCCCAAAGTCAATATGTGCATGTATCTTCTGTACCCGTTTATATCTCAAATTCAGGCTCAAAACACCCGAAAATTCAATATTTTGGGGTCCCAGAAGCAATCTGTACATGCCTACACAGTGCTCGAATATTTTCAAAATATAGGCTAAAAACATGCTAAAAATCGACATTTTAGGTGCCAAAAAATCGATATCTCAAATTCAGTCCCAAAACACCCGAAAATTCGATATTTAGAGGTCCCAGAAGGTATCTGTACATGCCTACTCCGTGTTAGAATATTTTCAAAATACAGGCCAAAAACATACTGAAAATCGATCTTTTAGGTGCCCAAAAGTCGATATGTGCATGCATCTTCTGTACCCGTTTATATCTCAAATTCTGGCCCTAAACACCCGAAAATTCGATATTTTGGGGTCCCAGAAGCGATCTGTATTTGCCTACTCCGTGTTAGAGTATTTTCAAAATTCAGGCCCAAAACATGCTGAAAATCGATATTTTTGGTGCCCAAAGTCAATATGTGCATGTATCTTCTGTACCCATTTATATTTCAAATTCAGGCTCAAAACACCCGAAAATTATATATTTTGGGGTCCCAGAAGCAATCTGTACATGCCTACTCAGTGCTAGAATATTTTTAAAATATAGGCTAAAAACATGCTAAAAATCGATCTTTTAGGTGCCAAAAAGTCGATATCTCTAATTCAGTCCCAAAACACCCCAGAATTCGATATTTAGGGGTCCCACAAGAGATCTGTACATGCCTACTCCGTGTTAGAGTATTTTCATAATACATGCTCAAAACATACTGAAAATCGATCTTTTAGGTGCACAAAAGTCGATATGTGCATGCATCTTCAGTACCCGTTTATATCTCAAATTCAGGCTCAAAACACCCGAAAATTCAATATTTTGGGGTCCCAGAAGCAATCTGTACATGCCTACTCAGTGTTAGAGTATTTTTTAAAATACAGGCCCAAAACATGCTGAAAATCGATATTTTAGATGCCCAAAGTCAATATGTGCATGTATCTTCTGTCCCCGTTTATATCTCAAATTCAGGCTCAAAACACCCGAAAATTCAATATTTTGGGGTCCCAGAAGCAATCTGTACATGCCTGCACACAGTGCTAGAATATTTTCAAAATATAGGCTAAAAACATGCTAAACATCGACATTTTAGGTGCCAAAAAATCGATATCTCAAATTCAGTCTCAAAACACCCGAAAATTCGATATTTAGAGGTCCCAGAAGGTATCTGTACATGCCTACTCCGTGTTAGAGTATTTTCAAAATACAGGCCAAAAACATACTGAAAATCGATCTTTTAGGTGCCCAAAAGTCGATATGTGCATGCATCTTCAGTACCCGTTTATATCTCAAATTCAGGCTCAAAACACCCGAAAATTCAATATTTTGGGGTCCCAGAAGCAATCTGTACATGCCTACTCAGTGTTAGAGTATTTTCAAAATACAGGCCCAAAACATGCTGAAAATCGATATTTTAGATGCCCAAAGTCAATATGTGCATGTATCATCTGTACCCGTTTATATCTCAAATTCAGGCTCAAAACACCCGAAAATTCAATATTTTGGGTTCCCAGAAGCAATCTGTACATGCCTACTCAGTGCTAGAATATTTTCAAAATATAGGCTAAAAACATGCTAAAAATCGATCTTTTAGGTGCCAAAAAGTCGATATCTCAAATTCAGTCCCAAAACACCCGAAAATTCGATATTTAGGGGTCCCAGAAGCGATTTGTACATGCCTACTCCGTGTTAGAGTGTTTTCAAAATACATGCTCAAAACATACTGAAAATCGATCTTTTAGGTGCACAAAAGTCGATATGTGCATGCATCTTCAGTACCCGTTTATATTTCAAATTCTGGCCCTAAACACCCGAAAATTCGATATTTTGGGGTCCCAGAAGCGATCTGTACATGCCTACTCCGTGTTAGAGTATTTTCAAAATTCAGGCCCAAAACATGCTGAAAATCGATATTTTTGGTGCCCAAAGTCAATATGTGCATGTATCTTCTGTACCCGTTTATATCTCAAATTCAGGCTCAAAACACCCGAAAATTCAATATTTTGGTGTCCCAGAAGCAATCTGTACATGCCTACACAGTGCTAGAATATTTTCAAAATATAGGCTAAAAATATACTAAAATTCGACATTTTAGGTGCCAAAAAATCGATATCTCAAATTCAGTCCCAAAACACCCAAAAATTCGATATTTAGAGGTCCCAGAAGGTACATGCCTACTCTGTGTTAGAGTATTTTCAAAATACAGGCCAAAAACATACTGAAAATCGATATTTTAGGTGCCCAAAAGTCGATATGTGCATGCATCTTCTGTACCCGTTTATATCTCAAATTCTGGCTCAAAACACCCGAAAATTCGATATTTTGGGGTCCCAGAAGCGATCTGTACATGCCTACTCCGTGTTAGAGTATTTTCAAAATTCAGGCCCAAAACATGCTGAAAATCGATCTTTTAGGTGCCAAAAAGTCGATATCTCAAATTCAGTCCCAAAACACCCGAAAATTCGATATTTAGAGGTCCCAGAAGCGATCTGTACATGCCTACTCCGTGTTAGAGTATTTTCAAAATACTCGCTCAAAACATACTGAAAATCGATCTTTTAGGTGCACAAAAGTCGATATGTGCATGCATCTTCAGTACCCGTTTATATCTCAAATTCAGGCTTAAAACACCCGAAAATTCAATATTTTGGGGTCCCAGAAGCATTCTGTACATGCCTACTCGGTGTTAGAGTATTTTCAAAATACAGGCCCAAAACATGCTGAAAATCGATATTTTACATGCCCAAAGTCAATATGTGCATGTATCTTCTGTACCCGTTTATATCTCAAATTCAGGCTCAAAACACCCGAAAATTCAATATTTTGGGGTCCCAGAAGCAATCTGTACATGCCTACACAGTGCTAGAATATTTTCAAAATATAGGCTAAAAACATGCTAAAAATCGACATTTTAGGTGCCAAAAAATCGATATCTCAAATTCTGTCCCAAAACACCCGAAAATTCGATATTTAGAGGTCCCAGAAGGTATCTGTACATGCCTACTCCGTGTTAGAATATTTTCAAAATACAGGCCAAAAACATACTGAAAATCGATCTTTTAGGTGCCCAAAAGTCGATATGTGCATGCATCTTCTGTACCCGTTTATATCTCAAATTCTGGCCCTAAACACCCGAAAATTCGATATTTTGGGGTCCCAGAAGCGATCTGTATTTGCCTACTCCGTGTTAGAGTATTTTCAAAATTCAGGCCCAAAACATGCTGAAAATCGATATTTTTGGTGCCCAAAGTCAATATGTGCATGTATCTTCTGTACCCGTTTATATTTCAAATTCAGGCTCAAAACACCCGAAAATTATATATTTTGGGGTCCCAGAAGCAATCTGTACATGCCTACTCAGTGCTAGAATATTTTTAAAATATAGGCTAAAAACATGCTAAAAATCGATCTTTTAGGTGCCAAAAAGTCGATATCTCTAATTCAGTCCCAAAACACCCGAAAATTCGATATTTAGGGGTCCCAGAAGCGATCTGTACATCCCTACTCCTTGTTAGAGTATTTTCAAAATACATGCTCAAAACATACTGAAAATCGATCTTTTAGGTGCACAAAAGTCGATATGTGCATGCATCTTCCGTACCGGTTTATATCTCAAATTCTGGCCCTAAACACCCGAAAATTCGATATTTAGGGGTCCCAGAAGCGATCTGTACATGCCTACTCCGTGTTAGAGTATTTTCAAAATACATGCTCAAAACCTACTGAAAATCGATCTTTTAGGTGCACAAAAGTCGATATGTGCATGCATCTTCTGTACCCGTTTATATCTCAAATTCAGGCTCAAAACACCCGAAAATTCGATATTTTGGGGTCCCAGAAGCGATCTGTACATGCCTACTCCGTGTTAGAGTATTTTCAAAATTCAGGCCCAAAACATGCTGAAAAACGATATTTTTGGTGCCCAAAGTCAATATGTGCATGTATCTTCTGTACCCGTTTATATCTCAAATTCAGGCTCAAAACACCCGAAAATTCAATATTTTGGGGTCCCAGAAGCAATCTGTACATGCCTACTCAGTGCTAGAATATTTTCAAAATATAGGCTAAAAACATGCTAAAAATCGATCTTTTAGGTGCCAAAAAGTCGATATCTCAAATTCAGTCCCAAAACACCCGAAAATTCGATATTTACGGGTCCCAGAAGCGATCTGTACACTCCGTGTTAGAGTATTTTCAAAATACACGCTCAAAACATACTGAAAATCGATCTTTTAGGTGCACAAAAGTCTATATGTGCATGCATCTTCAGTACCCGTTTATATCTCAAATTCATGCTCAAAACACCCGAAAATTCAATATTTCGGGGTCCCAGAAGCAATCTGTACATGCCTACTCCGTGTTAGAGTATTTTCAAAATACAGGCCAGAAACATACTGAAAATCGATCTTTTAGGTTCCCAAAAAGTCGATATGTGCATGCATCTTCAGTACCCGTTTATATCTCAAATTCAGGCTCAAAACACCCGAAAATTCAATATTTTGGGGTCCCAGAAGCAATCTGTACATGCCTACTCAGTGTTAGAGTATTTTCAAAATACAGGCCCAAAACATGATGAAAATCGATATTTTAGATGCCCAAAGTCAATATGTGCATGTATCGTCTGTACCCGTTTATATCTCAAATTCATGCTCAAAACACCCGAAAATTCAATATTTCGGGGTCCCAGAAGCAATCTGTACATGCCTACACAGTGCTAGAATATTTTCAAAATATAGGCTAAAAACATGCTAAAAATCGACATTTTAGGTGCCAAAAAATCGATATCTCAAATTCCGTCCCAAAACACTCGAAAATTCGATATTTAGAGGTCGCAGAAGGTATCTGTACATGCCTACTCCGTGTTAGAGTATTTTCAAAATACAGGCCCAACTTACTGAAAATCGATCTTTTAGGTGCCCAAAAGTCGATATGTGCATGCATCTTCTGTACCCGTTTATATCTCAAATACTGGCTCAAAACACCCGAAAATTCAATATTTTGATGTCCCAAAAGCAATCTGTACATGCCTACTCAGTGCTAGAATATTTTCAAAATATAGGCTAAAAACATGCTAAAAATCGATCTTTTAGGTGCCAAAAAGTCGATATCTCAAATTCAGTCCCAAAACACCCAAAAATTCGATATTTAGGGGTCCCAGAAGCGATCTGTACATGCCTACTCCGTGTTAGATATTTTCAAAATACATGCTCAAAACAAACTGAAAATCGATCTTTTAGGTGCACAAAAGTCGATATGTGCATGCATCTTCTGTACCCGTTTATATCTCAAATTCTGGCCCTAAACACCCGAAAATTCTATATTTTGGGGTCCCAGAAGCGATCTGTACATGCCTACTCCGTGTTAGAGTATTTTCAAAATTCAGGCCCAAAACATGCTGAAAATCGATATTTTTGGTGCCCAAAGTCAATATGTGCATGTATCTTCTGTACCCGTTTATATCTCAAATTCAGGCTCAAAACACCCGAAAATTCAATATTTTGGTGTCCCAGAAGCAATCTGTACATGCCTACACATTGCTAGAATATTTTCAAAATATAGGCTAAAAATATACTAAAATTCGACATTTTAGGTGCCAAAAAATCGATATCTCAAATTCAGTCCCAAAACACCCAAAAATTCGATATTTAGAGGTCCCAGAAGGTACATGCCTACTCTGTGTTAGAATATTTTCAAAATACAGGCCAAAAACATACTGAGAATCGATCTTTTTGGTGCCCAAAAGTCGATATGTGCATGCATCTTCTGTACCCGTTTATATCTCAAATTCTGGCTCAAAACACCCGAAAATTCGATATTTTGGGGTCCCAGAAGCGATCTGTACATGCCTACTCCGTGTTAGAGTATTTTCAAAATTCAGGCCCAAAACATGCTGAAAATCGATCTTTTAGGTGCCAAAAAGTCGATATCTCAAATTCAGTCCCAAAACACCCGAAAATTCGATATTTAGGGGTCCCAGAAGCGATCTGTACATGCCTACTCCGTGTTAGAGTATTTTCAAAATACACGCTCAAAACATACTGAAAATCGATCTTTTAGGTGCACAAAAGTCGATATGTGCATGCAACTTCAGTACCCGTTTATATCTCAAATTCAGGCTCAAAACACCCGAAAATTCAATATTTTGGGGTCCCAGAAGCAATCTGTACATGCCTGCACACAGTGCTAGAATATTTTCAAAATATAGGCTAAAAACATGCTAAACATCGACATTTTAGGTGCCAAAAAATCGATATCTCAAATTCAGTCCCAAAACACCCGAAAATTCGATATTTAGAGGTCCCAGAAGGTATCTGTACATGCCTACTCCGTGTTAGAGTATTTTCAAAATACAGGCCAAAAACATACTGAAAATCAATCTTTTAGGTGCCCAAAAGTCGATATGTGCATGCATCTTCTGTACCCGTTTATATCTCAAATTCTGGCCCTAAACACCCGAAAATTCGATATTTTGGGGTCCCAGAAGCGATCTGTACATGCCTACTCAGTATTAGAGTATTTTCAAAATTCAGGCCCAAAACATGCTGAAAATAGATATTTTTGGTGTCCAAAGTCAATATGTGCATGTATCTTCATTACCCGTTTATATCTCAAATTCAGGCTCAAAACACCCGAAAATTCAATATTTTGGGGTCCCAGAAGTAATCTGTACATGCCTACTCAGTGCTAAAATATTTTCAAAATATAGGCTAAAAACATACTAAAAATCGATCTTTTAGGTGCCAAAAAGTCGATATCTCAAATTCAGTCCCAAAACACCCGAAAATTCGATATTTAGGGGTCCCAGAAGCGATCTGTACACTCCGTGTTAGAGTATTTTCAAAATACACGCTCAAAACATACTGAAAATCGATCTTTTAGGTGCACAAAAGTCGATATGTGCATGCATCTTCAGTACCCGTTTATATCTCAAATTCAGGCTCAAAACAACCGAAAATTCAATATTTTGGGGTGACAGAAGCAATCTGTACATGCCTACTCAGTGTTAGAGTATTTTCAAAATACAGGCCCAAAACATGCTGAAAATCGATATTTTGGATGCCCAAAGTCAATATGTGCATGTATCTTCTGTACCCGTTTATATCTCAAATTCTGGCTCAAAACACCCGAAAATTCAATATTTTGGGGTCCCAGAAGCAATCTGTACATGCCTACACAGTGCTAGAATATTTCCAAAATATAGGCTAAAAACATGCTAAAAATCGACATTTTAGGTGCCAAAAAATCAATATCTCAAATTCAGTCCCAAAACACCCGAAAATTCGATATTTAGAGGTCCCAGAAGGTATTTGTACATGCCTACTCCGTGTTAGAGTATTTTCAAAATACAGGCTTAAAACATGCTGAAAATCGATCTTTTAGGTGCCCAAAAGTCGATATGATCCCGTTTATATCTCAAATTCTGGCCCTAAACACCCGAAAATTCGATATTTTGGGGTCCCAGAAGCGATCTGTACATGCCTACTCCGTGTTAGAGTATTTTCAAAATTCAGGCCCAAAACATGCTGAAAATCGATATTTTTGGTGCCCAAAGTCAATATGTGCATGTATCTTCTGTACCCGTTTATATTTCAAATTCAGGCTCAAAACACCCGAAAATTATATATTTTGGGGTCCCAGAAGCAATCTGTACATGCCTACTCAGTGCTAGAATATTTTTAAAATATAGGCTAAAAACATGCTAAAAATCGATCTTTTAGGTGCCAAAAAGTCGATATCTCAAATTCAGTCCCAAAACACCCGAAAATTCGATATTTAGGGGTCCCAGAAGCGATCTGTACATGCCTTCTCCGTGTTAGAGTATTTTCAAAATACATGCTCAAAACCTACTGAAAATCGATCTTTTAGGTGCACAAAAGTCGATATGTGCATGCATCTTCAGTACCCGTTTATATCTCAAATTCAGGCTCAAAACACCCGAAAATTCGATATTTTGGGGTCCCAGAAGCGATCTGTACATGCCTACTCCGTGTTAGAGTATTTTCAAAATTCAGGCACAAAACATGCTGAAAAACGATATTTTTGGTGCCCAAAGTCAATATGTGCATGTATCTTCTGTACCCGTTTATATCTCAAATTCAGGCTCAAAACACCCGAAAATTCAATATTTTGGGGTCCCAGAAGCAATCTGTACATGCCTACTCAGTGCTAGAATATTTTCAAAATATAGGCTAAAAACATGCTAAAAATCGATCTTTTAGGTGCCAAAAAGTCGATATCTCAAATTCAGTCCCAAAACACCCGAAAATTCGATATTTAGGGGTCCCAGAAGCGATCTGTACACTCCGTGTTAGAGTATTTTCAAAATACACGTTCAAAACATACTGAAAATCGATCTTTTAGGTGCACAAAAGTCTATATGTGCATGCATCTTCAGTACCCGTTTATATCTCAAATTCATGCTCAAAACACCCGAAAATTCAATATTTCGGGGTCCCAGAAGCAATCTGTACATGCCTACTCCGTGTTAGAGTATTTTCAAAATACAGGCCAGAAACATACTGAAAATCGATCTTTTAGGTGCCCAAAAGTCGATATGTGCATGCATCTTCAGTACCCGTTTATATCTCAAATTCAGGCTCAAAACACCCGAAAATTCAATATTTTGGGGTCCCAGAAGCAATCTGTACATGCCTACTCAGTGTTAGAGTATTTTCAAAATACAGGCCCAAAACATGCTGAAAATCGATATTTTAGATGCCCAAAGTCAATATGTGCATGTATCGTCTGTACCCGTTTATATCTCAAATTCATGCTCAAAACACCCGAAAATTCAATATTTCGGGGTCCCAGAAGCAATCTGTACATGCCTACACAGTGCTAGAATATTTTCAAAATATAGGCTAAAAACATGCTAAAAATCGACATTTTAGGTGCCAAAAAATCGATATCTCAAATTCCGTCCCAAAACACCCGAAAATTCGATATTTAGAGGTCGCAGAAGGTATCTGTACATGCCTACTCCGTGTTAGAGTATTTTCAAAATACAGGCCCAACTTACTGAAAATCGATCTTTTAGGTGCCCAAAAGTCGATATGTGCATGCATCTTCTGTACCCGTTTATATCTCAAATACTGGCTCAAAACACCCGAAAATTCAATATTTTGGGGTCCCAGAAGCAATCTGTACATGCCTACTCAGTGCTAGAATATTTTCAAAATATAGGCTAAAAACATGCTAAAAATCGATCTTTTAGGTGCCAAAAAGTCGATATCTCAAATTCAGTCCCAAAACACCCAAAAATTCGATATTTAGGGGTCCCAGAAGCGATCTGTACATGCCTACTCCGTGTTAGATATTTTCAAAATACATGCTCAAAACAAACTGAAAATCGATCTTTTAGGTGCACAAAAGTCGATATGTGCATGCATCTTCTGTACCCGTTTATATCTCAATTTCTGGCCCTAAACACCCGAAAATTCTATATTTTGGGGTCCCAGAAGCGATCTGTACATGCCTACTCCGTGTTAGAGTATTTTCAAAATTCAGGCCCAAAACATGCTGAAAATCGATATTTTTGGTGCCCAAAGTCAATATGTGCATGTATCTTCTGTACCTGTTTATATCTCAAATTCAGGCTCAAAACACCCGAAAATTCAATATTTTGGTGTCCCAGAAGCAATCTGTACATGCCTACACAGTGCTAGAATATTTTCAAAATATAGGCTAAAAATATACTAAAATTCGACATTTTAGGTGCCAAAAAATCGATATCTCAAATTCAGTCCCAAAACACCCAAAAATTCGATATTTAGAGGTCCCAGAAGGTACATGCCTACTCTGTGTTAGAATATTTTCAAAATACAGGCCAAAAACATACTGAAAATCGATCTTTTTGGTGCCCAAAAGTCGATATGTGCATGCATCTTCTGTACCCGTTTATATCTCAAATTCTGGCTCAAAACACCCGAAAATTCGATATTTTGGGGTCCCAGAAGCGATCTGTACATGCCTACTCCGTGTTAGAGTATTTTCAAAATTCAGGCCCAAAACATGCTGAAAATCGATCTTTTAGGTGCCAAAAAGTCGATATCTCAAATTCAGTCCCAAAACACCCGAAAATTCGATATTTAGGGGTCCCAGAAGCGATCTGTACATGCCTACTCCGTGTTAGAGTATTTTCAAAATACACGCTCAAAACATACTGAAAATCGATCTTTTAGGTGCACAAAAGTCGATATGTGCATGCAACTTCAGTACCCGTTTATATCTCAAATTCAGGCTCAAAACACCCGAAAATTCAATATTTTGGGGTCCCAGAAGCATTTTGTACATGCCTACTCGGTGTTAGAGTATTTTCAAAATACAGGCCCAAAACATGCTGAAAATCGATATTTTAGATGCCCAAAGTCAATATGTGCATGTATCTTCTGTACCCGTTTATATCTCAAATTCAGGCTCAAAACACCCGAAAATTCAATATTTTGGGGTCCCAGAAGCATTCTGTACATGCCTACTCGGTGTTAGAGTATTTTCAAAATACAGGCCAAAAACATACTGAAAATCGATCTTTTAGGTGCCCAAAAGTCGATATGTGCATGCATCTTCTGTACCCGTTTATATCTCAAATTCTGGCCCTAAACACCCGAAAATTCGATATTTTGGGGTCCCAGAAGCGATCTGTATTTGCCTACTCCGTGTTAGAGTATTTTCAAAATTCAGGCCCAAAACATGCTGAAAATCGATATTTTTGGTGCCCAAAGTCAATATGTGCATGTATCTTCTGTACCCGTTTATATTTCAAATTCAGGCTCAAAACACCCGAAAATTATATATTTTGGGGTCCCAGAAGCAATCTGTACATGCCTACTCAGTGCTAGAATATTTTTAAAATATAGGCTAAAAACATGCTAAAAATCGATCTTTTAGGTGCCAAAAAGTCGATATCTCTAATTCAGTCCCAAAACACCCGAAAATTCAATATTTTGGGGTCCCAGAAGCAATCTGTACATGCCTACTCAGTGTTAGAGTATTTTTTAAAATACAGGCCCAAAACATGCTGAAAATCGATATTTTAGATGCCCAAAGTCAATATGTGCATGTATCTTCTGTACCCGTTTATATCTCAAATTCAGGCTCAAAACACCCGAAAATTCAATATTTTGGGGTCCCAAAAGCAATCTGTACATGCCTGCACACAGTGCTAGAATATTTTCAAAATATAGGCTAAAAACATGCTAAACATCGACATTTTAGGTGCCAAAAAATCGATATCTCAAATTCAGTCCCAAAACACCCGAAAATTCGATATTTAGAGGTCCCAGAAGGTATCTGTACATGCCTACTCCGTGTTAGAGTATTTTCAAAATACAGGCCCAAAACACACTGAAAATCGATATTTTAGGTGCCCAAAGTCAATATGTGCATGCATCTTCAGTACCCGTTTATATCTCAAATTCAGGCTCAAAACACCCGAAAATTCAATATTTTGGGGTCCCAGAAGCAATCTGTACATGCCTACACAGTGCTAGAATATTTTCAAAATATAGGCTTTTTAAAAACATGCTAAAAATCGATCTTTTAGGTTCCAAAAAATCGATATCTCAAATTCCGTCCCAAAACACCTGAAAATTCGATATTTAGAGGTCCCAGAAGGTATCTGTACATGCCTACTCCGTGTTAGAGTATTTTCAAAAATACAGGCCAAAAACATTCTGAAAATCGATCTTTTAGGTGCCCAAAAGTCGATATGTGCATGCATCTTCTGTACCCGTTTATATCTCAAATTCAGGCTCAAAACACCCGAAAATTCAATATTTTGGGGTCCCAGAAGCAATCTGTACATGCCTACTCAGTGTTAGAGTATTTTTTAAAATACAGGCCCAAAACATGCTGAAAATCGATATTTTTGATGCCCAAAGTCAATATGTGCATGTATCTTCTGTACCCGTTTATATCTCAAATTCAGGCTCAAAACACCCGAAAATTCAATATTTTGGGGTCCCAGAAGCAATCTGTACATGCCTGCACACAGTGCTAGAATATTTTCAAAATATAGGCTAAAAACATGCTAAACATCGACATTTTAGGTGCCAAAAAATCGATATCTCAAATTCAGTCCCAAAACACCCGAAAATTCGATATTTAGAGGTCCCAGAAGGTATCTGTACATGCCTACTCCGTGTTAGAGTATTTTCAAAATACAGGCCAAAAACATACTGAAAATCGATCTTTTAGGTGCCCAAAAGTCGATATGTGCATGCATCTTCAGTACCCGTTTATATCTCAAATTCAGGCTCAAAACACCCGAAAATTCAATATTTTGGGGTCCCAGAAGCAATCTGTACATGCCTACTCAGTGTTAGAGTATTTTCAAAATACAGGCCCAAAACATGCTGAAAATCGATATTTTAGATGCCCAAAGTCAATATGTGCATGTATCATCTGTACCCGTTTATATCTCAAATTCAGGCTCAAAACACCCGAAAATTCAATATTTTGGGGTCCCAGAAGCAATCTGTACATGCCTACACAGTGCTTGAATATTTTCAAAATATAGGCTAAAAACATGCTAAAAATCGATCTTTTAGGTTCCAAAAAATCGATATCTCAAATTCCGTCACAAAACACCCGAAAATTCGATATTTAGAGGTCCCAGAAGGTATCTGTACATGCCTACTCAGTGTTAGAGTATTTTCAAAAATACAGGCCAAAAACATACTGAAAATCGATCTTTTAGGTGCCCAAAAGTCGATATGTGCATGCATCTTCTGTACCCGTTTATATCTCAAATTCTGGCTCAAAACACCCGAAAATTCAATATTTTGGGGTCCCAGAAGCAATCTGTACATGCCTACTCAGTGCTAGAATATTTTTAAAATATAGGCTAAAAACATGCTAAAAATCGATCTTTTAGGTGCCAAAAAGTCGATATCTCAAATTCAGTCCCAAAACACCCGAAAATTCGATATTTAGGGGTCCCAGAAGCGATCTGTACATGCCTACTCCGTGTTAGATATTTTCAAAATACATGCTTAAAACATACTGAAAATCGATCTTTTAGGTGCACAAAAGTCGATATGTGCATGCATCTTCTGTACCCGTTTATATCTCAAATTCTGGCACTAAACACCCGAAAATTAGATATTTTGGGGTCCCAGAAGCGATCTGTACATGCCTAACTCCGTGTTAGAGTATTTTCAAAATTCAGGCCCAAAACATGCTGAAAATCGATATTTTTGGTGCCCAAAGTCAATATGTGCATGTATCTTCTGTACCCGTTTATATCTCAAATTCAGGCTCAAAACACCAGAAAATTCAATATTTTGGGGTCCCAGAAGCAATCTGTACATGCCTACTCAGTGCTAGAATATTTTCAAAATATAGGCTAAAAACATGCTAAAAATCGATCTTTTAGGTGCCAAAAAGTCGATATCTCAAATTCAGTCCCAAAACACCCGAAAATTCGATATTTAGGGGTCCCAAAAGCGATCTGTACATGCCTACTCCGTGTTAGAGTGTTTTCAAAATACATGCTCAAAACATACTGAAAATCGATCTTTTAGGTGCACAAAAGTCGATATGTGCATGCATCTTCAGTACCCGTTTATATTTCAAATTCTGGCCCTAAACACCCGAAAATTCGATATTTTGGGGTCCCAGAAGCGATCTGTACATGCCTACTCCGTGTTAGAGTATTTTCAAAATTCAGGCCCAAAACATGCTGAAAATCGATATTTTTGGTGCCCAAAGTCAATATGTGCATGTATCTTCTGTACCCGTTTATATCTCAAATTCAGGCTCAAAACACCAGAAAATTCAATATTTTGGGGTCCCAGAAGCAATCTGTACAGTGCTAGAATATTTTCAAAATATAGGCTAAAAACATGCTAAAAATCGATCTTTTAGGTGCCAAAAAGTCGATATCTCAAATTCAGTCCCAAAACACCCGAAAATTCGATATTTAGGTGTCCCAGAAGCGATCTGTACATGCTTACTCCGTGTTAGAGTATTTTCAAAATACATGCTCAAAACATACTGAAAATCGATCTTTTAGGTGCACAAAAGTCGATATGTGCATGCATCTTCAGTACCCGTTTATATCTCAAATTCAGGCTCAAAACACCCGAAAATTCAATATTTTGGGGTCCCAGAAGCAATCTGTACATGCCTACTCAGTGTTAGAGTATTTTCAAAATACAGGCCCAAAACATGCTGAAAATCGATATTTTAGATGCCCAAAGTCAATATGTGCATGTATCTTCTGTACCCGTTTATATCTCAAATTCTGGCTCAAAACACCCGAAAATTCAATATTTTGGGGTCCCAGAAGCAATCTGTACAGTGCTAGAATATTTTCAAAATATAGGCTAAAAACATGCTAAAAATCGATCTTTTAAGTGCCAAAAAGTCGATATCTCAAATTCAGTCCCAAAACACCCGAAAATTCGATATTTAGGGGTCCCAGAAGCGATCTGTACATGATTACTCTGTGTTAGAGTATTTTCAAAATACATGCTCAAAACATACTGAAAATCGATCTTTTAGGTGCACAAAAGTCGATATGTGCATGCATCTACAGTACCCGTTTATATCTCAAATTCAGGCTCAAAACACCCGAAAATTCAATATTTTGGGGTCCCAGAAGCAATCTGTAAATGCCTACTCAGTGTTAGAGTATTTTCAAAATACAGGCCCAAAACATGCTGAAAATCGATATTTTAGATGCCCTAAGTCAATATGTGCATGCATCTTCTGTACCCGTTTATATCTCAAATTCAGGCTCAAAACACCCGAAAATTCAATATTTTGGGGTCCCAGAAGCAATCTGTACATGCCTACACAGTGCTAGAATATTTTCAAAATATAGGCTAAAAACATGCTAAAAATCGATCTTTTAGGTGCCAAAAAATCGATATCTCAAATTCCGTCCCAAAACACCCGAAAATTCGATATTTAGAGGTCCCAGAAGGTATCTGTACATGCCTACTCCGTGTTAGAGTATTTTCAAAATACAGGCCAAAAACATACTGAAAATCGATCTTTTAGGTGCCCAAAAGTCGATATGTGCATGCATCTTCTGTACCCGTTTATATCTCAAATTCTGGCCCTAAACACCCGAAAATTCGATATTTTGGGGTCCCAGAAGCGATCTGTATTTGCCTACTCCGTGTTAGAGTATTTTCAAAATTCAGGCCCAAAACATGCTGAAAATCGATATTTTTGGTGCCCAAAGTCAATATGTGCATGTATCTTCTGTACCCGTTTATATTTCAAATTCAGGCTCAAAACACCCGAAAATTATATATTTTGGGGTCCCAGAAGCAATCTGTACATGCCTACTCAGTGCTAGAATATTTTTAAAATATAGGCTAAAAACATGCTAAAAATCGATCTTTTAGGTGCCAAAAAGTCGATATCTCTAATTCAGTCCCAAAACACCCCAGAATTCGATATTTAGGGGTCCCACAAGCGATCTGTACATGCCTACTCCGTGTTAGAGTATTTTCAAAATACATGCTCAAAACATACTGAAAATCGATCTTTTAGGTGCACAAAAGTCGATATGTGCATGCATCTTCAGTACCCGTTTATATCTCAAATTCAGGCTCAAAACACCCGAAAATTCAATATTTTGGGGTCCCAGAAGCAATCTGTACATGCCTACTCAGTGTTAGAGTATTTTTTAAAATACAGGCCCAAAACATGCTGAAAATCGATATTTTAGATGCCCAAAGTCAATATGTGCATGTATCTTCTGTACCCGTTTATATCTCAAATTCAGGCTCAAAACACCCGAAAATTCAATATTTTGGGGTCCCAGAAGCAATCTGTACATGCCTGCACACAGTGCTAGAATATTTTCAAAATATAGGCTAAAAACATGCTAAACATCGACATTTTAGGTGCCAAAAAATCGATATCTCAAATTCAGTCCCAAAACACCCGAAAATTCGATATTTAGAGGTCCCAGAAGGTATCTGTACATGCCTACTCCGTGTTAGAGTATTTTCAAAATACAGGCCAAAAACATACTGAAAATCGATCTTTTAGGTGCCCAAAAGTCGATATGTGCATGCATCTTCTGTACCCGTTTATATCTCAAATTCTGGCCCTAAACACCCGAAAATTCGATATTTGCAGGTCCCAGAAGCGATATGTACATGCCTACTCAGTGTTAGAGTATTTTCAAAATTCAGGCCCAAAACATGCTGAAAATCGATATTTTTGGTGCCCAAAGTCAATATGTGCATGTATCTTCTGTACCCGTTTATATCTCAAATTCAGGCTCAAAACACACGAAAATTCAATATTTTGGGGTCCCAGAAGCAATCTGTACATGCCTACTCAGTGCTAGAATATTTTCAAAATATAGGCTAAAAACATGCTAAAAATCGATCTTTTAGGTGCCAAAAAGTCGATATCTCAAATTCAGTCCCAAAACACCCGAAAATTCGATATTTAGGGGTCCCAAAAGCGATCTGTACATGCCTACTCCGTGTTAGAGTGTTTTCAAAATACATGCTCAAAACATACTGAAAATCGATCTTTTAAGTCCACAAAAGTCGATATGTGCATGCATCTTCAGTACCCGTTTATATTTCAAATTCTGGCCCTAAACACCCGAAAATTCGATATTTTGGGGTCCCAGAAGCGATCTGTACATGCCTACACCGTGTTAGAGTATTTTCAAAATTCAGGCCCAAAACATGCTGAAAATCGATATTTTTGGTGCCCAAAGTCAATATGTGCATGTATCTTCTGTACCCGTTTATATCTCAAATTCAGGCTCAAAACACCAGAAAATTCAATATTTTGGGGTCCCAGAAGCAATCTGTACAGTGCTAGAATATTTTCAAAATATAGGCTAAAAACATGCTAAAAATCGATCTTTTAGGTGCCAAAAAGTCGATATCTCAAATTCAGTCCCAAAACACCCGAAAATTCGATATTTAGGGGTCCCAGAAGCGATCTGTACATGCTTACTCCGTGTTAGAGTATTTTCAAAATACATGCTCAAAACATACTGAAAATCGATCTTTTAGGTGCACAAAAGTCGATATGTGCATGCATCTTCAGTACCCGTTTATATCTCAAATTCAGGCTCAAAACACCCGAAAATTCAATATTTTGGGGTCCCAGAAGCAATCTGTACATGCCTACTCAGTGTTAGAGTATTTTCAAAATACAGGCACAAAACATGCTGAAAATCGATATTTTAGATGCCCAAAGTCAATATGTGCATGTATCTTCTGTACCCGTTTATATCTCAAATTCAGGCTCAAAACACCCGAAAATTCAATATTTTGGGGTCCCAGAAGCAATCTGTACAGTGCTAGAATATTTTCAAAATATAGGCTAAAAACATGCTAAAAATCGATCTTTTAAGTGCCAAAAAGTCGATATCTCAAATTCAGTCCCAAAACACCCGAAAATTCGATATTTAGGGGTCCCAGAAGCGATCTGTACATGATTACTCTGTGTTAGAGTATTTTCAAAATACATGCTCAAAACATACTGAAAATCGATCTTTTAGGTGCACAAAAGTCGATATGTGCATGCATCTACAGTACCCGTTTATATCTCAAATTCAGGCTCAAAACACCCGAAAATTCAATATTTTGGGGTCCCAGAAGCAATCTGTAAATGCCTACTCAGTGTTAGAGTATTTTCAAAATACAGGCCCAAAACATGCTGAAAATCGATATTTTAGATGCCCAAAGTCAATATGTGCATGTATCTTCTGTACCCGTTTATATCTCAAATTCAGGCTCAAAACACCCGAAAATTCAATATTTTGGGGTCCCAGAAGCAATCTGTACATGCCTGCACACAGTGCTAGAATATTTTCAAAATATAGGCTAAAAACATGCTAAACATCGACATTTTAGGTGCCAAAAAATCGATATCTCAAATTCAGTCCCAAAACACCCGAAAATTCGATATTTAGAGGTCCCAGAAGGTATCTGTACATGCCTACTCCATGTTAGAGTATTTTCAAAATACAGGCCAAAAACATACTGAAAATCGATCTTTTAGGTGCCCAAAAGTCGATATGTGCATGCATCTTCTGTACCCGTTTATATCTCAAATTCTGGCCCTAAACACCCGAAAATTCGATATTTGCAGTTCCCAGAAGCGATCTGTACATGCCTACTCAGTGTTAGAGTATTTTCAAAATTCAGGCCCAAAACATGCTGAAAATCGATATTTTTGGTGCCCAAAGTCAATATGTGCATGTATCTTCTGTACCCGTTTATATCTCAAATTCAGGCTCAAAACACACGAAAATTCAATATTTTGGGGTCCCAGAAGCAATCTGTACATGCCTACTCAGTGCTAGAATATTTTCAAAATATAGGCTAAAAACATGCTAAAAATCGATCTTTTAGGTGCCAAAAAGTCGATATCTCAAATTCAGTCCCAAAACACCCGAAAATTCGATATTTAGGGGTCCCAGAAGCGATCTGTACATGCCTACTCCGTGTTAGAGTGTTTTCAAAATGCATGCTCAAAACATACTGAAAATCGATCTTTTAGGTGCACAAAAGTCGATATGTGCATGCATCTTCAGTACCCGTTTATATTTCAAATTCTGGCCCTAAACACCAGAAAATTCGATATTTTGGGGTCCCAGAAGCGATCTGTACATGCCTACTCCGTGTTAGAGTATTTTCAAAATACAGGCCAAAAACATGCTGAAAATCGATATTTTAGATGCACAAAAGTCGATATGTGCATGCATCTTCAGTACCCGTTTATATCTCAAATTCAGGCTCAAAACACCCGAAAATTCAATATTTTGGGGTCCCAGAAGCATTCTGTACATGCCTACACAGTGCTAGAATATTTTCAAAATATAGGCTAAAAACATGCTAAAAATCGATCTTTTAGGTGCCAAAAAGTCGATATCTCAAATTCAGTCCCAAAACACCCGAAAATTCGATATTTAGGCGTCCCAGAAGCGATCTGTACATGCCTACTCCGTGTTAGAGTGTTTTCAAAATACATGCTCAAAACCTACTGAAAATCGATCTTTTAGGTGCACAAAAGTCGATATGTGCATGCATCTTCAGTACCCGTTTATATTTCAAATTCTGGCCCTAAACACCCGAAAATTCGATATTTTGGGGTCCCAGAAGCGATCTGTACATGCCTACTCCGTGTTAGAGTATTTTCAAAATTCAGGCCCAAAACATGCTGAAAATCGATATTTTTGGTGCCCAAAGTCAATATGTGCATGTATCTTCTGTACCCGTTTATATCTCAAATTCAGGCTCAAAACACCCGAAAATTCAATATTTTGGTGTCCCAGAAGCAATCTGTACATGCCTACTCAGTGCTAGAATATTTTCAAAATATAGGCTAAAAACATGCTAAAAATCGATCTTTTAGGTGCCAAAAAGTCGATATCTCAAATTCAGTCCCAAAACACCCGAAAATTCGATATTTAGGGGTCCCAAAAGCGATCTGTACATGCCTACTCCGTGTTAGAGTGTTTTCAAAATACATGCTCAAAACATACTGAAAATCGATCTTTTAAGTCCACAAAAGTCGATATGTGCATGCATCTTCAGTACCCGTTTATATTTCAAATTCTGGCCCTAAACACCCGAAAATTCGATATTTTGGGGTCCCAGAAGCGATCTGTACATGCCTACACCGTGTTAGAGTATTTTCAAAATTCAGGCCCAAAACATGCTGAAAATCGATATTTTTGGTGCCCAAAGTCAATATGTGCATGTATCTTCTGTACCCGTTTATATCTCAAATTCAGGCTCAAAACACCAGAAAATTCAATATTTTGGGGTCCCAGAAGCAATCTGTACAGTGCTAGAATATTTTCAAAATATAGGCTAAAAACATGCTAAAAATCGATCTTTTAGGTGCCAAAAAGTCGATATCTCAAATTCAGTCCCAAAACACCCGAAAATTCGATATTTAGGGGTCCCAGAAGCGATCTGTACATGCTTACTCCGTGTTAGAGTATTTTCAAAATACATGCTCAAAACATACTGAAAATCGATCTTTTAGGTGCACAAAAGTCGATATGTGCATGCATCTTCAGTACCCGTTTATATCTCAAATTCAGGCTCAAAACACCCGAAAATTCAATATTTTGGGGTCCCAGAAGCAATCTGTACATGCCTACTCAGTGTTAGAGTATTTTCAAAATACAGGCACAAAACATGCTGAAAATCGATATTTTAGATGCCCAAAGTCAATATGTGCATGTATCTTCTGTACCCGTTTATATCTCAAATTCAGGCTCAAAACACCCGAAAATTCAATATTTTGGGGTCCCAGAAGCAATCTGTACAGTGCTAGAATATTTTCAAAATATAGGCTAAAAACATGCTAAAAATCGATCTTTTAAGTGCCAAAAAGTCGATATCTCAAATTCAGTCCCAAAACACCCGAAAATTCGATATTTAGGGGTCCCAGAAGCGATCTGTACATGATTACTCTGTGTTAGAGTATTTTCAAAATACATGCTCAAAACATACTGAAAATCGATCTTTTAGGTGCACAAAAGTCGATATGTGCATGCATCTACAGTACCCGTTTATATCTCAAATTCAGGCTCAAAACACCCGAAAATTCAATATTTTGGGGTCCCAGAAGCAATCTGTAAATGCCTACTCAGTGTTAGAGTATTTTCAAAATACAGGCCCAAAACATGCTGAAAATCGATATTTTAGATGCCCAAAGTCAATATGTGCATGTATCTTCTGTACCCGTTTATATCTCAAATTCAGGCTCAAAACACCCGAAAATTCAATATTTTGGGGTCCCAGAAGCAATCTGTACATGCCTGCACACAGTGCTAGAATATTTTCAAAATATAGGCTAAAAACATGCTAAACATCGACATTTTAGGTGCCAAAAAATCGATATCTCAAATTCAGTCCCAAAACACCCGAAAATTCGATATTTAGAGGTCCCAGAAGGTATCTGTACATGCCTACTCCATGTTAGAGTATTTTCAAAATACAGGCCAAAAACATACTGAAAATCGATCTTTTAGGTGCCCAAAAGTCGATATGTGCATGCATCTTCTGTACCCGTTTATATCTCAAATTCTGGCCCTAAACACCCGAAAATTTGATATTTGCAGTTCCCAGAAGCGATCTGTACATGCCTACTCAGTGTTAGAGTATTTTCAAAATTCAGGCCCAAAACATGCTGAAAATCGATATTTTTGGTGCCCAAAGTCAATATGTGCATGTATCTTCTGTACCCGTTTATATCTCAAATTCAGGCTCAAAACACACGAAAATTCAATATTTTGGGGTCCCAGAAGCAATCTGTACATGCCTACTCAGTGCTAGAATATTTTCAAAATATAGGCTAAAAACATGCTAAAAATCGATCTTTTAGGTGCCAAAAAGTCGATATCTCAAATTCAGTCCCAAAACACCCGAAAATTCGATATTTAGGGGTCCCAGAAGCGATCTGTACATGCCTACTCCGTGTTAGAGTGTTTTCAAAATGCATGCTCAAAACATACTGAAAATCGATCTTTTAGGTGCACAAAAGTCGATATGTGCATGCATCTTCAGTACCCGTTTATATTTCAAATTCTGGCCCTAAACACCAGAAAATTCGATATTTTGGGGTCCCAGAAGCGATCTGTACATGCCTACTCCGTGTTAGAGTATTTTCAAAATACAGGCCAAAAACATGCTGAAAATCGATATTTTAGATGCACAAAAGTCGATATGTGCATGCATCTTCAGTACCCGTTTATATCTCAAATTCAGGCTCAAAACACCCGAAAATTCAATATTTTGGGGTCCCAGAAGCATTCTGTACATGCCTACACAGTGCTAGAATATTTTCAAAATATAGGCTAAAAACATGCTAAAAATCGATCTTTTAGGTGCCAAAAAGTCGATATCTCAAATTCAGTCCCAAAACACCCGAAAATTCGATATTTAGGCGTCCCAGAAGCGATCTGTACATGCCTACTCCGTGTTAGAGTGTTTTCAAAATACATGCTCAAAACCTACTGAAAATCGATCTTTTAGGTGCACAAAAGTCGATATGTGCATGCATCTTCAGTACCCGTTTATATTTCAAATTCTGGCCCTAAACACCCGAAAATTCGATATTTTGGGGTCCCAGAAGCGATCTGTACATGCCTACTCCGTGTTAGAGTATTTTCAAAATTCAGGCCCAAAACATGCTGAAAATCGATATTTTTGGTGCCCAAAGTCAATATGTGCATGTATCTTCTGTACCCGTTTATATCTCAAATTCAGGCTCAAAACACCCGAAAATTCAATATTTTGGTGTCCCAGAAGCAATCTGTACATGCCTACACAGTGCTAGAATATTTTCAAAATATAGGCTAAAAATATACTAAAATTCGACATTTTAGGTGCCAAAAAATCGATATCTCAAATTCAGTCCCAAAACACCCAAAAATTCGATATTTAGAGGTCCCAGAAGGTACATGCCTACTCCGTGTTAGAGTATTTTCAAAATACAGGCCAAAAACATACTGAAAATCGATCTTTTAGGTGCCCAAAAGTCGATATGTGCATGCATCTTCTGTACCCGTTTATATCTCAAATTCTGGCTCAAAACACCCGAAAATTCGATATTTTGGGGTCCCAGAAGCGATCTGTACATGCCTACTCCGTGTTAGAGTATTTTCAAAATTCAGGCCCAAAACATGCTGAAAATCGATCTTTTAGGTGCCAAAAAGTCGATATCTCTAATTCAGTCCCAAAACACCCGAAAATTCGATATTTAGGGGTCCCAGAAGCGATCTGTACATGCCTACTCCGTGTTAGAGTATTTTCAAAATACACGCTCAAAACATACTGAAAATCGATCTTTTAGGTGCACAAAAGTCGATATGTGCATGCATCTTCAGTACCCGTTTATATCTCAAATTCAGGCTCAAAACACCCGAAAATTCAATATTTTGGGGTCCCAGAAGCATTCTGTACATGCCTACTCGGTGTTAGAGTATTTTCAAAATACAGGCCCAAAACATGCTGAAAATCGATATTTTAGATGCCCAAAGTCAATATGTGCATGTATCTTCTGTACACGTTTATATCTCAAATTCAGGCTCAAAACACCCTTAAATTCAATATTTTGGGGTCCCAGAAGCAATCTGTACATGCCTACACAGTGCTAGAATATTTTCAAAATATAGGCTAAAAACATGCTAAAAATCGACATTTTAGGTGCCAAAAAATCGATATCTCAAATTCAGTCCCAAAACACCCGAAAATTCGATATTTAGAGGTCCCAGAAGGTATCTGTACATGCCTACTCCGTGTTAGAATATTTTCAAAATACAGGCCAAAAACATACTGAAAATCGATCTTTTAGGTGCCCAAAAGTCGATATGTGCATGCATCTTCTGTACCCGTTTATATCTCAAATTCTGGCCCTAAACACCCGAAAATTCGATATTTTGGGGTCCCAGAAGCGATCTGTATTTGCCTACTCCGTGTTAGAGTATTTTCAAAATTCAGGCCCAAAACATGCTGAAAATCGATATTTTTGGTGCCCAAAGTCAATATGTGCATGTATCTTCTGTACCCATTTATATTTCAAATTCAGGCTCAAAACACCCGAAAATTATATATTTTGGGGTCCCAGAAGCAATCTGTACATGCCTACTCAGTGCTAGAATATTTTTAAAATATAGGCTAAAAACATGCTAAAAATCGATCTTTTAGGTGCCAAAAAGTCGATATCTCTAATTCAGTCCCAAAACACCCCAGAATTCGATATTTAGGGGTCCCACAAGCGATCTGTACATGCCTACACCGTGTTAGAGTATTTTCAAAATACATGCTCAAAACATACTGAAAATCGATCTTTTAGGTGCACAAAAGTCGATATGTGCATGCATCTTCAGTACCCGTTTATATCTCAAATTCAGGCTCAAAACACCCGAAAATTCAATATTTTGGGGTCCCAGAAGCAATCTGTACATGCCTACTCAGTGTTAGAGTATTTTTTAAAATACAGGCCCAAAACATGCTGAAAATCGATATTTTAGATGCCCAAAGTCAATATGTGCATGTATCTTCTGTCCCCGTTTATATCTCAAATTTAGGCTCAAAACACCCGAAAATTCAATATTTTGGGGTCCCAGAAGCAATCTGTACATGCCTGCACACAGTGCTAGAATATTTTCAAAATATAGGCTAAAAACATGCTAAACATCGACATTTTAGGTGCCAAAAAATCGATATCTCAAATTCAGTCTCAAAACACCCGAAAATTCGATATTTAGAGGTCCCAGAAGGTATCTGTACATGCCTACTCCGTGTTAGAGTATTTTCAAAATACAGGCCAAAAACATACTGAAAATCGATCTTTTAGGTGCCCAAAAGTCGATATGTGCATGCATCTTCAGTACCCGTTTATATCTCAAATTCAGGCTCAAAACACCCGAAAATTCAATATTTTGGGGTCCCAGAAGCAATCTGTACATGCCTACTCAGTGTTAGAGTATTTTCAAAATACAGGCCCAAAACATGCTGAAAATCGATATTTTAGATGCTCAAAGTCAATATGTGCATGTATCATCTGTACACGTTTATATCTCAAATTCAGGCTCAAAACACCCTTAAATCCAAAATTTGGGGTCCCAGAAGCAATCTGTACATGCCTACACAGTACTAGAATATTTTCAAAATATAGGCTAAAAACATGCTAAAAATCGATCTTTTAGGTTCCAAAAAATCGATATCTCAAATTCCGTCCCAAAACACCCGAAAATTCGACATTTAGAGGTCCCAGAAGGTATCTGTACATGCCTACTCCGTGTTAGAGTATTTTAAAAAATACAGGCCAAAAACATTCTGAAAATCGATCTTTTAGGTGCCCAAAAGTCGATATGTGCATGCATCTTCTGTACCCGTTTATATCTCAAATTCTGGCTCAAAACACCCGAAAATTCAATATTTTGGGGTCCCAGAAGCAATCTGTACATGCCTACTCAGTGCTAGAATATTTTCAAAATATAGGCTAAAAACATGCTAAAAATCGATCTTTTAGGTGCCAAAAAGTCGATATCTCAAATTCAGTCCCAAAACACCCGAAAATTCGATATTTAGGGGTCCCAGAAGCGATCTGTACATGCCTACTCCGTGTTAGAGTGTTTTCAAAATACATGCTCAAAACATACTGAAAATCGATCTTTTAGGTGCACAAAAGTCGATATGTGCATGCATCTTCAGTACCCGTTTATATTTCAAATTCTGGCCCTAAACACCCGAAAATTCGATATTTTGGGGTCCCAGAAGCGATCTGTACATGCCTACTCCGTGTTAGAGTATTTTCAAAATTCAGGCATAAAACATGCTGAAAATCGATATTTTTGGTGCCCAAAGTCAATATGTGCATGTATCTTCTGTACCCGTTTATATCTCAAATTCAGGCTCAAAACACCCGAAAATTCAATATTTTGGTGTCCCAGAAGCAATCTGTACATGCCTACACAGTGCTAGAATATTTTCAAAATATAGGCTAAAAATATACTAAAATTCGACATTTTAGGTGCCAAAAAATCGATATCTCAAATTCAGTCCCAAAACACCCAAAAATTCGATATTTAGAGTTCCCAGAAGGTACATGCCTACTCCGTGTTAGAGTATTTTCAAAATACAGGCCAAAAACATACTGAAAATCGATCTTTTAGGTGCCCAAAAGTCGATATGTGCATGCATCTTCTGTACCCGTTTATATCTCAAATTCTGGCTCAAAACACCCGAAAATTCGATATTTTGGGGTCCCAGAAGCGATCTGTACATGCCTACTCCCTGTTAGAGTATTTTCAAAATTCAGGCCCAAAACATGCTGAAAATCGATCTTTTAGGTGCCAAAAAGTCGATATCTCTAATTAAGTCCCAAAACACCCGAAAATTCGATATTTAGGGGTCCCAGAAGCGATCTGTACATGCCTACTCCGTGTTAGAGTATTTTCAAAATACACGCTCAAAACATACTGAAAATCGATCTTTTAGGTGCACAAAAGTCGATATGTGCATGCATCTTCTGTACCCGTTTATATCTCAAATTCTGGCCCTAAACACCCGAAAATTCGATATTTTGGGGTCCCAGAAGCGATCTGTATTTGCCTACTCCGTGTTAGAGTATTTTCAAAATTCAGGCCCAAAACATGCTGAAAATCGATATTTTTGGTGCCCAAAGTCAATATGTGCATGTATCTTCTGTACCCATTTATATTTCAAATTCAGGCTCAAAACACCCGAAAATTATATATTTTGGGGTCCCTGAAGCAATCTGTACATGCCTACTCAGTGCTAGAATATTTTTAAAATATAGGCTAAAAACATGCTAAAAATCGATCTTTTAGGTGCCAAAAAGTCGATATCTCTAATTCAGTCCCAAAACACCCCAGAATTCGATATTTAGGGGTCCCACAAGCGATCTGTACATGCCTACTCCGTGTTAGAGTATTTTCAAAATACATGCTCAAAACATACTGAAAATCGATCTTTTAGGTGCACAAAAGTCGATATGTGCATGCATCTTCAGTACCCGTTTATATCTCAAATTCAGGCTCAAAACACCCGAAAATTCAATATTTTGGGGTCCCAGAAGCAATCTGTACATGCCTACTCAGTGTTAGAGTATTTTTTAAAATACAGGCCCAAAACATGCTGAAAATCGATATTTTAGATGCCCAAAGTCAATATGTGCATGTATCTTCTGTCCCCGTTTATATCTCAAATTCAGGCTCAAAACACCCGAAAATTCAATATTTTGGGGTCCCAGAAGCAATCTGTACATGCCTGCACACAGTGCTAGAATATTTTCAAAATATAGGCTAAAAACATGCTAAACATCGACATTTTAGGTGCCAAAAAATCGATATCTCAAATTCAGTCTCAAAACACCCGAAAATTCGATATTTATAGGTCCCAGAAGGTATCTGTACATGCCTACTCCGTGTTAGAGTATTTTCAAAATACAGGCCAAAAACATACTGAAAATCGATCTTTTAGGTGCCCAAAAGTCGATATGTGTATGCATCTTCAGTACCCGTTTATATCTCAAATTCAGGCTCAAAACACCCGAAAATTCAATATTTTGGGGTCCCAGAAGCAATCTGTACATGCCTACTCAGTGTTAGAGTATTTTCAAAATACAGGCCCAAAACATGCTGAAAATCGATATTTTAGATGCCCAAAGTCAATATGTGCATGTATTATCTGTACCCGTTTATATCTCAAATTCAGGCTCAAAACACCCGAAAATTCAATATTTTTGGGTCCCAGAAGCAATCTGTACATGCCTACACAGTGCTAGAATATTTTCAAAATATAGGCTAAAAACATGCTAAAAATCGATCTTTTAGGTTCCAAAAAATCGATATCTCAAATTCCGTCCCAAAACACCCGAAAATTCGATATTTAGAGGTCCCAGAAGGTATCTGTACATGCCTACTCCGTGTTAGAGTATTTTCAAAAATACAGGCCAAAAACATTCTGAAAATCGATCTTTCAGGTGCCCAAAAGTCGATATGTGCATGCATCTTCTGTACCCGTTTATATCTCAAATTCTGGCTCAAAACACCCGAAAATTCAATATTTAGGGGTCCCAGAAGCAATCTGTACATGCCTACTCAGTGCTAGAATATTTTCAAAATATAGGCTAAAAACATGCTAAAAATCGATCTTTTAGGTGCCAAAAAGTCGATATCTCAAATTCAGTCCCAAAACACCCGAAAATTCGATATTTAGGGGTCCCAGAAGCGATCCGTGTTAGAGTGTTTTCAAAATACATGCTCAAAACATACTGAAAATCGATCTTTTAGGTGCACAAAAGTCGATATGTGCATGCATCTTCAGTACCCGTTTATATTTCAAATTCTGGCCCTAAACGCCCGAAAATTCGATATTTTGGGGTCCCAGAAGCGATCTGTACATGCCTACTCCGTGTTAGAGTATTTTCAAAATTCAGGCCCAAAACATGCTGAAAATCGATATTTTTGGTGCCCAAAGTCAATATGTGCATGTATCTTCTGTACCCGTTTATATCTCAAATTCAGGCTCAAAACACCCGAAAATTCAATATTTTGGTGTCCCAGAAGCAATCTGTACATGCCTACACAGTGCTAGAATATTTTCAAAATATAGGCTAAAAATATACTAAAATTCGACATTTTAGGTGCCAAAAAATCGATATCTCAAATTCAGTCCCAAAACACCCAAAAATTCGATATTTAGAGGTCCCAGAAGGTACATGCCTACTCTGTGTTAGAGTATTTTCAAAATACAGGCCAAAAACATACTGAAAATCGATCTTTTAGGTGCCCAAAAGTCGATATGTGCATGCATCTTCTGTACCCGTTTATATCTCAAATTCTGGCTCAAAACACCCGAAAATTCGATATTTTGGGGTCCCAGAAGCGATCTGTACATGCCTACTCCGTGTTAGAGTATTTTCAAAATTCAGGCCCAAAACATGCTGAAAATCGATCTTTTAGGTGCCAAAAAGTCGATATCTCAAATTCAGTCCCAAAACACCCGAAAATTCGATATTTAGGGGTCCCAGAAGCGATCTGTACATGCCTACTCCGTGTTAGAGTATTTTCAAAATACTCGCTCAAAACATACTGAAAATCGATCTTTTAGGTGCACAAAAGTCGATATGTGCATGCATCTTCAGTACCCGTTTATATCTCAAATTCAGGCTCAAAACACCCGAAAATTCAATATTTTGGGGTCCCAGAAGCATTCTGTACATGCCTACTCGGTGTTAGAGTATTTTCAAAATACAGGCCCAAAACATGCTGAAAATCGATATTTTACATGCCCAAAGTCAATATGTGCATGTATCTTCTGTACCCGTTTATATCTCAAATTCAGGCTCAAAACACCCGAAAATTCAATATTTTGGGGTCCCAGAAGCAATCTGTACATGCCTACACAGTGCTAGAATATTTTCAAAATATAGGCTAAAAACATGCTAAAAATCGACATTTTAGGTGCCAAAAAATCGATATCTCAAATTCTGTCCCAAAACACCCGAAAATTCGATATTTAGAGGTCCCAGAAAGTATCTGTACATGCCTACTCCGTGTTAGAATATTTTCAAAATACAGGCCAAAAACATACTGAAAATCGATCTTTTAGGTGCCCAAAAGTCGATATGTGCATGCATCTTCTGTACCCGTTTATATCTCAAATTCTGGCCCTAAACACCCGAAAATTCGATATTTTGGGGTCCCAGAAGCGATCTGTATTTGCCTACTCCGTGTTAGAGTATTTTCAAAATTCAGGCCCAAAACATGCTGAAAATCGATATTTTTGGTGCCCAAAGTCAATATGTGCATGTATCTTCTGTACCCGTTTATATTTCAAATTCAGGCTCAAAACACCCGAAAATTATATATTTTGGGGTCCCAGAAGCAATCTGTACATGCCTACTCAGTGCTAGAATATTTTTAAAATATAGGCTAAAAACATGCTAAAAATCGATCTTTTAGGTGCCAAAAAGTCGATATCTCTAATTCAGTCCCAAAACACCCCAGAATTCGATATTTAGGGGTCCCACAAGCGATCTGTACATGCCTACTCCGTGTTAGAGTATTTTCAAAATACATGCTCAAAACATACTGAAAATCGATCTTTTAGGTGCACAAAAGTCGATATGTGCATGCATCTTCAGTACCCGTTTATATCTCAAATTCTGGCTCAAAACACCCGAAAATTCAATATTTTGGGGTCCCAGAAGCAATCTGTACATGCCTACTCAGTGTTAGAGTATTTTTTAAAATACAGGCCCAAAACATGCTGAAAATCGATATTTTAGATGCCCAAAGTCAATATGTGCATGTATCTTCTGTACCCGTTTATATCTCAAATTCAGGCTCAAAACACCCGAAAATTCAATATTTTGGGGTCCCAGAAGCAATCTGTACATGCCTGCACACAGTGCTAGAATATTTTCAAAATATAGGCTAAAAACATGCTAAACATCGACATTTTAGGTGCCAAAAAATCGATATCTCAAATTCAGTCCCAAAACACCCGAAAATTCGATATTTAGAGGTCCCAGAAGGTATCTGTACATGCCTACTCCGTGTTAGAGTATTTTCAAAATACAGGCCAAAAACATACTGAAAATCGATCTTTTAGGTGCCCAAAAGTCGATATGTGCATGCATCTTCAGTACCCGTTTATATCTCAAATTCAGGCTCAAAACACCCGAAAATTCAATATTTTGGGGTCCCAGAAGCAATCTGTACATGCCTACTCAGTGTTAGAGTATTTTCAAAATACAGGCCCAAAACATGCTGAAAATCGATATTTTAGATGCCCAAAGTCAATATGTGCATGTATCATCAGTACCCGTTTATATCTCAAATTCAGGCTCAAAACACCCGAAAATTCAATATTTTGGGGTCCCAGAAGCAATCTGTACATGCCTACACAGTGCTAGAATATTTTCAAAATATAGGCTAAAAACATGCTAAAAATCGATCTTTTAGGTTCCAAAAAATCGATATCTCAAATTCCGTCTCAAAACACCCGAAAATTCGATATTTAGAGGTCCCAGAAGGTATCTGTACATGCCTACTCCGTGTTAGAGTATTTTCAAAATACAGGCCAAAAACATACTGAAAATCGATCTTTTAGGTGCCCAAAAGTCGATATGTGCATGCATCTTCAGTACCCGTTTATATCTCAAATTCAGGCTCAAAACACCCGAAAATTCAATATTTTGGGGTCCCAGAAGCAATCTGTACATGCCTACTCAGTGTTAGAGTATTTTCAAAATACAGGCCCAAAACATGCTGAAAATCGATATTTTAGATGCCCAAAGTCAATATGTGCATGTATCATCAGTACCCGTTTATATCTCAAATTCAGGCTCAAAACACCCGAAAATTCAATATTTTGGGGTCCCAGAAGCAATCTGTACATGCCTACACAGTGCTAGAATATTTTCAAAATATAGGCTAAAAACATGCTAAAAATCGATCTTTTAGGTTCCAAAAAATCGATATCTCAAATTCCGTCTCAAAACACCCGAAAATTCGATATTTAGAGGTCCCAGAAGGTATCTGTACATGCCTACTCCGTGTTAGAGTATTTTCAAAAATACAGGCCAAAAACATACTGAAAATCGATCTTTTAGGTGCCCAAAAGTCGATATGTGCATGCATCTTCTGTACCCGTTTATATCTCAAATTCTGGCTCAAAACACCCGAAAATTCAATATTTTGGGGTCCCAGAAGCAATCTGTACATGCCTACTCAGTGCTAGAATATTTTCAAAATATAGGCTAAAAACATGCTAAAAATCGGTCTTTTAGGTGCCAAAAAGTCGATATCTCTAATTAAGTCCCAAAACACCCGAAAATTCGATATTTAGGGGTCCCAGAAGCGATCTGTACATGCCTACTCCGTGTTAGAGTATTTTCAAAATACACGCTCAAAACATACTGAAAATCGATCTTTTAGGTGCACAAAAGTCGATATGTGCATGCATCTTCAGTACCCGTTTATATCTCAAATTCTGGCTCAAAACACCCGAAAATTCAATATTTTGGGGTCCCAGAAGCATTCTGTACATGCCTACTCGGTGTTAGAGTATTTTCAAAATACAGGCCCAAAACATGCTGAAAATCGATATTTTACATGCCCAAAGTCAATATGTGCATGTATCTTCTGTACCCGTTTATATCTCAAATTCAGGCTCAAAACACCCGAAAATTCAATATTTTGGGGTCCCAGAAGCAATCTGTACATGCCTACACAGTGCTCGAATATTTTCAAAATATAGGCTAAAAACATGCTAAAAATCGACATTTTAGGTGCCAAAAAATCGATATCTCAAATTCAGTCCCAAAACACCCGAAAATTCGATATTTAGAGGTCCCAGAAGGTATCTGTACATGCCTACTCCGTGTTAGAATATTTTCAAAATACAGGCCAAAAACATACTGAAAATCGATCTTTTAGGTGCCCAAAAGTCGATATGTGCATGCATCTTCTGTACCCGTTTATATCTCAAATTCTGGCCCTAAACACCCGAAAATTCGATATTTTGGGGTCCCAGAAGCGATCTGTATTTGCCTACTCCGTGTTAGAGTATTTTCAAAATTCAGGCCCAAAACATGCTGAAAATCGATATTTTTGGTGCCCAAAGTCAATATGTGCATGTATCTTCTGTACCCATTTATATTTCAAATTCAGGCTCAAAACACCCGAAAATTATATATTTTGGGGTCCCAGAAGCAATCTGTACATGCCTACTCAGTGCTAGAATATTTTTAAAATATAGGCTAAAAACATGCTAAAAATCGATCTTTTAGGTGCCAAAAAGTCGATATCTCTAATTCAGTCCCAAAACACCCCAGAATTCGATATTTAGGGGTCCCACAAGAGATCTGTACATGCCTACTCCGTGTTAGAGTATTTTCATAATACATGCTCAAAACATACTGAAAATCGATCTTTTAGGTGCACAAAAGTCGATATGTGCATGCATCTTCAGTACCCGTTTATATCTCAAATTCAGGCTCAAAACACCCGAAAATTCAATATTTTGGGGTCCCAGAAGCAATCTGTACATGCCTACTCAGTGTTAGAGTATTTTTTAAAATACAGGCCCAAAACATGCTGAAAATCGATATTTTAGATGCCCAAAGTCAATATGTGCATGTATCTTCTGTCCCCGTTTATATCTCAAATTCAGGCTCAAAACACCCGAAAATTCAATATTTTGGGGTCCCAGAAGCAATCTGTACATGCCTGCACACAGTGCTAGAATATTTTCAAAATATAGGCTAAAAACATGCTAAACATCGACATTTTAGGTGCCAAAAAATCGATATCTCAAATTCAGTCTCAAAACACCCGAAAATTCGATATTTAGAGGTCCCAGAAGGTATCTGTACATGCCTACTCCGTGTTAGAGTATTTTCAAAATACAGGCCAAAAACATACTGAAAATCGATCTTTTAGGTGCCCAAAAGTCGATATGTGCATGCATCTTCAGTACCCGTTTATATCTCAAATTCAGGCTCAAAACACCCGAAAATTCAATATTTTGGGGTCCCAGAAGCAATCTGTACATGCCTACTCAGTGTTAGAGTATTTTCAAAATACAGGCCCAAAACATGCTGAAAATCGATATTTTAGATGCCCAAAGTCAATATGTGCATGTATCATCTGTACCCGTTTATATCTCAAATTCAGGCTCAAAACACCCGAAAATTCAATATTTTGGGTTCCCAGAAGCAATCTGTACATGCCTACTCAGTGCTAGAATATTTTCAAAATATAGGCTAAAAACATGCTAAAAATCGATCTTTTAGGTGCCAAAAAGTCGATATCTCAAATTCAGTCCCAAAACACCCGAAAATTCGATATTTAGGGGTCCCAGAAGCGATTTGTACATGCCTACTCCGTGTTAGAGTGTTTTCAAAATACATGCTCAAAACATACTGAAAATCGATCTTTTAGGTGCACAAAAGTCGATATGTGCATGCATCTTCAGTACCCGTTTATATTTCAAATTCTGGCCCTAAACACCCGAAAATTCGATATTTTGGGGTCCCAGAAGCGATCTGTACATGCCTACTCCGTGTTAGAGTATTTTCAAAATTCAGGCCCAAAACATGCTGAAAATCGATATTTTTGGTGCCCAAAGTCAATATGTGCATGTATCTTCTGTACCCGTTTATATCTCAAATTCAGGCTCAAAACACCCGAAAATTCAATATTTTGGTGTCCCAGAAGCAATCTGTACATGCCTACACAGTGCTAGAATATTTTCAAAATATAGGCTAAAAATATACTAAAATTCGACATTTTAGGTGCCAAAAAATCGATATCTCAAATTCAGTCCCAAAACACCCAAAAATTCGATATTTAGAGGTCCCAGAAGGTACATGCCTACTCTGTGTTAGAGTATTTTCAAAATACAGGCCAAAAACATACTGAAAATCGATATTTTAGGTGCCCAAAAGTCGATATGTGCATGCATCTTCTGTACCCGTTTATATCTCAAATTCTGGCTCAAAACACCCGAAAATTCGATATTTTGGGGTCCCAGAAGCGATCTGTACATGCCTACTCCGTGTTAGAGTATTTTCAAAATTCAGGCCCAAAACATGCTGAAAATCGATCTTTTAGGTGCCAAAAAGTCGATATCTCAAATTCAGTCCCAAAACACCCGAAAATTCGATATTTAGAGGTCCCAGAAGCGATCTGTACATGCCTACTCCGTGTTAGAGTATTTTCAAAATACTCGCTCAAAACATACTGAAAATCGATCTTTTAGGTGCACAAAAGTCGATATGTGCATGCATCTTCAGTACCCGTTTATATCTCAAATTCAGGCTTAAAACACCCGAAAATTCAATATTTTGGGGTCCCAGAAGCATTCTGTACATGCCTACTCGGTGTTAGAGTATTTTCAAAATACAGGCCCAAAACATGCTGAAAATCGATATTTTACATGCCCAAAGTCAATATGTGCATGTATCTTCTGTACCCGTTTATATCTCAAATTCAGGCTCAAAACACCCGAAAATTCAATATTTTGGGGTCCCAGAAGCAATCTGTACATGCCTACACAGTGCTAGAATATTTTCAAAATATAGGCTAAAAACATGCTAAAAATCGACATTTTAGGTGCCAAAAAATCGATATCTCAAATTCTGTCCCAAAACACCCGAAAATTCGATATTTAGAGGTCCCAGAAGGTATCTGTACATGCCTACTCCGTGTTAGAATATTTTCAAAATACAGGCCAAAAACATACTGAAAATCGATCTTTTAGGTGCCCAAAAGTCGATATGTGCATGCATCTTCTGTACCCGTTTATATCTCAAATTCTGGCCCTAAACACCCGAAAATTCGATATTTTGGGGTCCCAGAAGCGATCTGTATTTGCCTACTCCGTGTTAGAGTATTTTCAAAATTCAGGCCCAAAACATGCTGAAAATCGATATTTTTGGTGCCCAAAGTCAATATGTGCATGTATCTTCTGTACCCGTTTATATTTCAAATTCAGGCTCAAAACACCCGAAAATTATATATTTTGGGGTCCCAGAAGCAATCTGTACATGCCTACTCAGTGCTAGAATATTTTTAAAATATAGGCTAAAAACATGCTAAAAATCGATCTTTTAGGTGCCAAAAAGTCGATATCTCTAATTCAGTCCCAAAACACCCCAGAATTCGATATTTAGGGGTCCCACAAGCGATCTGTACATGCCTACTCCGTGTTAGAGTATTTTCAAAATACATGCTCAAAACATACTGAAAATCGATCTTTTAGGTGCACAAAAGTCGATATGTGCATGCATCTTCAGTACCCGTTTATATCTCAAATTCAGGCTCAAAACACCCGAAAATTCAATATTTTGGGGTCCCAGAAGCAATCTGTACATGCCTACTCAGTGTTAGAGTATTTTTTAAAATACAGGCCCAAAACATGCTGAAAATCGATATTTTAGATGCCCAAAGTCAATATGTGCATGTATCTTCTGTACCCGTTTATATCTCAAATTCAGGCTCAAAACACCCGAAAATTCAATATTTTGCGGTCCCAGAAGCAATCTGTACATGCCTGCACACAGTGCTAGAATATTTTCAAAATATAGGCTAAAAACATGCTAAAAATCGACATTTTAGGTGCCAAAAAATCGATATCTCAAATTCAGTCCCAAAACACCCGAAAATTCGATATTTAGAGTTCCCAGAAGGTATCTGTACATGCCTACTCCGTGTTAGAGTATTTTCAAAATACAGGCCAAAAACATACTGAAAATCGATCTTTTAGGTGCCCAAAAGTCGATATGTGCATGCATCTTCAGTACCCGTTTATATCTCAAATTCAGGCTCAAAACACCCGAAAATTCAATATTTTGGGGTCCCAGAAGCAATCTGTACATGCCTACTCAGTGTTAGAGTATTTTCAAAATACAGGCCCAAAACATGCTGAAAATCGATATTTTAGATGCCCAAAGTCAATATGTGCATGTATCATCTGTACCCGTTTATATCTCAAATTCAGGCTCAAAACACCAGAAAATTCAATATTTTGGGGTCCCAGAAGCAATCTGTACATGCCTACACAGTGCTAGAATATTTTCAAAATATAGGCTAAAAACATGCTAAAAATCGATCTTTTAGGTTCCAAAAAATCGATATCTCAAATTCCGTCACAAAACACCCGAAAATTCGATATTTAGAGGTCCCAGAAGGTATCTGTACAAGCCTACTCCGTGTTAGAGTATTTTCAAAAATACAGGCCAAAAACATACTGAAAATCGATCTTTTAGGTGCCCAAAAGTCGATATGTGCATGCATCTTCTGTACCCGTTTATATCTCAAATTCTGGCTCAAAACACCCGAAAATTCAATATTTTGGGGTCCCAGAAGCAATCTGTACATGCCTACTCAGTGCTAGAATATTTTCAAAATATAGGCTAAAAACATGCTAAAAATCGATCTTTTAGGTGCCAAAAAGTCGATATCTCAAATTCAGTCCCAAAACACCCGAAAATTCGATATTTAGGGGTCCCAGAAGCGATCTGTACATGCCTACTCCGTGTTAGATATTTTCAAAATACATGCTCAAAACATACTGAAAATCGATCTTTTAGGTGCACAAAAGTCGATATGTGCATGCATCTTCTGTACCCGTTTATATCTCAAATTCTGGCCCTAAACACCCGAAAATTCGATATTTTGGGGTCCCAGAAGCGATCTGTACATGCCTACTCCGTGTTAGGGTATTTTCAAAATTCAGGCCCAAAACATGCTGAAAATCGATATTTTTGGTGCCCAAAGTCAATATGTGCATGTATCTTCTGTACCCGTTTATATCTCAAATTCAGGCTCAAAACACCCGAAAATTCAATATTTTGGTGTCCCAGAAGCAATCTGTACATGCCTACACAGTGCTAGAATATTTTCAAAATATAGGCTAAAAATATACTAAAATTCGACATTTTAGGTGCCAAAAAATCGATATCTCAAATTCAGTCCCAAAACACCCAAAAATTCGATATTTAGAGGTCCCAGAAGGTACATGCCTACTCTGTGTTAGAGTATTTTCAAAATACAGGCCAAAAACATACTGAAAATCGATCTTTTAGGTGCCCAAAAGTCGATATGTGCATGCATCTTCTGTACCCGTTTATATCTCAAATTCTAGCTCAAAACACCCGAAAATTCGATATTTTGGGGTCCCAGAAGCGATCTGTACATGCCTACTCCGTGTTAGAGTATTTTCAAAATTCAGGCCCAAAACATGCTGAAAATCGATCTTTTAGGTGCCAAAAAGTCGATATCTCAAATTCAGTCCCAAAACACCCGAAAATTCGATATTTAGAGGTCCCAGAAGGTATCTGTACATGCCTACTCCGTGTTAGAGTATTTTCAAAATACAGGCCAAAAACATACTGAAAATCGATCTTTTAGGTGCCCAAAAGTCGATATGTGCATGCATCTTCTGTACCCGTTTATATCTCAAATTCTGGCCCTAAACACCCGAAAATTCGATATTTGCGGGTCCCAGAAGCGATCTGTACATGCCTACTCAGTGTTAGAGTATTTTCAAAATTCAGGCCCAAAACATGCTGAAAATCGATATTTTTGGTGCCCAAAGTCAATATGTGCATGTATCTTCTGTACCCGTTTATATCTCAAATTCAGGCTCAAAACACCCGAAAATTCAATATTTTGGGGTCCCAGAAGCAATCTGTACATGCCTACTCAGTGCTAGAATATTTTCAAAATATAGGCTAAAAACATGCTAAAAATCGATCTTTTAGGTGCCAAAAAGTCGATATCTCAAATTCAGTCCCAAAACAACCGAAAATTCGATATTTAGGGTTCCCAAAAGCGATCTGTACATGCCTACTCCGTGTTAGAGTGTTTTCAAAATACATGCTCAAAACATACTGAAAATCGATCTTTTAGGTGCACAAAAGTCGATATGTGCATGCATCTTCAGTACCCGTTTATATTTCAAATTCTGGCCCTAAACACCCGAAAATTCGATATTTTGGGGTCCCAGAAGCGATCTGTACATGCCTACTCCGTGTTAGAGTATTTTCAAAATTCAGGCCCAAAACATGCTGAAAATCGATATTTTTGGTGCCCAAAGTCAATATGTGCATGTATCTTCTGTACCCGTTTATATCTCATATTCAGGCTCAAAACACCAGAAAATTCAATATTTTGGGGTCCCAGAAGCAATCTGTACAGTGCTAGAATATTTTCAAAATATAGGCTAAAAACATGCTAAAAATCGATCTTTTAGGTGCCAAAAAGTCGATATCTCAAATTCAGTCCCAAAACACCCGAAAATTCGATATTTAGGGGTCCCAGAAGCGATCTGTACATGCTTACTCCGTGTTAGAGTATTTTCAAAATACATGCTCAAAACATACTGAAAATCGATCTTTTAGGTGCACAAAAGTCGATATGTGCATGCATCTTCAGTACCCGTTTATATCTCAAATTCAGGCTCAAAACACCCGAAAATTCAATATTTTGGGGTCCCAGAAGCAATCTGTACATGCCTACTCAGTGTTAGAGTATTTTCAAAATACAGGCCCAAAACATGCTGAAAATTGATATTTTTGGTGCCCAAAGTCAATATGTGCATGTATCTTCTGTACCCGTTTATATCTCAAATTCAGGCTCAAAACACCCGAAAATTCAATATTTTGGGGTCCCAGAAGCAATCTGTAAATGCCTACTCAGTGTTAGAGTATTTTCAAAATACAGGCCCAAAACATGCTGAAAATCGATATTTTAGATGCCCAAAGTCAATATGTGCATGTATCTTCTGTACCCGTTTATATCTCAAATTCAGGCTCAAAACACCCGAAAATTCAATATTTTGGGGTCCCAGAAGCAATCTGTACATGCCTACACAGTGCTAGAATATTTTCAAAATAAAGGCTAAAAACATGCTAAAAATCGATCCTTTAGGTGCCAAAAAATCGATATCTCAAATTCCGTCCCAAAACACCCGAAAATTCGATATTTAGAGGTCCCAGAAGGTATCTGTACATGCCTACTCCGTGTTAGAGTATTTTCAAAATACAGGCCAAAAACATACTGAAAATCGATCTTTTAGGTGCCCAAAAGTCGATATGTGCATGCATCTTCTGTACCCGTTTATATCTCAAATTCTGGCCCTAAACACCCGAAAATTCGATATTTTGGGGTCCCAGAAGCGATCTGTATTTGCCTACTCCGTGTTAGAGTATTTTCAAAATTCAGGCCCAAAACATGCTGAAAATCGATATTTTTGGTGCCCAAAGTCAATATGTGCATGTATCTTCTGTACCCGTTTTTATTTCAAATTCAGGCTCAAAACACCCGAAAATTATATATTTTGGGGTCCCAGAAGCAATCTGTACATGCCTACTCAGTGCTAGAATATTTTTAAAATATAGGCTAAAAACATGCTAAAAATCGATCTTTTAGGTGCCAAAAAGTTGATATCTCTAATTCAGTCCCAAAACACCCCAGAATTCGATATTTAGGGGTCCCACAAGCGATCTGTACATGCCTACTCCGTGTTAGAGTATTTTCAAAATACATGCTCAAAACATACTGAAAATCGATCTTTTAGGTGCACAAAAGTCGATATGTGCATGCATCTTCAGTACCCGTTTATATCTCAAATTCAGGCTCAAAACACCCGAAAATTCAATATTTTGGGGTCCCAGAAGCAATCTGTACATGCCTACTCAGTGTTAGAGTATTTTCAAAATACAGGCCCAAAACATGCTGAAAATCGATATTTTAGATGCCCAAAGTCAATATGTGCATGTATCTTCTGTACCCGTTTATATCTCAAATTCAGGATCAAAACACCAGAAAATTCAATATTTTGGGGTCCCAGAAGCAATCTGTACAGTGCTAGAATATTTTCAAAATATAGGCTAAAAACATGCTAAAAATCGATCTTTTAGGTGCCAAAAAGTCGATATCTCAAATTCAGTCCCAAAACACCCGAAAATTCGATATTTAGGGGTCCCAGAAGCGATCTGTACATACTTACTCCGTGTTAGAGTATTTTCAAAATACATGCTCAAAACATACTGAAAATCGATCTTTTAGGTGCACAAAAGTCGATATGTGCATGCATCTTCAGTACCCGTTTATATCTCAAATTCAGGCTCAAAACACCCGAAAATTCAATATTTTGGGGTCCCAGAAGCAATCTGTACATGCCTACTCAGTGTTAGAGTATTTTCAAAATACAGGCCCAAAACATGCTGAAAATCGATATTTTAGATGCCCAAAGTCAATATGTGCATGTATCTTCTGTACCCGTTTATATCTCAAATTCAGGCTCAAAACACCCTTAAATTCAATATTTTGGGGTCCCAGAAGCAATCTGTACATGCCTACACAGTGCTAGAATATTTTCAAAATATAGGCTAAAAACATGCTAAAAATCGACATTTTAGGTGCCAAAAAATCGATATCTCAAATTCAGTCCCAAAACACCCGAAAATTCGATATTTAGAGGTCCCAGAAGGTATCTGTACATGCCTACTCCTTGTTAGAATATTTTCAAAATACAGGCCAAAAACATACTGAAAATCGATCTTTTAGGTGCCCAAAAGTCGATATGTGCATGCATCTTCTGTACCCGTTTATATCTCAAATTCTGGCCCTAAACACCCGAAAATTCGATGTTTTGGGGTCCCAGAAGCGATCTGTATTTGCCCACTCCGTGTTAGAGTATTTTCAAAATTCAGGCCCAAAACATGCTGAAAATCGATATTTTTGGTGCCCAAAGTCAATATGTGCATGTATCTTCTGTACCCGTTTATATTTCAAATTCAGGCTCAAAACACCCGAAAATTATATATTTTGGGGTCCCAGAAGCAATCTGTACATGCCTACTCAGTGCTAGAATATTTTTAAAATATAGGCTAAAAACATGCTAAAAATCGATCTTTTAGGTGCCAAAAAGTTGATATCTCTAATTCAGTCCCAAAACACCCCAGAATTCGATATTTAGGGGTCCCACAAGCGATCTGTACATGCCTACTCCGTGTTAGAGTATTTTCAAAATACATGCTCAAAACATACTGAAAATCGATCTTTTAGGTGCACAAAAGTCGATATGTGCATGCATCTTCAGTACCCGTTTATATCTCAAATTCAGGCTCAAAACACCCGAAAATTCAATATTTTGGGGTCCCAGAAGCAATCTGTACATGCCTACTCAGTGTTAGAGTATTTTCAAAATACAGGCCCAAAACATGCTGAAAATCGATATTTTAGATGCCCAAAGTCAATATGTGCATGTATCTTCTGTACCCGTTTATATCTAAAATTCAGGCTCAAAACACCCGAAAATTCAATATTTTGGTGTTCCAGAAGCAATCTGTACATGCCTGCACACAGTGCTAGAATATTTTCAAAATATAGGCTAAAAACATGCTAAACATCGACATTTTAGGTGCCAAAAAATCGATATCTCAAATTCAGTCCCAAAACACCCGAAAATTCGATATTTAGAGGTCCCAGAAGGTATCTGTACATGCCTACTCCGTGTTAGAGTATTTTCAAAATACAGGCCAAAAACATACTGAAAATCGATCTTTTAGGTGCCCAAAAGTCGATATGTGCATGCATCTTCTGTACCCGTTTATATCTCAAATTCTGGCCCTAAACACCCGAAAATTCGATATTTGCAGGTCCCAGAAGCGATCTGTACATGCCTACTCAGTGTTAGAGTATTTTCAAAATTCAGGCCCAAAACATGCTGAAAATCGATATTTTTGGTGCCCAAAGTCAATATGTGCATGTATCTTCTGTACCCGTTTATATCTCAAATTCAGGCTCAAAACACACGAAAATTCAATATTTTGGGGTCCCAGAAGCAATCTGTACATGCCTACTCAGTGCTAGAATATTTTCAAAATATAGGCTAAAAACATGCTAAAAATCGATCTTTTAGGTGCCAAAAAGTCGATATCTCAAATTCAGTCCCAAAACACCCGAAAATTCGATATTTAGGGGTCCCAGAAGCGATCTGTACATGCCTACTCCGTGTTAGAGTGTTTTCAAAATGCATGCTCAAAACATACTGAAAATCGATCTTTTAGGTGCACAAAAGTCGATATGTGCATGCATCTTCAGTACCCGTTTATATTTCAAATTCTGGCCCTAAACACCAGAAAATTCGATATTTTGGGGTCCCAGAAGCGATCTGTACATGCCTACTCCGTGTTAGAGTATTTTCAAAATACAGGCCAAAAACATGCTGAAAATCGATATTTTAGATGCACAAAAGTCGATATGTGCATGCATCTTCAGTACCCGTTTATATCTCAAATTCAGGCTCAAAACACCCGAAAATTCAATATTTTGGGGTCCCAGAAGCATTCTGTACATGCCTACACAGTGCTAGAATATTTTCAAAATATAGGCTAAAAACATGCTAAAAATCGATCTTTTAGGTGCCAAAAAGTCGATATCTCAAATTCAGTCCCAAAACACCCGAAAATTCGATATTTAGGGGTCCCAGAAGCGATCTGTACATGCCTACTCCGTGTTAGAGTGTTTTCAAAATACATGCTCAAAACCTACTGAAAATCGATCTTTTAGGTGCACAAAAGTCGATATGTGCATGCATCTTCAGTACCCGTTTATATTTCAAATTCTGGCCCTAAACACCCGAAAATTCGATATTTTGGGGTCCCAGAAGCGATCTGTACATGCCTACTACGTGTTAGAGTATTTTCAAAATTCAGGCCCAAAACATGCTGAAAATCGATATTTTTGGTGCCCAAAGTCAATATGTGCATGTATCTTCTGTACCCGTTTATATCTCAAATTCAGGCTCAAAACACCCGAAAATTCAATATTTTGGTGTCCCAGAAGCAATCTGTACATGCCTACACAGTGCTAGAATATTTTCAAAATATAGGCTAAAAATATACTAAAATTCGACATTTTAGGTGCCAAAAAATCGATATCTCAAATTCAGTCCCAAAACACCCAAAAATTCGATATTTAGAGGTCCCAGAAGGTACATGCCTACTCCGTGTTAGAGTATTTTCAAAATACAGGCCAAAAACATACTGAAAATCGATCTTTTAGGTGCCCAAAAGTCGATATGTGCATGCATCTTCTGTACCCGTTTATATCTCAAATTCTGGCTCAAAACACCCGAAAATTCGATATTTTGGGGTCCCAGAAGCGATCTGTACATGCCTACTCCGTGTTAGAGTATTTTCAAAATTCAGGCCCAAAACATGCTGAAAATCGATCTTTTAGGTGCCAAAAAGTCGATATCTCTAATTCAGTCCCAAAACACCCGAAAATTCGATATTTAGGGGTCCCAGAAGCGATCTGTACATGCCTACTCCGTGTTAGAGTATTTTCAAAATACACGCTCAAAACATACTGAAAATCGATCTTTTAGGTGCACAAAAGTCGATATGTGCATGCATCGTCAGTACCCGTTTATATCTCAAATTCAGGCTCAAAACACCCGAAAATTCAATATTTTGGGGTCCCAGAAGCATTCTGTACATGCCTACTCGGTGTTAGAGTATTTTCAAAATACAGGCCCAAAACATGCTGAAAATCGATATTTTAGATGCCCAAAGTCAATATGTGCATGTATCTTCTGTACACGTTTATATCTCAAATTCAGGCTCAAAACACCCTTAAATTCAATATTTTGGGGTCCCAGAAGCAATCTGTACATGACTACACAGTGCTAGAATATTTTCAAAATATAGGCTAAAAACATGCTAAAAATCGACATTTTAGGTGCCAAAAAATCGATATCTCAAATTCAGTCCCAAAACACCCGAAAATTCGATATTTAGAGGTCCCAGAAGGTATCTGTACATTCCTACTCCGTGTTAGAATATTTTCAAAATACAGGCCAAAAACATACTGAAAATCGATCTTTTAGGTGCCCAAAAGTCGATATGTGCATGCATCTTCTGTACCCGTTTATATCTCAAATTCTGGCCCTAAACACCCGAAAATTCGATATTTTGGGGTCCCAGAAGCGATCTGTATTTGCCTACTCCGTGTTAGAGTATTTTCAAAATTCAGGCCCAAAACATGCTGAAAATCGATATTTTTGGTGCCCAAAGTCAATATGTGCATGTATCTTCTGTACCCATTTATATTTCAAATTCAGGCTCAAAACACCCGAAAATTATATATTTTGGGGTCCCAGAAGCAATCTGTACATGCCTACTCAGTGCTAGAATATTTTTAAAATATAGGCTAAAAACATGCTAAAAATCGATCTTTTAGGTGCCAAAAAGTCGATATCTCTAATTCAGTCCCAAAACACCCCAGAATTCGATATTTAGGGGTCCCACAAGCGATCTGTACATGCCTACTCCGTGTTAGAGTATTTTCAAAATACATGCTCAAAACATACTGAAAATCGATCTTTTAGGTGCACAAAAGTCGATATGTGCATGCATCTTCAGTACCCGTTTATATCTCAAATTCAGGCTCAAAACACCCGAAAATTCAATATTTTGGGGTCCCAGAAGCAATCTGTACATGCCTACTCAGTGTTAGAGTATTTTTTAAAATACAGGCCCAAAACATGCTGAAAATCGATATTTTAGATGCCCAAAGTCAATATGTGCATGTATCTTCTGTCCCCGTTTATATCTCAAATTTAGGCTCAAAACACCCGAAAATTCAATATTTTGGGGTCCCAGAAGCAATCTGTAAATGCCTGCACACAGTGCTAGAATATTTTCAAAATATAGGCTAAAAACATGCTAAACATCGACATTTTAGGTGCCAAAAAATCGATATCTCAAATTCAGTCTCAAAACACCCGAAAATTCGATATTTAGAGGTCCCAGAAGGTATCTGTACATGCCTACTCCGTGTTAGAGTATTTTCAAAATACAGGCCAAAAACATACTGAAAATCGATCTTTTAGGTGCCCAAAAGTCGATATGTGCATGCATCTTCAGTACCCGTTTATATCTCAAATTCAGGCTCAAAACACCCGAAAATTCAATATTTTGGGGTCCCAGAAGCAATCTGTACATGCCTACTCAGTGTTAGAGTATTTTCAAAATACAGGCCCAAAACATGCTGAAAATCGATATTTTAGATGCCCAAAGTCAATATGTGCATGTATCATCTGTACCCGTTTATATCTCAAATTCAGGCTCAAAACACCCTTAAATCCAAAATTTGGGGTCCCAGAAGCAATCTGTACATGCCTACACAGTGCTAGAATATTTTCAAAATATAGGCTAAAAACATGCTAAAAATCGATCTTTTAGGTTCCAAAAAATCGATATCTCAAATTCCGTCCCAAAACACCCGAAAATTCGACATTTAGAGGTCCCAGAAGGTATCTGTACATGCCTACTCCGTGTTAGAGTATTTTCAAAAATACAGGCCAAAAACATTCTGAAAATCGATCTTTTAGGTGCCCAAAAGTCGATATGTGCATGCATCTTCTGTAACCGTTTATATCTCAAATTCTGGCTCAAAACACCCGAAAATTCAATATTTTGGGGTCCCAGAAGCAATCTGTACATGCCTACTCAGTGCTAGAATATTTTCAAAATATAGGCTAAAAACATGCTAAAAATCGATCTTTTAGGTGCCAAAAAGTCGATATCTCAAATTCAGTCCCAAAACACCCGAAAATTCGATATTTAGGGGTCCCAGAAGCGATCTGTACATGCCTACTCCGTGTTAGAGTGTTTTCAAAATACATGCTCAAAACATACTGAAAATCGATCTTTTAGGTGCACAAAAGTCGATATGTGCATGCATCTTCAGTACCCGTTTATATTTCAAATTCTGGCCCTAAACACCCGAAAATTCGATATTTTGGGGTCCCAGAAGCGATCTGTACATGCCTACTCCGTGTTAGAGTATTTTCAAAATTCAGGCCCAAAACATGCTGAAAATCGATATTTTTGGTGCCCAAAGTCAATATGTGCATGTATCTTCTGTACCCGTTTATATCTCAAATTCAGGCTCAAAACACCCGAAAATTCAATATTTTGGTGTCCCAGAAGCAATCTGTACATGCCTACACAGTGCTAGAATATTTTCAAAATATAGGCTAAAAATATACTAAAATTCGACATTTTAGGTGCCAAAAAATCGATATCTCAAATTCAGTCCCAAAACACCCAAAAATTCGATATTTAGAGGTCCCAGAAGGTACATGCCTACTCCGTGTTAGAGTATTTTCAAAATACAGGCCAAAAACATACTGAAAATCGATCTTTTAGGTGCCCAAAAGTCGATATGTGCATGCATCTTCTGTACCCGTTTATATCTCAAATTCTGGCTCAAAACACCCGAAAATTCGATATTTTGGGGTCCCAGAAGCGATCTGTACATGCCTACTCCGTGTTAGAGTATTTTCAAAATTCAGGCCCAAAACATGCTGAAAATCGATCTTTTAGGTGCCAAAAAGTCGATATCTCTAATTCAGTCCCAAAACACCCGAAAATTCGATATTTAGGGGTCCCAGAAGCGATCTGTACATGCCTACTCCGTGTTAGAGTATTTTCAAAATACACGCTCAAAACATACTGAAAATCGATCTTTTAGGTGCACAAAAGTCGATATGTGCATGCATCTTCAGTACCCGTTTATATCTCAAATTCAGGCTCAAAACACCCGAAAATTCAATATTTTGGGGTCCCAGAAGCATTCTGTACATGCCTACTCGGTGTTAGAGTATTTTCAAAATACAGGCCCAAAACATGCTGAAAATCGATATTTTAGATGCCCAAAGTCAATATGTGCATGTATCTTCTGTACCCGTTTATATCTCAAATTCAGGCTCAAAACACCCTTAAATTCAATATTTTGGGGTCCCAGAAGCAATCTGTACATGCCTACACAGTGCTAGAATATTTTCAAAATATAGGCTAAAAACATGCTAAAAATCGACATTTTAGGTGCCAAAAAATCGATATCTCAAATTCAGTCCCAAAACACCCGAAAATTCGATATTTAGAGGTCCCAGAAGGTATCTGTACATGCCTACTCCGTGTTAGAATATTTTCAAAATACAGGCTAAAAACATACTGAAAATCGATCTTTTAGGTGCCCAAAAGTCGATATGTGCATGCATCTTCTGTACCCGTTTATATCTCAAATTCTGGCCCTAAACACCCGAAAATTCGATATTTTGGGGTCCCAGAAGCGATCTGTATTTGCCTACTCCGTGTTAGAGTATTTTCAAAATTCAGGCCCAAAACATGCTGAAAATCGATATTTTTGGTGCCCAAAGTCAATATGTGCATGTATCTTCTGTACCCATTTATATTTCAAATTCAGGCTCAAAACACCCGAAAATTATATATTTTGGGGTCCCAGAAGCGATCTGTACATGCCTACTCCGTGTTAGAGTATTTTCAAAATTCAGGCCCAAAACATGCTGAAAATCGATCTTTTAGGTGCCAAAAAGTCGATATCTCAAATTCAGTCCCAAAACACCCGAAAATTCGATATTTAGGGGTCCCAGAAGCGATCTGTACATGCATACTCCGTGTTAGAGTATTTTCAAAATACACGCTCAAAACATACTAAAAATCGATCTTTTAGGTGCACAAAAGTCGATGTGTGCATGCATCTTCAGTACCCGTTTATATCTCAAATTCAGGCTCAAAACACCCGAAAATTCAATATTTTAGGGTCCCAGAAGCAATCTGTACATGCCTACTCAGTGCTAGAATATTTTCAAAATATAGGCTAAAAACATGCTAAAAATCGATCTTTTAGGTGCCAAAAAGTCGATATCTCAAATTCAGTCCCAAAACACCCGAAAATTCGATATTTAGGGGTCCCAGAAGCGATCTGTACATGCCTACTCCGTGTTAGAGTGTTTTCAAAATACATGCTCAAAACATACTGAAAATCGATCTTTTAGGTGCACAAAAGTCGATATGTGCATGCATTTTCAGTACCCGTTTATATTTCAAATTCTGACCCTAAACACCCGAAAATTCGATATTTTGGGGTCCCAGAAGCGATCTGTACATGCCTACTCCGTGTTAGAGTATTTTCAAAATTCAGGCATAAAACATGCTGAAAATCGATATTTTTGGTGCCCAAAGTCAATATGTGCATGTATCTTCTGTACCCGTTTATATCTCAAATTCAGGCTCAAAACACCCGAAAATTCAATATTTTGGTGTCCCAGAAGCAATCTGTACATGCCTACACAGTGCTAGAATATTTTCAAAATATAGGCTAAAAATATACTAAAATTCGACATTTTAGGTGCCAAAAAATCGATATCTCAAATTCAGTCCCAAAACACCCAAAAATTCGATATTTAGAGGTCCCAGAAGGTACATGCCTACTCCGTGTTAGAGTATTTTCAAAATACAGGCCAAAAACATACTGAAAATCGATCTTTTAGGTGCCCAAAAGTCGATATGTGCATGCATCTTCTGTACCCGTTTATATCTCAAATTCTGGCTCAAAACACCCGAAAATTCGATATTTTGGGGTCCCAGAAGCGATCTGTACATGCCTACTCCCTGTTAGAGTATTTTCAAAATTCAGGCCCAAAACATGCTGAAAATCGATCTTTTAGGTGCCAAAAAGTCGATATCTCTAATTAAGTCCCAAAACACCCGAAAATTCGATATTTAGGGGTCCCAGAAGCGATCTGTACATGCCTACTCCGTGTTAGAGTATTTTCAAAATACACGCTCAAAACATACTGAAAATCGATCTTTTAGGTGCACAAAAGTCGATATGTGCATGCATCTTCTGTACCCGTTTATATCTCAAATTCTGGCCCTAAACACCCGAAAATTCGATATTTTGGGGTCCCAGAAGCGATCTGTATTTGCCTACTCCGTGTTAGAGTATTTTCAAAATTCAGGCCCAAAACATGCTGAAAATCGATATTTTTGGTGCCCAAAGTCAATATGTGCATGTATCTTCTGTACCCATTTATATTTCAAATTCAGGCTCAAAACACCCGAAAATTATATATTTTGGGGTCCCTGAAGCAATCTGTACATGCCTACTCAGTGCTAGAATATTTTTAAAATATAGGCTAAAAACATGCTAAAAATCGATCTTTTAGGTGCCAAAAAGTCGATATCTCTAATTCAGTCCCAAAACACCCCAGAATTCGATATTTAGGGGTCCCACAAGCGATCTGTACATGCCTACTCCGTGTTAGAGTATTTTCAAAATACATGCTCAAAACATACTGAAAATCGATCTTTTAGGTGCACAAAAGTCGATATGTGCATGCATCTTCAGTACCCGTTTATATCTCAAATTCAGGCTCAAAACACCCGAAAATTCAATATTTTGGGGTCCCAGAAGCAATCTGTACATGCCTACTCAGTGTTAGAGTATTTTTTAAAATACAGGCCCAAAACATGCTGAAAATCGATATTTTAGATGCCCAAAGTCAATATGTGCATGTATCTTCTGTCCCCGTTTATATCTCAAATTCAGGCTCAAAACACCCGAAAATTCAATATTTTGGGGTCCCAGAAGCAATCTGTACATGCCTGCACACAGTGCTAGAATATTTTCAAAATATAGGCTAAAAACATGCTAAACATCGACATTTTAGGTGCCAAAAAATCGATATCTCAAATTCAGTCTCAAAACACACGAAAATTCGATATTTAGAGGTCCCAGAAGGTATCTGTACATGCCTACTCCGTGTTAGAGTATTTTCAAAATACAGGCCAAAAACATACTGAAAATCGATCTTTTAGGTGCCCAAAAGTCGATATGTGCATGCATCTTCAGTACCCGTTTATATCTCAAATTCAGGCTCAAAACACCCGAAAATTCAATATTTTGGGGTCCCAGAAGCAATCTGTACATGCCTACTCAGTGTTAGAGTATTTTCAAAATACAGGCCCAAAACATGCTGAAAATCGATATTTTAGATGCCCAAAGTCAATATGTGCATGTATCATCTGTACCCGTTTATATCTCAAATTCAGGCTCAAAACACCCGAAAATTCAATATTTTTGGGTCCCAGAAGCAATCTGTACATGCCTACACAGTGCTAGAATATTTTCAAAATATAGGCTAAAAACATGCTAAAAATCGATCTTTTAGGTTCCAAAAAATCGATATCTCAAATTCCGTCCCAAAACACCCGAAAATTCGATATTTAGAGGTCCCAGAAGGTATCTGTACATGCCTACTCCGTGTTAGAGTATTTTCAAAAATACAGGCCAAAAACATTCTGAAAATCGATCTTTCAGGTGCCCAAAAGTCGATATGTGCATGCATCTTCTGTACCCGTTTATATCTCAAATTCTGGCTCAAAACACCCGAAAATTCAATATTTAGGGGTCCCAGAAGCAATCTGTACATGCCTACTCAGTGCTAGAATATTTTCAAAATATAGGCTAAAAACATGCTAAAAATCGATCTTTTAGGTGCCAAAAAGTCGATATCTCAAATTCAGTCCCAAAACACCCGAAAATTCGATATTTAGGGGTCCCAGAAGCGATCCGTGTTAGAGTGTTTTCAAAATACATGCTCAAAACATACTGAAAATCGATCTTTTAGGTGCACAAAAGTCGATATGTGCATGCATCTTCAGTACCCGTTTATATTTCAAATTCTGGCCCTAAACGCCCGAAAATTCGATATTTTGGGGTCCCAGAAGCGATCTGTACATGCCTACTCCGTGTTAGAGTATTTTCAAAATTCAGGCCCAAAACATGCTGAAAATCGATATTTTTGGTGCCCAAAGTCAATATGTGCATGTATCTTCTGTACCCGTTTATATCTCAAATTCAGGCTCAAAACACCCGAAAATTCAATATTTTGGTGTCCCAGAAGCAATCTGTACATGCCTACACAGTGCTAGAATATTTTCAAAATATAGGCTAAAAATATACTAAAATTCGACATTTTAGGTGCCAAAAAATCGATATCTCAAATTCAGTCCCAAAACACCCAAAAATTCGATATTTAGAGGTCCCAGAAGGTACATGCCTACTCTGTGTTAGAGTATTTTCTAAATACAGGCCAAAAACATACTGAAAATCGATCTTTTAGGTGCCCAAAAGTCGATATGTGCATGCATCTTCTGTACCCGTTTATATCTCAAATTCTGGCTCAAAACACCCGAAAATTCGATATTTTGGGGTCCCAGAAGCGATCTGTACATGCCTACTCCGTGTTAGAGTATTTTCAAAATTCAGGCCCAAAACATGCTGAAAATCGATCTTTTAGGTGCCAAAAAGTCGATATCTCAAATTCAGTCCCAAAACACCCGAAAATTCGATATTTAGGGGTCCCAGAAGCGATCTGTACATGCCTACTCCGTGTTAGAGTATTTTCAAAATACTCGCTCAAAACATACTGAAAATCGATCTTTTAGGTGCACAAAAGTCGATATGTGCATGCATCTTCAGTACCCGTTTATATCTCAAATTCAGGCTCAAAACACCCGAAAATTCAATATTTTGGGGTCCCAGAAGCATTCTGTACATGCCTACTCGGTGTTAGAGTATTTTCAAAATACAGGCCCAAAACATGCTGAAAATCGATATTTTACATGCCCAAAGTCAATATGTGCATGTATCTTCTGTACCCGTTTATATCTCAAATTCAGGCTCAAAACACCCGAAAATTCAATATTTTGGGGTCCCAGAAGCAATCTGTACATGCCTACACAGTGCTAGAATATTTTCAAAATATAGGCTAAAAACATGCTAAAAATCGACATTTTAGGTGCCAAAAAATCGATATCTCAAATTCTGTCCCAAAACACCCGAAAATTCGATATTTAGAGGTCCCAGAAAGTATCTGTACATGCCTACTCCGTGTTAGAATATTTTCAAAATACAGGCCAAAAACATACTGAAAATCGATCTTTTAGGTGCCCAAAAGTCGATATGTGCATGCATCTTCTGTACCCGTTTATATCTCAAATTCTGGCCCTAAACACCCGAAAATTCGATATTTTGGGGTCCCAGAAGCGATCTGTATTTGCCTACTCCGTGTTAGAGTATTTTCAAAATTCAGGCCCAAAACATGCTGAAAATCGATATTTTTGGTGCCCAAAGTCAATATGTGCATGTATCTTCTGTACCCGTTTATATTTCAAATTCAGGCTCAAAACACCCGAAAATTATATATTTTGGGGTCCCAGAAGCAATCTGTACATGCCTACTCAGTGCTAGAATATTTTTAAAATATAGGCTAAAAACATGCTAAAAATCGATCTTTTAGGTGCCAAAAAGTCGATATCTCTAATTCAGTCCCAAAACACCCCAGAATTCGATATTTAGGGGTCCCACAAGCGATCTGTACATGCCTACTCCGTGTTAGAGTATTTTCAAAATACATGCTCAAAACATACTGAAAATCGATCTTTTAGGTGCACAAAAGTCGATATGTGCATGCATCTTCAGTACCCGTTTATATCTCAAATTCAGGCTCAAAACACCCGAAAATTCAATATTTTGGGGTCCCAGAAGCAATCTGTACATGCCTACTCAGTGTTAGAGTATTTTTTAAAATACAGGCCCAAAACATGCTGAAAATCGATATTTTAGATGCCCAAAGTCAATATGTGCATGTATCTTCTGTACCCGTTTATATCTCAAATTCAGGCTCAAAACACCCGAAAATTCAATATTTTGGGGTCCCAGAAGCAATCTGTACATGCCTGCACACAGTGCTAGAATATTTTCAAAATATAGGCTAAAAACATGCTAAACATCGACATTTTAGGTGCCAAAAAATCGATATCTCAAATTCAGTCCCAAAACACCCGAAAATTCGATATTTAGAGGTCCCAGAAGGTATCTGTACATGCCTACTCCGTGTTAGAGTATTTTCAAAATACAGGCCAAAAACATACTGAAAATCGATCTTTTAGGTGCCCAAAAGTCGATATGTGCATGCATCTTCAGTACCCGTTTATATCTCAAATTCAGGCTCAAAACACCCGAAAATTCGATATTTTGGGGTCCCAGAAGCGATCTGTACATGCCTACTCCGTGTTAGAGTATTTTCAAAATTCAGGCCCAAAACATGCTGAAAATCGATCTTTTAGGTGCCAAAAAGTCGATATCTCTAATTCAGTCCCAAAACACCCGAAAATTCGATATTTAGGGGTCCCAGAAGCGATCTGTACATGCCTACTCCGTGTTAGAGTATTTTCAAAATACACGCTCAAAACATACTGAAAATCGATCTTTTAGGTGCACAAAAGTCGATATGTGCATGCATCGTCAGTACCCGTTTATATCTCAAATTCAGGCTCAAAACACCCGAAAATTCAATATTTTGGGGTCCCAGAAGCATTCTGTACATGCCTACTCGGTGTTAGAGTATTTTCAAAATACAGGCCCAAAACATGCTGAAAATCGATATTTTAGATGCCCAAAGTCAATATGTGCATGTATCTTCTGTACACGTTTATATCTCAAATTCAGGCTCAAAACACCCTTAAATTCAATATTTTGGGGTCCCAGAAGCAATCTGTACATGACTACACAGTGCTAGAATATTTTCAAAATATAGGCTAAAAACATGCTAAAAATCGACATTTTAGGTGCCAAAAAATCGATATCTCAAATTCAGTCCCAAAACACCCGAAAATTCGATATTTAGAGGTCCCAGAAGGTATCTGTACATGCCTACTCCGTGTTAGAATATTTTCAAAATACAGGCCAAAAACATACTGAAAATCGATCTTTTAGGTGCCCAAAAGTCGATATGTGCATGCATCTTCTGTACCCGTTTATATCTCAAATTCTGGCCCTAAACACCCGAAAATTCGATATTTTGGGGTCCCAGAAGCGATCTGTATTTGCCTACTCCGTGTTAGAGTATTTTCAAAATTCAGGCCCAAAACATGCTGAAAATCGATATTTTTGGTGCCCAAAGTCAATATGTGCATGTATCTTCTGTACCCATTTATATTTCAAATTCAGGCTCAAAACACCCGAAAATTATATATTTTGGGGTCCCAGAAGCAATCTGTACATGCCTACTCAGTGCTAGAATATTTTTAAAATATAGGCTAAAAACATGCTAAAAATCGATCTTTTAGGTGCCAAAAAGTCGATATCTCTAATTCAGTCCCAAAACACCCCAGAATTCGATATTTAGGGGTCCCACAAGCGATCTGTACATGCCTACTCCGTGTTAGAGTATTTTCAAAATACATGCTCAAAACATACTGAAAATCGATCTTTTAGGTGCACAAAAGTCGATATGTGCATGCATCTTCAGTACCCGTTTATATCTCAAATTCAGGCTCAAAACACCCGAAAATTCAATATTTTGGGGTCCCAGAAGCAATCTGTACATGCCTACTCAGTGTTAGAGTATTTTTTAAAATACAGGCCCAAAACATGCTGAAAATCGATATTTTAGATGCCCAAAGTCAATATGTGCATGTATCTTCTGTCCCCGTTTATATCTCAAATTTAGGCTCAAAACACCCGAAAATTCAATATTTTGGGGTCCCAGAAGCAATCTGTAAATGCCTGCACACAGTGCTAGAATATTTTCAAAATATAGGCTAAAAACATGCTAAACATCGACATTTTAGGTGCCAAAAAATCGATATCTCAAATTCAGTCTCAAAACACCCGAAAATTCGATATTTAGAGGTCCCAGAAGGTATCTGTACATGCCTACTCCGTGTTAGAGTATTTTCAAAATACAGGCCAAAAACATACTGAAAATCGATCTTTTAGGTGCCCAAAAGTCGATATGTGCATGCATCTTCAGTACCCGTTTATATCTCAAATTCAGGCTCAAAACACCCGAAAATTCAATATTTTGGGGTCCCAGAAGCAATCTGTACATGCCTACTCAGTGTTAGAGTATTTTCAAAATACAGGCCCAAAACATGCTGAAAATCGATATTTTAGATGCCCAAAGTCAATATGTGCATGTATCATCTGTACCCGTTTATATCTCAAATTCAGGCTCAAAACACCCTTAAATCCAAAATTTGGGGTCCCAGAAGCAATCTGTACATGCCTACACAGTGCTAGAATATTTTCAAAATATAGGCTAAAAACATGCTAAAAATCGATCTTTTAGGTTCCAAAAAATCGATATCTCAAATTCCGTCCCAAAACACCCGAAAATTCGACATTTAGAGGTCCCAGAAGGTATCTGTACATGCCTACTCCGTGTTAGAGTATTTTCAAAAATACAGGCCAAAAACATTCTGAAAATCGATCTTTTAGGTGCCCAAAAGTCGATATGTGCATGCATCTGCTGTAACCGTTTATATCTCAAATTCTGGCTCAAAACACCCGAAAATTCAATATTTTGGGGTCCCAGAAGCAATCTGTACATGCCTACTCAGTGCTAGAATATTTTCAAAATATAGGCTAAAAACATGCTAAAAATCGATCTTTTAGGTGCCAAAAAGTCGATATCTCAAATTCAGTCCCAAAACACCCGAAAATTCGATATTTAGGGGTCCCAGAAGCGATCTGTACATGCCTACTCCGTGTTAGAGTGTTTTCAAAATACATGCTCAAAACATACTGAAAATCGATCTTTTAGGTGCACAAAAGTCGATATGTGCATGCATCTTCAGTACCCGTTTATATTTCAAATTCTGGCCCTAAACACCCGAAAATTCGATATTTTGGGGTCCCAGAAGCGATCTGTACATGCCTACTCCGTGTTAGAGTATTTTCAAAATTCAGGCCCAAAACATGCTGAAAATCGATATTTTTGGTGCCCAAAGTCAATATGTGCATGTATCTTCTGTACCCGTTTATATCTCAAATTCAGGCTCAAAACACCCGAAAATTCAATATTTTGGTGTCCCAGAAGCAATCTGTACATGCCTACACAGTGCTAGAATATTTTCAAAATATAGGCTAAAAATATACTAAAATTCGACATTTTAGGTGCCAAAAAATCGATATCTCAAATTCAGTCCCAAAACACCCAAAAATTCGATATTTAGAGGTCCCAGAAGGTACATGCCTACTCCGTGTTAGAGTATTTTCAAAATACAGGCCAAAAACATACTGAAAATCGATCTTTTAGGTGCCCAAAAGTCGATATGTGCATGCATCTTCTGTACCCGTTTATATCTCAAATTCTGGCTCAAAACACCCGAAAATTCGATATTTTGGGGTCCCAGAAGCGATCTGTACATGCCTACTCCGTGTTAGAGTATTTTCAAAATTCAGGCCCAAAACATGCTGAAAATCGATCTTTTAGGTGCCAAAAAGTCGATATCTCTAATTCAGTCCCAAAACACCCGAAAATTCGATATTTAGGGGTCCCAGAAGCGATCTGTACATGCCTACTCCGTGTTAGAGTATTTTCAAAATACACGCTCAAAACATACTGAAAATCGATCTTTTAGGTGCACAAAAGTCGATATGTGCATGCATCTTCAGTACCCGTTTATATCTCAAATTCAGGCTCAAAACACCCGAAAATTCAATATTTTGGGGTCCCAGAAGCATTCTGTACATGCCTACTCGGTGTTAGAGTATTTTCAAAATACAGGCCCAAAACATGCTGAAAATCGATATTTTAGATGCCCAAAGTCAATATGTGCATGTATCTTCTGTACCCGTTTATATCTCAAATTCAGGCTCAAAACACCCTTAAATTCAATATTTTGGGGTCCCAGAAGCAATCTGTACATGCCTACACAGTGCTAGAATATTTTCAAAATATAGGCTAAAAACATGCTAAAAATCGACATTTTAGGTGCCAAAAAATCGATATCTCAAATTCAGTCCCAAAACACCCGAAAATTCGATATTTAGAGGTCCCAGAAGGTATCTGTACATGCCTACTCCGTGTTAGAATATTTTCAAAATACAGGCTAAAAACATACTGAAAATCGATCTTTTAGGTGCCCAAAAGTCGATATGTGCATGCATCTTCTGTACCCTTTTATATCTCAAATTCTGGCCCTAAACACCCGAAAATTCGATATTTTGGGGTCCCAGAAGCGATCTGTATTTGCCTACTCCGTGTTAGAGTATTTTCAAAATTCAGGCCCAAAACATGCTGAAAATCGATATTTTTGGTGCCCAAAGTCAATATGTGCATGTATCTTCTGTACCCATTTATATTTCAAATTCAGGCTCAAAACACCCGAAAATTATATATTTTGGGGTCCCAGAAGCGATCTGTACATGCCTACTCCGTGTTAGAGTATTTTCAAAATTCAGGCCCAAAACATGCTGAAAATCGATCTTTTAGGTGCCAAAAAGTCGATATCTCAAATTCAGTCCCAAAACACCCGAAAATTCGATATTTAGGGGTCCCAGAAGCGATCTGTACATGCATACTCCGTGTTAGAGTATTTTCAAAATACACGCTCAAAACATACTAAAAATCGATCTTTTAGGTGCACAAAAGTCGATGTGTGCATGCATCTTCAGTACCCGTTTATATCTCAAATTCAGGCTCAAAACACCCGAAAATTCAATATTTTAGGGTCCCAGAAGCAATCTGTACATGCCTACTCAGTGCTAGAATATTTTCAAAATATAGGCTAAAAACATGCTAAAAATCGATCTTTTAGGTGCCAAAAAGTCGATATCTCAAATTCAGTCCCAAAACACCCGAAAATTCGATATTTAGGGGTCCCAGAAGCGATCTGTACATGCCTACTCCGTGTTAGAGTGTTTTCAAAATACATGCTCAAAACATACTGAAAATCGATCTTTTAGGTGCACAAAAGTCGATATGTGCATGCATTTTCAGTACCCGTTTATATTTCAAATTCTGACCCTAAACACCCGAAAATTCGATATTTTGGGGTCCCAGAAGCGATCTGTACATGCCTACTCCGTGTTAGAGTATTTTCAAAATTCAGGCATAAAACATGCTGAAAATCGATATTTTTGGTGCCCAAAGTCAATATGTGCATGTATCTTCTGTACCCGTTTATATCTCAAATTCAGGCTCAAAACACCCGAAAATTCAATATTTTGGTGTCCCAGAAGCAATCTGTACATGCCTACACAGTGCTAGAATATTTTCAAAATATAGGCTAAAAATATACTAAAATTCGACATTTTAGGTGCCAAAAAATCGATATCTCAAATTCAGTCCCAAAACACCCAAAAATTCGATATTTAGAGGTCCCAGAAGGTACATGCCTACTCCGTGTTAGAGTATTTTCAAAATACAGGCCAAAAACATACTGAAAATCGATCTTTTAGGTGCCCAAAAGTCGATATGTGCATGCATCTTCTGTACCCGTTTATATCTCAAATTCTGGCTCAAAACACCCGAAAATTCGATATTTTGGGGTCCCAGAAGCGATCTGTACATGCCTACTCCCTGTTAGAGTATTTTCAAAATTCAGGCCCAAAACATGCTGAAAATCGATCTTTTAGGTGCCAAAAAGTCGATATCTCTAATTAAGTCCCAAAACACCCGAAAATTCGATATTTAGGGGTCCCAGAAGCGATCTGTACATGCCTACTCCGTGTTAGAGTATTTTCAAAATACACGCTCAAAACATACTGAAAATCGATCTTTTAGGTGCACAAAAGTCGATATGTGCATGCATCTTCTGTACCCGTTTATATCTCAAATTCTGGCCCTAAACACCCGAAAATTCGATATTTTGGGGTCCCAGAAGCGATCTGTATTTGCCTACTCCGTGTTAGAGTATTTTCAAAATTCAGGCCCAAAACATGCTGAAAATCGATATTTTTGGTGCCCAAAGTCAATATGTGCATGTATCTTCTGTACCCATTTATATTTCAAATTCAGGCTCAAAACACCCGAAAATTATATATTTTGGGGTCCCTGAAGCAATCTGTACATGCCTACTCAGTGCTAGAATATTTTTAAAATATAGGCTAAAAACATGCTAAAAATCGATCTTTTAGGTGCCAAAAAGTCGATATCTCTAATTCAGTCCCAAAACACCCCAGAATTCGATATTTAGGGGTCCCACAAGCGATCTGTACATGCCTACTCCGTGTTAGAGTATTTTCAAAATACATGCTCAAAACATACTGAAAATCGATCTTTTAGGTGCACAAAAGTCGATATGTGCATGCATCTTCAGTACCCGTTTATATCTCAAATTCAGGCTCAAAACACCCGAAAATTCAATATTTTGGGGTCCCAGAAGCAATCTGTACATGCCTACTCAGTGTTAGAGTATTTTTTAAAATACAGGCCCAAAACATGCTGAAAATCGATATTTTAGATGCCCAAAGTCAATATGTGCATGTATCTTCTGTCCCCGTTTATATCTCAAATTCAGGCTCAAAACACCCGAAAATTCAATATTTTGGGGTCCCAGAAGCAATCTGTACATGCCTGCACACAGTGCTAGAATATTTTCAAAATATAGGCTAAAAACATGCTAAACATCGACATTTTAGGTGCCAAAAAATCGATATCTCAAATTCAGTCTCAAAACACACGAAAATTCGATATTTAGAGGTCCCAGAAGGTATCTGTACATGCCTACTCCGTGTTAGAGTATTTTCAAAATACAGGCCAAAAACATACTGAAAATCGATCTTTTAGGTGCCCAAAAGTCGATATGTGCATGCATCTTCAGTACCCGTTTATATCTCAAATTCAGGCTCAAAACACCCGAAAATTCAATATTTTGGGGTCCCAGAAGCAATCTGTACATGCCTACTCAGTGTTAGAGTATTTTCAAAATACAGGCCCAAAACATGCTGAAAATCGATATTTTAGATGCCCAAAGTCAATATGTGCATGTATCATCTGTACCCGTTTATATCTCAAATTCAGGCTCAAAACACCCGAAAATTCAATATTTTTGGGTCCCAGAAGCAATCTGTACATGCCTACACAGTGCTAGAATATTTTCAAAATATAGGCTAAAAACATGCTAAAAATCGATCTTTTAGGTTCCAAAAAATCGATATCTCAAATTCCGTCCCAAAACACCCGAAAATTCGATATTTAGAGGTCCCAGAAGGTATCTGTACATGCCTACTCCGTGTTAGAGTATTTTCAAAAATACAGGCCAAAAACATTCTGAAAATCGATCTTTCAGGTGCCCAAAAGTCGATATGTGCATGCATCTTCTGTACCCGTTTATATCTCAAATTCTGGCTCAAAACACCCGAAAATTCAATATTTAGGGGTCCCAGAAGCAATCTGTACATGCCTACTCAGTGCTAGAATATTTTCAAAATATAGGCTAAAAACATGCTAAAAATCGATCTTTTAGGTGCCAAAAAGTCGATATCTCAAATTCAGTCCCAAAACACCCGAAAATTCGATATTTAGGGGTCCCAGAAGCGATCCGTGTTAGAGTGTTTTCAAAATACATGCTCAAAACATACTGAAAATCGATCTTTTAGGTGCACAAAAGTCGATATGTGCATGCATCTTCAGTACCCGTTTATATTTCAAATTCTGGCCCTAAACGCCCGAAAATTCGATATTTTGGGGTCCCAGAAGCGATCTGTACATGCCTACTCCGTGTTAGAGTATTTTCAAAATTCAGGCCCAAAACATGCTGAAAATCGATATTTTTGGTGCCCAAAGTCAATATGTGCATGTATCTTCTGTACCCGTTTATATCTCAAATTCAGGCTCAAAACACCCGAAAATTCAATATTTTGGTGTCCCAGAAGCAATCTGTACATGCCTACACAGTGCTAGAATATTTTCAAAATATAGGCTAAAAATATACTAAAATTCGACATTTTAGGTGCCAAAAAATCGATATCTCAAATTCAGTCCCAAAACACCCAAAAATTCGATATTTAGAGGTCCCAGAAGGTACATGCCTACTCTGTGTTAGAGTATTTTCAAAATACAGGCCAAAAACATACTGAAAATCGATCTTTTAGGTGCCCAAAAGTCGATATGTGCATGCATCTTCTGTACCCGTTTATATCTCAAATTCTGGCTCAAAACACCCGAAAATTCGATATTTTGGGGTCCCAGAAGCGATCTGTACATGCCTACTCCGTGTTAGAGTATTTTCAAAATTCAGGCCCAAAACATGCTGAAAATCGATCTTTTAGGTGCCAAAAAGTCGATATCTCAAATTCAGTCCCAAAACACCCGAAAATTCGATATTTAGGGGTCCCAGAAGCGATCTGTACATGCCTACTCCGTGTTAGAGTATTTTCAAAATACTCGCTCAAAACATACTGAAAATCGATCTTTTAGGTGCACAAAAGTCGATATGTGCATGCATCTTCAGTACCCGTTTATATCTCAAATTCAGGCTCAAAACACCCGAAAATTCAATATTTTGGGGTCCCAGAAGCATTCTGTACATGCCTACTCGGTGTTAGAGTATTTTCAAAATACAGGCCCAAAACATGCTGAAAATCGATATTTTACATGCCCAAAGTCAATATGTGCATGTATCTTCTGTACCCGTTTATATCTCAAATTCAGGCTCAAAACACCCGAAAATTCAATATTTTGGGGTCCCAGAAGCAATCTGTACATGCCTACACAGTGCTAGAATATTTTCAAAATATAGGCTAAAAACATGCTAAAAATCGACATTTTAGGTGCCAAAAAATCGATATCTCAAATTCTGTCCCAAAACACCCGAAAATTCGATATTTAGAGGTCCCAGAAAGTATCTGTACATGCCTACTCCGTGTTAGAATATTTTCAAAATACAGGCCAAAAACATACTGAAAATCGATCTTTTAGGTGCCCAAAAGTCGATATGTGCATGCATCTTCTGTACCCGTTTATATCTCAAATTCTGGCCCTAAACACCCGAAAATTCGATATTTTGGGGTCCCAGAAGCGATCTGTATTTGCCTACTCCGTGTTAGAGTATTTTCAAAATTCAGGCCCAAAACATGCTGAAAATCGATATTTTTGGTGCCCAAAGTCAATATGTGCATGTATCTTCTGTACCCGTTTATATTTCAAATTCAGGCTCAAAACACCCGAAAATTATATATTTTGGGGTCCCAGAAGCAATCTGTACATGCCTACTCAGTGCTAGAATATTTTTAAAATATAGGCTAAAAACATGCTAAAAATCGATCTTTTAGGTGCCAAAAAGTCGATATCTCTAATTCAGTCCCAAAACACCCCAGAATTCGATATTTAGGGGTCCCACAAGCGATCTGTACATGCCTACTCCGTGTTAGAGTATTTTCAAAATACATGCTCAAAACATACTGAAAATCGATCTTTTAGGTGCACAAAAGTCGATATGTGCATGCATCTTCAGTACCCGTTTATATCTCAAATTCAGGCTCAAAACACCCGAAAATTCAATATTTTGGGGTCCCAGAAGCAATCTGTACATGCCTACTCAGTGTTAGAGTATTTTTTAAAATACAGGCCCAAAACATGCTGAAAATCGATATTTTAGATGCCCAAAGTCAATATGTGCATGTATCTTCTGTACCCGTTTATATCTCAAATTCAGGCTCAAAACACCCGAAAATTCAATATTTTGGGGTCCCAGAAGCAATCTGTACATGCCTGCACACAGTGCTAGAATATTTTCAAAATATAGGCTAAAAACATGCTAAACATCGACATTTTAGGTGCCAAAAAATCGATATCTCAAATTCAGTCCCAAAACACCCGAAAATTCGATATTTAGAGGTCCCAGAAGGTATCTGTACATGCCTACTCCGTGTTAGAGTATTTTCAAAATACAGGCCAAAAACATACTGAAAATCGATCTTTTAGGTGCCCAAAAGTCGATATGTGCATGCATCTTCAGTACCCGTTTATATCTCAAATTCAGGCTCAAAACACCCGAAAATTCAATATTTTGGGGTCCCAGAAGCAATCTGTACATGCCTACTCAGTGTTAGAGTATTTTCAAAATACAGGCCCAAAACATGCTGAAAATCGATATTTTAGATGCCCAAAGTCAATATGTGCATGTATCATCTGTACCCGTTTATATCTCAAATTCAGGCTCAAAACACCCGAAAATTCAATATTTTGGGGTCCCAGAAGCAATCTGTACATGCCTACACAGTGCTAGAATATTTTCAAAATATAGGCTAAAAACATGCTAAAAATCGATCTTTTAGGTTCCAAAAAATCGATATCTCAAATTCCGTCTCAAAACACCCGAAAATTCGATATTTAGAGGTCCCAGAAGGTATCTGTACATGCCTACTCCGTGTTAGAGTATTTTCAAAAATACAGGCCAAAAACATACTGAAAATCGATCTTTTAGGTGCCCAAAAGTCGATATGTGCATGCATCTTCTGTACCCGTTTATATCTCAAATTCTGGCTCAAAACACCCGAAAATTCAATATTTTGGGGTCCCAGAAGCAATCTGTACATGCCTACTCAGTGCTAGAATATTTTCAAAATATAGGCTAAAAACATGCTAAAAATCGGTCTTTTAGGTGCCAAAAAGTCGATATCTCTAATTAAGTCCCAAAACACCCGAAAATTCGATATTTAGGGGTCCCAGAAGCGATCTGTACATGCCTACTCCGTGTTAGAGTATTTTCAAAATACACGCTCAAAACATACTGAAAATCGATCTTTTAGGTGCACAAAAGTCGATATGTGCATGCATCTTCAGTACCCGTTTATATCTCAAATTCTGGCTCAAAACACCCGAAAATTCAATATTTTGGGGTCCCAGAAGCATTCTGTACATGCCTACTCGGTGTTAGAGTATTTTCAAAATACAGGCCCAAAACATGCTGAAAATCGATATTTTACATGCCCAAAGCCAATATGTGCATGTATCTTCTGTACCCGTTTATATCTCAAATTCAGGCTCAAAACACCCGAAAATTCAATATTTTGGGGTCCCAGAAGCAATCTGTACATGCCTACACAGTGCTCGAATATTTTCAAAATATAGGCTAAAAACATGCTAAAAATCGACATTTTAGGTGCCAAAAAATCGATATCTCAAATTCAGTCCCAAAACACCCGAAAATTCGATATTTAGAGGTCCCAGAAGGTATCTGTACATGCCTACTCCGTGTTAGAATATTTTCAAAATACAGGCCAAAAACATACTGAAAATCGATCTTTTAGGTGCCCAAAAGTCGATATGTGCATGCATCTTCTGTACCCGTTTATATCTCAAATTCTGGCCCTAAACACCCGAAAATTCGATATTTTGGGGTCCCAGAAGCGATCTGTATTTGCCTACTCCGTGTTAGAGTATTTTCAAAATTCAGGCCCAAAACATGCTGAAAATCGATATTTTTGGTGCCCAAAGTCAATATGTGCATGTATCTTCTGTACCCATTTATATTTCAAATTCAGGCTCAAAACACCCGAAAATTATATATTTTGGGGTCCCAGAAGCAATCTGTACATGCCTACTCAGTGCTAGAATATTTTTAAAATATAGGCTAAAAACATGCTAAAAACCGATCTTTTTGGTGCCAAAAAGTAGATATCTCTAATTCAGTCCCAAAACACCCCAGAATTCGATATTTAGGGGTCCCACAAGCGATCTGTACATGCCTACTCCGTGTTAGAGTATTTTCATAATACATGCTCAAAACATACTGAAAATCGATCTTTTAGGTGCACAAAAGTCGATATGTGCATGCATCTTCAGTACCCGTTTATATCTCAAATTCAGGCTCAAAACACCCGAAAATTCAATATTTTGGGGTCCCAGAAGCAATCTGTACATGCCTACTCAGTGTTAGAGTATTTTTTAAAATACAGGCCCAAAACATGCTGAAAATCGATATTTTAGATGCCCAAAGTCAATATGTGCATGTATCTTCTGTCCCCGTTTATATCTCAAATTCAGGCTCAAAACACCCGAAAATTCAATATTTTGGGGTCCCAGAAGCAATCTGTACATGCCTGCACACAGTGCTAGAATATTTTCAAAATATAGGCTAAAAACATGCTAAACATTGACATTTTAGGTGCCAAAATATCGATATCTCAAATTCAGTCTCAAAACACCCGAAAATTCGATATTTAGAGGTCCCAGAAGGTATCTGTACATGCCTACTCCGTGTTAGAGTATTTTCAAAATACAGGCCAAAAACATACTGAAAATCGATCTTTTAGGTGCCCAAAAGTCGATATGTGCATGCATCTTCAGTACCCGTTTATATCTCAAATTCAGGCTCAAAACACCCGAAAATTCAATATTTTGGGGTCCCAGAAGCAATCTGTACATGCCTACTCAGTGTTAGAGTATTTTCAAAATACAGGCCCAAAACATGCTGAAAATCGATATTTTAGATGCCCAAAGTCAATATGAGCATGTATCATCTGTACCCGTTTATATCTCAAATTCAGGCTCAAAACACCCGAAAATTCAATATTTTGGGGTCCCAGAAGCAATCTGTACATGCCTACTCAGTGCTAGAATATTTTCAAAATATAGGCTAAAAACATGCTAAAAATCGATCTTTTAGGTGCCAAAAAGTCGATATCTCAAATTCAGTCCCAAAACACCCGAAAATTCGATATTTAGGGGTCCCAGAAGCGATTTGTACATGCCTACTCCGTGTTAGAGTGTTTTCAAAATACATGCTCAAAACATACTGAAAATCGATCTTTTAGGTGCACAAAAGTCGATATGTGCATGCATCTTCAGTACCCGTTTATATCTCAAATTCAGGCTCAAAACACCCGAAAATTCAATATTTTGGGGTCCCAGAAGCAATCTGTACATGCCTACTCAGTGTTAGAGTATTTTTTAAAATACAGGCCCAAAACATGCTGAAAATCGATATTTTAGATGCCCAAAGTCAATATGTGCATGTATCTTCTGTACCCGTTTATATCTCAAATTCAGGCTCAAAACACCCGAAAATTCAATATTTTGGGGTCCCAGAAGCAATCTGTACATGCCTGCACACAGTGCTAGAATATTTTCAAAATATAGGCTAAAAACATGCTAAATATCGACATTTTAGGTGCCAAAAAATCGATATCTCAAATTCAGTCCCAAAACACCCGAAAATTCGATATTTAGAGGTCCCAGAAGGTATCTGTACATGCCTACTCCGTGTTAGAGTATTTTCAAAATACAGGCCAAAAACATACTGAAAATCGATCTTTTAGGTGCCCAAAAGTCGATATGTGCATGCATCTTCAGTACCCGTTTATATCTCAAATTCAGGCTCAAAACACCCGAAAATTCAATATTTTGGGGTCCCAGAAGCAATCTGTACATGCCTACTCAGTGTTAGAGTATTTTCAAAATACAGGCCCAAAACATGCTGAAAATCGATATTTTAGATGCCCAAAGTCAATATGTGCATGTATCATCTGTACCCGTTTATATCTCAAATTCAGGCTCAAAACACCCGAAAATTCAATATTTTGGGGTCCCAGAAGCAATCTGTACATGCCTACACAGTGCTAGAATATTTTCAAAATATAGGCTAAAAACATGCTAAAAATCGATCTTTTAGGTTCCAAAAAATCGATATCTCAAATTCCGTCTCAAAACACCCGAAAATTCGATATTTAGAGGTCCCAGAAGGTATCTGTACATGCCTACTCCGTGTTAGAGTATTTTCAAAAATACAGGCCAAAAACATACTGAAAATCGATCTTTTAGGTGCCCAAAAGTCGATATGTGCATGCATCTTCTGTACCCGTTTATATCTCAAATTCTGGCTCAAAACACCCGAAAATTCAATATTTTGGGGTCCCAGAAGCAATCTGTACATGCCTACTCAGTGCTAGAATATTTTCAAAATATAGGCTAAAAACATGCTAAAAATCGGTCTTTTAGGTGCCAAAAAGTCGATATCTCTAATTAAGTCCCAAAACACCCGAAAATTCGATATTTAGGGGTCCCAGAAGCGATCTGTACATGCCTACTCCGTGTTAGAGTATTTTCAAAATACACGCTCAAAACATACTGAAAATCGATCTTTTAGGTGCACAAAAGTCGATATGTGCATGCATCTTCAGTACCCGTTTATATCTCAAATTCTGGCTCAAAACACCCGAAAATTCAATATTTTGGGGTCCCAGAAGCATTCTGTACATGCCTACTCGGTGTTAGAGTATTTTCAAAATACAGGCCCAAAACATGCTGAAAATCGATATTTTACATGCCCAAAGCCAATATGTGCATGTATCTTCTGTACCCGTTTATATCTCAAATTCAGGCTCAAAACACCCGAAAATTCAATATTTTGGGGTCCCAGAAGCAATCTGTACATGCCTACACAGTGCTCGAATATTTTCAAAATATAGGCTAAAAACATGCTAAAAATCGACATTTTAGGTGCCAAAAAATCGATATCTCAAATTCAGTCCCAAAACACCCGAAAATTCGATATTTAGAGGTCCCAGAAGGTATCTGTACATGCCTACTCCGTGTTAGAATATTTTCAAAATACAGGCCAAAAACATACTGAAAATCGATCTTTTAGGTGCCCAAAAGTCGATATGTGCATGCATCTTCTGTACCCGTTTATATCTCAAATTCTGGCCCTAAACACCCGAAAATTCGATATTTTGGGGTCCCAGAAGCGATCTGTATTTGCCTACTCCGTGTTAGAGTATTTTCAAAATTCAGGCCCAAAACATGCTGAAAATCGATATTTTTGGTGCCCAAAGTCAATATGTGCATGTATCTTCTGTACCCATTTATATTTCAAATTCAGGCTCAAAACACCCGAAAATTATATATTTTGGGGTCCCAGAAGCAATCTGTACATGCCTACTCAGTGCTAGAATATTTTTAAAATATAGGCTAAAAACATGCTAAAAATCGATCTTTTTGGTGCCAAAAAGTAGATATCTCTAATTCAGTCCCAAAACACCCCAGAATTCGATATTTAGGGGTCCCACAAGCGATCTGTACATGCCTACTCCGTGTTAGAGTATTTTCATAATACATGCTCAAAACATACTGAAAATCGATCTTTTAGGTGCACAAAAGTCGATATGTGCATGCATCTTCAGTACCCGTTTATATCTCAAATTCAGGCTCAAAACACCCGAAAATTCAATATTTTGGGGTCCCAGAAGCAATCTGTACATGCCTACTCAGTGTTAGAGTATTTTTTAAAATACAGGCCCAAAACATGCTGAAAATCGATATTTTAGATGCCCAAAGTCAATATGTGCATGTATCTTCTGTCCCCGTTTATATCTCAAATTCAGGCTCAAAACACCCGAAAATTCAATATTTTGGGGTCCCAGAAGCAATCTGTACATGCCTGCACACAGTGCTAGAATATTTTCAAAATATAGGCTAAAAACATGCTAAACATTGACATTTTAGGTGCCAAAATATCGATATCTCAAATTCAGTCTCAAAACACCCGAAAATTCGATATTTAGAGGTCCCAGAAGGTATCTGTACATGCCTACTCCGTGTTAGAGTATTTTCAAAATACAGGCCAAAAACATACTGAAAATCGATCTTTTAGGTGCCCAAAAGTCGATATGTGCATGCATCTTCAGTACCCGTTTATATCTCAAATTCAGGCTCAAAACACCCGAAAATTCAATATTTTGGGGTCCCAGAAGCAATCTGTACATGCCTACTCAGTGTTAGAGTATTTTCAAAATACAGGCCCAAAACATGCTGAAAATCGATATTTTAGATGCCCAAAGTCAATATGAGCATGTATCATCTGTACCCGTTTATATCTCAAATTCAGGCTCAAAACACCCGAAAATTCAATATTTTGGGGTCCCAGAAGCAATCTGTACATGCCTACTCAGTGCTAGAATATTTTCAAAATATAGGCTAAAAACATGCTAAAAATCGATCTTTTAGGTGCCAAAAAGTCGATATCTCAAATTCAGTCCCAAAACACCCGAAAATTCGATATTTAGGGGTCCCAGAAGCGATTTGTACATGCCTACTCCGTGTTAGAGTGTTTTCAAAATACATGCTCAAAACATACTGAAAATCGATCTTTTAGGTGCACAAAAGTCGATATGTGCATGCATCTTCAGTACCCGTTTATATTTCAAATTCTGGCCCTAAACACCCGAAAATTCGATATTTTGGGGTCCCAGAAGCGATCTGTACATGCCTACTCCGTGTTAGAGTATTTTCAAAATTCAGGCCCAAAACATGCTGAAAATCGATATTTTTGGTGCCCAAAGTCAATATGTGCATGTATCTTCTGTACCCGTTTATATCTCAAATTCAGGCTCAAAACACCCGAAAATTCAATATTTTGGTGTCCCAGAAGCAATCTGTACATGCCTACACAGTGCTAGAATATTTTCAAAATATAGGCTAAAAATATACTAAAATTCGACATTTTAGGTGCCAAAAAATCGATATCTCAAATTCAGTCCCAAAACACCCAAAAATTCGATATTTAGAGGTCCCAGAAGGTACATGCCTACTCTGTGTTAGAGTATTTTCAAAATACAGGCCAAAAACATACTGAAAATCGATATTTTAGGTGCCCAAAAGTCGATATGTGCATGCATCTTCTGTACCCGTTTATATCTCAAATTCTGGCTCAAAACACCCGAAAATTCGATATTTTGGGGTCCCAGAAGCGATCTGTACATGCCTACTCCGTGTTAGAGTATTTTCAAAATTCAGGCCCAAAACATGCTGAAAATCGATCTTTTAGGTGCCAAAAAGTCGATATCTCAAATTCAGTCCCAAAACACCCGAAAATTCGATATTTAGAGGTCCCAGAAGCGATCTGTACATGCCTACTCCGTGTTAGAGTATTTTCAAAATACTCGCTCAAAACATACTGAAAATCGATCTTTTAGGTGCACAAAAGTCGATATGTGCATGCATCTTCAGTACCCGTTTATATCTCAAATTCAGGCTTAAAACACCCGAAAATTCAATATTTTGGGGTCCCAGAAGCATTCAGTACATGCCTACTCGGTGTTAGAGTATTTTCAAAATACAGGCCCAAAACATGCTGAAAATCGATATTTTACATGCCCAAAGTCAATATGTGCATGTATCTTCTGTACCCGTTTATATCTCAAATTCAGGCTCAAAACACCCGAAAATTCAATATTTTGGGGTCCCAGAAGCAATCTGTACATGCCTACACAGTGCTAGAATATTTTCAAAATATAGGCTAAAAACATGCTAAAAATCGACATTTTAGGTGCCAAAAAATCGATATCTCAAATTCTGTCCCAAAACACCCGAAAATTCGATATTTAGAGGTCCCAGAAGGTATCTGTATATGCCTACTCCGTGTTAGAATATTTTCAAAATACAGGCCAAAAACATACTGAAAATCGATCTTTTAGGTGCCCAAAAGTCGATATGTGCATGCATCTTCTGTACCCGTTTATATCTCAAATTCTGGCCCTAAACACCCGATAATTCGATATTTTGGGGTCCCAGAAGCGATCTGTATTTGCCTACTCCGTGTTAGAGTATTTTCAAAATTCAGGCCCAAAACATGCTGAAAATCGATATTTTTGGTGCCCAAAGTCAATATGTGCATGTATCTTCTGTACCCGTTTATATTTCAAATTCAGGCTCAAAACACCCGAAAATTATATATTTTGGGGTCCCAGAAGCAATCTGTACATGCCTACTCAGTGCTAGAATATTTTTAAAATATAGGCTAAAAACATGCTAAAAATCGATCTTTTAGGTGCCAAAAAGTCGATATCTCTAATTTAGTCCCAAAACACCCCAGAATTCGATATTTAGGGGTCCCACAAGCGATCTGTACATGCCTACTCCGTGTTAGAGTATTTTCAAAATACATGCTCAAAACATACTGAAAATCGATCTTTTAGGTGCACAAAAGTCGATATGTGCATGCATCTTCAGTACCCGTTTATATCTCAAATTCAGGCTCAAAACACCCGAAAATTCAATATTTTGGGGTCCCAGAAGCAATCTGTACATGCCTACTCAGTGTTAGAGTATTTTTTAAAATACAGGCCCAAAACATGCTGAAAATCGATATTTTAGATGCCCAAAGTCAATATGTGCATGTATCTTCTGTACCCGTTTATATCTCAAATTCAGGCTCAAAACACCCGAAAATTCAATATTTTGCGGTCCCAGAAGCAATCTGTACATGCCTGCACACAGTGCTAGAATATTTTCAAAATATAGGCTAAAAACATGCTAAAAATCGACATTTTAGGTGCCAAAAAATCGATATCTCAAATTCAGTCCCAAAACACCCGAAAATTCGATATTTAGAGTTCCCAGAAGTTATCTGTACATGCCTACTCCGTGTTAGAGTATTTTCAAAATACAGGCCAAAAACATACTGAAAATCGATCTTTTAGGTGCCCAAAAGTCGATATGTGCATGCATCTTCAGTACCCGTTTATATCTCAAATTCAGGCTCAAAACACCCGAAAATTCAATATTTTGGGGTCCCAGAAGCAATCTGTACATGCCTACTCAGTGTTAGAGTATTTTCAAAATACAGGCCCAAAACATGCTGAAAATCGATATTTTAGATGCCCAAAGTCAATATGTGCATGTATCATCTGTACCCGTTTATATCTCAAATTCAGGCTCAAAACACCCGAAAATTCAATATTTTGGGGTCCCAGAAGCAATCTGTACATGCCTACACAGTGCTAGAATATTTTCAAAATATAGGCTAAAAACATGCTAAAAATCGATCTTTTAGGTTCCAAAAAATCGATATCTCAAATTCCGTCACAAAACACCCGAAAATTCGATATTTAGAGGTCCCAGAAGGTATCTGTACATGCCTACTCCGTGTTAGAGTATTTTCAAAAATACAGGCCAAAAACATACTGAAAATCGATCTTTTAGGTGCCCAAAAGTCGATATGTGCATGCATCTTCTGTACCCGTTTATATCTCAAATTCTGGCTCAAAACACCCGAAAATTCAATATTTTGGGGTCCCAGAAGCAATCTGTACATGCCTACTCAGTGCTAGAATATTTTCAAAATATAGGCTAAAAACATGCTAAAAATCGATCTTTTAGGTGCCAAAAAGTCGATATCTCAAATTCAGTCCCAAAACACCCGAAAATTCGATATTTAGGGGTCCCAGAAGCGATCTGTACATGCCTACTCCGTGTTAGATATTTTCAAAATACATGCTCAAAACATACTGAAAATCGATCTTTTAGGTGCACAAAAGTCGATATGTGCATGCATCTTCTGTACCCGTTTATATCTCAAATTCTGGCCCTAAACACCCGAAAATTCGATATTTTGGGGTCCCAGAAGCGATCTGTACATGCCTACTCCGTGTTAGGGTATTTTCAAAATTCAGGCCCAAAACATGCTGAAAATCGATATTTTTGGTGCCCAAAGTCAATATGAGCATGTATCTTCTGTACCCGTTTATATCTCAAATTCAGGCTCAAAACACCCGAAAATTCAATATTTTGGTGTCCCAGAAGCAATCTGTACATGCCTACACAGTGCTAGAATATTTTCAAAATATAGGCTAAAAATACTAAAATTCGACATTTTAGGTGCCAAAAAATCGATATCTCAAATTCAGTCCCAAAACACCCAAAAATTCGATATTTAGAGGTCCCAGAAGGTACATGCCTACTCTGTGTTAGAGTATTTTCAAAATACAGGCCAAAAACATACTGAAAATCGATCTTTTAGGTGCCCAAAAGTCGATATGTGCATGCATCTTCTGTACCCGTTTATATCTCAAATTCTAGCTCAAAACACCCGAAAATTCGATATTTTGGGGTCCCAGAAGCGATCTGTACATGCCTACTCCGTGTTAGAGTATTTTCAAAATTCAGGCCCAAAACATGCTGAAAATCGATCTTTTAGGTGCCAAAAAGTCGATATCTCAAATTCAGTCCCAAAACACCCGAAAATTCGATATTTAGAGGTCCCAGAAGGTATCTGTACATGCCTACTCCGTGTTAGAGTATTTTCAAAATACAGGCCAAAAACATACTGAAAATCGATCTTTTAGGTGCCCAAAAGTCGATATGTGCATGCATCTTCTGTACCCGTTTATATCTCAAATTCTGGCCCTAAACACCCGAAAATTCGATATTTGCGGGTCCCAGAAGCGATCTGTACATGCCTACTCAGTGTTAGAGTATTTTCAAAATTCAGGCCCAAAACATGCTGAAAATCGATATTTTTGGTGCCCAAAGTCAATATGTGCATGTATCTTCTGTACCCGTTTATATCTCAAATTCAGGCTCAAAACACCCGAAAATTCAATATTTTGGGGTCCCAGAAGCAATCTGTACATGCCTACTCAGTGCTAGAATATTTTCAAAATATAGGCTAAAAACATGCTAAAAATCGATCTTTTAGGTGCCAAAAAGTCGATATCTCAAATTCAGTCCCAAAACAACCGAAAATTCGATATTTAGGGTTCCCAAAAGCGATCTGTACATGCCTACTCCGTGTTAGAGTGTTTTCAAAATACATGCTCAAAACATACTGAAAATCGATCTTTTAGGTGCACAAAAGTCGATATGTGCATGCATCTTCAGTACCCGTTTATATTTCAAATTCTGGCCCTAAACACCCGAAAATTCGATATTTTGGGGTCCCAGAAGCGATCTGTACATGCCTACTCCGTGTTAGAGTATTTTCAAAATTCAGGCCCAAAACATGCTGAAAATCGATATTTTTGGTGCCCAAAGTCAATATGTGCATGTATCTTCTGTACCCGTTTATATCTCATATTCAGGCTCAAAACACCAGAAAATTCAATATTTTGGGGTCCCAGAAGCAATCTGTACAGTGCTAGAATATTTTCAAAATATAGGCTAAAAACATGCTAAAAATCGATCTTTTAGGTGCCAAAAAGTCGATATCTCAAATTCAGTCCCAAAACACCCGAAAATTCGATATTTAGGGGTCCCAGAAGCGATCTGTACATGCTTACTCCGTGTTAGAGTATTTTCAAAATACATGCTCAAAACATACTGAAAATCGATCTTTTAGGTGCACAAAAGTCGATATGTGCATGCATCTTCAGTACCCGTTTATATCTCAAATTCAGGCTCAAAACACCCGAAAATTCAATATTTTGGGGTCCCAGAAGCAATCTGTACATGCCTACTCAGTGTTAGAGTATTTTCAAAATACAGGCCCAAAACATGCTGAAAATTGATATTTTTGGTGCCCAAAGTCAATATGTGCATGTATCTTCTGTACCCGTTTATATCTCAAATTCAGGCTCAAAACACCCGAAAATTCAATATTTTGGGGTCCCAGAAGCAATCTGTACAGTGCTAGAATATTTTCAAAATATAGGCTAAAAACATGCTAAAAATCGATCTTTTAGGTGCCAAAAAGTCGATATCTCAAATTCAGTCCCAAAACACCCGAAAATTCGATATTTAGGGGTCCCAGAAGCGATCTGTACATGCTTACTCCGTGTTAGAGTATTTTCAAAATACATGCTCAAAACATACTGAAAATCGATCTTTTAGGTGCACAAAAGTCGATATGTGCATGCATCTTCAATACCCGTTTATATCTCACATTCAGGCTCAAAACACCCGAAAATTCAATATTTTGGGGTCCCAGAAGCAATCTGTACATGCCTACTCAGTGTTAGAGTATTTTCAAAATACAGGCCCAAAACATGCTGAAAATCGATATTTTAGATGCCCAAAGTCAATATGTGCATGTATCTTCTGTACCCGTTTATATCTCAAATTCAGGCTCAAAACACCCGAAAATTCAATATTTTGGGGTCCCAGAAGCAATCTGTAAATGCCTACTCAGTGTTAGAGTATTTTCAAAATACAGGCCCAAAACATGCTGAAAATCGATATTTTAGATGCCCAAAGTCAATATGTGCATGTATCTTCTGTACCCGTTTATATCTCAAATTCAGGCTCAAAACACCCGAAAATTCAATATTTTGGGGTCCCAGAAGCAATCTGTACATGCCTACACAGTGCTAGAATATTTTCAAAATAAAGGCTAAAAACATGCTAAAAATCGATCCTTTAGGTGCCAAAAAATCGATATCTCAAATTCCGTCCCAAAACACCCGAAAATTCGATATTTAGAGGTCCCAGAAGGTATCTGTACATGCCTACTCCGTGTTAGAGTATTTTCAAAATACAGGCCAAAAACATACTGAAAATCGATCTTTTAGGTGCCCAAAAGTCGATATGTGCATGCATCTTCTGTACCCGTTTTTATCTCAAATTCTGGCCCTAAACACCCGAAAATTCGATATTTTGGGGTCCCAGAAGCGATCTGTATTTGCCTACTCCGTGTTAGAGTATTTTCAAAATTCAGGCCCAAAACATGCTGAAAATCGATATTTTTGGTGCCCAAAGTCAATATGTGCATGTATCATCTGTACCCGTTTATATTTCAAATTCAGGCTCAAAACACCCGAAAATTATATATTTTGGGGTCCCAGAAGCAATCTGTACATGCCTACTCAGTGCTAGAATATTTTTAAAATATAGGCTAAAAACATGCTAAAAATCGATCTTTTAGGTGCCAAAAAGTTGATATCTCTAATTCAGTCCCAAAACACCCCAGAATTCGATATTTAGGGGTCCCACAAGCGATCTGTACATGCCTACTCCGTGTTAGAGTATTTTCAAAATACATGCTCAAAACATACTGAAAATCGATCTTTTAGGTGCACAAAAGTCGATATGTGCATGCATCTTCAGTACCCGTTTATATCTCAAATTCAGGCTCAAAACACCCGAAAATTCAATATTTTGGGGTCCCAGAAGCAATCTGTACATGCCTACTCAGTGTTAGAGTATTTTCAAAATACAGGCCCAAAACATGCTGAAAATCGATATTTTAGATGCCCAAAGTCAATATGTGCATGTATCTTCTGTACCCGTTTATATCTCAAATTCAGGATCAAAACACCAGAAAATTCAATATTTTGGGGTCCCAGAAGCAATCTGTACAGTGCTAGAATATTTTCAAAATATAGGCTAAAAACATGCTAAAAATCGATCTTTTAGGTGCCAAAAAGTCGATATCTCAAATTCAGTCCCAAAACACCCGAAAATTCGATATTTAGGGGTCCCAGAAGCGATCTGTACATACTTACTCCGTGTTAGTGTATTTTCAAAATACATGCTCAAAACATACTGAAAATCGATCTTTTAGGTGCACAAAAGTCGATATGTGCATGCATCTTCAGTACCCGTTTATATCTCAAATTCAGGCTCAAAACACCCGAAAATTCAATATTTTGGGGTCCCAGAAGCAATCTGTACATGCCTACTCAGTGTTAGAGTATTTTCAAAATACAGGCCCAAAACATGCTGAAAATCGATATTTTAGATGCCCAAAGTCAATATGTGCATGTATCTTCTGTACCCGTTTATATCTCAAATTCAGGCTCAAAACACCCTTAAATTTAATATTTTGGGGTCCCAGAAGCAATCTGTACATGCCTACACAGTGCTAGAATATTTTCAAAATATAGGCTAAAAACATGCTAAAAATCGATCCTTTAGGTGCCAAAAAATCGATATCTCAAATTCAGTCCCAAAACACCCGAAAATTCGATATTTAGAGGTCCCAGAAGGTATCTGTACATGCCTACTCCTTGTTAGAATATTTTCAAAATACAGGCCAAAAACATACTGAAAATCGATCTTTTAGGTGCCCAAAAGTCGATATGTGCATGCATCTTCTGTACCCGTTTATATCTCAAATTCTGGCCCTAAACACCCGAAAATTCGATATTTTGGGGTCCCAGAAGCGATCTGTATTTGCCCACTCCGTGTTAGAGTATTTTCAAAATTCAGGCCCAAAACATGCTGAAAATCGATATTTTTGGTGCCCAAAGTCAATATGTGCATGTATCTTCTGTACCCGTTTATATTTCAAATTCAGGCTCAAAACACCCGAAAATTATATATTTTGGGGTCCCAGAAGCAATCTGTACATGCCTACTCAGTGCTAGAATATTTTTAAAATATAGGCTAAAAACATGCTAAAAATCGATCTTTTAGGTGCCAAAAAGTTGATATCTCTAATTCAGTCCCAAAACACCCCAGAATTCGATATTTAGGGGTCCCACAAGCGATCTGTACATGCCTACTCCGTGTTAGAGTATTTTCAAAATACATGCTCAAAACATACTGAAAATCGATCTTTTAGGTGCACAAAAGTCGATATGTGCATGCATCTTCAGTACCCGTTTATATCTCAAATTCAGGCTCAAAACACCCGAAAATTCAATATTTTGGGGTCCCAGAAGCAATCTGTACATGCCTACTCAGTGTTAGAGTATTTTCAAAATACAGGCCCAAAACATGCTGAAAATCGATATTTTAGATGCCCAAAGTCAATATGTGCATGTATCTTCTGTACCCGTTTATATCTCAAATTCAGGATCAAAACACCAGAAAATTCAATATTTTGGGGTCCCAGAAGCAATCTGTACAGTGCTAGAATATTTTCAAAATATAGGCTAAAAACATGCTAAAAATCGATCTTTTAGGTGCCAAAAAGTCGATATCTCAAATTCAGTCCCAAAACACCCGAAAATTCGATATTTAGGTTTCCCACAAGCGATCTGTACATGCTTACTCCGTGTTAGAGTATTTTCAAAATACATGCTCAAAACATACTGAAAATCGATCTTTTAGGTGCACAAAAGTCGATATGTGCATGCATCTTCAGTACCCGTTTATATCTCAAATTCAGGCTCAAAACACCCGAAAATTCAATATTTTGGGGTCCCAGAAGCAATCTGTACATGTCTACTCAGTGTTAGAGTATTTTCAAAATACAGGCCCAAAACATGCTGAAAATCGATATTTTAGATGCCCAAAGTCAATATGTGCATGTATCTTCTGTACCCGTTTATATCTCAAATTCAGGCTCAAAACACCCTTAAATTCAATATTTTGGGGTCCCAGAAGCAATCTGTACATGCCTACACAGTGCTAGAATATTTTCAAAATATAGGCTAAAAACATGCTAAAAATCGACATTTTAGGTGCCAAAAAATCGATATCTCAAATTCAGTCCCAAAACACCCGAAAATTCGATATTTAGAGGTCCCAGAAGGTATCTGTACATGCCTACTCCTTGTTAGAATATTTTCAAAATACAGGCCAAAAACATACTGAAAATCGATCTTTTAGGTGCCCAAAAGTCGATATGTGCATGCATCTTCTGTACCCGTTTATATCTCAAATTCTGGCCCTAAACACCCGAAAATTCGATATTTTGGGGTCCCAGAAGCGATCTGTATTTGCCCACTCCGTGTTAGAGTATTTTCAAAATTCAGGCCCAAAACATGCTGAAAATCGATATTTTTGGTGCCCAAAGTCAATATGTGCATGTATCTTCTGTACCCGTTTATATTTCAAATTCAGGCTCAAAACACCCGAAAATTATATATTTTGGGGTCCCAGAAGCAATCTGTACATGCCTACTCAGTGCTAGAATATTTTTAAAATATAGGCTAAAAACATGCTAAAAATCGATCTTTTAGGTGCCAAAAAGTTGATATCTCTAATTCAGTCCCAAAACACCCCAGAATTCGATATTTAGGGGTCCCACAAGCGATCTGTACATGCCTACTCCGTGTTAGAGTATTTTCAAAATACATGCTCAAAACATACTGAAAATCGATCTTTTAGGTGCACAAAAGTCGATATGTGCATGCATCTTCAGTACCCGTTTATATCTCAAATTCAGGCTCAAAACACCCGAAAATTCAATATTTTGGGGTCCCAGAAGCAATCTGTACATGCCTACTCAGTGTTAGAGTATTTTCAAAATACAGGCCCAAAACATGCTGAAAATCGATATTTTAGATGCCCAAAGTCAATATGTGCATGTATCTTCTGTACCCGTTTATATCTCAAATTCAGGATCAAAACACCAGAAAATTCAATATTTTGGGGTCCCAGAAGCAATCTGTACAGTGCTAGAATATTTTCAAAATATAGGCTAAAAACATGCTAAAAATCGATCTTTTAGGTGCCAAAAAGTCGATATCTCAAATTCAGTCCCAAAACACCCGAAAATTCGATATTTAGGGGTCCCACAAGCGATCTGTACATGCTTACTCCGTGTTAGAGTATTTTCAAAATACATGCTCAAAACATACTGAAAATCGATCTTTTAGGTGCACAAAAGTCGATATGTGCATGCATCTTCAGTACCCGTTTATATCTCAAATTCAGGCTCAAAACACCCGAAAATTCAATATTTTGGGGTCCCAGAAGCAATCTGTACATGTCTACTCAGTGTTAGAGTATTTTCAAAATACAGGCCCAAAACATGCTGAAAATCGATATTTTAGATGCCCAAAGTCAATATGTGCATGTATCTTCTGTACCCGTTTATATCTCAAATTCAGGCTCAAAACACCCGAAAATTCAATATTTTGGGGTCCCAGAAGCAATCTGTACATGCCTACACAGTGCTAGAATATTTTCAAAATATAGGCTAAAAACATGCTAAAAATCGACATTTTAGGTGCCAAAAAATCGATATCTCAAATTCAGTCCCAAAACACCCGAAAATTCGATATTTAGAGGTCCCAGAAGGTATCTGTACATGCCTACTCCTTGTTAGAATATTTTCAAAATACAGGCCAAAAACATACTGAAAATCGATCTTTTAGGTGCCCAAAAGTCGATATGTGCATGCATCTTCTGTACCCGTTTATATCTCAAATTCTGGCCCTAAACACCCGAAAATTCGATATTTTGGGGTCCCAGAAGCGATCTGTATTTGCCAACTCCGTGTTAGAGTATTTTCAAAATTCAGGCCCAAAACATGCTGAAAATCGATATTTTTGGTGCCCAAAGTCAATATGTGCATGTATCTTCTGTACCCATTTATATTTCAAATTAAGGCTCAAAACACCCGAAAATTATATATTTTGGGGTCCCAGAAGCAATCTGTACATGCCTACTCAGTGCTAGAATATTTTTAAAATATAGGCTAAAAACATGCTAAAAATCGATCTTTTAGGTGCCAAAAAGTCGATATCTCTAATTCAGTCCCAAAACACCCCAGAATTCGATATTTAGGGGTCCCACAAGCGATCTGTACATGCCTACTCCGTGTTAGAGTATTTTCAAAATACATGCTCAAAACATACTGAAAATCGATCTTTTAGGTGCACAAAAGTCGATATGTGCATGCATCTTCAGTACCCGTTTATATCTCAAATTCAGGCTCAAAACACCCGAAAATTCAATATTTTGGGGTCCCAGAAGCAATCTGTACATGCCTACTCAGTGTTAGAGTATTTTTTAAAATACAGGCCCAAAACATGCTGAAAATCGATATTTTAGATGCCCAAAGTCAATATGTGCATGTATCTTCTGTCCCCGTTTATATCTCAAATTCAGGCTCAAAACACCCGAAAATTCAATATTTTGGGGTCCCAGAAGCAATCTGTACATGCCTGCACACAGTGCTAGAATATTTTCAAAATATAGGCTAAAAACATGCTAAACATCGACATTTTAGGTGCCAAAAAATCGATATCTCAAATTCAGTCTCAAAACACCCGAAAATTCGATATTTAGAGGTCCCAGAAGGTATCTGTACATGCCTACTCCGTGTTAGAGTATTTTCAAAATACAGGCCAAAAACATACTGAAAATCGATCTTTTAGGTGCCCAAAAGTCGATATGTGCATGCATCTTCAGTACCCGTTTATATCTCAAATTCAGGCTCAAAACACCCGAAAATTCAATATTTTGGGGTCCCAGAAGCAATCTGTACATGCCTACTCAGTGTTAGAGTATTTTCAAAATACAGGCCCAAAACATGCTGAAAATCGATATTTTAGATGCCCAAAGTCAATATGTGCATGTATCATCTGTACCCGTTTATATCTCAAATTCAGGCTCAAAACACCCGAAAATTCAATATTTTGGGGTCCCAGAAGCAATCTGTACATGCCTAAACAGTGCTAGAATATTTTCAAAATATAGGCTAAAAACATGCTAAAAATCGATCTTTTAGGTTCCAAAAAATCGATATCTCAAATTCCGTCCCAAAACAACCGAAAATTCGATATTTAGAGGTCCCAGAAGGTATCTGTACATGCCTACTCCGTGTTAGAGTATTTTCAAAAATACAGGCCAAAAACATTCTGAAAATCGATCTTTTAGGTGCCCAAAAGTCGATATGTGCATGCATCTTCTGTACCCGTTTATATCTCAAATTCTGGCTCAAAACACCCGAAAATTCAATATTTTGGGGTCCCAGAAGCAATCTGTACATGCCTACTCAGTGCTAGAATATTTTCAAAATATAGGCTAAAAACATGCTAAAAATCGATCTTTTAGGTGCCAAAAAGTCGATATCTCAAATTCAGTCCCAAAACACCCGAAAATTCGATATTTAGGGGTCCCAGAAGCGATCTGTACATGCCTACTCCGTGTTAGAGTGTTTTCAAAATACATGCTCAAAACATACTGAAAATCGATCATTTAGGTGCACAAAAGTCGATATGTGCATGCATCTTCAGTACCCGTTTATATTTCAAATTCTGGCCCTAAACACCCGAAAATTCGATATTTTGGGGTCCCAGAAGCGATCTGTACATGCCTACTCCGTGTTAGAGTATTTTCAAAATTCAGGCCCAAAACATGCTGAAAATCGATATTTTTGGTGCCCAAAGTCAATATGTGCATGTATCTTCTGTACCCGTTTATATCTCAAATTCAGGCTCAAAACACCCGAAAATTCAATATTTTGGGGTCCCAGAAGCAATCTGTACATGCCTACACAGTGCTAGAATATTTTCAAAATATAGGCTAAAAACATGCTAAAAATCGATCTTTTAGGTTCCAAAAAATCGATATCTCAAATTCCGTCACAAAACACCCGAAAATTCGATATTTAGAGGTCCCAGAAGGTATCTGTACATGCCTACTCCGTGTTAGAGTATTTTCAAAAATACAGGCCAAAAACATACTGAAAATCGATCTTTTAGGTGCCCAAAAGTCGATATGTGCATGCATCTTCTGTACCCGTTTATATCTCAAATTCTGGCTCAAAACACCCGAAAATTCAATATTTTGGGGTCCCAGAAGCAATCTGTACATGCCTACTCAGTGCTAGAATATTTTCAAAATATAGGCTAAAAACATGCTAAAAATCGATCTTTTAGGTGCCAAAAAGTCGATATCTCAAATTCAGTCCCAAAACACCCGAAAATTCGATATTTAGGGGTCCCAGAAGCGATCTGTACATGCCTACTCCGTGTTAGATATTTTCAAAATACATGCTCAAAACATACTGAAAATCGATCTTTTAGGTGCACAAAAGTCGATATGTGCATGCATCTTCTGTACCCGTTTATATCTCAAATTCTGGCCCTAAACACCCGAAAATTCGATATTTTGGGGTCCCAGAAGCGATCTGTACATGCCTACTCCGTGTTAGGGTATTTTCAAAATTCAGGCTCAAAACATGCTGAAAATCGATATTTTTGGTGCCCAAAGTCAATATGTGCATGTATCTTCTGTACCCATTTATATTTCAAATTAAGGCTCAAAACACCCGAAAATTATATATTTTGGGGTCCCAGAAGCAATCTGTACATGCCTACTCAGTGCTAGAATATTTTTAAAATATAGGCTAAAAACATGCTAAAAATCGATCTTTTAGGTGCCAAAAAGTCGATATCTCTAATTCAGTCCCAAAACACCCCAGAATTCGATATTTAGGGGTCCCACAAGCGATCTGTACATGCCTACTCCGTGTTAGAGTATTTTCAAAATACATGCTCAAAACATACTGAAAATCGATCTTTTAGGTGCACAAAAGTCGATATGTGCATGCATCTTCAGTACCCGTTTATATCTCAAATTCAGGCTCAAAACACCCGAAAATTCAATATTTTGGGGTCCCAGAAGCAATCTGTACATGCCTACTCAGTGTTAGAGTATTTTTTAAAATACAGGCCCAAAACATGCTGAAAATCGATATTTTAGATGCCCAAAGTCAATATGTGCATGTATCTTCTGTCCCCGTTTATATCTCAAATTCAGGCTCAAAACACCCGAAAATTCAATATTTTGGGGTCCCAGAAGCAATCTGTACATGCCTGCACACAGTGCTAGAATATTTTCAAAATATAGGCTAAAAACATGCTAAACATCGACATTTTAGGTGCCAAAAAATCGATATCTCAAATTCAGTCTCAAAACACCCGAAAATTCGATATTTAGAGGTCCCAGAAGGTATCTGTACATGCCTACTCCGTGTTAGAGTATTTTCAAAATACAGGCCAAAAACATACTGAAAATCGATCTTTTAGGTGCCCAAAAGTCGATATGTGCATGCATCTTCAGTACCCGTTTATATCTCAAATTCAGGCTCAAAACACCCGAAAATTCAATATTTTGGGGTCCCAGAAGCAATCTGTACATGCCTACTCAGTGTTAGAGTATTTTCAAAATACAGGCCCAAAACATGCTGAAAATCGATATTTTAGATGCCCAAAGTCAATATGTGCATGTATCATCTGTACCCGTTTATATCTCAAATTCAGGCTCAAAACACCCGAAAATTCAATATTTTGGGGTCCCAGAAGCAATCTGTACATGCCTAAACAGTGCTAGAATATTTTCAAAATATAGGCTAAAAACATGCTAAAAATCGATCTTTTAGGTTCCAAAAAATCGATATCTCAAATTCCGTCCCAAAACAACCGAAAATTCGATATTTAGAGGTCCCAGAAGGTATCTGTACATGCCTACTCCGTGTTAGAGTATTTTCAAAAATACAGGCCAAAAACATTCTGAAAATCGATCTTTTAGGTGCCCAAAAGTCGATATGTGCATGCATCTTCTGTACCCGTTTATATCTCAAATTCTGGCTCAAAACACCCGAAAATTCAATATTTTGGGGTCCCAGAAGCAATCTGTACATGCCTACTCAGTGCTAGAATATTTTCAAAATATAGGCTAAAAACATGCTAAAAATCGATCTTTTAGGTGCCAAAAAGTCGATATCTCAAATTCAGTCCCAAAACACCCGAAAATTCGATATTTAGGGGTCCCAGAAGCGATCTGTACATGCCTACTCCGTGTTAGAGTGTTTTCAAAATACATGCTCAAAACATACTGAAAATCGATCATTTAGGTGCACAAAAGTCGATATGTGCATGCATCTTCAGTACCCGTTTATATTTCAAATTCTGGCCCTAAACACCCGAAAATTCGATATTTTGGGGTCCCAGAAGCGATCTGTACATGCCTACTCCGTGTTAGAGTATTTTCAAAATTCAGGCCCAAAACATGCTGAAAATCGATATTTTTGGTGCCCAAAGTCAATATGTGCATGTATCTTCTGTACCCGTTTATATCTCAAATTCAGGCTCAAAACACCCGAAAATTCAATATTTTGGGGTCCCAGAAGCAATCTGTACATGCCTACACAGTGCTAGAATATTTTCAAAATATAGGCTAAAAACATGCTAAAAATCGATCTTTTAGGTTCCAAAAAATCGATATCTCAAATTCCGTCACAAAACACCCGAAAATTCGATATTTAGAGGTCCCAGAAGGTATCTGTACATGCCTACTCCGTGTTAGAGTATTTTCAAAAATACAGGCCAAAAACATACTGAAAATCGATCTTTTAGGTGCCCAAAAGTCGATATGTGCATGCATCTTCTGTACCCGTTTATATCTCAAATTCTGGCTCAAAACACCCGAAAATTCAATATTTTGGGGTCCCAGAAGCAATCTGTACATGCCTACTCAGTGCTAGAATATTTTCAAAATATAGGCTAAAAACATGCTAAAAATCGATCTTTTAGGTGCCAAAAAGTCGATATCTCAAATTCAGTCCCAAAACACCCGAAAATTCGATATTTAGGGGTCCCAGAAGCGATCTGTACATGCCTACTCCGTGTTAGATATTTTCAAAATACATGCTCAAAACATACTGAAAATCGATCTTTTAGGTGCACAAAAGTCGATATGTGCATGCATCTTCTGTACCCGTTTATATCTCAAATTCTGGCCCTAAACACCCGAAAATTCGATATTTTGGGGTCCCAGAAGCGATCTGTACATGCCTACTCCGTGTTAGGGTATTTTCAAAATTCAGGCTCAAAACATGCTGAAAATCGATATTTTTGGTGCCCAAAGTCAATATGTGCATGTATCTTCTGTACCCGTTTATATCTCAAATTCAGGCTCAAAACACCCGAAAATTCAATATTTTGGTGTCCCAGAAGCAATCTGTACATGCCTACACAGTGCTAGAATATTTTCAAAATATAGGCTAAAAATATACTAAAATTCGACATTTTAGGTGCCAAAAAATCGATATCTCAAATTCAGTCCCAAAACACCCAAAAATTCGATATTTAGAGGTCCCAGAAGGTACATGCCTACTCTGTGTTAGAGTATTTTCAAAATACAGGCCAAAAACATACTGAAAATCGATCTTTTAGGTGCCCAAAAGTCGATATGTGCATGCATCTTCTGTACCCGTTTATATCTCAAATTCTAGCTCAAAACACCCGAAAATTCGATATTTTGGGGTCCCAGAAGCGATCTGTACATGCCTACTCCGTGTTAGAGTATTTTCAAAATTCAGGCCCAAAACATGCTGAAAATCGATCTTTTAGGTGCCAAAAAGTCGATATCTCAAATTCAGTCCCAAAACACCCGAAAATTCGATATTTAGAGGTCCCAGAAGGTATCTGTACATGCCTACTCCGGGTTAGAGTATTTTCAAAATACAGGCCAAAAACATACTGAAAATCGATCTTTTAGGTGCCCAAAAGTCGATATGTGCATGCATCTTCTGTACCCGTTTATATCTCAAATTCTGGCCCTAAACACCCGAAAATTCGATATTTGCGGGTCCCAGAAGCGATCTGTACATGCCTACTCAGTGTTAGAGTATTTTCAAAATTCAGGCCCAAAACATGCTGAAAATCGATATTTTTGGTGCCCAAAGTCAATATGTGCATGTATCTTCTGTACCCGTTTATATCTCAAATTCAGGCTCAAAACACCCGAAAATTCAATATTTTGGGGTCCCAGAAGCAATCTGTACATGCCTGCACACAGTGCTAGAATATTTTCAAAATATAGGCTAAAAACATGCTAAACATCGACATTTTAGGTGCCAAAAAATCGATATCTCAAATTCAGTCTCAAAACACCCGAAAATTCGATATTTAGAGGTCCCAGAAGGTATCTGTACATGCCTACTCCGTGTTAGAGTATTTTTAAAATACAGGCCAAAAACATACTGAAAATCGATCTTTTAGGTGCCCAAAAGTCGATATGTGCATGCATCTTCAGTACCCGTTTATATCTCAAATTCAGGCTCAAAACACCCGAAAATTCAATATTTTGGGGTCCCAGAAGCAATCTGTACATGCCTACTCAGTGTTAGAGTATTTTCAAAATACAGGCCCAAAACATGCTGAAAATCGATATTTTAGATGCCCAAAGTCAATATGTGCATGTATCATCTGTACCCGTTTATATCTCAAATTCAGGCTCAAAACACCCGAAAATTCAATATTTTGGGGTCCCAGAAGCGATCTGTACATGCCTACTCCGTGTTAGAGTATTTTCAAAATTCAGGCCCAAAACATGCTGAAAATCGATCTTTTAGGTGCCAAAAAGTCGATATCTCAAATTCAGTCCCAAAACACCCGAAAATTCGATATTTAGAGGTCCCAGAAGGTATCTGTACATGCCTACTCCGTGTTAGAGTATTTTCAAAATACAGGCCATAAACATACTGAAAATCGATCTTTTAGGTGCCCAAAAGTCGATATGTGCATGCATCTTCTGTACCCGTTTATATCTCAAATTCTGGCCCTAAACATCCGAAAATTCGATATTTGCGGGTCCCAGAAGCGATCTGTACATGCCTACTCAGTGTTAGAGTATTTTCAAAATTCAGGCCCAAAACATGCTGAAAATCGATATTTTTGGTGCCCAAAGTCAATATGTACATGTATCTTCTGTACCCGTTTATATCTCAAATTCAGGCTCAAAACACCCGAAAATTCAATATTTTGGGGTCCCAGAAGCAATCTGTACATGCCTGCACACAGTGCTAGAATATTTTCAAAATATAGGCTAAAAACATGCTAAACATCGACATTTTAGGTGCCAAAAAATCGATATCTCAAATTCAGTCTCAAAACACCCGAAAATTCGATATTTAGAGGTCCCAGAAGGTATCTGTACATGCCTACTCCGTGTTAGAGTATTTTCAAAATACAGGCCAAAAACATACTGAAAATCGATCTTTTAGGTGCCCAAAAGTCGATATGTGCATGCATCTTCAGTACCCGTTTATATCTCAAATTCAGGCTCAAAACACCCGAAAATTCAATATTTTGGGGTCCCAGAAGCAATCTGTACATGCCTACTCAGTGTTAGAGTATTTTCAAAATACAGGCCCAAAACATGCTGAAAATCGATATTTTAGATGCCCAAAGTCAATATGTGCATGTATCATCTGTACCCGTTTATATCTCAAATTCAGGCTCAAAACACCCGAAAATTCAATATTTTGGGGTCCCAGAAGCAATCTGTACATGCCTAAACAGTGCTAGAATATTTTCAAAATATAGGCTAAAAACATGCTAAAAATCGATCTTTTAGGTTCCAAAAAATCGATATCTCAAATTCCGTCCCAAAACACCCGAAAATTCGATATTTAGAGGTGCCAGAAGGTATCTGTACATGCCTACTCCGTGTTAGAGTATTTTCAAAAATACAGGCCAAAAACATTCTGAAAATCGATCTTTTAGGTGCCCAAAAGTCGATATGTGCATGCATCTTCTGTACCCGTTTATATCTCAAATTCTGGCTCAAAACACCCGAAAATTCAATATTTTGGGGTCCCAGAAGCAATCTGTACATGCCTACTCAGTGCTAGAATATTTTCAAAATATAGGCTAAAAACATGCTAAAAATCGATCTTTTAGGTGCCAAAAAGTCGATATCTCAAATTCAGTCCCAAAACACCCGAAAATTCGATATTTAGGGGTCCCAGAAGCGATCTGTACATGCCTACTCCGTGTTAGAGTGTTTTCAAAATACATGCTCAAAACATACTGAAAATCGATCTTTTAGGTGCACAAAAGTCGATATGTGCATGCATCTTCAGTACCCGTTTATATTTCAAATTCTGGCCCTAAACACCCGAAAATTCGATATTTTGGGGTCCCAGAAGCGATCTGTACATGCCTACTCCGTGTTAGAGTATTTTCAAAATTCAGGCCCAAAACATGCTGAAAATCGATATTTTTGGTGTCCAAAGTCAATATGTGCATGTATCTTCTGTACCCGTTTATATCTCAAATTCAGGCTCAAAACACCCGAAAATTCAATATTTTGGTGTCCCAGAAGCAGTGCTAGAATATTTTCAAAATATAGGCTAAAAATATACTAAAATTCGACATTTTAGGTGCCAAAAAATCGATATCTCAAATTCAGTCCCAAAACACCCAAAAATTCGATATTTAGAGGTCCCAGAAGGTACATGCCTACTCTGTGTTAGAGTATTTTCAAAATACAGGCCAAAAACATACTGAAAATCGATCTTTTAGGTGCCCAAAAGTCGATATGTGCATGCATCTTCTGTACCCGTTTATATCTCAAATTCTGGCTCAAAACACCCGAAAATTCGATATTTTGGGGTCCCAGAAGCGATCTGTACATGCCTACTCCGTGTTAGAGTATTTTCAAAATTCAGGCCCAAAACATGCTGAAAATCGATCTTTTATGTGCCAAAAAGTCGATATCTCAAATTCAGTCCCAAAACACCCGAAAATTCGATATTTAGGGGTCCCAGAAGCGATCTGTACATGCCTACTCCGTGTTAGAGTATTTTCAAAATACAGGCCCAAAACATGCTGAAAATCGATATTTTACATGCCCAAAGTCAATATGTGCATGTATCTTCTGTACCCGTTTATATCTCAAATTCAGGCTCAAAACACCCGAAAATTCAATATTTTGGGGTCCCAGAAGCAATCTGTACATGCCTACACAGTGCTAGAATATTTTCAAAATATAGGCTAAAAACATGCTAAAAATCGACATTTTAGGTGCCAAAAAATCGATATCTCAAATTCAGTCCCAAAACACCCGAAAATTCGATATTTAGAGGTCCCAGAAGGTATCTGTACATGCCTACTCCGTGTTAGAATATTTTCAAAATACAGGCCAAAAACATACTGAAAATCGATCTTTTAGGTGCCCAAAAGTCGATATGTGCATGCATCTTCTGTACCCGTTTATATCTCAAATTCTGGCCCTAAACACCCGAAAATTCGATATTTTGGGGTCCCAGAAGCGATCTGTATTTGCCTACTCCGTGTTAGAGTATTTTCAAAATTCAGGCCCAAAACATGCTGAAAATCGATATTTTTGGTGCCCAAAGTCAATATGTGCATGTATCTTCTGTACCCGTTTATATTTCAAATTCAGGCTCAAAACACCCGAAAATTATATATTTTGGGGTCCCAGAAGCAATCTGTACATGCCTACTCAGTGCTAGAATATTTTTAAAATATAGGCTAAAAACATGCTAAAAATCGATCTTTTAGGTGCCAAAAAGTCGATATCTCTAATTCAGTCCCAAAACACCCCAGAATTCGATATTTAGGGGTCCCACAAGCGATCTGTACATGCCTACTCCGTGTTAGAGTATTTTCAAAATACATGCTCAAAACATACTGAAAATCGATCTTTTAGGTGCACAAAAGTCGATATGTGCATGCATCTTCAGTACCCGTTTATATCTCAAATTCAGGCTCAAAACACCCGAAAATTCAATATTTTGGGGTCCCAGAAGCCTACATGCCTACTCAGTGTTAGAGTATTTTTTTAAATACAGGCCCAAAACATGCTGAAAATCGATATTTTAGATGCCCAAAGTCAATATGTGCATGTATCTTCTGTACCCGTTTATATCTCAAATACAGGCTCAAAACACCCGAAAATTCAATATTTGGGGGTCCCAGAAGCAATCTGTACATGCCTGCACACAGTGCTAGAATATTTTCAAAATATAGGCTAAAAACATGCTAAAAATCGATCTTTTAGGTTCCAAAAAATCGATATCTCAAATTCCGTCACAAAACACCCGAAAATTCGATATTTAGAGGTCCCAGAAGGTATCTGTACATGCCTACTCCGTGTTAGAGTATTTTCAAAAATACAGGCCAAAAACATACTGAAAATCGATCTTTTAGGTGCCCAAAAGTCGATATGTGCATGCATCTTCTGTACCCGTTTATATTTCAAATTCTGGCCCTAAACACCCGAAAATTCGATATTTTGGGGTCCCAGAAGCGATCTGTACATGCCTACTCCGTGTTAGAGTATTTTCAAAATTCAGGCCCAAAACATGCTGAAAATCGATATTTTTGGTGCCCAAAGTCAATATGTGCATGTATCTTCTGTACCCGTTTATATCTCAAATTCAGGCTCAAAACACCAGAAAATTCAATATTTTGGGGTCCCAGAAGCAATCTGTACAGTGCTAGAATATTTTCAAAATATAGGCTAAAAACATGCTAAAAATCGATCTTTTAGGTGCCAAAAAGTCGATATCTCAAATTCAGTCCCAAAACACCCGAAAATTCGATATTTAGGGGTCCCAGAAGCGATCTGTACATGCTTACTCCGTGTTAGAGTATTTTTAAAATACACGCTCAAAACATACTGAAAATCGATCTTTTAGGTGCACAAAAGTCGATATGTGCATGCATCTTCAGTACCCGTTTATATCTCAAATTCAGGCTCAAAACACCCGAAAATTCAATATTTTGGGGTCCCAGAAGCAATCTGTACATGCCTACTCAGTGTTAGAGTATTTTCAAAATACAGGCCCAAAACATGCTGAAAATCGATATTTTAGATGCCCAAAGTCAATATGTGCATGTATCTTCTGTACCCGTTTATATCTCAAATTCAGGCTCAAAACACCCGAAAATTCAATATTTTGGGGTCCCAGAAGCAATCTGTAAATGCCTACTCAGTGTTAGAGTATTTTCAAAATACAGGCCCAAAACATGCTGAAAATCGATATTTTAGATGCCCAAAGTCAATATGTGCATGTATCTTCTGTACCCGTTTATATCTCAAATTCAGGCTCAAAACACCCGAAAATTCAATATTTTGGGGTCCCAGAAGCAATCTGTACATGCCTACACAGTGCTAGAATATTTTCAAAATATAGGCTAAAAACATGCTAAAAATCGATCTTTTAGGTGCCAAAAAATCGATATCTCAAATTCCGTCCCAAAACACCCGAAAATTCGATATTTAGAGGTCCCAGAAGGTATCTGTACATGCCTACTCCGTGTTAGAGTATTTTCAAAATACAGGCCAAAAACATACTGAAAATCGATCTTTTAGGTGCCCAAAAGTCGATATGTGCATGCATCTTCTGTACCCGTTTATATCTCAAATTCTGGCCCTAAACACCCGAAAATTCGATATTTTGGGGTCCCAGAAGCGATCTGTATTTGCCTACTCCGTGTTAGAGTATTTTCAAAATTCAGGCCCAAAACATGCTGAAAATCGATATTTTTGGTGCCCAAAGTCAATATGTGCATGTATCTTCTGTACCCGTTTATATTTCAAATTCAGGCTCAAAACACCCGAAAATTATATATTTTGGGGTCCCAGAAGCAATCTGTACATGCCTACTCAGTGCTAGAATATTTTTAAAATATAGGCTAAAAACATGCTAAAAATCGATCTTTTAGGTGCCAAAAAGTTGATATCTCTAATTCAGTCCCAAAACACCCCAGAATTCGATATTTAGGGGTCCCACAAGCGATCTGTACATGCCTACTCCGTGTTAGAGTATTTTCAAAATACATGCTCAAAACATACTGAAAATCGATCTTTTAGGTGCACAAAAGTCGATATGTGCATGCATCTTCAGTACCCGTTTATATCTCAAATTCAGGCTCAAAACACCCGAAAATTCAATATTTTGGGGTCCCAGAAGCAATCTGTACATGCCTACTCAGTGTTAGAGTATTTTCAAAATACAGGCCCAAAACATGCTGAAAATCGATATTTTAGATGCCCAAAGTCAATATGTGCATGTATCTTCTGTACCCGTTTATATCTCAAATTCAGGCTCAAAACACCAGAAAATTCAATATTTTGGGGTCCCAGAAGCAATCTGTACAGTGCTAGAATATTTTCAAAATATAGGCTAAAAACATGCTAAAAATCGATCTTTTAGGTGCCAAAAAGTCGATATCTCAAATTCAGTCCCAAAACACCCGAAAATTCGATATTTAGGGGTCCCAGAAGCGATCTGCACATGCTTACTCCGTGTTAGAGTATTTTCAAAATACATGCTCAAAACATACTGAAAATCGATCTTTTAGGTGCACAAAAGTCGATATGTGCATGCATCTTCAGTACCCGTTTATATCTCAAATTCAGGCTCAAAACACCCGAAAATTCAATATTTTGGGGTCCCAGAAGCAATCTGTACATGCCTACTCAGTGTTAGAGTATTTTCAAAATACAGGCCCAAAACATGCTGAAAATCGATATTTTAGATGCCCAAAGTCAATATGTGCATGTATCTTCTGTACCCGTTTATATCTCAAATTCAGGCTCAAAACACCCGAAAATTCAATATTTTGGGGTCCCAGAAGCAATCTGTACAGTGCTAGAATATTTTCAAAATATAGGCTAAAAACATGCTAAAAATCGATCTTTTAAGTGCCAAAAAGTCGATATCTCAAATTCAGTCCCAAAAAACCCGAAAATTCGATATTTAGGGGTCCCAGAAGCGATCTGTACATGCCTACTCTGTGTTAGAGTATTTTCAAAATACATGCTCAAAACATACTGAAAATCGATCTTTTAGGTGCACAAAAGTCGATATGTGCATGCATCTACAGTACCCGTTTATATCTCAAATTCAGGCTCAAAACACCCGAAAATTCAATATTTTGGGGTCCCAGAAGCAATCTGTAAATGCCTACTCAGTGTTAGAGTATTTTCAAAATACAGGCCCAAAACATGCTGAAAATCGATATTTTAGATGCCCAAAGTCAATATGTGCATGTATCTTCTGTACCCGTTTATATCTCAAATTCAGGCTCAAAACACCCGAAAATTCAATATTTTGGGGTCCCAGAAGCAATCTGTACATGCCTACACAGTGCTAGAATATTTTCAAAATATAGGCTAAAAACATGCTAAAAATCGATCTTTTAGGTGCCAAAAAATCGTATCTCAAATTCCGTCCCAAAACACTTGAAAATTCGATATTTAGAGGTCCCAGAAGGTATCTGTACATGCCTACTCCGTGTTAGAGTATTTTCAAAATACAGGCCAAAAACATACTGAAAATCGATCTTTTAGGTGCCCAAAAGTCGATATGTGCATGCATCTTCTGTACCCGTTTATATCTCAAATTCTGGCCCTAAACACCCGAAAATTCGATATTTTGGGGTCCCAGAAGCGATCTGTATTTGCCTACTCCGTGTTAGAGTATTTTCAAAATTCAGGCCCAAAACATGCTGAAAATCGATATTTTTGGTGCCCAAAGTCAATATGTGCATGTATCTTCTGTACCAGTTTATATTTCAAATTCAGGCTCAAAACACCCGAAAATTATATATTTTGGGGTCCCAGAAGCAATCTGTACATGCCTACTCAGTGCTAGAATATTTTTAAAATATAGGCTAAAAACATGCTAAAAATCGATCTTTTAGGTGCCAAAAAGTTGATATCTCTAATTCAGTCCCAAAACACCCCAGAATTCGATATTTAGGGGTCCCACAAGCGATCTGTACATGCCTACTCCGTGTTAGAGTATTTTCAAAATACATGCTCAAAACATACTGAAAATCGATCTTTTAGGTGCCCAAAAGTCGATATGTGCATGCATCTTCAGTACCCGTTTATATCTCAAATTCAGGCTCAAAACACCCTAAAATTCAATATTTTGGGGTCCCAGAAGCAATCTGTACATGCCTACTCAGTGTTAGAGTATTTTTTAAAATACAGGCCCAAAACATGCTGAAAATCGATATTTTAGATGCCCAAAGTCAATATGTGCATGTATCTTCTGTACCCGTTTATATCTCAAATTCAGGCTCAAAACACCCGAAAATTCAATATTTTGGGGTCCCAGAAGCAATCTGTACATGCCTGCACACAGTGCTAGAATATTTTCAAAATATAGGCTAAAAACATGCTAAACATCGACATTTTAGGTGCCAAAAAATCGATATCTCAAATTCAGTCCCAAAACACCCGAAAATTCGATATTTAGAGGTCCCAGAAGGTATCTGTACATGCCTACTCCGTGTTAGAGTATTTTCAAAATACAGGCCAAAAACATACTGAAAATCGATCTTTTAGGTGCCCAAAAGTCGACATGTGCATGCATCTTCTGTACCCGTTTATATCTCAAATTCTGGCCCTAAACACCCGAAAATTCGATATTTTGGGGTCCCAGAAGCGATCTGTACATGCCTACTCCGTGTTAGAGTATTTTCAAAATACAGGCCAAAAACATGCTGAAAATCGATATTTTAGATGCCCAAAGTCAATATGAGCATGTATCTTCTGTACCCGTTTATATCTCAAATTCAGGCTCAAAACACCCGAAAATTCAATATTTTGGGGTCCCAGAAGCAATCTGTACATGCCTACATAGTGCTAGAATATTTTCAAAATATAGGCTTTAGTAAAAACATGCTAAAAATCGATCTTTTTGGTGCCAAAAAATCGATATCTCAAATTCCGTCGCAAAACACCCGAAAATTCGATATTAAGAGTTCCCAGAAGGTATCTGTACATGCCTACTCCGTGTTAGAGTATTTTCAAAATACAGGCCAAAAACATACTGAAAATCGATCTTTTAGGTGCCCAAAAGTCGATATGTGCATGAATCTTCTGTACCCGTTTATATCTCAAATTCTGGCTCAAAACACCCGAAATTTCAATATTTTTGGGTCCCAGAAGCAATCTGTACAGTGCTAGAATATTTTCAAAATATAGGCTAAAAACATGCTAAAAATCAATCTAAATTTTAGGTGCCAAAAAGTCGATATCTCAAATTCAGTCCCAAAACACCCGAAAATTCGATATTTAGGGGTCCCAGAAGCGATCTGTACATGCCTACTCCGTGTTAGAGTATTTTCAAAATACATGCTCAAAACATACTGAAAATCGATCTTTTAGGTGCACAAAAGTCGATATGTGCATGCATCTTCAGTACCCGTTTATATCTCAAATTCAGGCTCAAAACACCCGAAAATTCAATATTTAGGGGTCCCAGAAGCGATCTGTACATGCCTACTCCGTGTTAGAGTATTTTCAAAATACAGGCCAAAAACATACTGAAAATCGATCTTTTAGGTGCCCAAAAGTCGATATGTGCATGCATCTTCTGTACCCGTTTATATCTCAAATTCTGGCCCTAAACACCCGAAAATTCGATATTTAGGGGTCCCAGAAGCGATCTGCACATGCTTACTCCGTGTTAGAGTATTTTCAAAATACATGCTCAAAACATACTGAAAATCGATCTTTTAGGTGCACAAAAGTCGATATGTGCATGCATCTTCAGTACCCGTTTATATCTCAAATTCAGGCTCAAAACACCCGAAAATTCAATATTTTGGGGTCCCAGAAGCAATCTGTACATGCCTACTCAGTGTTAGAGTATTTTCAAAATACAGGCCCAAAACATGCTGAAAATCGATATTTTAGATGCCCAAAGTCAATATGTGCATGTATCTTCTGTACCCGTTTATATCTCAAATTCAGGCTCAAAACACCCGAAAATTCAATATTTTGGGGTCCCAGAAGCAATCTGTACATGCCTACACAGTGCTAGAATATTTTCAAAATATAGGCTAAAAACATGCTAAAAATCGATCTTTTAGGTGCCAAAAAATCGATATCTCAAATTCCGTCCCAAAACACCCGAAAATTCGATATTTAGAGGTCCCAGAAGGTATCTGTACATGCCTACTCCGTGTTAGAGTATTTTCAAAATACAGGCCAAAAACATACTGAAAATAGATCTTTTAGGTGCCCAAAAGTCGATATGTGCATGCATCTTCTGTACCCGTTTATATCTCAAATTCTGGCCCTAAACACCCAAAAATTCGATATTTTGGGGTCCCAGAAGCGATCTGTATTTGCCTACTCCGTGTTAGAGTATTTTCAAAATTCAGGCCCAAAACATGCTGAAAATCGATATTTTTGGTGCCCAAAGTCAATATGTGCATGTATCTTCTGTACCCGTTTATATTTCAAATTCAGGCTCAAAACACCCGAAAATTATATATTTTGGGGTCCCAGAAGCAATCTGTACATGCCTACTCAGTGCTAGAATATTTTTAAAATATAGGCTAAAAACATGTTAAAAATCGATCTTTTAGGTGCCAAAAAGTTGATATCTCTAATTCAGTCCCAAAACACCCCAGAATTCGATATTTAGGGGTCCCACAAGCGATCTGTACATGCCTACTCCGTGTTAGAGTATTTTCAAAATACATGCTCAAAACATACTGAAAATCGATCTTTTAGGTGCCCAAAAGTCGATATGTGCATGCATCTTCAGTACCCGTTTATATCTCAAATTCAGGCTCAAAACACCCGAAAATTCAATATCTTGGGGTCCCAGAAGCAATCTGTACATGCCTACTCAGTGTTAGAGTATTTTTTAAAATACAGGCCCAAAACATGCTGAAAATCGATATTTTAGATGCCCAAAGTCAATATGTGCATGTATCTTCTGTACCCGTTTATATCTCAAATTCAGGCTCAAAACACCCGAAAATTCAATATTTTGGGGTCCCAGAAGCAATCTGTACATGCCTGCACACAGTGCTAGAATATTTTCAAAATATAGGCTAAAAACATGCTAAACATCGACATTTTAGGTGCCAAAAAATCGATATCTCAAATTCAGTCCCAAAACACCCGAAAATTCGATATTTAGAGGTCCCAGAAGGTATCTGTACATGCCTACTCCGTGTTAGAGTATTTTCAAATTACAGGCCAAAAACATACTGAAAATCGATCTTTTAGGTGCCCAAAAGTCGATATGTGCATGCATCTTCTGTACCCGTTTATATCTCAAATTCTGGCCCTAAACACCCGAAAATTCGATATTTTGGGGTCCCAGAAGCGATCTGTACATGCCTACTCCGTGTTAGAGTATTTTCAAAATACAGGCCAAAAACATGCTGAAAATCGATATTTTAGATGCCCAAAGTCAATATGAGCATGTATCTTCTGTACCCGTTTATATCTCAAATTCAGGCTCAAAACACCCGAAAATTCAATATTTTGGGGTCCCAGAAGCAATCTGTACATGCCTACATAGTGCTAGAATATTTTCAAAATATAGGCTTTAGTAAAAACATGCTAAAAATCGATCTTTTTGGTGCCAAAAAATCGATATCTCAAATTCCGTCCCAAAACACCCGAAAACTCGATATTAAGAGTTCCCAGAAGGTATCTGTACATGCCTACTCCGTGTTAGAGTATTTTCAAAATACAGGCCAAAAACATACTGAAAATCGATCTTTTAGGTGCCCAAAAGTCGATATGTGCATGAATCTTCTGTACCCGTTTATATCTCAAATTCTGGCTCAAAACACCCGAAATTTCAATATTTTTGGGTCCCAGAAGCAATCTGTACAGTGCTAGAATATTTTCAAAATATAGGCTAAAAACATGCTAAAAATCAATCTAAATTTTAGGTGCCAAAAAGTCGATATCTCAAATTCAGTCCCAAAACACCCGAAAATTCGATATTTAGGGGTCCCAGAAGCGATCTGTACATGCCTACTCCGTGTTAGAGTATTTTCAAAATACATGCTCAAAACATACTGAAAATCGATCTTTTAGGTGCACAAAAGTCGATATGTGCATGCATATTCAGTACCCGTTTATATCTCAAATTCAGGCTCAAAACACCCGAAAATTCAATATTTAGGGGTCCCAGAAGCGATCTGTACATGCCTACTCCGTGTTAGAGTATTTTCAAAATACAGGCCAAAAACATACTGAAAATCGATCTTTTAGGTGCACAAAAGTCGATATGTGCATGCATCTTCTGTACCCGTTTATATCTCAAATTCTGGCCCTAAACACCCGAAAATTTGAAATTTTGGGGTCCCAGAAACGATCTGTACATGCCTACTCGGTGTTAGAGTATTTTCAAAATTCAGGCCCAAAACATGCTGAAAATCGATATTTTAGATGCCCAAAGTCAATATGTGCATGTATCTTCTGTACCCGTTTTTATCTCAAATTCAGGCTCAAAACACCCGAAAATTCAATATTTTGGGGTCCCAGAAGCAATCTGTACATGCCTACTCAGTGCTAGAATATTTTCAAAATATAGGCTAAAAACATGCTAAAAATCGATCTTTTAGGTGCCAAAAAGTCGATATCTCAAATTCAGTCCCAAAACACCCGAAAATTCGATATTTAGGGGTCCTAGAAGCGATCTGTACATGCCTACTCCGTGTTAGAGTATTTTCAAAATACAGGCCAAAAACATACTGAAAATCGATCTTTTAGGTGCCCAAAAGTCGATATGTGCATGCATCTTCTGTACCCGTTTATATCTCAAATTCTGGCTCAAAACACCCGAAAATTCGATATTTTAGGGTCCCAGAAGCGATCTGTACATGCCTACTCCGTGTTAGAGTATTTTCAAAATACAGGCCCAAAACATGCTGAAAATCGATATTTTAGATGCCCGAAGTCAATATGTGCATGTATCTTCTGTACCCGTTTATATCTCAAATTCAGGCTCAAAACACCCGAAAATTCAATATTTTGGGGTCCCAGAAGCAATCAGTACATGCCTACACAGTTCTAGAATATTTTCAAAATATAGGCTAAAAACATGCTAAAAATCGACATTTAAGGTGCCAAAAAATTGATATCTCAAATTCAGTCCCAAAACACCCGAAAATTCGATATTTAGAGGTCCCAGAAGGTATCTGTACATGCCTACTCCGTGTTAGAGTATTTTCAAAATACAGGCCAAAAACATACTGAAAATCGATCTTTTAGGTGCCCAAAAGTCGATATGTGCATGCATCTTCAGTACCCGTTTATATCTCAAATTATGGCCCTAAACACCCGAAAATTCAATATTTTGCGGTCCCAGAAGCGATCTGTACATGCCTACTCCGTGTTAGAGTATTTTCAAAATTAAGGCCTAAAACATGCTGAAAATCGATATTTTTGGTGCCCAAAGTCAATATGTGCATGTATCTTCTGTACCCGTTTATATTTCAAATTCAGGCTCAAAACACCCGAAAATTCAATACTTTGGGGTCCCAGAAGCAATCTGTACATGCCTACTCAGTGCTAGAATATTTTCAAAATATAGGCTAAAAACATGCTAAAAATCGATCTTTTAGGTGCCTAAAAGTCGATATCTCAAATTCAGTCCCAAAACACCCGAAAATTCGATATGTAGAGGTCCCAGAAGGTATCTGTACATGCCTACTCCGTGTTAGAGTATTTTCAAAATATATGCTCAAAACATACTGAAAATTGATCTTTTAGGTGCACTAAAGTCGATATGTGCATGCATCTTCAGTACCCGTTTATATCTCAAATTCAGGCTCAAAACACCCGAAAATTCAATATTTTGGGGTCCCAGAAGCAATCTGTACGCCTACTCAGTGTTAGAGTATTTTCAAAATTCAGGCCCAAAACATGCTGAAAATCGATATTTTTGGTGCCCAAAGTCAATATGTGCATGTATCTTCTGTACCCGTTTATATCTCAAATTCAGGCTCAAAACACCCGAAAATTCAATATTTTGGGGTCCCAGAAGCAATCTGTACATGCCTACACAGTGCTAGAATATTTTCAAAATAAAGGCTAAAAACATGCTAAAAATCGACATTTTAGGTGCCAAAAAAACGATATCTCAAATTCAGTCCCAAAACACCCGAAAATTCGATATGTAGAGGTCCCAGAAGGTATCTGTACATGCCTACTCCGTGTTAGAGTATTTTCAAAATACAGGCCAAAAACATACTGAAAATCGATCTTTTAGGTGCCCAAAAGTCGATATGTGCATGCATCTTCTGAACCCGTTTATATCTCAAATTCTGGCTCAAAACACCCGAAAATTCGATATTTTGGGGTCCCAGAAGCGATCTGTACATGCCTACTCCGTGTTAGAGTATTTTCAAAATACAGGCCCAAAACATGCTGAAAATCGATATTTTAGATGCTTAAAGTCAATATGTGCATGTATCTTCTGTACCCGTTTATATCTCAAATTCAGGCTCAAAACACCCGAAAATTCAATATTTTGGTGTCCCAGAAGCAATCTGTACATGCCTACTTAGTGCTAGAATATTTTCAAAATATAGGCTAAATACATGCTAAAAATCGATCTTTTAGGTGCCAAAAAGTCGATATCTAAAATTCAGTCCCTAAACACCCGAAAATTCGATATTTATGGGTCCCTGAATAGATCTGTACATGCCTACTCCGTGTTAGAGTATTTTCAAAATACATGCTCAAAACATACTGAAAATCGATCTTTTAGGTGCACAAAAGTCGATATGTGCATGCATCTTCAGTACCCGTTTATATCTCAAATTCAGGCTCAAAACACCCGAAAATTCAATATTTTGGGGTCCCAGAAGCTATCTGTACATGCCTACTCAGTGTTAGAGTATTTTCAAAATTCAGGCCCAAAACATGCTGAAAATCGATATTTTTGGTGCCCAAAGTCAATATGTACATGTATCTTCTGTACCCGTTTATATCTCAAATTCAGGCTCAAAACACCCGAAAATTCAATATTTTGGGGTCCCAGAAGCAATCTGTACATGCCTACACAATGCTAGAATATTTTCAAAATAGAGGCTAAAAACATGCTAAAAATCGACATTTTAGGTGCCAAAAAATCGATATCTCAAATTCAGTCCCAAAACACCCGAAAATTCGATATTTAGAGGTCCCAGAAAGTATCTGTACATGCCTACTCCGTGTTAGAGTATTTTCAAAATACAGGCCAAAAACATACTGAAAATCGATCTTTTAGGTGCCCAAAAGTCGATATGTGCATGTATCTTCTGTACCCGTTTATATCTCAAATTCAGGCTCAAAACACCCGAAAATTTAATATTTTTGGGTCCCAGAAGCAATCTGTACATGCCTACACAGTGCTAGAATATTTTCAAAATATAGGCCCAAAACATGCTGAAAATCGATATTTTAGATGCCCAAAGTCAATATGTGCATGTATCTTCTGTACCCGTTTATATCTCAAATTCAGGCTCAAAACACCAGAAAATTCAATATTTTGGGGTCCCAGAAGCAATCTGTACATGCCTACTTAGTGCTATAATATTTTCAAAATAAAGGCTAAAAACATGCTAAAAGTCGATCTTTTAGGTGCCAAAAAGTCGATATCTCAAATTCAGTCCCAAAACACCCGAAAATTCGATATTTAGAGGTCCCAGAAGGTATATGTACATGCCTACTCCGTGTTAGAATATTTTCAAAATACAGGCCAAAAACATACTGAAAATCGATCTTTTAGGTGCCCAAAAGTCGATATGTGCATGCATCTTCTGTACCCGTTTATATCTCAAATTCTGGCCCTAAACACCCAAAAATTTGATATTTTGGGGTCGCAGAAGCGATCTGTACATGCCTACTCCGTGTTAGAATATTTTCAAAATTCAGGCCCAAAACATGCCTAAAATCGAAATTTTTGGTGCCCAAAGTCAATATGTGCATGTATCTTCTGTACCCGTTTATATCTCAAATTCAGGCTCAAAACACCCGAAAATTCAATATTTTGGGGTCCCAGAAGCAATCTGTACATGCCTACTCAGTGCTAGAATATTTTCAAAATATAGGCTAAAAACATGCTAAAAATCGATCTTTTAGGTGCCAAAAAGTCGATATCTCTAATTCAGTCCCAAAACACCCGAAGATTCAATATTTTGGGGTCCCAGAAGGTATCTGTACATGCCTACTCCGTGTTAGAGTATTTTCGAAATTCAGGCCCAAAACATGCTGAAAATCGATATTTTTGGTGCCCAAAGTCAATATGTGCATGTATCTTCTGTACCCGTTTATATCTCAATTTCAGGCTCAAAACACCCGAAAATTCAATATTTTGGGGTCCCAGAAGCAATCTGTACATGCCTACACAATGCTAGAATATTTTCAAAATATAGGCTAAAAACATGCTAAAAATCGATCTTTTAGGTGCCAAAAAGTCGATATCTCAAATTCAGTCCCAAAACACCCGAAAATTCGATATTAAGAGGTCCCAGAAGGTATATGTACATGCCTACTCCGTGTTAGAGTATTTTCAAAATACAGGCCAAAAACATACTGAAAATCGATCTTTTAGGTGCACAGAAGTCGATATGTGCATGCATCTTCTGTACCCGTTTATATCTCAAATTCTGGCCCTAAACACCCAAAAATTTGATATTTTTGGGTCGCAGAAGCGATCTGTACATGCCTACTCCGTGTTAGAATATTTTCAAAATTCAGGCCCAAAACATGCCTAAAATCGAAATTTTTGGTGCCCAAAGTCAATATGTGCATGTATCTTCTGTACCCGTTTATATCTCAAATTCAGGCTCAAAACACCCGAAAATTCAATATTTTGGGGTCCCAGAAGCAATCTGTACATGCCTACTCAGTGCTAGAATATTTTCAAAATATAGGCTAAAAACATGCTAAAAATCGATCTTTTAGGTGCCAAAAAGTCGATATCTCAAATTCAGTCCCAAAACACCCGAAAATTCGATATTTAGGGGTCCCAGAAGCGATCTGTACATGCCTACTCCGTGTTAGAGTATTTTCAAAATACATGCTCAAAACATACTGAAAATCGATCTTTTAGGTGCCCAAAAGTCGATATGTGCATGTATCTTCTGTACCCGTTTATATCTCAAATTCAGGCTGAAAACACCCGAAAATTCAATATTTTGGGGTCCCAGAAGCAATCTGTACATGCCTACACAGTGCTAGAATATTTTCAAAATATAGGCTAAAAACATACTAAAAATCGACATTTTAGGTGCCAAAAAATCGATATCTCAAATTCAGTCCCAAAACACCCGAAAATTCGATATTTAGAGGTCCCAGAAGGTATCTGTACATGCCTACTCCGTGTTAGAGTATTTTCAAAATACAGGCCAAAAACATACTGAAAATCGATCTTTTAGGTGACCAAAAGTCGATATGTGCATGCATCTTCTGTACCCGTTTATTTCACAAATTCTGGCCCTAACACCCGAAAATTCGATATTTTGGGGTCCCAGAAGCGATCTGTACATGCCTACTCCGTGTTAGAGTATTTTCAAAATACAGGCCAAAAACATGCTGAAAATCGATATTTTTGGTGCCCAAAGTCAATATGTGCATGTATCTTCTGTAGCCGTTTATATCTCAAATTCAGGCTCAAAACACCCGAAAATTCGATATTTAGGGGTCCCAGAAGCGATCTGTACATGCCTACTCCGTGTTAGAGTATTTTCAAAATACATGCTCAAAACATACTGAAAAACGATCTTTTAGGTGCACAAAAGTCGATATGTGCATGCATCTTCAGTACCCGTTTATATCTCAAATTCAGGCTCAAAACACCCGAAAATTCAAAATTTAGGGGTCCCAGAAGCAATCTGTACATGCCTACTCAGTGCTAGAATATTTTCAAAATATAGGCTAAAAACATGCTAAAAATCGACATTTTAGGTGCCAAAAAATCGATATCTCAAATTCAGTCCCAAAACACCCGAAAATTCGATATTTAGGGGTCCCAGAAGCAATCTGTACATGCCTACTCCGTGTTAGAGTATTTTCAAAATACATGCTCAAAACATACTGAAAATCGATCTTTTAGGTGCCCAAAAGTCGATATGTGCATGCATCTTCTGTACCCGTATATATCTCAAATTCAGGCTCAAAACACCCGAAAATTCAATATTTTGGGGTCCCAGAAGCAATCTGTACGCCTACTCAGTGTTAGAGTATTTTCAAAATTCAGGCCCAAAACATGCTGAAAATCGATATTTTTGGTGCCCAAAGTCAATATGTGCATGTATCTTCTGTACCCGTTTATATCTCAAATTCAGGCTCAAAACACCCGAAAATTCAATATTTTGGGGTCCCAGAAGCAATCTGTACATGCCTACACAGTGCTAGAATATTTTCAAAATAAAGGCTAAAAACATGCTAAAAATCGACATTTTAGGTGCCAAAAAATCGATATCTCAAATTCAGTCCCAAAACACCCGAAAATTCGATATGTAGAGGTCCCAGAAGGTATCTGTACATGCCTACTCCGTGTTAGAGTATTTTCAAAATACAGGCCAAAAACATACTGAAAATCGATCTTTTAGGTGCCCAAAAGTCGATATGTGCATGCATCTTCTGAACCCGTTTATATCTCAAATTCTGGCTCAAAACACCCGAAAATTCGATATTTTGGGGTCCCAGAAGCGATCTGTACATGCCTACTCCGTGTTAGAGTATTTTCAAAATACAGGCCCAAAACATGCTGAAAATCGATATTTTAGATGCTTAAAGTCAATATGTGCATGTATCTTCTGTACCCGTTTATATCTCAAATTCAGGCTCAAAACACCCGAAAATTCAATATTTTGGTGTCCCAGAAGCAATCTGTACATGCCTACTTAGTGCTAGAATATTTTCAAAATATAGGCTAAATACATGCTAAAAATCGATCTTTTAGGTGCCAAAAAGTCGATATCTAAAATTCAGTCCCTAAACACCCGAAAATTCGATATTTATGGGTCCCAGAATAGATCTGTACATGCCTACTCCGTGTTAGAGTATTTTCAAAATACATGCTCAAAACATACTGAAAATCGATCTTTTAGGTGCACAAAAGTCGATATGTGCATGCATCTTCAGTACCCGTTTATATCTCAAATTCAGGCTCAAAACACCCGAAAATTCAATATTTTGGGGTCCCAGAAGCGATCTGTACATGCCTACTCAGTGTTAGAGTATTTTCAAAATTCAGGCCCAAAACATGCTGAAAATCGATATTTTTGGTGCCCAAAGTCAATATGTACATGTATCTTCTGTACCCGTTTATATCTCAAATTCAGGCTCAAAACACCCGAAAATTCAATATTTTGGGGTCCCAGAAGCAATCTGTACATGCCTACACAATGCTAGAATATTTTCAAAATAGAGGCTAAAAACATGCTAAAAATCGACATTTTAGGTGCCAAAAAATCGATATCTCAAATTCAGTCCCAAAACACCCGAAAATTCGATATTTAGAGGTCCCAGAAAGTATCTGTACATGCCTACTCCGTGTTAGAGTATTTTCAAAATACAGGCCAAAAACATACTGAAAATCGATCTTTTAGGTGCCCAAAAGTCGATATGTGCATGTATCTTCTGTACCCGTTTATATCTCAAATTCAGGCTCAAAACACCCGAAAATTTAATATTTTTGGGTCCCAGAAGCAATCTGTACATGCCTACACAGTGCTAGAATATTTTCAAAATATAGGCCCAAAACATGCTGAAAATCGATATTTTAGATGCCCAAAGTCAATATGTGCATGTATCTTCTGTACCCGTTTATATCTCAAATTCAGGCTCAAAACACCAGAAAATTCAATATTTTGGGGTCCCAGAAGCAATCTGTACATGCCTACTTAGTGCTATAATATTTTCAAAATAAAGGCTAAAAACATGCTAAAAGTCGATCTTTTAGGTGCCAAAAAGTCGATATCTCAAATTCAGTCCCAAAACACCCGAAAATTCGATATTTAGAGGTCCCAGAAGGTATATGTACATGCCTACTCCGTGTTAGAATATTTTCAAAATACAGGCCAAAAACATACTGAAAATCGATCTTTTAGGTGCCCAAAAGTCGATATGTGCATGCATCTTCTGTACCCGTTTATATCTCAAATTCTGGCCCTAAACACCCAAAAATTTGATATTTTGGGGTCGCAGAAGCGATCTGTACATGCCTACTCCGTGTTAGAATATTTTCAAAATTCAGGCCCAAAACATGCCTAAAATCGAAATTTTTGGTGCCCAAAGTCAATATGTGCATGTATCTTCTGTACCCGTTTATATCTCAAATTCAGGCTCAAAACACCCGAAAATTCAATATTTTGGGGTCCCAGAAGCAATCTGTACATGCCTACTCAGTGCTAGAATATTTTCAAAATATAGGCTAAAAACATGCTAAAAATCGATCTTTTAGGTGCCAAAAAGTCGATATCTCTAATTCAGTCCCAAAACACCCGAAAATTCAATATTTTGGGGTCCCAGAAGGTATCTGTACATGCCTACTCCGTGTTAGAGTATTTTCAAAATTCAGGCCCAAAACATGCTGAAAATCGATATTTTTGGTGCCCAAAGTCAATATGTGCATGTATCTTCTGTACCCGTTTATATCTCAAATTCAGGCTCAAAACACCCGAAAATTCAATATTTTGGGGTCCCAGAAGCAATCTGTACATGCCTACACAGTGCTAGAATATTTTCAAAATATAGGCTAAAAACATACTAAAAATCGACATTTTAGGTGCCAAAAAATCGATATCTCAAATTCAGTCCCAAAACACCCGAAAATTCGATATGTAGAGGTCCCAGAAGGTATCTGTACATGCCTACTCCGTGTTAGAGTATTTTCAAAATACAGGCCAAAAACATACTGAAAATCGATCTTATAGGTGACCAAAAGTCGATATGTGTATGCATCTTCTGTACCCGTTTATTTCACAAATTCTGGCCCTAACACCCGAAAATTCGATATTTTGGGGTCCCAGAAGCGATCTGTACATGCCTACTCCGTGTTAGAGTATTTTCAAAATACAGGCCAAAAACATGCTGAAAATCGATATTTTTGGTGCCCAAAGTCAATATGTGCATGTATCTTCTGTAGCCGTTTATATCTCAAATTCAGGCTCAAAACACCCGAAAATTCGATATTTAGGGGTCCCAGAAGCGATCTGTACATGCCTACTCCGTGTTAGAGTATTTTCAAAATACATGCTCAAAACATACTGAAAAACGATCTTTTAGGTGCACAAAAGTCGATATGTGCATGCATCTTCAGTACCCGTATATATCTCAAATTCAGGCTCAAAACACCCGAAAATTCAAAATTTAGGGGTCCCAGAAGCAATCTGTGCATGCCTACTCAGTGCTAGAATATTTTCAAAATATAGGCTAAAAACATGCTAAAAATCGACATTTTAGGTGCCAAAAAATCGATATCTCAAATTCAGTCCCAAAACACCCGAAAATTCGATATTTAGGGGTCCCAGAAGCAATCTGTACATGCCTACTCCGTGTTAGAGTATTTTCAAAATACATGCTCAAAACATACTGAAAATCGATCTTTTAGGTGCCCAAAAGTCGATATGTGCATGCATCTTCTGTACCCGTATATATCTCAAATTCTGGCCCTAAGCACCCGAAAATTCGATATTTTGGGGTCCCAGAAGCGATCTGTACATGCCTACTCAGTGTTAGAGTATTTTCAAAATACAGGCCCAAAACATGCTGAAAATCGATATTTTAGATGCCCAAAGTCAATATGTGCATGTATCTTCTGTACCCGTTTATATCTCAAATTCAGGCTCAAAACACCCGAAAATTCAATATTTTGGGGTCCCAGAAGCAATCTGTACATGCCTACACAGTGCTAGAATATTTTCAAAATATAGGCTAAAAACATGCTAAAAATCGACATTTTAGGTGCCAAAAAATCGATATATCAAATTCAGTCCCAAAACACCCGAAAATTCGATATTTAGGGGTCCCAGAAGGTACCTGTACATGCCTACTCCGTATTAGAGTATTTTCAAAATTCAGGCCCAAAACATACTGAAAATCGATCTTTTAGGTGCCTAAAAGTCGATATGTGCATGCATCTTCAGTACCCGTTTATATCTCAAATTATGGCCCTAAACACCCGAAAATTCAATATTTTGGGGTCCCAGAAGCAATCTGTACATGCCTACACAGTGCTAGAATATTTTCAAAATATAGGCTAAAAACATGCTAAAAATCGACATTTTAGGTGCCAAAAAATCGATATATCAAATTCAGTCCCAAAACACCCGAAAATTCGATATTTAGGGGTCCCAGAAGGTACCTGTACATGCCTACTCCGTATTAGAGTATTTTCAAAATTCAGGCCCAAAACATACTGAAAATCGATCTTTTAGGTGCCTAAAAGTCGATATGTGCATGCATCTTCAGTACCCGTTTATATCTCAAATTATGGCCCTAAACACCCGAAAATTCGATATTTTGGGGTCCCAGAAGCGATCTGTACATGCCTACTCCGTGTTAGAGTATTTTCAAAATTAAGGCCTAAAACATGCTGAAAATCGATATTTTTGGTGCCCAAAGTCAATATGTGCATGTATCTTCTGTACCCGTTTATATTTCAAATTCAGGCTCAAAACACCCGAAAATTCAATACTTTGGGGTCCCAGAAGCAATCTGTACATGCCTACTCAGTGCTAGAATATTTTCAAAATATAGGCTAAAAACATGCTAAAAATCGACATTTTAGGTGCCAAAAAATCGATATATCAAATTCAGTCCCAAAACACCCGAAAATTCGATATGTAGAGGTCCCAGAAGGTATCTGTACATGCCTACTCCGTGTTAGAGTATTTTCAAAATACAGGCCAAAAACATACTGAAAATCGATCTTTTAGGTGCACAAAAGTCGATATGTGCATGCATCTTCTGTACCCGTTTATATCTCAAATTCTGGCTCAAAACACCCGAAAATTCGATATTTTGGGGTCCCAGAAGCGATCTGTACATGCCTACTCCGTGTTAGAGTATTTTCAAAATACAGGCCCAAAACATGCTGAAAATCGATATTTTAGATGCTTAAAGTCAATATGTGCATGTATCTTCTGTACCCGTTTATATCTCAAATTCAGGCTCAAAACACCCGAAAATTCAATATTTTGGTGTCCCAGAAGCAATCTGTACATGCCTACTTAGTGCTAGAATATTTTCAAAATATAGGCTAAATACATGCTAAAAATCGATCTTTTAGGTGCCAAAAAGTCGATATCTCAAATTCAGTCCCTAAACACCCGAAAATTCGATATTTATGGGTCCCAGAATAGATCTGTACATGCCTACTCCGTGTTAGAGTATTTTCAAAATACATGCTCAAAACATACTGAAAATCGATCTTTTAGGTGCACAAAAGTCGATATGTGCATGCATCTTCAGTACCCGTTTATATCTCAAATTCAGGCTCAAAACACCCGAAAATTCAATATTTTGGGGTCCCAGAAGCGATCTGTACATGCCTACTCAGTGTTAGAGTATTTTCAAAATTCAGGCCCAAAACATGCTGAAAATCGATATTTTTGGTGCCCAAAGTCAATATGTACATGTATCTTCTGTACCCGTTTATATCTCAAATTCAGGCTCAAAACACCCGAAAATTCAATATTTTGGGGTCCCAGAAGCAATCTGTACATGCCTACACAATGCTAGAATATTTTCAAAATAGAGGCTAAAAACATGCTAAAAATCGACATTTTAGGTGCCAAAAAATCGATATCTCAAATTCAGTCCCAAAACACCCGAAAATTCGATATTTAGAGGTCCCAGAAGGTATCTGTACATGCCTACTCCGTGTTAGAGTATTTTCAAAATACAGGCCAAAAACATACTGAAAATCGATCTTTTAGGTGCCCAAAAGTCGATATGTGCATGCATCTTCAGTACCCGTTTATATCTCAAATTCAGGCTCAAAACACCCGAAAATTCAATATTTTTGGGTCCCAGAAGCAATCTGTACATGCTTACACAGTGCTAGAATATTTTCAAAATATAGGCCCAAAACATGCTGAAAATCGATATTTTAGATGCCCAAAGTCAATATGTGCATGTATCTTCTGTACCCGTTTATATCTCAAATTCAGGCTCAAAACACCAGAAAATTCAATATTTTGGGGTCCCAGAAGCAATCTGTACATGCCTACTTAGTGCTATAATATTTTCAAAATAAAGGCTAAAAACATGCTAAAAATCGATCTTTTAGGTGCCAAAAAGTCAATATCTCAAATTCAGTCCCAAAACACCCGAAAATTCGATATTTAGAGGTCCCAGAAGGTATATGTACATGCCTACTCCGTGTTAGAATATTTTCAAAATACAGGCCAAAAACATACTGAAAATCGATCTTTTAGGTGCCCAAAAGTCGATATGTGCATGCATCTTCTGTACCCGTTTATATCTCAAATTCTGGCCCTAAACACCCAAAAATTTGATATTTTGGGGTCGCAGAAGCGATCTGTACATGCCTACTCCGTGTTAGAATATTTTCAAAATTCAGGCCCAAAACATGCCTAAAATCGAAATTTTTGGTGCCCAAAGTCAATATGTGCATGTATCTTCTGTACCCGTTTATATCTCAAATTCAGGCTCAAAACACCCGAAAATTCAATATTTTGGGGTCCCAGAAGCAATCTGTACATGCCTACTCAGTGCTAGAATATTTTCAAAATATAGGCTAAAAACATGCTAAAAATCGATCTTTTAGGTGCCAAAAAGTCGATATCTCAAATTCAGTCCCAAAACACCCGAAAATTTAATATTTTGGGGTCCCAGAAGGTATCTGTACATGCCTACTCCGTGTTAGAGTATTTTCAAAATTCAGGCCCAAAACATGCTGAAAATCGATATTTTTGGTGCCCAAAGTCAATATGTGCATGTATCTTCTGTACCCGTTTATATCTCAAATTCAGGCTCAAAACACCCGAAAATTCAATATTTTGGGGTCCCAGAAGCAATCTGTACATGCTTACACAATGCTAGAATATTTTCAAAATATAGGCTAAAAACATGCTAAAAATCGATCTTTTAGGTGCCAAAAAGTCGATATCTCAAATTCAGTCCCAAAACACCCGAAAATTCGATATTTAGAGGTCCCAGAAGGTATATGTACATGCCTACTCCGTGTTAGAGTATTTTCAAAATACAGGCCAAAAACATACTGAAAATCGATCTTTTAGGTGCCCAAAAGTCGATATGTGCATGCATCTTCTGTACCCGTTTATATCTCAAATTCTGGCCCTAAACACCCAAAAATTTGATATTTTGGGGTCGCAGAAGCGATCTGTACATGCCTACTCCGTGTTAGAATATTTTCAAAATTCAGGCCCAAAACATGCCTAAAATCGAAATTTTTGGTGCCCAAAGTCAATATGTGCATGTATCTTCTGTACCCGTTTATATCTCAAATTCAGGCTCAAAACACCCGAAAATTCAATATTTTGGGGTCCCAGAAGCAATCTGTACATGCCTACTCAGTGCTAGAATATTTTCAAAATATAGGCTAAAAACATGCTAAAAATCGATCTTTTAGGTGCCAAAAAGTCGATATCTCAAATTCAGTCCCAAAACACCCGAAAATTCGATATTTAGGGGTCCCAGAAGCGATCTGTACATGCCTACTCCGTGTTAGAGTATTTTCAAAATACATGCTCAAAACATACTGAAAATCGATCTTTTAGGTGCCCAAAAGTCGATATGTGCATGTATCTTCTGTACCCGTTTATATCTCAAATTCAGGCTGAAAACACCCGAAAATTCAATATTTTGGGGTCCCAGAAGCAATCTGTACATGCCTACACAGTGCTAGAATATTTTCAAAATATAGGCTAAAAACATACTAAAAATCGACATTTTAGGTGCCAAAAAATCGATATCTCAAATTCAGTCCCAAAACACCCGAAAATTCGATATTTAGAGGTCCCAGAAGGTATCTGTACATGCCTACTCCGTGTTAGAGTATTTTCAAAATACATGCTCAAAACATACTGAAAATCGATCTTTTAGGTGCACAAAAGTCGATATGTGCATGCATCTTCAGTACCCGTTTATATCTCAAATTCAGGCTCAAAACACCCGAAAATTCAATATTTTGGGGTCCCAGAAGCGATCTGTACATGCCTACTCAGTGTTAGAGTATTTTCAAAATTCAGGCCCAAAACATGCTGAAAATCGATATTTTTGGTGCCCAAAGTCAATATGTACATGTATCTTCTGTACCCGTTTATATCTCAAATTCAGGCTCAAAACACCCGAAAATTCAATATTTTGGGGTCCCAGAAGCAATCTGTACATGCCTACACAATGCTAGAATATTTTCAAAATAGAGGCTAAAAACATGCTAAAAATCGACATTTTAGGTGCCAAAAAATCGATATCTCAAATTCAGTCCCAAAACACCCGAAAATTCGATATTTAGAGGTCCCAGAAAGTATCTGTACATGCCTACTCCGTGTTAGAGTATTTTCAAAATACAGGCCAAAAACATACTGAAAATCGATCTTTTAGGTGCCCAAAAGTCGATATGTGCATGTATCTTCTGTACCCGTTTATATCTCAAATTCAGGCTCAAAACACCCGAAAATTTAATATTTTTGGGTCCCAGAAGCAATCTGTACATGCCTACACAGTGCTAGAATATTTTCAAAATATAGGCCCAAAACATGCTGAAAATCGATATTTTAGATGCCCAAAGTCAATATGTGCATGTATCTTCTGTACCCGTTTATATCTCAAATTCAGGCTCAAATAACCAGAAAATTCAATATTTTGGGGTCCCAGAAGCAATCTGTACATGCCTACTTAGTGCTATAATATTTTCAAAATAAAGGCTAAAAACATGCTAAAAGTCGATCTTTTAGGTGCCAAAAAGTCGATATCTCAAATTCAGTCCCAAAACACCCGAAAATTCGATATTTAGAGGTCCCAGAAGGTATATGTACATGCCTACTCCGTGTTAGAATATTTTCAAAATACAGGCCAAAAACATACTGAAAATCGATCTTTTAGGTGCCCAAAAGTCGATATGTGCATGCATCTTCTGTACCCGTTTATATCTCAAATTCTGGCCCTAAACACCCAAAAATTTGATATTTTGGGGTCGCAGAAGCGATCTGTACATGCCTACTCCGTGTTAGAATATTTTCAAAATTCAGGCCCAAAACATGCCTAAAATCGAAATTTTTGGTGCCCAAAGTCAATATGTGCATGTATCTTCTGTACCCGTTTATATCTCAAATTCAGGCTCAAAACACCCGAAAATTCAATATTTTGGGGTCCCAGAAGCAATCTGTACATGCCTACTCAGTGCTAGAATATTTTCAAAATATAGGCTAAAAACATGCTAAAAATCGATCTTTTAGGTGCCAAAAAGTCGATATCTCTAATTCAGTCCCAAAACACCCGAAAATTCAATATTTTGGGGTCCCAGAAGGTATCTGTACATGCCTACTCCGTGTTAGAGTATTTTCAAAATTCAGGCCCAAAACATGCTGAAAATCGATATTTTTGGTGCCCAAAGTCAATATGTGCATGTATCTTCTGTACCCGTTTATATCTCAAATTCAGGCTCAAAACACCCGAAAATTCAATATTTTGGGGTCCCAGAAGCAATCTGTACATGCCTACACAGTGCTAGAATATTTTCAAAATATAGGCTAAAAACATACTAAAAATCGACATTTTAGGTGCCAAAAAATCGATATCTCAAATTCAGTCCCAAAACACCCGAAAATTCGATATTTAGAGGTCCCAGAAGGTATCTGTACATGCCTACTCCGTGTTAGAGTATTTTCAAAATACAGGCCAAAAACATACTGAAAATCGATCTTTTAGGTGACCAAAAGTCGATATGTGTATGCATCTTCTGTACCCGTTTATTTCACAAATTCTGGCCCTAACACCCGAAAATTCGATATTTTGGGGTCCCAGAAGCGATCTGTACATGCCTACTCCGTGTTAGAGTATTTTCAAAATACAGGCCAAAAACATGCTGAAAATCGATATTTTTGGTGCCCAAAGTCAATATGTGCATGTATCTTCTGTAGCCGTTTATATCTCAAATTCAGGCTCAAAACACCCGAAAATTCGATATTTAGGGGTCCCAGAAGCGATCTGTACATGCCTACTCCGTGTTAGAGTATTTTCAAAATACATGCTCAAAACATACTGAAAAACGATCTTTTAGGTGCACAAAAGTCGATATGTGCATGCATCTTCAGTACCCGTATATATCTCAAATTCAGGCTCAAAACACCCGAAAATTCAAAATTTAGGGGTCCCAGAAGCAATCTGTGCATGCCTACTCAGTGCTAGAATATTTTCAAAATATAGGCTAAAAACATGCTAAAAATCGACATTTTAGGTGCCAAAAAATCGATATCTCAAATTCAGTCCCAAAACACCCGAAAATTCGATATTTAGGGGTCCCAGAAGCAATCTGTACATGCCTACTCCGTGTTAGAGTATTTTCAAAATACATGCTCAAAACATACTGAAAATCGATCTTTTAGGTGCCCAAAAGTCGATATGTGCATGCATCTTCTGTACCCGTATATATCTCAAATTCTGGCCCTAAGCACCCGAAAATTCGATATTTTGGGGTCCCAGAAGCGATCTGTACATGCCTACTCAGTGTTAGAGTATTTTCAAAATACAGGCCCAAAACATGCTGAAAATCGATATTTTAGATGCCCAAAGTCAATATGTGCATGTATCTTCTGTACCCGTTTATATCTCAAATTCAGGCTCAAAACACCCGAAAATTCAATATTTTGGGGTCCCAGAAGCAATCTGTACATGCCTACACAGTGCTAGAATATTTTCAAAATATAGGCTAAAAACATGCTAAAAATCGACATTTTAGGTGCCAAAAAATCGATATATCAAATTCAGTCCCAAAACACCCGAAAATTCGATATTTAGGGGTCCCAGAAGGTACCTGTACATGCCTACTCCGTATTAGAGTATTTTCAAAATTCAGGCCCAAAACATACTGAAAATCGATCTTTTAGGTGCCTAAAAGTCGATATGTGCATGCATCTTCAGTACCCGTTTATATCTCAAATTATGGCCCTAAACACCCGAAAATTCGATATTTTGGGGTCCCAGAAGCGATCTGTACATGCCTACTCCGTGTTAGAGTATTTTCAAAATTAAGGCCTAAAACATGCTGAAAATCGATATTTTTGGTGCCCAAAGTCAATATGTGCATGTATCTTCTGTACCCGTTTATATTTCAAATTCAGGCTCAAAACACCCGAAAATTCAATACTTTGGGGTCCCAGAAGCAATCTGTACATGCCTACTCAGTGCTAGAATATTTTCAAAATATAGGCTAAAAACATGCTAAAAATCGACATTTTAGGTGCCAAAAAATCGATATATCAAATTCAGTCCCAAAACACCCGAAAATTCGATATGTAGAGGTCCCAGAAGGTATCTGTACATGCCTACTCCGTGTTAGAGTATTTTCAAAATACAGGCCAAAAACATACTGAAAATCGATCTTTTAGGTGCACAAAAGTCGATATGTGCATGCATCTTCTGTACCCGTTTATATCTCAAATTCTGGCTCAAAATACCCGAAAATTCGATATTTTGGGGTCCCAGAAGCGATCTGTACATGCCTACTCCGTGTTAGAGTATTTTCAAAATACAGGCCCAAAACATGCTGAAAATCGATATTTTAGATGCTTAAAGTCAATATGTGCATGTATCTTCTGTACCCGTTTATATCTCAAATTCAGGCTCAAAACACCCGAAAATTCAATATTTTGGTGTCCCAGAAGCAATCTGTACATGCCTACTTAGTGCTAGAATATTTTCAAAATATAGGCTAAATACATGCTAAAAATCGATCTTTTAGGTGCCAAAAAGTCGATATCTCAAATTCAGTCCCTAAACACCCGAAAATTCGATATTTATGGGTCCCAGAATAGATCTGTACATGCCTACTCCGTGTTAGAGTATTTTCAAAATACATGCTCAAAACATACTGAAAATCGATCTTTTAGGTGCACAAAAGTCGATATGTGCATGCATCTTCAGTACCCGTTTATATCTCAAATTCAGGCTCAAAACACCCGAAAATTCAATATTTTGGGGTCCCAGAAGCGATCTGTACATGCCTACTCAGTGTTAGAGTATTTTCAAAATTCAGGCCCAAAACATGCTGAAAATCGATATTTTTGGTGCCCAAAGTCAATATGTACATGTATCTTCTGTACCCGTTTATATCTCAAATTCAGGCTCAAAACACCCGAAAATTCAATATTTTGGGGTCCCAGAAGCAATCTGTACATGCCTACACAATGCTAGAATATTTTCAAAATAGAGGCTAAAAACATGCTAAAAATCGACATTTTAGGTGCCAAAAAATCGATATCTCAAATTCAGTCCCAAAACACCCGAAAATTCGATATTTAGAGGTCCCAGAAGGTATCTGTACATGCCTACTCCGTGTTAGAGTATTTTCAAAATACAGGCCAAAAACATACTGAAAATCGATCTTTTAGGTGCCCAAAAGTCGATATGTGCATGCATCTTCAGTACCCGTTTATATCTCAAATTCAGGCTCAAAACACCCGAAAATTCAATATTTTTGGGTCCCAGAAGCAATCTGTACATGCTTACACAGTGCTAGAATATTTTCAAAATATAGGCCCAAAACATGCTGAAAATCGATATTTTAGATGCCCAAAGTCAATATGTGCATGTATCTTCTGTACCCGTTTATATCTCAAATTCAGGCTCAAAACACCAGAAAATTCAATATTTTGGGGTCCCAGAAGCAATCTGTACATGCCTACTTAGTGCTATAATATTTTCAAAATAAAGGCTAAAAACATGCTAAAAATCGATCTTTTAGGTGCCAAAAAGTCAATATCTCAAATTCAGTCCCAAAACACCCGAAAATTCGATATTTAGAGGTCCCAGAAGGTATATGTACATGCCTACTCCGTGTTAGAATATTTTCAAAATACAGGCCAAAAACATACTGAAAATCGATCTTTTAGGTGCCCAAAAGTCGATATGTGCATGCATCTTCTGTACCCGTTTATATCTCAAATTCTGGCCCTAAACACCCAAAAATTTGATATTTTGGGGTCGCAGAAGCGATCTGTACATGCCTACTCCGTGTTAGAATATTTTCAAAATTCAGGCCCAAAACATGCCTAAAATCGAAATTTTTGGTGCCCAAAGTCAATATGTGCATGTATCTTCTGTACCCGTTTATATCTCAAATTCAGGCTCAAAACACCCGAAAATTCAATATTTTGGGGTCCCAGAAGCAATCTGTACATGCCTACTCAGTGCTAGAATATTTTCAAAATATAGGCTAAAAACATGCTAAAAATCGATCTTTTAGGTGCCAAAAAGTCGATATCTCAAATTCAGTCCCAAAACACCCGAAAATTTAATATTTTGGGGTCCCAGAAGGTATCTGTACATGCCTACTCCGTGTTAGAGTATTTTCAAAATTCAGGCCCAAAACATGCTGAAAATCGATATTTTTGGTGCCCAAAGTCAATATGTGCATGTATCTTCTGTACCCGTTTATATCTCAAATTCAGGCTCAAAACACCCGAAAATTCAATATTTTGGGGTCCCAGAAGCAATCTGTACATGCTTACACAATGCTAGAATATTTTCAAAATATAGGCTAAAAACATGCTAAAAATCGATCTTTTAGGTGCCAAAAAGTCGATATCTCAAATTCAGTCCCAAAACACCCGAAAATTCGATATTTAGAGGTCCCAGAAGGTATATGTACATGCCTACTCCGTGTTAGAGTATTTTCAAAATACAGGCCAAAAACATACTGAAAATCGATCTTTTAGGTGCCCAAAAGTCGATATGTGCATGCATCTTCTGTACCCGTTTATATCTCAAATTCTGGCCCTAAACACCCAAAAATTTGATATTTTGGGGTCGCAGAAGCGATCTGTACATGCCTACTCCGTGTTAGAATATTTTCAAAATTCAGGCCCAAAACATGCCTAAAATCGAAATTTTTGGTGCCCAAAGTCAATATGTGCATGTATCTTCTGTACCCGTTTATATCTCAAATTCAGGCTCAAAACACCCGAAAATTCAATATTTTGGGGTCCCAGAAGCAATCTGTACATGCCTACACAATGCTAGAATATTTTCAAAATATAGGCTAAAAACATGCTAAAAATCGATCTTTTAGGTGCCAAAAAGTCGATATCTCAAATTCAGTCCCAAAACACCCGAAAATTCGATATTTAGGGGTCCCAGAAGCGATCTGTACATGCCTACTCCGTGTTAGAGTATTTTCAAAATACATGCTCAAAACATACTGAAAATCGATCTTTTAGGTGCCCAAAAGTCGATATGTGCATGTATCTTCTGTACCCGTTTATATCTCAAATTCAGGCTGAAAACACCCGAAAATTCAATATTTTGGGGTCCCAGAAGCAATCTGTACATGCCTACACAGTGCTAGAATATTTTCAAAATATAGGCTAAAAACATACTAAAAATCGACATTTTAGGTGCCAAAAAATCGATATCTCAAATTCAGTCCCAAAACACCCGAAAATTCGATATTTAGAGGTCCCAGAAGGTATCTGTACATGCCTACTCCGTGTTAGAGTATTTTCAAAATACAGGCCAAAAACATACTAAAAAACGATCTTTTAGGTGACCAAAAGTCGATATGTGCATGCATCTTCTGTACCCGTTTATATCTCAAATTCAGGCTCAAAACACCCGAAAATTCGATATTTAGGGGTCCCAAAAGCGATCTGTACATGCCTACTCCGTGTTAGAGTATTTTCAAAATACATGCTCAAAACATACTGAAAAACGATCTTTTAGGTGCACAAAAGTCGATATGTGCATGCATCTTCAGTACCCGTTTATATCTCAAATTCAGGCTCAAAACACCCGAAAATTCAATATTTAGGGGTCCCAGAAGCAATCTGTACATGCCTACTCAGTGCTAGAATATTTTCAAAATATAGGCTAAAAACATGCTAAAAATCGACATTTTAGGTGCCAAAAAATCGATATCTCAAATTCAGTCCCAAAACACCCGAAAATTCGATATTTAGGGGTCCCAGAAGCAATCTGTACATGCCTACTCCGTGTTAGAGTATTTTCAAAATACATGCTCAAAACATACTGAAAATCGATCTTTTAGGTGCCCAAAAGTCGATATGTGCATGCATCTTCTGTACCCGTATATATCTCAAATTCTGGCCCTAAGCACCCGAAAATTCGATATTTTGTGGTCCCAGAAGCGATCTGTACATGCCTACTCAGTGTTAGAGTATTTTCAAAATACAGGCCCAAAACATGCTGAAAATCGATATTTTAGATGCCCAAAGTCAATATGTGCATGTATCTTCTGTACCCGTTTATATCTCAAATTCAGGCTCAAAACACCCGAAAATTCAATATTTTGGGGTCCCAGAAGCAATCTGTACATGCCTACACAGTGCTAGAATATTTTCAAAATATAGGCTAAAAACATGCTAAAAATCGACATTTTAGGTGCCAAAAAATCGATATATCAAATTCAGTCCCAAAACACCCGAAAATTCGATATTTAGGGGTCCCAGAAGGTACCTGTACATGCCTACTCCGTATTAGAGTATTTTCAAAATTCAGGCCCAAAACATGCTGAAAATCGATCTTTTAGGTGCCCAAAAGTCGATATCTCAAATTCAGTCCCAAAACACCCGAAAATTCGATATTTAGGGGTCCCAGAAGCGATCTGTACATGCCTACTCCGTGTTAGAGTATTTTCAAAATACATGCTCAAAACATACTGAAAATCGATCTTTTAGGTACACAAAAGTCGATATGTGCATGTATCTTCTGTAGCCGTTTATATCTCAAATTCAGGCTCAAAACACCCGAAAATTCAATATTTTGGGGTCCCAGAAGCAATCTGTACATGCCTACTCAATGCTAGAATATTTTCAAAATATAGGCTAAAAACATGCTAAAAATCGATCTTTTAGGTGCCAAAAAGTCGATATCTCAAATTCAGTCCCAAAACACCCGAAAATTAGATATTTAGGGGTCCCAGAAGCGATCTGTACATGCCTACTCCGTGTTAGAGTATTTTCAAAATACATGCTTAAAACATACTGAAAATCGATCTTTTAGGTGCACAAAAGTCGATATGTGCATGCATCTTCAGTACCCGTTTATATCTCAAATTCAGGCTCAAAACACCCGAAAATTCAATATTTTGGGGTCCCAGAAGCAATCTGTACATGCCTACTCAGTGTTAGAGTATTTTCAAAATACAGGCCCAAAACATGCTGAAAATCGATATTTTAGATGCCCAAAGTCAATATGTGCATGTATCTTGTGTACCCGTTTATATCTCAAATTCAGGCTCAAAACACCCGAAAATTCAATATTTTGGGGTCCCAGAAGCAATCTGTAGATGCCTACTCAGTGCTAGAATATTTTCAAAATATAGGCTAAAAACATGCTAAAAATCGATCTTTTAGGTGCCAAAAAGTCGATATATCAAATTCAGTCCCAAAACACCCGAAAATTCGATATTTAGGGGTCCCAGAAGCAATCTGTACATGCCTACTCCGTGTTAAAGTGTTTTCAAAATACATTCTCAAAACATACTGAAAATCGATCTTTTAGGTGCACAAAAGTCGATATGTGCATGTATCTTCTGTACCCGTTTATATCTCAAATTCAGGCTGAAAACACCCGAAAATTCAATATTTTGGGGTCCCAGAAGCAATCTGTACATGCCTACACAGTGCTAGAATATTTTCAAAATATAGGCTAAAAACATACTAAAAATCGACATTTTAGGTGCCAAAAAATCGATATCTCAAATTCAGTCCCAAAACACCCGAAAATTCGATATTTAGAGGTCCCAGAAGGTATCTGTACATGCCTACTCCGTGTTAGAGTATTTTCAAAATACAGGCCAAAAACATACTGAAAATCGATCTTTTAGGTGACCAAAAGTCGATATGTGCATGCATCTTCTGTACCCGTTTATTTCACAAATTCTGGCCCTAACACCCGAAAATTCGATATTTTGGGGTCCCAGAAGCGATCTGTACATGCCTACTCCGTGTTAGAGTATTTTCAAAATACTGTCCAAAAACATGCTGAAAATCGATATTTTTGGTGCCCAAAGTCAATATGTGCATGTATCTTCTGTAGCCGTTTATATCTCAAATTCAGGCTCAAAACACCCGAAAATTCGATATTTAGGGGTCCCAGAAGCAATCTGTACATGCCTACTCAGTGCTAGAATATTTTCAAAATATAGGCTAAAAACATGCTAAAAATCGACATTTTAGGTGCCAAAAAATCGATATCTCAAATTCAGTCCCAAAACACCCGAAAATTCGATATTTAGGGGTCCCAGAAGCAATCTGTACATGCCTACTCCGTGTTAGAGTATTTTCAAAATACATGCTCAAAACATACTGAAAATCGATCTTTTAGGTGCCCAAAAGTCGATATGTGCATGCATCTTCTGTACCCGTATATATCTCAAATTCTGGCCCTAAGCACCCGAAAATTCGATATTTTGGGGTCCCAGAAGCGATCTGTACATGCCTACTCAGTGTTAGAGTATTTTCAAAATACAGGCCCAAAACATGCTGAAAATCGATATTTTAGATGCCCAAAGTCAATATGTGCATGTATCTTCTGTACCCGTTTATATCTCAAATTCAGGCTCAAAACACCCGAAAATTCAATATTTTGGGGTCCCAGAAGCAATCTGTACATGCCTACTCAGTGCTAGAATATTTTCAAAATATAGGCTAAAAACATGCTAAAAATCGATCTTTTAGGTGCCAAAAAGTCGATATCTCAAATTCAGTCCCAAAACACCCGAAAATTCGATATTTAGGGGTCCCAGAAGCGATCTGTACATGCCTACTCCGTGTTAGAGTATTTTCAAAATACATGCTCAAAACATACTGAAAATCGATCTTTTAGGTGCCCAAAAGTCGATATGTGCATGTATCTTCTGTACCCGTTTATATCTCAAATTCAGGCTGAAAACACCCGAAAATTCAATATTTTGGGGTCCCAGAAGCAATCTGTACATGCCTACACAGTGCTAGAATATTTTCAAAATATAGGCTAAAAACATATTAAAAATCGACATTTTAGGTGCCAAAAAATCGATATCTCAAATTCAGTCCCAAAACACCCGAAAATTCGATATTTAGAGGTCCCAGAAGGTATCTGTACATGCCTACTCCGTGTTAGAGTATTTTCAAAATACAGGCCAAAAACATACTGAAAATCGATCTTTTAGGTGACCAAAAGTCGATATGTGCATGCATCTTCTGTACCAGTTTATTTCACAAATTCTGGCCCTAACACCCGAAAATTCGATATTTTGGGGTCCCAGAAGCGATCTGTACATGCCTACTCCGTGTTAGAGTATTTTCAAAATACAGGCCAAAAACATGCTGAAAATCGATATTTTTGGTGCCCAAAGTCAATATGTGCATGTATCTTCTGTAGCCGTTTATATCTCAAATTCAGGCTCAAAACACCCGAAAATTCGATATTTAGGGGTCCCAAAAGCGATCTGTACATGCCTACTCCGTGTTAGAGTATTTTCAAAATACATGCTCAAAACATACTGAAAAACGATCTTTTAGGTGCACAAAAGTCGATATGTGCATGCATCTTCAGTACCCGTTTATATCTCAAATTCAGGCTCAAAACACCCGAAAATTCAAAATTTAGGGGTCCCAGAAGCAATCTGTACATGCCTACTCAGTGCTAGAATATTTTCAAAATATAGGCTAAAAACATGCTAAAAATCGACATTTTAGGTGCCAAAAAATCGATATCTCAAATTCAGTCCCAAAACACCCGAAAATTCGATATTTAGGGGTCCCAGAAGCAATCTGTACATGCCTACTCCGTGTTAGAGTATTTTCAAAATACATGCTCAAAACATACTGAAAATCGATCTTTTAGGTGCCCAAAAGTCGATATGTGCATGCATCTTCTGTACCCGTATATATCTCAAATTCAGGCTCAAAACACCCGAAAATTCAATATTTTGGGGTCCCAGAAGCAATCTGTACGCCTACTCAGTGTTAGAGTATTTTCAAAATTCAGGCCCAAAACATGCTGAAAATCGATATTTTTGGTGCCCAAAGTCAATATGTGCATGTATCTTCTGTACCCGTTTATATTTCAAATTCAGGCTCAAAACACCCGAAAATTCAATACTTTGGGGTCCCAGAAGCAATCTGTACATGCCTACTCAGTGCTAGAATATTTTCAAAATATAGGCTAAAAACATGCTAAAAATCGACATTTTAGGTGCCAAAAAATCGATATCTCAAATTCAGTCCCAAAACACCCGAAAATTCGATATGTAGAGGTCCCAGAAGGTATCTGTACATGCCTACTCCGTGTTAGAGTATTTTCAAAATACAGGCCAAAAACATACTGAAAATCGATCTTTTAGGTGCACAAAAGTCGATATGTGCATGCATCTTCTGTACCCGTTTATATCTCAAATTCTGGCTCAAAACACCCGAAAATTCGATATTTTGGGGTCCCAGAAGCGATCTGTACATGCCTACTCCGTGTTAGAGTATTTTCAAAATACAGGCCCAAAACATGCTGAAAATCGATATTTTAGATGCTTAAAGTCAATATGTGCATGTATCTTCTGTACCCGTTTATATCTCAAATTCAGGCTCAAAACACCCGAAAATTCAATATTTTGGTGTCCCAGAAGCAATCTGTACATGCCTACTTAGTGCTAGAATATTTTCAAAATATAGGCTAAATACATGCTAAAAATCGATCTTTTAGGTGCCAAAAAGTCGATATCTCAAATTCAGTCCCTAAACACCCGAAAATTCGATATTTATGGGTCCCAGAATAGATCTGTACATGCCTACTCCGTGTTAGAGTATTTTCAAAATACATGCTCAAAACATACTGAAAATCGATCTTTTAGGTGCACAAAAGTCGATATGTGCATGCATCTTCAGTACCCGTTTATATCTCAAATTCAGGCTCAAAACACCCGAAAATTCAATATTTTGGGGTCCCAGAAGCGATCTGTACATGCCTACTCAGTGTTAGAGTATTTTCAAAATTCAGGCCCAAAACATGCTGAAAATCGATATTTTTGGTGCCCAAAGTCAATATGTACATGTATCTTCTGTACCCGTTTATATCTCAAATTCAGGCTCAAAACACCCGAAAATTCAATATTTTGGGGTCCCAGAAGCAATCTGTACATGCCTACACAATGCTAGAATATTTTCAAAATAGAGGCTAAAAACATGCTAAAAATCGACATTTTAGGTGCCAAAAAATCGATATCTCAAATTCAGTCCCAAAACACCCGAAAATTCGATATTTAGAGGTCCCAGAAGGTATCTGTACATGCCTACTCCGTGTTAGAGTATTTTCAAAATACAGGCCAAAAACATACTGAAAATCGATCTTTTAGGTGCCCAAAAGTCGATATGTGCATGCATCTTCAGTACCCGTTTATATCTCAAATTCAGGCTCAAAACACCCGAAAATTCAATATTTTTGGGTCCCAGAAGCAATCTGTACATGCCTACACAGTGCTAGAATATTTTCAAAATATAGGCCCAAAACATGCTGAAAATCGATATTTTAGATGCCCAAAGTCAATATGTGCATGTATCTTCTGTACCCGTTTATATCTCAAATTCAGGCTCAAAACACCCGAAAATTCAATATTTTGGGGTCCCAGAAGCAATCTGTACATGCCTACTCAGTGCTAGAATATTTTCAAAATATAGGCTAAAAACATGCTAAAAATCGATCTTTTAGGTGCCAAAAAGTCGATATCTCAAATTCAGTCCCAAAACACCCGAAAATTCGATATTTAGGGGTCCCAGAAGCGATCTGTACATGCCTACTCCGTGTTAGAGTATTTTCAAAATACATGCTCAAAACATACTGAAAATCGATCTTTTAGGTGCCCAAAAGTCGATATGTGCATGTATCTTCTGTACCCGTTTATATCTCAAATTCAGGCTGAAAACACCCGAAAATTCAATATTTTGGGGTCCCAGAAGCAATCTGTACATGCCTACACAGTGCTAGAATATTTTCAAAATATAGGCTAAAAACATACTAAAAATCGACATTTTAGGTGCCAAAAAATCGATATCTCAAATTCAGTCCCAAAACACCCGAAAATTCGATATTTAGAGGTCCCAGAAGGTATCTGTACATGCCTACTCCGTGTTAGAGTATTTTCAAAATACAGGCCAAAAACATACTGAAAATCGATCTTTTAGGTGACCAAAAGTCGATATGTGCATGCATCTTCTGTACCCGTTTATTTCACAAATTCTGGCCCTAACACCCGAAAATTCGATATTTTGGGGTCCCAGAAGCGATCTGTACATGCCTACTCCGTGTTAGAGTATTTTCAAAATACAGGCCAAAACCATGCTGAAAATCGATATTTTTGGTGCCCAAAGTCAATATGTGCATGTATCTTCTGTAGCCGTTTATATCTCAAATTCAGGCTCAAAACACCCGAAAATTCGATATTTAGGGGTCCCAGAAGCGATCTGTACATGCCTACTCCGTGTTAGAGTATTTTCAAAATACATGCTCAAAACATACTGAAAAACGATCTTTTAGGTGCACAAAAGTCGATATGTGCATGCATCTTCAGTACCCGTTTATATCTCAAATTCAGGCTCAAAACACCCGAAAATTCAAAATTTAGGGGTCCCAGAAGCAATCTGTACATGCCTACTCAGTGCTAGAATATTTTCAAAATATAGGCTAAAAACATGCTAAAAATCGACATTTTAGGTGCCAAAAAATCGATATCTCAAATTCAGTCCCAAAACACCCGAAAATTCGATATTTAGGGGTCCCAGAAGCAATCTGTACATGCCTACTCCGTGTTAGAGTATTTTCAAAATACATGCTCAAAACATACTGAAAATCGATCTTTTAGGTGCCCAAAAGTCGATATGTGCATGCATCTTCTGTACCCGTATATATCTCAAATTCAGGCTCAAAACACCCGAAAATTCAATATTTTGGGGTCCCAGAAGCAATCTGTACGCCTACTCAGTGTTAGAGTATTTTCAAAATTCAGGCCCAAAACATGCTGAAAATCGATATTTTTGGTGCCCAAAGTCAATATGTGCATGTATCTTCTGTACCCGTTTATATCTCAAATTCAGGCTCAAAACACCCGAAAATTCAATATTTTGGGGTCCCAGAAGCAATCTGTACATGCCTACACAGTGCTAGAATTTTTTCAAAATAAAGGCTAAAAACATGCTAAAAATCGACATTTTAGGTGCCAAAAAATCGATATCTCAAATTCAGTCCCAAAACACCCGAAAATTCGATATGTAGAGGTCCCAGAAGGTATCTGTACATGCCTACTCCGTGTTAGAGTATTTTCAAAATACAGGCCAAAAACATACTGAAAATCGATCTTTTAGGTGCCCAAAAGTCGATATGTGCATGCATCTTCTGAACCCGTTTATATCTCAAATTCTGGCTCAAAACACCCGAAAATTCGATATTTTGGGGTCCCAGAAGCGATCTGTACATGCCTACTCCGTGTTAGAGTATTTTCAAAATACAGGCCCAAAACATGCTGAAAATCGATATTTTAGATGCTTAAAGTCAATATGTGCATGTATCTTCTGTACCCGTTTATATCTCAAATTCAGGCTCAAAACACCCGAAAATTCAATATTTTGGTGTCCCAGAAGCAATCTGTACATGCCTACTTAGTGCTAGAATATTTTCAAAATATAGGCTAAATACATGCTAAAAATCGATCTTTTAGGTGCCAAAAAGTCGATATCTAAAATTCAGTCCCTAAACACCCGAAAATTCGATATTTATGGGTCCCAGAATAGATCTGTACATGCCTACTCCGTGTTAGAGTATTTTCAAAATACATGCTCAAAACATACTGAAAATCGATCTTTTAGGTGCACAAAAGTCGATATGTGCATGCATCTTCAGTACCCGTTTATATCTCAAATTCAGGCTCAAAACACCCGAAAATTCAATATTTTGGGGTCCCAGAAGCGATCTGTACATGCCTACTCAGTGTTAGAGTATTTTCAAAATTCAGGCCCAAAACATGCTGAAAATCGATATTTTTGGTGCCCAAAGTCAATATGTACATGTATCTTCTGTACCCGTTTATATCTCAAATTCAGGCTCAAAACACCCGAAAATTCAATATTTTGGGGTCCCAGAAGCAATCTGTACATGCCTACAGAATGCTAGAATATTTTCAAAATAGAGGCTAAAAACATGCTAAAAATCGACATTTTAGGTGCCAAAAAATCGATATCTCAAATTCAGTCCCAAAACACCCGAAAATTCGATATTTAGAGGTCCCAGAAAGTATCTGTACATGCCTACTCCGTGTTAGAGTATTTTCAAAATACAGGCCAAAAACATACTGAAAATCGATCTTTTAGGTGCCCAAAAGTCGATATGTGCATGTATCTTCTGTACCCGTTTATATCTCAAATTCAGGCTCAAAACACCCGAAAATTTAATATTTTTGGGTCCCAGAAGCAATCTGTACATGCCTACACAGTGCTAGAATATTTTCAAAATATAGGCCCAAAACATGCTGAAAATCGATATTTTAGATGCCCAAAGTCAATATGTGCATGTATCTTCTGTACCCGTTTATATCTCAAATTCAGGCTCAAAACACCAGAAAATTCAATATTTTGGGGTCCCAGAAGCAATCTCTACATGCCTACTTAGTGCTATAATATTTTCAAAATAAAGGCTAAAAACATGCTAAAAGTCGATCTTTTAGGTGCCAAAAAGTCGATATCTCAAATTCAGTCCCAAAACACCCGAAAATTCGATATTTAGAGGTCCCAGAAGGTATATGTACATGCCTACTCCGTGTTAGAATATTTTCAAAATACAGGCCAAAAACATACTGAAAATCGATCTTTTAGGTGCCCAAAAGTCGATATGTGCATGCATCTTCTGTACCCGTTTATATCTCAAATTCTGGCCCTAAACACCCAAAAATTTGATATTTTGGGGTCGCAGAAGCGATCTGTACATGCCTACTCCGTGTTAGAATATTTTCAAAATTCAGGCCCAAAACATGCCTAAAATCGAAATTTTTGGTGCCCAAAGTCAATATGTGCATGTATCTTCTGTACCCGTTTATATCTCAAATTCAGGCTCAAAACACCCGAAAATTCAATATTTTGGGGTCCCAGAAGCAATCTGTACATGCCTACTCAGTGCTAGAATATTTTCAAAATATAGGCTAAAAACATGCTAAAAATCGATCTTTTAGGTGCCAAAAAGTCGATATCTCTAATTCAGTCCCAAAACACCCGAAAATTCAATATTTTGGGGTCCCAGAAGGTATCTGTACATGCCTACTCCGTGTTAGAGTATTTTCAAAATTCAGGCCCAAAACATGCTGAAAATCGATATTTTTGGTGCCCAAAGTCAATATGTGCATGTATCTTCTGTACCCGTTTATATCTCAAATTCAGGCTCAAAACACCCGAAAATTCAATATTTTGGGGTCCCAGAAGCAATCTGTACATGCCTACACAGTGCTAGAATATTTTCAAAATATAGGCTAAAAACATACTAAAAATCGACATTTTAGGTGCCAAAAAATCGATATCTCAAATTCAGTCCCAAAACACCCGAAAATTCGATATTTAGAGGTCCCAGAAGGTATCTGTACATGCCTACTCCGTGTTAGAGTATTTTCAAAATACAGGCCAAAAACATACTGAAAATCGATCTTTTAGGTGACCAAAAGTCGATATGTGCATGCATCTTCTGTACCCGTTTATTTCACAAATTCTGGCCCTAACACCCGAAAATTCGATATTTTGGGGTCCCAGAAGCGATCTGTACATGCCTACTCCGTGTTAGAGTATTTTCAAAATACAGGCCAAAAACATGCTGAAAATCGATATTTTTGGTGCCCAAAGTCAATATGTGCATGTATCTTCTGTAGCCGTTTATATCTCAAATTCAGGCTCAAAACACCCGAAAATTCGATATTTAGGGGTCCCAGAAGCGATCTGTACATGCCTACTCCGTGTTAGAGTATTTTCAAAATACATGCTCAAAACATACTGAAAAACGATCTTTTAGGTGCACAAAAGTCGATATGTGCATGCATCTTCAGTACCCGTATATATCTCAAATTCAGGCTCAAAACACCCGAAAATTCAAAATTTAGGGGTCCCAGAAGCAATCTGTACATGCCTACTCAGTGCTAGAATATTTTCAAAATATAGGCTAAAAACATGCTAAAAATCGACATTTTAGGTGCCAAAAAATCGATATCTCAAATTCAGTCCCAAAACACCCGAAAATTCGATATTTAGGGGTCCCAGAAGCAATCTGTACATGCCTACTCCGTGTTAGAGTATTTTCAAAATACATGCTCAAAACATACTGAAAATCGATCTTTTAGGTGCCCAAAAGTCGATATGTGCATGCATCTTCTGTACCCGTATATATCTCAAATTCAGGCTCAAAACACCCGAAAATTCAATATTTTGGGGTCCCAGAAGCAATCTGTACGCCTACTCAGTGTTAGAGTATTTTCAAAATTCAGGCCCAAAACATGCTGAAAATCGATATTTTTGGTGCCCAAAGTCAATATGTGCATGTATCTTCTGTACCCGTTTATATCTCAAATTCAGGCTCAAAACACCCGAAAATTCAATATTTTGGGGTCCCAGAAGCAATCTGTACATGCCTACACAGTGCTAGAATTTTTTCAAAATAAAGGCTAAAAACATGCTAAAAATCGACATTTTAGGTGCCAAAAAATCGATATCTCAAATTCAGTCCCAAAACACCCGAAAATTCGATATGTAGAGGTCCCAGAAGGTATCTGTACATGCCTACTCCGTGTTAGAGTATTTTCAAAATACAGGCCAAAAACATACTGAAAATCGATCTTTTAGGTGCCCAAAAGTCGATATGTGCATGCATCTTCTGAACCCGTTTATATCTCAAATTCTGGCTCAAAACACCCGAAAATTCGATATTTTGGGGTCCCAGAAGCGATCTGTACATGCCTACTCCGTGTTAGAGTATTTTCAAAATACAGGCCCAAAACATGCTGAAAATCGATATTTTAGATGCTTAAAGTCAATATGTGCATGTATCTTCTGTACCCGTTTATATCTCAAATTCAGGCTCAAAACACCCGAAAATTCAATATTTTGGTGTCCCAGAAGCAATCTGTACATGCCTACTTAGTGCTAGAATATTTTCAAAATATAGGCTAAATACATGCTAAAAATCGATCTTTTAGGTGCCAAAAAGTCGATATCTAAAATTCAGTCCCTAAACACCCGAAAATTCGATATTTATGGGTCCCAGAATAGATCTGTACATGCCTACTCCGTGTTAGAGTATTTTCAAAATACATGCTCAAAACATACTGAAAATCGATCTTTTAGGTGCACAAAAGTCGATATGTGCATGCATCTTCAGTACCCGTTTATATCTCAAATTCAGGCTCAAAACACCCGAAAATTCAATATTTTGGGGTCCCAGAAGCGATCTGTACATGCCTACTCAGTGTTAGAGTATTTTCAAAATTCAGGCCCAAAACATGCTGAAAATCGATATTTTTGGTGCCCAAAGTCAATATGTACATGTATCTTCTGTACCCGTTTATATCTCAAATTCAGGCTCAAAACACCCGAAAATTCAATATTTTGGGGTCCCAGAAGCAATCTGTACATGCCTACAGAATGCTAGAATATTTTCAAAATAGAGGCTAAAAACATGCTAAAAATCGACATTTTAGGTGCCAAAAAATCGATATCTCAAATTCAGTCCCAAAACACCCGAAAATTCGATATTTAGAGGTCCCAGAAAGTATCTGTACATGCCTACTCCGTGTTAGAGTATTTTCAAAATACAGGCCAAAAACATACTGAAAATCGATCTTTTAGGTGCCCAAAAGTCGATATGTGCATGTATCTTCTGTACCCGTTTATATCTCAAATTCAGGCTCAAAACACCCGAAAATTTAATATTTTTGGGTCCCAGAAGCAATCTGTACATGCCTACACAGTGCTAGAATATTTTCAAAATATAGGCCCAAAACATGCTGAAAATCGATATTTTAGATGCCCAAAGTCAATATGTGCATGTATCTTCTGTACCCGTTTATATCTCAAATTCAGGCTCAAAACACCAGAAAATTCAATATTTTGGGGTCCCAGAAGCAATCTCTACATGCCTACTTAGTGCTATAATATTTTCAAAATAAAGGCTAAAAACATGCTAAAAGTCGATCTTTTAGGTGCCAAAAAGTCGATATCTCAAATTCAGTCCCAAAACACCCGAAAATTCGATATTTAGAGGTCCCAGAAGGTATATGTACATGCCTACTCCGTGTTAGAATATTTTCAAAATACAGGCCAAAAACATACTGAAAATCGATCTTTTAGGTGCCCAAAAGTCGATATGTGCATGCATCTTCTGTACCCGTTTATATCTCAAATTCTGGCCCTAAACACCCAAAAATTTGATATTTTGGGGTCGCAGAAGCGATCTGTACATGCCTACTCCGTGTTAGAATATTTTCAAAATTCAGGCCCAAAACATGCCTAAAATCGAAATTTTTGGTGCCCAAAGTCAATATGTGCATGTATCTTCTGTACCCGTTTATATCTCAAATTCAGGCTCAAAACACCCGAAAATTCAATATTTTGGGGTCCCAGAAGCAATCTGTACATGCCTACTCAGTGCTAGAATATTTTCAAAATATAGGCTAAAAACATGCTAAAAATCGATCTTTTAGGTGCCAAAAAGTCGATATCTCTAATTCAGTCCCAAAACACCCGAAAATTCAATATTTTGGGGTCCCAGAAGGTATCTGTACATGCCTACTCCGTGTTAGAGTATTTTCAAAATTCAGGCCCAAAACATGCTGAAAATCGATATTTTTGGTGCCCAAAGTCAATATGTGCATGTATCTTCTGTACCCGTTTATATCTCAAATTCAGGCTCAAAACACCCGAAAATTCAATATTTTGGGGTCCCAGAAGCAATCTGTACATGCCTACACAGTGCTAGAATATTTTCAAAATATAGGCTAAAAACATACTAAAAATCGACATTTTAGGTGCCAAAAAATCGATATCTCAAATTCAGTCCCAAAACACCCGAAAATTCGATATTTAGAGGTCCCAGAAGGTATCTGTACATGCCTACTCCGTGTTAGAGTATTTTCAAAATACAGGCCAAAAACATACTGAAAATCGATCTTTTAGGTGACCAAAAGTCGATATGTGCATGCATCTTCTGTACCCGTTTATTTCACAAATTCTGGCCCTAACACCCGAAAATTCGATATTTTGGGGTCCCAGAAGCGATCTGTACATGCCTACTCCGTGTTAGAGTATTTTCAAAATACAGGCCAAAAACATGCTGAAAATCGATATTTTTGGTGCCCAAAGTCAATATGTGCATGTATCTTCTGTAGCCGTTTATATCTCAAATTCAGGCTCAAAACACCCGAAAATTCGATATTTAGGGGTCCCAGAAGCGATCTGTACATGCCTACTCCGTGTTAGAGTATTTTCAAAATACATGCTCAAAACATACTGAAAAACGATCTTTTAGGTGCACAAAAGTCGATATGTGCATGCATCTTCAGTACCCGTATATATCTCAAATTCAGGCTCAAAACACCCGAAAATTCAAAATTTAGGGGTCCCAGAAGCAATCTGTACATGCCTACTCAGTGCTAGAATATTTTCAAAATATAGGCTAAAAACATGCTAAAAATCGACATTTTAGGTGCCAAAAAATCGATATCTCAAATTCAGTCCCAAAACACCCGAAAATTCGATATTTAGGGGTCCCAGAAGCAATCTGTACATGCCTACTCCGTGTTAGAGTATTTTCAAAATACATGCTCAAAACATACTGAAAATCGATCTTTTAGGTGCCCAAAAGTCGATATGTGCATGCATCTTCTGTACCCGTATATATCTCAAATTCTGGCCCTAAGCACCCGAAAATTCGATATTTTGGGGTCCCAGAAGCGATCTGTACATGCCTACTCAGTGTTAGAGTATTTTCAAAATACAGGCCCAAAACATGCTGAAAATCGATATTTTAGATGCCCAAAGTCAATATGTGCATGTATCTTCTGTACCCGTTTATATCTCAAATTCAGGCTCAAAACACCCGAAAATTCAATATTTTGGGGTCCCAGAAGCAATCTGTACATGCCTACACAGTGCTAGAATATTTTCAAAATATAGGCTAAAAACATGCTAAAAATCGACATTTTAGGTGCCAAAAAATCGATATATCAAATTCAGTCCCAAAACACCCGAAAATTCGATATTTAGGGGTCCCAGAAGGTACCTGTACATGCCTACTCCGTATTAGAGTATTTTCAAAATTCAGGCCCAAAACATACTGAAAATCGATCTTTTAGGTGCCTAAAAGTCGATATGTGCATGCATCTTCAGTACCCGTTTATATCTCAAATTATGGCCCTAAACACCCGAAAATTCGATATTTTGGGGTCCCAGAAGCGATCTGTACATGCCTACTCCGTGTTAGAGTATTTTCAAAATTAAGGCCTAAAACATGCTGAAAATCGATATTTTTGGTGCCCAAAGTCAATATGTGCATGTATCTTCTGTACCCGTTTATATTTCAAATTCAGGCTCAAAACACCCGAAAATTCAATACTTTGGGGTCCCAGAAGCAATCTGTACATGCCTACTCAGTGCTAGAATATTTTCAAAATATAGGCTAAAAACATGCTAAAAATCGACATTTTAGGTGCCAAAAAATCGATATCTCAAATTCAGTCCCAAAACACCCGAAAATTCGATATGTAGAGGTCCCAGAAGGTATCTGTACATGCCTACTCCGTGTTAGAGTATTTTCAAAATACAGGCCAAAAACATACTGAAAATCGATCTTTTAGGTGCACAAAAGTCGATATGTGCATGCATCTTCTGTACCCGTTTATATCTCAAATTCTGGCTCAAAACACCCGAAAATTCGATATTTTGGGGTCCCAGAAGCGATCTGTACATGCCTACTCCGTGTTAGAGTATTTTCAAAATACAGGCCCAAAACATGCTGAAAATCGATATTTTAGATGCTTAAAGTCAATATGTGCATGTATCTTCTGTACCCGTTTATATCTCAAATTCAGGCTCAAAACACCCGAAAATTCAATATTTTGGTGTCCCAGAAGCAATCTGTACATGCCTACTTAGTGCTAGAATATTTTCAAAATATAGGCTAAATACATGCTAAAAATCGATCTTTTAGGTGCCAAAAAGTCGATATCTCAAATTCAGTCCCTAAACACCCGAAAATTCGATATTTATGGGTCCCAGAATAGATCTGTACATGCCTACTCCGTGTTAGAGTATTTTCAAAATACATGCTCAAAACATACTGAAAATCGATCTTTTAGGTGCACAAAAGTCGATATGTGCATGCATCTTCAGTACCCGTTTATATCTCAAATTCAGGCTCAAAACACCCGAAAATTCAATATTTTGGGGTCCCAGAAGCGATCTGTACATGCCTACTCAGTGTTAGAGTATTTTCAAAATTCAGGCCCAAAACATGCTGAAAATCGATATTTTTGGTGCCCAAAGTCAATATGTACATGTATCTTCTGTACCCGTTTATATCTCAAATTCAGGCTCAAAACACCCGAAAATTCAATATTTTGGGGTCCCAGAAGCAATCTGTACATGCCTACACAATGCTAGAATATTTTCAAAATAGAGGCTAAAAACATGCTAAAAATCGACATTTTAGGTGCCAAAAAATCGATATCTCAAATTCAGTCCCAAAACACCCGAAAATTCGATATTTAGAGGTCCCAGAAGGTATCTGTACATGCCTACTCCGTGTTAGAGTATTTTCAAAATACAGGCCAAAAACATACTGAAAATCGATCTTTTAGGTGCCCAAAAGTCGATATGTGCATGCATCTTCAGTACCCGTTTATATCTCAAATTCAGGCTCAAAACACCCGAAAATTCAATATTTTTGGGTCCCAGAAGCAATCTGTACATGCCTACACAGTGCTAGAATATTTTCAAAATATAGGCCCAAAACATGCTGAAAATCGATATTTTAGATGCCCAAAGTCAATATGTGCATGTATCTTCTGTACCCGTTTATATCTCAAATTCAGGCTCAAAACACCAGAAAATTCAATATTTTGGGGTCCCAGAAGCAATCTGTACATGCCTACTTAGTGCTATAATATTTTCAAAATAAAGGCTAAAAACATGCTAAAAATAGATCTTTTAGGTGCCAAAAAGTCAATATCTCAAATTCAGTCCCAAAACACCCGAAAATTCGATATTTAGAGGTCCCAGAAGGTATATGTACATGCCTACTCCGTGTTAGAATATTTTCAAAATACAGGCCAAAAACATACTGAAAATCGATCTTTTAGGTGCCCAAAAGTCGATATGTGCATGCATCTTCTGTACCCGTTTATATCTCAAATTCTGGCCCTAAACACCCAAAAATTTGATATTTTGGGGTCGCAGAAGCGATCTGTACATGCCTACTCCGTGTTAGAATATTTTCAAAATTCAGGCCCAAAACATGCCTAAAATCGAAATTTTTGGTGCCCAAAGTCAATATGTGCATGTATCTTCTGTACCCGTTTATATCTCAAATTCAGGCTCAAAACACCCGAAAATTCAATATTTTGGGGTCCCAGAAGCAATCTGTACATGCCTACTCAGTGCTAGAATATTTTCAAAATATAGGCTAAAAACATGCTAAAAATCGATCTTTTAGGTGCCAAAAAGTCGATATCTCAAATTCAGTCCCAAAACACCCGAAAATTTAATATTTTGGGGTCCCAGAAGGTATCTGTACATGCCTACTCCGTGTTAGAGTATTTTCAAAATTCAGGCCCAAAACATGCTGAAAATCGATATTTTTGGTGCCCAAAGTCAATATGTGCATGTATCTTCTGTACCCGTTTATATCTCAAATTCAGGCTCAAAACACCCGAAAATTCAATATTTTGGGGTCCCAGAAGCAATCTGTACATGCCTACACAATGCTAGAATATTTTCAAAATATAGGCTAAAAACATGCTAAAAATCGATCTTTTAGGTGCCAAAAAGTCGATATCTCAAATTCAGTCCCAAAACACCCGAAAATTCGATATTTAGAGGTCCCAGAAGGTATATGTACATGCCTACTCCGTGTTAGAGTATTTTCAAAATACAGGCCAAAAACATACTGAAAATCGATCTTTTAGGTGCCCAAAAGTCGATATGTGCATGCATCTTCTGTACCCGTTTATATCTCAAATTCTGGCCCTAAACACCCAAAAATTTGATATTTTGGGGTCGCAGAAGCGATCTGTACATGCCTACTCCGTGTTAGAATATTTTCAAAATTCAGGCCCAAAACATGCCTAAAATCGAAATTTTTGGTGCCCAAAGTCAATATGTGCATGTATCTTCTGTACCCGTTTATATCTCAAATTCAGGCTCAAAACACCCGAAAATTCAATATTTTGGGGTCCCAGAAGCAATCTGTACATGCCTACACAATGCTAGAATATTTTCAAAATATAGGCTAAAAACATGCTAAAAATCGATCTTTTAGGTGCCAAAAAGTCGATATCTCAAATTCAGTCCCAAAACACCCGAAAATTCGATATTTAGGGGTCCCAGAAGCGATCTGTACATGCCTACTCCGTGTTAGAGTATTTTCAAAATACATGCTCAAAACATACTGAAAATCGATCTTTTAGGTGCCCAAAAGTCGATATGTGTATGTATCTTCTGTACCCGTTTATATCTCAAATTCAGGCTGAAAACACCCGAAAATTCAATATTTTGGGGTCCCAGAAGCAATCTGTACATGCCTACACAGTGCTAGAATATTTTCAAAATATAGGCTAAAAACATACTAAAAATCGACATTTTAGGTGCCAAAAAATCGATATCTCAAATTCAGTCCCAAAACACCCGAAAATTCGATATTTAGAGGTCCCAGAAGGTATCTGTACATGCCTACTCCGTGTTAGAGTATTTTCAAAATACAGGCCAAAAACATACTGAAAATCGATCTTTTAGGTGACCAAAAGTCGATATGTGCATGCATCTTCTGTACCCGTTTATTTCACAAATTCTGGCCCTAACACCCGAAAATTCGATATTTTGGGGTCCCAGAAGCGATCTGTACATGCCTACTCCGTGTTAGAGTATTTTCAAAATACAGTCCAAAAACATGCTGAAAATCGATATTTTTGGTGCCCAAAGTCAATATGTGCATGTATCTTCTGTAGCCGTTTATATCTCAAATTCAGGCTCAAAACACCCGAAAATTCGATATTTAGGGGTCCCAGAAGCAATCTGTACATGCCTACTCAGTGCTAGAATATTTTCAAAATATAGGCTAAAAACATGCTAAAAATCGACATTTTAGGTGCCAAAAAATCGATATCTCAAATTCAGTCCCAAAACACCCGAAAATTCGATATTTAGGGGTCCCAGAAGCAATCTGTACATGCCTACTCCGTGTTAGAGTATTTTCAAAATACATGCTCAAAACATACTGAAAATCGATCTTTTAGGTGCCCAAAAGTCGATATGTGCATGCATCTTCTGTACCCGTATATATCTCAAATTCTGGCCCTAAGCACCCGAAAATTCGATATTTTGGGGTCCCAGAAGCGATCTGTACATGCCTACTCAGTGTTAGAGTATTTTCAAAATACAGGCCCAAAACATGCTGAAAATCGATATTTTAGATGCCCAAAGTCAATATGTGCATGTATCTTCTGTACCCGTTTATATCTCAAATTCAGGCTCAAAACACCCGAAAATTCAATATTTTGGGGTCCCAGAAGCAATCTGTACATGCCTACTCAGTGCTAGAATATTTTCAAAATATAGGCTAAAAACATGCTAAAAATCGATCTTTTAGGTGCCAAAAAGTCGATATCTCAAATTCAGTCCCAAAACACCCGAAAATTCGATATTTAGGGGTCCCAGAAGCGATCTGTACATGCCTACTCCGTGTTAGAGTATTTTCAAAATACATGCTCAAAACATACTGAAAATCGATCTTTTAGGTGCCCAAAAGTCGATATGTGCATGTATCTTCTGTACCCGTTTATATCTCAAATTCAGGCTGAAAACACCCGAAAATTCAATATTTTGGGGTCCCAGAAGCAATCTGTACATGCCTACACAGTGCTAGAATATTTTCAAAATATAGGCTAAAAACATACTAAAAATCGACATTTTAGGTGCCAAAAAATCGATATCTCAAATTCAGTCCCAAAACACCCGAAAATTCGATATTTAGAGGTCCCAGAAGGTATCTGTACATGCCTACTCCGTGTTAGAGTATTTTCAAAATACAGGCCAAAAACATACTGAAAATCGATCTTTTAGGTGACCAAAAGTCGATATGTGCATGCATCTTCTGTACCCGTTTATTTCACAAATTCTGGCCCTAACACCCGAAAATTCGATATTTTGGGGTCCCAGAAGCGATCTGTACATGCCTACTCCGTGTTAGAGTATTTTCAAAATACAGGCCAAAAACATGCTGAAAATCGATATTTTTGGTGCCCAAAGTCAATATGTGCATGTATCTTCTGTAGCCGTTTATATCTCAAATTCAGGCTCAAAACACCCGAAAATTCGATATTTAGGGGTCCCAGAAGCGATCTGTACATGCCTACTCCGTGTTAGAGTATTTTCAAAATACATGCTCAAAACATACTGAAAAACGATCTTTTAGGTGCACAAAAGTCGATATGTGCATGCATCTTCAATACCCGTTTATATCTCAAATTCAGGCTCAAAACACCCGAAAATTCAAAATTTAGGGGTCCCAGAAGCAATCTGTACATGCCTACTCAGTGCTAGAATATTTTCAAAATATAGGCTAAAAACATGCTAAAAATCGACATTTTAGGTGCCAAAAAATCGATATCTCAAATTCAGTCCCAAAACACCCGAAAATTCGATATTTAGGGGTCCCAGAAGCAATCTGTACATGCCTACTCCGTGTTAGAGTATTTTCAAAATACATGCTCAAAACATACTGAAAATCGATCTTTTAGGTGCCCAAAAGTCGATATGTGCATGCATCTTCTGTACCCGTATATATCTCAAATTCAGGCTCAAAACACCCGAAAATTCAATATTTTGGGGTCCCAGAAGCAATCTGTACGCCTACTCAGTGTTAGAGTATTTTCAAAATTCAGGCCCAAAACATGCTGAAAATCGATATTTTTGGTGCCCAAAGTCAATATGTGCATGTATCTTCTGTACCCGTTTATATCTCAAATTCAGGCTCAAAACACCCGAAAATTCAATATTTTGGGGTCCCAGAAGCAATCTGTACATGCCTACACAGTGCTAGAATTTTTTCAAAATAAAGGCTAAAAACATGCTAAAAATCGACATTTTAGGTGCCAAAAAATCGATATCTCAAATTCAGTCCCAAAACACCCGAAAATTCGATATGTAGAGGTCCCAGAAGGTATCTGTACATGCCTACTCCGTGTTAGAGTATTTTCAAAATACAGGCCAAAAACATACTGAAAATCGATCTTTTAGGTGCCCAAAAGTCGATATGTGCATGCATCTTCTGAACCCGTTTATATCTCAAATTCTGGCTCAAAACACCCGAAAATTCGATATTTTGGGGTCCCAGAAGCGATCTGTACATGCCTACTCCGTGTTAGAGTATTTTCAAAATACAGGCCCAAAACATGCTGAAAATCGATATTTTAGATGCTTAAAGTCAATATGTGCATGTATCTTCTGTACCCGTTTATATCTCAAATTCAGGCTCAAAACACCCGAAAATTCAATATTTTGGTGTCCCAGAAGCAATCTGTACATGCCTACTTAGTGCTAGAATATTTTCAAAATATAGGCTAAATACATGCTAAAAATCGATCTTTTAGGTGCCAAAAAGTCGATATCTAAAATTCAGTCCCTAAACACCCGAAAATTCGATATTTATGGGTCCCAGAATAGATCTGTACATGCCTACTCCGTGTTAGAGTATTTTCAAAATACATGCTCAAAACATACTGAAAATCGATCTTTTAGGTGCACAAAAGTCGATATGTGCATGCATCTTCAGTACCCGTTTATATCTCAAATTCAGGCTCAAAACACCCGAAAATTCAATATTTTGGGGTCCCAGAAGCGATCTGTACATGCCTACTCAGTGTTAGAGTATTTTCAAAATTCAGGCCCAAAACATGCTGAAAATCGATATTTTTGGTGCCCAAAGTCAATATGTACATGTATCTTCTGTACCCGTTTATATCTCAAATTCAGGCTCAAAACACCCGAAAATTCAATATTTTGGGGTCCCAGAAGCAATCTGTACATGCCTACACAATGCTACAATATTTTCAAAATAGAGGCTAAAAACATGCTAAAAATCGACATTTTAGGTGCCAAAAAATCGATATCTCAAATTCAGTCCCAAAACACCCGAAAATTCGATATTTAGAGGTCCCAGAAAGTATCTGTACATGCCTACTCCGTGTTAGAGTATTTTCAAAATACAGGCCAAAAACATACTGAAAATCGATCTTTTAGGTGCCCAAAAGTCGATATGTGCATGTATCTTCTGTACCCGTTTATATCTCAAATTCAGGCTCAAAACAACCGAAAATTTAATATTTTTGGGTCCCAGAAGCAATCTGTACATGCCTACACAGTGCTAGAATATTTTCAAAATATAGGCCCAAAACATGCTGAAAATCGATATTTTAGATGCCCAAAGTCAATATGTGCATGTATCTTCTGTACCCGTTTATATCTCAAATTCAGGCTCAAAACACCAGAAAATTCAATATTTTGGGGTCCCAGAAGCAATCTGTACATGCCTACTTAGTGCTATAATATTTTCAAAATAAAGGCTAAAAACATGCTAAAAGTCGATCTTTTAGGTGCCAAAAAGTCGATATCTCAAATTCAGTCCCAAAACACCCGAAAATTCGATATTTAGAGGTCCCAGAAGGTATATGTACATGCCTACTCCGTGTTAGAATATTTTCAAAATACAGGCCAAAAACATACTGAAAATCGATCTTTTAGGTGCCCAAAAGTCGATATGTGCATGCATCTTCTGTACCCGTTTATATCTCAAATTCTGGCCCTAAACACCCAAAAATTTGATATTTTGGGGTCGCAGAAGCGATCTGTACATGCCTACTCCGTGTTAGAATATTTTCAAAATTCAGGCCCAAAACATGCCTAAAATCGAAATTTTTGGTGCCCAAAGTCAATATGTGCATGTATCTTCTGTACCCGTTTATATCTCAAATTCAGGCTCAAAACACCCGAAAATTCAATATTTTGGGGTCCCAGAAGCAATCTGTACATGCCTACTCAGTGCTAGAATATTTTCAAAATATAGGCTAAAAACATGCTAAAAATCGATCTTCTAGGTGCCAAAAAGTCGATATCTCTAATTCAGTCCCAAAACACCCGAAAATTCAATATTTTGGGGTCCCAGAAGGTATCTGTACATGCCTACTCCGTGTTAGAGTATTTTCAAAATTCAGGCCCAAAACATGCTGAAAATCGATATTTTTGGTGCCCAAAGTCAATATGTGCATGTATCTTCTGTACCCGTTTATATCTCAAATTCAGGCTCAAAACACCCGAAAATTCAATATTTTGGGGTCCCAGAAGCAATCTGTACATGCCTACACAGTGCTAGAATATTTTCAAAATATAGGCTAAAAACATACTAAAAATCGACATTTTAGGTGCCAAAAAATCGATATCTCAAATTCAGTCCCAAAACACCCGAAAATTCGATATTTAGAGGTCCCAGAAGGTATCTGTACATGCCTACTCCGTGTTAGAGTATTTTCAAAATACAGGCCAAAAACATACTGAAAATCGATCTTTTAGGTGACCAAAAGTCGATATGTGCATGCATCTTCTGTACCCGTTTATTTCACAAATTCTGGCCCTAACACCCGAAAATTCGATATTTTGGGGTCCCAGAAGCGATCTGTACATGCCTACTCCGTGTTAGAGTATTTTCAAAATACAGGCCAAAAACATGCTGAAAATCGATATTTTTGGTGCCCAAAGTCAATATGTGCATGTATCTTCTGTAGCCGTTTATATCTCAAATTCAGGCTCAAAACACCCGAAAATTCGATATTTAGGGGTCCCAGAAGCGATCTGTACATGCCTACTCCGTGTTAGAGTATTTTCAAAATACATGCTCAAAACATACTGAAAAACGATCTTTTAGGTGCACAAAAGTCGATATGTGCATGCATCTTCAGTACCCGTATATATCTCAAATTCAGGCTCAAAACACCCGAAAATTCAAAATTTAGGGGTCCCAGAAGCAATCTGTACATGCCTACTCAGTGCTAGAATATTTTCAAAATATAGGCTAAAAACATGCTAAAAATCGACATTTTAGGTGCCAAAAAATCGATATCTCAAATTCAGTCCCAAAACACCCGAAAATTCGATATTTAGGGGTCCCAGAAGCAATCTGTACATGCCTACTCCGTGTTAGAGTATTTTCAAAATACATGCTCAAAACATACTGAAAATCGATCTTTTAGGTGCCCAAAAGTCGATATGTGCATGCATCTTCTGTACCCGTATATATCTCAAATTCTGGCCCTAAGCACCCGAAAATTCGATATTTTGGGGTCCCAGAAGCGATCTGTACATGCCTACTCAGTGTTAGAGTATTTTCAAAATACAGGCCCAAAACATGCTGAAAATCGATATTTTAGATGCCCAAAGTCAATATGTGCATGTATCTTCTGTACCCGTTTATATCTCAAATTCAGGCTCAAAACACCCGAAAATTCAATATTTTGGGGTCCCAGAAGCAATCTGTACATGCCTACACAGTGCTAGAATATTTTCAAAATATAGGCTAAAAACATGCTAAAAATCGACATTTTAGGTGCCAAAAAATCGATATATCAATTTCAGTCCCAAAACACCCGAAAATTCGATATTTAGGGGTCCCAGAAGGTACCTGTACATGCCTACTCCGTATTAGAGTATTTTCAAAATTCAGGCCCAAAACATACTGAAAATCGATCTTTTAGGTGCCTAAAAGTCGATATGTGCATGCATCTTCAGTACCCGTTTATATCTCAAATTATGGCCCTAAACACCCGAAAATTCGATATTTTGGGGTCCCAGAAGCGATCTGTACATGCCTACTCCGTGTTAGAGTATTTTCAAAATTAAGGCCTAAAACATGCTGAAAATCGATATTTTTGGTGCCCAAAGTCAATATGTGCATGTATCTTCTGTACCCGTTTATATTTCAAATTCAGGCTCAAAACACCCGAAAATTCAATACTTTGGGGTCCCAGAAGCAATCTGTACATGCCTACTCAGTGCTAGAATATTTTCAAAATATAGGCTAAAAACATGCTAAAAATCGACATTTTAGGTGCCAAAAAATCGATATCTCAAATTCAGTCCCAAAACACCCGAAAATTCGATATGTAGAGGTCCCAGAAGGTATCTGTACATGCCTACTCCGTGTTAGAGTATTTTCAAAATACAGGCCAAAAACATACTGAAAATCGATCTTTTAGGTGCACAAAAGTCGATATGTGCATGCATCTTCTGTACCCGTTTATATCTCAAATTCTGGCTCAAAACACCCGAAAATTCGATATTTTGGGGTCCCAGAAGCGATCTGTACATGCCTACTCCGTGTTAGAGTATTTTCAAAATACAGGCCCAAAACATGCTGAAAATCGATATTTTAGATGCTTAAAGTCAATATGTGCATGTATCTTCTGTACCCGTTTATATCTCAAATTCAGGCTCAAAACACCCGAAAATTCAATATTTTGGTGTCCCAGAAGCAATCTGTACATGCCTACTTAGTGCTAGAATATTTTCAAAATATAGGCTAAATACATGCTAAAAATCGATCTTTTAGGTGCCAAAAAGTCGATATCTCAAATTCAGTCCCTAAACACCCGAAAATTCGATATTTATGTGTCCCAGAATAGATCTGTACATGCCTACTCCGTGTTAGAGTATTTTCAAAATACATGCTCAAAACATACTGAAAATCGATCTTTTAGGTGCACAAAAGTCGATATGTGCATGCATCTTCAGTACCCGTTTATATCTCAAATTCAGGCTCAAAACACCCGAAAATTCAATATTTTGGGGTCCCAGAAGCGATCTGTACATGCCTACTCAGTGTTAGAGTATTTTCAAAATTCAGGCCCAAAACATGCTGAAAATCGATATTTTTGGTGCCCAAAGTCAATATGTACATGTATCTTCTGTACCCGTTTATATCTCAAATTCAGGCTCAAAACACCCGAAAATTCAATATTTTGGGGTCCCAGAAGCAATCTGTACATGCCTACACAATGCTAGAATATTTTCAAAATAGAGGCTAAAAACATGCTAAAAATCGACATTTTAGGTGCCAAAAAATCGATATCTCAAATTCAGTCCCAAAACACCCGAAAATTCGATATTTAGAGGTCCCAGAAGGTATCTGTACATGCCTACTCCGTGTTAGAGTATTTTCAAAATACAGGCCAAAAACATACTGAAAATCGATCTTTTAGGTGCCCAAAAGTCGATATGTGCATGCATCTTCAGTACCCGTTTATATCTCAAATTCAGGCTCAAAACACCCGAAAATTCAATATTTTTGGGTCCCAGAAGCAATCTGTACATGCCTACACAGTGCTAGAATATTTTCAAAATATAGGCCCAAAACATGCTGAAAATCGATATTTTAGATGCCCAAAGTCAATATGTGCATGTATCTTCTGTACCCGTTTATATCTCAAATTCAGGCTCAAAACACCAGAAAATTCAATATTTTGGGGTCCCAGAAGCAATCTGTACATGCCTACTTAGTGCTATAATATTTTCAAAATAAAGGCTAAAAACATGCTAAAAATCGATCTTTTAGGTGCCAAAAAGTCAATATCTCAAATTCAGTCCCAAAACACCCGAAAATTCGATATTTAGAGGTCCCAGAAGGTATATGTACATGCCTACTCCGTGTTAGAATATTTTCAAAATACAGGCCAAAAACATACTGAAAATCGATCTTTTAGGTGCCCAAAAGTCGATATGTGCATGCATCTTCTGTACCCGTTTATATCACAAATTCTGGCCCTAAACACCCAAAAATTTGATATTTTGGGGTCGCAGAAGCGATCTGTACATGCCTACTCCGTGTTAGAATATTTTCAAAATTCAGGCCCAAAACATGCCTAAAATCGAAATTTTTGGTGCCCAAAGTCAATATGTGCATGTATCTTCTGTACCCGTTTATATCTCAAATTCAGGCTCAAAACACCCGAAAATTCAATATTTTGGGGTCCCAGAAGCAATCTGTACATGCCTACTCAGTGCTAGAATATTTTCAAAATATAGGCTAAAAACATGCTAAAAATCGATCTTTTAGGTGCCAAAAAGTCGATATCTCAAATTCAGTCCCAAAACACCCGAAAATTTAATATTTTGGGGTCCCAGAAGGTATCTGTACATGCCTACTCCGTGTTAGAGTATTTTCAAAATTCAGGCCCAAAACATGCTGAAAATCGATATTTTTGGTGCCCAAAGTCAATATGTGCATGTATCTTCTGTACCCGTTTATATCTCAAATTCAGGCTCAAAACACCCGAAAATTCAATATTTTGGGGTCCCAGAAGCAATCTGTACATGCCTACACAATGCTAGAATATTTTCAAAATATAGGCTAAAAACATGCTAAAAATCGATCTTTTAGGTGCCAAAAAGTCGATATCTCAAATTCAGTCCCAAAACACCCGAAAATTCGATATTTAGAGGTCCCAGAAGGTATATGTACATGCCTACTCCGTGTTAGAGTATTTTCAAAATACAGGCCAAAAACATACTGAAAATCGATCTTTTAGGTGCCCAAAAGTCGATATGTGCATGCATCTTCTGTACCCGTTTATATCTCAAATTCTGGCCCTAAACACCCAAAAATTTGATATTTTGGGGTCGCAGAAGCGATCTGTACATGCCTACTCCGTGTTAGAATATTTTCAAAATTCAGGCCCAAAACATGCCTAAAATCGAAATTTTTGGTGCCCAAAGTCAATATGTGCATGTATCTTCTGTACCCGTTTATATCTCAAATTCAGGCTCAAAACACCCGAAAATTCAATATTTTGGGGTCCCAGAAGCAATCTGTACATGCCTACTCAGTGATAGAATATTTTCAAAATATAGGCTAAAAACATGCTAAAAATCGATCTTTTAGGTGCCAAAAAGTCGATATCTCAAATTCAGTCCCAAAACACCCGAAAATTCGATATTTAGGGGTCCCAGAAGCGATCTGTACATGCCTACTCCGTGTTAGAGTATTTTCAAAATACATGCTCAAAACATACTGAAAATCGATCTTTTAGGTGCCCAAAAGTCGATATGTGCATGTATCTTCTGTACCCGTTTATATCTCAAATTCAGGCTGAAAACACCCGAAAATTCAATATTTTGGGGTCCCAGAAGCAATCTGTACATGCCTACACAGTGCTAGAATATTTTCAAAATATAGGCTAAAAACATACTAAAAATCGACATTTTAGGTGCCAAAAAATCGATATCTCAAATTCAGTCCCAAAACACCCGAAAATTCGATATTTAGAGGTCCCAGAAGGTATCTGTACATGCCTACTCCGTATTAGAGTATTTTCAAAATACAGGCCAAAAACATACTAAAAAACGATCTTTTAGGTGACCAAAAGTCGATATGTGCATGCATCTTCTGTACCCGTTTATATCTCAAATTCAGGCTCAAAACACCCGAAAATTCGATATTTAGGGGTCCCAAAAGCGATCTGTACATGCCTACTCCGTGTTAGAGTATTTTCAAAATACATGCTCAAAACATACTGAAAAACGATCTTTTAGGTGCACAAAAGTCGATATGTGCATGCATCTTCAGTACCCGTTTATATCTCAAATTCAGGCTCAAAACACCCGAAAATTCAATATTTAGGGGTCCCAGAAGCAATCTGTACATGCCTACTCAGTGCTAGAATATTTTCAAAATATAGGCTAAAAACATGCTAAAAATCGACATTTTAGGTGCCAAAAAATCGATATCTCAAATTCAGTCCCAAAACACCCGAAAATTCGATATTTAGGGGTCCCAGAAGCAATCTGTACATGCCTACTCCGTGTTAGAGTATTTTCAAAATACATGCTCAAAACATACTGAAAATCGATCTTTTAGGTGCCCAAAAGTCGATATGTGCATGCATCTTCTGTACCCGTATATATCTCAAATTCTGGCCCTAAGCACCCGAAAATTCGATATTTTGTGGTCCCAGAAGCGATCTGTACATGCCTACTCAGTGTTAGAGTATTTTCAAAATACAGGCCCAAAACATGCTGAAAATCGATATTTTAGATGCCCAAAGTCAATATGTGCATGTATCTTCTGTACCCGTTTATATCTCAAATTCAGGCTCAAAACACCCGAAAATTCAATATTTTGGGGTCCCAGAAGCAATCTGTACATGCCTACACAGTGCTAGAATATTTTCAAAATATAGGCTAAAAACATGCTAAAAATCGACATTTTAGGTGCCAAAAAATCGATATATCAAATTCAGTCCCAAAACACCCGAAAATTCGATATTTAGGGGTCCCAGAAGGTACCTGTACATGCCTACTCCGTATTAGAGTATTTTCAAAATTCAGGCCCAAAACATGCTGAAAATCGATCTTTTAGGTGCCCAAAAGTCGATATCTCAAATTCAGTCCCAAAACACCCGAAAATTCGATATTTAGGGGTCCCAGAAGCGATCTGTACATGCCTACTCCGTGTTAGAGTATTTTCAAAATACATGCTCAAAACATACTGAAAATCGATCTTTTAGGTACACAAAAGTCGATATGTGCATGTATCTTCTGTAGCCGTTTATATCTCAAATTCAGGCTCAAAACACCCGAAAATTCAATATTTTGGGGTCCCAGAAGCAATCTGTACATGCCTACTCAATGCTAGAATATTTTCAAAATATAGGCTAAAAACATGCTAAAAATCGATCTTTTAGGTGCCAAAAAGTCGATATCTCAAATTCAGTCCCAAAACACCCGAAAATTAGATATTTAGGGGTCCCAGAAACGATCTGTACATGCCTACTCCGTGTTAGAGTATTTTTAAAATACATGCTTAAAACATACTGAAAATCGATCTTTTAGGTGCACAAAAGTCGATATGTGCATGCATCTTCAGTACCCGTTTATATCTCAAATTCAGGCTCAAAACACCCGAAAATTCAATATTTTGGGGTCCCAGAAGCAATCTGTACATGCTTACTCAGTGTTAGAGTATTTTCAAAATACAGGCCCAAAACATGCTGAAAATCGATATTTTAGATGCCCAAAGTCAATATGTGCATGTATCTTCTGTACCCGTTTATATCTCAAATTCAGGCTCAAAACACCCGAAAATTCAATATTTTAGGGTCCCAGAAGCAATCTGTAGATGCCTACTCAGTGCTAGAATATTTTCAAAATATAGGCTAAAAACATGCTAAAAATCGATCTTTTAGGTGCCAAAAAGTCGATATATCAAATTCAGTCCCAAAACACCCGAAAATTCGATATTTAGGGGTCCCAGAAGCAATCTGTACATGCCTACTCCGTGTTAGAGTGTTTTCAAAATACATGCTCAAAACATACTGAAAATCGATCTTTTAGGTGCACAAAAGTCGATATGTGCATGTATCTTCTGTACCCGTTTATATCTCAAATTCAGGCTGAAAACACCCGAAAATTCAATATTTTGGGGTCCCAGAAGCAATCTGTACATGCCTACACAGTGCTAGAATATTTTCAAAATATAGGCTAAAAACATACTAAAAATCGACATTTTAGGTGCCAAAAAATCGATATCTCAAATTCAGTCCCAAAACACCCGAAAATTCGATATTTAGAGGTCCCAGAAGGTATCTGTACATGCCTACTCCGTGTTAGAGTATTTTCAAAATACAGGCCAAAAACATACTGAAAATCGATCTTTTAGGTGACCAAAAGTCGATATGTGCATGCATCTTCTGTACCCGTTTATTTCACAAATTCTGGCCCTAACACCTGAAAATTCGATATTTTGGGGTCCCAGAAGCGATCTGTACATGCCTACTCCGTGTTAGAGTATTTTCAAAATACAGTCCAAAAACATGCTGAAAATCGATATTTTTGGTGCCCAAAGTCAATATGTGCATGTATCTTCTGTAGCCGTTTATATCTCAAATTCAGGCTCAAAACACCCGAAAATTCGATATTTAGGGGTCCCAGAAGCAATCTGTACATGCCTACTCAGTGCTAGAATATTTTCAAAATATAGGCTAAAAACATGCTAAAAATCGACATTTTAGGTGCCAAAAAATCGATATCTCAAATTCAGTCCCAAAACACCCGAAAATTCGATATTTAGGGGTCCCAGAAGCAATCTGTACATGACTACTCCGTGTTAGAGTATTTTCAAAATACATGCTCAAAACATACTGAAAATCGATCTTTTAGGTGCCCAAAAGTCGATATGTGCATGCATCTTCTGTACCCGTATATATCTCAAATTCTGGCCCTAAGCACCCGAAAATTCGATATTTTGGGGTCCCAGAAGCGATCTGTACATGCCTACTCAGTGTTAGAGTATTTTCAAAATACAGGCCCAAAACATGCTGAAAATCGATATTTTAGATGCCCAAAGTCAATATGTGCATGTATCTTCTGTACCCGTTTATATCTCAAATTCAGGCTCAAAACACCCGAAAATTCAATATTTTGGGGTCCCAGAAGCAATCTGTACACAGTGCCAGAATATTTTCAAAATATAGGCCAAAAACATGCTAAAAATCGACATTTTAGGTGCCAAAAAATCGATATATCAAATTCAGTCCCAAAACACCCGAAAATTCGATATTTAGGGGTCCCAGAAGGTACCTGTACATGCCTACTCCGTATTAGAGTATTTTCAAAATTCAGGCCCAAAACATGCTAAAAATCGATCTTTTAGGTGCCAAAAAGTCGATATCTCAAATTCAGTCCCAAAACACCCGAAAATTCGATATTTAGGGGTCCCAGAAGCGATCTGTACATGCCTACTCCGTGTTAGAGTATTTTCAAAATACATGCTTAAAACATACTGAAAATCGATCTTTTAGGTGCACAAAAGTCGATATGTGCATGCATCTTCAGTACCCGTTTATATCTCAAATTCAGGCTCAAAACACCCGAAAATTCAATATTTTGGGGTCCCAGAAGCAATCTGTACATGCTTACTCAGTGTTAGAGTATTTTCAAAATACAGGCCCAAAACATGCCAAAAATCGAAATTTTTGGTGCCCAAAGTCAATATGTGCATGTATCTTCTGTACCCGTTTATATTTCAAATTCAGGCTCAAAACACCCGAAAATTATATATTTTGGGGTCCCAGAAGCAATCTGTACATGCCTACTCAGTGCTAGAATATTTTCAAAATATAGGCTAAAAACATGCTAAAAATCGTTCTTTTAGGTGCCAAAAAGTCGATATCTCAAATTCAGTCCCAAAACACCCGAAAATTCGATATTTAGGGGTCCCAGAAGCGATCTGTACATGCCTACTCCGTGTTAGAGTGTTTTCAAAATACATGCTCAAAACATACTGAAAATCGATCTTTTAGGTGCACAAAAGTCGATATGTGCATGTATCTTCTGTACCCGTTTATATCTCAAATTCAGGCTGAAAACACCCGAAAATTCAATATTTTGGGGTCCCAGAAGCAATCTGTACATGCCTACACAGTGCTAGAATATTTTCAAAATATAGGCTAAAAACATACTAAAAATCGACATTTTAGGTGCCAAAAAATCGATATCTCAAATTCAGTCCCAAAACACCCGAAAATTCGATATTTAGAGGTCCCAGAAGGTATCTGTACATGCCTACTCCGTGTTAGAGTATTTTCAAAATACAGGCCAAAAACATACTGAAAATCGATCTTTTAGGTGACCAAAAGTCGATATGTGCATGCATCTTCTGTACCCGTATATATCTCAAATTCTGGCCCTAAGCACCCGAAAATTCGATATTTTGGGGTCCCAGAAGCGATCTGTACATGCCTACTCAGTGTTAGAGTATTTTCAAAATACTGGCCCAAAACATGCTGAAAATCGATATTTTAGATGCCCAAAGTCAATATGTGCATGTATCTTCTGTACCCGTTTATATCTCAAATTCAGGCTCAAAACACCCGAAAATTCAATATTTTGGGGTCCCAGAAGCAATCTGTACATGCCTACACAGTGCTAGAATATTTTCAAAATATAGGCCAAAAACATACTGAAAATCGATCTTTTAGGTGACCAAAAGTCGATATGTGCATGCATCTTCTGTACCCGTTTATTTCACAAATTCTGGCCCTAACACCCGAAAATTCGATATTTTGGGGTCCCAGAAGCGATCTGTACATGCCTACTCCGTGTTAGAGTATTTTCAAAATACAGGCCAAAAACATGCTGAAAATCGATATTTTTGGTGCCCAAAGTCAATATGTGCATGTATCTTCTGTAGCCGTTTATATCTCAAATTCAGGCTCAAAACACCCGAAAATTCGATATTTAGGGGTCCCAGAAGCAATCTGTACATGCCTACTCAGTGCTAGAATATTTTCAAAATATAGGCTAAAAACATGCTAAAAATCGACATTTTAGGTGCCAAAAAATCGATATCTCAAATTCAGTCCCAAAACACCCGAAAATTCGATATTTAGGGGTCCCAGAAGCAATCTCAAATTCAGGCTCAAAACACCCGAAAATTCAATATTTTGGGGTCCCAGAAGCAATCTGTACATGCCTACACAGTGCTAGAATATTTTCAAAATATAGGCCAAAAACATGCTAAAAATCGACATTTTAGGTGCCAAAAAATCGATATATCAAATTCAGTCCCAAAACACCCGAAAATTCGATATTTAGGGGTCCCAGAAGGTACCTGTACATGCCTACTCCGTATTAGAGTATTTTCAAAATTCAGGCCCAAAACATGCTGAAAATCGATCTTTTAGGTGCCCAAAAGTCGATATCTCAAATTCAGTCCCAAAACACCCGAAAATTCGATATTTAGGGGTCCCAGAAGCGATCTGTACATGCCTACTCCGTGTTAGAGTATTTTCAAAATACATGCTCAAAACATACTGAAAATCGATCTTTTAGGTGCACAAAAGTCGATATGTGCATGCATCTTCAGTACCCGTTTATATCTCAAATTCAGGCTCAAAACACCCGAAAATTCAATATTTTGGGGTCCCAGAAGCAATCTGTACATGCTTACTCAGTGTTAGAGTATTTTCAAAATACAGGCCCAAAACATGCTGAAAATCGATATTTTAGATGCCCAAAGTCAATATGTGCATGTATCTTCTGTACCCGTTTATATCTCAAATTCAGGCTCAAAACACCCGAAAATTCAATATTTTAGGGTCCCAGAAGCAATCTGTACATGCCTACTCAGTGCTAGAATATTTTCAAAATATAGGCTAAAAACATGCTAAAAATCGATCTTTTAGGTGCCAAAAAGTCGAAATATCAAATTCAGTCCCAAAACACCCGAAAATTCGATATTTAGGGGTCCCAGAAGCAATCTGTACATGCCTACTCAGTGTTAGAGTATTTTCAAAATACATGCTCAAAACATACTGAAAATCGATCTTTTAGGTGCCCAAAGTCAATATGTGCATGTATCTTCTGTACCCGTTTATATCTCAAATTCAGGCTGAAAACACCCGAAAATTCGATATTTTGGGGTCCCAGAAGCAATCTGTACATGCCTACACAGTGCTAGAATATTTTCAAAATATAGGCTAAAAACATACTAAAAATCGACATTTTAGGTGCCAAAAAATCGATATCTCAAATTCAGTCCCAAAACACCCGAAAATTCGATATTTAGAGGTCCCAGAAGGTATCTGTACATGCCTACTCCGTGTTAGAGTATTTTCAAAATACAGGCCAAAAACATACTGAAAATCGATCTTTTAGGTGCCCAAAAGTCGATATGTGCATGCATCTTCTGTACCCGTTTATATCTCAAATTCTGGCCCTAAACACCCGAAAATTCGATATTTGCGGGTTCCAGAAGCGATCTGTACATGCCTACTCAGTGTTAGAGTATTTTCAAAATTCAGGCCCAAAACATGCTGAAAATCGATATTTTTGGTGCCCAAAGTCAATATGTGCATGTATCTTCTGTACCCGTTTATATCTCAAATTCAGGCTCAAAACACCCGAAAATTCAATATTTTGGGGTCCCAAAAGCAATCTGTACATGCCTGCACACAGTGCTAGAATATTTTCAAAATATAGGCTAAAAACATGCTAAACATCGACATTTTAGGTGCCAAAAAATCGATATCTCAAATTCAGTCTCAAAACACCCGAAAATTCGATATTTAGAGGTCCCAGAAGGTATCTGTACATGCCTACTCCGTGTTAGAGTATTTTCAAAATACAGGCCAAAAACATACTGAAAATCGATCTTTTAGGTGCCCAAAAGTCGATATGTGCATGCATCTTCAGTACCCGTTTATATCTCAAATTCAGGCTCAAAACACCCGAAAATTCAATATTTTGGGGTCCCAGAAGCAATCTGTACATGCCTACTCAGTGTTAGAGTATTTTCAAAATACAGGCCCAAAACATGCTGAAAATCGATATTTTAGATGCCCAAAGTCAATATGTGCATGTATCATCTGTACCCGTTTATATCTCAAATTCAGGCTCAAAACACCCGAAAATTCAATATTTTGGGGTCCCAGAAGCAATCTGTACATGCCTAAACAGTGCTAGAATATTTTCAAAATATAGGCTAAAAACATGCTAAAAATCGATCTTTTAGGTTCCAAAAAATCGATATCTCAAATTCCGTCCCAAAACACCCGAAAATTCGATATTTAGAGGTGCCAGAAGGTATCTGTACATGCCTACTCCGTGTTAGAGTATTTTCAAAAATACAGGCCAAAAACATTCTGAAAATCGATCTTTTAGGTGCCCAAAAGTCGATATGTGCATGCATCTTCTGTAACCGTTTATATCTCAAATTCTGTCTCAAAACACCCGAAAATTCAATATTTTGGGGTCCCAGAAGCAATCTGTACATGCCTACTCAGTGCTAGAATATTTTCAAAATATAGGCTAAAAACATGCTAAAAATCGATCTTTTAGGTGCCAAAAAGTCGATATCTCAAATTCAGTCCCAAAACACCCGAAAATTCGATATTTAGGGGTCCCAGAAGCGATCTGTACATGCCTACTCCGTGTTAGAGTGTTTTCAAAATACATGCTCAAAACATACTGAAAATCGATCTTTTAGGTGCACAAAAGTCGATATGTGCATGCATCTTCAGTACCCGTTTATATTTCAAATTCTGGCCCTAAACACCCGAAAATTCGATATTTTGGGGTCCCAGAAGCGATCTGTACATGCCTACTCCGTGTTAGAGTATTTTCAAAATTCAGGCCCAAAACATGCTGAAAATCGATATTTTTGGTGCCCAAAGTCAATATGTGCATGTATCTTCTGTACCCGTTTATATCTCAAATTCAGGCTCAAAACACCCGAAAATTCAATATTTTGGTGTCCCAGAAGCAATCTGTACATGCCTACACAGTGCTAGAATATTTTCAAAATATAGGCTAAAAATATACTAAAATTCGACATTTTAGGTGCCAAAAAATCGATATCTCAAATTCAGTCCCAAAACACCCAAAAATTCGATATTTAGAGGTCCCAGAAGGTACATGCCTACTCTGTGTTAGAGTATTTTCAAAATACAGGCCAAAAACATACTGAAAATCGATCTTTTAGGTGCCCAAAAGTCGATATGTGCATGCATCTTCTGTACCCGTTTATATCTCAAATTCTGGCTCAAAACACCCGAAAATTCGATATTTTGGGGTCCCAGAAGCGATCTGTACATGCCTACTCCGTGTTAGAGTATTTTCAAAATTCAGGCCCAAAACATGCTGAAAATCGATCTTTTAGGTGCCAAAAAGTCGATATCTCAAATTCAGTCCCAAAACACCCGAAAATTCGATATTTAGGGGTCCCAGAAGCGATCTGTACATGCCTACTCCGTGTTAGAGTATTTTCAAAATACAGGCCCAAAACATGCTGAAAATCGATATTTTACATGCCCAAAGTCAATATGTGCATGTATCTTCTGTACCCGTTTATATCTCAAATTCAGGCTCAAAACACCCGAAAATTCAATATTTTGGGGTCCCAGAAGCAATCTGTACATGCCTACACAGTGCTAGAATATTTTCAAAATATAGGCTAAAAACATGCTAAAAATCGACATTTTAGGTGCCAAAAAATCGATATCTCAAATTCAGTCCCAAAACACCCGAAAATTCGATATTTAGAGGTCCCAGAAGGTATCTGTACATGCCTACTCCGTGTTAGAATATTTTCAAAATACAGGCCAAAAACATACTGAAAATCGATCTTTTAGGTGCCCAAAAGTCGATATGTGCATGCATCTTCTGTACCCGTTTATATCTCAAATTCTGGCCCTAAACACCCGAAAATTCGATATTTTGGGGTCCCAGAAGCGATCTGTATTTGCCTACTCCGTGTTAGAGTATTTTCAAAATTCAGGCCCAAAACATGCTGAAAATCGATATTTTTGGTGCCCAAAGTCAATATGTGCATGTATCTTCTGTACCCGTTTATATTTCAAATTCAGGCTCAAAACACCCGAAAATTATATATTTTGGGGTCCCAGAAGCAATCTGTACATGCCTACTCAGTGCTAGAATATTTTTAAAATATAGGCTAAAAACATGCTAAAAATCGATCTTTTAGGTGCCAAAAAGTCGATATCTCTAATTCAGTCCCAAAACACCCCAGAATTCGATATTTAGGGGTCCCACAAGCGATCTGTACATGCCTACTCCGTGTTAGAGTATTTTCAAAATACATGCTCAAAACATACTGAAAATCGATCTTTTAGGTGCACAAAAGTCGATATGTGCATGCATCTTCAGTACCCGTTTATATCTCAAATTCAGGCTCAAAACACCCGAAAATTCAATATTTTGGGGTCCCAGAAGCCTACATGCCTACTCAGTGTTAGAGTATTTTTTTAAATACAGGCCCAAAACATGCTGAAAATCGATATTTTAGATGCCCAAAGTCAATATGTGCATGTATCTTCTGTACCCGTTTATATCTCAAATTCAGGCTCAAAACACCCGAAAATTCAATATTTGGGGGTCCCAGAAGCAATCTGTACATGCCTGCACACAGTGCTAGAATATTTTCAAAATATAGGCTAAAAACATGCTAAACATCGACATTTTAGGTGCCAAAAAATCGATATATCAAATTCAGTCCCAAAACACCCGAAAATTCGATATTTAGAGGTACCAGAAGGTATCTGTACATGCCTACTCCGTGTTAGAGTATTTTCAAAATACAAGCCAAAAACATACTGAAAATCGATCTTTTAGGTGCCCAAAAGTCGATATGTGCATGCATCTTCAGTACCCGTTTATATCTCAAATTCAGGCTCAAAACACCCGAAAATTCAATATTTTGGGGTCCCAGAAGCAATCTGTACATGCCTACTCAGTGTTAGAGTATTTTCAAAATACAGGCCCAAAACATGCTGAAAATCGATATTTTAGATGCCCAAAGTCAATATGTGCATGTATCATCTGTACCCGTTTATATCTCAAATTCAGGCTCAAAACACCCGAAAATTCAATATTTTGGGGTCCCAGAAGCAATCTGTACATGCCTACACAGTGCTAGAATATTTTCAAAATATAGGCTAAAAACATGCTAAAAATCGATCTTTTAGGTTCCAAAAAATCGATATCTCAAATTCCGTCACAAAACACCCGAAAATTCGATATTTAGAGGTCCCAGAAGGTATCTGTACATGCCTACTCCGTGTTAGAGTATTTTCAAAAATACAGGCCAAAAACATACTGAAAATCGATCTTTTAGGTGCCCAAAAGTCGATATGTGCATGCATCTTCTGTACCCGTTTATATTTCAAATTCTGGCCCTAAACACCCGAAAATTCGATATTTTGGGGTCCCAGAAGCGATCTGTACATGCCTACTCCGTGTTAGAGTATTTTCAAAATTCAGGCCCAAAACATGCTGAAAATCGATATTTTTGGTGCCCAAAGTCAATATGTGCATGTATCTTCTGTACCCGTTTATATCTCAAATTCAGGCTCAAAACACCAGAAAATTCAATATTTTGGGGTCCCAGAAGCAATCTGTACAGTGCTAGAATATTTTCAAAATATAGGCTAAAAACATGCTAAAAATCGATCTTTTAGGTGCCAAAAAGTCGATATCTCAAATTCAGTCCCAAAACACCCGAAAATTCGATATTTAGGGGTCCCAGAAGCGATCTGTACATGCTTACTCCGTGTTAGAGTATTTTTAAAATACACGCTCAAAACATACTGAAAATCGATCTTTTAGGTGCACAAAAGTCGATATGTGCATGCATCTTCAGTACCCGTTTATATCTCAAATTCAGGCTCAAAACACCCGAAAATTCAATATTTTGGGGTCCCAGAAGCAATCTGTACATGCCTACTCAGTGTTAGAGTATTTTCAAAATACAGGCCCAAAACATGCTGAAAATCGATATTTTAGATGCCCAAAGTCAATATGTGCATGTATCTTCTGTACCCGTTTATATCTCAAATTCAGGCTCAAAACACCCGAAAATTCAATATTTTGGGGTCCCAGAAGCAATCTGTAAATGCCTACTCAGTGTTAGAGTATTTTCAAAATACAGGCCCAAAACATGCTGAAAATCGATATTTTAGATGCCCAAAGTCAATATGTGCATGTATCTTCTGTACCCGTTTATATCTCAAATTCAGGCTCAAAACACCCGAAAATTCAATATTTTGGGGTCCCAGAAGCAATCTGTACATGCCTACACAGTGCTAGAATATTTTCAAAATATAGGCTAAAAACATGCTAAAAATCGATCTTTTAGGTGCCAAAAAATCGATATCTCAAATTCCGTCCCAAAACACCCGAAAATTCGATATTTAGAGGTCCCAGAAGGTATCTGTACATGCCTACTCCGTGTTAGAGTATTTTCAAAATACAGGCCAAAAACATACTGAAAATCGATCTTTTAGGTGCCCAAAAGTCGATATGTGCATGCATCTTCTGTACCCGTTTATATCTCAAATTCAGTCCCAAAACACCTCAGAATTCGATATTTAGGGGTCCCACAAGCGATCTGTACATGCCTACTCCGTGTTAGAGTATTTTCAAAATACATGCTCAAAACATACTGAAAATCGATCTTTTAGGTGCACAAAAGTCGATATGTGCATGCATCTTCAGTACCCGTTTATATCTCAAATTCAGGCTCAAAACACCCGAAAATTCAATATTTTGGGGTCCCAGAAGCAATCTGTACATGCCTACTCAGTGTTAGAGTATTTTCAAAATACAGGCCCAAAACATGCTGAAAATCGATATTTTAGATGCCCAAAGTCAATATGTGCATGTATCTTCTGTACCCGTTTATATCTCAAATTCAGGCTCAAAACACCAGAAAATTCAATATTTTGGGGTCCCAGAAGCAATCTGTACAGTGCTAGAATATTTCCAAAATATAGGCTAAAAACATGCTAAAAGTCGATCTTTTAGGTGCCAAAAAGTCGATATCTCAAATTCAGTCCCAAAACACCCGAAAATTCGATATTTAGGGGTCCCAGAAGCGATCTGCACATGCTTACTCCGTGTTAGAGTATTTTCAAAATACATGCTCAAAACATACTGAAAATCGATCTTTTAGGTGCACAAAAGTCGATATGTGCATGCATCTTCAGTACCCGTTTATATCTCAAATTCAGGCTCAAAACACCCGAAAATTCAATATTTTGGGGTCCCAGAAGCAATCTGTACATGCCTACTCAGTGTTAGAGTATTTTCAAAATACAGGCCCAAAACATGCTGAAAATCGATATTTTAGATGCCCAAAGTCAATATGTGCATGTATCTTCTGTACCCGTTTATATCTCAAATTCAGGCTCAAAACACCCGAAAATTCAATATTTTGGGGTCCCAGAAGCAATCTGTACAGTGCTAGAATATTTTCAAAATATAGGCTAAAAACATGCTAAAAATCGATCTTTTAAGTGCCAAAAAGTAGATATCTCAAATTCAGTCCCAAAACACCCGAAAATTCGATATTTAGGGGTCCCAGAAGCGATCTGTACATGCCTACTCTGTGTTAGAGTATTTTCAAAATACATGCTCAAAACATACTGAAAATCGATCTTTTAGGTGCACAAAAGTCGATATGTGCATGCATCTACAGTACCCGTTTATATCTCAAATTCAGGCTCAAAACACCCGAAAATTCAATATTTTGGGGTCCCAGAAGCAATCTGTAAATGCCTACTCAGTGTTAGAGTATTTTCAAAATACAGGCCCAAAACATGCTGAAAATCGATATTTTAGATGCCCAAAGTCAATATGTGCATGTATCTTCTGTACCCGTTTATATCTCAAATTCAGGCTCAAAACACCCGAAAATTCAATATTTTGGGGTCCCAGAAGCAATCTGTACATGCCTACACAGTGCTAGAATATTTTCAAAATATAGGCTAAAAACATGCTAAAAATCGATCTTTTAGGTGCCAAAAAATCGATATCTCAAATTCCGTCCCAAAACACCCGAAAATTCGATATTTAGAGGTCCCAGAAGGTATCTGTACATGCCTACTCCGTGTTAGAGTATTTTCAAAATACAGGCCAAAAACATACTGAAAATCGATCTTTTAGGTGCCCAAAAGTCGATATGTGCATGCATCTTCTGTACCCGTTTATATCTCAAATTCTGGCCCTAAACACCCGAAAATTCGATATTTTGGGGTCCCAGAAGCGATCTGTATTTGCCTACTCCGTGTTAGAGTATTTTCAAAATTCAGGCCCAAAACATGCTGAAAATCGATATTTTTGGTGCCCAAAGTCAATATGTGCATGTATCTTCTGTACCAGTTTATATTTCAAATTCAGGCTCAAAACACCCGAAAATTATATATTTTGGGGTCCCAGAAGCAATCTGTACATGCCTACTCAGTGCTAGAATATTTTTAAAATATAGGCTAAAAACATGCTAAAAATCGATCTTTTAGGTGCCAAAAAGTTGATATCTCTAATTCAGTCCCAAAACACCCCAGAATTCGATATTTAGGGGTCCCACAAGCGATCTGTACATGCCTACTCCGTGTTAGAGTATTTTCAAAATACATGCTCAAAACATACTGAAAATCGATCTTTTAGGTGCACAAAAGTCGATATGTGCATGCATCTTCAGTACCCGTTTATATCTCAAATTCAGGCTCAAAACACCCGAAAATTCAATATTTTGGGGTCCCAGAAGCAATCTGTACATGCCTACTCAGTGTTAGAGTATTTTTTAAAATACAGGCCCAAAACATGCTGAAAATCGATATTTTAGATGCCCAAAGTCAATATGTGCATGTATCTTCTGTACCCGTTTATATCTCAAATTCAGGCTCAAAACACCCGAAAATTCAATATTTTGGGGTCCCAGAAGCAATCTGTACATGCCTGCACACAGTGCTAGAATATTTTCAAAATATAGGCTAAAAACATGCTAAACATCGACATTTTAGGTGCCAAAAAATCGATATCTCAAATTCAGTCCCAAAACACCCGAAAATTCGATATTTAGGGGTCCCAGAAGCGATCTGTACATGCCTACTCTGTGTTAGAGTATTTTCAAAATACATGCTCAAAACATACTGAAAATCGATCTTTTAGGTGCACAAAAGTCGATATGTGCATGCATCTACAGTACCCGTTTATATCTCAAATTCAGGCTCAAAACACCCGAAAATTCAATATTTTGGGGTCCCAGAAGCAATCTGTAAATGCCTACTCAGTGTTAGAGTATTTTCAAAATACAGGCCCAAAACATGCTGAAAATCGATATTTTAGATGCCCAAAGTCAATATGTGCATGTATCTTCTGTACCCGTTTATATCTCAAATTCAGGCTCAAAACACCCGAAAATTCAATATTTTGGGGTCCCAGAAGCAATCTGTACATGCCTACACAGTGCTAGAATATTTTCAAAATATAGGCTAAAAACATGCTAAAAATCGATCTTTTAGGTGCCAAAAAATCGATATCTCAAATTCCGTCCCAAAACACCCGAAAATTCGATATTTAGAGGTCCCAGAAGGTATCTGTACATGCCTACTCCGTGTTAGAGTATTTTCAAAATACAGGCCAAAAACATACTGAAAATCGATCTTTTAGGTGCCCAAAAGTCGATATGTGCATGCATCTTCTGTACCCGTTTATATCTCAAATTCTGGCCCTAAACACCCGAAAATTCGATATTTTGGGGTCCCAGAAGCGATCTGTATTTGCCTACTCCGTGTTAGAGTATTTTCAAAATTCAGGCCCAAAACATGCTGAAAATCGATATTTTTGGTGCCCAAAGTCAATATGTGCATGTATCTTCTGTACCAGTTTATATTTCAAATTCAGGCTCAAAACACCCGAAAATTATATATTTTGGGGTCCCAGAAGCAATCTGTACATGCCTACTCAGTGCTAGAATATTTTTAAAATATAGGCTAAAAACATGCTAAAAATCGATCTTTTAGGTGCCAAAAAGTTGATATCTCTAATTCAGTCCCAAAACACCCCAGAATTCGATATTTAGGGGTCCCACAAGCGATCTGTACATGCCTACTCCGTGTTAGAGTATTTTCAAAATACATGCTCAAAACATACTGAAAATCGATCTTTTAGGTGCACAAAAGTCGATATGTGCATGCATCTTCAGTAACCGTTTATATCTCAAATTCAGGCTCAAAACACCCGAAAATTCAATATTTTGGGGTCCCAGAAGCAATCTGTACATGCCTACTCAGTGTTAGAGTATTTTTTAAAATACAGGCCCAAAACATGCTGAAAATCGATATTTTAGATGCCCAAAGTCAATATGTGCATGTATCTTCTGTACCCGTTTATATCTCAAATTCAGGCTCAAAACACCCGAAAATTCAATATTTTGGGGTCCCAGAAGCAATCTGTACATGCCTGCACACAGTGCTAGAATATTTTCAAAATATAGGCTAAAAACATGCTAAACATCGACATTTTAGGTGCCAAAAAATCGATATCTCAAATTCAGTCCCAAAACACCCGAAAATTCGATATTTAGAGGTCCCAGAAGGTATCTGTACATGCCTACTCCGTGTTAGAGTATTTTCAAAATACAGGCCAAAAACATACTGAAAATCGATCTTTTAGGTGCCCAAAAGTCGATATGTGCATGCATCTTCTGTACCCGTTTATATCTCAAATTCTGGCCCTAAACACCCGAAAATTCGATATTTTGGGGTCCCAGAAGCGATCTGTACATGCCTACTCCGTGTTAGAGTATTTTCAAAATACAGGCCAAAAACATGCTGAAAATCGATATTTTAGATGCCCAAAGTCAATATGAGCATGTATCTTCTGTACCCGTTTATATCTCAAATTCAGGCTCAAAACACCCGAAAATTCAATATTTTGGGGTCCCAGAAGCAATCTGTACATGCCTACATAGTGCTAGAATATTTTCAAAATATAGGCTTTAGTAAAAACATGCTAAAAATCGACATTTTAGGTGCCAAAAAATCGATATCTCAAATTCAGTCCCAAAACACCCGAAAATTCGATATTTAGAGGTCCCAGAAGGTATCTGTACATGCCTACTCCGTGTTAGAGTATTTTCAAAATACAGGCCAAAAACATACTGAAAATCGATCTTTTAGGTGCCCAAAAGTCGATATGTGCATGCATCTTCTGTACCCGTTTATATCTCAAATTCTGGCCCTAAACACCCGAAAATTCGATATTTTGGGGTCCCAGAAGCGATCTGTACATGCCTACTCCGTGTTAGAGTATTTTCAAAATACAGGCCAAAAACATGCTGAAAATCGATATTTTAGATGCCCAAAGTCAATATGAGCATGTATCTTCTGTACCCGTTTATATCTCAAATTCAGGCTCAAAACACCCGAAAATTCAATATTTTGGGGTCCCAGAAGCAATCTGTACATGCCTACATAGTGCTAGAATATTTTCAAAATATAGGCTTTAGTAAAAACATGCTAAAAATCGATCTTTTTGGTGCCAAAAAATCGATATCTCAAATTCCGTCCCAAAACACCCGAAAATTCGATATTAAGAGTTCCCAGAAGGTATCTGTACATGCCTACTCCGTGTTAGAGTATTTTCAAAATACAGGCCAAAAACATACTGAAAATCGATCTTTTAGGTGCCCAAAAGTCGATATGTGCATGAATCTTCTGTACCCGTTTATATCTCAAATTCTGGCTCAAAACACCCGAAATTTCAATATTTTTGGGTCCCAGAAGCAATCTGTACAGTGCTAGAATATTTTCAAAATATAGGCTAAAAACATGCTAAAAATCAATCTAAATTTTAGGTGCCAAAAAGTCGATATCTCAAATTCAGTCCCAAAACACCCGAAAATTCGATATTTAGGGGTCCCAGAAGCGATCTGTACATGCCTACTCCGTGTTAGAGTATTTTCAAAATACATGCTCAAAACATACTGAAAATCGATCTTTTAGGTGCATAAAAGTCGATATGTGCATGCATCTTCAGTACCCGTTTATATCTCAAATTCAGGCTCAAAACACCCGAAAATTCAATATTTAGGGGTCCCAGAAGCGATCTGTACATGCCTACTCCGTGTTAGAGTATTTTCAAAATACAGGCCAAAAACATACTGAAAATCGATCTTTTAGGTGCCCAAAAGTCGATATGTGCATGCATCTTCTGTACCCGTTTATATCTCAAATTCTGGCCCTAAACACCCGAAAATTCGATATTTAGGGGTCCCAGAAGCGATCTGCACATGCTTACTCCGTGTTAGAGTATTTTCAAAATACATGCTCAAAACATACTGAAAATCGATCTTTTAGGTGCACAAAAGTCGATATGTGCATGCATCTTCAGTACCCGTTTATATCTCAAATTCAGGCTCAAAACACCCGAAAATTCAATATTTTGGGGTCCCAGAAGCAATCTGTACATGCCTACTCAGTGTTAGAGTATTTTCAAAATACAGGCCCAAAACATGCTGAAAATCGATATTTTAGATGCCCAAAGTCAATATGTGCATGTATCTTCTGTACCCGTTTATATCTCAAATTCAGGCTCAAAACACCCGAAAATTCAATATTTTGGGGTCCCAGAAGCAATCTGTACAGTGCTAGAATATTTTCAAAATATAGGCTAAAAACATGCTAAAAATCGATCTTTTAAGTGCCAAAAAGTCGATATCTCAAATTCAGTCCCAAAACACCCGAAAATTCGATATTTAGGGGTCCCAGAAGCGATCTGTACATGCCTACTCTGTGTTAGAGTATTTTCAAAATACATGCTCAAAACATACTGAAAATCGATCTTTTAGGTGCACAAAAGTCGATATGTGCATGCATCTACAGTACCCGTTTATATCTCAAATTCAGGCTCAAAACACCCGAAAATTCAATATTTTGGGGTCCCAGAAGCAATCTGTAAATGCCTACTCAGTGTTAGAGTATTTTCAAAATACAGGCCCAAAACATGCTGAAAATCGATATTTTAGATGCCCAAAGTCAATATGTGCATGTATCTTCTGTACCCGTTTATATCTCAAATTCAGGCTCAAAACACCCGAAAATTCAATATTTTGGGGTCCCAGAAGCAATCTGTACATGCCTACACAGTGCTAGAATATTTTCAAAATATAGGCTAAAAACATGCTAAAAATCGATCTTTTAGGTGCCAAAAAATCGATATCTCAAATTCCGTCCCAAAACACCCGAAAATTCGATATTTAGAGGTCCCAGAAGGTATCTGTACATGCCTACTCCGTGTTAGAGTATTTTCAAAATACAGGCCAAAAACATACTGAAAATCGATCTTTTAGGTGCCCAAAAGTCGATATGTGCATGCATCTTCTGTACCCGTTTATATCTCAAATTCTGGCCCTAAACACCCGAAAATTCGATATTTTGGGGTCCCAGAAGCGATCTGTATTTGCCTACTCCGTGTTAGAGTATTTTCAAAATTCAGGCCCAAAACATGCTGAAAATCGATATTTTTGGTGCCCAAAGTCAATATGTGCATGTATCTTCTGTACCAGTTTATATTTCAAATTCAGGCTCAAAACACCCGAAAATTATATATTTTGGGGTCCCAGAAGCAATCTGTACATGCCTACTCAGTGCTAGAATATTTTTAAAATATAGGCTAAAAACATGCTAAAAATCGATCTTTTAGGTGCCAAAAAGTTGATATCTCTAATTCAGTCCCAAAACACCCCAGAATTCGATATTTAGGGGTCCCACAAGCGATCTGTACATGCCTACTCAGTGTTAGAGTATTTTCAAAATACATGCTCAAAACATACTGAAAATCGATCTTTTAGGTGCACAAAAGTCGATATGTGCATGCATCTTCAGTACCCGTTTATATCTCAAATTCAGGCTCAAAACACCCGAAAATTCAATATTTTGGGGTCCCAGAAGCAATCTGTACATGCCTACTCAGTGTTAGAGTATTTTTTAAAATACAGGCCCAAAACATGCTGAAAATCGATATTTTAGATGCCCAAAGTCAATATGTGCATGTATCTTCTGTACCCGTTTATATCTCAAATTCAGGCTCAAAACACCCGAAAATTCAATATTTTGGGGTCCCAGAAGCAATCTGTACATGCCTGCACACAGTGCTAGAATATTTTCAAAATATAGGCTAAAAACATGCTAAACATCGACATTTTAGGTGCCAAAAAATCGATATCTCAAATTCAGTCCCAAAACACCCGAAAATTCGATATTTAGAGGTCCCAGAAGGTATCTGTACATGCCTACTCCGTGTTAGAGTATTTTCAAAATACAGGCCAAAAACATACTGAAAATCGATCTTTTAGGTGCCCAAAAGTCGATATGTGCATGCATCTTCTGTACCCGTTTATATCTCAAATTCAGGCTCAAAACACCCGAAAATTCAATATTTTGGGGTCCCAGAAGCAATCTGTACATGCCTACATAGTGCTAGAATATTTTCAAAATATAGGCTTTAGTAAAAACATGCTAAAAATCGATCTTTTTGGTGCCAAAAAATCGATATCTCAAATTCCGTCCCAAAACACCCGAAAATTCGATATTAAGAGTTCCCAGAAGGTATCTGTACATGCCTACTCCGTGTTAGAGTATTTTCAAAATACAGGCCAAAAACATACTGAAAATCGATCTTTTAGGTGCCCAAAAGTCGATATGTGCATGAATCTTCTGTACCCGTTTATATCTCAAATTCTGGCTCAAAACACCCGAAATTTCAATATTTTTGGGTCCCAGAAGCAATCTGTACAGTGCTAGAATATTTTCAAAATATAGGCTAAAAACATGCTAAAAATCAATCTAAATTTTAGGTGCCAAAAAGTCGATATCTCAAATTCAGTCCCAAAACACCCGAAAATTCGATATTTAGGGGTCCCAGAAGCGATCTGTACATGCCTACTCCGTGTTAGAGTATTTTCAAAATACATGCTCAAAACATACTGAAAATCGATCTTTTAGGTGCACAAAAGTCGATATGTGCATGCATCTTCAGTACCCGTTTATATCTCAAATTCAGGCTCAAAACACCCGAAAATTCAATATTTAGGGGTCCCAGAAGCGATCTGTACATGCCTACTCCGTGTTAGAGTATTTTCAAAATACAGGCCAAAAACATACTGAAAATCGATCTTTTAGGTGCCCAAAAGTCGATATGTGCATGCATCTTCTGTACCCGTTTATATCTCAAATTCTGGCCCTAAACACCCGAAAATTCGATATTTAGGGGTCCCAGAAGCGATCTGCACATGCTTACTCCGTGTTAGAGTATTTTCAAAATACATGCTCAAAACATACTGAAAATCGATCTTTTAGGTGCACAAAAGTCGATATGTGCATGCATCTTCAGTACCCGTTTATATCTCAAATTCAGGCTCAAAACACCCGAAAATTCAATATTTTGGGGTCCCAGAAGCAATCTGTACATGCCTACTCAGTGTTAGAGTATTTTCAAAATACAGGCCCAAAACATGCTGAAAATCGATATTTTAGATGCCCAAAGTCAATATGTGCATGTATCTTCTGTACCCGTTTATATCTCAAATTCAGGCTCAAAACACCCGAAAATTCAATATTTTGGGGTCCCAGAAGCAATCTGTACAGTGCTAGAATATTTTCAAAATATAGGCTAAAAACATGCTAAAAATCGATCTTTTAAGTGCCAAAAAGTCGATATCTCAAATTCAGTCCCAAAACACCCGAAAATTCGATATTTAGGGGTCCCAGAAGCGATCTGTACATGCCTACTCTGTGTTAGAGTATTTTCAAAATACATGCTCAAAACATACTGAAAATCGATCTTTTAGGTGCACAAAAGTCGATATGTGCATGCATCTACAGTACCCGTTTATATCTCAAATTCAGGCTCAAAACACCCGAAAATTCAATATTTTGGGGTCCCAGAAGCAATCTGTAAATGCCTACTCAGTGTTAGAGTATTTTCAAAATACAGGCCCAAAACATGCTGAAAATCGATATTTTAGATGCCCAAAGTCAATATGTGCATGTATCTTCTGTACCCGTTTATATCTCAAATTCAGGCTCAAAACACCCGAAAATTCAATATTTTGGGGTCCCAGAAGCAATCTGTACATGCCTACACAGTGCTAGAATATTTTCAAAATATAGGCTAAAAACATGCTAAAAATCGATCTTTTAGGTGCCAAAAAATCGATATCTCAAATTCCGTCCCAAAACACCCGAAAATTCGATATTTAGAGGTCCCAGAAGGTATCTGTACATGCCTACTCCGTGTTAGAGTATTTTCAAAATACAGGCCAAAAACATACTGAAAATCGATCTTTTAGGTACCCAAAAGTCGATATGTGCATGCATCTTCTGTACCCGTTTATATCTCAAATTCTGGCCCTAAACACCCGAAAATTCGATATTTTGGGGTCCCAGAAGCGATCTGTATTTGCCTACTCCGTGTTAGAGTATTTTCAAAATTCAGGCCCAAAACATGCTGAAAATCGATATTTTTGGTGCCCAAAGTCAATATGTGCATGTATCTTCTGTACCCGTTTATATTTCAAATTCAGGCTCAAAACACCCGAAAATTATATATTTTGGGGTCCCAGAAGCAATCTGTACATGCCTACTCAGTGCTAGAATATTTTTAAAATATAGGCTAAAAACATGCTAAAAATCGATCTTTTAGGTGCCAAAAAGTTGATATCTCTAATTCAGTCCCAAAACACCCCAGAATTCGATATTTAGGGGTCCCACAAGCGATCTGTACATGCCTACTCCGTGTTAGAGTATTTTCAAAATACATGCTCAAAACATACTGAAAATCGATCTTTTAGGTGCACAAAAGTCGATATGTGCATGCATCTTCAGTACCCGTTTATATCTCAAATTCAGGCTCAAAACACCCGAAAATTCAATATCTTGGGGTCCCAGAAGCAATCTGTACATGCCTACTCAGTGTTAGAGTATTTTTTAAAATACAGGCCCAAAACATGCTGAAAATCGATATTTTAGATGCCCAAAGTCAATATGTGCATGTATCTTCTGTACCCGTTTATATCTCAAATTCAGGCTCAAAACACCCGAAAATTCAATATTTTGGGGTCCCAGAAGCAATCTGTACATGCCTGCACACAGTGCTAGAATATTTTCAAAATATAGGCTAAAAACATGCTAAACATCGACATTTTAGGTGCCAAAAAATCGATATCTCAAATTCAGTCCCAAAACACCCGAAAATTCGATATTTAGAGGTCCCAGAAGGTATCTGTACATGCCTACTCCGTGTTAGAGTATTTTCAAAATACAGGCCAAAAACATACTGAAAATCGATCTTTTAGGTGCCCAAAAGTCGATATGTGCATGCATCTTCTGTACCCGTTTATATCTCAAATTCTGGCCCTAAACACCCGAAAATTCGATATTTTGGGGTCCCAGAAGCGATCTGTACATGCCTACTCCGTGTTAGAGTATTTTCAAAATACAGGCCAAAAACATGCTGAAAATCGATATTTTAGATGCCCAAAGTCAATATGAGCATGTATCTTCTGTACCCGTTTATATCTCAAATTCAGGCTCAAAACACCCGAAAATTCAATATTTTGGTGTCCCAGAAGCAATCTGTACATGCCTACATAGTGCTAGAATATTTTCAAAATATAGGCTTTAGTAAAAACATGCTAAAAATCGATCTTTTTGGTGCCAAAAAATCGATATCTCAAATTCCGTCCCAAAACACCCGAAAATTCGATATTAAGAGTTCCCAGAAGGTATCTGTACATGCCTACTCCGTGTTAGAGTATTTTCAAAATACAGGCCAAAAACATACTGAAAATCGATCTTTTAGGTGAACAAAAGTCGATATGTGCATGAATCTTCTGTACCCGTTTATATCTCAAATTCTGGCTCAAAACACCCGAAATTTCAATATTTTTGGGTCCCAGAAGCAATCTGTACAGTGCTAGAATATTTTCAAAATATAGGCTAAAAACATGCTAAAAATCAATCTAAATTTTAGGTGCCAAAAAGTCGATATCTCAAATTCAGTCCCAAAACACCCGAAAATTCGATATTTAGGGGTCCCAGAAGCGATCTGTACATGCCTACTCCGTGTTAGAGTATTTTCAAAATACATGCTCAAAACATACTGAAAATCGATCTTTTAGGTGCACAAAAGTCGATATGTGCATGCATCTTCAGTACCCGTTTATATCTCAAATTCAGGCTCAAAACACCCGAAAATTCAATATTTTGGGGTCCCAGAAGCGATCTGTACATGCCTACTCCGTGTTAGAGTATTTTCAAAATACAGGCCAAAAACATACTGAAAATCGATCTTTTAGGTGCACAAAAGTCGATATGTGCATGCATCTTCTGTACCCGTTTATATCTCAAATTCTGGCCCTAAACACCCGAAAATTTGAAATTTTGGGGTCCCAGAAACGATCTGTACATGCCTACTCGGTGTTAGAGTATTTTCAAAATTCAGGCCCAAAACATGCTGAAAATCGATATTTTAGATGCCCAAAGTCAATATGTGCATGTATCTTCTGTACCCGTTTTTATCTCAAATTCAGGCTCAAAACACCCGAAAATTCAATATTTTGGGGTCCCAGAAGCAATCTGTACATGCCTACTCAGTGCTAGAATATTTTCAAAATATAGGCTAAAAACATGCTAAAAATCGATCTTTTAGGTGCCAAAAAGTCGATATCTCAAATTCAGTCCCAAAACACCCGAAAATTCGATATTTAGGGGTCCTAGAAGCGATCTGTACATGCCTACTCCGTGTTAGAGTATTTTCAAAATACAGGCCAAAAACATACTGAAAATCGATCTTTTAGGTGCCCAAAAGTCGATATGTGCATGCATCTTCTGTACCCGTTTATATCTCAAATTCTGGCTCAAAACACCCGAAAATTCGATATTTTAGGGTCCCAGAAGCGATCTGTACATGCCTACTCCGTGTTAGAGTACTTTCAAAATACAGGCCCAAAACATGCTGAAAATCGATATTTTAGATGCCCGAAGTCAATATGTGCATGTATCTTCTGTACCCGTTTATATCTCAAATTCAGGCTCAAAACACCCGAAAATTCAATATTTTGGGGTCCCAGAAGCAATCAGTACATGCCTACACAGTTCTAGAATATTTTCAAAATATAGGCTAAAAACATGCTAAAAATCGATCTTTTAGGTGCCAAAAAATCGATATCTCAAATTCCGTCCCAAAACACCCGAAAATTCGATATTTAGAGGTCCCAGAAGGTATCTGTACATGCCTACTCCGTGTTAGAGTATTTTCAAAATACAGGCCAAAAACATACTGAAAATCGATCTTTTAGGTACCCAAAAGTCGATATGTGCATGCATCTTCTGTACCCGTTTATATCTCAAATTCTGGCCCTAAACACCCGAAAATTCGATATTTTGGGGTCCCAGAAGCGATCTGTATTTGCCTACTCCGTGTTAGAGTATTTTCAAAATTCAGGCCCAAAACATGCTGAAAATCGATATTTTTGGTGCCCAAAGTCAATATGTGCATGTATCTTCTGTACCCGTTTATATTTCAAATTCAGGCTCAAAACACCCGAAAATTATATATTTTGGGGTCCCAGAAGCAATCTGTACATGCCTACTCAGTGCTAGAATATTTTTAAAATATAGGCTAAAAACATGCTAAAAATCGATCTTTTAGGTGCCAAAAAGTTGATATCTCTAATTCAGTCCCAAAACACCCCAGAATTCGATATTTAGGGGTCCCACAAGCGATCTGTACATGCCTACTCCGTGTTAGAGTATTTTCAAAATACATGCTCAAAACATACTGAAAATCGATCTTTTAGGTGCACAAAAGTCGATATGTGCATGCATCTTCAGTACCCGTTTATATCTCAAATTCAGGCTCAAAACACCCGAAAATTCAATATCTTGGGGTCCCAGAAGCAATCTGTACATGCCTACTCAGTGTTAGAGTATTTTTTAAAATACAGGCCCAAAACATGCTGAAAATCGATATTTTAGATGCCCAAAGTCAATATGTGCATGTATCTTCTGTACCCGTTTATATCTCAAATTCAGGCTCAAAACACCCGAAAATTCAATATTTTGGGGTCCCAGAAGCAATCAGTACATGCCTACACAGTGCTAGAATATTTTCAAAATATAGGCTAAAAACATGCTAAAAATCGATCTTTTAGGTGCCAAAAAATCGATATCTCAAATTCCGTCCCAAAACACCCGAAAATTCGATATTTAGAGGTCCCAGAAGGTATCTGTACATGCCTACTCCGTGTTAGAGTATTTTCAAAATACAGGCCAAAAACATACTGAAAATCGATCTTTTAGGTACCCAAAAGTCGATATGTGCATGCATCTTCTGTACCCGTTTATATCTCAAATTCTGGCCCTAAACACCCGAAAATTCGATATTTTGGGGTCCCAGAAGCGATCTGTATTTGCCTACTCCGTGTTAGAGTATTTTCAAAATTCAGGCCCAAAACATGCTGAAAATCGATATTTTTGGTGCCCAAAGTCAATATGTGCATGTATCTTCTGTACCCGTTTATATTTCAAATTCAGGCTCAAAACACCCGAAAATTATATATTTTGGGGTCCCAGAAGCAATCTGTACATGCCTACTCAGTGCTAGAATATTTTTAAAATATAGGCTAAAAACATGCTAAAAATCGATCTTTTAGGTGCCAAAAAGTTGATATCTCTAATTCAGTCCCAAAACACCCCAGAATTCGATATTTAGGGGTCCCACAAGCGATCTGTACATGCCTACTCCGTGTTAGAGTATTTTCAAAATACATGCTCAAAACATACTGAAAATCGATCTTTTAGGTGCACAAAAGTCGATATGTGCATGCATCTTCAGTACCCGTTTATATCTCAAATTCAGGCTCAAAACACCCGAAAATTCAATATCTTGGGGTCCCAGAAGCAATCTGTACATGCCTACTCAGTGTTAGAGTATTTTTTAAAATACAGGCCCAAAACATGCTGAAAATCGATATTTTAGATGCCCAAAGTCAATATGTGCATGTATCTTCTGTACCCGTTTATATCTCAAATTCAGGCTCAAAACACCCGAAAATTCAATATTTTGGGGTCCCAGAAGCAATCTGTACATGCCTGCACACAGTGCTAGAATATTTTCAAAATATAGGCTTTAGTAAAAACATGCTAAAAATCGATCTTTTTGGTGCCAAAAAATCGATATCTCAAATTCCGTCCCAAAACACCCGAAAATTCGATATTAAGAGTTCCCAGAAGGTATCTGTACATGCCTACTCCGTGTTAGAGTATTTTCAAAATACAGGCCAAAAACATACTGAAAATCGATCTTTTAGGTGCCCAAAAGTCGATATGTGCATGAATCTTCTGTACCCGTTTATATCTCAAATTCTGGCTCAAAACACCCGAAATTTCAATATTTTTGGGTCCCAGAAGCAATCTGTACAGTGCTAGAATATTTTCAAAATATAGGCTAAAAACATGCTAAAAATCAATCTAAATTTTAGGTGCCAAAAAGTCGATATCTCAAATTCAGTCCCAAAACACCCGAAAATTCGATATTTAGGGGTCCCAGAAGCGATCTGTACATGCCTACTCCGTGTTAGAGTATTTTCAAAATACATGCTCAAAACATACTGAAAATCGATCTTTTAGGTGCACAAAAGTCGATATGTGCATGCATCTTCAGTACCCGTTTATATCTCAAATTCAGGCTCAAAACACCCGAAAATTCAATATTTAGGGGTCCCAGAAGCGATCTGTACATGCCTACTCCGTGTTAGAGTATTTTCAAAATACAGGCCAAAAACATACTGAAAATCGATCTTTTAGGTGCACAAAAGTCGATATGTGCATGCATCTTCTGTACCCGTTTATATCTCAAATTCTGGCCCTAAACACCCGAAAATTTGAAATTTTGGGGTCCCAGAAACGATCTGTACATGCCTACTCGGTGTTAGAGTATTTTCAAAATTCAGGCCCAAAACATGCTGAAAATCGATATTTTAGATGCCCAAAGTCAATATGTGCATGTATCTTCTGTACCCGTTTTTATCTCAAATTCAGGCTCAAAACACCCGAAAATTCAATATTTTGGGGTCCCAGAAGCAATCTGTACATGCCTACTCAGTGCTAGAATATTTTCAAAATATAGGCTAAAAACATGCTAAAAATCGATCTTTTAGGTGCCAAAAAGTCGATATCTCAAATTCAGTCCCAAAACACCCGAAAATTCGATATTTAGGGGTCCTAGAAGCGATCTGTACATGCCTACTCCGTGTTAGAGTATTTTCAAAATACAGGCCAAAAACATACTGAAAATCGATCTTTTAGGTGCCCAAAAGTCGATATGTGCATGCATCTTCTGTACCCGTTTATATCTCAAATTCTGGCTCAAAACACCCGAAAATTCGATATTTTAGGGTCCCAGAAGCGATCTGTACATGCCTACTCCGTGTTAGAGTATTTTCAAAATACAGGCCCAAAACATGCTGAAAATCGATATTTTAGATGCCCGAAGTCAATATGTGCATGTATCTTCTGTACCCGTTTATATCTCAAATTCAGGCTCAAAACACCCGAAAATTCAATATTTTGGGGTCCCAGAAGCAATCAGTACATGCCTACACAGTTCTAGAATATTTTCAAAATATAGGCTAAAAACATGCTAAAAATCGATCTTTTAGGTGCCAAAAAATCGATATCTCAAATTCCGTCCCAAAACACCCGAAAATTCGATATTTAGAGGTCCCAGAAGGTATCTGTACATGCCTACTCCGTGTTAGAGTATTTTCAAAATACAGGCCAAAAACATACTGAAAATCGATCTTTTAGGTACCCAAAAGTCGATATGTGCATGCATCTTCTGTACCCGTTTATATCTCAAATTCTGGCCCTAAACACCCGAAAATTCGATATTTTGGGGTCCCAGAAGCGATCTGTATTTGCCTACTCCGTGTTAGAGTATTTTCAAAATTCAGGCCCAAAACATGCTGAAAATCGATATTTTTGGTGCCCAAAGTCAATATGTGCATGTATCTTCTGTACCCGTTTATATTTCAAATTCAGGCTCAAAACACCCGAAAATTATATATTTTGGGGTCCCAGAAGCAATCTGTACATGCCTACTCAGTGCTAGAATATTTTTAAAATATAGGCTAAAAACATGCTAAAAATCGATCTTTTAGGTGCCAAAAAGTTGATATCTCTAATTCAGTCCCAAAACACCCCAGAATTCGATATTTAGGGGTCCCACAAGCGATCTGTACATGCCTACTCCGTGTTAGAGTATTTTCAAAATACATGCTCAAAACATACTGAAAATCGATCTTTTAGGTGCACAAAAGTCGATATGTGCATGCATCTTCAGTACCCGTTTATATCTCAAATTCAGGCTCAAAACACCCGAAAATTCAATATCTTGGGGTCCCAGAAGCAATCTGTACATGCCTACTCAGTGTTAGAGTATTTTTTAAAATACAGGCCCAAAACATGCTGAAAATCGATATTTTAGATGCCCAAAGTCAATATGTGCATGTATCTTCTGTACCCGTTTATATCTCAAATTCAGGCTCAAAACACCCGAAAATTCAATATTTTGGGGTCCCAGAAGCAATCAGTACATGCCTACACAGTGCTAGAATATTTTCAAAATATAGGCTAAAAACATGCTAAAAATCGATCTTTTAGGTGCCAAAAAATCGATATCTCAAATTCCGTCCCAAAACACCCGAAAATTCGATATTTAGAGGTCCCAGAAGGTATCTGTACATGCCTACTCCGTGTTAGAGTATTTTCAAAATACAGGCCAAAAACATACTGAAAATCGATCTTTTAGGTACCCAAAAGTCGATATGTGCATGCATCTTCTGTACCCGTTTATATCTCAAATTCTGGCCCTAAACACCCGAAAATTCGATATTTTGGGGTCCCAGAAGCGATCTGTATTTGCCTACTCCGTGTTAGAGTATTTTCAAAATTCAGGCCCAAAACATGCTGAAAATCGATATTTTTGGTGCCCAAAGTCAATATGTGCATGTATCTTCTGTACCCGTTTATATTTCAAATTCAGGCTCAAAACACCCGAAAATTATATATTTTGGGGTCCCAGAAGCAATCTGTACATGCCTACTCAGTGCTAGAATATTTTTAAAATATAGGCTAAAAACATGCTAAAAATCGATCTTTTAGGTGCCAAAAAGTTGATATCTCTAATTCAGTCCCAAAACACCCCAGAATTCGATATTTAGGGGTCCCACAAGCGATCTGTACATGCCTACTCCGTGTTAGAGTATTTTCAAAATACATGCTCAAAACATACTGAAAATCGATCTTTTAGGTGCACAAAAGTCGATATGTGCATGCATCTTCAGTACCCGTTTATATCTCAAATTCAGGCTCAAAACACCCGAAAATTCAATATCTTGGGGTCCCAGAAGCAATCTGTACATGCCTACTCAGTGTTAGAGTATTTTTTAAAATACAGGCCCAAAACATGCTGAAAATCGATATTTTAGATGCCCAAAGTCAATATGTGCATGTATCTTCTGTACCCGTTTATATCTCAAATTCAGGCTCAAAACACCCGAAAATTCAATATTTTGGGGTCCCAGAAGCAATCTGTACATGCCTGCACACAGTGCTAGAATATTTTCAAAATATAGGCTAAAAACATGCTAAACATCGACATTTTAGGTGCCAAAAAATCGATATCTCAAATTCAGTCCCAAAACACCCGAAAATTCGATATTTAGAGGTCCCAGAAGGTATCTGTACATGCCTACTCCGTGTTAGAGTATTTTCAAAATACAGGCCAAAAACATACTGAAAATCGATCTTTTAGGTGCCCAAAAGTCGATATGTGCATGCATCTTCTGTACCCGTTTATATCTCAAATTCTGGCCCTAAACACCCGAAAATTCGATATTTTGGGGTCCCAGAAGCGATCTGTACATGCCTACTCCGTGTTAGAGTATTTTCAAAATACAGGCCAAAAACATGCTGAAAATCGATATTTTAGATGCCCAAAGTCAATATGAGCATGTATCTTCTGTACCCGTTTATATCTCAAATTCAGGCTCAAAACACCCGAAAATTCAATATTTTGGTGTCCCAGAAGCAATCTGTACATGCCTACATAGTGCTAGAATATTTTCAAAATATAGGCTTTAGTAAAAACATGCTAAAAATCGATCTTTTTGGTGCCAAAAAATCGATATCTCAAATTCCGTCCCAAAACACCCGAAAATTCGATATTAAGAGTTCCCAGAAGGTATCTGTACATGCCTACTCCGTGTTAGAGTATTTTCAAAATACAGGCCAAAAACATACTGAAAATCGATCTTTTAGGTGCCCAAAAGTCGATATGTGCATGAATCTTCTGTACCCGTTTATATCTCAAATTCTGGCTCAAAACACCCGAAATTTCAATATTTTTGGGTCCCAGAAGCAATCTGTACAGTGCTAGAATATTTTCAAAATATAGGCTAAAAACATGCTAAAAATCAATCTAAATTTTAGGTGCCAAAAAGTCGATATCTCAAATTCAGTCCCAAAACACCCGAAAATTCGATATTTAGGGGTCCCAGAAGCGATCTGTACATGCCTACTCCGTGTTAGAGTATTTTCAAAATACATGCTCAAAACATACTGAAAATCGATCTTTTAGGTGCACAAAAGTCGATATGTGCATGCATCTTCAGTACCCGTTTATATCTCAAATTCAGGCTCAAAACACCCGAAAATTCAATATTTAGGGGTCCCAGAAGCGATCTGTACATGCCTACTCCGTGTTAGAGTATTTTCAAAATACAGGCCAAAAACATACTGAAAATCGATCTTTTAGGTGCACAAAAGTCGATATGTGCATGCATCTTCTGTACCCGTTTATATCTCAAATTCTGGCCCTAAACACCCGAAAATTTGAAATTTTGGGGTCCCAGAAACGATCTGTACATGCCTACTCGGTGTTAGAGTATTTTCAAAATTCAGGCCCAAAACATGCTGAAAATCGATATTTTAGATGCCCAAAGTCAATATGTGCATGTATCTTCTGTACCCGTTTTTATCTCAAATTCAGGCTCAAAACACCCGAAAATTCAATATTTTGGGGTCCCAGAAGCAATCTGTACATGCCTACTCAGTGCTAGAATATTTTCAAAATATAGGCTAAAAACATGCTAAAAATCGATCTTTTAGGTGCCAAAAAGTCGATATCTCAAATTCAGTCCCAAAACACCCGAAAATTCGATATTTAGGGGTCCTAGAAGCGATCTGTACATGCCTACTCCGTGTTAGAGTATTTTCAAAATACAGGCCAAAAACATACTGAAAATCGATCTTTTAGGTGCCCAAAAGTCGATATGTGCATGCATCTTCTGTACCCGTTTATATCTCAAATTCTGGCTCAAAACACCCGAAAATTCGATATTTTAGGGTCCCAGAAGCGATCTGTACATGCCTACTCCGTGTTAGAGTATTTTCAAAATACAGGCCCAAAACATGCTGAAAATCGATATTTTAGATGCCCGAAGTCAATATGTGCATGTATCTTCTGTACCCGTTTATATCTCAAATTCAGGCTCAAAACACCCGAAAATTCAATATTTTGGGGTCCCAGAAGCAATCAGTACATGCCTACACAGTTCTAGAATATTTTCAAAATATAGGCTAAAAACATGCTAAAAATCGACATTTAAGGTGCCAAAAAATTGATATCTCAAATTCAGTCCCAAAACACCCGAAAATTCGATATTTAGAGGTCCCAGAAGGTATCTGTACATGCCTACTCCGTGTTAGAGTATTTTCAAAATACAGGCCAAAAACATACTGAAAATCGATCTTTTAGGTGCCCAAAAGTCGATATGTGCATGCATCTTCAGTACCCGTTTATATCTCAAATTATGGCCCTAAACACCCGAAAATTCAATATTTTGCGGTCCCAGAAGCGATCTGTACATGCCTAATCCGTGTTAGAGTATTTTCAAAATTAAGGCCTAAAACATGCTGAAAATCGATATTTTTGGTGCCCAAAGTCAATATGTGCATGTATCTTCTGTACCCGTTTATATTTCAAATTCAGGCTCAAAACACCCGAAAATTCAATACTTTGGGGTCCCAGAAGCAATCTGTACATGCCTACTCAGTGCTAGAATATTTTCAAAATATAGGCTAAAAACATGCTAAAAATCGATCTTTTAGGTGCCTAAAAGTCGATATCTCAAATTCAGTCCCAAAACACCCGAAAATTCGATATGTAGAGGTCCCAGAAGGTATCTGTACATGCCTACTCCGTGTTAGAGTATTTTCAAAATATATGCTCAAAACATACTGAAAATTGATCTTTTAGGTGCACTAAAGTCGATATGTGCATGCATCTTCAGTACCCGTTTATATCTCAAATTCAGGCTCAAAACACCCGAAAATTCAATATTTTGGGGTCCCAGAAGCAATCTGTACGCCTACTCAGTGTTAGAGTATTTTCAAAATTCAGGCCCAAAACATGCTGAAAATCGATATTTTTGGTGCCCAAAGTCAATATGTGCATGTATCTTCTGTACCCGTTTATATCTCAAATTCAGGCTCAAAACACCCGAAAATTCAATATTTTGGGGTCCCAGAAGCAATCTGTACATGCCTACACAGTGCTAGAATATTTTCAAAATAAAGGCTAAAAACATGCTAAAAATCGACATTTTAGGTGCCAAAAAATCGATATCTCAAATTCAGTCCCAAAACACCCGAAAATTCGATATGTAGAGGTCCCAGAAGGTATCTGTACATGCCTACTCCGTGTTAGAGTATTTTCAAAATACAGGCCAAAAACATACTGAAAATCGATCTTTTAGATGCCCAAAGTCAATATGTGCATGTATCTTCTGTACCCGTTTATATCTCAAATTCAGGCTCAAAACACCCGAAAATTCAATATTTTGGGGTCCCAGAAGCAATCTGTACATGCCTGCACACAGTGCTAGAATATTTTCAAAATATAGGCTAAAAACATGCTAAACATCGACATTTTAGGTGCCAAAAAATCGATATCTCAAATTCAGTCCCAAAACACCCGAAAATTCGATATTTAGAGGTCCCAGAAGGTATCTGTACATGCCTACTCCGTGTTAGAGTATTTTCAAAATACAGGCCAAAAACATACTGAAAATCGATCTTTTAGGTGCCCAAAAGTCGATATGTGCATGCATCTTCTGTACCCGTTTATATCTCAAATTCTGGCCCTAAACACCCGAAAATTCGATATTTTGGGGTCCCAGAAGCGATCTGTACATGCCTACTCCGTGTTAGAGTATTTTCAAAATACAGGCCAAAAACATGCTGAAAATCGATATTTTAGATGCCCAAAGTCAATATGAGCATGTATCTTCTGTACCCGTTTATATCTCAAATTCAGGCTCAAAACACCCGAAAATTCAATATTTTGGTGTCCCAGAAGCAATCTGTACATGCCTACATAGTGCTAGAATATTTTCAAAATATAGGCTTTAGTAAAAACATGCTAAAAATCGATCTTTTTGGTGCCAAAAAATCGATATCTCAAATTCCGTCCCAAAACACCCGAAAATTCGATATTAAGAGTTCCCAGAAGGTATCTGTACATGCCTACTCCGTGTTAGAGTATTTTCAAAATACAGGCCAAAAACATACTGAAAATCGATCTTTTAGGTGCCCAAAAGTCGATATGTGCATGCATCTTCTGTACCCGTTTATATCTCAAATTCTGGCCCTAAACACCCGAAAATTCGATATTTTGGGGTCCCAGAAGCGATCTGTACATGCCTACTCCGTGTTAGAGTATTTTCAAAATACAGGCCAAAAACATGCTGAAAATCGATATTTTAGATGCCCAAAGTCAATATGAGCATGTATCTTCTGTACCCGTTTATATCTCAAATTCAGGCTCAAAACACCCGAAAATTCAATATTTTGGGGTCCCAGAAGCAATCAGTACATGCCTACACAGTTCTAGAATATTTTCAAAATATAGGCTAAAAACATGCTAAAAATCGACATTTAAGGTGCCAAAAAATTGATATCTCAAATTCAGTCCCAAAACACCCGAAAATTCGATATTTAGAGGTCCCAGAAGGTATCTGTACATGCCTACTCCGTGTTAGAGTATTTTCAAAATACAGGCCAAAAACATACTGAAAATCGATCTTTTAGGTGCCCAAAAGTCGATATGTGCATGCATCTTCAGTACCCGTTTATATCTCAAATTATGGCCCTAAACACCCGAAAATTCAATATTTTGCGGTCCCAGAAGCGATCTGTACATGCCTAATCCGTGTTAGAGTATTTTCAAAATTAAGGCCTAAAACATGCTGAAAATCGATATTTTTGGTGCCCAAAGTCAATATGTGCATGTATCTTCTGTACCCGTTTATATTTCAAATTCAGGCTCAAAACACCCGAAAATTCAATACTTTGGGGTCCCAGAAGCAATCTGTACATGCCTACTCAGTGCTAGAATATTTTCAAAATATAGGCTAAAAACATGCTAAAAATCGATCTTTTAGGTGCCTAAAAGTCGATATCTCAAATTCAGTCCCAAAACACCCGAAAATTCGATATGTAGAGGTCCCAGAAGGTATCTGTACATGCCTACTCCGTGTTAGAGTATTTTCAAAATATATGCTCAAAACATACTGAAAATTGATCTTTTAGGTGCACTAAAGTCGATATGTGCATGCATCTTCAGTACCCGTTTATATCTCAAATTCAGGCTCAAAACACCCGAAAATTCAATATTTTGGGGTCCCAGAAGCAATCTGTACGCCTACTCAGTGTTAGAGTATTTTCAAAATTCAGGCCCAAAACATGCTGAAAATCGATATTTTTGGTGCCCAAAGTCAATATGTGCATGTATCTTCTGTACCCGTTTATATCTCAAATTCAGGCTCAAAACACCCGAAAATTCAATATTTTGGGGTCCCAGAAGCAATCTGTACATGCCTACACAGTGCTAGAATATTTTCAAAATAAAGGCTAAAAACATGCTAAAAATCGACATTTTAGGTGCCAAAAAATCGATATCTCAAATTCAGTCCCAAAACACCCGAAAATTCGATATGTAGAGGTCCCAGAAGGTATCTGTACATGCCTACTCCGTGTTAGAGTATTTTCAAAATACAGGCCAAAAACATACTGAAAATCGATCTTTTAGATGCCCAAAGTCAATATGTGCATGTATCTTCTGTACCCGTTTATATCTCAAATTCAGGCTCAAAACACCCGAAAATTCAATATTTTGGGGTCCCAGAAGCAATCTGTACATGCCTGCACACAGTGCTAGAATATTTTCAAAATATAGGCTAAAAACATGCTAAACATCGACATTTTAGGTGCCAAAAAATCGATATCTCAAATTCAGTCCCAAAACACCCGAAAATTCGATATTTAGAGGTCCCAGAAGGTATCTGTACATGCCTACTCCGTGTTAGAGTATTTTCAAAATACAGGCCAAAAACATACTGAAAATCGATCTTTTAGGTGCCCAAAAGTCGATATGTGCATGCATCTTCTGTACCCGTTTATATCTCAAATTCTGGCCCTAAACACCCGAAAATTCGATATTTTGGGGTCCCAGAAGCGATCTGTACATGCCTACTCCGTGTTAGAGTATTTTCAAAATACAGGCCAAAAACATGCTGAAAATCGATATTTTAGATGCCCAAAGTCAATATGAGCATGTATCTTCTGTACCCGTTTATATCTCAAATTCAGTCTCAAAACACCCGAAAATTCAATATTTTGGTGTCCCAGAAGCAATCTGTACATGCCTACATAGTGCTAGAATATTTTCAAAATATAGGCTTTAGTAAAAACATGCTAAAAATCGATCTTTTTGGTGCCAAAAAATCGATATCTCAAATTCCGTCCCAAAACACCCGAAAATTCGATATTAAGAGTTCCCAGAAGGTATCTGTACATGCCTACTCCGTGTTAGAGTATTTTCAAAATACAGGCCAAAAACATACTGAAAATCGATCTTTTAGGTGCCCAAAAGTCGATATGTGCATGAATCTTCTGTACCCGTTTATATCTCAAATTCTGGCTCAAAACACCCGAAATTTCAATATTTTTGGGTCCCAGAAGCAATCTGTACAGTGCTAGAATATTTTCAAAATATAGGCTAAAAACATGCTAAAAATCAATCTAAATTTTAGGTGCCAAAAAGTCGATATCTCAAATTCAGTCCCAAAACACCCGAAAATTCGATATTTAGGGGTCCCAGAAGCGATCTGTACATGCCTACTCCGTGTTAGAGTATTTTCAAAATACATGCTCAAAACATACTGAAAATCGATCTTTTAGGTGCACAAAAGTCGATATGTGCATGCATCTTCAGTACCCGTTTATATCTCAAATTCAGGCTCAAAACACCCGAAAATTCAATATTTAGGGGTCCCAGAAGCGATCTGTACATGCCTACTCCGTGTTAGAGTATTTTCAAAATACAGGCCAAAAACATACTGAAAATCGATCTTTTAGGTGCACAAAAGTCGATATGTGCATGCATCTTCTGTACCCGTTTATATCTCAAATTCTGGCCCTAAACACCCGAAAATTTGAAATTTTGGGGTCCCAGAAACGATCTGTACATGCCTACTCGGTGTTAGAGTATTTTCAAAATTCAGGCCCAAAACATGCTGAAAATCGATATTTTAGATGCCCAAAGTCAATATGTGCATGTATCTTCTGTACCCGTTTTTATCTCAAATTCAGGCTCAAAACACCCGAAAATTCAATATTTTGGGGTCCCAGAAGCAATCTGTACATGCCTACTCAGTGCTAGAATATTTTCAAAATATAGGCTAAAAACATGCTAAAAATCGATCTTTTAGGTGCCAAAAAGTCGATATCTCAAATTCAGTCCCAAAACACCCGAAAATTCGATATTTAGGGGTCCTAGAAGCGATCTGTACATGCCTACTCCGTGTTAGAGTATTTTCAAAATACAGGCCAAAAACATACTGAAAATCGATCTTTTAGGTGCCCAAAAGTCGATATGTGCATGCATCTTCTGTACCCGTTTATATCTCAAATTCTGGCTCAAAACACCCGAAAATTCGATATTTTAGGGTCCCAGAAGCGATCTGTACATGCCTACTCCGTGTTAGAGTATTTTCAAAATACAGGCCCAAAACATGCTGAAAATCGATATTTTAGATGCCCGAAGTCAATATGTGCATGTATCTTCTGTACCCGTTTATATCTCAAATTCAGGCTCAAAACACCCGAAAATTCAATATTTTGGGGTCCCAGAAGCAATCAGTACATGCCTACACAGTTCTAGAATATTTTCAAAATATAGGCTAAAAACATGCTAAAAATCGACATTTAAGGTGCCAAAAAATTGATATCTCAAATTCAGTCCCAAAACACCCGAAAATTCGATATTTAGAGGTCCCAGAAGGTATCTGTACATGCCTACTCCGTGTTAGAGTATTTTCAAAATACAGGCCAAAAACATACTGAAAATCGATCTTTTAGGTGCCCAAAAGTCGATATGTGCATGCATCTTCAGTACCCGTTTATATCTCAAATTATGGCCCTAAACACCCGAAAATTCAATATTTTGCGGTCCCAGAAGCGATCTGTACATGCCTAATCCGTGTTAGAGTATTTTCAAAATTAAGGCCTAAAACATGCTGAAAATCGATATTTTTGGTGCCCAAAGTCAATATGTGCATGTATCTTCTGTACCCGTTTATATTTCAAATTCAGGCTCAAAACACCCGAAAATTCAATACTTTGGGGTCCCAGAAGCAATCTGTACATGCCTACTCAGTGCTAGAATATTTTCAAAATATAGGCTAAAAACATGCTAAAAATCGATCTTTTAGGTGCCTAAAAGTCGATATCTCAAATTCAGTCCCAAAACACCCGAAAATTCGATATGTAGAGGTCCCAGAAGGTATCTGTACATGCCTACTCCGTGTTAGAGTATTTTCAAAATATATGCTCAAAACATACTGAAAATTGATCTTTTAGGTGCACTAAAGTCGATATGTGCATGCATCTTCAGTACCCGTTTATATCTCAAATTCAGGCTCAAAACACCCGAAAATTCAATATTTTGGGGTCCCAGAAGCAATCTGTACGCCTACTCAGTGTTAGAGTATTTTCAAAATTCAGGCCCAAAACATGCTGAAAATCGATATTTTTGGTGCCCAAAGTCAATATGTGCATGTATCTTCTGTACCCGTTTATATCTCAAATTCAGGCTCAAAACACCCGAAAATTCAATATTTTGGGGTCCCAGAAGCAATCTGTACATGCCTACACAGTGCTAGAATATTTTCAAAATAAAGGCTAAAAACATGCTAAAAATCGACATTTTAGGTGCCAAAAAATCGATATCTCAAATTCAGTCCCAAAACACCCGAAAATTCGATATGTAGAGGTCCCAGAAGGTATCTGTACATGCCTACTCCGTGTTAGAGTATTTTCAAAATACAGGCCAAAAACATACTGAAAATCGATCTTTTAGGTGCCCAAAAGTCGATATGTGCATGCATCTTCTGAACCCGTTTATATCTCAAATTCTGGCTCAAAACACCCGAAAATTCGATATTTTGGGGTCCCAGAAGCGATCTGTACATGCCTACTCCGTGTTAGAGTATTTTCAAAATATAGGCTAAATACATGCTAAAGATCTGTACATGCCTACTCCGTGTTAGAGTATTTTCAAAATACATGCTCAAAACATACTGAAAATCGATCTTTTAGGTGCACAAAAGTCGATATGTGCATGCATCTTCAGTACCCGTTTATATCTCAAATTCAGGCTCAAAACACCCGAAAATTCAATATTTTGGGGTCCCAGAAGCGATCTGTACTCAGTGTTAGAGTATTTTCAAAATTCAGGCCCAAAACATGCTGAAAATCGATATTTTTGGTGCCCAAAGTCAATATGTACATGTATCTTCTGTACCCGTTTATATCTCAAATTCAGGCTCAAAACACCCGAAAATTCAATATTTTGGGGTCCCAGAAGCAATCTGTACATGCCTACACAATGCTAGAATATTTTCAAAATAGAGGCTAAAAACATGCTAAAAATCGACATTTTAGGTGCCAAAAAATCGATATCTCAAATTCAGTCCCAAAACACCCGAAAATTCGATATTTAGAGGTCCCAGAAGGTATCTGTACATGCCTACTCCGTGTTAGAGTATTTTCAAAATACAGGCCAAAAACATACTGAAAATCGATCTTTTAGGTGCCCAAAAGTCGATATGTGCATGTATCTTCTGTACCCGTTTATATCTCAAATTCTGGCCCTAAACACCCGAAAATTTAATATTTTTGGGTCCCAGAAGCAATCTGTACATGCCTACACAGTGCTAGAATATTTTCAAAATATAGGCCCAAAACATGCTGAAAATCGATATTTTAGATGCCCAAAGTCAATATGTGCATGTATCTTCTGTACCCGTTTATATCTCTAATTCAGGCTCAAAACACCCGAAAATTCAATATTTTGGGGTCTCAGAAGCAATCTGTACATGCCTACTCAGTGCTAGAATATTTTCAAAATATAGGCTAAAAACATGCTAAAAATCGATCTTTTAGGTGCCAAAAAGTCGATATCTCTAATTCAGTCCCAAAACACCCGAAAATTCAATATTTTGGGGTCCCAGAAGGTATCTGTACATGCCTACTCCGTGTTAGAGTATTTTCAAAATTCAGGCCCAAAACATGCTGAAAATCGATATTTTTGGTGCCCAAAGTCAATATGTGCATGTATCTTCTGTACCCGTTTATATCTCAAATTCAGGCTCAAAACACCCGAAAATTCAATATTTTGGGGTCCCAGAAGCAATCTGTACATGCCTACACAATGCTAGAATATTTTCAAAATATAGGCTAAAAACATGCTAAAAATCGATCTTTTAGGTGCCAAAAAGTCGATATCTCAAATTCAGTCCCAAAACACCCGAAAATTCGATATTTAGAGGTCCCAGAAGGTATATGTACATGCCTACTCCGTGTTAGAGTATTTTCAAAATACAGGCCAAAAACATACTGAAAATCGATCTTTTAGGTGCCCAAAAGTCGATATGTGCATGCATCTTCTGTACCCGTTTATATCTCAAATTCTGGCCCTAAACACCCAAAAATTTGATATTTTTGGGTCGCAGAAGCGATCTGTACATGCCTACTCCGTGTTAGAATATTTTCAAAATTCAGGCCCAAAACATGCCTAAAATCGAAATTTTTGGTGCCCAAAGTCAATATGTGCATGTATCTTCTGTACCCGTTTATATCTCAAATTCAGGCTCAAAACACCCGAAAATTCAATATTTTGGGGTCCCAGAAGCAATCTGTACATGCCTACTCAGTGCTAGAATATTTTCAAAATATAGGCTAAAAACATGCTAAAAATCGATCTTTTAGGTGCCAAAAAGTCGATATCTCAAATTCAGTCCCAAAACACCCGAAAATTCGATATTTAGGGGTCCCAGAAGCGATCTGTACATGCCTACTCCGTGTTAGAGTATTTTCAAAATACATGCTCAAAACATACTGAAAATCGATCTTTTAGGTGCCCAAAAGTCGATATGTGCATGTATCTTCTGTACCCGTTTATATCTCAAATTCAGGCTGAAAACACCCGAAAATTCAATATTTTGGGGTCCCAGAAGCAATCTGTACATGCCTACACAGTGCTAGAATATTTTCAAAATATAGGCTAAAAACATACTAAAAATCGACATTTTAGGTGCCAAAAAATCGATATCTCAAATTCAGTCCCAAAACACCCGAAAATTCGATATTTAGAGGTCTCAGAAGGTATCTGTACATGCCTACTCCGTGTTAGAGTATTTTCAAAATACAGGCCAAAAACATACTGAAAATCGATCTTTTAGGTGACCAAAAGTCGATATGTGCATGCATCTTCTGTACCCGTTTATTTCACAAATTCTGGCCCTAACACCCGAAAATTCGATATTTTGGGGTCCCAGAAGCGATCTGTACATGCCTACTCCGTGTTAGAGTATTTTCAAAATACAGGCCAAAAACATGCTGAAAATCGATATTTTTGGTGCCCAAAGTCAATATGTGCATGTATCTTCTGTAGCCGTTTATATCTCAAATTCAGGCTCAAAACACCCGAAAATTCGATATTTAGGGGTCCCAGAAGCGATCTGTACATGCCTACTCCGTGTTAGAGTATTTTCAAAATACATGCTCAAAACATACTGAAAAACGATCTTTTAGGTGCACAAAAGTCGATATGTGCATGCATCTTCAGTACCCGTTTATATCTCAAATTCAGGCTCAAAACACCCGAAAATTCAAAATTTAGGGGTCCCAGAAGCAATCTGTACATGCCTACTCAGTGCTAGAATATTTTCAAAATATAGGCTAAAAACATGCTAAAAATCGACATTTTAGGTGCCAAAAAATCGATATCTCAAATTCAGTCCCAAAACACCCGAAAATTCGATATTTAGGGGTCCCAGAAGCAATCTGTACATGCCTACTCCGTGTTAGAGTATTTTCAAAATACATGCTCAAAACATACTGAAAATCGATCTTTTAGGTGCCCAAAAGTCGATATGTGCATGCATCTTCTGTACCCGTATATATCTCAAATTCAGGCTCAAAACACCCGAAAATTCAATATTTTGGGGTCCCAGAAGCAATCTGTACATGCCTACACAGTGCTAGAATATTTTCAAAATATAGGCTAAAAACATGCTAAAAATCGACATTTTAGGTGCCAAAAAATCGATATATCAAATTCAGTCCCAAAACACCCGAAAATTCGATATTTAGGGGTCCCAGAAGGTACCTGTACATGCCTACTCCGTATTAGAGTATTTTCAAAATTCAGGCCCAAAACATACTGAAAATCGATCTTTTAGGTGCCCAAAAGTCGATATGTGCATGCATCTTCAGTACCCGTTTATATCTCAAATTATGGCCCTAAACACCCGAAAATTCGATATTTTGGGGTCCCAGAAGCGATCTGTACATGCCTACTCCGTGTTAGAGTATTTTCAAAATTAAGGCCTAAAACATGCTGAAAATCGATATTTTTGGTGCCCAAAGTCAATATGTGCATGTATCTTCTGTACCCGTTTATATTTCAAATTCAGGCTCAAAACACCCGAAAATTCAATACTTTGGGGTCCCAGAAGCAATCTGTACATGCCTACTCAGTGCTAGAATATTTTCAAAATATAGGCTAAAAACATGCTAAAAATCGATCTTTTAGGTGCCAAAAAGTCGATATCTCAAATTCAGTCCCAAAACACCCGAAAATTCGATATGTAGAGGTCCCAGAAGGTATCTGTACATGCCTACTCCGTGTTAGAGTATTTTCAAAATATATGCTCAAAACATACTGAAAATTGATCTTTTAGGTGCACAAAAGTCGATATGTGCATGCATCTTCAGTACCCGTTTATATCTCAAATTCAGGCTCAAAACACCCGAAAATTCAATATTTTGGGGTCCCAGAAGCAATCTGTACGCCTACTCAGTGTTAGAGTATTTTCAAAATTCAGGCCCAAAACATGCTGAAAATCGATATTTTTGGTGCCCAAAGTCAATATGTGCATGTATCTTCTGTACCCGTTTATATCTCAAATTCAGGCTCAAAACACCCGAAAATTCAATATTTTGGGGTCCCAGAAGCAATCTGTACATGCCTACACAGTGCTAGAATATTTTCAAAATATAGGCTAAAAACATGCTAAAAATCGACATTTTAGGTGCCAAAAAATCGATATATCAAATTCAGTCCCAAAACACCCGAAAATTCGATATTTAGGGGTCCCAGAAGGTACCTGTACATGCCTACTCCGTATTAGAGTATTTTCAAAATTCAGGCCCAAAACATGCTGAAAATCGATCTTTTAGGTGCCCAAAAGTCGATATCTCAAATTCAGTCCCAAAACACCCGAAAATTCGATATTTAGGGGTCCCAGAAGCGATCTGTACATGCCTACTCCGTGTTAGAGTATTTTCAAAATACATGCTCAAAACATACTGAAAATCGATCTTTTAGGTACACAAAAGTCGATATGTGCATGTATCTTCTGTAGCCGTTTATATCTCAAATTCAGGCTCAAAACACCCGAAAATTCAATATTTTGGGGTCCCAGAAGCAATCTGTACATGCCTACTCAATGCTAGAATATTTTCAAAATATAGGCTAAAAACATGCTAAAAATCGATCTTTTAGGTGCCAAAAAGTCGATATCTCAAATTCAGTCCCAAAACACCCGAAAATTAGATATTTAGGGGTCCCAGAAGCGATCTGTACATGCCTACTCCGTGTTAGAGTATTTTCAAAATACATGCTTAAAACATACTGAAAATCGATCTTTTAGGTGCACAAAAGTCGATATGTGCATGCATCTTCAGTACCCGTTTATATCTCAAATTCAGGCTCAAAACACCCGAAAATTCAATATTTTGGGGTCCCAGAAGCAATCTGTACATGCTTACTCAGTGTTAGAGTATTTTCAAAATACAGGCCCAAAACATGCTGAAAATCGATATTTTAGATGCCCAAAGTCAATATGTGCATGTATCTTCTGTACCCGTTTATATCTCAAATTCAGGCTCAAAACACCCGAAAATTCAATATTTTAGGGTCCCAGAAGCAATCTGTAGATGCCTACTCAGTGCTAGAATATTTTCAAAATATAGGCTAAAAACATGCTAAAAATCGATCTTTTAGGTGCCAAAAAGTCGATATATCAAATTCAGTCCCAAAACACCCGAAAATTCGATATTTATGGGTCCCAGAAGCAATCTGTACATGCCTACTCCGTGTTAGAGTGTTTTCAAAATACATGCTCAAAACATACTGAAAATCGATCTTTTAGGTGCACAAAAGTCGATATGTGCATGTATCTTCTGTACCCGTTTATATCTCAAATTCAGGCTGAAAACACCCGAAAATTCAATATTTTGGGGTCCCAGAAGCAATCTGTACATGCCTACACAGTGCTAGAATATTTTCAAAATATAGGCTAAAAACATACTAAAAATCGACATTTTAGGTGCCAAAAAATCGATATCTCAAATTCAGTCCCAAAACACCCGAAAATTCGATATTTAGAGGTCCCAGAAGGTATCTGTACATGCCTACTCCGTGTTAGAGTATTTTCAAAATACAGGCCAAAAACATACTGAAAATCGATCTTTTAGGTGACCAAAAGTCGATATGTGCATGCATCTTCTGTACCCGTTTATTTCACAAATTCTGGCCCTAACACCCGAAAATTCGATATTTTGGGGTCCCAGAAGCGATCTGTACATGCCTACTCCGTGTTAGAGTATTTTCAAAATACAGGCCAAAAACATGCTGAAAATCGATATTTTTGGTGCCCAAAGTCAATATGTGCATGTATCTTCTGTAGCCGTTTATATCTCAAATTCAGGCTCAAAACACCCGAAAATTCGATATTTAGGGGTCCCAGAAGCAATCTGTACATGCCTACTCAGTGCTAGAATATTTTCAAAATATAGGCTAAAAACATGCTAAAAATCGACATTTTAGGTGCCAAAAAATCGATATCTCAAATTCAGTCCCAAAACACCCGAAAATTCGATATTTAGGGGTCCCAGAAGCAATCTGTACATGCCTACTCCGTGTTAGAGTATTTTCAAAATACATGCTCAAAACATACTGAAAATCGATCTTTTAGGTGCCCAAAAGTCGATATGTGCATGCATCTTCTGTACCCGTATATATCTCAAATTCTGGCCCTAAGCACCCGAAAATTTGATATTTTGGGGTCCCAGAAGCGATTTGTACATGCCTACTCAGTGTTAGAGTATTTTCAAAATACAGGCCCAAAACATGCTGAAAATCGATATTTTAGATGCCCAAAGTCAATATGTGCATGTATCTTCTGTACCCGTTTATATCTCAAATTCAGGCTCAAAACACCCGAAAATTCAATATTTTGGGGTCCCAGAAGCAATCTGTACACAGTGCTAGAATATTTTCAAAATATAGGCCAAAAACATGCTAAAAATCGACATTTTAGGTGCCAAAAAATCGATATATCAAATTCAGTCCCAAAACACCCGAAAATTCGATATTTAGGGGTCCCAGAAGGTACCTGTACATGCCTACTCCGTATTAGAGTATTTTCAAAATTCAGGCCCAAAACATGCTAAAAATCGATCTTTTAGGTGCCAAAAAGTCGATATCTCAAATTCAGTCCCAAAACACCCGAAAATTCGATATTTAGGGGTCCCAGAAGCGATCTGTACATGCCTACTCCGTGTTAGAGTATTTTCAAAATACATGCTTAAAACATACTGAAAATCGATCTTTTAGGTGCACAAAAGTCGATATGTGCATGCATCTTCAGTACCCGTTTATATCTCAAATTCAGGCTCAAAACACCCGAAAATTCAATATTTTGGGGTCCCAGAAGCAATCTGTACATGCTTACTCAGTGTTAGAGTATTTTCAAAATACAGGCCCAAAACATGCTGAAAATCGATATTTTAGATGCCCAAAGTCAATATGTGCATGTATCTTCTGTACCCGTTTATATCTCAAATTCAGGCTCAAAACACCCGAAAATTCAATATTTTAGGGTCCCAGAAGCAATCTGTAGATGCCTACTCAGTGCTAGAATATTTTCAAAATATAGGCTAAAAACATGCTAAAAATCGATCTTTTAGGTGCCAAAAAGTCGATATATCAAATTCAGTCCCAAAACACCCGAAAATTCGATATTTAGGGGTCCCAGAAGCAATCTGTACATGCCTACTCAGTGTTAGAGTATTTTCAAAATACATGCTCAAAACATACTGAAAATCGATCTTTTAGGTGCACAAAAGTCGACATGTGCATGCATCTTCAGTACCCGTTTATATCTCAAATTCAGGCTCAAAACACCCGAAAATTCAATATTTTGGGGTCCCAGAAGGTATATGTACATGCCTACTCCGTGTTAGAGTATTTTCAAAATACAGGCCAAAAACATACTGAAAATCGATCTTTTAGGTGCCCAAAAGTCGATATGTGCATGCATCTTCTGTACCCGTTTATATCTCAAATTCTGGCCCTAAACACCCAAAAATTCGATATTTTGGGGTCCCAGAAGCGATCTGTACATGCCTACTCCGTGTTAGAGTATTTTCAAAATACAGGCCAAAAACATGCTGAAAATCGAAATTTTTGGTGCCCAAAGTCAATATGTGCATGTATCTTCTGTACCCGTTTATATCTCAAATTCAGGCTCAAAACACCCGAAAATTCGATATTTAGGGGTCCCAGAAGCAATCTGTACATGCCTACTCAGTGCTAGAATATTTTCAAAATATAGGCTAAAAACATGCTAAAAATCGACATTTTAGGTGCCAAAAAATCGATATCTCAAATTCAGTCCCAAAACACCCGAAAATTCGATATTTAGGGGTCCCAGAAGCAATCTCAAATTCAGGCTCAAAACACCCGAAAATTCAATATTTTGGGGTCCCAGAAGCAATCTGTACATGCCTACACAGTGCTGGAATATTTTCAAAATATAGGCCAAAAACATGCTAAAAATCGACATTTTAGGTGCCAAAAAATCGATATATCAAATTCAGTCCCAAAACACCCGAAAATTCGATATTTAGGGGTCCCAGAAGGTACCTGTACATGCCTACTCCGTATTAGAGTATTTTCAAAATTCAGGCCCAAAACATGCTGAAAATCGATCTTTTAGGTGCAAAAAGTCGATATCTCAAATTCAGTCCCAAAACACCCGAAAATTCGATATTTAGGGGTCCCAGAAGCGATCTGTACATGCCTACTCCGTGTTAGAGTATTTTCAAAATACATGCTCAAAACATACTGAAAATCGATCTTTTAGGTGCACAAAAGTCGATATGTGCATGCATCTTCAGTACCCGTTTATATCTCAAATTCAGGCTCAAAACACCCGAAAATTCAATATTTTGGGGTCCCAGAAGCAATCTGTACATGCTTACTCAGTGTTAGAGTATTTTCAAAATACAGGCCCAAAACATGCTGAAAATCGATATTTTAGATGCCCAAAGTCAATATGTGCATGTATCTTCTGTACCCGTTTATATCTCAAATTCAGGCTCAAAACACCCGAAAATTCAATATTTTAGGGTCCCAGAAGCAATCTGTACATGCCTACTCAGTGCTAGAATATTTTCAAAATATAGGCTAAAAACATGCTAAAAATCGATCTTTTAGGTGCCAAAAAGTCGAAATATCAAATTCAGTCCCAAAACACCCGAAAATTCGATATTTAGGGGTCCCAGAAGCAATCTGTACATGCCTACTCAGTGTTAGAGTATTTTCAAAATACATGCTCAAAACATACTGAAAATCGATCTTTTAGGTGCCCAAAGTCAATATGTGCATGTATCTTCTGTACCCGTTTATATCTCAAATTCAGGCTCAAAACACCAGAAAATTCAATATTTTGGGGTCCCAGAAGCAATCTGTACATGCCTACACAGTGCTAGAATATTTTCAAAATATAGGCTAAAAACATGCTAAAAATCGACATTTTAGGTGCCAAAAAATCGATATATCAAATTCAGTCCCAAAACACCCGAAAATTCGATATTTAGAGGTCCCAGAAGGTACCTGTACATGCCTACTCCGTGTTAGAGTATTTTCAAAATTCAGGCCCAAAACATGCTGAAAATCGATCTTTTAGGTGCCCAAAAGTCGATATGTGCATGCATCTTCTGTACCCGTTTATATCTCAAATTCAGGCTCATAACACCCGAAAATTCAATATTTTGGGGTCCAAGAAGCAATCTGTACATGCCTACTCAGTGTTAGAGTATTTTCAAAATACAGGCCCAAAACATGCTGAAAATCGATATTTTAGATGCCCAAAGTCAATATGTGCATGTATCTTCTGTACCCGTTTATATCTCAAATTCAGGCTCAAAACACCCGAAAATTCAATATTTTGGGGTCCCAGAAGCAATCTGTACATGCCTACACAGTGCTAGAATATTTTCAAAATATAGACTAAAAACATGCTAAAAATCGATCTTTTAGGTGCCAAAAAGTCGATATCTCAAATTCAGTCCCAAAACACCCGAAAATTCGATATTTAGGGGTCCCAGAAGCGATCTGTACATGCCTACTCCGTGTTAGAGTATTTTCAAAATACATGCTCAAAACATACTGAAAATCGATCTTTTAGGTGCCCAAAGTCAATATGTGCATGTATCTTCTGTACCCGTTTATATCTCAAATTCAGGCTCAAAACACCAGAAAATTCAATATTTTGGGGTCCCAGAAGCAATCTGTACATGCCTACACAGTGCTAGAATATTTTCAAAATATAGGCTAAAAACATGCTAAAAATCGACATTTTAGGTGCCAAAAAATCGATATATCAAATTCAGTCCCAAAACACCCGAAAATTCGATATTTAGAGGTCCCAGAAGGTACCTGTACATGCCTACTCCGTGTTAGAGTATTTTCAAAATTCAGGCCCAAAACATGCTGAAAATCGATCTTTTAGGTGCCCAAAAGTCGATATGTGCATGCATCTTCTGTACCCGTTTATATCTCAAATTCAGGCTCATAACACCCGAAAATTCAATATTTTGGGGTCCAAGAAGCAATCTGTACATGCCTACTCAGTGTTAGAGTATTTTCAAAATACAGGCCCAAAACATGCTGAAAATCGATATTTTAGATGCCCAAAGTCAATATGTGCATGTATCTTCTGTACCCGTTTATATCTCAAATTCAGGCTCAAAACACCCGAAAATTCAATATTTTGGGGTCCCAGAAGCAATCTGTACATGCCTACACAGTGCTAGAATATTTTCAAAATATAGACTAAAAACATGCTAAAAATCGATCTTTTAGGTGCCAAAAAGTCGATATCTCAAATTCAGTCCCAAAACACCCGAAAATTCGATATTTAGGGGTCCCAGAAGCGATCTGTACATGCCTACTCCGTGTTAGAGTATTTTCAAAATACATGCTCAAAACATACTGAAAATCGATCTTTTAGGTGCACAAAAGTCGATATGTGCATGCATCTTCAGTACCCGTTTATATCTCAAATTCAGGCTCAAAACACCCGAAAATTCAATATTTTGGGGTCCCAGAAGCAATCTGTACAATGCTAAAATATTTTCAAAATATAGGCTAAAAACATGCTAAAAATCGATCTAAAATTTTAGGTGCCAAAAAATCGATATCTCAAATTCAGTCCCAAAACACCCGAAAATTCGATATTTAGAGGTCCCAGAAGGTATCTGTACATGCCTACTCCGTGTTAGAGTATTTTCAAAATACAGGCCAAAAACATACTGAAAATCGATCTTTTAGGTGCCCAAAAGTCGATATGTGCATGCATCTTCTGTACCCGTTTATATCTCAAATTCTGGCCCTAAACACCCGAAAATTCGATATTTTGGGGTCCCAGAAGCGATCTGTACATGCCTACTCCGTGTTTGAGTATTTTCGAAATTCAGGCCCAAAACATGCTGAAAATCGATATTTTTGGTGCCCAAAGTCAATATGTGCATGTATCTTCTGTACCCGTTTATATCTCAAATTTAGGCTCAAAACACCCGAAAATTCAATTTTTTGGGGTCCCAGAAGCAATCTGTACAGTGGTAGAATATTTTCAAAATATAGGCTAAAAACATGCTAAAAATCGATCTTTTAGGTGCCAAAAAGTCGATATCTCAAATTCAGTCCCAAAACACCCGAAAATTCGATATTTAGGGGTCCCAGAAGCGATCTGTACATGCCTACTCCGTGTTAGAGTATTTTCAAAATACATGCTCAAAACATGCTGAAAATCGATCTTTTAGGTGCACAAAAGTCGATATGTGCATGCATCTTCAGTACCCGTTTATATCTCAAATTCAGGCTCAAAACACCCGAAAATTCAATATTTTGGGGTCCCAGAAGCAATCTGTACATGCCTACTCAGTGTTAGAGTATTTTCAAAATACAGGCCCAAAACATGCTGAAAATCGATATTTTAGATGGCCAAAGTCAATATGTGCATGTATCTTCTGTAACCGTTTATATCTCAAATTCAGGCTCAAAACACCCAAAAATTCAATATTTTGGGGTCCCAGAAGCAATCTGTACATGCCTACACAGTGCTAGAATATTTTCAAAATATAGGCTTAAAACATGCTAAAAATCGATCTTTTCGGTGCCAAAAAGTCGATATCTCAAATTCAGTCCCAAAACACCCGAAAATTCGATATTTAGGTGTCCCAGAAGCGATCTGTACATGCCTACTCCGTGTTAGAGTATTTTCAAAATACATGCTCAAAACATACTGAAAATCGATCTTTTAGGTGCACAAAAGTCGATATGTGCATGCATCTTCAGTACCCGTTTATATCTCAAATTCAGGCTCAAAACACCCGAAAATTCGATATTTAGGGGTCCCAGAAGCAATCTGTACATGCCTACTCCGTGTTAGAGTATTTTCAAAATACATGCTCAAAACATACTGAAAATCGATCTTTTAGGTGCACAAAAGTCGATATGTGCATGCATCTTCTGTACCCGTTAATATATCAAATTTTGGCCCTAAACACCCAAAAATTCGATATCTTGGGGTCCCAGAAGCGATCTGTACATGCCTACTCCGTGTTAGAGTATTTTCAAAATTCAGGCCCAAAACATGCTGAAAATCGATATTTTTGGTGCCAAAAGTCAATATGTGCATGTATCTTCTGTACCCGTTTATATCTCAAATTCAGGCTCAAAACACCCGAAAATTCAATATTTTGGGGTCCCAGAAACAATCTGTACAGTGCTAGAATATTTTCAAAATATATGCTAAAAACATGCTAAAATCGGTCTTTTAGGTGCCAAAAAGTCGATATCTCAAATTCAGTCCTAAAACACCCGAAAATTCGATATTTAGGTGTTCCAGAAGCGATCTGTACATGCCTACTCCGTGTTAGAGTATTTTCAAAATACATGCTCAAAACATACTGAAAATCGATCTTTTAGGTGCACAAAAGTCGATATGTGCATGCATCTTCAGTACCCGTTTATATCTCAAATTCAGGCTCAAAACACCCGAAAATTCGATATTTAGGGGTCTGTATATGCCTACTCCGTGTTAGAGTATTTTCAAAATACATGCTCAAAACATACTGAAAATCGATCTTTTAGGTGCACAAAAGTCGATATGTGCATGCATCTTCAGTACCCGTTTATATCTCAAATTCAGGCTCAAAACACCCGAAAATTCAATATTTTGGGGTCCCAGAAGCAATCTGTACATGCTTACTCAGTGTTAGAGTATTTTCAAAATACAGGCCCAAAACATGCTGAAAATCGATATTTTAGATGGCCAAAGTCAATATGTGCATGTATCTTCTGTAACCGTTTATATCTCAAATTCAGGCTCAAAACACCCAAAAATTCAATATTTTGGGGTCCCAGAAGCAATCTGTACATGCCTACACAGTGCTAGAATATTTTCAAAATACAGGCTTAAAACATGCTAAAAATCGATCTTTTCGGTGCCAAAAAGTCGATATCTCAAATTCAGTCCCAAAACACCCGAAAATTCGATATTTAGGTGTCCCAGAAGCGATCTGTACATGCCTACTCCGTGTTAGAGTATTTTCAAAATACATGCTCAAAACATACTGAAAATCGATCTTTTAGGTGCACAAAAGTCGATATGTGTATGCATCTTCAGTACCCGTTTATATCTCAAATTCAGGTTCAAAACACCCGAAAATTCGATATTTAGGGGTCCCAGAAGCAATCTGTACATGCCTACTCCGTGTTAGAGTATTTTCAAAATACATGCTCAAAACATACTGAAAATCGATCTTTTAGGTGCACAAAAGTCGATATGTGCATGCATCTTCTGTACCCGTTAATATCTCAAATTTTGGCCCTAAACACCCAAAAATTCGATATCTTGGGGTCCCAGAAGCGATCTGTACATGCCTACTCCGTGTTAGAGTATTTTCAAAATTCAGGCCCAAAACATGCTGAAAATCGATATTTTTGGTGCCAAAGGTCAATATGTGCATGTATCTTCTGTACCCGTTTATATCTCAAATTCAGGCTCAAAACACCCGAAAATTCAATATTTTGGGGTCCCAGAAACAATCTGTACAGTGCTAGAATATTTTCAAAATATAGGCTAAAAACATGCTAAAATCGGTCTTTTAGGTGCCAAAAAGTCGATATCTCAAATTCAGTCCTAAAACACCCGAAAATTCGATATTTAGAGGTCCCAGAAGCGATCTGTACATGCCTACTATGTGTTAGAGTATTTTCAAAATACAGGCCAAAAACATAGTGAAAATCGATCTTTTAGGTGCCCAAAAGTCGATATGTGCATGCATCTTCAGTACCCGTTTATATCTCAAATTCAGGCTCAAAACACCCGAAAATTCAATATTTTGGGGTCCCAGAAGCAATCTGTACCTGCCTACTCAGTGTTAGAGTATTTTCAAAATACAGGCCCAAAACATGCTGAAAATCGATATTTTAGATGCCCAAAGTCAATATGTGCATGTTTCTTGTGTACCCGTTTATATCTCAAATTCAGGCTCAAAACACCCGAAAATTCAATATTTTGGGGTCCCAGAAGCAATCTGTACATGCCTACACAATGCTAGAATATTTTCAAAATATAGGCTAAAAACATGCTAAAAATCGACATTTTAGGTGCCAAAAATTCGATATCTCAAATTCAGTCCCAAAACACCCGAAAATTCGATATTTAGAGGTCCCAGAAGGTATCTGTACATGCCTACTCCGTGTTAGAGTATTTTCAAAATACAGGCTAAAAACATACTGAAAATCGATCTTTTAGGTGGCCAAAAGTCGATATGTGCATGCATCTTCTGTACCCGTTTATATCTCAAATTCTGGCCTTAAACACCCGAAAATTCGATATTTTGGGGTCCCAGAAGCGATCTGTACATGACTACTCCGTGTTAGAGTATTTTCAAAATTCAGGCCCAAAACATGCTGAAAATCGATATTTTTGGTGCCCAAAGTCAATATGTGCATGTATCTTCTGTACCCGTTTATATCTCAAATTCAGGCTCAAAACACCCGAAAATTCGATATTTAGGGGTCTGTATATGCCTAATCCGTGTTAGAGTATTTTCAAAATACATGCTCAAAACATACTGAAAATCGATCTTTTAGGTGCACAAAAGTCGATATGTGCATGCATCTTCAGTACCCGTTTATATCTCAAATTCAGGCTCAAAACACCCGAAAATTCAATATTTTGGGGTCCCAGAAGCAATCTGTACATGCCTACTCAGTGTTAGAGTATTTTCAAAATACAGGCCCAAAACATGCTGAAAATCGATATTTTAGATGCCCAAAGTCAATATGTGCATGTATCTTCTGTACCCGTTTATATCTCAAATTCAGGCTCAAAACACCTTAAAATTCAATATTTTGGGGTCCCAGAAGCAATCTGTACATGCCTACACAGTGCTAGAATATTTTCAAAATATAGGCTAAAAACATGCTAAAAATCGACATTTTAGGTGCCAAAAAGTCGATATCTCAAATTCAGTCCCAAAACACCCGAAAATTCGATATTTAGAGGTCCCAGAAGGTATCTGTACATGCCTACTCCGTGTTAGAGTATTTTCAAAATACAGGCCAAAAACATACTGAAAATCGATCTTTTAGGTGGCCAAAAGTCGATATGTGCATGCATCTTCTGTACCCGTTTATATCTCAAATTCTGGCCTACACCCGAAAATTCGATATTTTGGGGTCCCAGAAGCGATCTGTACATGCCTACTCCGTGTTAGAGTATTTTCAAAATTCAGGCCCAAAACATGCTGAAAATCGATATTTTTGGTGCCCAAAGTGCATGTATCTTCTGTACCCGTTTATATCTCAAATTCATGCTCAAAACACCCGAAAATTCAATATTTTTGGGTCCCAGAAGCAATCTGTACAGTGCTAGAATATTTTCAAAATATAGGCTAAAAACATGCTAAAAATCGATCTCTTAGGTGCCAAAAAGTCGATATCTCTAATTCAGTCCCAAAACACCCGAAAATTCGATATTTAGGGGTTCCAGAAGCGATCTGTACATGCCTACTCCGTGTTAGAGTATTTTCAAAATACATGCTCAAAACATACTGAAAATCGATCTTTTAGGTGCACAAAAGTCGATATGTGCATGCATCTTCAGTACCCGTTTATATCTCAAATTCAGGCTCAAAACAACCAAAAATTCAATATTTTGGGGTCCCAGAAGCAATCTGTACATGCCTACTCAGTGTTAGAGTATTTTCAAAATACAGACCCAAAACATGCTGAAAATCGATATTTTAGATGCCCATGTATCTTCTGTACCCGTTTATATCTCAAATTCAGGCTCAAAACAAACCGAAAATTCAATATTTTGGGGTCCCAGAAGCAATCTGTACATGCCTACACATTGCTAGAATATTTTCAAAATATAGACTAAAAACATGCTAAAAATCGATCTTTTAGGTGCCAAAAAATCGATATCTCAAATTCAGTCCCAAAACACCCGAAAATTCGATATTTAGGGGTCCCAGAAGGTATCTGTACATGCCTACTCCGTGTTAGAGTATTTTCAAAATACATGCTCAAAACATACTGAAAATCGATCTTTTAGGTGGCCAAAAGTCGATATGTGCATGGATCTTCTGTACCCGTTTATATCTCAAATTCTGGCTCAAAACACCCGAAAATTCGATATTTTGGGTTCCCAGAAGCGATCTGTACATGCCTACTCCGTGTTAGAGTATTTTCAAAATTTAGGCCCAAAACATGCTGAAAATCGATATTTTTGGTGCCCAAAGTCAATATGTGCATGTATCTTCTGTACCCGTTTATATCTCAAATTCAGGCTCAAAACACCCGAAAATTCAATATTTTGGGGTCCCAGAAGCAATCTGTACAGTGCTAGAATATTTTCAAAATATAGGCTAAAAACATGCTAAAAATCGATCTTTTCGGTGCCAAAAAGTCGATATCTCAAATTCAGTCCCAAAACACCCGAAAATTCGATATTTAGGTGTCCTAGAAGCGATCTGTACATGCCTACTCCGTGTTAGAGTATTTTCAAAATACATGCTCAAAACATACTGAAAATCGATCTTTTAGGTGCACAAAAGTCGATATGTGCATGCATCTTCAGTACCCGTTTATATCTCAAATTCAGGCTCAAAACACCCGAAAATTCGATATTTAGGGGTCCCAGAAGCAATCTGTACATGCCTACTCCGTGTTAGAGTATTTTCAAAATACATGCTCAAAACATACTGAAAATCGATCTTTTAGGTGCACTAAAGTCGATATGTGCATGCATCTTAAGTACCCGTTAATAGCTCAAATTTTGGCCCTAAACACCCAAAAATTCGATATCTTGGGGTCCCAGAAGCGATCTGTACATGCCTACTCCGTGTTAGAGTATTTTCAAAATTCAGGCCCAAAACATGCTGAAAATCGATCTTTTAGGTGCCAAAAAGTCGATATCTCAAATTCAGTCCCAAAACACCCGAAAATTCGATATTTAGGGGTCCCAGAAGCGATCTGTACATGCCTACTCCGTGTTAGAGTATTTTCAAAATACATGCTCAAAACATACTGAAAATCGATCTTTTAGGTGCACAAAAGTCGATATGTGCATGCATCTTCAGTACCCGTTTATATCTCAAATTCAGGCTCAAAACACCCGAAAATTCAATATTTTGGGGTCCCAGAAGCAATCTGTACAATGCTAAAATATTTTCAAAATATAGGCGTTAATAAAAACATGCTAAAAATCGATCTAAAATTTTAGGTGCCAAAAAATCGATATCTCAAATTCAGTCCCAAAACACCCGAAAATTAGATATTTAGAGGTCCCAGAAGGTATCTGTACATGCCTACTCCGTGTTAGAGTATTTTCAAAATACAGGCCAAAAACATACTGAAAATCGATCTTTTAGGTGCCCAAAAGTCGATATGTGCATGCATCTTCTGTACCCGTTTATATCTCAAATTCTGGCCCTAAACACCCGAAAATTCGATATTTTGGGGTCCCAGAAGCGATCTGTACATGCCTACTCCGTGTTTGAGTATTTTCGAAATTCAGGCCCAAAACATGCTGAAAATCGATATTTTTGGTGCCCAAAGTCAATATGTGCATGTATCTTCTGTACCCGTTTATATCTCAAATTTAGGCTCAAAACACCCGAAAATTCAATATTTTGGGGTCCCAGAAGCAATCTGTACAGTGGTAGAATATTTTCAAAATATAGGCTAAAAACATGCTAAAAATCGATCTTTTAGGTGCCAAAAAGTCGATATCTCAAATTCAGTCCCAAAACACCCGAAAATTCGATATTTAGGGGTCCCAGAAGCGATCTGTACATGCCTACTCCGTGTTAGAGTATTTTCAAAATACATGCTCAAAACATGCTGAAAATCGATCTTTTAGGTGCACAAAAGTCGATATGTGCATGCATCTTCAGTACCCGTTTATATCTCAAATTCAGGCTCAAAACACCCGAAAATTCAATATTTTGGGGTCCCAGAAGCAATCTGTACATGCCTACTCAGTGTTAGAGTATTTTCAAAATACAGGCCCAAAACATGCTGAAAATCGATATTTTAGATGGCCAAAGTCAATATGTGCATGTATCTTCTGTAACCGTTTATATCTCAAATTCAGGCTCAAAACACCCAAAAATTCAATATTTTGGGGTCCCAGAAGCAATCTGTACATGCCTACACAGTGCTAGAATATTTTCAAAATATAGGCTTAAAACATGCTAAAAATCGATCTTTTCGGTGCCAAAAAGTCGATATCTCAAATTCAGTCCCAAAACACCCGAAAATTCGATATTTAGGTGTCCCAGAAGCGATCTGTACATGCCTACTCCGTGTTAGAGTATTTTCAAAATACATGCTCAAAACATACTGAAAATCGATCTTTTAGGTGCACAAAAGTCGATATGTGCATGCATCTTCAGTACCCGTTTATATCTCAAATTCAGGCTCAAAACACCCGAAAATTCGATATTTAGGGGTCCCAGAAGCGATCTGTACATGCCTACTCCGTGTTAGAGTATTTTCAAAATACATGCTCAAAACATACTGAAAATCGATCTTTTAGGTGCACAAAAGTCGATATGTGCATGCATCTTCTGTACCCGTTAATATATCAAATTTTGGCCCTAAACACCCAAAAATTCGATATCTTGGGGTCCCAGAAGCGATCTGTACATGCCTACTCCGTGTTAGAGTATTTTCAAAATTCAGGCCCAAAACATGCTGAAAATCGATATTTTTGGTGCCAAAAGTCAATATGTGCATGTATCTTCTGTACCCGTTTATATCTCAAATTCAGGCTCAAAACACCCGAAAATTCAATATTTTGGGGTCCCAGAAACAATCTGTACAGTGCTAGAATATTTTCAAAATATATGCTAAAAACATGCTAAAATCGGTCTTTTAGGTGCCAAAAAGTCGATATCTCAAATTCAGTCCTAAAACACCCGAAAATTCGATATTTAGGTGTTCCAGAAGCGATCTGTACATGCCTACTCCGTGTTAGAGTATTTTCAAAATACATGCTCAAAACATACTGAAAATCGATCTTTTAGGTGCACAAAAGTCGATATGTGCATGCATCTTCAGTACCCGTTTATATCTCAAATTCAGGCTCAAAACACCCGAAAATTCGATATTTAGGGGTCTGTATATGCCTACTCCGTGTTAGAGTATTTTCAAAATACATGCTCAAAACATACTGAAAATCGATCTTTTAGGTGCACAAAAGTCGATATGTGCATGCATCTTCAGTACCCGTTTATATCTCAAATTCAGGCTCAAAACACCCGAAAATTCAATATTTTGGGGTCCCAGAAGCAATCTGTACATGCTTACTCAGTGTTAGAGTATTTTCAAAATACAGGCCCAAAACATGCTGAAAATCGATATTTTAGATGGCCAAAGTCAATATGTGCATGTATCTTCTGTAACCGTTTATATCTCAAATTCAGGCTCAAAACACCCAAAAATTCAATATTTTGGGGTCCCAGAAGCAATCTGTACATGCCTACACAGTGCTAGAATATTTTCAAAATACAGGCTTAAAACATGCTAAAAATCGATCTTTTCGGTGCCAAAAAGTCGATATCTCAAATTCAGTCCCAAAACACCCGAAAATTCGATATTTAGGTGTCCCAGAAGCGATCTGTACATGCCTACTCCGTGTTAGAGTATTTTCAAAATACATGCTCAAAACATACTGAAAATCGATCTTTTAGGTGCACAAAAGTCGATATGTGCATGCATCTTCAGTACCCGTTTATATCTCAAATTCAGGTTCAAAACACCCGAAAATTCGATATTTAGGGGTCCCAGAAGCAATCTGTACATGCCTACTCCGTGTTAGAGTATTTTCAAAATACATGCTCAAAACATACTGAAAATCGATCTTTTAGGTGCACAAAAGTCGATATGTGCATGCATCTTCTGTACCCGTTAATATCTCAAATTTTGGCCCTAAACACCCAAAAATTCGATATCTTGGGGTCCCAGAAGCGATCTGTACATGCCTACTCCGTGTTAGAGTATTTTCAAAATTCAGGCCCAAAACATGCTGAAAATCGATATTTTTGGTGCCAAAGGTCAATATGTGCATGTATCTTCTGTACCCGTTTATATCTCAAATTCAGGCTCAAAACACCCGAAAATTCAATATTTTGGGGTCCCAGAAACAATCTGTACAGTGCTAGAATATTTTCAAAATATAGGCTAAAAACATGCTAAAATCGGTCTTTTAGGTGCCAAAAAGTCGATATCTCAAATTCAGTCCTAAAACACCCGAAAATTCGATATTTAGAGGTCCCAGAAGCGATCTGTACATGCCTACTATGTGTTAGAGTATTTTCAAAATACAGGCCAAAAACATAGTGAAAATCGATCTTTTAGGTGCCCAAAAGTCGATATGTGCATGCATCTTCAGTACCCGTTTATATCTCAAATTCAGGCTCAAAACACCCGAAAATTCAATATTTTGGGGTCCCAGAAGCAATCTGTACCTGCCTACTCAGTGTTAGAGTATTTTCAAAATACAGGCCCAAAACATGCTGAAAATCGATATTTTAGATGCCCAAAGTCAATATGTGCATGTTTCTTGTGTACCCGTTTATATCTCAAATTCAGGCTCAAAACACCCGAAAATTCAATATTTTGGGGTCCCAGAAGCAATCTGTACATGCCTACACAGTGCTAGAATATTTTCAAAATATAGGCTAAAAACATGCTAAAAATCGACATTTTAGGTGCCAAAAATTCGATATCTCAAATTCAGTCCCAAAACACCCGAAAATTCGATATTTAGAGGTCCCAGAAGGTATCTGTACATGCCTACTCCGTGTTAGAGTATTTTCAAAATACAGGCTAAAAACATACTGAAAATCGATCTTTTAGGTGGCCAAAAGTCGATATGTGCATGCATCTTCTGTACCCGTTTATATCTCAAATTCTGGCCTTAAACACCCGAAAATTCGATATTTTGGGGTCCCAGAAGCGATCTGTACATGACTACTCCGTGTTAGAGTATTTTCAAAATTCAGGCCCAAAACATGCTGAAAATCGATATTTTTGGTGCCCAAAGTCAATATGTGCATGTATCTTCTGTACCCGTTTATATCTCAAATTCAGGCTCAAAACACCCGAAAATTCGATATTTAGGGGTCTGTATATGCCTAATCCGTGTTAGAGTATTTTCAAAATACATGCTCAAAACATACTGAAAATCGATCTTTTAGGTGCACAAAAGTCGATATGTGCATGCATCTTCAGTACCCGTTTATATCTCAAATTCAGGCTCAAAACACCCGAAAATTCAATATTTTGGGGTCCCAGAAGCAATCTGTACATGCCTACTCAGTGTTAGAGTATTTTCAAAATACAGGCCCAAAACATGCTGAAAATCGATATTTTAGATGCCCAAAGTCAATATGTGCATGTATCTTCTGTACCCGTTTATATCTCAAATTCAGGCTCAAAACACCTTAAAATTCAATATTTTGGGGTCCCAGAAGCAATCTGTACATGCCTACACAGTGCTAGAATATTTTCAAAATATAGGCTAAAAACATGCTAAAAATCGACATTTTAGGTGCCAAAAAGTCGATATCTCAAATTCAGTCCCAAAACACCCGAAAATTCGATATTTAGAGGTCCCAGAAGGTATCTGTACATGCCTACTCCGTGTTAGAGTATTTTCAAAATACAGGCCAAAAACATACTGAAAATCGATCTTTTAGGTGGCCAAAAGTCGATATGTGCATGCATCTTCTGTACCCGTTTATATCTCAAATTCTGGCCTACACCCGAAAATTCGATATTTTGGGGTCCCAGAAGCGATCTGTACATGCCTACTCCGTGTTAGAGTATTTTCAAAATTCAGGCCCAAAACATGCTGAAAATCGATATTTTTGGTGCCCAAAGTGCATGTATCTTCTGTACCCGTTTATATCTCAAATTCAGGCTCAAAACACCCGAAAATTCAATATTTTTGGGTCCCAGAAGCAATCTGTACAGTGCTAGAATATTTTCAAAATATAGGCTAAAAACATGCTAAAAATCGATCTCTTAGGTGCCAAAAAGTCGATATCTCTAATTCAGTCCCAAAACACCCGAAAATTCGATATTTAGGGGTCCCAGAAGCGATCTGTACATGCCTACTCCGTGTTAGAGTATTTTCAAAATACATGCTCAAAACATACTGAAAATCGATCTTTTAGGTGCACAAAAGTCGATATGTGCATGCATCTTCAGTACCCGTTTATATCTCAAATTCAGGCTCAAAACAACCAAAAATTCAATATTTTGGGGTCCCAGAAGCAATCTGTACATGCCTACTCAGTGTTAGAGTATTTTCAAAATACAGACCCAAAACATGCTGAAAATCGATATTTTAGATGCCCATGTATCTTCTGTACCCGTTTATATCTCAAATTCAGGCTCAAAACAAACCGAAAATTCAATATTTTGGGGTCCCAGAAGCAATCTGTACATGCCTACACATTGCTAGAATATTTTCAAAATATAGACTAAAAACATGCTAAAAATCGATCTTTTAGGTGCCAAAAAATCGATATCTCAAATTCAGTCCCAAAACACCCGAAAATTCGATATTTAGGGGTCCCAAAAGCGATCTGTACATGCCTACTCCGTGTTAGAGTATTTTCAAAATACATGCTCAAAACATACTGAAAATCGATCTTTTAGGTGGCCAAAAGTCGATATGTGCATGGATCTTCTGTACCCGTTTATATCTCAAATTCTGGCTCAAAACACCCGAAAATTCGATATTTTGGGTTCCCAGAAGCGATCTGTACATGCCTACTCCGTGTTAGAGTATTTTCAAAATTTAGGCCCAAAACATGCTGAAAATCGATATTTTTGTTGCCCAAAGTCAATATGTGCATGTATCTTCTGTACCCGTTTATATCTCAAATTCAGGCTCAAAACACCCGAAAATTCAATATTTTGGGGTCCCAGAAGCAATCTGTACAGTGCTAGAATATTTTCAAAATATAGGCTAAAAACATGCTAAAATCGGTCTTTTAGGTGCCAAAAAGTCGATATCTCAAATTCAGTCCTAAAACACCCGAAAATTCGATATTTAGGTGTCCCAGAAGCGATCTGTACATGCCTACTCCGTGTTAGAGTATTTTCAAAATACATGCACAAAACATACTGAAAATCGATCTTTTAGGTGCACAAAAGTCGATATGTGCATGCATCTTCAGTACCCGTTTATATCTCAAATTCAGGCTCAAAACACCCGAAAATTCAATATTTTGGGGTCCCAGAAGCAATCTGTACATGCCTACTCAGTGTTAGAGTATTTTCAAAATACAGGCTCAAAACATGCTGAAAATCGATATTTTAGATGCCCAAAGTCAATATGTGCATATATCTTGTGTACCCGTTTATATCTCAAATTCAGGCTCAAAACACATGAAAATTCAATATTTTGGGGTCCCAGAAGCAATCTGTACATGCCTACACAGTGCTAGAATATTTTCAAAATATAGGCTAAAAACATTGTAAAAATCGACATTTTAGGTGCCAAAAAATCGATATCTCAAATTCAGTCCCAAAACACCCGAAAATTCGATATTTAGAGGTCCCAGAAGGTATCTGTACATGCCTACTCCGTGTTAGAGTATTTTCAAAATACAGGCCAAAAACATACTGAAAATCGATCTTTTAGGTGGCCAAAAGTCGATATGTGCATGCATCTTCTGTAGCCGTTTATATCTCAAATTCTGGCCTACACCCTAAAATTCGATATTTTGGGGTCCCAGAAGCGATCTGTACATGCCTACTCCGTGTTAGAGTATTTTCAAAATTCAGGCCCAAAACATGCTGAAAATCGATATTTTTGGTGCCCAAAGTGCATGTATCTTCTGTACCCGTTTATATCTCAAATTCAGGCTCAAAACACCCGAAAATTCAATATTTTTGGGTCCCAGAAGCAATCTGTACAGTGCTAGAATATTTTCAAAATATAGGCTAAAAACATGCTAAAAATCGATCTCTTAGGTGCCAAAAAGTCGATATCTCTAATTCAGTCCCAAAACACCCGAAAATTCGATATTTAGGGGTCCCAGAAGCGATCTGTACATGCCTACTCCGTGTTAGAGTATTTTCAAAATACATGCTCAAAACATACTGAAAATCGATCTTTTAGGTGCACAAAAGTCGATATGTGCATGCATCTTCAGTACCCGTTTATATCTCAAATTCAGGCTCAAAACAACCAAAAATTCAATATTTTGGGGTCCCAGAAGCAATCTGTACATGCCTACTCAGTGTTAGAGTATTTTCAAAATACAGACCCAAAACATGCTGAAAATCGATATTTTAGATGCCCATGTATCTTCTGTACCCGTTTATATCTCAAATTCAGGCTCAAAACAAACCGAATATTCAATATTTTGGGGTCCCAGAAGCAATCTGTACATGCCTACACATTGCTAGAATATTTTCAAAATATAGACTAAAAACATGCTAAAAATCGATCTTTTAGGTGCCAAAAAATCGATATCTCAAATTCAGTCCCAAAACACCCGAAAATTCGATATTTAGGGGTCCCAGAAGCGATCTGTACATGCCTACTCCGTGTTAGAGTATTTTCAAAATACATGCTCAAAACATACTGAAAATCGATCTTTTAGGTGGCCAAAAGTCGATATGTGCATGGATCTTCTGTACCCGTTTATATCTCAAAATCTGGCTCAAAACACCCGAAAATTCGATATTTTGGGTTCCCAGAAGCGATCTGTACATGCCTACTCCGTGTTAGAGTATTTTCAAAATTTAGGCCCAAAACATGCTGAAAATCGATATTTTTGGTGCCCAAAGTCAATATGTGCATGTATCTTCTGTACCCGTTTATATCTCAAATTCAGGCTCAAAACACCCGAAAATTCAATATTTTGGGGTCCCAGAAGCAATCTGTACAGTGCTAGAATATTTTCAAAATATAGGCTAAAAACATGCTAAAAATCGATCTTTTCGGTGCCAAAAAGTCGATATCTCAAATTCAGTCCCAAAACACCCGAAAATTCGATATTTAGGTGTCCCAGAAGCGATCTGTACATGCCTACTCCGTGTTAGAGTATTTTCAAAATACATGCTCAAAACATACTGAAAATCGATCTTTTAGGTGCACAAAAGTCGATATGTGCATGCATCTTCAGTAACCGTTTATATCTCAAATTCAGGCTCAAAACACCCGAAAATTCGATATTTAGGGGTCCCAGAAGCAATCTGTACATGCCTACTCCGTGTTAGAGTATTTTCAAAATACATGCTCAAAACATACTGAAAATCGATCTTTTAGGTGCACAAAAGTCGATATGTGCATGCATCTTCTGTACCCGTTAATATCTCAAATTTTGGCCCTAAACACCCAAAAATTCGATATCTTGGGGTCCCAGAAGCGATCTGTACATGCCTACTCCGTGTTAGAGTATTTTCAAAATTCAGGCCCAAAACATGCTGAAAATCGATATTTTTGGTGCCAAAAGTCAATATGTACATGTATCTTCTGTACCCGTTTATATCTCAAATTCAGGCTCAAAACACCCGAAAATTCAATATTTTGGGGTCCCAGAAGCAATCTGTACAGTGCTAGAATATTTTCAAAATATAGGCTAAAAACATGCTAAAATCGGTCTTTTAGGTGCCAAAAAGTCGATATCTCAAATTCAGTCCTAAAACACCCGAAAATTCGATATTTAGGTGTCCCAGAAGCGATCTGTACATGCCTACTCCGTGTTAGAGTATTTTCAAAATACATGCACAAAACATACTGAAAATCGATCTTTTAGGTGCACAAAAGTCGATATGTGCATGCATCTTCAGTACCCGTTTATATCTCAAATTCAGGCTCAAAACACCCGAAAATTCAATATTTTGGGGTCCCAGAAGCAATCTGTACATGCCTACTCAGTGTTAGAGTATTTTCAAAATACAGGCCCAAAACATGCTGAAAATCGATATTTTAGATGCCCAAAGTCAATATGTGCATATATCTTGTGTACCCGTTTATATCTCAAATTCAGGCTCAAAACACATGAAAATTCAATATTTTGGGGTCCCAGAAGCAATCTGTACATGCCTACACAGTGCTAGAATATTTTCAAAATATAGGCTAAAAACATTGTAAAAATCGACATTTTAGGTGCCAAAAAATCGATATCTCAAATTCAGTCCCAAAACACCCGAAAATTCGATATTTAGAGGACCCAGAAGGTATCTGTACATGCCTACTCCGTGTTAGAGTATTTTCAAAATACAGGCCAAAAACATACTGAAAATCGATCTTTTAGGTGCACAAAAGTCGATATGTGCATGCATCTTCAGTACCCGTTTATATCTCAAATTCAGGCTCAAAACACCCGAAAATTCAATATTTTGGGGTCCCAGAAGCAATCTGTACATGCCTACTCAGTGTTAGAGTATTTTCAAAATACAGGCCCAAAACATGCTGAAAATCGATATTTTAGATGCCCAAAGTCAATATGTGCATGTATCTTGTGTACCCGTTTATATCTCAAATTCAGGCTCAAAACACCCGAAAATTCAATATTTTGGGGTCCCAGAAGCAATCTGTACATGCCTACACAGTGCTAGAATATTTTCAAAATATAGGCTAAAAACATGCTAAAAATCGACATTTTAGGTGCCAAAAAATCTATATCTCAAATTCAGTCCCAAAACACCCGAAAATTCGATATTTAGAGGTCCCAGAAGGTATCTGTACATGCCTACTCCGTTTTAGAGTATTTTCAAAATACAGGCCAAAAACATACTGAAAATCGATCTTTTAGGTGGCCAAAAGTCGATTTGTGCATGCATCTTCTGTACCTGTTTATATCTCAAATTCTGGACTTAAACACCTGAGAATTCGATATTTTGGGGTCCCAGAAATGATCTGTACATGACTACTCCGTGTTAGAGTGTTTTCAAAATTCAGGCCTAAAACATGCTGAAAATCGATATTTTTGGTGCCCAAAGTCAATATGTGCATGTATCTTCTGTACCCGTTTATATCTCAAATTCAGGCTCAAAACACCCGAAAATTCAATATTTTGGGGTCCCAGAAACAATCTGTACATGCCTACTCAGTGCTAGAATATTTTCATATATAGGCTAAAAACATGCTAAAAATAGTTCTTTTAGGTGCCAAAAAGTCGATATCTCAAATTCAGTCCCAAAACACCCGAAAATTCGATATTTAGGGGTCCCAGAAGCGATCTGTACATGCCTACTAGGTGTTAGAGTATTTTCAAAATACATGCTCAAAACAGACTGAAAATCGATCTTTTTGGTGAACAAAAGTCGATATGTGCATGCATCTTCAGTACCCGTTTATATCTCAAATTCAGGCTTAAAACACCCGAAAATTCAATATTTTGGGGTCCCAGAAACAATCTGTACATGCCTACTCAGTGTTAGAGTATTTTCAAAATACAGGCCCAAAACATGCTGAAAATCAATATTTTAGATGCCCATGTATCTTCTGTACCCGTTTATATCTCAAATTCAGGCTCAAAACACCCGAAAATTTAATATTTTGGGGTCCCAGAAGCAATCTGTACATGCCTACACAGTGCTAGAATATTTTCAAAATATAGGCTAAAAACATGCTAAAAATCGACATTTTAGGTGCCAAAAAATCGATATCTCAAATTCAGTCCCAAAACACCCGAAAATTCGATATTTAGAGGTCCCAGAAGGTATCTGTACATGACTACTCCGTGTTAGAGTATTTTCAAAATACAGGCCAAAAACATACTGAAAATCGATCTTTTAGGTGGCCAAAAGTCGATATGTGCATGGATCTTCTGTACCCGTTTATATCTCAAATTCTGGCCCTTAACACCCGAAAATTCGTTATTTTGGGTTCCCAGAAGCGATCTGTACATGCCTACTCCGTGTTAGAGTATTTTCAAAATTCAGGCCCAAAACATGCTGAAAATCGATATTTTTGGTGCCCAAAGACAATATGTGCATGTATCTTCTGTACCCGTTTATATCTCAAATTCAGGCTCAAAACACCCGAAAATTCAATATTTTGGGGTCCCAGAAGCAATCTGTACAGTGCTAGAATATTTTCAAAATATAGGCTAAAAACATGCTAAAAATCGATCTTTTCGGTGCCAAAAAGTCGATATCTCAAATTCAGTCCCAAAACACCCGAAAATTCGATATTTAGGTGTCCCAGAAGCGATCTGTACATGCCTACTCCGTGTTAGAGTATTTTCAAAATACATGCTCAAAACATACTGAAAATCGATCTTTTAGGTGCACAAAAGTCGATATGTGCATGCATCTTCAGTACCCGTTTATATCTCAAATTCAGGCTCAAAACACCCGAAAATTCGATATTTAGGGGTCTGTATATGCCTACTCCGTGTTAGAGTATTTTCAAAATACATGCTCAAAACATACTGAAAATCGATCTTTTAGGTGCACAAAAGTCGATATGTGCATGCATCTTCATTACCCGTTTATATCTCAAATTCTGGCCTTAAACACCCGAAAATTCGATATTTTGGGGTCCCAGAAGCGATCTGTACATGCCTACTCCGTGTTAGAGTATTTTCAAAATACATGCTCAAAACATACTGAAAATCGATCTTTTAGGTGCACAAAAGTCGATATGTGCATGCATCTTCAGTACCCGTTTATATCTCAAATTCAGGCTCAAAACAACCGAAAATTCAATATTTTGGGGTCCCAGAAGCAATCTGTACATGCCTACTCAGTGTTAGAGTATTTTCAAAATACAGGCCCAAAACATGCTGAAAATCGATATTTTCGATGTCCATGTATCTTCTGTACCCGTTTATATCTCAAATTCAGGCTCAAAACACCCGAAAATTCAATACTTTGGGGTCCCAGAAGCAATCTGAACATGCCTACACATTGCTAGAATATTTTCAAAATATAGGCTAAAAACATGCTAAAAATCGATCTTTTAGGTGCCAAAAAATCGATATCTCAAATTCAGTCCCAAAACACCCGAAAATTCGATATTTAGGGGTCCCAGAAGCGATCTGTACATGCCTACTCCGAGTTAGAGTATTTTCAAAATACATGCTCAAAACATACTGAAAATCGATCTTTTAGGTGCACAAAAGTCGATATGTGCATGCATCTTCAGTACCCGTTTATATCTCAAATTCAGGCTCAAAACACCCGAAAATTCAATATTTTGGGGTCCCAGAAGCAATCTGTACATGCCTACTCAGTGTTAGAGTATTTTCAAAATACAGGCCCAAAACATGCTGAAAATCGATATTTTAGATGCCCAAAGTCAATATGTGCATGTATCTTCTGTACCCGTTTATATCTCAAATTCAGGCTCAAAACACCCGAAAATTCAATATTTTGGGGTCCCAGAAGCAATCTGTACATGCCTACACAGTGCTAGAATATTTTCAAAATATAGGCTAAAAACATGCTAAAAATCGACATTTTAGGTGCCAAAAAATCGATATCTCAAATTCAGTCCCAAAACACCCGAAAATTCGACATTTAGAGGTCCCAGAAGGTATCTGTACATGCCTACACCGTGTTAGAGTATTTTCAAAATACAGGCCAAAAACATACTGAAAATCGATCTTTTAGGTGGCCAAAAGTCGATATGTGCATGCATCTTCTGTACCCGTTTATATCTCAAATTCTGTCCCTAAACACCCGAAAATTCGATATTTTGGGGTCCCAGAAGCGATCTGTACATGCCTACTCCGTGTTAGAGTATTTTCAAAATTCAGGCCCAAAACATGCTGAAAATCGATATTTTTGGTGCCCAAAGTCAATATGTACATGTATCTTCTGTACCCGGGTGTTTATATCTCAAATTCAGGCTCAAAACACCCGAAAATTCAATATTTTGGGGTCCCAGAAGCAATCTGTACAGTGCTAGAATATTTTCAAAATATAGGCTAAAAACATGCTAAAAATCGATCTCTTATGTGCCAAATAGTCGATATCTCTAATTCAGTCCCAAAACACCCGAAAATTCGATATTTAGGGGTCCCAGAAGCGATCTGTACATGCCTACTCCGTGTTAGAGTATTTTCAAAATACATGCTCAAAACATACTGAAAATCGATCTTTTAGGTGCACAAAAGTCGATATGTGCATGCATCTTCAGTACCCGTTTATATCTCAAATTCAGGCTCAAAACACCCGAAAATTCAATATTTTGGGGTCCCAGAAGCAATCTGTACATGCCTACACATTGCTAGAATATTTTCAAAATATAGGCTAAAAACATGCTAAAAATCGATCTTTTAGGTGCCAAAAAATCGATATCTCAAATTCAGTCCCAAAACACCCGAAAATTCGATATTTAGGGGTCCCAGAAGCGATCTGTACATGCCTACTCAGTGTTAGAGTATTTTCAAAATACAGGCCCAAAACATGCTGAAAATCGATATTTTAGGTGCCCAAAAGTCGATATGTGCATGTATCTTCTGTACCCGTTTATATCTCAAATTCTGGCCCTAAACACCCGAAAATTCGATATTTTGGGGTCCCAGAAGCGATCTGTACATGCCTACTCCGTGTTAGAGTATTTTCAAAATTCAGGCCCAAAACATGCTGAAAATCGATATTTTTGGTGCCCAAAGTCAATATGTACATGTATCTTCTGTACCCGGGTGTTTATATCTAAAATTCAGGCTCAAAACACCCGAAAATTCAATATTTTGGGGTCCCAGAAGCAATCTGTACAGTGCTAGAATATTTTCAAAATATAGGCTAAAAACATGCTAAAAATCGATCTCTTAGGTGCCAAATAGTCGATATCTCTAATTCAGTCCCAAAACACCCGAAAATTCGATATTTAGGGGTCCCAGAAGCGATCTGTACATGCCTACTCCGTGTTAGAGTATTTTCAAAATACATGCTCAAAACATACTGAAAATCGATCTTTTAGGTGCACAAAAGTCGATATGTGCATGCATCTTCAGTACCCGTTTATATCTCAAATTCAGGCTCAAAACACCAGAAAATTCAATATTTTGGGGTCCCAAAAGCAATCTGTACATGCCTACACATTGCTAGAATATTTTCAAAATATAGGCTAAAAACATGCTAAAAATCGATCTTTTAGGTGCCAAAAAATCGATATCTCAAATTCAGTCCCAAAACACCCGAAAATTCGATATTTAGGGGTCCCAGAAGCGATCTGTACATGCCTACTCAGTGTTAGATTATTTTCAAAATACAGGCCCAAAACATGCTGAAAATCGATATTTTAGGTGCCCAAAAGTCGATATGTGCATGTATCTTCTGTACCCGTTTATATCTCAAATTCTGGCCCTAAACACCCGAAAATTCGATATTTTGGGGTCCCAGAAGCGATCTGTACATGCCTACTCCGTGTTAGAGTATTTTCAAAATTCAGGCCCAAAACATGCTGAAAATCGATATTTTTTGTGCCCAAAGTCAATATGTACATGTATCTTCTGTACCCGTTTATATCTCAAATTCAGGCTCAAAACACCCGAAAATTCAATATTTTGGGGTCCCAGAAGCAATCTATACAGTGCTAGAATATTTTCAAAATATAGGCTAAAAACATGCTAAAAATCGATCTCTTAGGTGCCAAAAAGTCGATATCTCTAATTCAGTCCCAAAACACCCGAAAATTCGATATTTAGGGGTCCCAGAAGCGATCTGTACATGCCTACTCCGTGTTAGAGTATTTTCAAAATACATGCTCAAAACATACTGAAAATCGATCTTTTAGGTGCACAAAAGTCGATATGTGCATGCATCTTCAGTACCTGTTTATATCTCAAATTCATGCTCAAAACACCCGAAAATTCAATATTTTGGGGTCCCAGAAGCAATCTGTACATGCCTACTCAGTGTTAGAGTATTTACAAAATACAGGCCCAAAACATGCTGAAAATCGATATTTTAGATGCCCAAAGTCAATATGTGCATGTATCTTCTGTACCCGTTTATATCTCAAATTCAGGCTCAAAACACCCGAAAATTCAATATTTTGGGGTCCCAGAAGCAATCTGTACATGCCTACACAGTGCTAGAATATTTTCAAAATATAGGCTAAAAACATGCTAAAAATCGACATTTTAGGTGCCAAAAAATCGATATCTCAAATTCAGTCCCAAAACACCCGAAAATTCGATATTTAGAGGTCCCAGAAGGTATCTGTACATGCCTACTCCGTGTTAGAGTATCTTCAAATTACAGGCCAAAAACATACTGAAAATCGATCTTTTAGGTGCCCAAAAGTCGATATGTGCATGCATCTTCTGTACCCGTTAATATCTCAAATTTTGGCCCTAAACACCCAAAAATTCGATATTTTGGGGTCCCAGAAGCGATCTGTACATGACTACTCCGTGTTAGAGTATTTTCAAAATTCAGGCCCAAAACATGCTGATAAACGATATTTTTGGTGCCCAAAGTCAATATGTACATGTATCTTCTGTACCCGTTTATATCTCAAATTCAGGCTCAAAACACCCGAAAATTCAATATTTTGGGGTCCCAGAAGCAATCTATACAGTGCTAGAATATTTTCAAAATATAGGCTAAAAACATGCTAAAAATCGATCTCTTAGGTGCCAAAAAGTCGATATCTCTAATTCAGTCCCAAAACACCCGAAAATTCGATATTTAGGGGTCCCAGAAGCGATCTGTACATGCCTACTCCGTGTAAGAGTATTTTCAAAATACATGCTCAAAACATACTGAAAATCGATCTTTTAGGTGCACAAAAGTCGATATGTGCATGCATCTTCAGTACCTGTTTATATCTCAAATTCAGGCTCAAAACACCCGAAAATTCAATATTTTGGGGTCCCAGAAGCAATCTGTACATGCCTACTCAGTGTTAGAGTATTTTCAAAATACAGGCCCAAAACATTCTGAAAATCGATATTTTAGATGCCCAAATTCAATATGTGCATGTATCTTGTGTACCCGTTTATATCTCAAATTCAGGCTCAAAACACCCGAAAATTCAATATTTTGGAGTCCCAGAAGCAATCTGTACATGCCTACACAGTGCTAGAATATTTTCAAAATATAGGCTAAAAACATGCTAAAAATCGACATTTTAGGTGCCAAAAAATCGATATCTCAAATTCAGTCCAAAAACACCCGAAAATTCGATATTTAGAGGTCTCAGAAGGTATCTGTACATGCCTACTCCGTGTTAGAGTATTTTCAAAATACAAGCCAAAAACATACTGAAAATCGATCTTTTAGATGCCCAAAAGTCGATATGTGCATGCATCTTCTGTACCCGTTTATATCTCAAATTCTGGCCCTAAACACCCGAAAATTCGATATTTTGGGGTCCCAGAAGCGATCTGTACATGCCTAGTCCGTGTTAGAGTATTTTCAAAATTCAGGCCCAAAACATGCTGAAAATCGATATTTTTGGTGCCCAAAGTCAATTTGTGCATGTATCTTCTGTACCCGTTTATATCTCAAATTCAGGCTCAAAACACCCGAAAATTCAATATTTTGGGGTCCCAGAAGCAATCTGTACATGTCTTCTCAGTGCAAGAATATTTTCAAAATATAGGCTAAAAACATGCTAAAAATCGATCTTTTAGGTGCCAAAAAGTCGATATCTCAAATTCAGTCCCAAAACACCCGAAAATTCGATATTTAGGGGTCCCAGAAGCGATCTGTACATGCCTACTCTGTGTTAGAGTATTTTCAAAATACATGCTCAAAACATACTGAAAATCGATCTTTTAGGTGCACAAAAGTCGATATGTGCATGCATCTTCAGTACCCGTTTATATCTCAAATTCAGGCTCAAAACACCCGAAAATTCAATATTTTGGGGTCCCAGAAGCAATCTGTACATGCCTACTCAGTGTTAGAGTATTTTCAAAATACAGGCCCAAAACAGGCTGAAAATCGATATTTTAGATGTCCAAAGTCAATATGTGCATGTATCTTCTGTACCCGTTTATATCTCAAATTCAGGCTCAAAACACCCGAAAATTCAATATTTTGGGGTCCCAGAAGCAATCTGTACATGCCTACACAGTGCTAGAATATTTTCAAAATATAGGCTAAAAACATGCTAAAAATCGATATTATAGGTGCCAAAAAATCGATATCTCAAATTCAGTCCCATACCACCCGAAAATTCGATATTTAGAGGTCCCAGAAGGTATCTGTACATGCCTACTCCGTGTTAGAGTATTTTCAAAATACAGGCCAAAAACATACTGAAAATCGATCTTTTAGGTGCCCAAAAGTCGATATGTGCATGCATCTTCTGTACCCGTTTATATCTCAAATTCTGGCCCTAAACACCCGAAAATTCGATATTTTGGGGTCCCAGAAGCGATCTGTACATGCCTACTCCGTGTTAGAGTATTTTCAAAATTCAGGCCCAAAACATGCTGAAAATCGATATTTTTGGTGCCCAAAGTCAATATGTGCATGTATCTTCTGTACCCGTTTATATCTCAAATTCAGGCTCAAAACACCCGAAAATTCAATATTTTGGGGTCCCAGAAGCAATCTGTACATGCCTACACAGTGCTAGAATATTTTCAAAATATAGGCTAAAAACATGCTAAAAATCGACATTTTAGGTGCACAAAAGTCGAAATGTGCATGCATCTTCAGTACCCGTTTATATCTCAAATTCAGGCTCAAAACACCCGAAAATTCGATATTTAGGGGTCCCAGAAGCGATCTGTACATGCCTACTCAGTGCTAGAATATTTTCAAAATATAGGCTAAAAACATGCTAAAAATCGATCTTTTAGGTGCCAAAAAGTCGATATCTCAAATTCAGTCCCAAAACACCCGAAAATTCGATATTTAGGGGTCCCAGAAGCGATCTGTACATGCCTACTCCGTGTTTGAGTATTTTCAAAATTCAGGCCCAAAACATGCTGAAAATCGATATTTTTGGTGCCCAAAGTCAATATGTGCATGTATCTTCTGTACCCGTTTATATCTCAAATTCAGGCTCAAAACACCCGAAAATTCAATATTTTGGGGTCCCAGAAGCAATCTGTACATGCCTACACAGTGCTAGAATATTTTCAAAATATAGGCTAAAAACATGCTAAAAATCGACATTTTAGGTGCCAAAAAATCGATATCTCAAATTCAGACCCAAAACACCCGAAAATTCGATATTTAGAGGTCCCAGAAGGTATCTGTACATGCCTACTCCGTGTTAGAGTATTTTCAAAATACAGGCCAAAACATACTGAAAATCGATCTTTTAGGTGCCCAAAAATCGATATGTGCATGCATCTTCTGTACCCGTTTATATCTCAAATTCTGGCCCTAAACACCCAAAAATTCGATATTTTGGGGTCCCAGAAGCGATCTGTACATGCCTACTCCGTGTTAGAGTATTTTCAAAATTCAGGCCTAAAACATGCTGAAAATCGATCTTTTAGGTGCACAAAAGTCGATATGTGCATGCATCTTCAGTACCCGTTTATATCTCAAATTCAGGCTCAAAACACCCGAAAATTCGATATTTTGGGGTCCCAGAAGCGATCTGTACATGCCTACTCCGTGTTAGAGTATTTTCAAAATATAGGCTAAAAACATGCTAAAAATCGATCTTTTAGGTGCCAAAAAATTGATATATCAAATTCAGTCCCAAAACACCCGAAAATTCGATATTTAGAGGTCCCAGAAGGTATCTGTACATGCCTACTCCGTGTTAGAGTATTTTCAAAATACAGGCCAAAAACATACTGAAAATCGATCTTTTAGGTGCCCAAAAGTCGATATGTGCATGCATCTTCAGAACCCGTTTATATCTCAAATTCAGGCTCAAAACACCCGAAAATTCAATATTTTGGGGTCCCAGAAGCAATCTGTACATGCCTACTCAGTGTTAGAGTATTTTCAAAATACAGGCCAAAAACATACTGAAAATCGATCGTTTAGGTGCCCAAAAGTCGATATGTGCATGCATCTTCTGTACCCGTTTATATCTCAAATTCTGGCCCTAAACACCCGAAAATTCGATATTTTGGGGTCCCAGAAGCGATCTGTACATGCCTACTCCGTGTTAGAGTATTTTCAAAATTCAGGCCCAAAACATGCTGAAAATCGATATTTTTGGTGCCCAAAGTCAATATGTGCATGTATCTTCTGTACCCGTTTATATCTCAAATTCAGGCTCAAAACACCCGAAAATTCAATATTTTGGGGTCCCAGAAGCAATCTGTACATGCCTACTCAGTGCTAGAATATTTTCAAAATATAGGCTAAAAACATGCTAAAAATCGATCTTTTAGGTGCCAAAAAGTCGATATCTCAAATTCAGTCCCAAAACACCCGAAAATTCGATATTTAGAGGTCCCAGAAGCGATCTGTACATGCCTACTCCGTGTTCGAGTATTTTCAAAATACAGGCCCAAAACATGCTGGAAATCGATATTTTAGATGCCCAAAGTCAATATGTGCATGTATCTTCTGTACCCGTTTATATCTCAAATTCAGGCTCAAAACACCGGAAAATTCAATATTTTGGGGTCCCAGAAGCAATCTGTACAGTGCTTGAATATTTTCAAAATATAGGCTAAAAACATGCTAAAAATCGACATTTTAGGTGCCAAAAAATCGATATCTCAAATTCAGACCCAAAACACCCGAAAATTCGATATTTAGAGGTCCCAGAAGGTATCTGTACATGCCTACTCCGTGTTAGAGTATTTTCAAAATACAGGCCAAAACATACTGAAAATCGATCTTTTAGGTGCCCAAAAATCGATATGTGCATGCATCTTCTGTACCCGTTTATATCTCAAATTCTGGCCCTAAACACCCGAAAATTCGATATTTTGGGGTCCCAGAAGCGATCTGTACATGCCTACTCCGTGTTAGAGTATTTTCAAAATTCAGGCCTAAAACATGCTGAAAATCGATCTTTTAGGTGCACAAAAGTCGATATGTGCATGCATCTTCAGTACCCGTTTATATCTCAAATTCAGGCTCAAAACACCCGAAAATTCGATATTTTGGGGTCCCAGAAGCGATCTGTACATGCCTACTCCGTGTTAGAGTATTTTCAAAATATAGGCTAAAAACATGCTAAAAATCGATCTTTTAGGTGCCAAAAAATTGATATATCAAATTCAGTCCCAAAACACCCGAAAATTCGATATTTAGAGGTCCCAGAAGGTATCTGTACATGCCTACTCCGTGTTAGAGTATTTTCAAAATACAGGCCAAAAACATACTGAAAATCGATCTTTTAGGTGCCCAAAAGTCGATATGTGCATGCATCTTCAGAACCCGTTTATATCTCAAATTCAGGCTCAAAACACCCGAAAATTCAATATTTTGGGGTCCCAGAAGCAATCTGTACATGCCTACTTAGTGTTAGAGTATTTTCAAAATACAGGCCAAAAACATACTGAAAATCGATCGTTTAGGTGCCCAAAAGTCGATATGTGCATGAATCTTCTGTACCCGTTTATATCTCAAATTCTGGCCCTAAACACCCGAAAATTCGATATTTTGGGGTCCCAGAAGCGATCTGTACATGCCTACTCCGTGTTAGAGTATTTTCAAAATTCAGGCCCAAAACATGCTGAAAATCGATATTTTTGGTGCCCAAAGTCAATATGTGCATGTATCTTCTGTACCCGTTTATATCTCAAATTCAGGCTCAAAACACCCGAAAATTCAATATTTTGGGGTCCCAGAAGCAATCTGTACATGCCTACTCAGTGCTAGAATATTTTCAAAATATAGGCTAAAAACATGCTAAAAATCGATCTTTTAGGTGCCAAAAAGTCGATATCTCAAATTCAGTCCCAAAACACCCGAAAATTCGATATTTAGAGGTCCCAGAAGCGATCTGTACATGCCTACTCCGTGTTAGAGTATTTTCAAAATACATGCTCAAAACATACTGAAAATCGATCTTTTAGGTGCACAAAAGTCGATATGTGCAAGCATCTTCAGTACCCGTTTATATCTCAAATTCAGGCTCAAAACACCCGAAAATTCAATATTTTGGGGTCCCATAAGCAATCTGTACATGCTTACTCAGTGTTAGAGTATTTTCAAAATACAGACCCAAAACATGCTGAAAATCGATATTTTAGATGCCCAAAGTCAATATGTGCATGTATCTTCTGTACCCGTTTATATCTCAAATTCAGGCTCAAAACACCCGAAAATTCAATATTTTGGGGTCCCAGAAGCAATCTGTACATACCTACACAGTGCTAGAATATTTTCAAAATATAGGCTAAAAACATGCTAAAAATCGATATTATAGGTGCCAAAAAATCGATATCTCAAATTTAGTCCCATAACACCCTAAAATTCGATATTTAGAGGTCCCAGAAGGTATCTGTACATGCCTACTCCGTGTTAGAGTATTTTCAAAATACAGGCCAAAAACATACTGAAAATCGATCTTTTAGGTGCCCAAAAGTCGATATGTGCATGTATCTTCTGTACCCGTTTATATCTCAAATTCTGGCCCTAAACACCCGAAAATTCGATATTTTGGGGTCTCAGAAGCGATCTGTACATGCCTACACAGTGCTAGAATATTTTCTAAATATAGGCTAAAAACATGCTAAAAATCGACATTTTAGGTGCCAAAAAATTGATATTTCAAATTCAGTCCCAAAACACCCTAAAATTCGATATTTAGAGGTCCCAGAAGGTATCTGTACATGCCTACTCCGTGTTAGAGTATTTTCAAAATACATGCTCAAAACATACTGAAAATCGATCTTTTAGGTGCACAAAAGTCGTTATGTGCATGCATCTTCAGTACCCGTTTATATCTCAAATTCAGGCTCAAAACACCCGAAAATTCAATATTTTGGGGTCCCAGAAGCAATCTGTACATGCCTACTCAGTGTTAGAGTATTTTCAAAATACAGGCCCAAAACATGCTAAAAATCGATATTTTAGATGCCAAAAGTCAATATGTGCATGTATTTTCTGTACCCGTTTATATCTGAAATTCAGGCTCAAAACACCCGAAAATTCAATATTTTGGGGTCCCAGAAGCAATCTGTACATGCCTACTCAGTGTTAGAGTATTTTCAAAATATAGGCCAAAAACATACTGAAAATCGATCTTTTAGGTGCCGAAAAGTCGATATGTGCATGCATCTTCTGTACCCGTTTATATCTCAAATTCTGGCCCTAAACACCCGAAAATTCGATATTTTGGGGTCCCAGAAGCGATCTGTACATGCCTACTCCGTGTTAGAGTATTTTCAAAATTCAGGCCCAAAACATGCTGAAAATCAATATTTTAGATGCCCAAAGTCAATATGTGCATGTATCTTCTGTACCCGTTTATATCTCAAATTCAGGCTCAAAACACCCGAAAATTCAATATTTTGGGGTTCCAGAACCAATCTGTACATGCCTACACAGTGCTACAATATTTTCAAAATATAGGCTAAAAACATGCTAAAAATCGATATTTTAGGTGCCAAAAAGTCGATATCTCAAATTCAGTCCCAAAACACCCGACAATTCGATATTTAGAGGTCCCAGAAGGTATCTGTACATGCCTACTCCTTGTTAGAGTATTTTCTAAATACAGGCCAAAAACATACTGAAAATCGATCTTTTAGGTGCCCAAAAGTCGATATGTGCATGCATCTTCTGTACCCGTTTATATCTAAAATTCTGGCCCTAAACACCCGAAAATTCGATATTTTGGGGTCCCAGAAGCAATCTGTACATGCCTACTCAGTGTTTAGAGTATTTTCAAAATTCAGGCCCAAAACATGCTGAAAATCGATATTTTTGGTGCCCAAAGTCAATATGTGCATGTATCTTCTATACCTGTTTATATCCCAAATTCAGGCTCAAAACACCCGAAAATTCAATATTTTGGGGTCCCAGAAGCAATCTGTACATGCCTACTCAGTGCTAGAATAATTTCAAAGTATAGGCTAAAAATATGCTAAAAATCGATCTTTTAGGTGCCAAAAAGTCGATATCTCAAATTCAGTCCCAAAACACCCGAAAATTCAATATTTTGGGGTCCCAAAAGCAATCTGTACATGCCTACTCAGTGTTAGAGTATTTTCAAAATACAGGCCCAAAACATGCTGGAAATCGATATTTTAGATGCCCAAAGTCAATATGTGCATGTATCTTCTGTACCCGTTTATATCTCAAATTCAGGCTCAAAACACCGGAAAATTCAATATTTTGGGGTCCCAGAAGCAATCTGTACAGTGCTTGAATATTTTCAAAATATAGGCTAAAAACATCCTAAAAATCTATCTTTTAGGTGCCAAAAAGTCGATATCTCAAATTCAGTCCCAAAACACCCGAAAATTCGATATTTAGGGGTCCCAAAAGCGATCTGTACATGCCTACTCCGTGTTAGAGTATTTTCAAAATACATGCTCAAAACATACTGAAAATCGATCTTTTAGGTTCACAAAAGTCGATATGTGCATGCATCTTCAGTACCCGTTTATATCTCAAATTCAGGCTCAAAACACCCGAAAATTCAATATTTTGGGGTCCCAGAAGCAATCTGTACATGCCTACTCAGTGTTAGAGTATTTTCAAAATACAGGCCCAAAACATGCTAAAAATCGATATTTTAGATGCCAAAAGTCAATATGTGCATGTATTTTCTGTACCCGTTTATATCTGAAATTCAGGCTCAAAACACCCGAAAATTCAATATTTTGGGGTCCCAGAAGCAATCTGTACATGCCTACTCAGTGCTAGAATATTTTCAAAATATAGGCTAAAAACATGCTAAAAATCGACATTTTAGGTGCCAAAAAATCGATATCTCAAATTCAGTCCCAAAACACACGAAAATTCGATATTTAGAGGTCCCAGAAGGTATCTGTACATGCCTATTCCTTGTTAGATTATTTTCAAAATACAGGCCAAAAACATACTGAAAATCGATCTTTTAGGTGCCCAAAAGTCGATATGTGCATGCATCTTCTGTACCCGTTTATATCTCAAATTCTGGCCCTAAACACCCGAAAATTCGATATTTTGGGGTCCCAGAAGCAATCTGTACATGCCTACTCAGTGTTAGAGTATTTTCAAAATTCAGGCCCAAAACATGCTGAAAATCGATATTTTTGGTGGCCAAAGTCAATATGTGCATGTATCTTCTATACCCATTTATATCTCAAATTCAGGCTCAAAACACCCGAAAATTCAATATTTTGGGGTCCCATAAGCAATCTGTACATGCCTACTCAGTGTTAGAGTATTTTCAAAATACAGGCCCAAAACATGCTGAAAATCGATATTTTAGATGCCCAAAGTCAATATGTGCATGTATCTTCTGTACCCGTTTATATCTCAAATTCAGGCTCAAAACACCCGAAAATTCAATATTTTGGGGTCCCAGAAGCAATCTGTACATGTCTACTCCGTGTTAGAGTATTTTCAAAATTCAGGCCCATAACATGCTGAAAATCGATCTTTTAGGTGCACAAAAGTCGAAATGTGCATGCATCTTCAGTACCCGTTTATATCTCAAATTCAGGCTCAAAACACCCGAAAATTCGATATTTAGGGGTCCCAGAAGCGATCTGTACATGCCTACTCAGTGCTAGAATATTTTCAAAATATAGGCTAAAAACATGCTAAAAATCGATCTTTTAGGTGCCAAAAAGTCAATATCTCAAATTCAGTCCCAAAACACCCGAAAATTCGATATTTAGGGGTCCCAGAAGCGATCTGTACATGCCTACTCCGTGTTTGAGTATTTTCAAAATTCAGGCCCAAAACATGCTGAAAATCGATATTTTTGGTGCCCAAAGTCAATATGTGCATGTATCTTCTGTACCCGTTTATATCTCAAATTCAGGCTCAAAACCCCCGATAATTCAATATTTTGGGGTCCCAGAAGCAATCTGTACATGCCTACACAGTGCTAGAATATTTTCAAAATATAGGCTAAAAACATGCTAAAAATCGACATTTTAGGTGCCAAAAAATCGATATCTCAAATTCAGACCCAAAACACCCGAAAATTCGATATTTAGAGGTCCCAGAAGGTATCTGTACATGCCTACTCCGTGTTAGAGTATTTTCAAAATACAGGCCAAAACATACTGAAAATCGATCTTTTAGGTGCCCAAAAATCGATATGTGCATGCATCTTCTGTACCCATTTATATCTCAAATTCTGGCCCTAAACACCCGAAAATTCGATATTTTGGGGTCCCAGAAGCGATCTGTACATGCCTACTCCGTGTTAGAGTATTTTCAAAATTCAGGCCTAAAACATGCTGAAAATCGATCTTTTAGGTGCACAAAAGTCGATATGTGCATGCATCTTCAGTACCCGTTTATATCTCAAATTCAGGCTCAAAACACCCGAAAATTCGATATTTTGGGGTCCCAGAAGCGATCTGTACATGCCTACTCCGTGTTAGAGTATTTTCAAAATATAGGCTAAAAACATGCTAAAAATCAATCTTTTAGGTGCCAAAAAATTGATATATCAAATTCAGTCCCAAAACACCCGAAAATTCGATATTTAGAGGTCCCAGAAGGTATCTGTACATGCCTACTCCGTGTTAGAGTATTTTCAAAATACAGGCCAAAAACATACTGAAAATCGATCTTTTAGGTGCCCAAAAGTCGATATGTGCATGCATCTTCAAAACCCGTTTATATCTCAAATTCAGGCTCAAAACACCCGAAAATTCAATATTTTGGGGTCCCAGAAGCAATCTGTACATGCCTACTCAGTGTTAGAGTATTTTCAAAATACAGGCCAAAAACATACTGAAAATCGATCGTTTAGGTGCCCAAAAGTGGATATGTGCATGCATCTTCTGTACCCGTTTATATCTCAAATTCTGGCCCTAAACACCCGAAAATTCGATATTTTGGGGTCCCAGAAGCGATCTGTACATGCCTACTCCGTGTTAGAGTATTTTCAAAATTCAGGCCCAAAACATGCTGAAAATCGATATTTTTGGTGCCCAAAGTCAATATGTGCATGTATCTTCTGTACCCGTTTATATCTCAAATTCAGGCTCAAAACACCCGAAAATTCAATATTTTGGGGTCCCATAAGCAATCTGTACATGCCTACTCAGTGCTAGAATATTTTCAAAATATAGGCTAAAAACATGCTAAAAATCGATCTTTTAGGTGCCAAAAAGTCGATATCTCAAATTCAGTCCCAAAACACCCGAAAATTCGATATTTAGAGGTCCCAGAAGCGATCTGTACATGCCTACTACGTGTTAGAGTATTTTCAAAATACATGCTCAAAACATACTGAAAATCGATCTTTTAGGTGCACAAAAGTCGATATGTGCAAGCATCTTCAGTACCCATTTATATCTCAAATTCAGGCTCAAAACACCCGAAAATTCAATATTTTGGGGTCCCATAAGCAATCTGTACATGCCTACTCAGTGTTAGAGTATTTTCAAAATACAGACCCAAAACATGCTGAAAATCGATATTTTAGATGCCCAAAGTCAATATGTGCACGTATCTTCTGTACCCGTTTATATCTCAAATTCAGGCTCAAAACACCCGAAAATTCAATATTTTGGGGTCCCAGAAGCAATCTGTACATACCTACACAGTGCTAGAATATTTTCAAAATATAGGCTAAAAACATGCTAAAAATCGATATTATAGGTGCCAAAAAATCGATATCTCAAATTTAGTCCCATAACACCCGAAAATTCGATATTTAGAGGTCCCAGAAGGTATCTGTACATGCCTACTCCGTTTTAGAGTATTTTCAAAATACAGGCCAAAAACATACTGAAAATCGATCTTTTAGGTGCCCAAAAGTCGATATGTGCATGTATCTCCTGTACCCGTTTATATCTCAAATTCTGGCCCTAAACACCCGAAAATTCGATATTTTGGGGTCTCAGAAGCGATCTGTACATGCCTACACAGTGCTAGTATATTTTCTAAATATAGGCTAAAAACATGCTAAAAATCGACATTTTAGGTGCCAAAAAATTGATATTTCAAATTCAGTCCCAAAACACCCGAAAATTCGATATTTAGAGGTCCCAGAAGGTATCTGTACATGCCTACTCCGTGTTAGAGTATTTTCAAAATACATGCTCAAAACATACTGAAAATCGATCTTTTAGGTGCACAAAAGTCGATATGTGCATGCATCTTCAGTACCCGTTTATATCTCAAATTCATGCTCAAAACACCCGAAAATTCAATATTTTGGGGTCCCAGAAGCAATCTGTACATGCCTACTCAGTGTTAGAGTATTTTCAAAATACAGGCCAAAAACATACTGAAAATCGATCTTTTAGGTGCCCAAAAGTCGATATGTGCATGCATCTTCTGTACCCGTTTATATCTCAAATTCTGGCCCTAAACACCCGAAAATTCGATATTTTGGGGTCCCAGAAGCGATCTGTACATGCCTACTCCGTGTTAGAGTATTTTCAAAATTCAGGCCCAAAACATGCTGAAAATCGATATTTTAGATGCGCAAAGTCAATATGTGCATGTATCTTCTGTACCCGTTTATATCTCAAATTCAGGCTCAAAACACCCGAAAATTCAATATTTTGGGGTTCCAGAAGCAATCTGTACATGCCTACACAGTGCTACAATATTTTCAAAATATAGGCTAAAAACATGCTAAAAATCGATATTTTAGGTGCCAAAAAGTCGATATCTCAAATTCAGTCCCAAAACACCCGACAATTCGATATTTAGAGGTCCCTGAAGGTATCTGTACATGCCTACTCCTTGTTAGAGTATTTTCTAAATACAGGCCAAAAACATACTGAAAATCGATCTTTTAGGTGCCCAAAAGTCGATATGTGCATGCATCTTCTGTACCCGTTTATATCTAAAATTCTGGCCCTAAACACCCGAAAATTCGATATTTTGGGGTCCCAGAAGCAATCTGTACATGCCTACTCAGTGTTTAGAGTATTTTCAAAATTCAGGCCCAAAACATGCTGAAAATCGATATTTTTGGTGCCCAAAGTCAATATGTGCATGTATCTTCTATACCTGTTTATATCCCAAATTCAGGCTCAAAACACCCGAAAATTCAATATTTTGGGGTCCCAGAAGCAATCTGTACATGCCTACTCAGTGCTAGAATAATTTCAAAGTATAGGCTAAAAATATGCTAAAAATCGATCTTTTAGGTGCCAAAAAGTCGATATCTCAAATTCAGTCCCAAAACACCCGAAAATTCAATATTTTGGGGTCCCAAAAGCAATCTGTACATGCCTACTCAGTGTTAGAGTATTTTCAAAATACAGGCCCAAAACATGCTGGAAATCGATATTTTAGATGCCTAAAGTCAATATGTGCATGTATTTTCTGTACCCGTTTATATCTCAAATTCAGGCTCAAAACACCGGAAAATTCAATATTTTGGGGTCCCAGAAGCAATCTGTACAGTGCTTGAATATTTTCAAAATATAGGCTAAAAACATGCTAAAAATCTATCTTTTAGGTGCCAAAAAGTAGATATCTCAAATTCAGTCCCAAAACACCCGAAAATTCGATATTTAGGGGTCCCAAAAGCGATCTGTACATGCCTACTCCGTGTTAGAGTATTTTCAAAATACATGCTCAAAACATACTGAAAATCGATCTTTTAGGTTCACAAAAGTCGATATGTGCATGCATCTTTAGTACCCGTTTATATCTCAAATTCAGGCTCAAAACACCCGAAAATTCAATATTTTGGGGTCCCAGAAGCAATCTGTACATGCCTACTCAGTGCTAGAATAATTTCAAAATATAGGCTAAAAACATGCTAGAAATCGATATTTTAGGTGCCAAAAAGTCGATATCTCAAATTCAGTCCCAAAACACCCGAAAATTCGATATTTAGGGGTCCCAGAAGCGATCTGTACATGCCTACTCCGTGTTAGAGTATTTTCAAAATACAGGCCCAAAACATGCTGAAAATCGATATTTTAGATGCCCAAAGTCAATATGTGCATGTATCTTCTGTACCCGTTTATATCTCAAATTCAGGCTCAAAACACCCGAAAATTCAATATTTTGGGGTCCCAGAAGCAATCTGTACATGCCTACTCAGTGCTAGAAAATTTTCAAAATATAGGCTAAAAACATGCTAAAAATCGATCTTTTAGGTGCCAAAAAGTCGATATCTCAAATTCAGTCCCAAAACACCCGAAAATTCGATATTTAGGGGTCACAGAACCGATCTGTACATGCCTACTCCGTGTTAGAGTAATTTCAAAATACATGCTCAAAACATACTGAAAATCGATCTTTTAGGTGCACAAAAGTCGTTATGTGCATGCATCTTCAGTACCCGTTTATATCTCAAATTCAGGCTCAAAACACCCGAAAATTCAATATTTTGGGGTCCCAGAAGCAATCTGTACATGCCTACTCAGTGTTAGAGTATTTTCAAAATACAGGCCCAAAACATGCTAAAAATCGATATTTTAGATGCCAAAAGTCAATATGTGCATGTATTTTCTGTACCCGTTTATATCTCAAATTCAGGCTCAAAACACCCGAAAATTCAATATTTAGGGGTCCCAGAAGCAATCTGTACATGCCTACTCAGTGCTAGAATATTTTCAAAATATAGGCTAAAAACATGCTAAAAATCGACATTTTAGGTGCCAAAAAATCGATATCTCAAATTCAGTCCCAAAACACACGAAAATTCGATATTTAGAGGTCCCAGAAGGTATCTGTACATGCCTATTCCTTGTTAGATTATTTTCAAAATACAGGCCAAAAACATACTGAAAATCGATCTTTTAGGTGCCCAAAAGTCGATATGTGCATGCATCTTCTGTACCCGTTTATATCTCAAATTCTGGCCCTAAACACCCGAAAATTCGATATTTTGGGGTCCCAGAAGCAATCTGTACATGCCTACTCAGTGTTAGAGTATTTTCAAAATTCAGGCCCAAAACATGCTGAAAATCGATATTTTTGGTGGCCAAAGTCAATATGTGCATGTATCTTCTATACCCATTTATATCTCAAATTCAGGCTCAAAACACCCGAAAATTCAATATTTTGGGGTCCCATAAGCAATCTGTACATGCCTACTCAGTGTTAGAGTATTTTCAAAATACAGGCCCAAAACATGCTGAAAATCGATATTTTAGATGCCCAAAGTCAATATGTGCATGTATCTTCTGTACCCGTTTATATCTCAAATTCAGGCTCAAAACACCCGAAAATTCAATATTTTGAGGTCCCAGAAGCAATCTGTACATGCCTACACAGTGCTAGAATATTTTCAAAATATAGGCTAAAAACATGCTAAAAATCGACATTTTAGGTGCCAAAAAATCGATATCTCAAATTCAGTCCCAAAACACCCGAAAATTTGATATTTAGAGGTCCCAGAAGGTATCTGTACATGCCTACTCCGTGTTAGAGTATTTTCAAAATACAAGCCAAAAACATACTGAAAATCGATCTTTTAGGTGCCCAAAAGTCGATATGTGCATGAATCTTCTGTACCCGTTTATATCTCAAATTCTGGCCCTAAACACCCGAAAATTCGATATTTTGGGGTCCCAGAAGCGATCTGTACATGCCTACTCAGTGCTAGAATATTTTCAAAATATAGGCTTAAAACATTCTAAAAATCGATCTTTTAGGTGCCAAAAAGTCGATATCTCAAATTCAGTCCCAAAACACCCGCAAATTCGATATTTAGGAACCCCAGAAGCGATCTGTACATGCCTACTCCGTGTTAGAGTATTTTCAAAATACATGCTCAAAACATACTGAAAATCGATCTTTTAGGTGCACAAAAGTCGATATGTGCATGCATCTTCAGTACCCGTTTATATCTCAAATTCAGGCTCAAAACACCCGAAAATTCAATATTTTGGGATCCCAGAAGCAATCTGTACATGCCTACTCAGTGTTAGAGTATTTTCAAAATACAGGCCCAAAACATGCTGAAAATCGATATTTTAGATGCCCAAAGTCAATATGTGCATGTATCTTCTGTACCCGTTTATATCTCAAATTCAGGCTCAAAACACCCGAAAATTCAATATTTTGGGGTCCCAGAAGCAATTGTACATGCCTACTCAGTGCTAGAATATTTTCAAAATATAGGCTAAAAATCGATCTTTTAGGTGCCAAAAAGTCGATATCTCAAATTCAGTCCTAAAACACCCGACAATTCGATATTTTGGGGTCCCAGAAGCGATCTGTACATGCCTACTCCGTGTTAGAGTATTTTCAAAATTCAGGCCCAAAACATGCTTAAAATCGATATTTTTGGTGCCCAAAGTCAATATGTGCATGTATCTTCTGTACCCGTTTATATCTCAAATTCAGGCTCAAAACACCCGAAAATTCAACATTTTGGGGTCCCAGAAGCAATCTGTACATGCCTACTCAGTGCTAGAATATTTTCAAAATATAGGCTAAAAACATGCTAAAAATCTATCTTTTAGGTGCCAAAAAGTCGATATCTCGAATTCAGTCCCAAAACACCCAAAAATTCGATATTTAGGGGTCCCAGAAACAATCTGTACATGCCTACTCCGTGTTAGAGTATTTTCAAAATACATGCTCAAAACATACTTAAAATCGATCTTTTAGGTGCACAAAAGTCGATATGTGCATGCATCTTCAGTACCCGTTTATATCTCAAATTCAGGCTCAAAACACCCTAAAATTCAACATTTTGGGGTCCCAGAAGCAATCTGTACATGCCTACACTGTGCTAGAATATTTTCAAAATATAGGCTAAAAACATGCTAAAAATCGACATTTTAGGTGCCAAAAAATCGATATCTCAAATTCATTCCCAAAACACCCGAAAATTCGATATTTAGAGGTCCCAGAAGGTATCTGTATATGCCTGCTCCGTGTTAGAGTATTTTCAAAATACAGGCCAAAAGCATACTGAAAATCGATCTTTTAGGTGCCCAAAAGTCGATATGTGCATGCATCTTCTGTACCCGTTTATATCTCAAATTCTGGCCCTAAACACCCGAAAATTCGATATTTTGGGGTCCCAGAAGCGATCTGTACATGCCTACTCCGTGTTAGAGTATTTTCAAAATTCAGGCCCAAAACATGCTGAAAATCGATATTTTTGGTGCCGAAAGTCAATATGTGCATGTATCTTATGTACCCGTTTATATCTCAAATTCAGGCTCGAAACACCCGAAAATTCAATATTTTGGGGTCCAAGAAGCAATCTGCACATGCCTACTCAGTGCTAGAATATTTACAAAATATAGGCTAAAAACATGCTAAAAATCGATATTATAGGTGCCAAAAAATCGATATCTCAAATTCAGACCCATAACACCCGAAAATTCGATATTTAGAGGTCCCAGAAGGTATCTGTACATGACTACTCCGTGTTAGAGTATTTTCAAAATACAGGCCAAAAACATACTGAAAATCGATCTTTTAGGTGCCCAAAAGTCGATATGTGCATGCATCTTCTGTACTCGTTTATATCTCAAATTCTGGCCCTAAACACCCGAAAATTCGATATTTTGGGGTCCCAGAAGCGATCTGTACATGACTACTCCGTGTTAGAGTATTTTCAAAATTCACGCCCAAAACATGCTAAAAATCGATATTTTTGGTGGCCAAAGTCAATATGTGCATGTATCTTCTATACCCATTTATATCTCAAATTCAGGCTCAAAACACCCGAAAATTCAATATTTTGGGGTCCCATAAGCAATCTGTACATGCCTACACAGTGCTAGAATATTTTCAAAATATAGGCTAAAAACATGCTAAAAATCGACATTTTAGGTGCCAAAAAATCGATATCTCAAATTCAGTCCCAAAACACCCGAAAATTCGATATTTAGAGGTCCCAGAAGGTATCTGTATATGCCTACTCCGTGTTAGAGTATTTTAAAAATACAGGCCAAAAGCATACTGAAAATCGATCTTTTAGGTGCCCAAAAGTCTATATGTGCATGCATCTTCTGTACCCGTTTATATCTCAAATTCTGGCCCTAAACACCCGAAAATTCGATATTTTGGGGTCCCAGAAGCGATCTGTACATGCCTACTCCGTGTTAGAGTATTTTCCAAATTCAGGCCCAAAACATGCTGAAAATCGATATTTTTGGTGCCCAAAGTCAATATGTGCATGTATCTTCTGTACCCGTTTATATCTCAAATTCAGGCTCAAAACACCCGAAAATTCAATATTTTGGGGTCCCAGAAGCAATCTGTACATGCCTACTCAGTGCTAGAATATTTACAAAATATAGGCTAAAAACATGCTAAAAATCGATATTATAGGTGCCAAAAAATCGATATCTCAAATTCAGACCCATAACACCCGAAAATTCGATATTTAGAGGTCCCAGAAGGTATCTGTACATGACTACTCCGTGTTAGAGTATTTTCAAAATACAGGCCAAAAACATACTGAAAATCGATCTTTTAGGTGCCCAAAATTCGATATGTGCATGCATCTTCTGTACTCGTTTATATCTCAAATTCTGGCCCTAAACACCCGAAAATTCGATATTTTGGGGTCCCAGAAGCGATCTGTACCTGACTACTCCGTGTTAGAGTATTTTCAAAATTCAGGCCCAAAACATGCTAAAAATCGATATTTTTGGTGCCCAAAGTCAATATGTGCATGTATCTTCTGTACCCGTTTATATCTCAAATTAAGGCTCAAAACACCCGAAAATTCAATATTTTGGGGTCCCAGAAGCAATCTGTACATGCCTACTCAGTGCTAGAATATTTTCAAAATATAGGCTAAAAACATGCTAAAAATCGACATTTTAGGTGCCAAAAAATCGATATCTCAAATTTAGTCCCAAAACACCCGAAAATTCGATATTTAGAGGTCCCAGAAGGTATCTGTACATGCCTACTCATATTTAGAATGTTTTCAAGATACAGACCCAAATCATGCTCAAAATCGATATTTTAGGTGCCAAAAAGTCGATATGTTCATGCATCTTCAGTACCCGTTTATATCTCAAATTCAGGCTACAAACACCCAAAAATTCGATATTTTGAGGTCCCAGAAGCGATCTGTACATGCCTATTCAGATACAGGCCCAAAACATGCTGAAAATCGATATATTAGGTGCCCAAAGTCAATATGTGCATGCATCTTCTTTACCCGTTTATATCTCAAATTCGACCTCAAATCACCCGAAAATTCGATATTTTTGGGTCCCAGAAGCGATCGGTACATGCCTACACAGTGCTAGAATGTTTTCAAAAAAAAGGCTCAAAACATGCTAAAAATCGATATTTTAATTGTCCAAAGTCGATATGTGCATGGATCATCTGTACCTGTTTATATCTTAAATTCAGGCTCAAAAGACCCGAAAATTTGGTATTTTGGTATCCCAGAAGCGATCTGTACATGCCTACTCCTAGTTAGAATGTTTTCAAGATACTGACCCAAAACATGCTCAAAATCGATATTTTAGGTGCCAAAAAGTCGATATGTTCATGACTCTTCAGTACCCGTTTATATCTCAAATTCAGGCTCAAAACACCCGAAAATTCGATATTTTGAGGTCCCAGAAGCGATCTGTACATGCCTACTCAGTGCTAGAATATTTTCAAAATATAGTCCAAAAACATGCTAAAAATCGATATTTTAGGTGCCCAAAGTCGATATCTCAAATTCAGGCCCAAAACACCCGAAAATTCAATATTTTGGGGTCCCAGAAGCTATCTGTAAATGCCTACTCCGTGTTAGAGTATTTTCAAAATACAGGCCCAAAAAATACTGAAAATCGATATTTTAGGTGCCAAAAAGTCAATATGTGCATGAATCTTCTGTACCCGTTTATATCTCAAAATCACGCTACAAACACCCGAAAATTCGATATTTTGGGGTCCCAGAAGCAATCTGTACATGCCTACTCAGTGCTAGAATGTTTTCAAAACATAAGCTCAAAACATGCTAAAAATCGATATTTTAGGTGTCCAAAGTCGATATGTGCATGCATCTTCTGTACCCGTTTATATCTCAAATTCAGGCTCAAAACACCCGAAAATTCGGTATTTTTGGGTCCTACAAGCGATCTGTACATGCCTACTCCTAGTTAGAATGTTTTCAAGATACAGACCCAAATCATGCTCAAAATCGATATTTTAGGTGCCCACAAGTCGATACGTGCATGCATCTTCTGTACCCGTTTATATCTCAAATTGAAGCTCTAAACACCCAAAAATTCGATATTTTGGAGTCCCAAAAGGGATCTGTACATCCCTACTCATATACAGGCCCAAAACATGCTGAAAATCGAAATTTTAGGTGCCCAAAGTCAAGATGTGGATACATCTTCTGCGCCCGTTTATATCCCAAATTCAACCTCAAAACACGCGAAAATTCGATATTTTTGGGTCCCAGAAGCGATCTGTACATGCCTACTCTGTGCTAGAATGTTTTCATAATATAGGCACAAAACATGCTAATAATCGATATTTTAAGTGTCCAAAGTCAATATGTGCATGCATCTTCTGTTCCCGTTTATATCTCAAATTTAACCACAAAACACACGAAAATTCGATATTTTGGGGTCCCAGAAGCGATCTGTACATGCCTACTCCGTGTTAGAGTATTTTCAAAATACAGGCCCAAAACATACTGAAAATCGATCTGTTAGTTGCCCAAAAGTCGATATGTGTATGCATCTTCTGAGCCCGTTTATATCCCAAATTCAACCTCTAAACACCCGAAAATTCGATATTTTTGCGTCCCAAAAGCGATCTGTACATGCCTACTCTGTGCTTGAATGTTTTCAAATTATAGGCTCAAAACATGCTAAAAATCGATATTTTAAGTGTCCAAAACCGATATGTGCATGCATCTTCTGTACCCGTTTATATCTCAAATTCAGGCTCAAAATACCCGAAAATTCGGTATTTTTTGGGTCCTACAAGCGATCTGTACATGCCTACTCCTAGTTAGAATGTTTTCAAGATACAGACCCAAAACATGCTCAAAATCGATATTTTAGGTGCCAAAAAGTTGATATGTTCATGCATCTTCAGTACCCGTTTATATCTCAAATTCAGGCTCAAAATACCCGAAAATTCGATATTTTGGGGTCCCAGAAGCTATCTGTAAATGCCTACTCCATGTTAGAGTATTTTCAAAATTACAGGCCCAAAAAATACTGAAAATCGATATTTTAGGTGCCCAAAAGTCGATAAGTGCATGCATCTTCTGTACCCCTTTATATCTCAAATTCACGCTACAAAACACCCGAAAATTCGATATTTTGGGGTCCCAGAAGCGATCTGTACATGCCTACTCAGTGCTAGAATGTTTTCAAAACATAGGCTCAAAACATGCTAAAAATCGATATTTTAGGTGTCCAAAGTCGATATGTGCATGCATCTTCTGTACCCGTTTATATCTCAAATTCAGGCTCAAAACGCCCGAAAATTCGATATTTTTGGGTCCTACAAGCGATCTGTACATGCCTACTCCTAGTTAGAATGTTTTCAAGATACAGACCCAAATCATGCTCAAAATCGATATTTTAGGTGCCAAAAAGTCGATATGTTCATGCATCTTCAGTACCCGTTTATATCTCAAATACAGGCTACAAACACCCGAAAATTCGATATTTTGAGGTCCCAGAAGCGATCTGTACATGCCTATTCAGATACAGGCCCAAAACATGCTGAACATCGATATATTAGGTGCCCAAAAGTCAATATGTGTATGCATCTTCTGCAACCGTCAATATCACAAATTAAACCTCAGAACACCCGAAAATTCGATATTTTTGGGTCCCAGAAGCGATCTATACATACCTACTCCGTGTTAAAGTATTTTCAACATACAGGCCCAAAACATGCTGAAAATCGATATTTTAGGTGCCCAAAGTCAATATGTGCATGCATCTTCTGTACTCGTTTATATCTCAAATTCAACCTCAAAACACATAAAAATTCGATATTTTGGGGTGCCAGAAGCGATCTGTACATGCCTACTCAGTGCTAGAAATTTTTCATAATATTGGCTCAAAACTTGCTAAAAATCAATATTTTAAGTGTCCAAAGTCGATATGTGCATGCATCTTCTGTACCCGTTTATACCTCAAATTCGGGATTAAAACACCTGAAAATTCGGTATTTCTGGGTCCTAGAAGCGATCTGTACATGCCTTCTCCTAGTTAGAATGTTTTCAAGATACAGACCCAAATCATGCTCAAAATCGATATTTTAGGTGCCCAAAAGTCGATATGTTCATGCATCTTCAGTACCCGTTTATATCTCAAATACAGGCTACAAACACCCGAAAATTCGATATTTTGAGGTCCCAGAAGCGATCTGTACATGCCTATTCAGTTACAGGCCCAAAACATGCTTAACATCGATATATTAGGTGCTCAAAGTCAATATGTGTATGCATCTTCTGCAACCGTTAATATCACAAATTAAACCTCAGAACACCCGAAAATTCAATATTTTTGGGTCCCAGAAGCGATCTATACATCCCTACTCCGTGTTAGAGTATTTTCAACATACAGGCCCAAAACATGCTGAAAATCGATAATTTAGGTGCCCAAAGTCAATATGTGCATGCATCTTCTGTACTCGTTTATATCTCAAATTCAACCTCAAAACACACAAAAATTCGATATTTTGGGGTGTCAGAAGCGATCTGTACATGCCTACTCAGTGCTAGAATGTTTTCATAATATTGGCTCAAAACTTGCTAAAAATCAATATTTTAAGTGTCCAAAGTCGATATGTGCATGCATCTTCTGTACCCGTTTATATCTCAAATTCGGGATTAAAACACCTGAAAATTCGGTATTTTGGGGTCCTACAAGCGATCTGTACATGCCTACTCCTAGTTAGAATGTTTTCAAGATACAGACCCAAATCATGCTCAAAATCGATATTTTAGGTGCCAAAAAGTCGATATGTTCATGCATCTTCAGTACTCGTTTATATCTCAAACTCAGGCTACAAACACCCGAAAATTCGATATTTTGAGGTCTAAGAAGCGATCTGTACATGCCTATTCAGATACAGGCCCAAAACATGCTGAACATCGATATATTAGGTGCCCAAAAGTCAATATGTGTATGCATCTTCTGCAACCGTTAATATCACAAATTAAACCTCAGAACACCCGAAAATTCGATATTTTTGGGTCCCAGAAGCGATCTATACATACCTACTCCGTGTTAAAGTATTTTCAACATACAGGCCCAAAACATGCTGAAAATCGATATTTTAGGTGCCCAAAGTCAATATGTGCATGCATCTTCTGTACTCGTTTATATCTCAAATTCAACCTCAAAACACATAAAAATTCGATATTTTGGGGTGCCAGAAGCGATCTGTACATGCCTACTCAGTGCTAGAATGTTTTCATAATATTGGCTCAAAACTTGCTAAAAATCAATATTTTAAGTGTCCAAAGTCGATATGTGCATGCATCTTCTGTACCCGTTTATATCTCAAATTCGGGATTAAAACACCTGAAAATTCGGTATTTTGGGGTCCTACAAGCGATCTGTACATGCCTACTCCTAGTTAGAATGTTTTCAAGATACAGACCCAAATCATGCTCAAAATCGATATTTTAGGTGCCAAAAAGTCGATATGTTCATGCATCTTCAGTACCCGTTTATATCTCAAACTCAGGCTACAAACACCCGAAAATTCGATATTTTGAGGTCTAAGAAGCGATCTGTACATGCCTATTCAGATACAGGCCCAAAACATGCTGAACATCGATATAATAGGTGCCCAAAAGTCAATATGTGTATGCATCTTCTGCAACCGTTAATATCACAAATTAAACCTCAGAACACCCGAAAATTCGATATTTTTGGGTCCCAGAAGCGATCTATACATCCCTACTCCGTGTTAGAGTATTTTCAACATACAGGCCCAAAACATGCTGAAAATCGATATTTTAGGTGCCCAAAGTCAATATGTGCATGCATCTTCTGTACTCGTTTATATCTCAAATTCAACCTCAAAACACATAAAAATTCGATATTTTGGGGTGCCAGAAGCGATCTGTACATGCCTACTCAGTGCTAGAAATTTTTCATAATATTGGCTCAAAACTTGCTAAAAATCAATATTTTAAGTGTCCAAAGTCGATATGTGCATGCATCTTCTGTACCCGTTTATACCTCAAATTCGGGATTAAAACACCTGAAAATTCGGTATTTCTGGGTCCTAGAAGCGATCTGTACATGCCTTCTCCTAGTTAGAATGTTTTCAAGATTCAGACCCAAAACATGCTCAAAATCGATATTTTAGGTGCCCAAAAATCATTATGTGCATGCATCTTCAGTACCTGTTAATATCTCAAATTCAGGGTTAAAAAACCCGAAAATTTCGATATTTTGGGGTTCCAGAAGCGATCTGTACATGCCTACTCCGTGTTAGAGTAATTTCAACATACATCCCTAAAACATGCTGAAAATCGATATTTTAGGTGCCCAAAGTCAATATGTGCATGCATCTTCTTTACCCGTTTATATCTCAAATTCAACCTCAAAACACACGAAAATTCGATATTTTGGGGTCCCAGAAGCGATCTGTTCATGCCTACTCAGTGCTAGAATATTTTCAAAATATAGGCCCAAAACATGCTAAAAATCGATATCTTAGGTGTCCAAAGTCGATATCTCAAATTCAGGCCCAAAACACCCGAAAATTCGATATTTTGGGGTCCCAAAAGCAATTTGTACATGCCGACTCCGTGTTAGAGTATTTTCAAAATACAGGCCCAAAACATACTGAAAATCGATCTTTTAGGTGCCCGCAAGTCGATATGTGCATGAATCTTCTGTACCCGTTTATATCTCAAATTGAGGCTCTAAACACCAAAAAATTTGATAGTTTGTGGTCCCAAAAGCGGTCTGTACATGCCTACTCAGAAACAGGCCCAAAACATGCTGAAAATCGATATTTTAGGTGACCAAAGTCAAAATGTTGATGCATCTTCTGCGCCCGTTTATATCCCAAATTCAACCTCAAAACACCCGAAAATTCGATATTTTTGGGTCCCAGAAGCGATCTGTACATGCCTACTCTGTCCTAGAATGTTTTCATAATATAGGCACAAAACATGCTAAAAATCGATATTTTAAGTGTTCAAAGTCGATATGTGCATGCATCTTCTGTACCCGTTTATATCTCAAATTCAGGCTAAAAACACCCGAAAATTCGGTATTTTTGGGTCCTAAAAGCGATCTGTACATGCCTAAATCCTAGTTGGAATGTTTTCAAGATACAGACCCAAAACTTGCTCAAAATCGATATTTTAGGTGTCCAAAAGTCGATATGTGCATGCATCTTCAGTACCCGTTTATATCTCAAATTCAGGCTCAAAACACCCGAAAATTCGATATTTTGAGGTCCCAGAAGTGATCTGTACATGCCTACTCTGTGTTAGAGTATTTCAAAATACAGGCCCAAAACATGCTAACAATCGATATTTTAGGTGCCCAAAGTCAATATGTGTATGCATCTTCTGCACCCGTTTATATCACAAATTCAACCTCAAAACACTCGAATAATCGATATTTTTGGGCCCCAGAAGTGATCTGTACATGCCTACTCAGTGCTAGAATGTTTTCAAAATATAGGCCTAAAATATGCTAAAAATCGATATTTTAAGTGTCCAAAGTCGATATGTGCATGCATCTTCTGTACCCGTTTATATCTCAAACTCAGGCTCAAAACACCCTAAAATACGGTATTTTTGCGTCCTAGAAGTAATCTGTACATGCCTACTCTGTGCTAGAATGTTTTCATAATATAGGCACAAAACATGCTAAAAATCGATATTTTAAGTGTCCAAAGTCGATATGTGCATGCATCTTCTGTACCCGTTTATATCTCAAATTTAACATCAAAACACACGAAAATTCGATATTTTGGGGTCCCAGAAGCGATCTGTACATGCTTACTCAGTGCTAGAATATTTTTAAAATATAGGCTCAAAACATGCTAAAAATCGATATTTTAGGTGCCCAAAGTCGATATCTCAAATTCAGGCCCAAAACACCCGAAAATTCGATATTTTGGGGTCCCAGAAGCGATCTGTACATGCCTACTCAGTGTTAGAGTATTTTCAAAATACAGGCCCAAAACATACTGAAAATCGATCTTTTAGGTGCCCAAAAGTCGATATGTGTATGCATCTTCTGAGCTTGTTTATATCCCAAATTCAACCTCAAACACCCGAAAATTCGATATTTTTGCGTCCCAGAAGCGATCTGTACATGCCTACTCTGTGCTAGAATGTTTTCATAATATAGGCACAAAACATGCTAAAAATCGATATTTTAAGTGTCCAAAGTCGATATGTGCATGCATCTTCTGTACCCGTTTATATCTCAAATTCAGGCTAAAAACACCCGAAAATTCGGTATTTTTGGGTCCTAAAAGCGATCTGTACATGCCTAAATCCTAGTTCGAATGTTTTCAAGATACAGACCTAAAACTTGCTCAAAATCGATATTTTAGGTGTCCAAAAGTCGATGTGTGCATGCATCTTCAGTACCCGTTTATATCTCAAATTCAGGCTCAAAACACACGAAAATTCGATATTTTGAGGTCCCAGAAGTGATCTGTACATGCCTACTCTGTGTTAGAGTATTTCAAAATACAGGCCCAAAACATGCTAACAATCGATATTTTAGGTGCCCAAAGTCAATATGTGTATGCATCTTCTGCACCCGTTTATATCACAAATTCAACCTCAAAACACTCGAATAATCGATATTTTTGGGCCCCAGAAGTGATCTGTACATGCCTACTCAGTGCTAGAATGTTTTCAAAATATAGGCCTAAAACATGCTAAAAATCGATATTTTAAGTGTCCAAAGTCGATATGTGCATGCATCTTCTGTACCCGTTTATATCTCAAACTCAGGCTCAAAACACCCTAAAATACGGTATTTTTGCGTCCTAGAAGTAATCTGTACATGCCTACTCTGTCCTAGAAAGTTTTCATAATATAGGCACAAAACATGCTAATAATCGATATTTTAAGTGTCCAAAGTCGATATGTGCATGCATCTTCTGTACCCGTTTATATCTCAAATTTAACATCAAAACACACGAAAATTCGATATTTTGGGGTCCCAGAAGCGATCTGTACATGCTTACTCAGTGCTAGAATATTTTCAAAATATAGGCTCAAAACTAGCTAAAAATCGATATTTTAGGTGCCCAAAGTCGATATCTCAAATTCAGGCCCAAAACACCCGAAAATTCGATATTTTGGGGTCCCAGAAGCGATCTGTACATGCCTACTCCGTGTTAGAGTATTTTCAAAATACAGGCCCAAAACATACTGAAAATCGATCTTTTAGGTGCCCAAAAGTCGATATGTGTATGCATCTTCTGAGCTTGTTTATATCCCAAATTCAACCTCAAACACCCGAAAATTCGATATTTTTGCGTCCCAGAAGCGATCTGTACATGCCTACTCTGTGCTAGAATGTTTTCATAATATAGGCACAAAACATGCTAAAAATCGATATATTAAGTGTCCAAAGTCGATATGTGCATGCATCTTCTGTACCCGTTTATATCTCAAATTTAACATCAAAACACCCGAAAATTCGATATTTTGAGGTCCCAGAAGTGATCTGTACATGCCTACTCTGTGTTAGAGTATTTCAAAATACAGGCCCAAAACATGCTAACAATCGATATTTTAGGTGCCCAAAGTCAATATGTGTATGCATCTTCTGCACCCGTTTATATCACAAATTCAACCTCAAAACACTCGAATAATCGATATTTTTGGGCCCCAGAAGTGATCTGTACATGCCTACTCAGTGCTAGAATGTTTTCAAAATATAGGCCTAAAACATGCTAAAAATCGATATTTTAAGTGTCCAAAGTCGATATGTGCATGCATCTTCTGTACCCGTTTATATCTCAAACTCAGGCTCAAAACACCCTAAAATACGGTATTTTTGCGTCCTAGAAGTAATCTGTACATGCCTACTCTGTCCTAGAAAGTTTTCATAATATAGGCACAAAACATGCTAATAATCGATATTTTAAGTGTCCAAAGTCGATATGTGCATGCATCTTCTGTACCCGTTTATATCTCAAATTTAACATCAAAACACACGAAAATTCGATATTTTGGGGTCCCAGAAGCGATCTGTACATGCTTACTCAGTGCTAGAATATTTTCAAAATATAGGCTCAAAACTAGCTAAAAATCGATATTTTAGGTGCCCAAAGTCGATATCTCAAATTCAGGCCCAAAACACCCGAAAATTCGATATTTTGGGGTCCCAGAAGCGATCTGTACATGCCTACTCCGTGTTAGAGTATTTTCAAAATACAGGCCAAAAACATACTGAAAATCGATCTTTTAGGTGCCCAAAAGTCGATATGTGTATGCATCTTCTGAGCTTGTTTATATCCCAAATTCAACCTCAAACACCCGAAAATTCGATATTTTTGCGTCCCAGAAGCGATCTGTACATGCCTACTCTGTGCTAGAATGTTTTCATAATATAGGCACAAAACATGCTAAAAATCGATATTTTAAGTGTCCAAAGTCGATATGTGCATGCACCTTTTGTACCCGTTTATATCTCAAATTTAACATCAAAACACCCGAAAATTCGATATTTTGAGGTCCCAGAAGTGATCTGTACATGCCTACTCTGTGTTAGAGTATTTCAAAATACAGGCCCAAAACATGCTAACAATCGATATTTTAGGTGCAAAAAGTCAATATGTGTATGCATCTTCTGCACCCGTTTATATAACAAATTCAACCTCAAAACACTCGAATAATCGATATTTTTGGGCACCAGAAGTGATCTGTACATGCCTACTCAGTGCTAGAATGTTTTCAAAATATAGGCCTAAAACATGCTAAAAATCGATATTTTAAGTGTCCAAAGTCGATATGTGCATGCATCTTCTGTACCCGTTTATATCTCAAACTCAGGCTCAAAACACCCTAAAATACGGTATTTTTGCGTCCTAGAAGTAATCTGTACATGCCTACTCTGTCCTAGAAAGTTTTCATAATATAGGCACAAAACATGCTAATAATCGATATTTTAAGTGTCCAAAGTCGATATGTGCATGCATCTTCTGTACCTGTTTATATCTCAAATTTAACATCAAAACACACGAAAATTCGATATTTTGGGGTCCCAGAAGCGATCTGTACATGCTTACTCAGTGCTAGAATATTTTCAAAATATAGGCTCAAAACTAGCTAAAAATCGATATTTTAGGTGCCCAAAGTCGATATCTCAAATTCAGGCCCAAAACACCCGAAAATTCGATATTTTGGGGTCCCAGAAGCGATCTGTACATGCCTACTCCGTGTTAGAGTATTTTCAAAATACAGGCCCAAAACATACTGAAAATCGATCTTTTAGGTGCCCAAAAGTCGATATGTGTATGCATCTTCTGAGCTTGTTTATATCCCAAATTCAACCTCAAACACCCGAAAATTCGATATTTTTGCGTCCCAGAAGCGATCTGTACATGCCTACTCTGTGCTAGAATGTTTTCATAATATAGGCACAAAACATGCTAAAAATCGATATTTTAAGTGTCCAAAACCGATATGTGCATGCATCTTCTGTACCCGTTTATATCTCAAATTCAGGCTAAAAACACCCGAAAATTCGGTATTTTTGGGTCCTAAAAGCGATCTGTACATGCCTAAATCCTAGTTCGAATGTTTTCAAGATACAGACCTAAAACTTGCTCAAAATCGATATTTTAGGTGTCCAAAAGTCGATGTGTGCATGCATCTTCAGTACCCGTTTATATCTCAAATTCAGGCTCAAAACACCCGAAAATTCGATATTTTGAGGTCCCAGAAGTGATCTGTACATGCCTACTCTGTGTTAGAGTATTTCAAAATACAGGCCCAAAACATGCTAACAATCGATATTTTAGGTGCCCAAAGTCAATATGTGTATGCATCTTCTGCACCCGTTTATATCACAAATTCAACCTCAAAACACTCGAATAATCGATATTTTTGGGCCCCAGAAGTGATCTGTACATGCCTACTCAGTGCTAGAATGTTTTCAAAATATAGGCCTAAAACATGCTAAAAATCGATATTTTAAGTGTCCAAAGTCGATATGTGCATGCATCTTCTGTACCCGTTTATATCTCAAACTCAGGCTCAAAACACCCTAAAATACGGTATTTTTGCGTCCTAGAAGTAATCTGTACATGCCTACTCTGTGCTAGAATGTTTTCATAATATAGGCACAAAACATGCTAAAAATCGATATTTTAAGTGTCCAAAGTCGATATGTGCATGCATCTTCTGTACCCGTTTATATCTCAAATTTAACATCAAAACACACGAAAATTCGATATTTTGGGGTCCCAGAAGCGATCTGTACATGCTTACTCAGTGCTAGAATATTTTCAAAAAATAGGTTCAAAACTAGCTAAAAATCGATATTTTAGGTGCCCAAAGTCGATATCTCAAATTCAGGCCCAAAACACCCGAAAATTCGATATTTTGGGGTCCCAGAAGCGATCTGTACATGCCTACTCCGTGTTAGAGTATTTTCAAAATACAGGCCCAAAACATACTGAAAATCGATCTTTTAGGTGCCCAAAAGTCGATATGTGTATGCATCTTCTGAGCCCGTTTATATCCCAAATTCAACCTCAAACACCCGAAAATTCGATATTTTTGCGTCCCAGAAGCGATCTGTACATGCTTACTCTGTGCTAGAATGTTTTCAAAATATAGGCTCAAAACATGCTAAAAATCGATATTTTAAGTGTCCAAAATCGATATGTCCGTGCATCTTCTGTTCCCGTTTATATCTCAAATTCAGGCTCAAAATACCCGAAAATTCGGTATTTTTGGGTCCTAGTTAGAATATTTTAAAGACACAGACCCAAAACATGCTCAAAATCGATATTTTAGGTGCCCAAAAGTCGATATGTGCATGCATCTTCAGTACCCGTTTATATCTCAAATTTAGGGTTAAAAACCCGAAAATTTCGATATTCTGGGGTTCCAGAAGCGATCTGTACATGCCTACTCCGTGTACGAGAATTTTCAACATACAGGCCTGTGATGATAAACTACTTTCTATAAACCATTAACTATGTTGTTATGACAAACTGTTCTCTGTGAATCACTGGCTGTTGTATGTGAGTTTGGCAACACTGTTTTAGGAGTTGACCTGAGAGTTGTCGGAGTTGGGGTGTTCCACTCCTCACTCATCGTCAGTTCTGACAGGTGTGTACTGTGTATAGACTTGGTAGTATTGTGGGTTTTCTTATAATGGTGTTTTGTGTTATTTTGTTATTATGTTATTGATGTTCACGTGTTAAGGTTTGGCTTTGTATCTTTTACAGTATGAAGATGTTTTATGTTGATTAAAGCCTACAAAATGGTTTGATGTGTATAACTTTTTACATCAAGGCTCAAAACATGCTGAAAATCGATATTTTAGGTGCCCAAAGTCAATATGTGCATGCATCTTCTGTACCCGTTTATATCTCAAATTGAGGCTCTAAACACCCAAAAATTCGATATTTTGGGGTCCCATAAGCGATCTGTACATGCCTACTTAAATACAGGCCCAAAACATGCTGAAAATCGATATTTTAGGTGCCCAAAGTCAAAATGTGGATGCATTATTTACTCCCGTTTATATCCCAAATTCAACCTCAAAACACCCGAAAATTCGATATTTTTGGGTCCCAGAAGCGATCTGTACATGCCTACTCTGTGCTAGAATGTTTTCATAATATAGGCACAAAACATGCTAAAAATCGATATTTTAAGTGTCCAAAGTCGATATGTGCATGCATCTTCTGTACCCGTTTATATCTCAAACTCAGGCTAAAAACACCCTAAAATACGGTATTTTTGCGTCCTAGAAGCGATCTGTACATGCCTACTCCTAGTTAGAATGTTTTCAAGATACAGACCCAAAACATGCTCAAAATCGATATTTTAGATGCCTAAAAGTCGATATGTGCATGCATCTTCAGTACCCGTTTATATCTCAAATTCAGGTTTAAAACACCCGAAAATTTGATTTTTTGGGGTCCCAGAAGCTATCTGTAAATGCCTACTCCGTGTAGAGTATTTTCAAAATACAGGCCCAAAACATACTGAAAATCGATCTTTTAGGTGCCCAAAAGTCGATATGTGCATGCATCTCCTGTACCGGTTTATATCTCAAATTCAGGCTACAAACACCCAAAAATTCGATATTTTGAGGTCCCAGAAGCGATCCGTACATGCCTACTCTGTGCTAGAATGTTTTCAAAATATAGGCTCAAAACATGCTAAAAATCGGTATTTTAAGTGTCCAAAGTCGATATGTGCATTCATCTTCGTTACCCGTTTATATCTCAAATTCAGGCTCAAAACACTCGAAAAATCTTTATTTTTGGGTCCTACAAGCGATCTGTACATGCCTACTCCTAGTTAGAATGTTTTCAAGATACAGACCCAAAACATGCTCAAAATCGATATTTTAGGTGCCCAAAAGTCGATATGTACATGCATCTTCAGAACCCGTTTATATCTCAAATTCAGGCTCCAAACACCCGAAAATTCGATATTTTGGGGTCCCAGAAGCGATCTGTACATGCCTTCTCCGTGTTAGAGTATTTTCAAATTACAGGCCCAAAACATGCTGAAAATCGATATTTTAGGTGCACAAAGTCAATATGTGCATGCATCTTCTGTACCCGTTTATATCTCAAATTCAGGCTACAAACACCCAAAAATTCGATATTTTGGAGTCCCAAAAGCGATCTGTACATGCCTACTCAGATACAGGCCAAAAACATGTTGAAAATTGATATTTTAGGTGCCCAAAGTCAATATGTGCATGCATCTTCTGTACCCGTTTATATCTCAAATTCAGGCTCAAAACACCCGAAAATTCGATATTTGGGGTCTCATAAGCGATCTGTACCTGCCTACTCAGTGCTAGAATATTTTCAAAACATAGTCTCAAAACATGCTAAAAATCGATATTTTATGTGCCCAAAGTCTATATCTCAAATTCAGGCCCAAAACACCCGAAAATTCGATATTTTAAGGTCCCAGAAGCGATCTGTAAATGCCTACTCTGTGTAAGAGTATTTTCAAAATACAGGCCCAAAACATACTGAAAATCGATCTTTTAGGTGCCCAAAAGTCGATATGTGAATGCATCTTCTATACCCGTTTATATCTCAAATTCAGGCTACAAACACCCGAAAATTCGATATTTTGGGGTCCCAGAAGCGATCTGTACATGCCTACTAAGATACAGGCCCAAAACATGTTGAAAAGTAATATATTAGGTGCCAAAATTCAATATGTGTATGCATCTTCTGCACCCGTTTATATCCCAAATTCAACCTCAAAACACCCAAAAATTCGATATTTTTGGGTCTCAGAAACGATCTGTACATGCCTACTCAGTGCTAGAATGTTTTCAAAATATAGGCTCAAAACATGCTAAAAATCGATATTTTAGGTGCCCATAGTCGATATCTCAAATTCAGGCCCAAAACTCCCGAAAATTCGATATTTTGGGGTCCCAGAAGCGATCTGTACATGCCTACTCCGTTTTAGAGTATTTTCAAAATACAGGCCCAAAACAAATTGAAAATCGATCTTTTAGGTGCTCAAAAGTCGATATGTGTATGCATCTTCTGTACCCGTTTATATCCCAAATTCAGGCTCAGAACACCCGAAAGTTCGATATTTTGGGGTCCCATAAGCGATATGTACATGCCTACTCCTTGCTAGAATAATTTCAAGATACAGACCCAAAACATGCTCAAAATCGATATTTAAGGTGCAAAAGGTCGATATGTGCATGCATCTCCAGTACCCGTTTACATCCCAAATTTAGGCTCAAATCACCCAAAAATTCGATATTTTTGGGCCCCAGAAGCAATCTGTACATGCCTACTCAATGTTAGACAATTTTTAAATTACATGCACAAAAACAAGTTGAAAATCGATATTTTAGGTGCCCAAAATCGATATGTGCATGCATCTTCTGTAACCGTTTATATCTCAAATTTAGTCTCAAAACTCTAAAAAATTCGATATTTTTGGGTCCCAGATGCAATATGTACATGCATAGTCAGTGCTAAAATATTTTCAAAATACAGTCCCAGAACAAGCTGAAAATCGATATTTTAAGTGCCCAAGTCAATAGGTGCATGCATCTTCTGTACCCGTTTATATCCCATATTCAGGCTCATGACACCCGAAAATTCGATATTTTTGGGTTCTAGAAGCGATCTGTACATGCCTACTCCTTGCTAGAATGTTTTCAAAATACAGACCCAAAACATGCTCAAAATCGATATTTTAGGTGCCCAAAGTCAATATGTGCATGCATCTTCTGTACCCGTTTATATCTCAAATTCAGGCTCAAAACACCCGAAAATTCAATATTTTTGGGTCCCAGAAGCGATCTGTACATGGCTACTCCTTGCTAAATTGTTTTAAAGATACAGACCCAAAACATGCGTAAAATCGATATTTTAAGGTGCAAAAAGTTGATATGTGCATGCATCTTCAGTACCCGTTTATATCCCAAATTCAAGCTCAAAACACCCGAAAATTCGATATTTTTGGGTCCAAGAAGCGATCTGTACATGCCTACTCAGTGCTAGAATGTTTTCAAATTACAGGCACAAAAACAAGTTGAAAATCGATATTTTACGTGACCAAAATCGATATGTGAATGCATTTTCTGTACCCGTTTATATCTCAAATTCAGGCTCAAAACACCCAAAAAAAAGATATTTTTGGGTCAAAGATGCGATCTGTACATGCATACTCAGTGCTAGAATACTTTCAAAATATAGGCCCAAAACATGCTGAAATTCGATATTTTAGTTGCAAAAAGTCGATATGTGCATGCATATTTTGTACTTATTTATATTCCAAATTTAGGCTCAAAACACCCGAAAATTCGATATTTTTGGGTCCCAGAAGCTAGCTGTACATGTCTACTCACTCTAAGAATAATTTCAAAATATAGGCCCAAAGCATACTAAAAATCGATATTTTTTGTGCCCAAAGTCGATATGTGCATGCGTTTTCTGTACCCGTTTATATCACAAATTCTGGCTCAAAATACCCGAAAATTCGATATTTTTGGTTCCCAGAAGCGATCTATACATGCATATTCAGCAATAGAATATTTTCAAAATACAGGCCCATCAAATGCCGAAATTCGATATTTTAGGTACCCAAAGTCGATATGTGCATGCATCTTCTGTACTCGTTTATATCCCAAATTCATGCTCAAAACACCCGAAAATTCGATATTTTTTGGTCCCGAAAGCGATCTGTAAATGCCTACTCAGTGCTAGAATATTTTCAAAATATAAGCCGAAAACATGCTAAAAATCGATATTTGTTGTTCAAAAAGTCATTCATGGGGTGGTGGGTGTGTGGGTGTCAGTACAGTGCGTGGATAGTAAATATCAACAGTCATTCATGAGATGGTGGGTGTGTTGGTGTCATTGCAGTGCTCGGACTGTAAATATCAACAGTCATTCATGGGGTGGTTTGTGTCATTACAGTGCTTGGACTGTAAATATAAACAGTCATTCATGGGGTGGTGGGTGTGTGGGTGTCATTAAAGTGCTTGGACTGTATATATCAACAGTCATTCATGGGGTGGTGGGTGTGTGGGTGTCATTACAGTGCTTGGACAGTAAATATCAACAGTCATTCATGAGATGGTGGGTGTGTTGGTGTCATTACACTGCTCGGACTGTAAATATCAACAGTCATTCATGGGCTGGTTAGTCTGTGGGTGTTATTACAATGCTTTGACTGAAAATATCAACAGTCATTTATGGGGTGGTGGGTGTCATTATAGTGCTTGGAGTGTACATATCAACAGTCATTCATGGGGTCGTGGGTGTGTGGGTGTTATTACAGTGCTTGGAGTGTAAATATCAACCATCATTCATGGGGTGGTGGGTGTCATTACAGTGTTTGTACTGTAAATATCAAGAGTCATTAATGCGGTGGTCGGTGTGTGGGTTTCATTACAGTGCTTGGACTGTAAATATCAACAGTCATTTAAGGGGTGGTGGGTGTGTGGGTATCATTACAGAGCTTGGACTGTAAATATCAACAGTCATTCATGGGGTGGTGGGTGTTATTACAGTGCTTGGATTTTAAATATCAACAGTCATTAACCCTTAAATGCTTATTGACCAAATATCACGTCACCGCGAATTTAGGCCTTGAAGCCAATTGACGTAATATTTAGCCGGTAGAAAAAAAACTGCTTGGGCTATATCCAGCCACTTCATTGGTAACACTGGTTAGGTTGGGCCTTCAATGAGTGGTGTGAGAGGGAAATGGTTCACTCGTCATATATACGCAATGAAAATACGCTCGCTCACGTTTTCTAATTTTAGGGTTTTTTTAGGGGTAACTACTTTATTACTCATGGTGCTGCTGTACGCAAACCAGTGGACCTAGAAAATTTTAGTTTACAGATTCTGGTGTGTAAAATCAAGCTCTACAAATCTGTAATAACAAAATTTACCTAAACGAAACTTTAAAAATCACCCTGTTTTTGCTGTTCACGCTCCAGTAGCGGTAGGGGGATTGCGGTTCTTAGGGGTTAATGTGGTGGTGGGTGTGTGGGTGTCATTACAGTACTTGGACTATAAATATCAACTATCATTTATGGGGTGGTAGGTGTGTGGGTGTCATTAGAGTGCTTAGACTGTAAATATCAACATGCATTCATGGGGTGGTGGGTGTGTGGGTGTCATAACAGTGCTTAGACTGTAAATATCAACAGTCATTCATGGGATATTGTGTGTGTGAGTATCATTACAGTGCTTGGACTGTAAATATCAATAGTCATTCAAAGGGTGGTGGGTGTGTGGATGTCATTACAATGCTTGGACTGCAAATATCAACAGTCATTTATGGGATGGTAAGTATGTGGGTGTCATTACAGTGCTTGGACTGTTAATATTAACAGACATTCATGGGGTGGTGGGTGTGTGGGTATCATTACAATGCTTGGACTGTAAATATCAACAGTCATTTATGGGGTGGGTGGTGTGTGGGTGTCATTACAGTGCTTGGACTGTAAATATCAACAGTTATTCATTGGGTGGTGGGTGTGTGGGTGTCATTACAGTGCTTGGACTATAAATATCAATGGTCATTATATGGGTGGAAGGTGTGTGGGTGTCATTACAGTAATTGAACCGTAAATATCAAACGTCATTCATGGGGTGGATGGTATGTGAGTGTCATTACAGTGCTTGAACTGTAAATATCAACAGTCATTTATTGGTTGGTGGGTGTGTGGGTGTCATTACAGTGCTTAGAGTGTAAATATTAACAGTCAATCATGGGGTGGTCAGTGTGTGGGTGTCAATACAGTGCTTGGATTGTAAATATCAACAATCATTCATGGGGTGGTGGGTGTGTGGGTGTCATTACAGTGCTTGGATTGTAAATATCAACAGTCATTCATGGGGTGATGGGTGTCTGGGTGTCATTACAGTACTTGGACTGTAAATATCAACTGTTATTCATGGTGTGTGTGGGTGCTATTACAGAGTTTGGAGTGTAAATATCAAGTCATTCATAGGTTGGTGGGAGTGTGTGTCATTACAGTGATTGGACTGTAAATATCAACAGTCATTCAGGGGGTGGTGTGTGTGTAGGTGTAATTACAGTGCTTGGAGTGTAAATATCAAGTCATTTATGGGGTGGTGGGTGTCATTACAGTGCCTTGACTGTAAATATCAACAGTCATTCATGGGGTGATGGATGTGTGGGTGTCGTTACAGTGCTTGGACTGTAAATATCAACAGTCATTAATGGGGTGGTAGGTGTCATTACAGTGCTTGGACTGTAAATATCAACTGTCATTCATGGGAAGGTGGGTGTGTGGGTATCATTACAGTGATTGGACTGTAAATATCAACAGTCATTCATGGGGTGGTCGGTGTGTGGGTGATATTACAGTGCTTGGATTATAAATATTAACCATCATTCATGGGGTTGTGGTTTTGTGGGTGTCATTACAGTGCTTTGACTGTAAATATCAACAGTCATTCATGGGGTGGTGGGTTGTTTGTGTCATTACAGTGCTTGGATTGTAATTATTAACAGTCATTCATTGGGTTTTGGGTGTGTGGGTGTAATTACAGTGCTTGGACTTTAAATACCAACAGTCATTCATGGGTTGATGTGTGTGTGTGTCATTACAGTGCTTGGACTGTAAATATCAACTGTCATTCATGGGGTGTGTCGGTAACATTACAGTGCTTGTACTGTAAATATCAACAGTCATTCATGGGTTGGTGGGTGTGTTTGCCATTACAGTGCTTGGACTGTAAATATCAACAGTCATTCATAGGGTGGTGGGTGTTTTTGTGTCATTACAGTGCTTGGACTGTTAATATATATCAATTATTTCGTGTATGTCTCCATACCTCGTCCTTCCCAGCCGCCTGGAAAGAAGCCAATGTACAACCAATTCCTAAAAAAGGAGCTACCGCAAATCAATCAAATTACAGACCAATTGCCATCACGTCTACTCTCGGTAAAATATTTGAAATAGTTCTTAACAATCAATTTGTAAAGCACCTTGAGAAAAATCATCTGCTAAATGATAAGCAATATGGCTTTAGACAGAGACGATCTACTGTGGACCTGCTCTGTTATTTCACAGATAACATATTCCAATCAACTGATAAATATGGAGAGACTCACACAATTTGCCATGATATATCTAAAGCCTTTGACAGAGTATGGCACAGATCATTACTGTCTAAGCTTCCACATTATGGCCTTCAATCTTTTGTTCCCCTAATTAATTCATATCTTAGCAACAGAAAATTACGTGTGATGGTAGATGGTCTGTATTCCGACTTTCATCCCATTAATGCTGGTGTTCCTCAAGGAACGGTCTTGGCTCCAACTTTGTTCCTCATTCATATTAATGATCTTTTGTCAGTTACTCAGAATTCAATTCACTCCTCTGCTGATGATTCAACTATTCACAGTTCCTTCTCATTTAATGATAGTTTTACTCAACACAATATTTTAGAATACAAACTTGCCACTTCAATTTCATTAAATGAAGACTTAATGAAGATCTTTGAATGGGGACAAAACAACCTAGTTTCTTTCAATGCAAATAAAACTAAATACATCCCGTTCTCAAATAGATCAGATAATCAAGATTCTCACATTATTTTCAATATTACAAATATCCCCAAGTCCCACAGCATTGATCTCCTTGGTGTAACTTTAAATGAAAACCTCAGTTGGACTCCCTATGTAAAATCCATTGCCAAAACTGCATCTAGGAAGATGGGACTTTTATACAGAGCTTGTAATTATTTGACTGACGAGCAGTTAGCACCAATATATAAGAGTCATGTGCGTTCCCAGATGGAATATTGTTCACCTCTGTGGGCTGGTTGTGGATCGGTGGTGTTAAGACAATTAGATAAAATTCAAAACAGAGCTATGATCACTAATAAATTCCCTCCCTTATCAGTATGTAGAAATGTTTCTTTCCTTGCACTATTTTATAGATACTTTTATAAGAAATGTTCGGATGAACTTGCCCTGATTATACCACCCCTTCGCGTCTTCCCATGGAGGACTAGGGCAGCTGAGAATGCGCATGAGTTCACACTGACTCCTCCACGTTGCAGGACAACTGCTTACAAAAATCATTTACTCCCCGTACTACTTCCCTGTGGAATTCTCTACCAAGGGAATGTTTTCCAGCAAGTTATAACCCCCAGCAATTTAAATCCAGTTGTTTTAAATATTTTATGAGTGGAGGATGCCAATAGGCAAATGGAACCATTTATTTATTTGTTTTTTCCTTTCCTCCACTCACTATATGTAAAAAAAAAAAAAAAAAAAAAAATCAATCATTCATGGGGTGGTGGGTGTGTAGGTGTCATTACAGTGCTTGGACTGTAAATATCAACCATTATTCATAGGGTGGTGGGTGTCATTACAGTGCTTTGACTGTAAATGTCGACAGTTATTCATGGGGTGGTGAGTGTCATTACAGTGCTTGGACTGTACATATCAACAGTCATTCATGGGGTGGTGGGTGTGTGGGTATCATTACATTGCTTGGACTGTAACTATCAACAGTCATTCATGGGTAGGTGGGTGTGTTGGTGTCATTACAGTGTTTGGACAGTAAATATTAACAGTCATTTATGGGGTGGTGGGTGTGTCGGTGTCTTTACGGTGCTTGGACTGTAAATATCAACAGTTATTCATTGGGTGGTGGGTGTGCGGGTGTCATTACATTGCTTTGACTGTAAATATCAACAAGCATTCATGGGGTTGATGGTGTGTGAGTGTCATTACAGTGCTTGGACGCTCAATATCAGCAGTCATTCATAGGGTGGTTGGTGTGTGGGTCACATTACAGTGCATGGAATGTAAATATCAACAGTTATTTATGGGTTGGTGGATGTGTGGGTGTCATTACGGTGCTTAGACTGTAAATATCAACAGTCAATCATGGGGTGGTCAGTGTGTGGGTCTCAATACAGTGCTTGGATTGTAAATATCAACAGTCATTCATGGGGTGGTAGGTGTGTGGGTGTCATTAAAGTGCTTGGATTGTAAATATCAACGGCCCTAATTCATGGGTTGGTGGGTGTCTGAGTGTCATTACAGTGCTTGGACTGTAAATATCAACTATCATTCAAGGTGTGTGTGGGTGCTATTACAGAGTTTGGAGTGTAAATATCAACAGTCATTCAAGGGGTGGTGGGTGTGTGGGTGATATTACAGTGCTTGGACTATAAATATTAACCATCATTTATGGGGTGGTGGTTGTGTGAGTGTCATTACAGTGATTGGACTGTAAATATCAACTGTCAATCATGAGGTGTGTCGGTGACATTACAGTGCTTGTACTGTAAATATCAACAGACATTCATGGGTTGATGTGTGTGTGTGTCATTACAGTGCTTGGACTGTAAATATCAAATGTCATTCATGGGGTGTGTCGGTGACATTACAGTGCTTGTACTGTAAATATCAACAGTCATTCATGAGTTGGTAGGTGTGTTTGTCATTACAGTGTTTAGACTGTAAATATCAACAGTCATTCATAGGGTGGAGGGTGTTTGTGTGTCATTACAGTGCTTGGACTGTTAATATATATCAACAGTCATTCATGGGGTGGTGGGTTTGTAGGTGTCATTACAGTGCTTGGACTGTAAATATCAACCATCATTCATGGGATGGTGGGTGTCATTACAGTGCTTTGACTGTAAATATCAACAGTCATTCATGGGGTGGTGAGTGTCATTACAGTGCTTGGACTGTATATATCAACAGTTATTCATGGGGTTGTTGGTGTGTGGGTGTCATTACATTGCTTGGACTGAAATTATCAACAGTCATTCATGGGGTGGTGGGTGTGTGGGTGTCATTACAGTGCTTGGACTGTAAATATCAACTGTCACTCATGGTGTGTGTGGGTGCTATTACAGAGTTTGGAGTGTAAATATCAACAGTCATTCAAAGGTTGGTTGGAGTGTGTCATTACAGTGCTTGGACTGTAAATATAAACTGTCATTCATGGTGTGTGTGGGTGCTATTACAGAGCTTGGACTGTAAATATCAACAGTCATTTATAGGTTGGTGGAGGTGTGTGTCATTAAAGTGCCTATACTGTAAATATCAACAATCATTCGTGGGGTGGTTGGTGTGTTGGTGTAATTACAGATCTTGAACTGTAAATATCAAGTCATTCACGGGGTAGTGGATGTATGGGTGTCAGTACTGTGCTTGGACTGTTAATATCAACAGTCATTCATGGGGTGGTGGGTGTATGGGTGTCATGACATTGCTTGGACTGTAAATATAAACAGTCATTCATGGGGTGGTGGGTTTGTGGGTTTCATTAAAGTGCTAGGACTGTAAATATCAAAAGTCATTCATGGCATGATTGGTGTGTGGGTGTCATTACAGTGATTTAACTGTAAGTATCAACAGTCATCCATGGGGTGGTGTGTGTGTGGGTTTCATTTCAGTGCTTTTACTGTAAATATCAACAGTCATTCATGAGGAGGGAAGTGTCATTGCAGAGCTTGGACTGTAAATATCAAGTCATTCATGGGCTGGTGGGTGTGTGGGTGTCATTACAGTACTTGGACAGTAAATATCAATAGTCATTCATAGAGTGGTGGGTGTGTGGGTGTCATTACAGTGCTTGGAATGTAAATATCAACAGTCATTCATGGGGTGGTGGGTGTGTGGGTGTCATTACAGTGCATGGAGTGTAAATATCAACCGTCTTTCATGGGGTAGTGGGTGTTTGGGTGTCATTATATTGCTTGGACTGTAAATATCAACAGCCATTCATGGGGTGGTGGGTGTGTGGGTGTCATTACCGTAACTGGACTGTAAATATCAACATACATAATGGGGTGGTGGGTGTGTGGGTGTCATTATAGTGCTTTGTCTGTAAATATCAACAGTAATTCATTTAGTGGTTCGTGTAGGGGTGTCATTACAGTGCTTGGACTGTGATTATCAACCATCATTCAAGGGGTGCTGGGTGTGTGGGTGTCATTACAGTGCTTGGAGTGTAAATATCAACAGTTATTTATGGGATGGTGGGTGTGTGTGTCATTAAAGTGCTTGGACTTTAAATATCAACATTCATTCATTTAGTGGTAAGTGTAGGGTTGTCATTACAGAGCTTGGACTGTGAATATCAACCATCATTCATGGGATGGTGGGTGTGTAGTGTCATTACAGTACTTGGACAGTAAATATCAATAGTCATTCATAGAGTGGTGGGTGTGTTGATGTCATTACAGTGCTTTAACTGTAAGTATTAACAGTCATTCATGGGGTGGTGTGTATGTGGGTTTCATTTCAGTGCTTTAACTGTAAATATCAACAGTCATTCATGGGGAGGGGAGTGTCATTGAAGTGCTTGGATTGTAAATATCAAGTCATTCATGGGGTGGTGGGTGTGTGGGTGTCATTACAATACTTGGACAGAAAATATCAATAGTCATTCATGGAGTGGTGGGTGTGTGGGTGTCATTACAGTGCTTGGACTGTAAATATCAACAGTCATTCATTGGGTGGTGGGTGTGTGTGTGTCACTACAGTGCGTAGAGTGTAAATATCAACCATCTTTCATGGGGTAGTGGGTATTTGGGTGTCATTATATTGCTTGGACTGTAAATATCAACAGCCATTCATGGGGTGGTGGGTGTGTGGGTGTCATTACAGTGTTTGGACTGTAAATATCAACAGACATTCATGGGGTGGTGGGTGTGTGGGTGTCATTACAGTGCTTGGTCTGTAAATATCAACAGTCATTTATATAGTTTTTAGTGTAGGGGTGTCATTACAGTGCTTGGACTGTGATTATCAACCGTCATTCATGGGGTGCTGGGTGTGTGGGTGTCATTACAGTGCTTGGAGTGTAAATATCAACAGTTATTCATTGGGTGTTGGGTGTGTGGCTGTCATTACAGTGCTTGGACTATAAATATCATTGGTCATTAATGGGGTGGTGGATGTGTGGGTGTCATTACAGTGCTTGGACTGTAAATATCAACAGTCATTCATGGGGTGGATGGTGTGTGAGTGTCATTACAGTGCTTGGTCTGTAAATATAAACAGTCATTCATGGGGTGGTTAGTGTGTGGGTCTCAGTACAGTGCATGGAATGTAAATATCAACAGTCATTTATGGGTTGGTGGGTGTGTTGGTGTATTACAGTGCTTAGACTGTAAATATCAACAGTCAATCATGGGGTGGTCAGTGTGTGGGTGTCATTATAGTGCTTGGATTGTAAATATCAACTGTCATTCATGGTGTGTGTGGGTGCTATTACAGAGATTGGAGTGTAAATATCAACAGTCATTCATAGGTTGGGTGGAATGTGTGTCATTACAGTGCTTGGACTGTAAATATTAACAGTCATTCAAGGGGTGGTGGATTTGTAGGTGTAATTACAGTGCTTGGAGTGTAAACATCAAGTCATTCATGTGGTGGTGGGTGTCATTACAGTGCTTTGACTGTAAATATCAACAGTCAATCATGGGGTGATGGATGTTTGGGTATCATTACAGTGCTTGGACTGTAAATATCAACAGTCATTAATGGGGTGGTTGGTTTAATTATAGTGCTTGGACTGTAAATATCAACAGTCATTCATGGAAAGGTGGGGTTGTAGGTGTCAGTACAGTGATTGGACTGTAAATATTAACAGTCATTTATAGGGTGGTGGGTGTTTGAGTGATATTACAGTGCTTGGACTGAAAATATCAACAGTCATTCATGGGTTGATGGGTGTGTCGGTGTCATTACAATGCTTAGACTGTAAATATCAACAATCATTCATTGGGTGGTGGGTGTGTGGGTGTCATTACAGTGCTTGGACTGTAGATATCAACTGTCATTAATGGGGTGTGTCGGTGACATTACAGTGTTTGTACTGCAAATATCAACAGTCATTCATGGGTTGGTGTGTGAGTGTATCATTACAGTGCTTGGACTGTAAATTTCAACTGTCATTCATGGGGTGTGTCGGTGACATTACAGTGCTTGTACTGTAAATATCAACCGTCATTCATAGGTTGGTTGGTGTGTGTGTCATTACAGTGCTTGGACTGAAAATATCAACAGTCATTCATGGGGTGGTGGGTGTTTGTGTGTCATTACAGTGCTTGGACTGTTAATATATATCAACAGTCATTCAAGGGGTGGTGGGTGTGTAGGTGTCATTACAGTGCTTGGACTGTTAATATCAACCATCATTCATGGAGTGTTATGTGTCATTACAGTGCTTTGACTGTAAATATCCACAGTCATTCATGGGGTTGTGAGTGTCATTACAGTGCTTGGACTGTATATATCAACAGTCATTCATGGGGTGATGGGTGTGTGGGTGTCATTACATTGCTTGGACTGTAACTATTAACAGTCATTCATGGGGTGGTGGGTGTGTGGGGTTCATTACAGTGTTTGGACTGTAAATATTAACAGTTATTAATGGGGTGGTGTGTGTGTGGGTGTCTTTACAGTACTTGGACTGTATATACCAACAATCAATTATTGGGTGGTGGGTGTACGGGTGTCATTACAGTGATTGGACTGTAAATATCAACAGTTATTCATTGAGTATTAGGTGTGTGGGTGTCATTTGAGGGCTTGGACTGTAAATATCAACTGTCATTGATGGGGTGGTGGGTGTATGGGTGTCATTACAATGCTTGACCTGTAAATATCAACTATCATACATGGGTTTGGGGGTGTGTGGGTGTCATTACAGTGCTTGGACTGTAAATATCAACAATCATTCATTAAGTGGTGGGTGTGTGGAAGTCATTAAAATGCTTGTACTATAATTATCAATGGTCATTAATGGGGTGTTGGGTGTGTGGGTGTCATTACAATGCTTGGATTGAAAATATCAACTGTCATTTATGGGGTGTTGGGTGTTTGGGTGTCATTACAGTGCTTGGACTGTAAATATTAACAGACATTTATAGGGCGGATGGTGTGTGAGTGTCATTACCGTGTTTGGACTGTAAATATCAACAGTTATTCATGGGGTGGTTGGTGTGTAGGTCTCATTACATTGCTTGGAATGTAAATATCAACAGTCAGTCATGGAGTGGATGGTGTGTGAGTGTCGTTACAGTGCTTAGACTGTAAATATCACCAGTCATTCATGAGGGGGTCAGGGTGTGGGTGTCATTGCAGTGCTTGGACTGTAAATATCAACTGTCATTCATGGTCTGTGTGGGTGCTATTACAGAGCTTGGACTGTAAATATCAACAGTCATTCATAGGTTGGTGGGGGTGTGTCATTACAGTGCCTGGACTGTAAATATCAACAGTCATTTATCGGGTGGTGGGTGTATGGGTGTCATTACATTGCTTGGATTATAAATATCAACCGCCATTTATGGGGTGGTGGGTGTGTAGGTGTCATTACAGTGCTTGGACTGTTAATATCAACAGTCATTCATAGGGTGGTGGGTGTGTGAGTGTCATTACAGAGCTTGGACTGTAAATATCAACAGTCATTCATGGGTTGGTGGGTGTGTGGATGTCATTACAGTGCTTGGACTGTAAATATCAACAGTCATTCTTGGGGTTGTGGGTGTGTGGGTGTCATTACAGTGCTTGGACTGTAAATATCAACAGTTATTTAAGGGGTGGTGGGTGTGTGGTTGTCATTACAGTGTTTTGATTGTAATTATCAACAGTCATTCATAGGGTGGTGTGTGTCATTACAGTGCTTGGACTGTAAATATCAACAGTATTAATGGGGTGGTGGTTGTGTGGGTGTCATTACAGTGCTTGGACTGTAAATATCAACCATAATTAATGGAGTGGTGGGTGTGAGGGTGTCATTACAGTGATTGGACTGTAGATATCAACAGTCAATCATGGGGTGGTGGGTGTATGGGTGTCATTACAGAGCTTGGACTGTAAATATCAACAGTCATTCATGGAGTGGTGGGTGTGTGGGTGTCATTACAGTGCTTGGACTTTAAATATCAACAGTCATTTTTGGGGTGGTGGGTGTGTGGGTGTCATTACAGTGCTCAGACTGTAAATGTTAACAGTCATTCATGGGATTGTAGGTGTGTAGATGTCATTACAGTGCCTGGACTGAAAATATTAAGTCATTTATGGGGTGGTGGGTGTGTGGGTGTCATTACGGTACTTGGACTATAAATATCAACCGTCATTTATGGGGTTGTGGGAGTGTGGTTGTCATTACAGTGCTTGGACTGTAAATCTCAACAGTCATTCATAGGGTGGTGGGTGTGTGAGTGTTATTACAGTGCTTGGACTGTAAATATCTACAGTCATTCATAGGGTGATGGGTGTCATTAGATTGCTTGGACAGTAAATATCAACAGTTATTTATGGGGTGGTGGGTGTGTGGGTGTCAATACAGTGCTTTGAATGTAAATATCAACAGTCATTCATTGGGTGGTTGGTGTGTGGGTGTCATTATGGTGATCGAACTGTAAATATCAACAGTCAATTATGGGGTGGTTGGTGTTTGGGTGTCATTACAGTGCTTGGACTATGAATATCAACAGTCAATTATAAGATGGTGGTTGTCGGGGAGTCATTACGGTGCTTGGACTGTGAATATCAACAGTCATTCATGGGGTGGTTGGTGTGTGGGTGTCATTACAGTGCTTGGACTGTAAATATCAACAGTCATTTATAGTTTGGTGAGTGTGTGAGTGTATTACAGTGCTTTGACTGTAAATATCAACAGTCATTCAGAGGGTGGTGGGTGTCATTAAAGTGCTTGGACTGTAAATATTAACAGTAATTCATGGGGTAGTGGGTGTGTGGATGTCATTACAGTGCTTGGACTGAAAATATCAACAGTCATTTATATGGTGGTGGGTGTGTCAGTGTCATTACATTGCTTGGACTATAAATATCTACCATCATTTATGGGGTGGTGGGTGCGTGGGTGTCATTACAGTGCTTGGACTGTAAACATCAACAGTCATTCATAGGGTGGTGGGTGTGTGAGTGTCATTACAGAGCTTGGACTGTAAATATCAACAGTCATTCATGGGGTGGTGGGTGTGTGGATGTCATTAAAGTGCTTGGACTGTAAATATCAACAGTCAATCATGGGGTAGTGGGTGTGTGGGTGTCATTACAGTGCTTGGACTGTAAATATCAACAGTCATTCATGGGGTGGTTGTGTATGGGTGTTGTTACAGTGATTTGATTGTAAATATCTACAGTCATTCATAGGGTGGTGGGTATCATTAGAGTGCTTGGACTGTAAATATCAACAGTCATTCATGGGGTTGTGGGTGTGTGGGTGTCATTGCAGTGCTTGGACTGTAAATATCAACTATAATTCATGGGGTCATGGGTGTTTAGGTGTCATTACATTGCTTTGACTGTAAATATCAACAGTCATTTATTGGGTGATGGGTGGCATTACAGTGCTTGGACTGTAAATATCAACAGTCATTCATAGGGTGATAGGTGTGTGGGTGTCATTACAGTGCTTGGACGGTAAATATCAACAGTCATTTATAGGGTGGTGGGTGTTTGGGTGTCATTACATTGCTTGAACTGTAAATATCAACAGTCAATCATGGGGTGGTGGTTGTGTGGGTGTCTATACAGTGCTTGGACTGTAAATATCAACAGTCATTCATAGGGTGGTGGGTGTGTAAGTGTTATTACAGAGCTTGGACTGTAAATATCAACAGTCATTAATGGAGTGGTGGGTGTGTGGGTGTCATTACAGTGCTTGGACTATGAATATCAACAGTCATTCTTGGGGTGGTGGTTGTGTGGGTGTCATTACAGTGCTTAGACTGTAAATATCAACAGTCATTTATGGGTGGGTGGGTGTGAGTGTGTCATTACAGTGCTTGGACTGTAAATATCAAGAGTCATTCATTGGGTGGTGAGTGTGTGGGTGTCATTACAGTTTTTGGACTGTAAATATCAACCATCATATATTGGGTGGTGGGTGAGTGGGTGTCATTACAGTGCTTGGACTGTGAATATCAACAGTCATTCATGGGGTGGTGAGTGTGTGGGTGTTATTACAGTGCTTTGACTGTAAATATCAACAGTCTTTAAGAGGGTGGTAGGTGTCATTAGAGTGCATGGACTGTAAATATTAACAGTCATTCATGTGGCAGTGGGTGTGTGGATGTCATTACAGTGCTTGGACTTAAAATATCAACAGTCATTTATGGGGTGGTGGGTGTGTGGGTGTCATTACATTGCTAGGACTATAAATATCAACCGTCATTTATGGGGTGGTGGGTGTGTGTGTGTCATTACAGTGCTTGGACTGTAAATATCAACAATCATTTATAGGGTGGTGGGTGTGTGAGTGTCAGTACAGAGCTGGGACTGTAAATATCAACAGTCAATCATGTGGTGGTGGGTGTGTGGGTGTCATTACAGTGCTTAGACTTTAAATATCAACAGTCCTTTTTGGGGTGGTGGTTGTGTGGGTGTCATTACAGTGCTTAGACTATAAATATCAACAGTCATTTATGGGGTGGTGGGTGTGAGTGTGTCATTACAGTGCTTGGACTGTAAATATCAACAGTCATTTATTGGGTGGTGGGTGTGTGTGTGTCATTACAGTGCTCAGACTGTAAATGTTAACAGTCATTCATGGGGTGGTAGGTGTGTGGATGTCATTACAGTGCTTGGACTGAAAATATTAAGTCATTAATGGAATGGTGGGTGTGTGGGTGTCATTACAGTACTTGGACTATAAATATCAACCGTTATTTATAGGGTGGTGGGAGTGTGGTTGTCATTACAGTGCTTGGACTGAAAATATCAACAGTCATTTATATGGTCGTGGGTGTGTCGGTGTCATTACAGTGCTTGGACTATAAATATCAACAGTCATTTATGGGGTGGTTGGTGTGTGGGTGTCATTACAGTGCTTGGACTGTAAATATCAACAGTCATTCATGGGGTGGTGGGTGTATGTGTGTTGTTACAGTGATTTGATTGTAAATATCTACAGTCATTCATAGGGTGGTGGGTATCATTAGAGTGCTAGTAATGATTTACAGTCATTCATGGGGTTGTGGGTGTGTGGGTGTCATTACAGTGCTTGGACTGTAAATATCAACCATAATTCATGGGGTCATGGGTGTTTAGGTGTCATTACATTGCTTTGACTGTAAATATCAACAGTCATTTATTGGGTGGTGGGTGGCATGACAGTGCTTGGACTGTAAATATTAACAGTCATTCATAGGGTGATAGGTGTGTGGGTGTCATTACAGTGCTTGGATGGTAAATATCAACAGTCATTTATAGGGTGGTGGGTGTTTGGGTGTCATTACATTGCTTGAACTGTAAATATCAACAGTCAATCATGGGGTGGTGGTTGTGTGGGTGTCATTACAGTGCTTGGACTGTAAATATCAACAGTCATTCATAGGGTGGTGGGTGTGTAAGTGTTATTACAGAGCTTGGACTGTAAATATCAACAGTCATTAATGGAGTGGTGGGTGTGTGGGTGTCATTACAGTGCTTGGACTATAAATATCAACAGTCATTCTTGGGGTGGTGGTTGTGTGGGTGTCATTACAGTGCTTAGACTGTAAATATCAACAGTCATTTATGGGCTGGTGGGTGTGAGTGTGTCATTACAGTGTTTGGACTGTAAATATCAACAGTTATTCAAGGAGTGGTAGGTGTGTGGGTGTCATTACATTGCTTGGACTTTAAATATCAACAGTCATTTTTGGGGTGGTGGGTGTGTGGGTGTCATTACAGTGCTCAGACTGTAAATGTTAACAGTCATTCATGGGGTGGTAGGTGTGTGGATGTCATTACAGTGCTTGGACTGAAAATATTAAGTCATTTATGTTGTGGTGGGTGTGTGGGTGTCATTACGGTACTTGGACTATAAATATCAACCGTCATTTATGGGGTGGTAGGAGTGTGGTTGTCATTACAGTGCTTGGACTGTAAATCTCAACAGTCATTTATAGGGTGGTGGGTGTGTGAGTGTCATTACAGTGCTTGGACTGTAAATATCTACAGTCATTCATAGGGTGATGGGTGTCATTAGATTGCTTGGACAGTAAATATCAACAGTTATTTATGGGGTGGTGGATGTGTGGGTGTCATTACAGTGCTTTGAATGTAAATATCAACAGTCATTCATTGGGTGGTTGGTGTGTGGGTGTCATTATGGTGCTTGAACTGTAAATATCCACAGTCATTAATGGGGTGGTGGGTGTGTGGGTGTCATTACAGTGCTTGGACTGTAAATATCAAGTCATTCAAGGGGTGGTGTGTGTGTGTTTTTAGTGCATGGACTATGAATATCAACAGCTATTTATGGGGTGGTGGGTGGCATTACAGTGCTTGGACTGTAAATATCAACAGTCATTCATGGGTTGATGGGTGAGTGGGTGTCATTACAGAGCTTGGACTGTAAATATCAACAGTCAATTATGGGGTGGTGGGTGATTGGGTGTCATTACAGTGCTTGGGCTATGAATATCAACAGTCAATTATAAGATGGTGGTTGTCGGGGTGTCATTACGGTGCTTGGACTGTAAATATCAACAGTCATTTATGGTTTGGTGAGTGTGTGAGTGTATTACAGTGCTTTGACTGTAAATATCAACAGTCATTCAGAGGGTGGTGGGTGTCATTAAAGTGCTTGGATTGTAAATATTAACAGTCATTCATGGGGTAGTGGGTGTGTGGATGTCATTACAGTGCTTGGACTGAAAATATCAACAGTCATTTATATGGTGGTGGGTGTGTCGGTGTCATTACAGTGTTTGGACTGTAAATATCAACAGTCATTAATTGAGTGGTGGGTGTGTGGGTGTCATTACAGTGCTTGGACTATAAATATCAACAGTCATTCTTGGGGTGGTGGTTGTGTGGGTGTCATTACAGTGCTTAGACTGTAAATATCAACAGGTATTTATGGGGGGGTGGGTGTGAGTGTGTCATTACAGTGCTTGGACTGTAAATATCAACAGTCATTCATGGGGTGGTGAGTGTGTGGGTGTCATTACAGTTCTTGGACTGTAAATATTAACCATCATATATTGGGTGGTGGGTGAGTGGGTGTCATTACAGTGCTTGGACTGTGAATAACAACAGTCATTCATGGGGTGGTGAGTATGTGGGTGTTATTACAGTGCTTTGACTGTAAATATCAACAGTCTTTAAGAGGGTGGTGGGTGTCATAGAGTGCATGGACTGTAAATATTAACAGTCATTCATGGGGCAGTGGGTGTGTGGATGTCATTACAGTGCTTGGACTATAAATATCAACAGTCATTTATGGGGTGGTGGGTGTGTGGGTGTCATTACAGTGCTTGGACTGTAAACATCAACAGTCATTCATAGGGTGGTGGGTGTGTGAGTGTCATTACAGAGCTTGGACTGTAAATATCAACAGTCATTCATGGGGTGGTGGGTGTGTGGATGTCATTAAAGTTCTTGGACTGTAAATATCAACAGTCAATGATGGGGTGGTGGGTGTGTGGGTGTCATTACAGTGCTTGGACTGTAAATATCAACAGTCATTCATGGGGTGGTGGGTGTATGTGTGTTGTTATAGTGATTTGATTGTAAATATCTACAGTCATTCATAGGGTGGTGGGTATCATTAGAGTGCTTGGACTGTAAATATCAACAGTCATTCAAGGGGTTGTGGGTGTGTGGGTGTCATTACAGTGCTTGGACTGTAAATATCAACTATAATTCATGGGGTCATGGGTGTTTTGGTGTCATTGCATTGCTTTGACTGTAAATATCAACAGTCATTTATTGGGTGGTGGGTGGCATTACAGTGCTTGGACTGTAAATATCAACAGTCATTCATAGGGTGATAGGTGTGTGGGTGTCATTACAGTGCTTGGACGGTAAATATCAACAGTCATTTATAGGGTGGTGGGTGTTTGGGTGTCATTACATTGCTTGAACTGTAAATATCAACAGTCAATCATGGGGTGGTGGTTGTGTGGGTGTCATTACAGAGCTTGGACTGTAAATATCAACAGTCATTCTTAGGGTGGTGGGTGTGTAGTGTTATTACAGAGCTTGGACTGTAAATATCAACAGTCATTAATGGAGTGGTGGGTGTGAGGGTGTCATTACAGTGCTTGGACTATAAATATCAACAGTCATTCTTGGGGTGGTGGTTGTGTGGGTGTCATTACAGTGCTTAGACTGTAAATATCAACAGTTATTTATGGGGGGGGTGGGTGTGAGTGTGTCATTACAGTGCTTGGACTGTAAATATCAACAGTCATTCATGGGGTGGTGGTTGTGTGGGTGTCATTAAGATGCTTGGACTGTAAATATCAACCATAATTCATGGGGTTGTGGGTGTGGGGGTGTCATTACAGTGCTTAGACTGTAAATATCAACAGTCAATCATGGGGTGGTGGGTGTGTGGTTGTCATTACAGTGCTTAGACTGTAAATATCAACAGTTATTCATAGGGTCGTGGGTGTGTGAGTGTTATTACAGAGTTTGAAATGTAAATATCAACAGTCATTCATGGAGTGGTGGGTGTGTGGGTGTCATTACAGTGCTTAGACTTTAAATATCAACAGTCATATTTGGGGTGGTGGTTGTGTGGGTGTCATTACAGTGCTTAGACTGTAAATATCAACAGTCATTTATGGGGTGGTGGGTGTGAGTGTGTCATTACAGTGCTTGGACTGTAAATATCAACAGTCATTCATTGGGTGGTGGGTGTGTGGGTGTCATTACAGTGCTCAGACTGTAAATGTTAACAGTCATTAATTGGGTGGTAGGTGTGTGGATGTCATTACAGTGCTTGGACTGAAAATATTAAGTCATTTATGTGGTGGTGGGTGTGTGGGTGTTATTACAGTACTTGGACTATAAATATCAAACTTTATTTATGGGGTGGTGGGAGTGTGGTTGTCATTACAGAGCTTGGACTGTAAATCTCAACAGTCATTCATAGGGTGGTGGGTGTGTGAGTGTCATTACAGTGCTTGGACTGTTAATATCTACAGTCATTCATAGGGTGGTGGGTGGCATTAGATTGCTTGAACAGTAAATATCAACAGTTATTTATGGGGTGGTGGGTGTGTACGTGTCATAACAGTTCTTGGACTGTAAATATCAACCATAATTCATAGAGTGGTGGGTGTGGGTGTGTCATTACAGTGCTTTGAATGTAAATATCAGTAGTCATTCATTGGGTGGTTGGTGTGTGGGTGTCATTATGGTGCTTGAACTGTAAATATCCACAGTCATTCATGGGGTGGTGGGTGTCATTAGATTGCTTGAACAGTAAATATCAACAGTCATTCATGGGGTGTTGGGTGTGTGGGTATCATTACAGTGCTTGGACTGTAAATATCAAGTCATTCATGGGGTGGTGGGTGTGTGTGTTATTAGTGCATGGACTATTAATATCAACATCTATTCATGGGGTGGTGGGTGGCATTACAGTGCTTGGACTGTAAGTATCAACAGCCATTCATGAGTTGATGGGTTTGTGGGTGTCATTACAGAGCTTGGACTGTAAATATCAACAGTCATTCATGGGGTGGTGGGTGTTTGGGTGTCATTACAGTGCTTGTACTGATAATATCAACAGTCAATCATGGGATGGTGGTTGTGTGGATGTCATTACACTCCTTGGACTGTAAATATTAACAGTCATTCATGGGGTGGTGGGTGTGTGGGTGTCATTAAAGTGCTTGGACTGTAAATATCAACAGTCATTCATGGGGTGGTGAGTGTGTCTGTCATTACCGTTCGTAGACTGTAAATTTCAACCATCATTCATTGGGTGGTGGGTGTGTGGGTGTCATTACAGTGCTTGGACTGTAAATATTAACAGTCATCTATTCTGTGGTGGGGGTCATAAGAGTGCTTGGACTGAAAATATCAACCAACATTAATGGGGTGGTAGGTGTGTGGGTGTCATTACAGTGCTTGAACTGTAACTATCAACAGTAATTCATTCATTGTGGTGGGTGTGTGAGTGTCATTACAGAGCTTGGACTGTAAATATCAACAGTTATTTATGAGGTGTTGGGTTTGTGGGTATCATGAAAGTGCTTGGACTGTAAATATCAACAGTCATTAAAGGGGTGGTGAGTGTGTGAGTGTTATTGCAGTTCTTGGACTGTAAATATCAATCATCATTCATTAGGTGGTGGGTGTGTGGGTGTCAATACAGTGTTTGGACTGTAAATAATAACAGTTATTTATGGTTTGGTGAGTGTGTGGTTGTCATTACAGTTCTTGGACTGTAAATATCAACAGTCATTCATTTGGTGGTAGGTGTATGGGTGTTATTACAGTGCTTGGACTGTAAATATCATCAGTCATTCATGGGGTGGTGGTTGGGTGAGTGTCATTACAGTGATTTGATTAAAATATTAACAGTCATTCATAAGGTGGTGGATATCATTAGAGTGCTTGGACTGTACATATCAACTGTCATTCATGGGGTTGTCGGTGTGTGGGTGTAATTACAGTGCTTGGACTGTTAATATCAACAGTCAATCATGGGGTTGTGGGTGTGTTGGTGTCATTACAGTGATTGGACTATAAATATCAACTATAATTCAAGGGTTGTGGGTGTTGGGGTGTCATTACAGTGCTTTGAGTGTAAATATCAACCGTCATTTATTGGGTGGTGGATAGCATTACAGTGCTTGGACTGTAAATACCAACAGTCAATCATAGGATGATGGGTGTGTGGGTGTTGTTACTATGCTTGGACTGTAAATATCAACAGTCATTTATTGGGTGGTGGGTGTTTGGGTGTCATTACATTGCTTGGACTGTAAATATCAACAGTCAATCAAGGGGTGGTGGGTGTGTAGGTGTCATTACAGTGCTTGGACTGTAATTATCAACAGTCATTTATAGGGTGGTGGGTGTCATTACAGTGCTTGGACTGTAAATATCAACAGTCATTTATGGGGTGTTGGTTGGGTGAGTGTCATTACAGTGATTTGATTAAAATATTAACAGTCATTCATAAGGTGGTGGGTATCATTAGAGTTCTTGGACTGTAAATATTAACTGTCATTCATGGGGTTGTGGGTGTGTGGGTGTCATTACAGTGCTTGGACTGTAAATATCAACAGTCATTCATGGGGTTGTGGGTGTGTGGGTGTCATTACAGTGCTTGGACTGTAAATATCAACTATAATTCATGGGGTCATGGGTGTTGGGGTGTCATTACAGTGCTTTGAGTGTAAATATTAACAGTCATTTATTGAGTGGTGGGTAGCATTACAGTGCTTGGACTGTAAATATCAACAGTCAATCATAGGATGATGGGTGTGTGGGTGTCGTTACTGTGCTTGGACTGTAAATATCAACAGTCATTTATAGGGTGGTGGGTGTTTGGGTGTCATTACATTGCTTGGACTGTAAATATCAACAGTCAATCATGGGGTGGTGGGTGTGTGGGTGTCATTACAGTGCTTGGACTTTAAATATAAACAGTCATTCATAGGGTGGTGGGTGTGTGAGTGTTATTACAGAGCTTGGACTGTAAATATCAACAGTTATTCATGGAGTGGTGGGCGTGTAGGTGTCATTACTGTGCTTGGACTGTAAATATCAACAGTCGTTCTTGGGGAGGTGGTTGTGTGGGTGTCATTACAGTGCTTAGACTGTAAATATCAACAGTCATTTATGGGGTGATGGGTGTGACTGTGTCATTACAGTGCTTGGACTGTAAATATCAACAGTCATTCATGGGGTGGTGAGTGTGTGTGTGTAATTAAAGTTTTTGGACTCTAAATATCAACCATCATTCATTAGGTGGCGGTTGAGTGGGTGTCATTACAGTGCTTGGACTGTGAATATCAACAGTCATTCGTAGTGTGATGAGTGTGTGGGTGTTATTACAGTGCTTTGACAGTAAATATCAAAAGTCATTCAGAGATTGGTTGGTGTCATTAGAGTGCTTGGACTCTATATATTAACAGTCATTCATGGGGTTGTGGGTGTGTGGATGTCATTACAGTGCTTGGACTTTATATATCAACAGTCAATCATGGGGTGGTGGGTGTGTGTTTGTCATTACAGTTATTGGACTGTAAATATCAACAGTCATTCATGGGGTGGTGGGTGTATGGGTGTCATTACAGTGTTTTGATTGTAAATATCAACAGTCATTCATAAGGTGGTGAGTATCATTAAAGTGCTTGGACTGTAAATATCAACAGTCATTCATGGGGCTGTGAATGTGTGGGTGTCATTACAGTGCTTGGACTGTAAATATCAACTATAATTCATGGGGTCGTGGTTGTTGGGGTGTCATTACATTGCTTTGACTGTAAATATCAACAGTCATTTATGGGGTGGTGGGTGTGAGGGTGTCATTACAGTGCTTGTACTGAAAATGTCATAAGTCATTCATGGGGTGGTAGGTGTGTGAGTGTCATTACTATGTTTTGATTGTAATTATCAACAGTCATTCATAGGGTGGTGGGTGTCATTACAGTGCTTGGACTGTAAATATCAACAGTCATTTATGGGGTGGTGGTTGTGTGAGTGTCATTACAGTGCTTGGACTGTAAATATCAACATTCATTTATAGGGTGGTGGGTGTTTGGGTGTCATTACATTGCTTGGACTGTAAATATCAACAGTCATTTATAGGGTGGTGGGTGTTTGGGTGTCATTACATTGCTTGGACTGTAAATATCAACAGTCAATCAAGGGGTGGTGGGTGTGTGGGTGTCATTACAGTGCTTGGACTGTAAATATCAACAGTCATTCATGGGGTGGTAGGTGTGTGAGTGTCATTACAGTGTTTTAATCGTAATTATCAACAGTCATTTATAGGGTGGTGGGTGTCATTACAGTGCTTGGACTGTAAATATCAACAGTCATTTATGGGGTGGTGGTTGGGTGAGTGTCATTACAGCGATTTGATTAAAATATTAACAGTCATTCATAAGGTGGTGGGTATCATTAGAGTGCTTGGACTGTAAATATCAACTGTCATTCATGGGGCTGTGGGTGTGTGGGTGTCATTACAGTGCTTGGAATGTAAATATCAACTATTATTCATGGGGTCGTGGGTGTTGGGGTGTCATTACAGTGCTTTGACTGTAAATATCAACAGTCATTTATGGGGTGGTGGGTGTGAGGGTGTCATTACAGTGCTTGGACTGAAAATGTCAACAGTCATTCATGGGGTGGTAGGTGTGTGAGTGTCATTACAGTGTATTGATTGTAATTATCAACAGTCATTCATAGGGTGGTGGGTGTCATTACAGTGCTTGGACTGTAAATATCAACAGTCATTCATGGGGCTGTGGGTGTGTGGGTGTCATTACAGTGCTTGGACTGTAAATATCAACTATAATTCATGGGGTCGTGGGTGTTGGGGTGTCATTACATTGCTTTGACTTTAAATATCAACAGCCTTTCATGAGGTGGTGGGTGTATGGGTGTCATTACAGTGATTTGATTGTAAATATCAACAGTCATTCATAGGGTCGTGGTTATCATTAGAGTGCTTGGACAGTAAATATCAACAGTCATTCATGGGGTTGTGGGTGTGTGGGTGTCATTACAGTGCTTGGACTGTAAATATCGACAGTCATTTATGGGGTGGTGGGTGTGTCGGTGTCATTATAGTGCTTGGACTATAAATATCAACCATCATTTAAGTGGTGGTGGGTGTGTGGGTGTCATTACATTGCTTGGACTATAAATATCAACCATCATTTATAGGGTGGTGGGTGTGTGGGTGTCATTACAGTGCTTGGACTGTAAACATCAACAGTCATTCATAGGGTGGTGGGTGTGTGAGTGTCATTACAGAGCTTGGACTGTAAATATCAACAGTCATTCATGGGGTTGTGGGTGTGTGGATGTCATTAAAGTGCTTGGACTGTAAATATCAACAGTCAGTCATGGGGTAGTTGGTGTGTGGGTGTCATTACAGTGCTTGGACTGTAAATATTAACAGTCATTCATGGGGTGGTGGTGTATGGGTGTTGTTACAGTGATTTGATTGTAAATATCTACAGTTATTCATAGGGTGGTGGGTATCATTCGAGTGCTTGGACTGTAAATATCAATAGTCATTCATGGGGTTGTGGGTGTGTGGGTGTCATTACAGTGCTTGGACTGTAAATATCAACTATAATTCATGGGGTCATGGGTGTTTAGGTGTCATTACATTGCTTTGACTGTAAATATCAACAGTCATTTATTGGGTGGTGGGTGGCATTACAGTGCTTGGACTGTAAATATCAACAGTCATTCATAGGGTGATAGGTGTGTGGGTGTCATTACAGAGCTTGGACTGTAAATATCAACAGTCATTAATGGAGTTGTGGGTGTGTGGGTGTCATTACAGTGCTTGGACTATAAATATCAACAGTCACTCTTGGGGTGGTGGTTGTGTGGGTGTCATTACAATTTTTGGACTGTAAATATCAACCATCATATATTGGGTGGTATGTGAGTGGGTGTCATTACAGTGCTTGGACTGTGAATATCAACAGTCATTAATGGGGTGGTGAGTGTGTGGGTGTTATTACAGTGCTTTGACTGTAAATATCAACAGTCTTTAGGAGGGTGGTGGGTGTCATTAGAGTGCATGGACTATAAATATTAACAGTCATTCATGGGGCAATGGGTGTGTGGATGTCATTACAGTGCTTGGACTGAAAATATCAACAGTCATTTATGGGGTGGTGGGTGTGTGGGTGTCATTACATTGCTTGGACTATAAATATCAACCGTCATTTATGGGGTGGTGGGTGTGTGTGTGTCATTACAGTGCTTGGACTGTAAATATCAACAATCATTTATAGGGTGGTGGGTGTGTGAGTGTCAGTACAGAGCTTAGACTGTAAATATCAACAGTCATTCATGGGTTGGTGGGTGTGTGGATGTCATTACAGTACTTGGACTGTAAATATCAAAAGTCATTCTTGGGGTGGTGGGTGTGTGGGTGTCATTACAGTGCTTGGACTGTAAATATCAACAGTTATTCATGGGGTGGTGGGTATGTGGGAGTCATTACAGGGTTTTTTTATTGTAATTATCAACAGTCATTCATAGAGTGGTGTGTGTCATTACAGTGCTTGGACTGTAAATATCAACAGTCATTAATGGGGTGGTGGTTGTGTGGGTGTCATTAAGATGCTTGGACTGTAAATATCAACCATAATTCATGGGGTTGTGGGTGTGGGGGTGTCATTACAGTGCTTGGACTGTAAATATCAACAGTCAATCATGGGGTGGTGGGTGTGTGGGTGTCATTACAGTGCTTAGACTGTAAATATCCACAGTCTTTCATAGGGTCGTGGGTGTGTGAGTGTTATTACAGAGCTTGGACTGTAAATATCAACAGTCATTCATGGAGTGGTGGGTGTGTGGGTGTCATTACAGTGCTTAGACTTAAAATTTTAACAGTCATTTATAGGGTGATAGGTGTGTGGGTGTCATTACAGTGTTTGGACTGTAAATATCAACAGTAATTTATAGGGTGGTGGGTGTTTGGGTGTCATTACAGTGCTTGGACTGAAAATATCAACAGTCATTTATATGGTGGTGGGTGTGTCGGTGTCATTACAGTGCTTGGACTATAAATATCAACAGTCATTTATGGGGTGGTGGGTGTGTGGGTGTCATTACAGTGCTTGGACTGTAAACATCAACAGTCATTCATAGGGTGGTGGGTGTGTGAGTGTCATTACAGAGCTTGGACTGTAAATATCAACAGTCATTCATGGGGTGGAGGGTGTGTGGATGTCATTAAAGTGCTTGGACTGTAAATATCAACAGTCAATCATGGGGTGGTGGGTGTGTGGGTGTCATTACAGTGCTTGGACTGTAAATATCAACAGTCATTCATGGGGTGGTGGGTGTATGGGTGTTGTTACAGTGATTTGATTGTAAATATCTACAGTCATTCATAGGGTGGTGGGTATCATCAGAGTGCTTGGACTGTAAATATCTACAGTCATTCATGGGGTTGAGGGTGTGTGGGTGTCATTACAGAGCTTGGACTGTAAATATCAACTATAATTCATCGGGTCATGGGTGTTTTGGTGTCATTACATTGCTTTGACTGTAAATATCAACAGTCATTTATTGGGTGGTGGGTGGCATTACAGTGCTTGGACTGTAAATATCAACAGTCATTCATAGGGCGATAGGTGTGTGGGTGTCATTACAGTGCTTGAACTGTAAATATCAACAGTCAATCATGGGGTGGTGGTTGTGTGGGTGTCATTACAGTGCTTGGACTGTAAATATCAACAGTCATTCATAGGGTGGTGGGTGTGTAAGTGTTATTACAGAGCTTGGACTGTAAATATCAACGGTCATTAATGGAGTGGTGGGTGTGTGGGTGTCATTACAGTGCTTGGACTATAAATATCAACAGTCATTCTTGGGGTGGTGTTTGTGTGGGTGTCATTACAGTGCTTAGACTGTAAATATCAACAGTTATTTATGGGAGGGAGGGTGTGAGTGTGTCATTACAGTGCTTGGACTGTAAATATCAACAGTCATTCATGGGGTGGTGAGTGTGTGGGTGTCATTACAGTTCTTGGACTGTAAATATCAACCATCATATATTGGGTGGTGGGTGAGTGGGTGTCATTACAGTGCTTGGACTGTGAATAACAACAGTCATTCATGGGGTGGTGAGTGTGTGGGTGTTATTACAGTGCTTTGACTGTAAACATCAACAGTCTTTAAGAGGGTGGTGGGTGTCATTAGAGTGCATGGACTGTAAATATTAACAGTCATTCATGGGGCAGTGGGTGTGTGGATGTCATTACTGTGCTTTGACTGAAAATATCAACAGTCATTTATGGGGTGGTGGGTGTGTGGGTGTCATTACATTGCTTGGACTATAAATATCAGCCATCATTTATGGGGTGGTGGGTGTGTGTGTGTCATTACAGTGCTTGGACTGTAAATATCAACAATCATTTATAGGGTGGTGGGTGTGTGAGTGTCATTACAGAGCTTGGACTGTAAATATCAACAGTCATTCATGGGTTGGTGGGTGTGTGGATGTCATTACAGTACTTGGACTATAAATATCAAAAGTCATTCTTGGGGTGGTGGGTGTGTGTGTGTCATTACAGTGCTTGGACTGTAAATATCAACAGTTATTCATGGGGTGGTGGGTGTGTGGGTGTCATTACAGGGTTTTTTTTATTGTAATTATCAACAGTCATTCATAGAGTGGTGTGTGTCATTACAGTGCTTGGACTGTAAATATCAACAGTCATTAATGGGGTGGTGGTTGTGTGGGTGTCATTAAGATGCTTGGACTGTAAATATCAACCATAATTCATGGGGTTGTGGGTTTGGGGGTGTCATTACAGTGCTTAGACTGTAAATATCAACAGTCAATCATGGGGTGTTGGGTGTGTGGGTGTCATTACAGTGCTTAGACTGTAAATATCAACAGTCTTTCATTGGGTTGTGGGTGTGTGAGTGTTATTACAGAGATTGGACTGTAAATCTCAACAGTCATTCATGGAGTGGTGGGTGTGTGGGTGTCATTACAGTGCTTAGATTTTAAATATCAACAGTCATTTTTGGGGTGGTGGTTGTGTGGGTGTCATTACATTGTTTAGACTGTAAATATCAACAGTCATTTATGGGGTGGTGGGTGTGAGTGTGTCATTACAGTGCTTGGACTGTAAATATCAACAGTCATTCATTGGGTGGTGGGTGTGTGGGTGTCATTACAGTGCTCAGACTGTAAAAGTTAACAGTCATTAATGGGGTGGTAGGTGTGTCGATGTCATTACAGTGCTTGGACTGAAAATATTAAGTCATTTATGTGGTGGTGGGTGTTTGGGTGTCATTACAGCACTTGGACTATAAATATCAACCTTTATTTATGGGGTAGTGGGAGTGTGGTTGTCATTACAGAGCTTGGACTGTAAATCTCAACAGTCATTCATAGGGTGGTGGGTGTGTGAGTGTCATTACAATGCTTGGACTGTAAATATCTACAGTCATTCATAGGGTGGTGGGTGTCATTAGATTGCTTGAACAGTAAATATCAACAGTTATTTATGGGGTGGTGGGTGTGTACGTGTTATTACAGTGCTTGGACTGTAAATATCAAGTCATTTATGGGGTGGTGGGTGTGTGTGTTATTAGTGCATGGACTATAAATATCAACAGCTATTCTTGGGGTGGTGGGTGGCATTACAGTGCTTGGACTGTAAATATCAACAGTCATTCATGTGTTGATGGGTTTGTTGGTGTCATTACAGAGCTTGGACTGTAAATATCAACAGTCATTCATGGGGTGGTGGGTATTTGGGTGTCATTACAGTGCTTGGACTGATAATATCAACAGTCAATCATGGGATGGTGGTTGTGTGGATGTCATTACACTCCTTGGACTATAAATATTAACAGTCATTCATGGGGTGGTGGGTGTGTGGGTGTCATTAAAGTGCTTGGACTGTAAATATCAACAGTCATTCAAAGGGTGGTGAGTGTGTCTGTGTCATTACCGTTCGTAGACTGTAAATTTCAACCATCATTCATTGGGTGGTGGATATGTGGGTGTCATTACAGTGCTTGGACTGTAAATAATACAGTTATTTATGGTTTGGTGAGTGTGTGAGTGTTATTACAGTGCTTTGACAGTAAATATTAACAGTCATTCAGAGGGTGGTGAGTGTCATTAGAATGCTTGGACTGTAAATATTAACAGTAATTCATGGGGTGGTGGGTGTGTGGATGTCATTACAGTGATTGGACTGTAAATATCAACAGTCAATCATGGGGTGGTGGGTGTGTGGATGTCATTACAATGCTTGGAATGTAAATATCAATACTCAATCATGGGGTGGTGGGTGTGTGGGTGTCATTACATTGCTTGGACTGTAAATATCAACTGTCATTCATGGGGTGGTAGGTGTGTGAGTGTCATTACAGTGTTTTAATTGTAATTATCAACAGTCATTTATAGGGTGGTGGATGTCATTACAGTGCTTGGTCTGTAAATATCATCTGTCATTCATGGGGTGGTGGTTGGGTGAGTGTCATTACAGTGATTTGATTAAAATATTAACAGTCATTCATAAGGTGGTGGATATCATTAGAGTGCTTGGACTGTAAATATCAACTGTCATTCATGGGGTTGTGGGTGTGTGGGTGTCATTACAGTGCTTGGACTGTAAATATCAACAGTCAATCATGGGGTGGTGGGTGTGTTGGCTTCATTACAGTGTTTGGACTGTAAATATCAACAGTCATTCATGAAGTAGTGGGTGTATGGGTGCCATTACAGTGATTTAATTAATATATTAACAGTCATTCATAGGGTGGTGGGTATCATTAGAGTGCTTGGACTGTAAATATCAACAGTTATTCATGGGGTGGTGGGTGTGTGGGTGTCATTACAGGGTTTTTTTATTGTAATTATCAACAGTCATTCATAGAGTGGTGTGTGTCATTACAGTGCTTGGACTGTAAATATCAACAGTCATTAATGGGGTGGTGGTTGTGTGGGTGTCATTAAGATTCTTGGACTGTAAATATCAACCATAATTCATGGGGTTGTGGGTTTGGGGGTGTCATTACAGTGCTTAGACTGTAAATATCAACAGTCAATCATGGGGTGGTGGGTGTGTGGGTGTCATTACAGTGCTTAGACTGTAAATATCAACAGTCATTCATTGGGTCGTTGGTGTGTGAGTGTTATTACAGAGATTGGACTGTAAATATCAACAGTCATTCATGGAGTGGTGGGTGTGTGGGTGTCATTACAGTGCTTAGACTTTAAATATCAACAGTCATTTTTGGGGTGGTGGTTGTGTGGGTGTCATTACATTGTTTAGACTGTAAATATCAACAGTCATTTATGGGGTGGTGGGTGTGAGTGTGTCATTACAGTGCTTGGACTGTAAATATCAACAGTCATTCATTGGGTGGTGGGTGTGTGGGTGTCATTACAGTGCTCAGACTGTAAATGTTAACAGTCATTAATGGGGTGGTAGGTGTGTCGATGTCATTACAGTGCTTGGACTGAAAATATTAAGTCATTTATGTGGTGGTGGGTGTGTGGGTGTCATTACAGTACTTGGACTATAAATATCAACCTTTATTTATGGGGTGGTGGGAGTGTGGTTGTCATTACAGAGCTTGGACTGTAAATCTCAACAGTCATTCATAGGGTGGTGGGTGTGTGAGTGTCATTACAGTGCTTGGACTGTAAATATCTACAGTCATTCATAGGGTGGTGGGTGTCATTAGATTGCTTGAACAGTAAATATCAACAGTTATTTATGGGGTGGTGGGTGTGTATGTGTCATTACAGTTCTTGGACTGTAAATATCAACCATAATTCATAGAGTGGTGGGTGTGGGGGTGTCATTACAGTGCTTTGAATGTAAATATCAACAGTCATTCATTGAGTGGTTGGTGTCTGGGTGTCATTATTGTGCTTGAACTGTAAATATCCACAGTCATTCATGGGGTTGTGGGTGTGTGGGTATCATTACAGTGCTTGGACTGTAAATATCAAGTCATTCATGGGGTGGTGGGTGTGTGTGTTATTAGTGCATGGACTATAAATATCAACAGCTGTTCTTGGGGTGGTGGGTGGCATTACAGTGCTTGGACTGTAAATATCAACAGTCATTCATGTGTTGATGGGTTTGTTGGTGTCATTACAGAGCTTGGACTGTAAATATCAACAGTCATTCATGGGGTGGTGGGTGTTTGGGTGTCATTACAGTGCTTGGACTGATAATATCAACAGTCAATCATGGGATGGTGGTTGTGTGGATGTCATTACACTCCTTGTACTATAAATATTAACAGTCATTCATGGGGTGGTGGGTGTGTGGGTGTCATTAAAGTGTTTGGACTGTAAATATCAACAGTCATTCAAAGGGTGGTGAGTGTGTATTTGTCATTACCGTTCATAGACTGTAAATTTCAATCATCATTCATTGGGTGGTGGATATGTGGGTGTCATTACAGTGCTTGGACTGTAAATATTAACAGTCATCTATTCTGTGGTGGGTGTCATAAGAGTGCTTGGACTGAAAATATCAACAGTCATTCATTGGGTGGTTGGTGTGTGGGTGTCATTATGGTGCTTGAACTGTAAATATCCACAGTCATTCATGGGGTGGTGAGTGTGTGGGTGTTATTGCAGTTCTTGGACTGTAAATATCGATCATCATTTATTAGGTGGTGGGTGTGTTGGTGTCATTACAGTGCTTGGACTGTAAATAATACAGTTATTTATGGTTTGGTGAGTGTGTGGGTGTTATTACAGTGCTTTGACAGTAAATATCAACAGTCATTCAGAGGGTGGTGAGTGTCATTAGAATGCTTGGACTGTAAATATTAACAGTAATTCATGGGATGGTGGGTGTGTGGATGTCATTATAGTGATTGGACTGTAAATTTCAACAGTCAATCATGGGGTGGTGGGTGTGTGGATGTCATTACAGTGCTTGGACTGTAAATATCAATACTCAATCATGGGGTGGTGGGTGTGTGGGTGTCATTATATTGCTTGGACTGTAAATATCAACAGTCATTCATGGGGTGGTAGGTGTGTGAGTGTCATTACAGTGTTTTAATTGTAATTATCAACAGTCATTTATAGGGTGGAGGATGTCATTACAGTGCTTGGACTGAAAATATCATCTGTCATTCATGGGGTGGTGGTTGGGTGAGTGTCATTACAGTGATTTGATTAAAATATTAACAGTCATTCATAAGGTGGTGGATATCATTAGAGTGCTTGGACTGTAAATATCAACTGTCATTCATGGGGTTGTGGGTGTGTGGGTGTCATTACAGTGCTTGGACTGTAAATATCAACAGTCAATCATGGGGTGGTGGGTGTGTTGGCTTCATTACAGTGCTTGGACTGTAAATATCAACAGTCATTCATGAAGTAGTGGGTGTATGGGTGCCATTACAGTGATTTGATTAAAATATTAACTGTCATTCATAAGGTGGTGGATATCATTAGAGTGCTTGGACTGTAAATATCAACTGTCATTCATGGGGTTGTGGGTGTGTGGGTGTCATTACAGTGCTTGGACTGTAAATATCAACTATAATTCATGGGTCGTAGGTGTTGGGGTGTCATTACAGTGCTTTGAGTGTAAATATCAACAGTCATTTATTGGTTGGTGGGTAGCATTACAGTGCTTGGACTGTAAATATCAACAGTCAATCATAGTTTGATGGGTGTGTGGGTGTTGTTACTGTGCTTGGACTGTAAATATCAACAGTCATTTATAGGGTGTTGAGTGTGTGGGTGTTATTGCAGTTCTTGGACTGTAAATATCAATCATCATTCATTGGGTGGTGGGTGTGTGGGTGTCATTACAGTGCTTGGACTGTAAATAATAACAGTTATTTATGGTTTGGTGAGTGTGTGGGTGTTATTACATTGCTTTGACTGTAAATATCAACAGTAATTCAGAGGGTGGTGAGTGTCATTAGAATGCTTGGACTGTAAATATTAACAGTAATTCATGGGGTGGTGGGTGTGTGGATGTCATTACAGTGATTGGACTGTAAATATCAACAGTCAATTACGGGGTGGTGGGTGTGTGGATGTCATTACAGTGCTTGGACTGTAAATATCAACAGTCAATCATGGGGTGGTGGGTGTGTGGGTGTCATTACAGTGCTTGGACTGTAAATATTAACAGTCACTCTTGGGGTGGTGGGTGTGTGGGTGTCATTACAGTGTTTTGATTGTAATTATCAACCGTCATTCATAGGGTGGTGGGTGTCATTACCGTGCTTGGACTGTAAATATCAACAGTTATTCATCGGGTGGTGGTTATGTGGGTGTCATTACATTGCTTGGACTGTAAATATCAACCATAATTCATGGGGTGGTGGGTGTGGGGGTGTCATTACAGTGCTTGGACTGTAAATATCAACGATCAATCATGGGGTGGTGGGTGTGTGGGTGTCATTACAGTGCTTGGACTGTAAATATCAACAGTCTTTCATGTGGTGGTGGGTGTATGGGTGTCATTACAGTGATTTGATTGTAAATATCAACAGTCATTCATAGGGTGGTGGGTATTATTAGAGTGCTTAGACTGTAAATATCAACAGTCATTCATGGGGTTGTGGGTGTGTGGGTGTCATTACAGTGCTTGGACTGTAAATATCAACAGTCAATTATGGGGTGGTGGGTGTGTGGTTTTCATTACAGTTCTTGGACTGTAAATATCAACAGTCATTCATGGGGTGGTGGGTGTATGGGTGTCATTACAGTGCTTGGACTGTAAATATCAACAGTCATTCATGGGGTGGTAGGTGTGTGAGTGTCATTACAGAGTTTTAATTGTAATTATCAACAGTCATTTATAGGGTGGTGGGTGTCATTACAGTGCTTGGACTGTAAATATCAACAGTCATTTATGGGGTGGTGGTTGGATGAGTGTCATTACAGTGATTTGATTAAAATATTAACAGTCATTCATAAGGTGGTGGGTATCATTAGAGTGCTTGGACTGTAAATATCAACTGTCATTCATGGGGCTGTGGGTGTGTGGGTGTTATTACAGTGCTTGGACTGTAAATATCAACAGTCATTCATGGGGTTGTGGGTGTGTGGGTGTCATTACAGTGGTTGGACTTTACATATCAACTATAATTCATGGGGTCATGGGTGTTGGGGTGTCATTACAGTGCTTTGAGTGTAAATATCAACAGTCATTTATTGGGTGGTGGGCAGCATGACAGTGCTTGGACTGTAAATATCAACAGTCAATCATAGGATGATGGGTGTGTGGGTGTCGTTACTGTGCTTGGACTGTTAATATCAACAGTCATTTATAGGGTGGTGGGTGTTTGGGTGTCATTACATTGCTTGGACTGTAAATATCAACAGTCAATCATGGGGTGGTGGGTGTGTGGGTGTCATTACAGTGCTTGAACTGTAAATATCAACAGTCATTCATAGGGTGGTGGGTGTGTGAGTGTTATTACAGAGCTTGGACTGTAAATATCAACAGTTATTTACGGAGTGGTGGGTGTGTAGGTGTCATTACAGTGCTTGGACTGTAAATATCAACAGTCGTTCTTGGGGTGGTGGGTGTGTGGGTGTCATTACAGTGCTTAGACTGTAAATATCAACAGTCATTAATGGGGTGATGGGTGTGACTGTGTCATTACAGTGCTTGGACTGTAAATATCAACAGTCATTAATGGGGTGGTGAGTGTGTGTGTGTAATTAAAGTTTTTGGACTGTAAATATCAACCATCATTCATTAGGTGGTGGTTGAGTGGGTGTCATTACAGTGCTTGGACTGTGAATATCAACAGTCATTCGTAGGGTGGTGAGTGTGTGGGTGTTATTACAGTGCTTTGACTGTAAATATCAACAGTCATTCAGAGATTGGTTGGTGTCATTAGAGTGCTTGGACTCTATATATTAACAGTCATTCATGGGGTGGTGGGTGTGTGGGTGTCATTACAGTGCTTGGACTGTAAATATCAACAGTTAATCATGGGGTGGTGGGTGTGTGTTTGTCATTACAGTTATTGGACTGTAAATATCAACAGTCATTCATGGGGTGGTGGGCGTATGGGTGTCATTACAGTGTTTTGTTTGTAAATATCAACAGTCATTCATAGGGTGGTGGGTATCATTAAAGTGCTTGGACTGTAAATATCAACAGTCATTCATGGGGCTGTGGGTGTGTGGGTGTCATTACAGTGCTTGGACTGTAAATATCAACTATAATTCATGGGGTCGTGGGTGTTGGGGTGTCATTAAATTGCTTTGACTGTAAATATCAACAGTCATTCATGGGGTTGTGGGTGTGTGGGTGTCATTACAGTGCTTGGAGTGTAAATATCAACTATAATTCATAGGGTCGTGGGTGTTGGGCTGTCATTACAGTGCTTTGAGTGTAAATATCAACAGTCATTTATTGGGTGGTGGGTAGCATTACAGTGCTTGGACTGTAAATATCAACAGTCAATCATAGGATGATGGGTGTGTGGGTGTCATTACAGTGCTTGGACTGTAAATATCAACAGTCATTTATAGTTTGGTGAGTGTGTGAGTGTATTACAGTGCTTTGACTGTAAATATCAACAGTCATTCAGAGGGTGGTGGGTGTCATTAAAGTGCTTGGACTGTAAATATTAACAGTAATTCATGGGGTAGTGGGTGTGTGGATGTCATTACAGTGCTTGGACTGAAAATATCAACAGTCATTTATATGGTGGTGGGTGTGTGAGTGTCATTACAGAGCTTGGACTGTAAATATCAACAGTCATTCATGGGGTGGTGGGTGTGTGGATGTCATTAAAGTGCTTGGACTGTAAATATCAACAGTCAATCATGGGGTAGTGGGTGTGTGGGTGTCATTACAGTGCTTGGACTGTAAATATCAACAGTCATTCATGGGGTGGTTGTGTATGGGTGTTGTTACAGTGATTTGATTGTAAATATCTACAGTCATTCATAGGGTGGTGGGTATCATTAGAGTGCTTGGACTGTAAATATCAACAGTCATTCATGGGGTAGTGGGTGTGTGGATGTCATTACAGTGCTTGGACTGTAAATATCAACAGTCATTTATAGGGTGGTGAGTGTTTGGGTGTCATTACATTGCTTGGACTGTAAATATCAACAGTCAATCAAGGGGTGGTGGGTGTGTGGGTGTCATTACAGTGCTTGGACTGTAAATATCAACAGTCATTCATAGGGTGGTGGGTGTGTGAGTGTTATTACAGAGCTTGGACAGTAAATATCAACAGTCGTTCATGGAAAGGTGGGTGTGTGGGTGTCATTACAGTGCTTGGGCTGTAAATATCAACAGTCATTCTTGGGGTGGTGGTTGTGTGGGTGTCATTACAGTGCTTGGAGTGTAAATTTCAACAGTCATTCATGGGGTGGTGAGTGTGTCTGTGTCATTACAGTTTTTGGACTGTAAATATCAACCATCATTCATTGAGTGGTGGGTGAGTGGGTGTCATTACAGTGCTTGGACTGTGAATATCAACAGTCTTTCGTAGGGTGGTGAGTGTGTTGGTGTTATTACAGTGTTTTGACTGTAAATATCAACAGTCATGCAGAGATCGGTTGGTGTCATTTGAGTGCTTGGACTGTAAATATTAACAGTCATTCATGGGGTGGTGGGTGTGTGGATGTCATTACAGTGCTTGGACTGAAAATATCAACAGTCAATTATGGTATGGTGGGTGTGTGGGTGTCATTACATTGCTCGGACTATAAATATCAACCGTCATTTATGGTGTTGTGGGTGTGTGGGTGTCATTATAGTGCTTGGACTGTAAATATTAACAGTCAATCGTAGGGTGGTGTTTGTGTGGGTTTCATTACACTGTTTTGATTGTAAATATCAACAGTCATTTATAGGGTGGTGGGTATCATTAAAGTGCTTGGACTGTAAATATCAACTGTCATTCATGGGGCTGTGGGTGTGTGGGTGTCATTACAGTGCTTGGAATGTAAATATCAACTGTAATTCATGGGGTCGTGGGTGTTGGGGTGTCATTACAGTGCTTTGACTGTAAATATCAACAGTCATTTATGGGGTGGTGGGTGTGAGGGTGTCATTACAGTGCTTGGACTGAAAATATCAACAGTCATTCATGGGGTGGTAGGTGTGTGAGTGTCATTACAGTGTATTGATTGTAATTATCAACAGTCATTCATAGGGTGGTAGGTGTCATTACAGTGCTTGGACTGTAAATATCAACAGTAATTCATGGGGTGGTGGTTGTGTGGGTGACATTTCATTGCTTAGACTGTAAATATCAACAGTCATTTATGGGGTGGTGGGTGTGTCGGTGTCATTATAGTGCTTGGACTATAAATATCAACCATCATTTAAGTGGTGGTGGGTGTGTGGGTGTCATTACATTGCTTGGACTGCAAAAATCAACAGTCATTAATGGGGTTGTTTGTGTGTGGATGTCATTACAGAGCTTGGACTGTAAATATCAACAGTCAATCATGGGGTGGTTTGTGTGTGGGTGTTATTACAGTGTTTTGATTGTATTTATCAACAGTCATTCATAGGGTGGCGGGTGTCATTACAGTGCTTGGACTGTAAATATCAGCAGTAATTCATGGGGTGGTGGTTGTGTGGGTGTCATTTCATTGATTGGACTGTAAATATCAACCATAATTCATAGTGTGGTGGGTGTGGGGGTGTCATTACAGTGCTTGGACTGTAAATATCAACAGTCATTCATGAGGTGGTGGGTGTGTGGGTGTCATTACAGTGCGTGGACTGTAAATATCAACAGTCATTCTTGGCGTGGTTTGTGTGTGGGTGTCATTACAGTGTTTTGATTGTAATTATCAACAGTCATTCATAGGGTGGTGGGTGTCATTACAGTGCTTGGACTGTAAATAACAGCAGTAATTCATGGGGTGGTGGTTGTGTGGGTGTCATTACATTGCTTTGACTGTAAATATCAACAGTCATTTATGGGGTGGTGGGTTTGAGGGTGTCATTACAGTGCTTGGACTGAAAATATCAACAGTCATTCATGGGGTGGTAGGTGTGTGAGTGTCATTACAGTGTTTTGATTGTAATTATTAACAGTCATTCATAGGGTTGTGGGTGTCATTACAGTGCTTGGACTGTAAATATGAACAGTCAATCATGGGGTGGTGGGTGTGTGGGTGTCATTACTGTGCTTGGACTGTAAATATCAACAGTCAATCATGGGGTGGTGGGTGTGTTGGTGTCATTACTGTGCTTGGACTGTAAATATCAACAGTCATTCATGGGGTAGTGGGTGTATGGGTGTCATTACAGTGATTTGATTAAAATATTAACAGTCATTCAAAGGGTGGTGGGTATCATTAGATTGCTTGGACTGTAAATATCAACAGTCATTCATGGGGTTGTGGGTGTGTGGGTGTCATTACAGTGCTTGGACTGTAAATATCAACTATAATTCATGGGGTCGTGGGTGTTGGGGAATCATTACAGTGCTTTGAGTGAAAATATCAACAGTCATTTATTGGGTGGTGGGTAGCATTACAGTGCTTGGACTGTAAATATCAACAATCAATCATTGGGTGATGGGTGTGTGGGTGTCATTTCAGTGCTTGTACTGTAAATATCAACAGTCATTTATAGGGTGGTGGGTGTTTGGGTGTCATTACATTGCTTGGACTGTAAATATTAACAGTCAATCATGGGGTGGTGGGTGTGTGGGTGTCATTACAGTGCTTGGACTGTAAATATCAACAGTCTTTCATGAGGTGGTGGGTGTATGGGTGTCGTTACAGTGATTTGATTGTAAATATTAACAGTCATTCATAGGGTCGTGGTTATCAATAGAGTGTTTGGACTGTAAATATCAACAGTTATTCATGGGGTTGTGGGTGTGTGGGTGTCATTACAGTGCTTTGACTGTAAATATCAACAGTCAATCATGGAGTGGTGGGTGTGTGGTTGTCATTACAGTTCTTGGACTGTAAATATCAACAGTCATTCATGGGGTGGTGGGTGTATGGGTGTCATTACAGTGTTTTGATTGTAAATATCAACAGTCATTTATTAGGTGGTGGGTATCATTAAAGTGCTTGGACTGTAAATATCAACAGTCATTCATGGGGCTGTTGGTGTGTAGGTGTCATTACAGAGCTTGGACTGTAAATATCAACTATAATTCAAGGGGTCGTGGGTGTTGGGGTGTCATTACATTGCTTTGACTGTAAATATCAACAGTCATTTATGGGGTGGTGGGTGTGTGGTTTTCATTACAGTGCTTGGACTGAAAATATCAACAGTCATTCATGGGGTGGTAGGTGTGTGAGTGTCATTACAGTGTTTTGATTGTAATTATTAACAGTCATTCATAGGGTTGTGGGTGTCATTACAGTGCTTGGACTGTAAATATGAACAGTCAATCATGGGGTGGTGGGTGTGTGGGTGTCATTACTGTGCTTGGACTGTAAATATCAACAGTCAATCATGGGGTGGTGGGTGTGTTGGTGTCATTACTGTGCTTGAACTGTAAATATCAACAGTCATTCATGGGGTAGTGGGTGTATGGGTGTCATTACAGTGATTTGATTAAAATATTAACAGTCATTCAAAGGGTGGTGGGTATCATTAGATTGCTTGGACTGTAAATATCAACAGTCATTCATGGGGTTGTGGGTGTGTGGGTGTCATTACAGTGCTTGGACTGTAAATATCAACTATAATTCATGGGGTCGTGGGTGTTGGGGTATCATTACAGTGCTTTGAGTGAAAATATCAACAGTCATTTATTGGGTGGTGGGTAGCATTACAGTGCTTGGACTGTAAATATCAACAATCAATCATTGGATGATGGGTGTGTGGGTGTCATTTCAGTGCTTGTACTGTAAATATCAACAGTCATTTATAGGGTGGTGGGTGTTTGGGTGTCATTACATTGCTTGGACTGTAAATATTAACAGTCAATCATGGGGTGGTGGGTGTGTGGGTGTCATTACAGTGCTTGGACTGTAAATATCAACAGTCATTCATAGGGTGGTGGGTGTGTGAGTGTTATTACAGATCTTGGACTGTAAATATCAACAGTCATTCATGGGGTGGTGGGTGTGTGGGTGTCATTACAGTGTTTGGACTGTAAATATCAACAGTCATTCTTGGGGTGGATGTTGTGTGGGTGTCATTACAGTGCTTAGACAGTAAATATCAACAGTCATTTATGGGGTGATAGGTGTGACTGTGTCATTACAGTGCTTGGACTGTAAATATCAACAGTCATTCATGGGGTGGTGAGTGTGTCTGTGTCATTAGCGTTCGTGGACAGTAAATTTCAACCATCATTCATTGGGTGGTGGGTGTGTGGGTGTCATTACAGTGCTTGGACTGTAAATATTACCAGTCATCCATTCTGTGGTGGGTGTCATTAAAGTTCTTGGACTGTAAATATTAACAGTCATTCATAGGTCGGTGAGTGTGTGGATGTCACTACAGTGCTTGGACTGAAAATATCAACCAACATTAATGGGGTGGTAGGTGTGTGGGTGTCATTACAGTGCTTGAACTGTAAATATCAACAGTAATTCATTCATTGTGGTGGGTGTGTGAGTTTCATTACAGAGCTTGGACTGTAAATATCAACAGTTATTCATGGGGTGGTGGGTGTGTTAGTATCATGAAAGTGCTTGGACTGTAAATATCAACAGACATTCATGGGGTGGTGAGTGTGTGGATGTTATTGCAGTTCTTGGACTGTAAATATCAACCATCATTCATTGGGTTGTGGGTGTGTGAGTGTCATTACAGTGCTTGGACTGTGAATAATAACAGTTATTTATAGTTTGGTGAGTGTGTGGGGGTTATTACAGTGCTTTGAATGTAAATATCAACAGTCATTCAGAGGGTGGTGAGTGTCATTACAGTGCTTGGACTGAAAATATCAACAGTCATTTAAGGGGTGGTGGGTGTGTCGGTGTCATTACAGTGCTTGGACTATAAATATCAACCATCATTTAAGTGGTGGTGGGTGTGTGAGTGTCATTACAAAGCTTGGACTGTAAATATCAACAGTCATTCATGGGGTGGTGGGTGTGTGGATGTCATTACAGTGCTAGGACTGTAAATATCAACAGTCAATCATGGTGTGGTGGGTGTGTGGGTGTCATTACAGTGCTTTGACTGTAAATATCAACAGTCATTCTTGGGGTGGTGGGTGTGTGGGTGTCATTACAGAGTTTTGATTGTAATTATCAACAGTCATTCATAGGGTGGTGGGTGTCATTACAGTGCTTGGACTGTAAATATCAACAGTTATTCATGGGGTGGTGGTTGTGTGGGTGTCATTTCATTGCTTGGACTGTAAATATCAACCATAATTCATGGGGTGGTGGGTGTGGGGGTGTCATTACAGTGCTTGGACTATAAATATCAACAGTCAATCATTGGGTGGTGGGTATCATTAAAGGGCTTGGACTGTAAATATCAACAGTCATTCATGGGGTTTTGGGTGTGTGGGTCTCATTACAGTGCTTGGACTGTAAATATCAACAGTCAATCATGTGGTGGTGGGTGTGTGGTTGTCATTACAGTTCTTGGAATGTAAATATCAAAAGTCATTCATGGGGTGGTGGGTGTATGGGTGTCATTACAGTGTTTTGATTGTAAATATCAACAGTCATTCATTGGGTGGTGGGTATCATTAAAGTGCTTCGACTGTAAATATCAACAGTCATTCATGGGGCTGTGGGTGTGTTGGTGTCATTACAGTGCTTCGACTGTATAAATCAACTATAATTTATGGGGTCGTGGATGTTGGGGTGTCATTACATTGCTTTGACTGTAAATATCAACCGTCATTTATGGGGTTGTGGGTGTGTGGGTGTCATTACAGTGCTTGGACTGTAAATATCAACAGTCATTTATTGGGTGGTGGGTAGCATTACAGTGCTTGGACTATAAATATCAACAATCAATTATTGGGTGATGGGTGTGTGGGTGTCATTACTGTGCTTGGACTGTAAATATCAACAGTCATTCATGGGGTAGTGGGTGTATGGGTGTCATTACAGTGATTTGATTAAAATATTAACAGCCATTCATAGGGTGGTAGGCATCATTAGATTGCTTGGACTGTAAATATCATCAGTCATTCATGGGGTTGTGGGTGTGTGGGTGTCATTACAGTGCTTGGACAGTAAATATCAACTATAATTCATGGGGTCGTGGGTGTTGGGGTGTCATTACAGTGCTTTGAGTGTAAATATCAACAGTCATTTATTGGGTGGTGGGTAGCATTACAGTGCTTGGACTGTAAATATCAACAATTAATCATTGGCTGATGGGTGTGTGGGTGTAGTTACTGTGCTTGGACTGTAAATATCAACAGTCATTTATAGGGTGGTGGGTGTTTGGGTGTCATTACATTGCTTGGACTGTAAATATCAACAGTCAATCATGGGGTAGTGGGTGTGTGGGTGTTATTACAGTGCTTGGACTGTAAATATCAACAGTCATAAATAGGAGGGTGGGTGTGTGAGTGTTATTACAGAGCTTGGACTGTAAATATCAACAGTCATTTATGGAGTGGTGGGTGTGTGGGTGTCATTACAGTGCTTGGACTGTAAATATCAACAGTCATTTTTGGGATGGTGGTTGTGTGGGTGTCATTACAGTGCTTAGACAGTAAATATCAACAGTCATTTATGGGGTGATGGGTGTGACTGTGTCATTACAGTGCTTGGACTGTAAATATCAACAGTCATTCATTGGTGGTGAGTGTGTGTTTGTCATTACAGTTTTTGAACTGTAAATATCAACCATCATTTATTGGGTGGTGGGTGAGTGGGTGTCATTACAGTGCTTGGACTGTGAATACCAACAGTCATTCGTAGGGTGGTGAGTTTGTGGGTGTTATTACAGTGCTTTGACTGTAAATATCAACAGTCATTTAGAGATTGGTTGGTGTCATTAGAGTGCTTGGACTGTAAATATTATCATTCATTCATGGGGTGGTGGATGTGTGGATGTCATTACAGTGCTTGACTAAAAATATCAACAGTCATTTATGGGGTGGTGGGTGTGTGGGTGTCATTACATTGCTCGGACTATAAATATCAACCGTCATTTATGGGGTTGTGGGTGTGTGGGTGTCATTACAGTGCTTGGACTGTAAATATCAACAGTCAATCGTGGGGTGGTGGGTGTGTGGGTGTCGTTACAGTGTTTTAAATGTAAATATCAACAGTCATTTATAGGGTGGTGGGCATCATTAAAGTGCTTGGACTTTAAATATCAACAGTCATTCATGGGGCTGTGGGTGTGTGGGTGTCATTACAGTGCTTTGACTGTAAATATCAACAGTCATTTATGGGATGGTGGGTGTGAGGGTGTCATTACAGTGCTTGGACTGAAAATATCAACAGTCATTCATGGAGTGGTAGGTGTGTGAGTGTCATTACAGTGCTTGGACTGTAAATATCAACTATAATTCCTGGGGTCGTGGGTGTTGGGGTGTCATTACAGTGCTTTGAGTGAAAATATCAACAGTCATTTATTGGGTGGTGGGTAGCATTACAGTGCTTGGACTGTAAATATGAACAATCAATCATTGGGTGAAGGGTGTGTGGGTGTCATTAGAGTACTTGGACTGTAAATATTAACAGTCATTCATAGGTCGGTGAGTGTGTGGATGTCACTACAGTGCTTGGACTGAAAATATCAACCAACATTAATGGGATGGTAGGTGTGTGGGATTTCATTACAGTGCTTGAACTGTAAATATCAACAGTCATTCATTAATTGTGGTGGGTGTGTGAGTGTCATTACAGAGCTTGGACTGTAAATATCAACAGACATTCATGGGGTGGTGAGTGTTTGGATGTTATTGCAGTTCTTGGACTGTAAATATCAACCATCATTCATTAGGTTGTGGGTGTGTGAGTGTCATTACAGTGCTTGAACTGTGAATAAAAACAGTTATTTATAGTTTGGTGAGTGTGTGGGAGTTATTACAGTGCTTTGAATGTAAATATCAACAGTCATTCACAGGGTGGTGAGTGTCATTACAGTGCTAGGACTGAAAATATCAACAGTCATTTATGGGGTGGGGGGTGTGTCGGTGTCATTACAGTGCTTGGACTAAAAATATCAACAGTCATTTATGGGGTGGAGGGTGTGTCGGTGTCATTACAGTGCTAGGACTATAAATATCAACCATCATTTAAGTGGTGGTGGGTGTGTGAGTGTCATTACAAAGCTTGGACTGTAAATATCAACAGTCATTCATGGGGTGGTGGGTGTGTGGATGTCATTACAGTGCTTGGACTGTAAATATCAACAGTCAATCATGGGGTGCTGGGTGTGTGGGTGTCATTACAGTGCTTTGACTGTAAATATCAACAGTAATTCTTGGGGTGGTGGGTGTGTGGGTGTCATTACAGAGTTTTGATTGTAATTATCAACAGTCATTCATAGGGTGGTGGGTGTCATTACAGTGCTTGGAATGTAAATATCAACAGTAATTCATGGGGTGGTGGTTGTGTGGGTGTCATTTCATTGCTTGGACTGTAAATATCAACCATAATTCATGGGGTGGTGGGTGTGGGGGTGTCATTACAGTGCTTGGTCTATAAATATCAACAGTCAATCATTGGGTGGTGAGTATCATTAAAGTGCTTGGACTGTAAATATCAACAGTCATTCATGGGGTTGTGGGTGTGTGGGTGTCATTACAGTGCTTGGACTGTAAATATCAACAGTCAATCATGGGGTGGTGGGTGTGTGGTTGTAATTACAGTTCTTGGACAGTAAATATCAACAGTCATTCATGGGGTGGTGGGTGTGTCGGTGTCATTACAGTGCTTGGACTATAAATATCAACCATCATTTAAGTGGTGGTGGGTGTGTGGGTGTCATTACATTGCTTGGACTGTAAATATCAACAGTCATTCATAGGGTGGTGGGTGTGTGAGTGTCATTACAAAGCTTGGACTGTAAATATCAGCAGTCATTCATTGGGTGGTGGGTGTGTGGATGTCATTACATTGCTTGGACTGTAAATATCAACAGTCAATCATGGGGTGCTGGGTGTGTGGGTGTCATTACAGTGCTTTGACTGTAAATATCAACAGTCATTCTTGGGGTGGTGGGTGTGTGGGTGTCATTACAGAGTTTTGATTGTAATTATCAACAGTTATTCATAGGGTGGTGGGTGTCATTTCATTGCTTAGACTGTAAATATCAACCATAATTCATGGGGTGGTGGGTGTGGGGGTGTCATTACAGTGCTTGGACTATAAATATAAACAGTCAATCATTGGGTGGTGGGTATCATTAAAGTGCTTGGACTGTAAATATCAACAGTCATTCATGGGGTTGTGGGTGTGTGGGTGTCATTACAGTGCTTGGACTGTAAATATCAACAGTCAATCATGGGGTTGTGGGTGTGTGGGTGTCATTACAGTGCTTGCACTGTAAATATCAACAGTCATTTATTGGGTGGTGGGTAGCATTACAGTGCTTGGACTGTAAATATCAACAATTAATCATTGGCTGATGGGTGTGTGGGTGTCGTTACTGTGCTTGGACTGTAAATATCAACAGTCATTTATAGGGTGGTGGGTGTTTGGGTGTCATTACATTGCTTGGACTGTAAATATCAACAGTCAATCATGGAGTAATGGGTGTGTGGGTGTCATTACAGTGCTTGGACTGTAAATATCAACAGCCATTCATAGGAGGGTGGGTGTGTGAGTGTTATTAAAGAGCTTGGACTGTAAATATCAACAGTCATTTATGGAGTGGTGGGTGTGTGGGTGTCATTACAGTGCTTAGACAGTAAATATCAACAGTCATTTATGGGGTGATGGGTGTGACTGTGTCAATACAGTGCTTGGACTGTAAATATCAACAGTCATTCATGGGGTGGTGAGTGTGTGTGTGTCATTACAGTTTTTGGACTGTAAATATCAACCATCATTTATTGGGTGGTGGGTGAGTGGGTGTCATTACAGTGCTTGGACTGTGAATATCAACAGTCATTCGTAGGGTGGTGAGTTTGTGGGTGTTATTACAGTGCTTTGACTGTATATATCAACAGTCATTTAGAGATTGGTTCGTGTCATTAAAGGGCTTGGACTGTAAATATTATCAGTCATTCATGGGGTGGTGGATGTGTGGATGTCATTACAGTGCTTGGACTGAAAATATCAACAGTCATTTATGGGGTGGTGGGTGTGTGGGTGTCATTACATTGCTCGGACTATAAATATCAACCGTCATTTATGGGGTTGTGGGTGTGTGGGTGTCATTACAGTGCTTGGATGGTAAAAATCAACAGTCAATCGTGGGGTGGTGGGTGTGTGGGTGTCATTACAGTGTTTTAAATGTAAATATCAACAGTCATTCATAGGGTGGTGGGTGTCATTAAAGTGCTTGGACTGTAAATATCAACAGTCATTCATGGGGCTGTGGGTGTGAGGGTGTCATTACAGTGCTTTGACTGTAAATATCAACAGTTATTTATGGGGTGGTGGGTGTGAGGGTGTCATTACAGTGCTTGGACTGAAAATATCAACAGTCATTCATGGAGTGGTAGGTGTGTGAGTGTCATTACAGTGTATTGATTGTAATTATCAACAGTCATTCATAGGGTGGTTGGTGTCATTACAGTGCTTGGACTGTAATATCAACAGTTAATCATGGGGTGGTGGTTGTGTGGGTGTCATTACAGTGCTTGGACTGTAAATATCAACCATAATTCATGTGGTGGTGGGTGTGGGGGTGTCATTACAGTGTTTGGACTGTAAATATCAACAGTCAATCATGGGGTGGTGGGTGTGTGGGTGTTTATTACAGTGCTTGGAATGTAAATATCAACAGTCATTCATGGGGTAGTGGGTGTATGGGTGTCATTACAGTGATTTGATTGTAAATATTAATAGTCATTCATAGGGTGGTGGGTATCATTAGATTGCTTGGACTGTAAATATTAACAGTTATTCATGGGGTTGTGGGGGTGTGGGTGTCATTACAGTGCTTGGACTGTAAATATCAACTATAATTTATGGGGTCGTGGGTGTTGGGGTGTCATTACAGTGCTTTGAGTGTAAATATCAACAGTCATTTATTGGTTGGTGGGTAGCATTACAGTGCTTGGACTGTAAATATCAACAGTCTTTCATAGGGTGATGGGTGTGTGGCTGTCATTACAGTGCTTGGACTGTAAATATCAACAGTCATTCATGGGGTGGTTGGTGTGTTGGCGTTATTACAGTGTTTTGATTGTAAATATCAACAGTCATTCATGGGGTGGTGGGTGTGTGGGTGTCATTACAGTGCTTGCACTGTAAATATCAACAGTCATCAATGAGGTGGTGGGTGGCATTACAGTGCTTGGACTGAAATTATAAACAGTCATTCATGGGGTGGTGGGTGTGTTGGTGTCATTATAGTGCTTGGACTATAAATATCAACCATCATTTATGGGGTGGTGAGTGTGTGGGTGTCATTACAGTGCTTGGACTATAAATATCAACAGTCAATCATTGGGTGGTGGGTATCATTAAAGTGCTTGAACTGTAAATATCAACAGTCATTCATGGGGTTGTGGGTGTGTGGATCTCATTACAGTGCTTGTACTGTAAATATCAACAGTCAATCATGGGGTGGTGGGTGTGTGGTTGTCATTACAGTTCTTGGAATGTAAATATCAACAGTCATTCATGGGGTGGTGGGTGAATGGGTGTCATTACATTGTTTTGATTGTAAATATCAACAGTCATTCATTGGGTGGTGGGTATCATTAAAGTGCTTCGACTGTAAATATCAACAGTCATTCATGGGGCTGTGGGTGTGTTGGTGTCATTACAGTGCTTGGACTGTATAAATCAACTATAATTTATGGGGTCGTGGATGTTGGGGTGTCATTACATTGCTTTGACTGTAAATATCAACCATCATTTATGGGGTTGTGGGTGTGTGGGTGTCATTACAGTGCTTGGACTGTAAATATCAACAGTCATTTATTGGGTGGTGGGTAGCATTACAGTGCTTGGACTATAAATATCAACAATCAATTATTGGGTGATGGGTGTGTGGGTGTCATTACTGTGCTTGGACTGTAATTATCAACAGTCATTCATGGGGTAGTGGGTGTATGGGTGTCATTACAGTGATTTGATTAAAATATTAACAGCCATTCATAGGGTGGTAGGCATCATTAGATTGCTTGGACTGTAAATATCAACAGTCATTCATGGGGTTGTGGGTGTGTGGGTGTCATTACAGTGCTTGGACAGTAAATATCAACTATAATTCATGGGGTCGTGGGTGTTGGGGTATCATTACAGTGCTTTGAGTGTAAATATCAACAGTCATTTATTGGGTGGTGGGTAGCATTACAGTGCTTGGACTGTAAATATCAACAATTAATCATTGGCTGATGGGTGTGTGGGTGTCGTTACTGTGCTTGGACTGTAAATATCAACAGTCATTTATAGGGTGGTGGGTGTTTGGGTGTCATTACATTGCTTGGACTGTAAATATCAACAGTCAATCATGGGGTAGTGGGTGTGTGGGTGTTATTACAGTGCTTGGACTGTAAATATCAACAGTCATAAATAGGAGGGTGGGTGTGTGAGTGTTATTACAGAGCTTGGACTGTAAATATCAACAGTCATTTATGGAGTGGTGGGTGTGTGGGTGTCATTACAGTGCTTGGACTGTAAATATCAACAGTCATTTTTGGGATGGTGGTTGTGTGGGTGTCATTACAGTGCTTAGACAGTAAATATCAACAGTCATTTATGGGGTGATGGGTGTGACTGTGTCATTACAGTGCTTGGACTGTAAATATCAACAGTCATTCATTGGTGGTGAGTGTGTGTTTGTCATTACAGTTTTTGAACTGTAAATATCAACCATCATTTATTGGGTGGTGGGTGAGTGGGTGTCATTACAGTGCTTGGACTGTGAATACCAACAGTCATTCGTAGGGTGGTGAGTTTGTGGGTGTTATTACAGTGCTTTGACTGTAAATATCAACAGTCATTTAGAGATTGGTTGGTGTCATTAGAGTGCTTGGACTGTAAATATTATCATTCATTCATGGGGTGGTGGATGTGTGGATGTCATTACAGTGCTTGGACTAAAAATATCAACAGTCATTTATGGGGTGGTTGGTGTGTGGGTGTCATTACATTGCTCGGACTATAAATATCAACCGTCATTTATGGGGTTGTGGGTGTGTGGGTGTCATTACAGTGCTTGGACTGTAAATATCAACAGTCAATCGTGGGGTGGTGGGTGTGTGGGTGTCGTTACAGTGTTTTAAATGTAAATATCAACAGTCATTTATAGGGTGGTGGGTATCATTAAAGTGCTTGGACTTTAAATATCAACAGTCATTCATGGGGCTGTGGGTGTGTGGGTGTCATTACAGTGCTTTGACTGTAAATATCAACAGTCATTTATGGGGTGGTGGGTGTGAGGGTGTCATTACAGTGCTTGGACTGAAAATATCAACAGTCATTCATGGAGTGGTAGGTGTGTGAGTGTCATTACAGTGCTTGGACTGTAAATATCAACTATAATTCCTGGGGTCGTGGGTGTTGGGGTGTCATTACAGTGCTTTGAGTGAAAATATCAACAGTCATTTATTGGGTGGTGGGTAGCATTACAGTGCTTGGACTGTAAATATGAACAATCAATCATTAGGTGAAGGGTGTGTGGGTGTCATTAGAGTACTTGGACTGTAAATATTAACAGTCATTCATAGGTCGGTGAGTGTGTGGATGTCACTACAGTGCTTGGACTGAAAATATCAACCAACATTAATGGGGTGGTAGGTGTGTGGGATTTCATTACAGTGCTTGAACTGTAAATATCAACAGTCATTCATTAATTGTGGTGGGTGTGTGAGTGTCATTACAGAGCTTGGACTGTAAATATCAACAGACATTCATGGGGTGGTGAGTGTCATTACAGTGCTAGGACTGAAAATATCAACAGTCATTTATGGGGTGGGGGGTGTGTCGGTGTCATTACAGTGCTTGGACTATAAATATCAACCATCATTTAAGTGGTGGTGGGTGTGTGGGTGTCATTACATTGCTTGGACTGTAAATATCAACAGTCATTCATAGGGTGGTGGGTGTGTGAGTGTCATTACAAAGCTTGGACTGTAAATATCAACAGTCATTCATGGGGTGGTGGGTGTGTGGATGTCATTACAGTGCTTGGACTGTAAATATCAACAGTCAATCATTGGGTGCTGGGTGTGTGGGTGTCATTACAGTGCTTTGACTGTAAATATCAACAGTCATTTATGGGGTGGTGGGTGTGAGGGTGTCATTACAGTGCTTGGACTGAAAATATCAACAGTCATTCATGGAGTGGTAGGTGTGTGAGTGTCATTACAGTGCTTGGACTGTAAATATCAACTATAATTCCTGGGGTCGTGGGTGTTGGGGTGTCATTACAGTGCTTTGAGTGAAAATATTAACAGTCATTTATTGGGTGGTGGGTAGCATTACAGTGCTTGGACTGTAAATATGAACAATCAATCATTAGGTGAAGGGTGTGTGGGTGTCATTAGAGTACTTGGATTGTAAATATTAACAGTCATTCATAGGTCGGTGAGTGTGTGGATGTCACTACAGTGCTTGGACTGAAAATATCAACCATCATTAATGGGGTGGTAGGTGTGTGGGATTTCATTACAGTGCTTGAACTGTAAATATCAACAGTCATTCATTAATTGTGGTGGGTGTGTGAGTGTCATTACAGAGCTTGGACTGTAAATATCAACAGACATTCATGGGGTGGTGAGTGTTTGGATGTTATTGCAGTTCTTGGACTGTAAATATCAACCATCATTCATTAGGTTGTGGGTGTGTGAGTGTCATTACAGTGCTTGAACTGTGAATAAAAACAGTTATTTATAGTTTGGTGAGTGTGTGGGGGTTATTACAGTGCTTTGAATGTAAATATCAACAGTCATTCACAGGGTGGTGAGTGTCATTACAGTGCTAGGACTGAAAATATCAACAGTCATTTATGGTGTGGGGGGTGTGTCGGTGTCATTACAGTGCTTGGACTATAAATATCAACCATCATTTAAGTGGTGGTGGGTGTGTGGGTGTCATTACATTGCTTGGACTGTAAATATCAACTGTCATTCATAGGGTGGTGGGTGTGTGAGTGTCATTACAAAGCTTGGACTGTAAATATCAACAGTCATTCATGGGGTGGTGGGTGTGTGGATGTCATTACAGTGCTTGGACTGTAAATATCAACAGTCAATCATGGGGTGCTGGGTGTGTGGGTGTCATTACAGTGCTTTGACTGTAAATATCAACAGTAATTCTTGGGGTGGTGGGTGTGTGGGTGTCATTACAGAGTTTTGATTGTAATTATCAACAGTCATTCATAGGGTGGTGGGTGTCATTACAGTGCTTGGACTGTAAATATCAACAGTAATTCATGGGGTGGTGGTTGTGTGGGTGTCATTTCATTGCTTGGACTGTAAATATCAACCATAATTCATGGGGTGGTGGGTGTGGGGGTGTCATTACAGTGCTTGGTCTATAAATATCAACAGTCAATCATTGGGTGGTGGGTATCATTAAAGTGCTTGGACTGTAAATATCAACAGTCATTCATGGGGTTGTGGGTGTGTGGGTGTCATTACAGTGCTTGGACTGTAAATATCAACAGTCAATCATGGGGTGGTGGGTGTGTGGTTGTAATTACAGTTCTTGGACAGTAAATATCAACAGTCATTCATGGGGTGGTGGGTGTGTCGGTGTCATTACAGTGCTTGGACTATAAATATCAACCATCATTTAAGTGGTGGTGGGTGTGTGGGTGTCATTACATTGCTTGGACTGTAAATATCAACAGTCATTCATAGGGTGGTGGGTGTGTGAGTGTCATTACAAAGCTTGGACTGTAAATATCAGCAGTCATTTATTGGGTGGTGGGTGTGTGGATGTCATTACATTGCTTGGACTGTAAATATCAACAGTCAATCATGGGGTGCTGGGTGTGTGGGTGTCATTACAGTGCTTTGACTGTAAATATCAACAGTCATTCTTGGGGTGGTGGGTGTGTGGGTGTCATTACAGAGTTTTGATTGTAATTATCAACAGTTATTCATAGGGTGGTGGGTGTCATTTCATTGCTTAGACTGTAAATATCAACCATAATTCATGGAGTGGTGGGTGTGGGGGTGTCATTACAGTGCTTGGACTATAAATATAAACAGTCAATCATTGGGTGGTGGGTATCATTAAAGTGCTTGGACTGTAAATATCAACAGTCATTCATGGGGTTGTGGGTGTGTGGGTGTCATTACAGTGCTTGGACTGTAAATATCAACAGTCAATCATGGGGTTGTGGGTGTGTGGGTGTCATTACAGTGCTTGCACTGTAAATATCAACAGTCATTTATTGGGTGGTGGGTAGCATTACAGTGCTTGGACTGTAAATATCAACAATCAATTATTGGGTGATGGGTGTGTGGGGGTCATTACTGTGCTTGAACTGTAAATATCAACAGTCATTCATGGGGTAGTGGGTGTATGGGTGTCATTACAGTGATTTGATTAAAATATTAACAGCCATTCATAGGGTGGTAGGCATCATTAGATTGCTTGGACTGTAAATATCAACAGTCATTCTTGGGGTTGTGGGTGTGTGGGTGTCATTAGAGTGCTTGGACAGTAAATATCAACTTTAATTCATGGGGTCGTGGGTGTTGGAGTGTCATTACAGTGCTTTAAGTGTAAATATCAACAGTCATTTATTGGGTGGTGGGTAGCATTACAGTGCTTGGACTGTAAATATCAACAATTTATCATTGGGTGATGGGTGTGTGGGTGTCATTACAGTGCTAGTACTGTAAATATCAACAGTCATTTATAGGGTGGTGGGTGTTTGGGTGTCATTACATTGCTTGGAATGTAAATATCAACAGTCAATCATGGAGTAATGGGTGTGTGGGTGTCATTACAGTGCTTGGACTGTAAATATCAAGAGCCATTCATAGGAGGGTGGGTGTGTGAGTGTTATTACAGAGCTTGGACTGTAAATATCAACAGTCATTTATGGAGTGGTGGGTGTGTGGTTGTCATTACAGTGCTTAGACAGTAAATATCAACAGTCATTTATGGGGTGATGGGTGTGACTGTGTCAATACAGTGCTTGGACTGTAAATATCAACAGTCATTCATGGGGTGGTGAGTGTGTGTGTGTCATTACAGTTTTTGGACTGTAAATATCAACCATCATTTATTGGGTGGTGGGTGAGTGGGTTTCATTACAGTGCTTGGACTGTGAATATCAACAGTCATTCGTAGGGTGGTGAGTTTGTGGGTGTTATTACAGTGCTTTGACTGTATATATCAACAGTCATTTAGAGATTGGTTCGTGTCATTAAAGGGCTTGGACTGTAAATATTATCAGTCATTCATGGGGTGGTGGATGTGTGGATGTCATTACAGTGCTTGGACTGAAAATATCAACAGTCATTTATGGGGTGGTGGGTGTGTGGGTGTCATTACATTGCTCGGACTATAAATATCAACCGTCATTTATGGGGTTGTGGGTGTGTGGGTGTCATTACAGTGCTTGGATGGTAAATATCAACAGTCAATCGTGGGGTGGTGGGTGTGTGGGTGTCATTACAGTGTTTTAAATGTAAATATCAACAGTCATTCATAGGGTGGTGGGTGTCATTAAAGTGCTTGGACTGTAAATATCAACAGTCATTCATGGGGCTGAGGGTGTGAGGGTGTCATTACAGTGCTTTGACTGTAAATATCAACAGTTATTTATGGGGTGGTGGGTGTGAGGGTGTCATTACAGTGCTTGGACTGAAAATATCAACAGTCATTCATGGAGTGGTAGGTGTGTGAGTGTCATTACAGTGTATTGATTGTAATTATCAACAGTCATTCATAGGGTGGTTGGTGTCATTACAGTGCTTGGACTGTAATATCAACAATTAATCATGGGGTGGTGGTTGTGTGGGTGTCATTACAGTGCTTGGACTGTAAATATCAACCATAATTCATGTGGTGGTGGGTGTGGGGGTGTCATTACAGTGTTTGGACTGTAAATATCAACAGTCAATCATGGGGTGGTGGGTGTGTGGGTGTTTATTACAGTGCTTGGAATGTAAATATCAACAGTCATTCATGGGGTAGTGGGTGTATGGGTGTCATTACAGTGATTTGATTGTAAATATTAATAGTCATTCATAGGGTGGTGGGTATCATTAGATTGCTTGGACTGTAAATATTAACAGTTATTCATGGGGTTGTGGGGGTGTGGGTGTCATTACAGTGCTTGGACTGTAAATATCAACTATAATTTATGGGGTCGTGGGTGTTGGGGTGTCATTACAGTGCTTTGAGTGTAAATATCAACAGTCATTTATTGGGTGGTGGGTAGCATTACAGTGCTTGGACTGTAAATATCAACAGTCATTCATAGGGTGATGGGTGTGTGGGTGTCATTACAGTGCTTGGACTGTAAATATTAACGGTTATTCATAAGGTGATTGGTGTGTGAGTGTTATTACAGAGCTTGGACTGTAAATATCAACAGTCATTCTTGGGGTGGTGGTTGTGTGGGTGTCATTACACTCCTTAGACAGTAAATATCAACAGTCATTTATGGGGTGATGGGTGTGACTGTGTTATTACAGTGCTTGGACTGTAAATATCAACAGTCATTCAGATTTTTGGTGGGTGTCATTAGAGTGCGTGGTGGGTATGTGGGTGTCATTACAGTGCTTGGACAGTAAATATCAAGAGTCATTCATGGGGTGGTTGGTGTGTGGGTATCATTACAGTGTTTTAATTGTAAATATCAACAGTCGTTCATAGGTTGGTGAGTGTCATTACAGTGCTTGAACTGTAAATATCCACAGTCATTCATGGGGTTGTGGGTGTGTGGGTGTCATTACAATGCTTGGACTGTAAATATAAAGTCATTCATGGGGTGGTGGGTGTGTGTGTCATTAGTGCTTGGCCTATAAATATCAACAGTCATTTATGGGGTGGTGGGTGGCATTACAGTGATTGGATTGTAAATATCAACAGTCATTTATGAAATGGTGGGTGCTTGGGTGTCATTACAGTGCTTGGACTATAAATATCAACAGTCAACAATGGGATGGTGGGTGTCGGGTTGTCATTACAGTGCTTGGACTGTAAATATCAACAGTCATTTATGGGGTGGTGGATGTGTGGATGTCATTACAGTGCTTGGAATGAAAATATCAACAGTCATTCATGGGGTGGTGCGTGTGTGGGTGTCATTACAGTTCTTGGACTGTAAATATTAACAGTCATCAATAGGGTGGTTGGTGACATTAGAGTGCTTGGACTGTAAATATTAACAGTCATTCAGAGGGTGGTGAGTGTGTGGATGTCATTACAATGCTTGGACTGAAAATATCAACAGTCTTTAATGGGGTGGTGAGTGTTTGGGTGTCATTACAGTGCTTGGACTATAAATATCAACCGTCATTAATGGGGTGGTGGGTGTGTGGATGTCATTACAGTGCTTGGACTGTAAATATCAACAGTCTTTCATAGGGTGATGGGTGTGTGGCTGTCATTACAGTGCTTGGACTGTAAATATCAACAGTCATTCATGGGGTGGTTGGTGTGTTGGCGTTATTACAGTGTTTTGATTGTAAATATCAACAGTCATTCATGGGGTGGTGGGTGTGTGGGTGTCATTACAGTGCTTGCACTGTAAATATCAACAGTCATCAATGAGGTGGTGGGTGGCATTACAGTGCTTGGACTGAAATTATCAACAGTCATTCATGGGGTGGTGGGTGTGTTGGTGTCATTATAGTGCTTGGACTATAAATATCAACCATCATTTATGGGGTGGTGAGTGTGTGGGTGTCATTACAGTGCTTGAACTGTTAATATCAACAGTCATTTATAGGGTGGTTGGTGTGTTAGAGTATTTTCAAAGTACAGGCCCAAAACATACTGAAAATCGATCTTTTATGTTCCCAAAAGTCGATATGTGCATGCATTTTCTGTACCCGTTTATATCTCAAATTCAGGCTCCAAACACCCAAAGATTCGATATTTTGGGGTCCCAGAAGCGATCTGTACATACCTACTCAGATACACGCCAAAAACATGCTGAAAATTGATATTTTAGGTGCCCAATGTCAATATGTGTATACATCTTCTGCACCCGTTTATATCCCAAATTCAACCTCAAAACACCCGAAAATTCGATATTTTTGGGTCCCAGAAGCGATCTGTACAGTAGCCCAAGAAAGTTCGCCGACTAAAAACTAACGTACCGGCAACCTCTATATCTGTCATTCTCGTCCCAAGCCTTTATTAACTCCATACCCATGATCTGTCAGCGTTGTCAATGTTTCTTTCCTTTCGTCTCAGGTGTGAACTCAGAGTTTAGACGCATGAGTTTCGACGAAGGGTTATATATATTTATTATATAATTGTGTGAATATTATGAAAAACAATTGAAATGTAAGGCAAATGGGTGTGTGGGTGGGGGTGAGACCGAGGTGACCGAGGTGGGGGGTCTGATATGTGTGTGTGTGTGTGTGTGTGTACTACAGACAGAGAGAGAGAGGTGGATGTATGATAGGTTGTGAAAAATGTCAAAATGGAAGACTAGAAAAATGGATAGCAAAGAACGATGATGAAGGAAGAGGTCAAAATGAGGATAAGGAGGAAGAAGGTTTAATGCCGATGACAAGAAGGGAAGGAAGGAAGGATTGAAGAAAATAACAACGATGGCTTGAGCCTTGGGCAAAGGCTACGTGTGCGTGTGTGTGTGTGTGGCATCTAAAAGTCTGCTGTGAGTTGGCAGAAGGCCAATATTAACCGTTTAATAGATCACATCAGAGTAATTATCTCTTTCTCTCATTGCATTCGTATAAGAACAGTGTTGAAATAGGCTTCTTGTTTAATATTCCATATTCGAAAAATATTCGGTAGGCAACATGCGAATGCGAATGCGAATCTTAAAAAAACATGCGAATGCAAACACAAATATTCGGACCACCTCTACTACGAACTAATGTGAACACACACACACACACACACACCTTCCACTTAGACGATTAAGGGCCTGTGGCCACATGGGTTGGACAGAGGAGGTCAGGTCACGTGCACTCTCTCTCTCTCTCCCCCCCCCCCTCTCTCTCTCTCCACATTGCCTTCCTTCACTTTTCCTGTTTCAGCAAGCATTGATCATTCTTCCTTTCTCTAGCTCCCTTCTCCCTCCATCATTCCTTTCAGCTTCTTTCCCCTTCCTGTTATGATCCTACTTTCCCTCTTTCAGTCCTCCCTCCATACTTCCTTCCCTCACTTATTTCACTCCTCCTTATCCTCATTTTGGCCTCTTCTTTCATCATCCTTCTTTGCTATCCATTTTGACATTTTTCACAACCTATCATACCTCCACCTCCCTCTCTCTCTCTGTCTGTACACACACACACACACTTCCTTCAGACCCCCATCGCACCATCCATCCATCACCTTTTGGTCTCACCTCCACCCACACAGCCATACTAACCAACCCTCCCAGCTAGCGTATAGCACCGTCATGACGGCCTATTGGGAACCCGGCTTAAGAGGTGTGTGTGTGTGTGTGTGTGTGTGAGGTCAATAAGGTGTTTCTTGTGCTAGGGAATAAACTATCAAAATATAATACAATGTCTTTCTCTCATTTGCCTTTCATTTCCATTGTTTTTCATATTGTTCACAGAATTATATAATAAATATATATAACCCTTCGTCGAAACTCATGCGTCTAAACTCTGAGTTCACACCTTAGACGAAAGGAAAGAAACCTTGACAACGCTGACAGATCATGGGTATGGAGTTGATAAAGGCTTGGGACGAAAATGACAGTTATAGAGGTTGCCGGTACGTTAGTTTTTAGTAGGCGAACTTTCTTGGGCTACTGTACATGTCTACTCAGTGCTAGAATGTTTTCAAAATATAAGCTCAAAACATGCTAAAAATCGATATTTTATGTGTCCAAAGTCGATATGTGCATGCATCTTCTATACCCGTTTATATCTCAAATTCATGCTCAAAACACCCGAAATTTCAATATTTTGGGGTCCCAGAAGCGATCTGTACATACCTACTCCGTGTTAGAGTTTTTTTTTTTAAATACAGGCCCCGAACATGCTGAAAATCGATATTTTAGGTGCCCAAAGTCAATATGTGCATGCATCTTCTGTACCCGTTTATATCTCAAATTCAGGCTCAAAACACCCGTAAATTCGACATTTTGGGGTCCCAGAAGCGATATGTACATGCCTACTCGGTGCTATAATATTTTCAAAATATAGGCCCAAAACATGATAAAAATCGATATTTTAGGTGCCCAAAGTCGATATCACAAATTCATGCACAAAACACCCGAAAATTCGATATTTTGGGGTCCCAGAAGCGATCTGTACATGCCTTCTCCGTATTAGAGTGTTTTCAAAATACAAGCCCAAAACATACTGCAAATCGATCTTTTAGGTGCCCAAAAGTCGATATGTGCATGCATCTTCTGTACCCGTTTATATCTCAAATTAAGGCTCCAAACACCCGAAAATTTGATATTTTGGGGTTCCAGAAGCGATCTGTACATGCCTACTCAGATACAAGCCCAAAACATTATGAAAACCGATATTTTAGGTGCCCAAAGTCAATATGTGTATGCATCTTCAGTACACGTTTATATCTCAAATTCAGGCTCAAAACACCCGAAAATTCGATATTTTTGGGTCCCAGAAGCGATCTGTACATGCCTACTCAGTGCTAGAATATTTTCAAAATATAGGCCCAAAACATGCTAAATATCGATATTTTGGGTGCCAAAGTCGATATGTGCAAGCATCTTCTGTAGCAGTTTATATCTCAAATTTAGGCTCAAAAACCCTGAAAATTCAATATTTTTACGTCCCAGAAGCGATCTGTACATGCCTACTAGAAAATAGAATGTTTTCATAATATAGGCTCAAAGCATGCTAAAAATCGATATTTTAAGGGTCCAAAGTCGATATGTGCATGCATCTTCTGTACCCGTTGATATCTCAAATTCAGGCTCAAAACACCCTAAAATTCGATATTTTTGGGTCCCAGAAACGATCTGTATATGCCTAATCAGTAACAGAATATTTTCAAAATACAAGTCCAAAACATGCTAAAAATCGATATTTTAGGTGCCCAAAGTCGATATGTGCATGCATCTTCTGTACCCATTTCTTTCCCATATTTGTGCTCAAAACACCCAAAAATTCGATATTTTTGAGCCTCAGAAGCTATCTGTATATACCTACTCCGTGTTAGAGTATTTTCAATAAACAGGCCCAAAACATGCTGAAAATCGATATTTTAGGTGCCCAAAGTCAATATGTGTATGCATCTTCTGCACCCGTTTATATCCCAAATTCAACCTCAAAACACACGAAAATGCGATATATTTGGGTCCCAGAAGCGATCTGTAAATGCCTACTCAGTGCTTGAAAATTTCAAAATATAGGGCCAAAACATGCTGAAAATCGATATTTTAGGTGCAAAAAGTCAATATGTGCATGCATCTTCTGTATCCGTTTATATCTCAAATTCAAGTTTAAAACACCCGAAAATTCGATATTTTTGGGTCCCAGAAGCGATCTGTACATGCCTACTCCGTGTTTGAGTATTTTCATAATACAGGCCCAAAACAGGCTGAAAATCGATATTTTAGGTTCCCAAAGTCAATATGTGTATGCTTCTTCAGTACACGTTTATATCTCAAATTCAGGCTCAAAACACCCGAAAATTCGATATTTTTGGGTCCCAGAAGCGATCTTTACGTGCCTACTCAGTAACAGAATATTTTCAAAATACAAGTCCAAAAACATGCTGAAAATATATATTTTAAGTGCCCAAAGTCGATATGTGCATGCATCTTCTGTACCCGTTTATATCTCAAATTCAGGCTCAAAACACCCGAAAATTCGATATTTTTGGGTCCCAGAAGCGATCTGTACATGCCTACTCAATGTTAGAATATTTTTGAAACACAGGCAGAAAAACAAGTTGAAAATCGATATTTTAGGTGCACAAAATCGATATGTGCATGCATCTTCTGTACTCGTTTATGTCCCAAATTCAGGCTCAAAACACCCTAAAATTCGATATTTTTGGGTCCCAGAAGCGATCTGTACATGCCTACTCAGTGCTAGAATATTTTCAAAATATAGGCCCAAAACATGCTAAATATCGATATTTTGGGTGCCAAAGTCGATATGTGCATGCATCTTCTGTAGCCGTTTATATCTCAAATTTAGGCTCAAAACCCCTGAAAATTCAATATTTTTACGTCCCAGAAGCGATATGTACATGCCTACTAGAAAATAGAATGTTTTCATAATATAGGCTCAAAGCATGCTAAAAATCGATATTTTAAGGGTCCAAAGTCGATATGTGCATGCATCTTCTGTACCCGTTTATATCTCAAATTCAGGCTCAAAACACCCTAAAATTCGATATTTTTGGGTCCCAGAAACGATCTGTACATGCCTACTCAGTAACAGTATATTTTCATTGTACAAGTCCAAAAACATGCTGAAAATCGATATTTTAGGTGCAAAAAGTCAATATGTGCATGCATCTTCTGTATCCGTTTATATCTCAAATTCAAGTTTAAAACACCCGAAAATTCGATATCTTTGGGTCCCAGAAGCGATCTGTACATGCCTACTCCGTGTTTGAGTATTTTCATAATACAGGCCCAAAACAGGCTAAAAATCGATATTTTAGGTTCCCAAAGTCAATATGTGTATGCATCTTCAGTACACGTTTATATCTCAAATTCAGGCTCAAAACACCCGAAAATTCGATATTTTTGGGTCCAAGAAGCGATCTGTATATGCCTAATCAGTAACAGAATATTTTCAAAATACAAGTCCAAAACATGCTAAAAATCGATATTTTAGGTGCCCAATGTCGATATGTGCATGCATCTTCTGTACCCATTTCTTTCCCATATTTGTGCTCAAAACACCCAAAAATTCGATATTTTTGAGCCTCAGAAGCTATCTGTATATACCTACTCCGTGTTAGAGTATTTTCAATAAACAGGCCCAAAACATGCTGAAAATCGATATTTTAGGTGCCCAAAGTCAATATGTGTATGCATCTTCTGCACCCGTTTATATCCCAAATTCAACCTCAAAACACACGAAAATTCGATATATTTGGGTCCAAGAAGCGATCTGTACATGCCTACTCAGTGCTTGAAAATTTCAAAATATAGGGCCAAAACATGCTGAAAATCGATATTTTAGGTGCAAAAAGTCAATATGTGCATGCATCTTCTGTATCCGTTTATATCTCAAATTCAAGTTTAAAACACCCGAAAATTCGATATTTTTGGGTCCCAGAAGCGATCTGTACATGCCTACTCCGTGTTTGAGTATTTTCATAATACAGGCCCAAAACAGGCTGAAAATCGATATTTTAGGTTCCCAAAGTCAATATGTGTATGCTTCTTCAGTACACGTTTATATCTCAAATTCAGGCTCAAAACACCCGAAAATTCGATATTTTTGGGTCCCAGAAGCGATCTTTACGTGCCTACTCAGTAACAGAATATTTTCAAAATACAAGTCCAAAAACATGCTGAAAATATATATTTTAAGTGCCCAAAGTCGATATGAGAATGCATCTTCTGTACCCGTTTATATCTCAAATTCAGGCTCAAAACACCCAAAAATTCGATATTTTTGGGTCCCAGAAGCGATCTGTACATGCCTACTCAATGTTAGAATATTTTTGAAACACAGGCAGAAAAACAAGTTGAAAATCGATATTTTAGGTGCATAAAATCGATATGTGCATGCATCTTCTGTAGCCGTTTATATCTCAAATTTAGGCTCAAAACCCCTGAAAATTCAATATTTTTACGTCCCAGAAGCGATATGTACATGCCTACTAGAAAATAGAATGTTTTCATAATATAGGCTCAAAGCATGCTAAAAATCGATATTTTAATGGTCCAAAGTCGATATGTGCATGCATCTTCTGTACCCGTTTATATCTCAAATTCAGGCTCAAAACACCCGAAAATTCGATATTTTTGGGTCCCAGAAACGATCTGTACATGCCTACTCTGTAACAGTATATTTTCATTGTACAAGTCCAAAAACATGCTGAAAATCGATATTTTAGGTGCAAAAAGTCAATATGTGCATGCATCTTCTGTATCCGTTTATATCTCAAATTCAAGTTTAAAACACCCGAAAATTCGATATTTTTGGGTCCCAGAAGCGATCTGTACATGCCTACTCCGTGTTTGAGTATTTTCATAATACAGGCCCAAAACAGGCTGAAAATCGATATTTTAGGTTCCCAAAGTCAATATGTGTATGCTTCTTCAGTACACGTTTATATCTCAAATTCAGGCTCAAAACACCCGAAAATTCGATATTTTTGGGTCCCAGAAGCGATCTGTACATGCCTACTCAGTGCTAGAATATTTTCAAAATATAGGCCCAAAACATGCTAAATATCGATATTTTGGGTGCCAAAGTCGATATGTGCAAGCATCTTCTGTAGCAGTTTATATCTCAAATTTAGACTCAAAACCCCTGAAAATTCAATATTTTTACGTCCCAGAAGCGATCTGTACATGCCTACTAGAAAATAGAATGTTTTCATAATATAGGCTCAAAGCATGCTAAAAATCGATATTTTAAGGGTCCAAAGTCGATATGTGCATGCATCTTCTGTACCCGTTGTTATCTCAAATTCAGGCTCAAAACACCCTAAAATTCGATATGTTTGGGTCCCAGAAACGATCTGTACATGCCTACTCAGTAACAGTATATTTTCATTGTACAAGTCCAAAAATATGCTGAAAATCGATATTTTAGGTGCAAAAAGTCAATATGTGCATGCATCTTCTGTATCCGTTTATATCTCAAATTCAAGTTTAAAACACCCTAAAATTCGATATTTTTGGGTCCCTGAAGCGATCTGTACATGCCTACTCCGTGTTTGAGTATTTTCATAATACAGGCCCAAAACAGGCTGAAAATCGATATTTTAGGTTCCCAAAGTCAATATGTGTATGCTTCTTCAGTACACGTTTATATCTCAAATTCAGGCTCAAAACACCCGAAAATTCGATATTTTTGGGTCCCAGAAGCGATCTTTACATGCCTACTCAGTAACAGAATATTTTCAAAATACAAGTCCAAAAACATGCTGAAAATCTATATTTCAAGTGCCCAAAGTCGATATGTGCATGCATCATCTGTACCCGTTTATATCTCAAATTCAGGCTCAAAACACCCAAAAATTCGATATTTTTGGGTCCCAGAAGCGATCGGTACATGCCTACTCAATGTTAGAATATTTTTGAAACACAGGCAGAAAAACAAGTTGAAAATCGATATTTTAGGTGCACAAAATCGATATGTGCATGCATCTTCTGTACCCGTTTATGTCCCAAATTCAGGCTCAAAACACCCTAAAATTCGATATTTATGGGTCCCAGAGGCGATCTGTACATGCCTACTCAGTGCTAGAATATTTTTTTTAAAATATAGGCCCAAAACATGCTAAATATCGATATTTTGGGTGCCAAAGTCGATATGTGCATGCATCATCTGTAGCCGTTTATATCTCAAATTTATGCTCAAAACCCCTGAAAATTCAATATTTTTACGTCCCAGAAGCGATCTGTACATGCCTACTAGAAAATAGAATGTTTTCATAATATAGGCTCAAAGCATGCTAAAAATCGATATTTTAGGGGTCGAAAGTCGATATGTGCATGCATCTTATGTACCCGTTGATATCTCAAATTCAGGCTCAAAACACCCGAAAATTCGATATTTTTGGGTCCCAGGAGCGATCTGTACATGCCTACTCCGTGTTAGAGTATTTTCATAATACAGGCCCAAAACATGCTAAAATCGATATTTTAGGTGCCCAAAGTCGATATGTGCATGCATCTTCTGTACCCATTTCTTTCCCATATTTGTGCTCAAAACACCCAAAAATTCGATATTTTTGGGCCTCAGAAGCTATCTGTATATACCTACTCCGTGTTAGAGTATTTTCAATATACAGGCCCAAAACATGCTGAAAATCGATATTTTAGGTGCCCAAAGTCAATATGTGTATGCATCTTCTGCACCCGTTTATATCCCAAATTCAACCTCAAAACACACGAAAATGCGATATATTTGGGTCCCGGAAGCGATCTGTACATGCCTACTCAGTGCTTGAATATTTTCAAAATATAGGGCCAAAACATGCTGAAAATCGATATTTTAGGTGCAAAAAGTCAATATGTGCATGCATCTTCTGTATCCGTTTATATCTCAAATTCAAGTTTAAAACACCCGAAAATTCGATATTTTTGGGTCCCAGAAGTGATCTGTACATGCCTACTCCGTGTTTGAGTATTTTCATAATACAGGCCCAAAACAGGCTGAAAATCGATATTTTAGGTTCCCAAAGTCAATATGTGCATGCATCTTCTGTATCCGTTTATATCTCAAATTCAGGCTCAAAACACCCGAAAATTCGATATTTTTGGGTCCCAGAAGCGATCTTTACATGCCTACTCAGTAACAGAATATTTTCAATATACAAGTCCAAAAACATGCTGAAAATCTATATTTTAAGTGCCCAAAGTCGATATGAGAATGCATCTTCTGTACCCGTTTATATCTCAAATTCAGGCTCAAAACACCCGAAAATTCGATATTTTTGGGTCCCAGAAGCGATCTGTACATGCCTACTCAATGTAAGAATATTTTTGAAACATAGGCAGAAAAACAAGTTGAAAATCGATATTTTAGGTGCACAAAATCGATATGTGCATGCATCTTCTGTACCCGTTTATGTCCCAAATTCAGGCTCAAAACACCCTAAAATTCGATATTTGTGGGTCCCAGAAGCGATCTGTACATGCCTACTCAGTGCTAGAATATTTTCAAAATATAGGCCCAAAACATGCTAAATATCGATATTTTGGGTACCAAAGTCGATATGTGCATGCATCATCTGTAGCCGTTTATATCTCAAATTTATGCTCAAAACCCCTGAAAATTCAATATTTTTACGTCCCAGAAGCGATCTGTACATGCCTACTAGAAAATAGAATGTTTTCATAATATAGGCTCAAAGCATGCTAAAAATCGATATTTTAGGGGTCGAAAGTCGATATGTGCATGCATCTTCTGTACCCGTTGATATCTCAAATTCAGGCTAAAAACACCCGAAAATTCGATATTTTTCGGTCCCAGAAGCGATCTGTACATGCCTACTCAATGTTAGAATATTTTTGAAACACAGACAGAAAAACAAGTTGAAAATCGATATTTTAGGTGCACAAAATCGATAGGTGCATGCATCTTCTGTACCCGTTTATGTCCCAAATTCAGGCTCAAAACACCCTAAAATTCGATATTTTTGGGTCCCAGAAGTGATCTGTACATGCCTACTCAGTGCTAGAATATTTTCAAAATATAGGCCCAAAACATGCTAAATATCGATATTTTGGGTGCCAAAGTCGATATGTGCATGCATCTTCTGTAGCCGTTTATATCTCAAATTTATGCTCAAAACCCCTGAAAATTCAATATTTTTACGTCCCAGAAGCGATATGTACATGCCTACTAGAAAATAGAATGTTTTCATAATATAGGCTCAAAGGATGCTAAAAATCGATATTTTAGGGGTCGAAAGTCGATATGTGTATGCATCTTCTGTACCCGTTGATATCTCAAATTCAGGCTCAAAACACCCGAAAATGCGATATTTTTGGGTCCCAGGAGCGATCTGTATATGCCTAATCAGTAACAGAAGATTTTCAAAATAAAAGTCCAAAACATGCTAAAAATCGATATTTTAGGTGCACAAAGTCGATATGTGCATGCATCTTCTGTACCCATTTCTTTCCCATATTTGTGCTCAAAACACCCAAAAATTCGATATTTTTGAGCTTCAGAAGCTATCTGTATATACCTACTCCGTGTTAGAGTATTTTCAATAAACAGGCCCAAAACATGCTGAAAATCGATATTTTAGGTGCCCAAAGTCAATATGTGTATGCATCTTCTGCACCCGTTTATATCCCAAATTCAACCTCAAAACACACGAAAATGCGATATATTTTGGTCCCAGAAGCGATCTGTACATGCCTACTCAGTGCTTGAATATTTTCAAAATATAGGGCCAAAACATGCTAAAAAAATCGATATTTTAGGTGCAAAAAGTCAATATCAGCATGCATCTTCTGTATCCGTTTATATCTCAAATTCAAGTTTAAAACACCCGAAAATTCGATATTTTTGGGTCCCAGAAGCGATCTGCACATGCCTACTCCGTGTTTGAGTATTTTCATAATACAGGCCCAAAACAGGCTGAAAATCGATATTTTAGGTTCCCAAAGTCAATATGTGTATGCATCTTCTGCACCCGTTTATATCCCAAATTCAACCTCAAAACACACGAAAATGCGATATATTTGGGTCCCAGAAGCGATCTGTACATGCCTACTCAATGCTTGAATATTTTCAAATTATAGGGCCAAAACATGCTGAAAATCGATATTTTAGGTGCAAAAAGTCAATATGTGCATGCATCTTCTGTATCCGTTTATATCTCAAATTCAAGTTTAAAACACCCGAAAATTCGATATTTTTGGGTCCCAGAAGCGATCTGTACATGCCTACTCCGTGTTTGAGTATTTTCATAATACAGACCCAAAACAGGCTGAAAATCGATATTTTAGGTTCCCAAAGTCAATATGTGTATGCATCTTCAGTGCACGTTTATATCTCAAATTCAGCCTCAAAACACCCGAAAATTCGATATTTTTGGGTCCCAGAAGCGATCTGTACATGCCTACTCAATGTAAGAATATTTTTGAAACATAGGCAGAAAAACAAGTTGAAAATCGATATTTTAGGTGCACAAAATCGATATGTGCATGCATCTTCTGTACCCGTTTATGTCCCAAATTCAGGCTCAAAACACCCTAAAATTCGTTATTTTTGGGTCCCAGAAGCGATCTGTACATGCCTACTTAGTGCTAGAATATTTTCAAAATATAGGCCCAAAACATGCTAAATATCGATATTTTGGGTGCCAAAGTCGATATGTGCATGCATCTTCTGTAGCCGTTTATATCTCAAATTTAGGCTCAAAACACCCGAAAATTCGATATTTTTGGGTCCCATAAGCGATCTGTACATGCCTACTCAATGTAAGAATATTTTTGAAACATAGGCAGAAAAACAAGTTGAAAATCGATTTTTTAGGTGCACAAAATCGATATGTGCATGCATCTTCTGTACCCGTTTATGTCCCAAATTCAGGCTCAAAACACCCTAAAATTCGTTATTTTTGGGTCCCAGAAGCGATCTGTACATGCCTACTTAGTGCTAGAATATTTTCAAAATATAGGCCCAAAACATGCTAAATATCGATATTTTGGGTGCCAAAGTCGATATGTGCATGCATCTTCTGTAGCCGTTTATATCTCAAATTTAGGCTCAAAACCCCTGAAAATTCAATATTTTTACGTCCCAGAAGCGATATGTACATGCCTACTAGAAAATAGAATGTTTTCATAATATAGGCTCAAAGCATGCTAAAAATCGATATTTTGGGTGCCAAAGTCGATATGTGCATGCATCTTCTGTACCCGTTGATATCTCAAATTCAGGCTCAAAACCCCTGAAAATTCAATATTTTTACGTCCCAGAAGCGATATGTACATGCCTACTAGAAAATAGAATGTTTTCATAATATAGGCTCAAAGGATGCTAAAAATCGATATTTTAGGGGTCGAAAGTCGATATGTGTATGCATCTTCTGTACCCGTTGATATCTCAAATTCAGGCTCAAAACACCCGAAAATGCGATATTTTTGGGTCCCAGGAGCGATCTGTATATGCCTAATCAGTAACAGAAGATTTTCAAAATAAAAGTCCAAAACATGCTAAAAATCGATATTTTAGGTGCACAAAGTCGATATGTGCATGCATCTTCTGTACCCATTTCTTTCCCATATTTGTGCTCAAAACACCCAAAAATTCGATATTTTTGAGCTTCAGAAGCTATCTGTATATACCTACTCCGTGTTAGAGTATTTTCAATAAACAGGCCCAAAACATGCTGAAAATCGATATTTTAGGTGCCCAAAGTCAATATGTGTATGCATCTTCTGCACCCGTTTATATCCCAAATTCAACCTCAAAACACACGAAAATGCGATATATTTTGGTCCCAGAAGCGATCTGTACATGCCTACTCAGTGCTTCAATATTTTCAAAATATAGGGCCAAAACATGCTAAAAAAATCGATATTTTAGGTGCAAAAAGTCAATATGAGCATGCATCTTCTGTATCCGTTTATATCTCAAATTCAAGTTTAAAACACCCGAAAATTCGATATTTTTGGGTCCCAGAAGCGATCTGCACATGCCTACTCCGTGTTTGAGTATTTTCATAATACAGGCCCAAAACAGGCTGAAAATCGATATTTTAGGTTCCCAAAGTCAATATGTGTATGCATCTTCTGCACCCGTTTATATCCCAAATTCAACCTCAAAACACACGAAAATGCGATATATTTGGGTCCCAGAAGCGATCTGTACATGCCTACTCAATGCTTGAATATTTTCAAATTATAGGGCCAAAACATGCTGAAAATCGATATTTTAGGTGCAAAAAGTCAATATGTGCATGCATCTTCTGTATCCGTTTATATCTCAAATTCAAGTTTAAAACACCCGAAAATTCGATATTTTTGGGTCCCAGAAGCGATCTGTACATGCCTACTCCGTGTTTGAGTATTTTCATAATACAGACCCAAAACAGGCTGAAAATCGATATTTTAGGTTCCCAAAGTCAATATGTGTATGCTTCTTCAGTGCACGTTTATATCTCAAATTCAGCCTCAAAACACCCGAAAATTCGATATTTTTGGGTCCCAGAAGCGATCTGTACATGCCTACTCAATGTAAGAATATTTTTGAAACATAGGCAGAAAAACAAGTTGAAAATCGATATTTTAGGTGCACAAAATCGATATGTGCATGCATCTTCTGTACCCGTTTATGTCCCAAATTCAGGCTCAAAACACCCTAAAATTCGTTATTTTTGGGTCCCAGAAGCGATCTGTACATGCCTACTTAGTGCTAGAATATTTTCAAAATATAGGCCCAAAACATGCTAAATATCGATATTTTGGGTGCCAAAGTCGATATGTGCATGCATCTTCTGTAGCCGTTTATATCTCAAATTTAGGCTCAAAACACCCGAAAATTCGATATTTTTGGGTCCCATAAGCGATCTGTACATGCCTACTCAATGTAAGAATATTTTTGAAACATAGGCAGAAAAACAAGTTGAAAATCGATTTTTTAGGTGCACAAAATCGATATGTGCATGCATCTTCTGTACCCGTTTATGTCCCAAATTCAGGCTCAAAACACCCTAAAATTCGTTATTTTTGGGTCCCAGAAGCGATCTGTACATGCCTACTTAGTGCTAGAATATTTTCAAAATATAGGCCCAAAACATGCTAAATATCGATATTTTGGGTGGCAAAGTCGATATGTGCATGCATCTTCTGTAGCCGTTTATATCTCAAATTTAGGCTCAAAACCCCTGAAAATTCAATATTTTTACGTCCCAGAAGCGATATGTACATGCCTACTAGAAAATAGAATGTTTTCATAATATAGGCTCAAAGCATGCTAAAAATCGATATTTTAAGGGTCCAAAGTCGATATGTGCATGCATCTTCTGTACCCGTTGATATCTCAAATTCAGGCTCAATAGACCCGAAAATTCGATATTTTTGGGTCCCAGGAGCGATCTGTACATGCCTACTCCGTGTTAGAGTATTTTCATAATACAGGCCCAAAACATGCTAAAATCGATATTTTAGGTGCCCAATGTCAATATGTGTACGTATCTTCATTACCCGTTTATATCTCAAATTCAGGCTCAAAACACCCGAAAACTCGATATTTTTGGGTCTAAGAAGCGATCTGTATATGCCTAATCAGTAACAGAAGATTTTCAAAATAAAAGTCCAAAACATGCTAAAAATCGATATTTTAGGTGCACAAAGTCGATATGTGCATGCATCTTCTGTACCCATTTCTTTCCCATATTTGTGCTCAAAACACCCAAAAATTCGATATTTTTGAGCCTCAGAAGCTATCTGTATATACCTACTCCGTGTTAGAGTATTTTCAATAAACAGGCCCAAAACATGCTGAAAATCGATATTTTAGGTGCCCAAAGTCAATATGTGTATGCATCTTCTGCACCCGTTTATATCCCAAATTCAACCTCAAAACACACGAAAATGCGATATATTTGGGTCCCAGAAGCGATCTGTACATGCCTACTCAGTGCTTGAATATTTTCAAAATATAGGGCCAAAACATGCTAAAAAAATCGATATTTTAGGTGCAAAAAGTCAATATGTGCATGCATCTTCTGTATCCGTTTATATCTCAAATTCAAGTTTAAAACACCCGAAAATTCGATATTTTTGGGTCCCAGAAGCGATCTGCACATGCCTACTCCGTGTTTGAGTATTTTCATAATACAGGCCCAAAACAGGCTGAAAATCGATATTTTAGGTTCCCAAAGTCAATATGTGTATGCATCTTCTGCACCCGTTTATATCCCAAATTCAACCTCAAAACACACGAAAATGCGATATATTTGGGTCCCAGAAGCGATCTGTACATGCCTACTCAATGCTTGAATATTTTCAAGATATTGGGCCAAAACATGCTGAAAATCGATATTTTAGGTGCAAAAAGTCAATATGTGCATGCATCTTCTGTATCCGTTTATATCTCAAATTCAAGTTTAAAACACCCGAAAATTCGATATTTTTGGGTCCCAGAAGCGATCTGTACATTCCTACTCCGTGTTAGAGTATTTTCAATATACAGGCCCAAAACATGCTGAAAATCGATATTTTAGGTGCCCAAAGTCAATATGTGTATGCATCTTCTGCACCCGTTTATATCCCAAATTCAACCTCAAAACACACGAAAATGCGATATATTTGGGTCCCAGAAGCGATCTGTACATGCCTACTCAGTGCTTGAATATTTTCAAAATATAGGGCCAAAACATGCTGAAAATCGATATTTTAGGTGCAAAAAGTCAATATGTGCATGCATCTTCTGTATCCGTTTATATCTCAAATTCAAGTTTAAAACACCCGAAAATTCGATATTTTTGGGTCCCAGAAGCGATCTGTACATGCCTACTCCGTGTTTGAGTATTTTCATAATACAGGCCCAAAACAGGCTGAAAATCGATATTTTAGGTTCCCAAAGTCAATATGTGTATGCTTCTTCAGTGCACGTGTATATCTCAAATTCAGCCTCAAAACACCCGAAAATTCGATATTTTTGGGTCCCAGAAGCGATCTGTACATGCCTACTCAATGTAAGAATATTTTTGAAACATAGGCAGAAAAACAAGTTGAAAATCGATATTTTAGGTGCACAAAATCGATATGTGCATGCATCTTCTGTACCCGTTTATGTCCCAAATTCAGGCTCAAAACACCCTAAAATTCGTTATTTTTGGGTCCCAGAAGCGATCTGTACATGCCTACTTAGTGCTAGAATATTTTCAAAATATAGGCCCAAAACATGCTAAATATCGATATTTTGGGTGCCAAAGTCGATATGTGCATGCATCTTCTGTAGCCGTTTATATCTCAAATTTAGGCTCAAAACACCCGAAAATTCGATATTTTTGGGTCCCATAAGCGATCTGTACATGCCTACTCAATGTAAGAATATTTTTGAAACATAGGCAGAAAAACAAGTTGAAAATCGATTTTTTAGGTGCACAAAATCGATATGTGCATGCATCTTCTGTACCCGTTTATGTCCCAAATTCAGGCTCAAAACACCCTAAAATTCGTTATTTTTGGGTCCCAGAAGCGATCTGTACATGCCTACTTAGTGCTAGAATATTTTCAAAATATAGGCCCAAAACATGCTAAATATCGATATTTTGGGTGCCAAAGTCGATATGTGCATGCATCTTCTGTAGCCGTTTATATCTCAAATTTAGGCTCAAAACCCCTGAAAATTCAATATTTTTACGTCCCAGAAGCGATATGTACATGCCTACTAGAAAATAGAATGTTTTCATAATATAGGCTCAAAGCATGCTAAAAATCGATATTTTAAGGGTCCAAAGTCGATATGTGCATGCATCTTCTGTACCCGTTGATATATCAAATTCAGTCTCAAAAGACCCGAAAATTCGATATTTTTGGGTCCCAGGAGCGATCTGTACATGCCTACTCCGTGTTAGAGTATTTTCATAATACAGGCCCAAAACATGCTAAAATCGATATTTTAGGTGCCCAATGTCAATATGTGTATGTATCTTCATTACCGGTTTATATCTCAAATTCAGGCTCAAAACTCCCGAAAACTCGATATTTTTGGGTCCAAGAAGTGATCTGTTTATGCCTAATCAGTAACAGAATATTTTCAAATTACAAGTCCAAAACATGCTAAAAATCGATATTTTAGGTGCCCAAAGTCGATATGTGCATGCATCTTCTGTACCCATTTCTTTCCCATATTTGTGCTCAAAACACCCAAAAATTCGATATTTTTGGGCCTCAGAAGCTATCTGTATATACCTACTCCGTGTTAGAGTATTTTCAATATACAGGCCCAAAACATGCTGAAAATCGATATTTTAGGTGCCCAAAGTCAATATGTGTATGCATCTTCTGCACCCGTTTATATCCCAAATTCAACCTCAAAACACACGAAAATGCGATATATTTGGGTCCCGGAAGCGATCTGTACATGCCTACTCAGTGCTTGAATATTTTCAAAATATAGGGTCAAAAAATGCTGAAAATCGATATTTTAGGTGCAAAAAGTCAATATGTGCATGCATCTTCTGTATCCGTTTATATCTCAAATTCAAGTTTAAAACACCCGAAAATTCGATATTTTTGGGTCCCAGAAGTGATCTGTACATGCCTACTCCGTGTTTGAGTATTTTCATAATACAGGCCCAAAACAGGCTGAAAATCGATATTTTAGGTTCCCAAAGTCAATATGTGCATGCATCTTCTGTATCCGTTTATATCTCAAATTCAGGCTCAAAACACCCGAAAATTCGATATTTTTGGGTCCCAGAAGCGATCTTTACATGCCTACTCAGTAACAGAATATTCTCAATATACAAGTCCAAAAACATGCTGAAAATCTATATTTTAAGTGCCCAAAGTCGATATGAGAATGCATCTTCTGTACCCGTTTATATCTCAAATTCAGGCTCAAAACACCCGAAAATTCGATATTTTTGGGTCCCAGAAGCGATCTGTACATGCCTACTCAATGTAAGAATATTTTTGAAACATAGGCAGAAAAACAAGTTGAAAATCGATATTTTAGGTGCACAAAATCGATATGTGCATGCATCTTCTGTACCCGTTTATGTCCCAAATTCAGGCTCAAAACACCCTAAAATTCGATATTTGTGGGTCCCAGAAGCGATCTGTACATGCCTACTCAGTGCTAGAATATTTTCAAAATATAGGCCCAAAACATGCTAAATATCGATATTTTGGGTACCAAAGTCGATATGTGCATGCATCATCTGTAGCCGTTTATATCTCAAATTTATGCTCAAAACCCCTGAAAATTCAATATTTTTACGTCCCAGAAGCGATCTGTACATGCCTACTAGAAAATAGAATGTTTTCATAATATAGGCTCAAAGCATGCTAAAAATCGATATTTTAGGGGTCGAAAGTCGATATGTGCATGCATCTTCTGTACCCGTTGATATCTCAAATTCAGGCTCAAAACACCCGAAAATTCGATATTTTTGGGTCCCAGAAGCGATCTGTACATGCCTACTCAATGTTAGAATATTTTTGAAACACAGACAGAAAAACAAGTTGAAAATCGATATTTTAGGTGCACAAAATCGATAGGTGCATGCATCTTCTGTACCCGTTTATGTCCCAAATTCAGGCTCAAAACACCCTAAAATTCGATATTTTTGGGTCCCAGAAGTGATCTGTACATGCCTACTCAGTGCTAGAATATTTTCAAAATATAGGCCCAAAACATGCTAAATATCGATATTTTGGGTGCCAAAGTCGATATGTGCATGCATCTTCTGTAGCCGTTTATATCTCAAATTTATGCTCAAAACCCCTGAAAATTCAATATTTTTACGTCCCAGAAGCGATATGTACATGCCTACTAGAAAATAGAATGTTTTCATAATATAGGATCAAAGGATACTAAAAATCGATATTTTAGGGGTCGAAAGTCGATATGTGCATGCATCTTCTGTACCCGTTGATATCTCAAATTCAGGCTCAAAACACCCGAAAATGCGATATTTTTGGTTCCCAGGAGCGATCTGTATATGCCTAATCAGTAACAGAAGATTTTCAAAATAAAAGTCCAAAACATGCTAAAAATCGATATTTTAGGTGCACAAAGTCGATATGTGCATGCATCTTCTGTACCCATTTCTTTCCCATATTTGTGCTCAAAACACCCAAAAATTCGATATTTTTGAGCTTCAGAAGCTATCTGTATATACCTACTCCGTGTTAGAGTATTTTCAATAAACAGGCCCAAAACATGCTGAAAATCGATATTTTAGGTGCCCAAAGTCAATATGTGTATGCATCTTCTGCACCCGTTTATATCCCAAATTCAACCTCAAAACACACGAAAATGCGATATATTTAGGTCCCAGAAGCGATCTGTACATGCCTACTCAGTGCTTGAATATTTTCAAAATATAGGGCCAAAACATGCTAAAAAAATCGATATTTTAGGTGCAAAAAGTCAATATGAGCATGCATCTTCTGTATCCGTTTATATCTCAAATTCAAGTTTAAAACACCCGAAAATTCGATATTTTTGGGTCCCAGAAGCGATCTGCACATGCCTACTCCGTGTTTGAGTATTTTCATAATACAGGCCCAAAACAGGCTGAAAATCGATATTTTAGGTTCCCAAAGTCAATATGTGTATGCATCTTCTGCACCCGTTTATATCCCAAATTCAACCTCAAAACACACGAAAATGCGATATATTTGGGTCCCAGAAGCGATCTGTACATGCCTACTCAATGCTTGAATATTTTCAAAATATAGGGCCAAAACATGCTGAAAATCGATATTTTAGGTGCAAAAAGTCAATATGTGCATGCATCTTCTGTATCCGTTTATATCTCAAATTCAAGTTTAAAACACCCGAAAATTCGATATTTTTGGGTCCCAGAAGCGATCTGTACATGCCTACTCCGTGTTTGAGTATTTTCATAATACAGGCCCAAAACAAGTTGAAAATCGATATTTTAGGTGCACAAAATCGATATGTGCATGCATCTTCTGTAGCCGTTTATATCTCAAATTTAGGCTCAAAACCCCTGAAAATTCAATATTTTTACGTCCCAGAAGCGATATGTACATGCCTACTAGAAAATAGAATGTTTTCATAATATAGGCTCAAAGCATGCTAAAAATCGATATTTTAAGTGTCCAAAGTCGATATGTGCATGCATCTTCTGTACCCGTTGATATCTCAAATTCAGGCTCAAAACACCCGAAAATTCGATATTTTTGGGTCCCAGGAGCGATCTGTACATGCCTACTCCGTGTTAGAGTATTTTCATAATACAGGCCCAAAACATGCTAAAATCGATATTTTAGGTGCCCAATGTCAATATGTGTACGTATCTTCATTACCCGTTTATATCTCAAATTCAGGCTCAAAACACCCGAAAACTCGATATTTTTGGGTCTAAGAAGCGATCTGTATATGCCTAATCAGTAACAGAAGATTTTCAAAATAAAAGTCCAAAACATGCTAAAAATCGATATTTTAGGTGCACAAAGTCGATATGTGCATGCATCTTCTGTACCCATTTCTTTCCCATATTTGTGCTCAAAACACCCAAAAATTCGATATTTTTGAGCCTCAGAAGCTATCTGTATATACCTACTCCGTGTTAGAGTATTTTCAATAAACAGGCCCAAAACATGCTGAAAATCGATATTTTAGGTGCCCAAAGTCAATATGTGTATGCATCTTCTGCACCCGTTTATATCCCAAATTCAACCTCAAAACACACGAAAATGCGATATATTTGGGTCCCAGAAGCGATCTGTACATGCCTACTCAGTGCTTGAATATTTTCAAAATATAGGGCCAAAACATGCTAAAAAAATCGATATTTTAGGTGCAAAAAGTCAATATGTGCATGCATCTTCTGTATCCGTTTATATCTCAAATTCAAGTTTAAAACACCCGAAAATTCGATATTTTTGGGTCCCAGAAGCGATCTGCACATGCCTACTCCGTGTTTGAGTATTTTCATAATACAGGCCCAAAACAGGCTGAAAATCGATATTTTAGGTTCCCAAAGTCAATATGTGTATGCATCTTCTGCACCCGTTTATATCCCAAATTCAACCTCAAAACACACGAAAATGCGATATATTTGGGTCCCAGAAGCGATCTGTACATGCCTACTCAATGCTTGAATATTTTCAAGATATTGGGCCAAAACATGCTGAAAATCGATATTTTAGGTGCAAAAAGTCAATATGTGCATGCATCTTCTGTATCCGTTTATATCTCAAATTCAAGTTTAAAACACCCGAAAATTCGATATTTTTGGGTCCCAGAAGCGATCTGTACATTCCTACTCCGTGTTAGAGTATTTTCATAATACAGGCCCAAAACATGCTAAAATCGATATTTTAGGTGCCCAATGTCAATATGTGTATGTATCTTCATTACCCGTTTATATCTCAAATTCAGGCTCAAAACTCCCGAAAACTCGATATTTTTGGGTCCAAGAAGTGATCTGTTTATGCCTAAACAGTAACAGAATATTTTCAAATTACAAGTCCAAAACATGCTAAAAATCGATATTTTAGGTGCCCAAAGTCGATATGTGCATGCATCTTCTGTACCCATTTCTTTCCCATATTTGTGCTCAAAACACCCAAAAATTCGATATTTTTGGGCCTCAGAAGCTATCTGTATATACCTCCTCCGTGTTAGAGTATTTTCAATATACAGGCCCAAAACATGCTGAAAATCGATATTTTAGGTGCCCAAAGTCAATATGTGTATGCATCTTCTGCACCCGTTTATATCCCAAATTCAACCTCAAAACACACGAAAATGCGATATATTTGGGTCCCAGAAGCGATCTGTACATGCCTACTCAGTGCTTGAATATTTTCAAAATATAGGGCCAAAACATGCTGAAAATCGATATTTTAGGTGCAAAAAGTCAATATGTGCATGCATCTTCTGTATCCGTTTATATCTCAAATTCAAGTTTAAAACACCCGAAAATTCGATATTTTTGGGTCCCAGAAGCGATCTGTACATGCCTACTCCGTGTTTGAGTATTTTCATAATACAGGCCCAAAACAGGCTGAAAATCGATATTTTAGGTTCCCAAAGTCAATATGTGTATGCTTCTTCAGTGCACGTGTATATCTCAAATTCAGCCTCAAAACACCCGAAAATTCGATATTTTTGGGTCCCAGAAGCGATCTGTACATGCCTACTCAATGTAAGAATATTTTTGAAACATAGGCAGAAAAACAAGTTGAAAATCGATATTTTAGGTGCACAAAATCGATATGTGCATGCATCTTCTGTACCCGTTTATGTCCCAAATTCAGGCTCAAAACACCCTAAAATTCGTTATTTTTGGGTCCCAGAAGCGATCTGTACATGCCTACTTAGTGCTAGAATATTTTCAAAATATAGGCCCAAAACATGCTAAATATCGATATTTTGGGTGCCAAAGTCGATATGTGCATGCATCTTCTGTAGCCGTTTATATCTCAAATTTAGGCTCAAAACACCCGAAAATTCGATATTTTTGGGTCCCATAAGCGATCTGTACATGCCTACTCAATGTAAGAATATTTTTGAAACATAGGCAGAAAAACAAGTTGAAAATCGATTTTTTAGGTGCACAAAATCGATATGTGCATGCATCTTCTGTACCCGTTTATGTCCCAAATTCAGGCTCAAAACACCCTAAAATTCGTTATTTTTGGGTCCCAGAAGCGATCTGTACATGCCTACTTAGTGCTAGAATATTTTCAAAATATAGGCCCAAAACATGCTAAATATCGATATTTTGGGTGCCAAAGTCGATATGTGCATGCATCTTCTGTAGCCGTTTATATCTCAAATTTAGGCTCAAAACCCCTGAAAATTCAATATTTTTACGTCCCAGAAGCGATATGTACATGCCTACTAGAAAATAGAATTGTTTCATAATATAGGCTCAAAGCATGCTAAAAATCGATATTTTAAGGGTCCAAAGTCGATATGTGCATGCATCTTCTGTACCCGTTGATATATCAAATTCAGTCTCAAAAGACCCGAAAATTCGATATTTTTGGGTCCCAGGAGCGATCTGTACATGCCTACTCCGTGTTAGAGTATTTTCATAATACAGGCCCAAAACATGCTAAAATCGATATTTTAGGTGCCCAATGTCAATATGTGTATGTATCTTCATTACCGGTTTATATCTCAAATTCAGGCTCAAAACTCCCGAAAACTCGATATTTTTGGGTCCAAGAAGTGATCTGTTTATGCCTAATCAGTAACAGAATATTTTCAAATTACAAGTCCAAAACATGCTAAAAATCGATATTTTAGGTGCCCAAAGTCGATATGTGCATGCATCTTCTGTACCCATTTCTTTCCCATATTTGTGCTCAAAACACCCAAAAATTCGATATTTTTGGGCCTCAGAAGCTATCTGTATATACCTACTCCGTGTTAGAGTATTTTCAATATACAGGCCCAAAACATGCTGAAAATCGATATTTTAGGTGCCCAAAGTCAATATGTGTATGCATCTTCTGCACCCGTTTATATCCCAAATTCAACCTCAAAACACACGAAAATGCGATATATTTGGGTCCCGGAAGCGATCTGTACATGCCTACTCAGTGCTTGAATATTTTCAAAATATAGGGCCAAAACATGCTGAAAATCGATATTTTAGGTGCAAAAAGTCAATATGTGCATGCATCTTCTGTATCCGTTTATATCTCAAATTCAAGTTTAAAACACCCGAAAATTCGATATTTTTGGGTCCCAGAAGTGATCTGTACATGCCTACTCCGTGTTTGAGTATTTTCATAATACAGGCCCAAAACAGGCTGAAAAACGATATTTTAGGTTCCCAAAGTCAATATGTGCATGCATCTTCTGTATCCGTTTATATCTCAAATTCAGGCTCAAAACACCCGAAAATTCGATATTTTTGGGTCCCAGAAGCGATCTTTACATGCCTACTCAGTAACAGAATATTCTCAATATACAAGTCCAAAAACATGCTGAAAATCTATATTTTAAGTGCCCAAAGTCGATATGAGAATGCATCTTCTGTACCCGTTTATATCTCAAATTCAGGCTCAAAACACCCGAAAATTCGATATTTTTGGGTCCCAGAAGCGATCTGTACATGCCTACTCAATGTAAGAATATTTTTGAAACATAGGCAGAAAAACAAGTTGAAAATCGATATTTTAGGTGCACAAAATCGATATGTGCATGCATCTTCTGTACCCGTTTATGTCCCAAATTCAGGCTCAAAACACCCTAAAATTCGATATTTGTGGGTCCCAGAAGCGATCTGTACATGCCTACTCAGTGCTAGAATATTTTCAAAATATAGGCCCAAAACATGCTAAATATCGATATTTTGGGTACCAAAGTCGATATGTGCATGCATCATCTGTAGCCGTTTATATCTCAAATTTATGCTCAAAACCCCTGAAAATTCAATATTTTTACGTCCCAGAAGCGATCTGTACATGCCTACTAGAAAATAGAATGTTTTCATAATATAGGCTCAAAGCATGCTAAAAATCGATATTTTAGGGGTCGAAAGTCGATATGTGCATGCATCTTCTGTACCCGTTGATATCTCAAATTCAGGCTCAAAACACCCGAAAATTCGATATTTTTGGGTCCCAGAAGCGATCTGTACATGCCTACTCAATGTTAGAATATTTTTGAAACACAGACAGAAAAACAAGTTGAAAATCGATATTTTAGGTGCACAAAATCGATAGGTGCATGCATCTTCTGTACCCGTTTATGTCCCAAATTCAGGCTCAAAACACCCTAAAATTCGATATTTTTGGGTCCCAGAAGTGATCTGTACATGCCTACTCAGTGCTAGAATATTTTCAAAATATAGGCCCAAAACATGCTAAATATCGATATTTTGGGTGCCAAAGTCGATATGTGCATGCATCTTCTGTAGCCGTTTATATCTCAAATTTATGCTCAAAACCCCTGAAAATTCAATATTTTTACGTCCCAGAAGCGATATGTACATGCCTACTAGAAAATAGAATGTTTTCATAATATAGGCTCAAAGGATACTAAAAATCGATATTTTAGGGGTCGAAAGTCGATATGTGCATGCATCTTCTGTACCCGTTGATATCTCAAATTCAGGCTCAAAACACCCGAAAATGCGATATTTTTGGGTCCCAGGAGCGATCTGTATATGCCTAATCAGTAACAGAAGATTTTCAAAATAAAAGTCCAAAACATGCTAAAAATCGATATTTTAGGTGCACAAAGTCGATATGTGCATGCATCTTCTGTACCCATTTCTTTCCCATATTTGTGCTCAAAACACCCAAAAATTCGATATTTTTGAGCTTCAGAAGCTATCTGTATATACCTACTCCGTGTTAGAGTATTTTCAATAAACAGGCCCAAAACATGCTGAAAATCGATATTTTAGGTGCCCAAAGTCAATATGTGTATGCATCTTCTGCACCCGTTTATATCCCAAATTCAACCTCAAAACACACGAAAATGCGATATATTTAGGTCCCAGAAGCGATCTGTACATGCCTACTCAGTGCTTGAATATTTTCAAAATATAGGGCCAAAACATGCTAAAAAAATCGATATTTTAGGTGCAAAAAGTCAATATGAGCATGCATCTTCTGTATCCGTTTATATCTCAAATTCAAGTTTAAAACACCCGAAAATTCGATATTTTTGGGTCCCAGAAGCGATCTGCACATGCCTACTCCGTGTTTGAGTATTTTCATAATACAGGCCCAAAACAGGCTGAAAATCGATATTTTAGGTTCCCAAAGTCAATATGTGTATGCATCTTCTGCACCCGTTTATATCCCAAATTCAACCTCAAAACACACGAAAATGCGATATATTTGGGTCCCAGAAGCGATCTGTACATGCCTACTCAATGCTTGAATATTTTCAAAATATAGGGCCAAAACATGCTGAAAATCGATATTTTAGGTGCAAAAAGTCAATATGTGCATGCATCTTCTGTATCCGTTTATATCTCAAATTCAAGTTTAAAACACCCGAAAATTCGATATTTTTGGGTCCCAGAAGCGATCTGTACATGCCTACTCCGTGTTTGAGTATTTTCATAATACAGGCCCAAAACAAGTTGAAAATCGATATTTTAGGTGCACAAAATCGATATGTGCATGCATCTTCTGTAGCCGTTTATATCTCAAATTTAGGCTCAAAACCCCTGAAAATTCAATATTTTTACGTCCCAGAAGCGATATGTACATGCCTACTAGAAAATAGAATGTTTTCATAATATAGGCTCAAAGCATGCTAAAAATCGATATTTTAAGCGTCCAAAGTCGATATGTGCATGCATCTTCTGTACCCGTTGATATCTCAAATTCAGGCTCAAAACACCCGAAAATTCGATATTTTTGGGTCCCAGGAGCGATCTGTACATGCCTACTCCGTGTTAGAGTATTTTCATAATACAGGCCCAAAACATGCTAAAATCGATATTTTAGGTGCCCAATGTCAATATGTGTACGTATCTTCATTACCCGTTTATATCTCAAATTCAGGCTCAAAACACCCGAAAACTCGATATTTTTGGGTCTAAGAAGCGATCTGTATATGCCTAATCAGTAACAGAAGATTTTCAAAATAAAAGTCCAAAACATGCTAAAAATCGATATTTTAGGTGCACAAAGTCGATATGTGCATGCATCTTCTGTACCCATTTCTTTCCCATATTTGTGCTCAAAACACCCAAAAATTCGATATTTTTGAGCCTCAGAAGCTATCTGTATATACCTACTCCGTGTTAGAGTATTTTCAATAAACAGGCCCAAAACATGCTGAAAATCGATATTTTAGGTGCCCAAAGTCAATATGTGTATGCATCTTCTGCACCCGTTTATATCCCAAATTCAACCTCAAAACACACGAAAATGCGATATATTTGGGTCCCAGAAGCGATCTGTACATGCCTACTCAGTGCTTGAATATTTTCAAAATATAGGGCCAAAACATGCTAAAAAAATCGATATTTTAGGTGCAAAAAGTCAATATGTGCATGCATCTTCTGTATCCGTTTATATCTCAAATTCAAGTTTAAAACACCCGAAAATTCGATATTTTTGGGTCCCAGAAGCGATCTGCACATGCCTACTCCGTGTTTGAGTATTTTCATAATACAGGCCCAAAACAGGCTGAAAATCGATATTTTAGGTTCCCAAAGTCAATATGTGTATGCATCTTCTGCACCCGTTTATATCCCAAATTCAACCTCAAAACACACGAAAATGCGATATATTTGGGTCCCAGAAGCGATCTGTACATGCCTACTCAATGCTTGAATATTTTCAAGATATTGGGCCAAAACATGCTGAAAATCGATATTTTAGGTGCAAAAAGTCAATATGTGCATGCATCTTCTGTATCCGTTTATATCTCAAATTCAAGTTTAAAACACCCGAAAATTCGATATTTTTGGGTCCCAGAAGCGATCTGTACATTCCTACTCCGTGTTAGAGTATTTTCATAATACAGGCCCAAAACATGCTAAAATCGATATTTTAGGTGCCCAATGTCAATATGTGTATGTATCTTCATTACCCGTTTATATCTCAAATTCAGGCTCAAAACTCCCGAAAACTCGATATTTTTGGGTCCAAGAAGTGATCTGTTTATGCCTAAACAGTAACAGAATATTTTCAAATTACAAGTCCAAAACATGCTAAAAATCGATATTTTAGGTGCCCAAAGTCGATATGTGCATGCATCTTCTGTACCCATTTCTTTCCCATATTTGTGCTCAAAACACCCAAAAATTCGATATTTTTGGGCCTCAGAAGCTATCTGTATATACCTCCTCCGTGTTAGAGTATTTTCAATATACAGGCCCAAAACATGCTGAAAATCGATATTTTAGGTGCCCAAAGTCAATATGTGTATGCATCTTCTGCACCCGTTTATATCCCAAATTCAACCTCAAAACACACGAAAATGCGATATATTTGGGTCCCAGAAGCGATCTGTACATGCCTACTCAGTGCTTGAATATTTTCAAAATATAGGGCCAAAACATGCTGAAAATCGATATTTTAGGTGCAAAAAGTCAATATGTGCATGCATCTTCTGTATCCGTTTATATCTCAAATTCAAGTTTAAAACACCCGAAAATTCGATATTTTTGGGTCCCAGAAGCGATCTGTACATGCCTACTCCGTGTTTGAGTATTTTCATAATACAGGCCCAAAACAGGCTGAAAATCGATATTTTAGGTTCCCAAAGTCAATATGTGTATGCTTCTTCAGTGCACGTGTATATCTCAAATTCAGCCTCAAAACACCCGAAAATTCGATATTTTTGGGTCCCAGAAGCGATCTGTACATGCCTACTCAATGTAAGAATATTTTTGAAACATAGGCAGAAAAACAAGTTGAAAATCGATATTTTAGGTGCACAAAATCGATATGTGCATGCATCTTCTGTACCCGTTTATGTCCCAAATTCAGGCTCAAAACACCCTAAAATTCGTTATTTTTGGGTCCCAGAAGCGATCTGTACATGCCTACTTAGTGCTAGAATATTTTCAAAATATAGGCCCAAAACATGCTATATATCGATATTTTGGGTGCCAAAGTCGATATGTGCATGCATCTTCTGTAGCCGTTTATATCTCAAATTTAGGCTCAAAACACCCGAAAATTCGATATTTTTGGGTCCCATAAGCGATCTGTACATGCCTACTCAATGTAAGAATATTTTTGAAACATAGGCAGAAAAACAAGTTGAAAATCGATTTTTTAGGTGCACAAAATCGATATGTGCATGCATCTTCTGTACCCGTTTATGTCCCAAATTCAGGCTCAAAACACCCTAAAATTCGTTATTTTTGGGTCCCAGAAGCGATCTGTACATGCCTACTTAGTGCTAGAATATTTTCAAAATATAGGCCCAAAACATGCTAAATATCGATATTTTGGGTGCCAAAGTCGATATGTGCATGCATCTTCTGTAGCCGTTTATATCTCAAATTTAGGCTCAAAACCCCTGAAAATTCAATATTTTTACGTCCCAGAAGTGATATGTACATGCCTACTAGAAAATAGAATGTTTTCATAATATAGGCTCAAAGCATGCTAAAAATCGATATTTTAAGGGTCCAAAGTCGATATGTGCATGCATCTTCTGTACCCGTTGATATATCAAATTCAGTCTCAAAAGACCCGAAAATTCGATATTTTTGGGTCCCAGGAGCGATCTGTACATGCCTACTCCGTGTTAGAGTATTTTCATAATACAGGCCCAAAACATGCTAAAATCGATATTTTAGGTGCCCAATGTCAATATGTGTATGTATCTTCATTACCGGTTTATATCTCAAATTCAGGCTCAAAACTCCCGAAAACTCGATATTTTTGGGTCCAAGAAGCGATCTGTTTATGCCTAATCAGTAACAGAATATTTTCAAATTACAAGTCCAAAACATGCTAAAAATCGATATTTTAGGTGCCCAAAGTCGATATGTGCATGCATCTTCTGTACCCATTTCTTTCCCATATTTGTGCTCAAAACACCCAAAAATTCGATATTTTTGGGCCTCAGAAGCTATCTGTATATACCTACTCCGTGTTAGAGTATTTTCAATATACAGGCCCAAAACATGCTGAAAATCGATATTTTAGGTGCCCAAAGTCAATATGTGTATGCATCTTCTGCACCCGTTTATATCCCAAATTCAACCTCAAAACACACGAAAATGCGATATATTTGGGTCCCGGAAGCGATCTGTACATGCCTACTCAGTGCTTGAATATTTTCAAAATATAGGGCCAAAACATGCTGAAAATCGATATTTTAGGTGCAAAAAGTCAATATGTGCATGCATCTTCTGTATCCGTTTATATCTCAAATTCAAGTTTAAAACACCCGAAAATTCGATATTTTTGGGTCCCAGAAGTGATCTGTACATGCCTACTCCGTGTTTGAGTATTTTCATAATACAGGCCCAAAACAGGCTGAAAATCGATATTTTAGGTTCCCAAAGTCAATATGTGCATGCATCTTCTGTATCCGTTTATATCTCAAATTCAGGCTCAAAACACCCGAAAATTCGATATTTTTGGGTCCCAGAAGCGATCTTTACATGCCTACTCAGTAACAGAATATTTTCAATATACAAGTCCAAAAACATGCTGAAAATCTATATTTTAAGTGCCCAAAGTCGATATGAGAATGCATCTTCTGTTCCCGTTTATATCTCAAATTCAGGCTCAAAACACCCGAAAATTCGATATTTTTGGGTCCCAGAAGCGATCTGTACATGCCTACTCAATGTAAGAATATTTTTGAAACATAGGCAGAAAAACAAGTTGAAAATCGATATTTTAGGTGCACAAAATCGATATGTGCATGCATCTTCTGTACACGTTTATGTCCCAAATTCAGGCTCAAAACACCCTAAAATTCGATATTTGTGGGTCCCAGAAGCGATCTGTACATGCCTACTCAGTGCTAGAATATTTTCAAAATATAGGCCCAAAACATGCTAAATATCGATATATTGGGTACCAAAGTCGATATGTGCATGCATCATCTGTAGCCGTTTATATCTCAAATTTATGCTCAAAACCCCTGAAAATTCAATATTTTTACGTCCCAGAAGCGATCTGTACATGCCTACTAGAAAATAGAATGTTTTCATAATATAGGCTCAAAGCATGCTAAAAATCGATATTTTAGGGGTCGAAAGTCGATATGTGCATGCATCTTCTGTACCCGTTGATATCTCAAATTCAGGCTCAAAACACCCGAAAATTCGATATTTTTGGGTCCCAGAAGCGATCTGTACATGCCTACTCAATGTTAGAATATTTTTGAAACACAGACAGAAAAACAAGTTGAAAATCGACATTTTAGGTGCACAAAATCGATAGGTGCATGCATCTTCTGTACCCGTTTATGTCCCAAATTCAGGCTCAAAACACCCTAAAATTCGATATTTTTGGGTCCCAGAAGTGATCTGTACATGCCTACTCAGTGCTAGAATATTTTCAAAATATAGGCCCAAAACATGCTAAATATCGATATTTTGGGTGCCAAAGTCGATATGTGCATGCATCTTCTGTAGCCGTTTATATCTCAAATTTATGCTCAAAACCCCTGAAAATTCAATATTTTTACGTCCCAGAAGCGATATGTACATGCCTACTAGAAAATAGAATGTTTTCATAATATAGGCTCAAAGGATGCTAAAAATCGATATTTTAGGGGTCGAAAGTCGATATGTGCATGCATCTTCTGTACCCGTTGATATCTCAAATTCAGGCTCAAAACACCCGAAAATGCGATATTTTTGGGTCCCAGGAGCGATCTGTATATGCCTAATCAGTAACAGAAGATTTTCAAAATAAAAGTCCAAAACATGCTAAAAATCGATATTTTAGGTGCACAAAGTCGATATGTGCATGCATCTTCTGTACCCATTTCTTTCCCATATTTGTGCTCAAAACACCCAAAAATTCGATATTTTTGAGCTTCAGAAGCTATCTGTATATACCTACTCCGTGTTAGAGTATTTTCAATAAACAGGCCCAAAACATGCTGAAAATCGATATTTTAGGTGCCCAAAGTCAATATGTGTATGCATCTTCTGCACCCGTTTATATCCCAAATTCAACCTCAAAACACACGGAAATGCGATATATTTAGGTCCCAGAAGCGATCTGTACATGCCTACTCAGTGCTTGAATATTTTCAAAATATAGGGCCAAAACATGCTAAAAAAATCGATATTTTAGGTGCAAAAAGTCAATATGAGCATGCATCTTCTGTATCCGTTTATATCTCAAATTCAAGTTTAAAACACCCGAAAATTCGATATTTTTGGGTCCCAGAAGCGATCTGCACATGCCTACTCCGTGTTTGAGTATTTTCATAATAAAGGCCCAAAACAGGCTGAAAATCGATATTTTAGGTTCCCAAAGTCAATATGTGTATGCATCTTCTGCACCCGTTTATATCCCAAATTCAACCTCAAAACACACGAAAATGCGATATATTTGGGTCCCAGAAGCGATCTGTACATGCCTACTCAATGCTTGAATATTTTCAAAATATAGGGCCAAAACATGCTGAAAATCGATATTTTAGGTGCAAAAAGTCAATATGTGCATGCATCTTCTGTATCCGTTTATATCTCAAATTCAAGTTTAAAACACCCGAAAATTCGATATTTTTGGGTCCCAGAAGCGATCTGTACATGCCTACTCCGTGTTTGAGTATTTTCATAATACAGGCCCAAAACAGGCTGAAAATCGATATTTTAGGTTCCCAAAGTCAATATGTGTATGCTTCTTCAGTGCACGTTTATATCTCAAATTCAGCCTCAAAACACCCGAAAATTCGATATTTTTGGGTCCCAGAAGCGATCTGTACATGCCTACTCAATGTAAGAATATTTTTGAAACATAGGCAGAAAAACAAGTTGAAAATCGATATTTTAGGTGCACAAAATCGATATGTGCATGCATCTTCTGTACCCGTTTATGTCCCAAATTCAGGCTCAAAACACCCTAAAATTCGTTATTTTTGGGTCCCAGAAGCGATCTGTACATGCCTACTTAGTGCTAGAATATTTTCAAAATATAGGCCCAAAACATGCTAAATATCGATATTTTGGGTGCCAAAGTCGATATGTGCATGCATCTTCTGTAGCCGTTTATATCTCAAATTTAGGCTCAAAACACCCGAAAATTCGATATTTTTGGGTCCCATAAGCGATCTGTACATGCCTACTCAATGTAAGAATATTTTTGAAACATAGGCAGAAAAACAAGTTGAAAATCGATTTTTTAGGTGCACAAAATCGATATGTGCATGCATCTTCTGTACCCGTTTATGTCCCAAATTCAGGCTCAAAACACCCTAAAATTCGTTATTTTTGGGTCCCAGAAGCGATCTGTACATGCCTACTTAGTGCTAGAATATTTTCAAAATATAGGCCCAAAACATGCTAAATATCGATATTTTGGGTGCCAAAGTCGATATGTGCATGCATCTTCTGTAGCCGTTTATATCTCAAATTTAGGCTCAAAACCCCTGAAAATTCAATATTTTTACGTCCCAGAAGCGATATGTACATGCCTACTAGAAAATAGAATGTTTTCATAATATAGGCTCAAAGCATGCTAAAAATCGATATTTTAAGGGTCCAAAGTCGATATGTGCATGCATCTTCTGTACCCGTTGATATCTCAAATTCAGTCTCAAAAGACCCGAAAATTCGATATTTTTGGATCCCAGGAGCGATCTGTACATGCCTACTCCGTGTTAGAGTATTTTCATAATACAGGCCCAAAACATGCTAAAATCGATATTTTAGGTGCCCAATGTCAATATGTGTATGTATCTTCATTACCGGTTTATATCTCAAATTCAGGCTCAAAACTCCCGAAAACTCGATATTTTTGGGTCCAAGAAGCGATCTGTACATGCCTAATCAGTAACAGAATATTTTCAAATTACAAGTCCAAAACATGCTAAAAATCGATATTTTAGGTGCCCAAAGTCGATATGTGCATGCATCTTCTGTACCCATTTCTTTCCCATATTTGTGCTCAAAACACCCAAAAATTCGATATTTTTGGGCCTCAGAAGCTATCTGTATATACCTACTCCGTGTTAGAGTATTTTCAATATACAGGCCCAAAACATGCTGAAAATCGATATTTTAGGTGCCCAAAGTCAATATGTGTATGCATCTTCAGCACCCTTTTATATCCCAAATTCAACCTCAAAACACACGAAAATGCGATATATTTGGGTCCCAGAAGCTATCTGTACATGCCTACTCAGTGCTTGAATATTTTCAAAATATAGGGCCAAAACATGCTGAAAATCGATATTTTAGGTGCAAAAAGTCAATATGTGCATGCATCTTCTGTATCCGTCTATATCTCAAATTCAAGTTTAAAACACCCGAAAATTCGATATTTTTGGGTCCCAGAAGCGATCTGTACATGCCTACTCCGTGTTTGAGTATTTTCATAATACAGGCCCAAAACAGGCTGAAAATCGATATTTTAGGTTCCCAAAGTCAATATGTGTATGCTTCTTCAGTGCACGTTTATATCTCAAATTCAGGCTCAAAACACCCGAAAACTCGATATTTTTGGGTCCCAGAAGCGATCTGTACATGCCTACTCAATGTAAGAATATTTTTGAAACATAGGCAGAAAAACAAGTTGAAAATCGATATTTTAGGTGCACAAAATCGATATGTGCATGCATCTTCTGTACCCGTTTATGTCCCAAATTCAGGCTCAAAACACCCTAAAATTCGTTATTTTTGGGTCCCAGAAGCGATCTGTACATGCCTACTTAGTGCTAGAATATTTTCAAAATATAGGCCCAAAACATGCTAAATATCGATATTTTGGGTGCCAAAGTCGATATGTGCATGCATCTTCTGTAGCCGTTTATATCTCAAATTTAGGCTCAAAACCCCTGAAAATTCAATATTTTTACGTCCCAGAAGTGATATGTACATGCCTACTAGAAAATAGAATGTTTTCATAATATAGGCTCAAAGCATGCTAAAAATCGATATTTTAAGGGTCCAAAGTCGATATGTGCATGCATCTTCTGTACCCGTTGATATATCAAATTCAGTCTCAAAAGACCCGAAAATTCGATATTTTTGGGTCCCAGGAGCGATCTGTACATGCCTACTCCGTGTTAGAGTATTTTCATAATACAGGCCCAAAACATGCTAAAATCGATATTTTAGGTGCCCAATGTCAATATGTGTATGTATCTTCATTACCGGTTTATATCTCAAATTCAGGCTCAAAACTCCCGAAAACTCGATATTTTTGGGTCCAAGAAGCGATCTGTTTATGCCTAATCAGTAACAGAATATTTTCAAATTACAAGTCCAAAACATGCTAAAAATCGATATTTTAGGTGCCCAAAGTCGATATGTGCATGCATCTTCTGTACCCATTTCTTTCCCATATTTGTGCTCAAAACACCCAAAAATTCGATATTTTTGGGCCTCAGAAGCTATCTGTATATACCTACTCCGTGTTAGAGTATTTTCAATATACAGGCCCAAAACATGCTGAAAATCGATATTTTAGGTGCCCAAAGTCAATATGTGTATGCATCTTCTGCACCCGTTTATATCCCAAATTCAACCTCAAAACACACGAAAATGCGATATATTTGGGTCCCGGAAGCGATCTGTACATGCCTACTCAGTGCTTGAATATTTTCAAAATATAGGGCCAAAACATGCTGAAAATCGATATTTTAGGTGCAAAAAGTCAATATGTGCATGCATCTTCTGTATCCGTTTATATCTCAAATTCAAGTTTAAAACACCCGAAAATTCGATATTTTTGGGTCCCAGAAGTGATCTGTACATGCCTACTCCGTGTTTGAGTATTTTCATAATACAGGCCCAAAACAGGCTGAAAATCGATATTTTAGGTTCCCAAAGTCAATATGTGCATGCATCTTCTGTATCCGTTTATATCTCAAATTCAGGCTCAAAACACCCGAAAATTCGATATTTTTGGGTCCCAGAAGCGATCTTTACATGCCTACTCAGTAACAGAATATTTTCAATATACAAGTCCAAAAACATGCTGAAAATCTATATTTTAAGTGCCCAAAGTCGATATGAGAATGCATCTTCTGTTCCCGTTTATATCTCAAATTCAGGCTCAAAACACCCGAAAATTCGATATTTTTGGGTCCCAGAAGCGATCTGTACATGCCTACTCAATGTAAGAATATTTTTGAAACATAGGCAGAAAAACAAGTTGAAAATCGATATTTTAGGTGCACAAAATCGATATGTGCATGCATCTTCTGTACACGTTTATGTCCCAAATTCAGGCTCAAAACACCCTAAAATTCGATATTTGTGGGTCCCAGAAGCGATCTGTACATGCCTACTCAGTGCTAGAATATTTTCAAAATATAGGCCCAAAACATGCTAAATATCGATATATTGGGTACCAAAGTCGATATGTGCATGCATCATCTGTAGCCGTTTATATCTCAAATTTATGCTCAAAACCCCTGAAAATTCAATATTTTTACGTCCCAGAAGCGATCTGTACATGCCTACTAGAAAATAGAATGTTTTCATAATATAGGCTCAAAGCATGCTAAAAATCGATATTTTAGGGGTCGAAAGTCGATATGTGCATGCATCTTCTGTACCCGTTGATATCTCAAATTCAGGCTCAAAACACCCGAAAATGCGATATTTTTGGGTCCCAGGAGCGATCTGTATATGCCTAATCAGTAACAGAAGATTTTCAAAATAAAAGTCCAAAACATGCTAAAAATCGATATTTTAGGTGCACAAAGTCGATATGTGCATGCATCTTCTGTACCCATTTCTTTCCCATATTTGTGCTCAAAACACCCAAAAATTCGATATTTTTGAGCTTCAGAAGCTATCTGTATATACCTACTCCGTGTTAGAGTATTTTCAATAAACAGGCCCAAAACATGCTGAAAATCGATATTTTAGGTGCCCAAAGTCAATATGTGTATGCATCTTCTGCACCCGTTTATATCCCAAATTCAACCTCAAAACACACGGAAATGCGATATATTTAGGTCCCAGAAGCGATCTGTACATGCCTACTCAGTGCTTGAATATTTTCAAAATATAGGGCCAAAACATGCTAAAAAAATCGATATTTTAGGTGCAAAAAGTCAATATGAGCATGCATCTTCTGTATCCGTTTATATCTCAAATTCAAGTTTAAAACACCCGAAAATTCGATATTTTTGGGTCCCAGAAGCGATCTGCACATGCCTACTCCGTGTTTGAGTATTTTCATAATAAAGGCCCAAAACAGGCTGAAAATCGATATTTTAGGTTCCCAAAGTCAATATGTGTATGCATCTTCTGCACCCGTTTATATCCCAAATTCAACCTCAAAACACACGAAAATGCGATATATTTGGGTCCCAGAAGCGATCTGTACATGCCTACTCAATGCTTGAATATTTTCAAAATATAGGGCCAAAACATGCTGAAAATCGATATTTTAGGTGCAAAAAGTCAATATGTGCATGCATCTTCTGTATCCGTTTATATCTCAAATTCAAGTTTAAAACACCCGAAAATTCGATATTTTTGGGTCCCAGAAGCGATCTGTACATGCCTACTCCGTGTTTGAGTATTTTCATAATACAGGCCCAAAACAGGCTGAAAATCGATATTTTAGGTTCCCAAAGTCAATATGTGTATGCTTCTTCAGTGCACGTTTATATCTCAAATTCAGCCTCAAAACACCCGAAAATTCGATATTTTTGGGTCCCAGAAGCGATCTGTACATGCCTACTCAATGTAAGAATATTTTTGAAACATAGGCAGAAAAACAAGTTGAAAATCGATATTTTAGGTGCACAAAATCGATATGTGCATGCATCTTCTGTACCCGTTTATGTCCCAAATTCAGGCTCAAAACACCCTAAAATTCGTTATTTTTGGGTCCCAGAAGCGATCTGTACATGCCTACTTAGTGCTAGAATATTTTCAAAATATAGGCCCAAAACATGCTAAATATCGATATTTTGGGTGCCAAAGTCGATATGTGCATGCATCTTCTGTAGCCGTTTATATCTCAAATTTAGGCTCAAAACACCCGAAAATTCGATATTTTTGGGTCCCATAAGCGATCTGTACATGCCTACTCAATGTAAGAATATTTTTGAAACATAGGCAGAAAAACAAGTTGAAAATCGATTTTTTAGGTGCACAAAATCGATATGTGCATGCATCTTCTGTACCCGTTTATGTCCCAAATTCAGGCTCAAAACACCCTAAAATTCGTTATTTTTGGGTCCCAGAAGCGATCTGTACATGCCTACTTAGTGCTAGAATATTTTCAAAATATAGGCCCAAAACATGCTAAATATCGATATTTTGGGTGCCAAAGTCGATATGTGCATGCATCTTCTGTAGCCGTTTATATCTCAAATTTAGGCTCAAAACCCCTGAAAATTCAATATTTTTACGTCCCAGAAGCGATATGTACATGCCTACTAGAAAATAGAATGTTTTCATAATATAGGCTCAAAGCATGCTAAAAATCGATATTTTAAGGGTCCAAAGTCGATATGTGCATGCATCTTCTGTACCCGTTGATATCTCAAATTCAGTCTCAAAAGACCCGAAAATTCGATATTTTTGGATCCCAGGAGCGATCTGTACATGCCTACTCCGTGTTAGAGTATTTTCATAATACAGGCCCAAAACATGCTAAAATCGATATTTTAGGTGCCCAATGTCAATATGTGTATGTATCTTCATTACCGGTTTATATCTCAAATTCAGGCTCAAAACTCCCGAAAACTCGATATTTTTGGGTCCAAGAAGCGATCTGTACATGCCTAATCAGTAACAGAATATTTTCAAATTACAAGTCCAAAACATGCTAAAAATCGATATTTTAGGTGCCCAAAGTCGATATGTGCATGCATCTTCTGTACCCATTTCTTTCCCATATTTGTGCTCAAAACACCCAAAAATTCGATATTTTTGGGCCTCAGAAGCTATCTGTATATACCTACTCCGTGTTAGAGTATTTTCAATATACAGGCCCAAAACATGCTGAAAATCGATATTTTAGGTGCCCAAAGTCAATATGTGTATGCATCTTCAGCACCCTTTTATATCCCAAATTCAACCTCAAAACACACGAAAATGCGATATATTTGGGTCTCAGAAGCTATCTGTACATGCCTACTCAGTGCTTGAATATTTTCAAAATATAGGGCCAAAACATGCTGAAAATCGATATTTTAGGTGCAAAAAGTCAATATGTGCATGCATCTTCTGTATCCGTCTATATCTCAAATTCAAGTTTAAAACACCCGAAAATTCGATATTTTTGGGTCCCAGAAGCGATCTGTACATGCCTACTCCGTGTTTGAGTATTTTCATAATACAGGCCCAAAACAGGCTGAAAATCGATATTTTAGGTTCCCAAAGTCAATATGTGTATGCTTCTTCAGTGCACGTTTATATCTCAAATTCAGGCTCAAAACACCCGAAAACTCGATATTTTTGGGTCCCAGAAGCGATCTGTACATGCCTACTCAATGTAAGAATATTTTTGAAACATAGGCAGAAAAACAAGTTGAAAATCGATATTTTAGGTGCACAAAATCGATATGTGCATGCATCTTCTGTACCCGTTTATGTCCCAAATTCAGGCTCAAAACACCCTAAAATTCGTTATTTTTGGGTCCCAGAAGCGATCTGTACATGCCTACTTAGTGCTAGAATATTTTCAAAATATAGGCCCAAAACATGCTAAATATCGATATTTTGGGTGCCAAAGTCGATATGTGCATGCATCTTCTGTAGCCGTTTATATCTCAAATTTAGGCTCAAAACCCCTGAAAATTCAATATTTTTACGTCCCAGAAGCGATATGTACATGCCTACTAGAAAATAGAATGTTTTCATAATATAGGCTCAAAGCATGCTAAAAATCGATATTTTAAGGGTCCAAAGTCGATATGTGCATGCATCTTCTGTACCCGTTGATATCTCAAATTCAGGCTCAAAACACCCGAAAATTCGATATTTTTGGGTCCCAGGAGCGATCTGTACATGCCTACTCCGTGTTAGAGTATTTTCATAATACAGGCCCAAAACATGCTAAAATCGATATTTTAGGTGCCCAATGTCAATATGTGTATGTATCTTCATTACCCGTTTATATCTCAAATTCAGGCTCAAAACTCCCGAAAACTCGATATTTTTGGGTCCAAGAAGTGATCTGTTTATGCCTAAACAGTAACAGAATATTTTCAAATTACAAGTCCAAAACATGCTAAAAATCGATATTTTAGGTGCCCAAAGTCGATATGTGCATGCATCTTCTGTACCCATTTCTTTCCCATATTTGTGCTCAAAACACCCAAAAATTCGATATTTTTGGGCCTCAGAAGCTATCTGTATATACCTCCTCCGTGTTAGAGTATTTTCAATATACAGGCCCAAAACATGCTGAAAATCGATATTTTAGGTGCCCAAAGTCAATATGTGTATGCATCTTCTGCACCCGTTTATATCCCAAATTCAACCTCAAAACACACGAAAATGCGATATATTTGGGTCCCAGAAGCGATCTGTACATGCCTACTCAGTGCTTGAATATTTTCAAAATATAGGGCCAAAACATGCTGAAAATCGATATTTTAGGTGCAAAAAGTCAATATGTGCATGCATCTTCTGTATCCGTTTATATCTCAAATTCAAGTTTAAAACACCCGAAAATTCGATATTTTTGGGTCCCAGAAGCGATCTGTACATGCCTACTCCGTGTTTGAGTATTTTCATAATACAGGCCCAAAACAGGCTGAAAATCGATATTTTAGGTTCCCAAAGTCAATATGTGTATGCTTCTTCAGTGCACGTGTATATCTCAAATTCAGCCTCAAAACACCCGAAAATTCGATATTTTTGGGTCCCAGAAGCGATCTGTACATGCCTACACAATGTAAGAATATTTTTGAAACATAGGCAGAAAAACAAGTTGAAAATCGATATTTTAGGTGCACAAAATCGATATGTGCATGCATCTTCTGTACCCGTTTATGTCCCAAATTCAGGCTCAAAACACCCTAAAATTCGTTATTTTTGGGTCCCAGAAGCGATCTGTACATGCCTACTTAGTGCTAGAATATTTTCAAAATATAGGCCCAAAACATGCTAAATATCGATATTTTGGGTGCCAAAGTCGATATGTGCATGCATCTTCTGTAGCCGTTTATATCTCAAATTTAGGCTCAAAACACCCGAAAATTCGATATTTTTGGGTCCCAGAAGCGATCTGTACATGCCTACTCAATGTAAGAATATTTTTGAAACATAGGCAGAAAAACAAGTTGAAAATCGATTTTTTAGGTGCACAAAATCGATATGTGCATGCATCTTCTGTACCCGTTTATGTCCCAAATTCAGGCTCAAAACACCCTAAAATTCGTTATTTTTGGGTCCCAGAAGCGATCTGTACATGCCTACTTAGTGCTAGAATATTTTCAAAATATAGGCCCAAAACATGCTAAATATCGATATTTTGGGTGCCAAAGTCGATTTGTGCATGCATCTTCTGTAGCCGTTTATATCTCAAATTTAGGCTCAAAACCCCTGAAAATTCAATATTTTTACGTCCCAGAAGCGATATGTACATGCCTACTAGAAAATAGAATGTTTTCATAATATAGGCTCAAAGCATGCTAAAAATCGATATTTTAAGGGTCCAAAGTCGATATGTGCATGCATCTTCTGTACCCGTTGATATCTCAAATTCAGGCTCAAAACACCCGAAAATTCGATAGTTTTGGGTCCCAGGAGCGATCTGTACATGCCTACTCCGTGTTAGAGTATTTTCATAATACAGGCCCAAAACATGCTAAAATCGATATTTTAGGTGCCCAATGTCAATATGTGTATGTATCTTCATTACCGGTTTATATCTCAAATTCAGGCTCAAAACTCCCGAAAACTCGATATTTTTGGGTCCAAGAAGCGATCTGTACATGCCTAATCAGTAACAGAATATTTTCAAATTACAAGTCCAAAACATGCTAAAAATCGATATTTTAGGTGCCCAAAGTCGATATGTGCATGCATCTTCTGTACCCATATCTTTCCCATATTTTTGCTCAAAAACACCCAAAAATTCGATATTTTTGGGCCTCAGAAGCTATCTGTATATACCTACTCCGTGTTAGAGTATTTTCAATATACAGGCCCAAAACATGCTGAAAATCGATATTTTAGGTGCCCAAAGTCAATATGTGTATGCATCTTCTGCACCCGTTTATATCCCAAATTCAACCTCAAAACATACGAAAATGCGATATATTTGGGTCCCAGAAGCGATCTGTACATGCCTACTCAGTGCTTGAATATTTTCAAAATATAGGGCCAAAACATGCTGAAAATCGATATTTTAGGTGCAAAAAGTCAATATGTGCATGCATCTTCTGTATCCGTTTATATCTCAAATTCAAGTTTAAAACACCCGAAAATTCGATATTTTTGGGTCCCAGAAGCGATCTGTACATGCCTACTCCGTGTTTGAGTATTTTTATAATACAGGCCCAAAACAGGCTGAAAATCGATATTTTAAGTTCCCAAATTCAATATGTGTATGCTTCTTCAGTACACGTTTATATCTCAAATTCAGGCTCAAAACACCCGAAAATTCGATATTTTTGGGTCCCAGAAGCGATCTGTACATGCCAACTCAATGTAAGAATATTTTTGAAACATAGGCAGAAAAACAAGTTGAAAATCGATATTTTAGTTGCACAAAATCGATATGTGCATGCATCTTCTGTACCCGTTTATGTCCCAAATTCAGGCTCAAAACGCCCTAAAATTCGATATTTTTGGGTCCCAGAAGCGATCTGTACATGCCTACTCAGTGCTAGAATATTTTCAAAATATAGGCCCAAAACATGCTAAATATCGATATTTTGGGTGCCAAAGTCGATATGTGCATGCATCTTCTGTAGCCGTTTATATCTCAAATTTAGGCTCAAAACCCCTGAAAATTCAATATTTTTACGTCCCAGAAGCGATATGTACATGCCTACTAAAAGATAGAATGTTTTCATAATATAGGCTCAAAGCATGCTAAAAATCGATATTTTAAGGGTCCAAAGTCGATATGTGCATGCATCTTCTGTAACCGTTGATATCTCAAATTCAGGCTCAAAACACCCGAAAATTCGATATTTTTGGGTCCCAGGAGCGATCTGTACATGCCTACTCCGTGATAGAGTATTTTCATTATACAGGCCCAAAACATGCTAAAATCGATATTTTAGGTGCCCAATGTCAATATGTGTATGTATCTTCATTACCGGTTTATATCTCAAATTCAGGCTCAAAACTCCCGAAAACTCGATATTTTTGGGTCCAAGAAGCGATCTGTACATGCCTAATCAGTAACAGAATATTTTCAAATTACAAGTCCAAAACATGCTAAAAATCGATATTTTAGGTGCCCAAAGTCGATATGTGCATGCATCTTCTGTACCCATTTCTTTCTCATATTTGTGCTCAAAACACCCAAAAATTCGATATTTTTGGGCCTCAGAAGCTATCTGTATATACCTACTCCATGTTAGAGTATTTTCAATATACAGGCCCAAAACATGCTGAAAATCGATATTTTAGGTGCCCAAAGTCAATATGTGTATGCATCTTCTGCACCCGTTTATATCCCAAATTCAACCTCAAAACACACGAAAATGCGATATATTTGGGTCCCAGAAGCGATCTGTACATGCCTACTCAGTGCTTGAATATTTTCAAAATATAGGGCCAAAACATGCTGAAAATCGATATTTTAGGTGCAAAAAGTCAATATGTGCATGCATCTTCTGTATCCGTTTATATCTCAAATTCAAGTTTAAAACACCCGAAAATTCGATATTTTTGGGTCCCAGAAGCGATCTGTACATGCCTACTCCGTGTTTGAGTATTTTTATAATACAGGCCCAAAACAGGCTGAAAATCGATATTTTAGGTTCCCAAAGTCAATATGTGCAAGCATCTTCTATAGCCGTTTATATCTCAAATTTAGGCTCAAAATCCCTGAAAATTCAATATTTTTACGTCCCAGAAGCGATCTGTACATGCCTACTAGAAAATAGAATGTTTTCATAATATAGGCTCAAAGCATGCTAAAAACATATATTTTAAGTGCCCAAAGTCGATATGTGCAAGCATCTTCTGTACCCGTTTATATTTCAAATTCAGGCTCAAAACACCCGAAAATTCGATATTTTTGGGTCCCAGAAGCGATCTGTACATGCCTACTCAATGTTAGAATATTTTTGAAACATAGGCAGAAAAACAAGTTGAAAATCGATATTTTTGGTGCACAAAATCGATATGTGCATGCATCTTCTGTACTCGTTTATGTCCCAAATTCAGGCTCAAAACACCCGAAAATTCGATATTTTTGGGTCCCAGAAGCGATCTGTACATGCCTACTCAGTGCTAGAATATTTTCAAAATATAGGCCCAAAACATGCTAAATATCGATATTTTGGGTGCCAAAGTCGATATGTGCAAGCATCTTCTATAGCCGTTTATATCTCAAATTTAGGCTCAAAATCCCTGAAAATTCAATATTTTTACGTCCCAGAAGCAATCTGTACATGCCTACTAGAAAATAGAATGTTTTCATAATATAGGCTCAAAGCATGCTAAAAATCGATATTTTAAGGGTCCAAAGTCGATATGTGCAAGCATCTTCTGTACCCGTTGATATCTCAAATTCAGGCTCAAAACACCCGAAAATTCGATATTTTTGGGTCCCTGGAGCGATCTGTACATGCCTACTCCGTGTTAGAGTATTTTCATAATACAGGCCCAAAACATGCTAAAATCGATATTTTAGGTGCCCAATGTCAATATGTGTATGTATCTTCATTACCGGTTTATATCTCAAATTCAGGCTCAAAACTCCCGAAAACTCGATATTTTTGGGTCCAAGAAGCGATCTGAACATGCCTAATCAGTAACAGAATATTTTCAAAATACAAGTCCAAAACATGCTAAAAATCGATATTTTAGGTGCCCAAAGTCGATATGTGCATGCATCTTCTGTACCCATTTCTTTCCCATATTTGTGCTCAAAACACCCAAAAATTCGATATTTTTGGGCCTCAGAAGCTATCTGTATATACCTACTCCGTGTTAGAGTATTTTCAATATACAGGCCCAAAACATGCTGAAAATCGATATTTTAGGTGCCCAAAGTCAATATGTGTATGCATCTTCTGCACCCGTTTATATCCCAAATTCAACCTCAAAACACACGAAAATGCGATATATTTGGGTCCCAGAAGCGATCTGTACATGCCTACTCAGTGCTTGAATATTTTCAAAATATAGGGCCAAAACATGCTGAAAATCGATATTTTAGGTGCAAAAAGTCAATATGTGCATGCATCTTCTGTATCCGTTTATATCTCAAATTCAAGTTTAAAACACCCGAAAATTCGATATTTTTGGGTCCCAGAAGCGATCTGTACATGCCTACTCCGTGTTTGAGTATTTTCATAATACAGGCCCAAAACAGGCTGAAAATCGATATTTTAGGTTCCCAAAGTCAATATGTGTATGATTCTTCAATACACGTTTATATCTCAAATTCAGGCTCAAAACACCCGAAAATTCGATATTTTTGGGTCCCAGAAGCGATCTTTACATGCCTACTCAGTAACAGAATATTTTCAAAATACAAGTCTAAAAACATGCTGAAAATATATATTTTAAGTGCCCAAAGTCGATATGTGCATGCATCTTCTGTACCCGTTTATATCTCAAATTCAGGCTCAAAACACCCGAAAATTCGATATTTTTGGGTCCCAGAAGCGATCTGTACATGCCTACTCAATGTTAGAATATTTTTGAAACACAGGCAGAAAAACAAGTTGAAAATCGATATTTTAGGTACACAAAATCGATATGTGCATGCATCTTCTGTACCCGTTTATGTTCCAAATTCAGGCTCAAAACACCCTAAAATTCGATATTTTTGGGTCCCAGATGCGATCTGTACATGCATACTCAGTGCTAGAATATTTTCAAAATATAGGCCCAAAACATGCTAAATATCGATATTTTGGGTGCCAAAGTCGATATGTGCATGCATCTTCTGTAGCCGTTTATATCTCAAATTTAGGCTCAAAACCCCTGAAAATAAAATATTTTTACGTCCCAGGAGCGATATGTACATGTCTACTAGAAAATAGAATGTTTTCATAATATAGGCTCAAAGCATGCTAAAAATCGATATTTTAGGGGTCGAAAGTCGATATGTGCATGCATCTTCTGTACCCGTTGATATCTCAAATTCAGGCTCAAAACACCCGAAAATTCGATATTTTTGGGTCCCAGGAGCGATCTGTACATGCCTACTCCGTGTTAGAGTATTTTCATAATACAGGCCCAAAACATGCTAAAATCGATATTTTAGGTGCCCAAAGTCAATATGTGTATGTATCTTCATTACCCGTTTATATCTCAAATTCAGGCTCAAAACACCCGAAAACTCGATATTTTTGGGTCCAAGAAGCGATCTGTACATACCTAATCAGTAACAGAATATTTTCAAAATACAAGTCCAAAACATGCTAAAAATCGATATTTTAGGTGCCCAAAGTCGATATGTGCATGCATCTTCTGTACCCATTTCTTTCCCATATTTGTGCTCAAAACACCCAAAAATTCGATATTTTTGGGCCTCAGAAGCTATCTGTATATACCTACTCCGTGTTAGAGTATTTTCAATATACAGGCCCAAAACATGCTGAAAATCGATATTTTAGGTGCCCAAAGTCAATATGTGTATGCATCTTCTGCACCCGTTTATATCCCAAATTCAACCTCAAAACACACGAAAATGCGATATATTTGGGTCCCAGAAGCGATCTGTACATGCCTACTCAGTGCTTGAATATTTTCAAAATATAGGGCCAAAACATGCTGAAAATCGATATTTTAGGTGCAAAAAGTCAATATGTGCATGCATCTTCTGTATCCGTTTATATCTCAAATTCAAGTTTAAAACACCCGAAAATTCGATATTTTTGGGTCCCAGAAGCGATCTGTACATGCCTACTCCGTGTTTGAGTATTTTCATAATACAGGCCCAAAACAGGCTGAAAATCGATATTTTAGGTTCCCAAAGTCAATATGTGTATGCTTCTTCAGTACACGTTTATATCTCAAATTCAGGCTCAAAACACCAGAAAATTCGATATTTTTGGGTCACAGAAGCGATCTTTACATGCCTACTCAGTAACAGAATATTTTCAAAATACAAGTTCAAAAACATGCTGAAAATCTATATTTTAAGTGCCCAAAGTCGATATGTGCATGCATCTTCTGTACCCGTTTATATCTCAAACTAAGGCTCAAAACACCCGAAAATTCGATATTTTTGGGTCCCAGAAGCGATCTGTACATGCCTACTCAATGTAAGAATATTTTTGAAACATAGGCAGAAAAACAAGTTGAAAATCGATATTTTAGGTGCACAAAATCGATATGTGCATGCATCTTTTGTACCCGTTTATGTCCCAAATTCAGGCTCAAAACACCCTAAAATTCGTTATTTTTGGGTCCCAGAAGCGATCTGTACATGCCTACTCAGTGATAGAATATTTTCAAAATATAGGCCCAAAACATGCTAAATATCGATATTTTGGGTGCCAAAGTCGATATGTGCATGCATCTTCTGTAGCCGTTTATATCTCAAATTTATGCTCAAAACCCCTGAAAATTCAATATTTTTACCTCCCAGAAGCGATCTGTACATGCCTACTAGAAAATAGAATGTTTTCATAATATAGGCTCAAAGCATGCTAAAAATCGATATTTTAAGGGTCGAAAGTCGATATGTGCATGCATCTTCTGTACCCGTTGATATCTCAAATTCAGGCTCAAAACACCGGAAAATTCGATATTTTTGGGTCCCAGGAGCGATCTGTACATGCCTACTCCGTGTTAGAGTATTTTCATAATACAGGCCCAAAACATGCTAAAATCGATATTTTAGGTGCCCAAAGTCAATATGTGTATGTATCTTCATTACCCGTTTATATCTCAAATTCAGGCTCAAAACACCCGAAAACTCGATATTTTTGGGTCCAAGAAGCGATCTGTACATGCCTAATCAGTAACAGAATATTTTCAAAATACAAGTCCAAAACATGCTAAAAATCGATATTTTAGGTGCCCAAAGTCGATATGTGCATGCATCTTCTGTACCCATTTCTTTCCCATATTTGTGCTCAAAACACCCCAAAATTCGATATTTTTGGGCCTCAGAAGCTATCTGTATATACCTACTCCGTGTTAGAGTATTTTCAATATACAGGCCCAAAACATGCTGAAAATCGATATTTTAGGTGCCCAAAGTCAATATGTGTATGCATCTTCTGCACCCGTTTATATCCCAAATTCAACCTCAAAACACACGAAAATGCGATATATTTGGGTCCCAGAAGCGATCTGTACATGCCTACTCAGTGCTTGAATATTTTCAAAATATAGGGCCAAAACATGCTGAAAATCGATATTTTAGGTGCAAAAAGTCAATATGTGCATGCATCTTCTGTATCCGTTTATATCTCAAATTCAAGTTTAAAACACCCGAAAATTCGATATTTTTGGGTCCCAGAAGCGATCTGTACATGCCTACTCGGTGTTTGAGTATTTTCATAATACAGGCCCAAAACAGGCTGAAAATCGATATTTTAGGTACCCAAAGTCAATATGTGTATGCTTCTTCAGTACACGTTTATATCTCAAATTCAGGCTCAAAACACCCGAAAATTCGATATTTTTGGGTCACAGAAGCGATCTTTACATGCCTACTCAGTAACAGAATATTTTCAAAATACAAGTCCAAAAACATGCTGAAAATCTATATTTTAAGTGCCCAAAGTCGATATGTGCATGCATCTTCTGTACCCGTTTATATCTCAAACTCAGGCTCAAAACACCCGAAAATTCTATATTTTTGGGTCCCAGAAGCGATCTGTACATGCCTACTCAATGTAAGAATATTTTTGAAACATAGGCAGAAAAACAAGTTGAAAATCGATATTTTTGGTGCACAAAATCGATATGTGCATGCATCTTCTGTACCCGTTTATGTCCCAAATTCAGGCTCAAAACACCCTAAACTTCGTTATTTTTGGGTCCCAGAAGCGATCTGTACATGCCTACTCAGTGCTAGAATATTTTCAAAATATAGGCCCAAAACATGCTAAATATCGATATTTTGGGTGCCAAAGTCGATATGTGCATGTATCTTCTGTAGCCGTTTATATCTCAAATTTATGCTCAAAACCCCTGAAAATTCAATATTTTTACCTCCCAGAAGCGATCTGTACATGCCTACTTGAAAATAGAATGTTTTCATAATATAGGCTCAAAGCTTGCTAAAAATCGATATTTTAGGGGTCCAAAGTCGATATGTGCATGCATCTTCTGTACCCGTTGATATCTCAAATTCAGGCTCAAAACACCCGAAAATTCGATATTTTTGGGTCCCAGGAGCGATCTGTACATGCCTACTCCGTGTTAGAGTATTTTCATAATACAGGCCCAAAACATGCTAAAATCGATATTTTAGGTGCCCAAAGTCAATATGTGTATGTATCTTCATTACCCGTTTATATCTCAAATTCAGGCTCAAAACACCCGAAAACTCGATATTTTTGGGTCCAAGAAGCGATCTGTACATGCCTAATCAGTAACAGAATATTTTCAAAATACAAGTCCAAAACATGCTAAAAATCGATATTTTATGTGCCCAAAGTCGATATGTGCATGCATCTTCTGTACCCATTTCTTTCCCATATTTGTGCTCAAAACACCCAAAAATTCGATATTTTTGGGCCTCAGAAGCTATCTGTATATACCTACTCCGTGTTAGAGTATTTTCAATATACAGGCCCAAAACATGCTGAAAATCGATATTTTAGGTGCCCAAAGTCAATATGTGTATGCATCTTCTGCACCCGTTTATATCCCAAATTCAACCTCAAAACACACGAAAATGCGATATATTTGGGTCCCAGAAGCGATCTGTACATGCCTACTCAGTGCTTGAATATTTTCAAAATATAGGGCCAAAACATGCTGAAAATCGATATTTTAGGTGCAAAAAGTCAATATGTGCATGCATCTTCTGTATCCGTTTATATCTCAAATTCAAGTTTAAAACACCCGAAAATTCGATATTTTTGGGTCCCAGAAGCGATCTGTACATGCCTACTCGGTGTTTGAGTATTTTCATAATACAGGCCCAAAACAGGCTGAAAATCGATATTTTAGGTTCCCAAAGTCAATATGTGTATGCTTCTTCAGTACACGTTTATATCTCAAATTCAGGCTCAAAACACCGGAAAATTCGATATTTTTGGGTCACAGAAGCGATCTTTACATGCCTACTCAGTAACAGAATATTTTCAAAATACAAGTCCAAAAACATGCTGAAAATCTATATTTTAAGTGCCCAAAGTCGATATGTGCATGCATCTTCTGTACCCGTTTATATCTCAAACTCAGGCTCAAAACACCCGAAAATTCGTTATTTTTGGGTCCCAGAAGCGATCTGTACATGCCTACTCAATGTAAGAATATTTTTGAAACATAGGCAGAAAAACAAGTTGAAAATCGATATTTTAGGTGCACAAAATCGATATGTGCATGCATCTTCTGTACCCGTTTATGTCCCAAATTCAGGCTCAAAACACCCTAAAATTCGTTATTTTTGGGTCCCAGAAGCGATCTGTACATGCCTACTCAGTGCTAGAATATTTTCAAAATATAGGCCCAAAACATGATAAATATCGATATTTTGGGTGCCAAAGTCGATATGTGCATGCATCTTCTGTAGCCGTTTATATCTCAAATTTATGCTCAAAACCCCTGAAAATTCAATATTTTTACCTCCCAGAAGCGATATGTACATGCCTACTAGAAAATAGAATGTTTTCATAATATAGGCTCAAAGCATGCTAAAAATCGATATTTTAAGGGTCGAAAGTCGATATGTGCATGCATCTTCTGTACCCGTTGATATCTCAAATTCAGGCTCAAAACACCGGAAAATTCGATATTTTTGGGTCCCAGGAGCGATCTGTACATGCCTACTCCGTGTTAGAGTATTTTCATAATACAGGCCCAAAACATGCTAAAATCGATATTTTAGGTGCCCAAAGTCAATATGTGTATGTATCTTCATTACCCGTTTATATCTCAAATTCAGGCTCAAAACACCCGAAAACTCGATATTTTTGGGTCCAAGAAGCGATCTGTACATGCCTAATCAGTAACAGAATATTTTCAAAATACAAGTCCAAAACATGCTAAAAATCGATATTTTAGGTGCCCAAAGTCGATATGTGCATGCATCTTCTGTACTCATTTCTTTCCCATATTTGTGCTCAAAACACCCCAAAATTCGATATTTTTGGGCCTCAGAAGCTATCTGTATATACCTACTCCGTGTTAGAGTATTTTCAATATACAGGCCCAAAACATGCTGAAAATCAATATTTTAGGTGCCCAAAGTCAATATGTGTATGCATCTTCTGCACCCGTTTATATCCCAAATTCAACCTCAAAACACACGAAAATGCGATATATTTGGGTCCCAGAAGCGATCTGTATATGCCTACTCAGTGCTTGAATATTGTCAAAATATAGGGCCAAAACATGCTGAAAATCGATATTTTAGGTGCAAAAAGTCAATATGTGCATGCATCTTCTGTATCCGTTTATATCTCAAATTCAAGTTTAAAACACCCGAAAATTCGATATTTTTGGGTCCCAGAAGCGATCTGTACATGCCTACTCGGTGTTTGAGTATTTTCATAATACAGGCCCAAAACAGGCTGAAAATCGATATTTTAGGTACCCAAAGTCAATATGTGTATGCTTCTTCAGTACACGTTTATATCTCAAATTCAGGCTCAAAACACCCGAAAATTCGATATTTTTGGGTCACAGAAGCGATCTTTACATGCCTACTCAGTAACAGAATATTTTCAAAATACAAGTCCAAAAACATGCTGAAAATCTATATTTTAAGTGCCCAAAGTCGATATGTGCATGCATCTTCTGTAGCCGTTTATATCTCAAATTTATGCTCAAAACCCCTGAAAATTCAATATTTTTACCTCCCAGAAGCGATCTGTACATGCCTACTAGAAAATACAATGTTTTCATAATATAGGCTCAAAGCTTGCTAAAAATCGATATTTTAAGGGTCCAAAGTCGATATGTGCATGCATCTTCTGTACCCGTTGATATCTCAAATTCAGGCTCAAAACACCCGAAAATTCGATATTTTTGGGTCCCAGGAGCGATCTGTACATGCCTACTCCGTGTTAGAGTATTTTCATAATACAGGCCCAAAACATGCTAAAATCGATATTTTAGGTGCCCAAAGTCAATATGTGTATGTATCTTCATTACCCGTTTATATCTCAAATTCAGGCTCAAAACACCCGAAAACTCGATATTTTTGGGTCCAAGAAGCGATCTGTACATGCCTAATCAGTAACAGAATATTTAAAAAAAATACAAGTCCAAAACATGCTAAAAATCGATATTTTAGGTGCCCAAAGTCGATATGTGCATGCATCTTCTGTACCCATTTCTTTCCCATATTTGTGCTCAAAACACCCCAAAATTCGATATTTTTGGGCCTCAGAAGCTATCTGTATATACCTACTCCGTGTTAGAGTATTTTCAATATACAGGCCCAAAACATGCTAAAAATCGATATTTTAGGTGCCCAAAGTCAATATGTGTATGCATCTTCTGCACCCGTTTATATCCCAAATTCAACCTCAAAACACACGAAAATGCGATATATTTGGGTCCCAGAAGCGATCTGTACATGCCTACTCAGTGCTTGAATATTTTCAAAATATAGGGCCAAAACATGCTGAAAATCGATATTTTAGGTGCAAAAAGTCAATATGTGCATGCATCTTCTGTATCCGTTTATATCTCAAATTCAAGTTTAAAACACCCGAAAATTCGATATTTTTGGGTCCCAGAAGCGATCTGTACATGCCTACTCGGTGTTTGAGTATTTTCATAATACAGGCCCAAAACAGGCTGAAAATCGATATTTTAGGTTCCCAAAGTCAATATGTGTATGCTTCTTCAGTACACTTTTATATCTCAAATTCAGGCTCAAAACACCCGAAAATTCGATATTTTTGGGTCACAGAAGCGATCTTTACATGCCTACTCAGTAACAGAATATTTTCAAAATACAAGTCCAAAAACATGCTGAAAATCTATATTTTAAGTGCCCAAAGTCTGTATGTGCATGCATCTTCTGTACCCGTTTATATCTCAAACTCAGGCTCAAAACACCCGAAAATTCGATATTTTTTGGTCCCAGAAGCGATCTGTACATGCCTACTCAATGTAAGAATATTTTTGAAACATAGGCAGAAAAACAAGTTGAAAATCGATATTTTAGGTGCACAAAATCGATATGTGCATGCATCTTCTGTACCCGTTTATGTCCCAAATTCAGGCTCAAAACACCCTAAAATTCGTTATTTTTGGGTCCCAGAAGCGATCTGTACATGCCTACTCAGTGCTAGAATATTTTCAAAATATAGGCCCAAAACATGCTAAATATCGATATTTTGGGTGCCAAAGTCGATATGTGCATGCATCTTCTGTAGCCGTTTATATCTCAAATTTATGCTCAAAACCCCTGAAAATTCAATATTTTTACCTCCCAGAAGCGATCTGTACATGCCTACTAGAAAATAGAATGTTTTCATAATATAGGCTCAAAGCATGCTAAAAATCGATATTTTAGGGGTCCAAAGTCGATAAGTGCATTCATCTTCTGTACCCGTTGATATCTCAAATTCAGGCTCAAAACACCCGAAAATTTGATATTTTTAGGTCCCAGTAGCGATCTGTACATGCCTACTCCGTTTTAGAGTATTTTCATAATACAGGCCCAAAACATGCTAAAATCGATATTTTAGGTGCCCAAAGTCAATATGTGTATGTATCTTCATTACCCGTTTATATCTCAAATTCAGACTCAAAACACCCGAAAACTCGATATTTTTGGGTCCAAGAAGCGATCTGTACATGCCTAATCAGTAACAGAATATTTTCAAAATACAAGTCCAAAACATGCTAAAAATCGATATTTTATGTGCCCAAAGTCGATATGTGCATGCATCTTCTGTACCCATTTCTATCCCATATTCGTGTTTAAAACACCAAAAAATTCGATATTTTTGGGCCCCAGAAGCTATCTGTACACGCCTACTCAGTGTTAGAATATTTTCATAATACACGCCAAAAACATTCTGGAAATCAATATTTTAGGTTCCCAAAGTTAATATGTGCATGCATTTTCTGTACCCATTTCTATCCCATATTCGTGCACAAAACATCCAAAAAATCGATATTTTTGGGCCCCAGAAGCTATCTGTACATGCCTACTCCGTGTTAGAGTATTTTCAAGATACAGGCCCAAAACATGCTGAAAATCGATATTTTAGGTGCCCAAAGTCAATATGTGTATGCATCATCTGTACCCGTTTATATCTCAAATTCAGGGTCAAAACACCCGAAAATTCGATATGTTTTGGTCCAAGAAGCGATCTGTACATGCATACTTAGTGCTAAAATATTTTCAGAATATTAGCTCAAAACATGCTAAAAATCGATATTTTAGGTGCCCAAAGTCAATATGTGTATGCATCTTCTGTACCCTTTTATATTTCAAATTCTGGCTCAAAACACCAGAAAATTCGATATTTTTGGGTCCCATAAGCGATCTGTACATGCCTAATCAATGTTAGAATATTTTCAAAATATAGGCCCAAAACATGCTAAAAATCGATATTTTAGGTGTCCAAAGTCGATATGTGTATGCATCTTCAGTACAGTTTTATATCTCAAATTCAGGCTCAAAACACCCGAAAATTCGATATTTTTATGTCCCAGAAGCAATCTGTGCATGCCTACTCCTTCCTAGAATGTTTTCAAGATACAGACCCAACATGCTCAAAATCGATATTTTAGGTGCAAAAAGTCGATATGTGCATGCATCTTCAGTACCCGTTTATATCTCAAATTCAGACTTAAAACACCCAAAAATTCGATATTTTTGGGTCCCAGAAGCGATCTGTACATGCCTACTCAGTGCAAGAATTTGTTCAATATATAGGACCAAAACATGCTGAAAATCGATATTTTAGGTGCCCAAAGTCGATATGTGCATGCAACTTCAGTACCCGTTTATATCTCAAATTCAGGCTCAAAACACCCGAAAATTCGATATTTTTGGGTCCAAGAAGCGATCTGTACATGCCTACTCCGTGTTTGAGTATTTTCAAAATTTAGGCCCAAAACATGCTGAAAATCGATATTTTATGTGTCCAAAGTCGATATGTGAATGCATCTTCAGTACCCGTTAATATATCAAATTCAGGCTCAAAACACCCGAAAATTCGATATTTTTGGGTCCCAGGAGAGTTCTGTACATGCCTACTCACTAATAGAATTATTTCAAAATACAGGCCCAAAACATGTTTAAAATCGATATTTTAGGTGCCCAAAGTTGATATGTGCATGTATCTTCTGTACCCGTTTATATCTCAAATTCAGGATCAAAACACCCGAAAATTCGATATTTATGGGTCCCATAAGCGATCTGTACATGCCTACTCAATGTTAAAATATTTTCAAAACACAGGCACAAAAACAAGTTGAGAATCGATATTTTAGGTGCCCAAAATCGATATGTGCATGCATCTTCTGTATCCGTTTATGTCCCAAATTCAGGCTTAAAACACCCTAAAATTCGATATTTTTGGGTCCCGGAAGCGATCTGTACATGCCTACTCAGAAAAAGAATGTTCTCAAAATATAAGACCAAAACATGCTGAAAATCGATATTTTAGGTGCCCAAAGTCGATATGTGCATGCATCTTCTGTACCCGTTTATATCTCAAATTCAGGCTCAAAACACCCAGAAATTCGATATTTTTGGGTCCCAGAAGCGATCTGTACATGCCTAATCAATGTTAGAATATTTTAAAATTATAGGCCCAAAACATGTTAAAAATCGATATTTTAGGTGCCCAAAGTCGATATGTGTATGCATTTTTAGTACCGTTTTATATCTCAAATTCAGGCTCAAAACACCCGAAAATTCTATATTTTTATGTCCCAGAAGCAATCTGTACATGCCTACTCCTTCCTAGAATGTTTTCAAGATACAGACCCAACATGCTCAAAATCGATATTTTAGGTGCAAAAAGTCGATATGTGCATGCATCTTCTGTAGCCGTTTATATCTCAAATTCAGGCTTAAAACACCCGAAAATTCGATTTTTTTGGGTCCCAGAAGCGATCTGTACATGCCTACTCAGTGCAAGAATTTTTTCAATATATAGGCCCAAAACATGCTGAAAATCGAAATTTTAGGTGCCCAAAGTCGATATGTGCATGCATCTTCTGTACCCGTTGATATCTCAAATTCAGGCTCAAAACACCCGAATATTTGATTTTATTTTTTCCCAGACACGATCTGTACATGCCTACTCAGTGACAGAATATTTTCAAAATACAGACCCAAAACATGCTGAAAATTGATATTTCAGGTGCCCAAAGTCGAAATGTGCATGCATCTTCAGTACCCGTTTATATATCAAATTCAGGCTCAAAACACCCGAATATTCGATTTCATTTTGGCCCAGAAGTGATCTGTACATGCCTACTCAGTGCTAGAATATTTTCAAAATATAAGCCCAAAACATGCTGAAAATCGATATATTAGGTGCCCAAAGTCGATATGTGCATGCATTTTCTGTACTTGTTTATATCTCAAATTCAGTTTCAAAACACCCGAATATTCGATTTTATTGGCGTCCAGAAGCGATCTGTACATGCCTACTCAGTGACAGAAAATTTTCAAATAACAGACCCAAAACATGCTGAAAATCGATATTTTAGGTGCCCAAAGTCGATATGTGTATGTATCTTCAGTACCCGTTTATATCTCAAATTCAGGCTCAAAACACCCGAAAATTCGATATTTTTGGGTAACAGGAGCGATCTGTACATACCTACTCAGTGCTTGAATATTTTCAAAATATAGGCCCAAAACATGCTGAAAATCGATATTTTAGGTGCCCAAAGTCGATATGTGCATGCATCTTCTGTACCCGTTTATATCTCAAATTCAGGCTCAAAACACCCTAAAATTCGATATTTTTGGGTTCCAGAAGCGATCTGTACATGCCTTCTCAATGTTATAATATTTTCAAAACACAGGCACAAAAACAAGTTGAAAATCGATATTTTAGGTGCCCAAAATCGATATGTGAATGCATCTTCAGTACTCGTTTATATCTCAAATTCTGGCTCGAAACACCCGAAAATCGATATTTTTGGTTCCCAGAAGCGATCTGTACATGCCTACTCCGTGTTAGAGTATTTTCAAAATACAGGCCTAAAACATGCTGAAAATCGATATTTTAGGTGCCCATAGTCAATATGTGTATGCATCTTCTGTACCCGTGTATATCTCAAATTCAGGCTTAAAACACCCGAAAATTCAAATTTTTTGGTTCCCAGAAGCGATCTGTACATGCCTACTCCGTTTTAGAGTATTTTCAAAATACAGGCATAAAAACATGCTGAAATTCGATATTTTAGGTGCCAAAAGCAATAAGTGTATGCATCTTCTCTACCCGTTTATATCTCAAATTCAGGCTCAAAACACCCGAAAACTCGATATTTTTGGGTCCAATAAGCAATCTGTACATGCCTACTCAGTGACAGAATATTTTCAAATTACAGACCAAAAACATGCTGAAAATCGATATTTTAGGTGCCCTAAGCCGATATGTGCATGCATCTTCAGTACACGTTTATATCTCAAATTCAGGCTCAAAACATCCAAAAAAACCGATATTTTTGGGTCCAAGAAGCGATTTGTTCATGCCTACTCAGTAATAGAATATTTTTAAGATTCAGGCCTAAAACATGCTGAAAATCGATATTTTAGGTGCCCAAAATCGATATGTGCATGCATCTTCTGTACCCGTTTATGTCCCAAATTCAGGCTTAAAACACCCTAAAATTCGATATTTTTGGGTCCCAGAAGCGATCTGTACATGCCTACTCAATGTTAGAATATTTTCAAAACACAGGCACAAAAACAAGTTGAAAATGGATATTTTAGGTGCCCAAAGTCAATATGTGAATGCATCTTCTGTACCCGTTTATATCTCAAATTCAGGCTTAAAACACCTGAAAATTCGATATTTTTGGTTTCCGGAAGCGATCTGTACATGCCTACTCCGTGTAAGAGTATTTTCAAAATACAGGCCTAAAACATCCTGAAAATTGATATTTCAGGTGCCCAAAGTCGATATGTGCATGCATCTACAGTACCCGTTTATATCTCATATTCAGGCTCAAAACACCCGAAAAATCGATATTTTGGGGTCCCTGAAGCGATCTGTACATGCCTACCCAGTGCTAGAATATTTTCAAGATACAGGCCCAAAACATGCTGAAAATCGATATTTTAGGTGCCCAAAGTCGATATGTGCATGCATCTTCTGTACATGTTTACATCCCAAATTCAGGCTCAAAACACCCGAAAATTCGATATTTTTGGGTCCCGGAAGCGATGTGTACATGCCTACTCAATGTTAGAATATTTTCAAAACACAGGCACAAAATCAAGTTGAAAATCGATATTTTTGGTGCCCAAAATCGATATGTGCATGCATCTTCAGTACCCGTTTATATCTCAAATTCTGGCTCAAAACACCCGAAAATTCGATTTTTTTGGGTCTTAGAAGGGATCTGTACATGCCTACTCCGTGGTAAAGTATTTTCAAAATACAGGCACAAAACATGTTGAAAATCGATATTTTAGGTACCCAAAGTCAATATGTGAATGTATCTTCTGTACCCGTTTATATCTCAAATTCAGGCTTAAAACACCCGAAAATTCGATATTTTTGGTTCTCAGAAGCAATCTGTACATGCCTACTCCGTGTTAGAGTATTTTCAAAATACAGGCCCAAAACATGCTGAAAATCGATATTTCAGGTGCCCAAAGTCGATATGTGCATGCATCTTCAGTACCCGTTTATATCTCAAATTCAGGCTCAAAACTCCCGAAAATTCGATATTTTTGGGTCCCAGGAGCGATCTTTACATGCCTAACCATTGCTAGAATTTTCTCAAAATACAGACCCAAACATGCTGAAAATCGATATATTTTGTCCCAAAGTCAATATGTGCATGCATCTTCAGTACTCGTTTATATCTCAAATTCAGACTCAAAACACTCGAAAATTCGATATTTTTGAGTCCCAGAAGCAATCTGTACATGCCTACGCAGTAATGGAATATTTAAAAAAACACGCCCAAAACATGCTGAAAATCGATATTTTAGGTGCCCAAAGTCGATATGTGCATGCATCTTCTGTACACGTTTATATCTCAAATTCAGGCTCCAAACACCCGAGTATTCGATTTTATTTTGGCCCAGATGCGATCTGTACATGTCTACTTAGTGCTAGAATATTTTCAGAATACAGGCCAAAACATGCTGAAAATCGATATTTTAGGTGCCCAAAGTCGATATGTGCTTGCATCTTCAGTAACCGTTTATATCTCAAATTCATGCTCAAAACACCCGAAAACTCGATATTTTTGGGTCCCAGAAGGGATCTGTACATGCCTACTCCGTGTTAAAGTATTTTCAAGATACAGGCCCAAAACATGTTGAAAATCGATATTTTAGGTACCCAAAGTCAATATGTGAATGCATCTTCTGTACCCGTTTATATCTCAAATTCAGGCTTAAAACACCCGAAAATTCGATATTTTTGGTTCCCAGAAGCGATCTGTACATGCCTACTCCGTGTTAGAGTATTTTCAAAATACAGGCCCAAAACATGTTGAAAATCGATATTTTAGGTGCCCAAAGTCAATATGTCCATGCATCTTCAGTACTCGTTTATATCTCAAATTCAGACTCAAAACACCCGAAAATTCGATATTTTCGAGTCACAGAAGCGATCTGTACATGCCTACGCAGTAATAGAATATTTTAATACACACGCCCAAAACATGCTGAAAATCGATATTTTAGGTGCCCAAAGTCAATATGTGCATGCATCTTCGGTACACGTTTATATCTCAAATTCAAGCTCAAAACACCCGAATATTCGATTTTCTTTTGGCCCAGAAGCGATCTGTACATGCCTACTTAGTGCTAGAATATTTTCAAAATACAGGCCCAAAAGATGCTGAAAATCGATATTTTAGGTGCAAAAAGTCGATATGTGCATGGATCTTCTGTACCCGTTTATATCTCAAATTCAGGTTTCAAACACCCGAAAATTCGGCATTTTGGGGTCCTAGAAGCGATCTGTATATGCCTACTCCTTGTTAGAATGCTATCAAGATACAGACCCAAAACATGCTCAAAATCGATATTTTAGGTGCCCAAAAGTCGATATGTGCATGCATCTTATGTACTCGTTTATATCTCAAATCCAGGCTCAAAACACCCGAAAATTCAATATTTTGGGGTCCCAGAAGCGATCTGTACATGCCTACTCCGTGTTAGAGTATTTTCAAAATACAGGCCCAAAACATGCTGAAAATCGATATTTTAGGTGCCCAAAGACAATATGTGCATGCATCTTCTATATCCGTTTATATCTCAAATTCAGGCTCAAAACACCCGAAAAATCGATATTTTGGGGTCCCTGAAGCGATCTGTACATGCCTACCCAGTGCTAGAATATTTTCAAGATACAGGCCCAAAACATGCTGAAAATCGATATTTTAGGTGCCCAAAGTCGATATGTGCATGCATCTTCTGTACATGTTTACATCCCAAATTCAGGCTCAAAACACCCGAAAATTCGATATTATTGGGTCCCAGAAGCGATATGTAGATGCCTACTCAGTGACGGAATACTTTTAAAATACAGGCTTAAAACATGCCAAAAATCGATATTTTTGGTGTCCAAAGTCAATATGTGCATGCATCTTCTGTACCCGTTTATATCCCAAATTGAGGATCAAAACACTCGAAAATTCGATATTTTTGGGTCCCAATAGCGATCTGTACATGCTTACTCCTTGCTAGAATGTTTTCAAGATACAGACCCAAAACATGCTGAAAATCGATATTTTAGGTGCCCAAAGTCGATATGTGCATGCATCTTCTGTACCCGTTTATATCTCAAATTCAGGATCAAAATACCCGAAAATTTGATATTTTTGGGTTCCAGAGGCGATCTATTCATGCCTACTCAATGTTAGAATGTTTTCAAAATACAGGCAGAAAAACAAGTTAAAAATCGATATTTTAGGTGCCCAAGTCAATAAGTGCATGCATCTTCTGTACCCATTTACATCCCAAATTCAGGCTCAAAACACCCGAAAATTCGATATTTTTGGGTCCCGAAAGCGATCTGTAAATGCCTACTCAGTACTAGAATATTTTGAAAATATAGGCCCAAAACAAGCTGAAATTCGACCTATTAGGTGCAAAAATACGATATGTGCATGCATCTTCTGTACCCATTTAAATCCCAAATTCAGGCTCAAAACACCCGAAAATTCGATATTTTTGGGTTCCTGAAGCGATCTGTACATACCTACTCAGTGCTAGAATATTTTCAAAATATAAGCCGAAAGCATTCTAAAAATCGATATTTGTTGTTCAAAAAGTCATTCATGGGGTGGTGGGTGTGTGGGTGTCAGTACAGTGCGTGGATAGTAAATATCAACAGTCAATCATGGGGTGTGTGGGTGTCATTATATTGATTTGTACTGTAAATATCAACAGTCATTCATGGGGTGGTTAGTGTCATTACAGTGCTTGGACTGTAAATATAAACAATCATTCATTAGGTGGTGGGTGTGTGGGTGTCATGAAAGTGTTTGGACTGTATATATCAACAGTCATTCATGGGGTGGTGATTGTTTAGGTGTCATTACAGTTATTGGACTGTAAATATTAACAGTCATTCATGGGTGGTGGGTGTGTGGGTGTCATTACAGTGCTCAGACTGTAAATATCAACAGTCATTCATGGGGTGGTTAGTCTGTGGGTGTTATTACAATGCTTTGACTGAAAATATCAACAGTCAATCATGGGGTCGTGGGTGTGTGGGTGTCATTACAGTGCTTGGAGTGTAAATATCAACCGTCATTCATGGGGTGGTGGGTGTCATTACAGTGCTTGTACTGTAAATATCAGGAGTCGTAATGTGGTGGTTGGTGTGTGGGTTTCATTACAGTGCTTGGACTGTAAATATCAACAGTCATTGAAGGGGTGGTGGGTGTGTGGGTGTCATTACAGAGCTTGGACTGTATATATCAACAGTTATTCATGGGGTGGTGGGTGTCATTACAGTGCTTGGACTGTAAATATCAACAGTCATTCATGGGTTGATTGGTTTCAATACAGTGCTTGGACTGTAAATATCAACAGTCATTCATGAGGTGGTGGGTGTGTGGGTGTCATTACAGTGCACGGACTGTAAATATTAACAGTCATTTATGGGGTGGTGGGTGTGTGGGGGTCATTACAGTGCTTGGACTGCAGATATCAACAGTCATTCATGGGCTTGTGGGTGTGTGGGGGTCATTACATTGCTTGGACCGTAAATATCAACAGTCATTCATGGGGTGGTTAGTGTGTTGGTGTCATTACAGTGCTTGGACTGAAAATATCAACAGTCATTCATGGGTGGTGGGTGTCAATACAGTGCTTGGACTGTATATATCAACAGTCATTCATGGGGTCGTGGGTGTGTGGGTGTCTTTACAGTGCTTGGACTGTAAATATCAATTGTCATTCATGGAGTGGCGTGTGTGTGGGGGTAATTACAGTGCTTGGACTGTAAATATCAACAAGCTCTGTTAATATTTACAGTCCAAGCATTGTAATGGCACCCACACACCCACCACCCTATAAATGACTGTTGATATTTACAGTCCAAGCACTGTAATGACATCCACACACCCACCAGCCAATGAATGACTGTTGGTATTTACAACCCGAGTGCTTGGATTGTATATATCAACAGTCATTCATCATGGTCATGGGTGTGTGGATGTCATTACAGTGCTTGGACTGTAAATATCAACAGTCATTCATGAGGTGGTGGGTGTGTGGATGTCATTCCAGTGCTTTGATTGTAAATATCAACAGTCATTCATGGTTTGGTGGGTGTCATTGCAGTACATTGACTGTAAATATCAACAGTCATTCATCGGGTGGTGTGTGTGAGCATGTCATTACAGTGCTTGGACTGTAATTATCAACAATCATTCATGGTGTTTGGGTGTCATTACAGTGCTTGTAATGTAAATATCAACAGTTATTCATGGGGTGCTGGGTGTGTGAGTATCATTATATTGCTTGGACTGTAAATATCAACAGTCACTTATTGGGTGGTGGGTGTGTGGGTTTCATTACAGTGCTTGTAATGTAAATATCAACAGTTATTCATGGGGTGCTGGGTGTGTGAGTATCATTATATTGCTTGGACTGTAAATATCAACTGTCAATCATGGGGTGGTGGGTGTGTGGGTATCCTTACAGTGCTTGGACTGTAAATATCAACAGTCATTCATGGGGTGGTGTGTGTGTTGGTGTCATTACAGCATTTGGACTGTAAATATCAACAGTCATTTATAGGGTGGTAGGTGTGTGGGTGTCATTACAGTGCATGGACTGTAAATATCAAAAGTCATTCATTGGGTGGTGTGTGTTTAGGTGTCATCACAGTGCTTGGACTGTAAATATTAACAGTCATTCATGGAGTGTTGGGTGTCATTACAATGCTTGGACTGTAAATATTAACAGTCACTTATTGGGTGGTGGGTGTGTGGGTGTCATTACAGTGCTTGTAATGTAAATATCAACAGTTATTCATGGGGTGCTGGGTGTGTGAGTGTCATTACAGTGCTTGGACTGTAAATATTAACAGTCATTAATGGGATGGTGGGTGTGTGGGTGTCATTACAGTGCTTGAACTGTAAATATCAACAGTCATTCATTGGGTGATGGGTTTGTGAGGGTCATTACAGTGCTTGGACTGTAAATATCAATAGTCATTCATGGGGTGGTGGGTTTGTGGGTGTCATTACAGGTCTTGGACCTAAAATATCATCCATCATTTATGAGATGGTGATTATGTGGGTGCCATTACAGTGCTTTGATTGTAAATATCAACAGTCATTTATGGGGTGGTAGGTGTTATTGCAGTTGTCACGTCCTTTACTAATAAGACCCGATGCACCCAAGAGAAAAAATGCACCGTTGCTTTCCCAAATACTTTAGATTAACACTATAGGAGCATACTTGAAACACTGAGAAAAATAACATTAATTTAATTCACAAACAATATGCATCTCACTCAAGTACCTGGAATACATTGACAATATTAACTTGACACAATACATTAACAATTTTCTGTTCTCCCAACTTATGTAATACAAAAATAATCACCTTAATACTAGACCTTAAATATTAAACCTTAATGCTACTTACAAATACTTCACCAACCCCGTCACCACCACAATGCACCACCAATCCACCCGGAGCACAAGAAGCAGAGGGAATCTCTGAAGCACCGTCTTCCTGCCCTTATAGACCCTATTGAAGGCATGACGTATGTGCATCTTAGATGCCTGAGCCAATGAACCTACTCCCTCAACGCGGGAAAACTTGACCAATCCCACAGATAAACTCATGCACACACACTCTGCCATTGGTTGCCTTTCCTCGCTCGTTCCTTGGACAGATGATGGTAGTTAATGTATTCCCCCAACAGGTAGTTAAGGCTGGTTTAGGCCACTCGTGCTTCATGTCACACAGTGCATGAACTGTAAATATCAACAGTCATTCATCGGATGGTGTGTGTGTGCATGTCATTACAGTGTTTGGATTGTAAATATCAAAAGTAATTCATGGTGTTGGGTGTAATTACAGTGCTTGGACTGTAAATATCAACAGTCACTTATTGGGTGGTGGGTGTGTGGGTGTCATTACAGTGCTTGGAATGTAAATATCAACAGTTAGTCATGGGAAGCTGGGTGGGTTGGTGTCACTATAGTGCTTGGACTGTAAATATCAACAGTCATTCATGGGATAGTAGGTGTGTGGGTGTCATTACACTGCTTGGACTGTAAATATCAACAGTCATTAATGGGGTGGTGGGTATGTAAGTGTCATTACAGAGCTTCGACAGTACAAAAACAACAGTTATTCATGGGTTGGTAGATGTGTGGATGTCTTTACAGTGCTTGGACTGTAAATATCAAACGTTATTCATGGGGTGGTGGGTGTGTGGGTGTCATTACAGTTCTTGGAGTGTAAATGTCAGCAGTGATTCATAGGATGGTAAGTGTGTGGGTGTCATTACAGTGATTGGACTGTAAATATCAACAGTCATTGTGAGTGGTGGGAGTGTAGTCGTCATTACAGTGATAGGATTGTAAATATCAGCAGTCATTCATTGTGTTGTGGGTGTGTGTATGTCATTACAAAGCTTGTACTGTAAATATCAACAGTCATTCTTGGGGTGGTGGGTGTTTGGGTGTCATTACAGTGCTTAGACTGTAAATATCAACAGTAATTCATGCTGTGGTTGGAGTTTGGGTGTCATTACAGTGCTTGGACTGTAAATATTAGCAATCATTCATGGGTGGTTGGTATGTGGGTGTCATTACAGTGCTTGGAATGTAAAAATTAACAGTCATTCATAGGGTGGTAGGTGTGTGTGTGTCATTACAGTTCTTGGACTGTAGTTATCAACAGTCATTCATTGGATTGTGGGTCTCTGGGTATCATTACAATGATAAGACTGTAAATATCAACAGTCATTCATGGGGTGGTGGTAGTGTGGGTATCATTACAGTGCTTTGACTGTAAATATCAACTGTCATTCATAGTGTGGTGGGTTTGTGGGTGTCATTACTGTGCATGGACGGTAAATATTAACAGTCATTCATGGGGTGGTTATTGTCATTACAGTACTTGGACTGTAAATATCAACAGTCATTCATGGGGTGGTACGTGTGTGGGTGTCATTACAGTGCTTGGACTATAAATATCAACAATCATTCATGGGGTGGTGGGTGTCATTACAGTGCTTGTACTGTAAATATCAACATTCATTCATAGGCTGGTGGGTGTGTGGGTGTCATTACAGTGCTTTGACTGTAAATATCAATAGTCATTTATGGGGTGTTGGGTGTGTGGGTGTCATTAGAGTGCTTGGACTGTAAATATCAACAGTTATTCATGGGGTGCTGGGTGTGTGGGTGTCATTACAGTGCTTGGACTGTAAATATTAACAGTCAATCACGGGGTGGTGGGTGTGTGTGTTTCAATACAGTGCTTGGACTGTAAATATCAACAGTCTCTCATGGGGTGCTGGGTGTGTGGTAGTTATTACAGAGCTTGGACTGCAAATATCAACAGCCATTCATATGTTGGTTTATGTGTGGGTGTCATTACAGCGCATGGACTGTAAATAGCAAAAGTCATTCACGTTTTGGTGGGCTTGTGGGTATCATTACAGTGCTTGGCCTGTAAATATCAAGAGTCATTCATGGGGTGGTGGTTGTATGGGTGTCATTACATGTTTGGACGGTAAATATCAACAGTCATTCATTGGGTGGTAGGTGTGTGGGTGTAATTACAGTGCTTGGACTGTAAGTATCAACTGTCATTCATTGGGTGGTGGGTATGTGGGTTCCATTACATTGTCTGGACTTTAAATATCAACAGTCATTAATGGGGTGGTGGGTGTGTTGGTGTCAGTACAGTGAGTGGATAGTTAATATCAACAGTCAATCATGGGGTGTGTGGGTGTCATTATAGTGATTGTACTGTAAATATCAACATTAATTAATGGGGTTGTAGGTGTGATTACAGTGCTTGGACTGAAAATATCAACAGTCATTCATGAGGTGGTGGGTGTGTGGGTGTCATTACAGAGGTTTGACTGTAAATACCAACAGTCATTCATGGAGTTGTGGGTTTGTGTGTGTCATTACAGAGCTCGGAGTGTCAACATCAACAGTCATTAATCGGGTGGTGGGTGTGTGGGTGTCATTACAGTGCTAAGACTGTAAACATCAACCATCATTCATGGAGTTGTGGGTGTGAGGGTGTCATTACAGTGCTTGAACTGTAAATATCAACAGTCATTCTTGGGGTTATGGGTGTGTGGGTGTCATTACAGAGGTTTGACTGTAAATACCAACAGTCATTCATGGGGTGGTGGGGGTGTGGGTGTCATTACAGAGCTCGGACTGTCAACATCAACAATCATTCATAGGGTGGTGGGTGTGTGGGTGTCATTACAGTGCTAAGACTGTAAATATCAACCATCATTCATGAATGGTTGGTGTGAGGGTGTCATTACAGAGCTTGAACTGTAAATATCAACAGTCATTTATAGGGTGGTTGGTGTGTGGGTGTCATTACAGTGCTTGAAATGTAAATATCAACAGTCATTCATGGTATGGTGAGTGTGTGGGTGTCATTACAGTGCTTGGACTGTAAGTATCAACTGTCATTCATTGGGTGGTGGGTGTGATGGTGTCAGTACAGTGCTTGGATAGTAAATATCAACAGTCAATCATGGGGTGTGTGGGTGTCAGTATAGTGATTGTACTTTATTGGGTGGTTAGTGTCATTACAGTGCTTGGACTGTAAATATAAATAGTCATTCATGAGGTGGTGGGTGTGTGGGTGTAATTAAAGTTCTTTGACTGTATATATCAACAGTCATTCTTTAGGTGGTGGGTTTTTGGGTGTCATTACAGTGCTCGGACTGTAAATATCAACAGTCATTCATGGGGTGGTTAGTCTGTGGGTGTTATTACAATGCTTGGACTGAAAATATCAACAGTCATTCATGGGGTGGTGGGTGTCATTACGGTGCTTGGACTGTAAATATCAACAGTCTTTCATGGGGTCGTGGGTGTGTGGGTGTCATTACAATGCTTGGAAAATATATATTAACCATCATTTATGGGGTGGTGGGTGCTTGTACTGTAAATATCAACAGTCATTAATGCGGTGGTGGTTGTGTGGGTTTCATTACAGTGCTTGGACTGTAAATATCAACAGCCATTCATGGTGTGGTGAGTGTCATTACAGTGCTTGGACTGTATATATCAACAGTCATTCATGGGGTGGTGGGTGTGTGGGTGTCATTACAGTGTTTGGATTGTAAATATTAACAGTCATTAATGGGGTGGTGGGTGTTTGGGTGTTATTACAGTGCTTGGACTGAAATATTAACAGTTATTCATTGGGTGGTGGTGTGTGGGTGTCATTACAGTGCATGGACTATAAATATCAATGGTCATTAATGGGGTGGTGGGTGTTTGGGTGTCATTTCATTGCCTGGACTGTAAATATCAACAAGCAATTTAAGGGGTTGATGGTGTGTGAGTGTCATTACAGTGCTTGGACTGTCAATATCAACAGTCATTCATGGGGTGGTTGGTGTGTGGGTCTCATTACTTTGCATGGAATGTAAATATCAACATCATTTATGGGTTGGTGGGTGTGTGGGTGTCATTACATTGCTTAGACTGTAAATATCAACAGTCAATCAAGGGGTAGTCAGTGTGTGGGTGTCATTACAGTGCTTGGACTGTAAATATCAACTGTCATTCATGGTGTGTGTGGCTGCTATTACAGAGATTGGAGTGTAATTATCAACACGCATTCATAGGTTGGTTTGAGTGTGTGTCATTACAGTGCTTGGACTGTAAATATCAACAGTCATTCAAGGGATGGTGGGTATGTAGGTGTAATTACAGTGCTTGGAGTGTAAATATCAAATCATTCATGGGGTGGTGTGTGTCATTAGAGTGCTTGGACTATAAATATCAACAGTCATTCATGGGGTAGTGGATGTGTGGGTGTCAATACAGTACTTGGACTGTAAAAATCAACAGTCATTCATGGTGTGGTGGATGTGTGGGTGTCATTACATTGATTGGACTGTAAATATTAACAGACATTTATGGGCTGTGGGTGTGTGGGTGTCATTACAATGTTTGGACTGTAAAAATCAACGGTCATTGATGGGGTGGTGGGTGTGTGGATGTGATTACAGTGCTTGGGCTGTATATATCAACAGTCATTTATGGGTTGGTGGGTGTGAGGGTGTCATTACAGTGCTTGAACTGTAAAAATCAACAGTCATTCATGGGGTGGTGGGTGTGTGGGTGTGATTACAGTGCTTGGACTGTATATATCAACAGTCAATTATGGGGTGGTGGGTGTGTGGGTGTCATTACATTGCTTTGACTGTAACTATCAACAGTCATTCATGGGGTGGTGGGTGTGTAGGTGTCATTACAGTGTTTGGATTGTAAATATCAACAGTCATTAATAGGGTGGTGAATGAGTGGGTGCTTGGACAGCAAATATTAATGGTAATTTATGGGGTGGTAGGTGTGTGGGTGTCATTACAGTGCTTGGACTGTAAATATCAACAGTTATTCATTGGGTGGTGAATGTCATTACAGTGCTTGGACTGTATATATCAACAGTCATTCATGGAGTATTGGGTGTGTGGGTGACATTTTAGGGCTTGGACTGTAAATATCAACAGTCATTGATGGGGTGGGGGGTGTATGGGTGTCATTACTGTGCTTGGACTGTTAATATCAACAGTCATTCATGGATTGGTGGGTGTTTGGGTGTCATGACATTGCTTGGACTGTTAATATCAAATGTCATTGATGGGGTTGGAGATGTGTGGGTGTCATTACAGTGCTTGGACTATAAATATCAACAGTCATTCAATGGGTAGTGGGTGTGTGGGTGTCATTACACTGTTTGGACTATAAATATCAATGGTCATTAATAGGGTGTTGGGTGTGTGAGTATCATTACAGTGCTTAGACTGTAAATATTAACAGTCATTCATAGGGTGGATGGTGTGTGAGTGTCATTACAGTGTTTGGACTGTAAATATCAACAGTCATTCATGGGGTGGTTGGTGTGTAAGTCTCATTACAATGCTTGGAATGTAAATATCAACAGTCAGTCATGGAGTGGATGGTGTGTGAGTGTCATTACATTGCTTAGACTGTAAATATCACCAGTCATTCATGAGGTGGTCAGTGTGTAGGTGTCAATACAGTGCTTGGATTGTAAATATCTACAGTTATGCATGGGGTTGTCAGTGTGTGGGTGTTAATACAGTGCTTGGATTGTAAATATCAACAGTCATTTATGGGGTGGTGGGTGTGTGGGTTTCATTACAGTTCTAGGACTGTAAATACAAAAGTCATTCCTGGCATGATTGGTGTGTGAGTGTCATTACACTGCTTTAACTGTAAGTATCAACAGTCATTCATGGGAAGGGGAGTGTCATTGCAGTGCTTGGACTGTAAATATCAAGTCATTCATGGGGTGGTGGGTGTTTGGGCGTCATTACAGTGCTTTAACTGTAAATATCAACAGTCATTCATGGGAAGGGGAGTGTCATTGCAGTGCTAGGACTGTAAATATCAAGTCATTCATGGGGTGGTGGGTGTTTGGGTGTCATTACAGTACTTGGACTGTAAATATCAACAGTCATTCATGGGGTGGTGGCTGTGGGGGTGTCATTAGAGTGCTTGGACTGTAAATATCAACCATCTTTCATGGGATAGTGGGTGTTTGGGTATCATTATTGTGCTTAGACTGTAAATATCAACAGCAATTAATGGGATGGTGGGTGTGTGGATGTCATTACAGTGATTGGACTGTAAATATCAACAGACATTCATGGGGTGGTGGGTGTGTGGGTGTCATTACAGTGATTGGTCTGTAAATACCAACAGTCATTCATTTAGTGGTGAGTGTAGGGTGTCATTACAATGCTTGGACTGTGAATATCAACTGTCATTCATGGGTTGTTGGGTGTGTGGGTGTCATTACAGTGCTTGGAGTGTAAATATCAACAGTCATTTATGGGATGGTGGGTGTGTGTGTCATTATAGTGCTTGGACTTTAAATATCAACAGTCATTCAGGGGTTGGTAGGTGTTATTACAGTGCTTGGACTGTAAATATCAACAGTCATTTAAAGGGTGGTGGGTGTGTGGGTGTCATTACAGTGCTTGGAGTGTAAATATCAACAGTTATTCATGGAATGTTGGGTGTGTCGGTGTCATTACAGTGCTTGGAATGTAAATATCAACAGTCATTCATGGGGTTGTGTTTGTGTGGGCGTCATTTCTTTGCTTGAACTGTGAATATCAACAGTCATTCATGGGGTGGTGGGTGTGTGGGTGTCATTAGAGTGCTTCGACTGTAAATATCAACAGTCATTCATGAGGGGGATGGTGTGTGAGTGTCATTACTGTGCTTGGACTGTAAATATCAACAGTCATTTATGGGTTGGTATGTGTGTGGGTGTCATTACTGTGCTTAGACTGTAAATATCAACAGTCAATTATGGGGGGGTCAGTGTGTGGGTGTCAATACAGTGATTGGATTGTAAATATCAACAGTCATTCATGGGGTAATAGATTTGTGGGTGTCATTACAGTGCTTGGATTGTAAATATCAACAGTCATTCAAGGGGTGGTGGGTTTGTAGGTGTAATTACAGTTCTTGGAGTGTAAATATCAAGTCATTCATGGGGTGGTGGGTGTCATTACAATGTTTGGACTGTAAATATCAACAACCATTTATGGGGTGGTGGGTGTGTGGGTATCATTACAGTGATTGGACTGTAAATATCAACAGACATTTATGGGGTGGTGGGTGTGTGGGTGATATTACAGTGCTTTGACTGTAAATATCAATAGTCATTCATGGGAAGGTGGGTGTGTGGGTGTCATTACAGTGCTTGGACTGTAAATATTAACAGTCTTTTATGGGGTGGTGGGTGTGTGGGTTATATTACAGTGATTGGACTGTAAATACTAACCATCATTCATGGGGTTGTGGTTGTGAGGGTGTCATTACAGTGCTTGGGCTGTAAATATCAACAGTCATTCATGGGTTGGTGGGTGTGTGGTTGTCATTACAATGCTTGGACTGTAAATATCAACAGTCATTCATTAAGTGGTGGGTGTGTGGGAGTCATTATAATGCTTGTATTATAAATATCAATAGTCATTAATGGGGTGTTGGGTGTGTGGGTGGCATTATAGTGCTTGGACTGTAAATATTAATAGTCATTCATGGGGTGGATGGTGTGTGAGTGTCATTACAGTGTTAGGATTGTAAATATCAACAGTTATTCATGTTGTTGTCAGTGTGTGGGTGTTAATACAATGTTTGGACTGTAAATATCAACTGTCATTCATGGTGTGTGTTGGTGCTATTACATAGCTTGGACTCTAAATATCAACAGTCATTCTTAGGTTGTTGGGGGAGGGGAGTGTCATTACAGTGCCTTGACTGTAAATATCAACAATCATTCATGGGGTGGTGGGTGTGTAGGTGTAAGTACAGATCTTAGTCCGTAAATATCAAGTCATTCATGGGGTAGTGGATGTATGTGTGTCAGTACTGTGCTTGGACAGTATATATAAACAGTCATTCATAGGGTGATGGGTGAGTTGGTGTCATTACAGGGCTTGGAATGTAAATATCAAAAGTCATTCATGGTGTGGTGGGTGTGTGGGTGTCATGACAGTGCTTGGACTGTAAATATCAACAGTCATTCTTGGGGTGGTGGGTGTGTGGGTTTCATTACACTGCTAGGACTGTTAATATCAAAAGTTATTCATGGCATGATTGGTGTGTGGGTGTCATTACAGCGCTTTAACTGTATGTATCAACAGTCATTTATGTTGTGGTGTGTGTATGGGTGTCATTTCAGTGCTTTGACTGTAATTATCAACAGTCATTTATGGGGAGGGGAGTGTCATTGCAATGCTTGGACTGTAAATATCAAGTCATTCATGGGTGGTGGGTGTGTGGATGTCATTACAGTGCTTGGACAGTAAATATCAATAGTCATTCATGGAGTGGTGGGTGTGTGGGTGTCATTACAGTGCTTGGAGAGTAAATATCAACAGTCATTCATTGAGTGTTGGGTGTATAGGTGTCATTACAGTGCTTGGACTTTAAATATCAACAGTAATTTATGGGTTGGTGGGTGTGTGGGTGTCATTACAGTGCTTGGACTGTAAATATCAGCAGTCATTCATATGGCAGGGGTTGTGTGTGTCATTACAGTGTTTGGACTGTAAATATCAAGAGCCATTCATGGGGTGGTGGGTGTTGGGGCGTCATTACAGTGGTTGGACTGTAAATATCAACTGTCTCTTATGGAGTGGTGGGTGTGTGGGTGTCATTCCTGTGCTTGGACTATGAATATCCCCAGTCATTTATGGGGTAGTGGGTGTATGGGTGTCATTACATTGCTTGGACTGTAAATATCAACAATCATTTATGGGGTGTTTGGTGTGTGGGTGTCATTACAGTGCTTGGACTGTAAATATCAACAGTTAATCATAAGGTAGTGGGTGTGTGGGTCACAGTGGGTGTCATTACAGTGCTTGGACTGTAAATATCAACAGTCATTCATGGGTGGTGGATGTATAGATATCATTTCTGTGCTTGGACTGTAAATATCAACAGTCATTCATAGGGTGGTGGGTTTTTGGGGGACATTACAGTGCTTGGAATGTAAATATCAACAGTCATTCATGGGGTTGTGTTTGTGTGGGTGTCATTTCTTTGCTTGGACTGTGAATATCAACAGTCATTTATGGGGTGGTGGGTGTGTGGGAGTCATTACAGTGCTTGGACTATAAATATCAACCATCATTTATTGGGTGGTGGGTGTGTGGGTGTCATTAGAGTGCTTGGACTGTAAATATCAACAGTCATTCATGGGATGTGTGGGTGTGATTACAGTGCTTAAACTAAATATCAACAGTCATTCATGGGGATGGTGGGTGTCATTTCAGTGCTTGGTGTGTAAATATATCAACAGTCATTCATGGGTGGCAGGTGTCATTACATTGCTTGGACTGTAAATATCAACAGTCATTCATGGGGTGGTGGGTGTGTGGGTGTCATTACAGTGCTTGGCCTGTAAATATCAACAGTCATTCATGAGGTGGATGGTGTGTGAGTGTCAATACAGTGATTGGATTGTAAATATCAACAGTTATTCATGGGGTAATAGATGTGTGGGTGTCATTACAGTGCTTGGATTGTAAATATCAACATTCATTCAAGGGGTGGTGGGTTTGTAGGTGTAATTACAGTTCTTGGAGTGTAAATATCAAGTCATTCATGGGGTGGTGGGTGTCATTACAGTGCTTGGACTGTAAATATCAACAACCATATATGGGGTGGTGGGTGTGTGGGTGTCATTACAGTGATTGGACTATAAATATCAACAGACATTCATGGGGTGGTGGGTGTGTGGGTGTCATTACAGTGCTTTGACTGTAAATATCAATAGTCATTCAAGGGGTGGTGGGTTGTTGGTGTCATTACAGTGCTTGGATTGTAAATATCAACAGTCATTCATTGGGTGGTGGGTGTGTGGGTGTCATTACAGTGATTGGACTGTAAATATCAACTGTCATTCATGGGGTGTGTCGGTGACATTACAGTGCTTGGACTGTAAATATCAACTGTCATTCATGGGGTGTGTCGGTGACATTACAGTGCTTGAACTGTAAATATTAATAGTCATTCATTGGTTGGTGTGTGTTTGTGTCATTACAGTGCTTGGACTGTAAATTTCAACTGTCATTCATGGGGTGTGTTGGTGACATTACATTGCTTGTACTGTAAATATCAACAGCCATTCATGGGGTGGTGGGTGTGTGGGTGTCATTACAGTAATTTGACTGTAAATATCAAGAGACATTAATGGGGTGGTGGGTGTGTTGGTGTCATTACAGTGCTTAATCTGTAAATATCAAAAGTTATTCATTTAGTGGTGGGTGTAGGGGTGTCATTACTGTGCTTGGACTGTGAATATCAACCATCATTCATGGGGTGGTAGGTGTGTGGGTGTTATTACAATGCTTGGACAGTAAATATCAACTGTCATTCATGGGGTTGGGGGTGTGTGGGTGTCATTACAGTGCTTGGACTGTAAATATCAACAGTCATTCATTAAGTGGTGGGTGTGTGGGAGTCATTATAATGCTTGTACTATAAATATCAATAGTCATTAATGGGGTGTTAGGTGTGTGGGTGGCATTACAGTGCTTGGACTGTAAATATTAACAGTCATTCATGGGGTGGATGGTGTGTGAGTGTCATTACAGTGTTGGGATTGTAAATATCAACAGTTATTCATGGGGTTGTCAGTGTGTGGGTGTTAATACAATGTTTGGACTGTAAATATCAACTGTCATTCATGGTGTGTGTTGGTGCTATTACATAGCTTGGACTCTAAATATCAACAGTCATTCTTAGGTTGTTGGGGGAGGGGAGTGTCATTACAGTGCCTGGACTGTAAATATCAACAATCGTTCATGGGGTGGTGGGTGTGTAGGTGTAAGTACAGATCTTAGACCGTAAATATCAAGTCATTCATGGGGTAGTGGATGTATGTGTGTCAGTACTGTGCTTGGACAGTATATATAAACAGTCATTCATAGGGTGATGGGTGAGTTGGTGTCATTACAGGGCTTGGAATGTAAATATCAAAAGTCATTCATGGGGTGGTGGGTGTGTGGGTGTCATTACAGTGCTTGGACTGAAAATATAAAAAATCATTCATGGGGTGGTGGGTGTGTGGGTGTCATTACAGTGCTTGGACTATAAATATCAACAGTCATTCATAGGATGGTGGGTGTGTGACTGTCATTACAGTGCTCAGATTGTAAATATTAACAGTCAATTATAGGGTGGTGGGTGTCATTAGAGTACTTGGACTAAAAATATTAACAGTTATTCATAAGGTGGTGGGTGTGTGGATGCCATTACAGTGCTTGGACAAAAAATATTAACAGTCTTTCATGGGGTGGTGGGTGTCTGGGTGTTATTACAGTGCTTGGACTGTAAATAATAAGTCATTTATAGGGTGGTGGGTGTGTGTGTGTCATTAGTGCTTGGACTGTAAATTTCAACAGTCATTTATATGGTTGTGGGTGGCATTACAGTGCTTGGACTGTATATATCAACAGTAAGTCATGGGGAGATGGGTGTGTGGGTGTCATTACAGAGCTTGGACTGTTAATATCAACAGTTATTTATGGGGTGGTTTTTGTTTGGGTGTCATTACATTGCTTGGACATTAAATATCAACAGTCATTCTTGGAGTTGTAGTTGTGTGGGTTTCATTACAGTGCTTAGACGGTAAATATCAACAGTCATTTATGGGGAGGAGGGTGTGAGGGTGTCATTACAGTTCTTGGACTCTAAATATCAACAGTCATTCAGTGGGTGGTGGGTGTGTGGGTTTCATTACTGTTCTTGGACTGTAAATATCAACCATCATTCATTGTGTGGTGGATGTGTGGGTGTCATTACAGTGCTTGGACTGTAAATATCAACAGTCATTCTTAGGGTGGTGGGTGTGTGAGTGTCATTACAGAGCTTGGACTGTAAATATCAACAGTCATTCATAGGGTGGTGGGTGTATGGGTGTTTTTACAGTGCTTAGACAGTAAATATCAACAGTCATTTATGGGGTGGTGGGTGTGTGGGTGCCATTACAGTGCTTGGACTGTAAATATCAACAGTCATTCATGGGGTGGTGGGTGTGTGGGTGTCATTATAGTGCTTGGACTGTAAATATCAAGTCATTCATGGGGTGGTGGGTGTGTGGGTGTCATTACAGTGCTTGGACTGTAAATATCAACAGTCATTCATGGAATGATAGGTGTGTGGTGGTCATTACAGTGTTTTGATTGTAAATATCAACAGTCATTTATAGGGTGGTGGGTGTCATTAGAGTGCTTGGACTGTAAATATCAACAGTTATTCATGGAGTGTTGGGTGTGTGGGTGTCATTACAGTGTTTGGACTGTATATATCAACAGTCATTCATGGGGTGGTGAGTGTGCTATTGTCATTACACTGTTTGGACTGTGAATATCAACAATCATTCATGGGGTGGTTGGAGTGTGGGTGTTATTACAGTGCTTTGACTGTAAATATCAACAGTCATTCAGAGGGTTGTGGGTGTAATTAGAGTTCTTGGACTGAAAATATTAACAGTCATTCATGGGGTGGTTGGTGTGTGAATGTCATTACAGTGCTTGGACTGAAAATATCAACAGTTATTTATGGGGTGGTGGGTGTGTGGGTGTCATTATAGAGCTTGGACTATAAATATCAACCGTCATTCATGGGGTGGTGGGTGTGTGGATGTTATTACAGTGCTTGGACTGTAAATATCAACAGTCAGTCATGGGGTGGTGGGTGTGTGGGTGTCATTACAGTGTTTTGATTGTAAATATCAACAGTCATTTATAGGGTGGTGGATGTCATTACATTGCTTGGACTGTAAATATCAAGAGTCATTTATGGAATGGTGTTTGTGTGGGTGTCATTACAGTGCTTGGACTGTAAATATTAACCATAACTCATGGGGTGGTAGGTGTTGGGGTGTCATTACAGTGCTTTGACTGTAAATATCAACAGTCATTCATGAAATGGTGGGTGTGTGGGTGTCATTATAGTGTTTGGACTGTAAATACCAACAGTCATTCATGGGGTGGTTGGTTTGTGGGTGTCATTACATTGCTTTGACTGTAAATATCAAGAGTCATTTATGGGGTGGTGGGTGTGAGGGTTTCATTACAGTGTTCGGACTGTAAATATCAACAGTCATTTATGGGGTTGTGGGTGTGTGGGTGTCATTACAGTGCTTGGACTGTAAATATCAACCACAACTCATGGGGTGGTGGGTGTGGGGGTGTCATTACAGTGCTTTGACTATAAATATCAACAGTCATTCATAGGATGGTGGGTGTGAGGGTGTCATTTCAGTGTTTGGACTGTAAATATCAATAGTCATCTATAGAGTGGTGGGTGTTTGGGTGTCATTACATTGCTTGGACTGTAAATATCAACATTCAATCATGAGGTAGTGGGTGTGTGGGTGTCATTAGAGTGCTTAGACTGTAAATATCAACAGTCATTCATAGGATGGTGGGTGTCATTAGAGTGCTTGGACTGTAAATATCAACAGTCATTAATGGGGTGGTGAGTGTATGGGTGTCATTATAGTGCATGGACTGTAAATATCAACAATAATTCATGGAGTGGTCGGTGTGTGGGTGTCATTACAGTGCTTTGACTGCAAGTATCAAGAGTCATTCATGGGGTGGTGGGTGTGAGGGTGTCATTACAGTGTTCGGATTGTAAATATCGACAGTCATTTATGGGGTTGTGAGTTTGTGGGTGTCTTTATAGTGCTTGGACTGTAAATACCAACAGTCATTTATGGGGTGGTTGGTGTGTGGGTGTCATTACAGTGCTTGGACTGTAAATATCAAGACATTAATGGGGTGGTGGGTGTGTGTGTGTCAGTATTGCTTGGACTGTAAATATCAACAGTCATTTATAGGGTGGGGGTTGTGTGGGTGTCATTACAGTGCTTAGACTGTAAATATCAACAGTCATTTATGGAGTGGTGGGTATGTGGCTGTCATTACAGTGCTTGGATTGTAAATATCAACAGTCAATCATGGGGTGGTGGGTGTGTGGGTGTCATTACAGTGCTTGAACTGTAAATATCAACAGTCATTCATGGGGTGGTGGGTGTGTGGGTGTCATTACAGTGTTTTGATTGTAAATATCAACAGTCATTCATAGGGTGGAGGGTGTCATTAGAGTCCTTGGACTGTAAATATTAACAGTCATTCATTGGGTGGTGGGTGTGTGGGTGTCATTACAGTGCTTGGACTGTAAATATCAAACATAATTCATGGGGTGGTGGGTGTGTTGGTGTCATTACAGTGCTTTGAATGTAAATATCAACAGTCATTCATGGGTTGATGGGTGTGTGGTTGTCATTACAGAGCTTGGACTGTAAATATCAACAGTCATTCATGAGGTGGTATGTGTTTGGGTGTCATTACAGTGCTTGGACTATAAATATCAACAGTCAATCAAGGGGTGGTGGGTGTCAAGGTGTCATTACAGTGCTTGGACTGTAATTATCAACAGTCATTCATGTGGTGGTGGGTGTGTGGGGGTCATTACAGGGTTTTGACTGTAAATATCAACCATAATTTATGGGATGGTCGGTGTGATGGTATCATTACAGTGCTTTGACTGTTAATATCAACTGTCGTTCATGGGGTGGTGGGTGTGAGGGTGTCATTACAGTGCTTGGACTGTAAATATCAAGTCATTCATGGAGTGGTTGGTGTGTGGGTGTCATTATTGCTTGGACTGTAAATATCAAAAGTCATTCATGGGCAGGTGGGTGTGTTAGTGTTATTACAGTGCTTTGAATGTAAATATCAACAGTCATTCAGAGGGTGGTGGGTGTCATTACAGTGCTTGGACTGTAAAATATCAACAGTTATTTATGGGGTGGTGGGTGTGTTAGTGTCATTACAGTGTTTGGACTGTGAATATCAACAGTCATTCATGGGGTGGTTGGTGTGTGGGTGTTATTACAGTGCTTTGACTGTAAATATCAACAGTCATTGAGAGGGTGGTGGTTGTCATTAGAGTGCTTGGAATGTAAATATTAACAGTCATTCATGGCGTGGTGAGTGTGTGGGTGCCATTACAGTGTTTTGACTGTAAATATCAACAGTCATTCATGGGGTGGTGGGTGTGTGGGTGTCATTATAGTGCTTGGACTGTAAATATCAAGTCATTCATGGGGTGGTGGGTGTGTGGGTGTCATTATTGCTTGGACTGTAAATATCAACAGTCATTCATGGGGTGGTGGGTATGTGGGTGTTATTACAGTGCTTTGACTGTAAATATCAACAGTCATTCAGAGGGTGGTTGGTGTCATTAGAGTGCTTGGACTGTAAATATCAACAGTTATTCATGGAGTGGTGGGTGTGTGGGTGTCATTACAGTGTTTGGACTGTATATATCAACAGTCATTCATGGGGTGGTGAGTATGCTAGTGTCATTACACTGCTTGGACTGTGAATATCAACAATCATTCATGGGGTGGTTGGAGTGTGGGTGTTATTACAGTGCTTTGACTGTAAATATCAACAGTCATTCAGATGGTTGTGGGTGTAATTAGAGTTCTTGGACTGAAAATATTAACAGTCATTCATGGGGTGGTGGGTGTGTAGATGTTATTACAGTGCTTGGACTGTAAATATCAACAGTCAATCATGGGGTGGTGGGTGTGTGGGTGTCATTACAGTGTTTTGATTGTAAATATCAACAGTCATTTATAGGGTGGTGGATGTCATTGCATTGCTTGGACTGTAAATATCAACAGTCATTTATGGAATGGTGTTTGTGTGGGTGTCATTACAGTGCTTGGACTGTAAATATCAACCATAACTCATGGGGTGGTGGGTGTTGGGGTGTCATTACAATGCTTTGACTAAATATCAACAGTCATTCATGGGGTGGTGAGTGTGTGGGAGTCATTACAATTCTTGGACTGTAAATATTAACAGTCATTTATGGGGTGGTGGATGTGAGGATGTCATTACAGTGCTTGGACTAATAATATCAACTGTCAATCATGGGGTGGTGGGTGTGGGGGTGTCATTACAGTGCTTTGACTATAAATATCAACAGTCATTCATAGGGTGGTGGGTGTGAGGGTGTCATTTCAGTGTTTGGACTGTAAATATTAATAGTCATCTATAGAGTGGTGGGTGTTTGGGTGTCATTACATTGCTTGGACTGTAAATATCAACAGTCAATCATGAGGTACTGGGTGTGTTAGTGTCATTAGAGTGCTTAGACTGTAAATATCAACAGTCATTCATAGGATGGTGGGTGTCATTAGAGTGCTTGGACTGTAAATGTCAGCAGTCAATAATGAGGTGGTGAGTGTATGGGTGTCATTATAGTGCATGGACTTTAAATATCAACAATAATTCATGGAGGGGTCGGTGTGTGGGTGTCATTACAGTGCTTTGACTTTAAGTAACAAGAGTCATTCATGGGGTGGTGGGTGTGAGGGTGTCATTACCTTGTTCGGATTGTAAATATCAACAGTCATTTATGGGGTTGTGGGTGTGTGGGTGTCTTTATAGTGCTTGGACTCTAAATACCAACAGTCATTTATGGGGTGGTTGGTGTGTGGGTGTCATTACAGTGCTTAGACTGTAAATATCAACAGTCATTTATGGAGTGGTGGGTGTGTGGCTGTCATTACAGTGCTTGGACTGTAAATATCAAAAGTCAATCATGGGGTGGGTGGTGTCTGGGTGTCATTACAGTGCTTGAACTGTAAATATCAACAGTCATTCATGGGGTGGTTGGTATGTGGGTGTCATTACAGTGTTTTGATTGTAAATATCAACAGTCATTCATAGAGTGGAGGGTGTCATTATAGTCCTTGGAATGTAAATATCAACAGTCATTCATAGGGTGGTGGGTGTGTGGGTGTCATTACAGTGCTTGTACTGTAAATATCAACCATAATTCATAGGGTAGTGGGTGTGGGGGTGTCATTACAGTGCTTTGAATGTAAATATCAACAGTCATTCATGGGGTGATGGGTGTCTGGTTGTCATTACAGAGCTTGGACTGTAAATATCAACAGTCATTCATGGGGTGGTATGTGTTTGGGTGTCATTACAGTGCTTGGACTATAAATATCAACAGTCAATCAAGGGGTGGTGGGTGTCAAGGTGTCATTACAGTGCATGGACTGTAATTATCAACAGTCATTCATGTGGTGGTGGGTGTGTGGGGGTCATTACAGGGTTTTGACTGTAAATATCAACAGTCATTCATGGGGTGGTGAGTGTGTGGGAGTCATTACAGTTCTTGGACTGTAAATATTAACAGTCATTTATGGGGTGGTGGTTGTGTGGATGTCATTATAGTGCTTGGACTAATAATATCAACAGTCAATCATAGGGTGGTGGGTGAGTGGGTGTCATTACAGTGTTTTGATTGTAAATATCAACAGTCATTTATAGGGTGGTGGATGTCATTACATTGCTTGGACTGTAAATATCAACAGTCATTTATGGAATGGTGGTTGTGTGGGTGTCATTACAGTGCTTGGACTGTTAATATCAACCATAACTCATGGGGTGGTTGGTGTGGGGGTGTCATTACAGTGCTTTGACTGTAAATATCAACAGTCATTCATGAAATGGTGGGTGTGTGGGTGTCATTATAGTGCTTGGACTGTAAATATCAACAGTCATTTATGGGGTAGTGGGTGTGTGGCTGTCATTAGTGCTTTGAATGTAAATATCAACAGTCATTCATGGGGTGGTGGGTGGCATTACAGTGCTTGGACTCTAAATATCAACAGTCATTCATAGGGTGATGGGTGTGTGGGTGTCATTATAGTGTTTGGACTGTAAATACCAACTGTCATTCATGGGGTGGTTGGTGTGTGCGTGTCATTACAGTGCTTTGACTGTAAATATAAGAGTCATTCATGGGGTGGTGGGTGTGAGGGTGTCATTACAGTGCATGGACTGTAAATATCAACCATAACTCATGGGTTGGTGGGTGTGGGGGTGTCATTACATTGGTGTGACTATAAATATCAACAGTCATTCATAGGGTGGTGGGTGTGAGGGTGTCATGTCCGTGTTTGGACTGTAAATATCAATAGTCATTTATAGAGTGGTGGGTGTTTGGGTGTCATTACATTGCTTGGACTGTAAATATCAACAGTCAATCATGAGGTAGTGGGTGTGTGGGTGTCATTAGAGTGCTTAGACTGTAAATATCAACAGTCATTCATAGGGTGGTGGGTTTCATTAGAGTGCTTGGACTATAAATATCAACAGTCATTAATGGGGTGGTGAGTGTATGTGTGTCATTATAGTGCATGGACTGTAAATATCAACAATAATTCATGGAGTGGTCGGTGTGTTGGTGTCATTACAGAGCTTTAACTGTAAATATCAACAGTCATTCATTAAATGGTGGGTGTGTGGGTGTTATTACAGTGTTCGGATTGTAAATATCAACAGTCATTTATGGGGTTGTGGGTGTGTGGGTGTCATTATGGTGCTTGGACTTTAAATACCAACAGTCATTTATGGGGTGGTTGGTGTGTGGGTGTCATTACAGTGCTTGGACTGTAAATATCAAGTCATTAATTGGGTGGTGGTTGTGTGTGTGTCATTATTGCTTGGACTGTAAATATCAACAGTCATTTATAGGGTGGGGGTTGTGTGGGTGTCATTACAGTGCTTAGACTGTAAATATCAACAGTCATTTAAGGAGTGGTGGGTGTGTGACTGTCATTACAGTGCTTGGACTGTAAATATAAACAGTCAATCATGTGGTGGTAGGTGTGTGGGTGTCATTACAGTGCTTGAACTGTAAATATCAACATTCATTCATGGGGTGGTAGGTGTGTGGGTGTCATTACAGTCATTCATAGGGTGGAGGGTGTCATTTGAGTCCTTGGATTCTAAATATAAACAGTCATTCATGGGGTGGTGGGTGTGTGGGTGTCATTACAGTGCTTGGACTGTAAATATCAACCATAATTCATAGGGTGGTGGGTGTGGGTGTGTCATTACAGTGCTTTGAATGTAAATATCAACAGTCATTCATGGGGTGATAGGTGTGTGGTTGTCATTACAGAGCTTGGACTGTAAACATCAACAGTCATTCATGGGGTGGTATGTGTTTGGGTGTCATTACAGTGCTTGAACTATAAAAATCAACAGTCAATCAAGGGGTGGTGGGTCTCAAGGTGTCATAACAGTGCTTGGACTGTAAATATCAACAGTCATTATTGGGGTGGTGGGTGTCATGAGAGTGCTTAGACTGTAAATATCAACAGTCATTTATGGGGTGGTGGGTGTGTTGCTGTCATTACAGCGCTTGGACTGTAAATATCAACAGTCATTCATGGGGTGGTGGGTGTGGTGGTGTTATTACAGTTCTTTGATTGTAAATATCAACAGTCATTCATGGGGTGGTGGGTGTGTTGGTGTTATTACAGTTCTTTGATTGTAAATATCAACAGTCATTCATAGGGTGGTGGGTGTCATTAGAGTGCTTGGACTGTAAATATCAACAGTCATTAATAGGGTCGTGAGTGTGTGTTTGTGTCATTACAGTGTTTGGACTGTGAATATCAACAGTTATTCATGGGGTGGTTGGTGTGGGGGTGTCATTACAGTGCTGTGACTGTAAATATCAACAGTCATTCATGAAATGGTGGGTGTGTGGGTGTCATTAGAGTCCTTGGACTGTAAATATCAACCATAATTCATGGGGTGGTGGGTGTGTGAGTGTCATTACAGAGCTTGGACTGTAAATATCAACAGTCATTCATGGGGTGGTGGGTGTGTGGGTGTCATTACAGTGCATGGACTTTAAATATCAACAGTCATTATTGGGGTGGTGGTTGTCATGTGAGTGTTTGGACTGTAAATATCAACAGTCATTCATGGGGTGGTGGGTGTGTTGGTGTTATTACAGTTCTTTGATTGTAAATATCATCAGTCATTCATAGGGTGGTGGGTGTCCTTAGAGTGCTTGGACTGTAAATATCAAGAGTCATTAATGGGGTCGTGAGTGTGTGTTGGTGTCATTGCAGTGCTTGGACTGTAAATATCAACAGTCGTTCATTGGGTGGTGGGTGTGAAGGTGTCATTACAGTGCATGGACTGTAAATATCAACAGTCATTCATGGGGTGGTGGGTGTGTGGGTGTCATTATAGTGCTTGGACTGTAAATATCAACAGTCATTCATGGTGTGGTGGGTGTGTGGGTGTCATTACAGTGTTTGGACTGTAAATATCAAGTCATTTATAGGGTGGTGAGTGTGTAGGTGACATTATTGCTTGGACTGTAAATATCAACAGTCATTCATGGGTGGTGGGTGTGTGGGTGTTATTATAGTGCTTTGACTGTAAATATCAACAGTTATTCAGAGGGTGGTGGGTGTCATTAGAGTGCTTGGACTGTAAATATCAACAGTTATTCATGGGGTGGTGGGTGTGTGGGTATCATTACAGTGTTTGGACTGTAAATATCAACAGTCATTCATGGGGTGGTGAGTGTTCGGGTGTCATTACAGTGCTTGGACTGTGAATATCAACAGTCATTCATGGGGTGGTTGGTGTGTGGGTGTTATTACAGTGCTTTGACTGTAAATATCAACAGTCATTCAGAGGGTGGTGGGTGTCATTACAGTGCATGGACTATAAATATTAACAGTCATTGATGGGGTGGTCGGTGTGTGAATGTCATTACAGTGTTTGGACTGTAAATATCAACAGTCATTCATGGGGTGGTGCATGTGTGGGTGTCATTACAGTGCTTGGACTGTGAATATCAACAGTCATTTATGGGGTGGTTGGTGTGTGGGTGTTATTACAGCGTTTTGATTGTAAATATGAACAGTCATTTATATGGTGGTGGATGTCATTACATTGCTTGGACTGTAAATATCAACAGTCATTAAAGGGGTGGTAGGTGTTTGGGTGTCAGTACAGTGCTTGGACTATAAATATCAACAGTTAATCAAGGGGTGGTTTGTGTCGGGGTGTCATTACAATGCTTGGACTGTAATTATCAACAGTCATTCATTTGGTGGTGGGTGTGTGGGGGTCATTACAGTGTTTCGACTGTAAATATCAACAGTCATTTATGGGGTGGTGAGTGTGAGGGAGTCATTACAGTTCTTGGACTGTAAATATTACCAGTCATTCATGGGGTGGTGGATGTGTGGATGTCATTACAGTGCTTGGACTGTAAATATTAACAGTCATTTATGGGGTGGTGGGTGTGTGGATGTCATTACAGTGCTTGGACTGAAAATATCAACACTCATTAATGGGGTGGTGGGTTTGTGGGTGTCATTACAGTTCTTGGTCTGTAAATTTCAACCATCATTCATTGGGTGGTGGGTGTGTGGGTGTCATTACAGTGTTTGGACTGCAAATATTAACAGTCATCCATGGTGTGGTGGGTGTCATTAGAGTGCTTGGACTGTAAATATTAATAGTCATTCATAGGGTGGTGGGTGTGTGGGTGTCATTAAAGAGCTTGGACTGTAAATATCAACAGTCATTCATGGGGTGGTGGGTGTGTGGTTGTCATTACAGTGCTTGGACTGTAAATATCAACAGTCATTATTGGGGTGGTGGGTGTCATGAGAGTGCTTAAACTGTAAATATCAACACTCATTTATGGGGTGGTGGGTGTGTGGCTGTCATTACAGCACTTGGACTGCAAATATCAACAGTCATTCATGAGGTGGTGGGTGTGTTGGTGTTATTACAGTTCTTTGATTGTAAATATCAAGAGTCATTCATGGGGTGGTGGGTGTGTTGGTGTTATTACAGTTCTTTGATTGTAAATATCAACAGTCATTCATAGGGTGGTGGGTGTCATTAGAGTGCTTGGACTGTAAATATCAACAGTCATTAATAGGGTCGTGAGTTTGTGTTTGTGTCATTACAGTGCTTGGACTGTAAATATCAACAGTCATTTATGGGGTTGTGGGTGTGTGGGTGTCATTACAGTGCTTGGACAGTAAATATCAAGTCATTCATGGGGTGGTGGGTGTGTGGGTGTCATTATTGCTTGGACTGTAAATATCAACAGTCATTCATGGGGTGGTGGGTGTGAGGGTGTTATTACAGTGCTTCGACTGTAAATATCAGCAGTCATTCAGAGGGTGGTGGTTGTCATTATAGTGCTTGGACTGTAAATATCAACAGTTATTCATGGGGTGGTGGGTGTGTGGGTGTCATTACAGTGTTTCGACTGTAAATATCAAGTCATTTATGGAGTGGTGAGTGTGTGGGTGTTATTACAGTGCTTGGACTGTGAATATCAACAGTCATTCATGGGGTGGTTGGTGTGTGAGTGTTATTACAGTGCTTTGACTGTAAATATCAACAGTCATTCATGAAATGGTGGGTGTGTGGGTGTCATTATAGTGCTTGGACTGTAAATATCAACAGTCATTTATGGGGTGGTGGGTGTGTGGCTGTCATTAGTGCTTTGAATGTAAATATCAACAGTCATTCATGGGGTGGTGGGTGGCATTACAGTGCTTGGACTGTAAATATCAACAGTCATTCATAGGGTGATGGGTGTGTGGGTGTCATTATAGTGTTTGGACTGTAAATACCAACTGTCATTCATGGGGTGGTTGGTGTGTGTGTGTCATTACAGTGCTTTGACTGTAAATATAAGAGTCATTCATGGGGTGGTGGGTGTGAGGGTGTCATTACAGTGCATGGACTGTAAATATCAACCATAACTCATGGGTTGGTGGGTGTGGGGGTGTCATTACATTGGTGTGACTATAAATATCAACAGTCATTCATAGGGTGGTGGGTGTGAGGGTGTCATGTCCGTGTTTGGACTGTAAATATCAATAGTCATTTATAGAGTGGTGGGTGTTTGGGTGTCATTACATTGCTTGGACTGTAAATATCAACAGTCAATCATGAGGTAGTGGGTGTGTGGGTGTCATTAGAGTGCTTAGACTGTAAATATCAACAGTCATTCATAGGGTGGTGGGTTTCATTAGAGTGCTTGGACTATAAATATCAACAGTCATTAATGGGGTGGTGAGTGTATGGGTGTCATTATAGTGCATGGACTGTAAATATCAACAATAATTCATGGAGTGGTCGGTGTGTTGGTGTCATTACAGAGCTTTAACTGTAAATATCAACAGTCATTCATGAAATGGTGGGTGTGTGGGTGTTATTACAGTGTTCGGATTGTAAATATCAACAGTCATTTATGGGGTTGTGGGTGTGTGTGTGTCATTATGGTGCTTGGACTTTAAATACCAACAGTCATTTATGGGGTGGTTGGTGTGTGGGTGTCATTACAGTGCTTGGACTGTAAATATCAAGTCATTAATTGGGTGGTGGTTGTGTGTGTGTCATTATTGCTTGGACTGTAAATATCAACAGTCATTTATAGGGTGGGGGTTGTGTGGGTGTCATTACAGTGCTTAGACTGTAAATATCAACAGTCATTTAAGGAGTGGTGGGTGTGTGGCTGTCATTACTGTGCTTGGACTGTAAATATAAACAGTCAATCATGTGGTGGTAGGTGTGTGGGTGTCATTACAGTGCTTGAACTGTAAATATCAACATTCATTCATGGGGTGGTAGGTGTGTGGGTGTCATTACAGTCATTCATAGGGTGGAGGGTGTCATTTGAGTCCTTGGATTCTAAATATAAACAGTCATTCATGGGGTGGTGGGTGTGTGGGTGTCATTACAGTGCTTGGACTGTAAATATCAACCATAATTCATAGGGTGGTGGGTGTGGGTGTGTCATTACAGTGCTTTGAATGTAAATATCAACAGTCATTCATGGGGTGATAGGTGTGTGGTTGTCATTACAGAGCTTGGACTGTAAACATCAACAGTCATTCATGGGGTGGTATGTGTTTGGGTGTCATTACAGTGCTTGAACTATAAAAATCAACAGTCAATCAAGGGGTGGTGGGTCTCAAGGTGCCATAACAGTGCTTGGAATGTAAATATCAACAGTCATTATTGGGGTGGTGGGTGTCATGAGAGTGCTTAGACTGTAAATATCAACAGTCATTTATGGGGTGGTGGGTGTGTTGCTGTCATTACAGCGCTTGGACTGTAAATATCAACAGTCATTCATGGGGTGGTGGGTGTGGTGGTGTTATTACAGTTCTTTGATTGTAAATATCAACAGTCATTCATGGGGTGGTGGGTGTGTTGGTGTTATTACAGTTCTTTGATTGTAAATATCAACAGTCATTCAGAGGGTGGTGGGTGTCATTAGAGTGCTTGGACTGTAAATATCAAAAGTCATTAATAGGGTCGTGAGTGTGTGTTTGTGTCATTACAGTGTTTGGACTGTGAATATCAACAGTCATTCATGGGGTGGTTGGTGTGGGGGTGTCATTACAGTGCTGTGACTGTAAATATCAACAGTCATTCATGAAATGGTGGGTGTGTGGGTGTCATTAGAGTCCTTGGACTGTAAATATCAACCATAATTCATGGGGTGGTGGGTGTGTGAGTGTCATTACAGAGCTTGGACTGTAAATATCAACAGTCATTCATGGGGTGGTGGGTGTGTGGGTGTCATTACAGTGCATGGACTTTAAATATCAACAGTCATTATTGGTGTGGTGGTTGTCATGTGAGTGCTTGGACTGTAAATATCAACAGTCATTCATGGGGTGGTGGGTGTGTTGGTGTTATTACAGTTCTTTGATTGTAAATATCATCAGTCATTCATAGGGTGGTGGGTGTCCTTAGAGTGCTTGGACTGTAAATATCAAGAGTCATTAATGGGGTCGTGAGTGTGTGTTGGTGTCATTGCAGTGCTTGGACTGTAAATATCAACAGTCGTTCATTGGGTGGTGGGTGTGAAGGTGTCATTACAGTGCATGGACTGTAAATATCAACAGTCATTCATGGGGTGGTGGGTGTGTGGGTGTCATTATAGTGCTTGGACTGTAAATATCAACAGTCATTCATGGTGTGGTGGGTGTGTGGGTGTCATTACAGTGTTTGGACTGTAAATATCAAGTCATTTATAGGGTGGTGAGTGTGTAGGTGACATTATTGCTTGGACTGTAAATATCAACAGTCATTCATGGGTGGTGGGTGTGTGGGTGTTATTATAGTGCTTTGACTGTAAATATCAACAGTTATTCAGAGGGTGGTGGGTGTCATTAGAGTGCTTGGACTGTAAATATCAACAGTTATTCATGGGGTGGTGGGTGTGTGGGTGTCATTACAGTGTTTGGACTGTAAATATCAACAGTCATTCATGGGGTGGTGAGTGTGTGGGTGTCATTACAGTGCTTGGACTGTGAATATCAACAGTCATTCATGGGGTGGTTGGTGTGTGGGTGTTATTACAGTGCTTTGACTGTAAATATCAACAGTCATTCAGAGGGTGGTGGGTGTCATTACAGTGCATGGACTATAAATATTAACAGTCATTTATGGGGTGGTCGGTGTGTGAATGTCATTACAGTGTTTGGACTGTAAATATCAACAGTCATTCATGGGGTGGTGCATGTGTGGGTGTCATTACAGTGCTTGGACTGTGAATATCAACAGTCATTTATGGGGTGGTTGGTGTGTGGGTGTTATTACAGCGTTTTGATTGTAAATATGAACAGTCATTTATATGGTGGTGGATGTCATTACATTGCTTGGACTGTAAATATCAACAGTCATTAAAGGGGTGGTAGGTGTTTGGGTGTCAGTACAGTGCTTGGACTATAAATATCAACAGTTAATCAAGGGGTGGTTTGTGTCGGGGTGTCATTACAATGCTTGGACTGTAATTATCAACAGTCATTCATTTGGTGGTGGGTGTGTGGGGGTCATTACAGTGTTTCGACTGTAAATATCAACAGTCATTTATGGGGTGGTGAGTGTGAGGGAGTCATTACAGTTCTTGGACTGTAAATATTACCAGTCATTCATGGGGTGGTGGATGTGTGGATGTCATTACAGTGCTTGGACTGTAAATATTAACAGTCATTTATGGGGTGGTGGGTGTGTGGATGTCATTACAGTGCTTGGACTGAAAATATCAACACTCATTAATGGGGTGGTGGGTTTGTGGGTGTCATTACAGTTCTTGGTCTGTAAATTTCAACCATCATTCATTGGGTGGTGGGTGTGTGGGTGTCATTACAGTGTTTGGACTGCAAATATTAACAGTCATCCATGGTGTGGTGGGTGTCATTAGAGTGCTTGGACTGTAAATATTAATAGTCATTCATAGGGTGGTGGGTGTGTGGGTGTCATTAAAGAGCTTGGACTGTAAATATCAACAGTCATTCATGGGGTGGTGGGTGTGTGGTTGTCATTACAGTGCTTGGACTGTAAATATCAACAGTCATTATTGGGGTGGTGGGTGTCATGAGAGTGCTTAGACTGTAAATATCAACACTCATTTATGGGGTGGTGGGTGTGTGGCTGTCATTACAGCGCTTGGACTGCAAATATCAACAGTCATTCATGAGGTGGTGGGTGTGTTGGTGTTATTACAGTTCTTTGATTGTAAATATCAAGAGTCATTCATGGGGTGGTGGGTGTGTTGGTGTTATTACAGTTCTTTGATTGTAAATATCAACAGTCATTCATAGGGTGGTGGGTGTCATTAGAGTGCTTGGACTGTAAATATCAACAGTCATTAATAGGGTCGTGAGTTTGTGTTTGTGTCATTACAGTGCTTGGACTGTAAATATCAACAGTCATTTATGGGGTGGTGGGTGTGTGGGTGTCATTACAGTGCTTGGACAGTAAATATCAAGTCATTCATGGGGTGGTGGGTGTGTGGGTGTCATTATTGCTTGGACTGTAAATATCAACAGTCATTCATGGGGTGGTGGGTGTGAGGGTGTTATTACAGTGCTTCGACTGTAAATATCAGCAGTCATTCAGAGGGTGGTGGTTGTCATTATAGTGCTTGGACTGTAAATATCAACAGTTATTCATTGGGTGGTGGGTGTGTGGGTGTCATTACAGTGTTTCGACTGTAAATATCAAGTCATTTATGGAGTGGTGAGTGTGTGGGTGTTATTACAGTGCTTGGACTGTGAATATCAACAGTCATTCATGGGGTGGTTGGTGTGTGGGTGTTATTACAGTGCTTTGACTGTAAATATCAACAGTCATTCAGAGGGTGGTGTTTGTCATTAGAGTGCATGGACTGTAAATATTAACAGTCATTCATGGGGTTGTGGGTGTGTGAATGTCATTATAGTGCTTGGACTGTAAATTTCAAGTTATTCATGGGGTGGTGGGTATGTGGGTGTCATTATTGCTTGGACTGTATATATCAACAGTCATTCATTGGGTGGTGGGTGTGTGGGTGTAATTACCGTGCTTGGACTGTAAATATCAAGTCATTCATGGAATGGTGTGTGTGTGGGTGTCATTATTGCTTGGACTGTAAATATCAACAGTCATTCATGGGGTGGTGTGAGTGTGGGTGTTATTACAGTGCTCTGACTGTAAATATCAACAGTTATTCAGAGGGTGGTGGGTGTCATTAGAGTGCTTGGACTGTAAATATCAACAGTTATTCATGGGGTGGTGGGTGTGTGGGTGTCATTACAGTTTTTCGACTGTAAATATCAACAGTCATTCATGGGGTGGTGAGAGTGTCGGTGTCATTACAGTGCTTGGACTGTAAATATCAACAGTCATTCAGAGGGTGGTGGGTGTCATTAGAGTGCATGGACTGTAAATATTAACAGTCATTTATGGGGTGGTGGGTGTGTGAATGTCATTACAGTGCTTGGAGTGAAAATATCAACAGTCATTTCTAGGGTGGTGGGTGTGTGGGTGTCATTACAGTGCTTGGCTTGTAAATATAAACAGTCATTCATAGGGTGGTGGGTGTGTGAGTGTCATTACAGAGCTTGGACTGTAAATATCAACAGTCATTTAATGGGTGGTGGGTGTGTTGATGTCATTACAGTTCTTGGACTGTAAATATCAACAGTCAATCATGGGGTGGTGGGTGTGTGGGTGTCATTAAAGTGCTTGGACTGTAAATATCAACAGTCATTCATGGGGTGGTGGGTGTTTGGGTGTCATTACAGTGTTTTGTTTGTAAATATCAACAGTCATTTATAAGGTGGTGGATGTCATTACATTGCTTGGACTGTAAATATCAACAGTCATTTATGGAATGGTGGTTGTGTGGGTGTCATTACAGTGCTTGTACTGTAAATATTAACCATAACTCATGGGGTGGTGGGTGTGGGGGTGTTATTACAGTGCTTTGACTGTAAATATCAACAGTCATTCATAGGAAGGTGGGTGTGAGGGTGTCATTACATTGCTTGGACTGTAAAAAACAACAGTCATTCATAAAATGGTGTGTGTGTGGGTGTCATTATAGTGCTAGGACTGTAAATATCAACAGTCATTTATGGGGTGGTGGGTGTGTAGCTGTCATTAGTGCTTTGACTGTAAATATCAACAGTCATTTATAGAGTGGTGGGTGTTTGGGTGTCATTACATTGCTTGGACTTAAATATCAACAGTCAATCATGAGGTAGTGGGTGTGTGGGTGTCATTAGAGTGCTTAGACAGTAAATATCAACAGTCATTCATAGGGTGGTTGGTGTCATTAGAGTGCTTGGACTGTAAATATCAACCATATTTCATGGGGTGGTCAGTGTGTGGGTGTCATTACAGTGCTTTGACTGTAAATATCAAGAGTCTTTCATGGCGTGGTGGGTGTGAGGGTGTCATTACAGTGTTCGGACTGTAAATATCAACAGTCATTCATGGGGTTGTGTTTGTGTGGGAGTCATTATAGTGATTGGACTGTAAATATCAACAGTCATTCTTGGGGTGGTTGGTGTGTGGGTGTCATTATAGTGATTGGACTGTAAATACCAACTGTCATTCTTGGGGTGGTTGGTGTGTGGGTATCATTACAGTGCTTGAACTGTAAATATCAAGTCATTAATGGGGTGGTGTGTGTGTGTGTCATTATTGCTTGGACTGTAAATATTAACAGTCATTCATGAGGTGGTGGTTGTGTGGGTGTCATTACAGTGCTTAGACTGTAAATATCAACAGTCATTTATTAAGTGGATGGTGTGTGGCTATCATTTCAGTGCTTGGACTGTAAATATCAACAGTCAATCATGGGGTGGTGGGTGTGTGGGTTTCATTACAGTGTTTGGACTGTAAATATCAACAGTCATTCATGGGGTGGTGGGTGTGTGGTTGTCATTACAGTGTTTTGATTGTAAATATCAACAGTCAATCATAGGGTGGAGGGTATCATTAGAGTGCCTGGACTGTAAATATTAACAGTCATTCATGAGGTGGTGGTTGTGTGGGTGTCATTACAGTGCTTAGACTGTAAATATCAACAGTCATTTAATAAGTGGATGGTGTGTGGCTATCATTTCAGTGCTTGGACTGTAAATATCAACAGTCATGCATGGTGTGGTGGGTGTGTGGGTGTCATTACAGTGCTTGAAATGTATATATCAACCATAATTCATGGGGTGGTGGGTGTGGGGGTGTCATTACAGTGCTTTGAATATAAATATCAACAGTCATTCATGGGGTGATGGGTGTGTGGTTGTCATTACAGAGCATGGACTGTAAATATCAACAGTTATTCATGGGGTGGTAGGTGTTTGGGTGTCATTACACTGCTTGGACTATAAATATCAACAGTTAATCAAGGGGTGGTTTGTGTCGGGGTGTCATTACAATGCTTGGACTGTAATTATCAACAGTCATTCATTTGGTGGTGGGTGTGTGGTGGTCATTACAGTGTTTTAACTGTAAATATCAACAGTCATTCATGGGGTGGTGAGTGTGTGGGAGTCATTACAGTTCTTGGACTGTAAATATTAACAGTCATATATGGGGTGGTGGATGTGTGGATGTCATTACATGACTTGAACTAATAATATCAACAGTCATTCATCGGGTGGTGGGTGTATAGTTGTCATTACAGTGCTTGGACTGAAAATATCAACAGTCATTCATTAGGTGGTTGGTGTGTGGGTGTCATTACAGTGCTTGGACTAGGAATATCAACATTCATTCATGGGGTGGTGAGTGTGTCTGTGTCATTACAGTTCTTGGTCTGTAAATTTCAACCATCATTCATTGGGTTGTGGGTGTGTGGGTGTCATTACAGTGTTTGGACTGCAAATATTTACAGTCATCCATGGGGTGGTGGGTGTCATTAGAGTGCTTGGACTGTAAATATTAACAGTCATTCATGGGGTGGTTGGTGTGTGGGTGTCATTACAGAGCTTGGAATGTAAATATCAACAGTCATTCATGGGGTGGTGGGTGTGTGGGTGTCATTACAGTTCTTGGACTGTAAATATCAACAGTCATTTATGGTGTGGTGGGTGTGTGGCTGTCATTACAGCACTTGGACTGTAAATATCAACAGTCATTCATGGAGTGGTGGGTGTGTTTGTGTAAATACAGTTCTTTGATTGTAAATATCAACAGTCATTTATAGGGTGGTGGGTGTCATTAGAGTGCTTGGACTGTAAATATCAACAGTCATTAATGGGGTCGTGAGTGTGTGGGTGTCATTATAGTCCTTGGACTGTAAATATCAACAGTTATTTATGGGGTGGTGGGTGTGTGGGTGTCATTACAGTGCTTGGACTGTAAATATCAAGTCATTCATAGGGTGGTGGGTGTGTGGGTGACATTAGAGTGCTTGGACTGTAAATATAAACAGTCATTACCTGGGTCGTGAGTGTGTGGGTGTCATTACAATGCTTGGACTGTAAATATCAACAGTCATTTATAGGGTGATGAGTTTGTGGGTGTCATTACAGTGCTTGGACTGTAAATAACAACAGTCATTTATAGGGTGGTAGGTGTTTGGTGTCATTACATTGCTTGGACTGTAAATATCAACAGTCAATCATGGGGTGGTGGGTGTGTGGGTATCATTACAGTGCTTAGACTGTAAATATCAACAGTCATTCATAGTGTGGTAGGTGTGTGAGTGTTATTACAGAGCTTGGACTGTAAATATCAACAGTCATTCATGGAGTGGTGGGTGTGCGGGTGTCATTACAGTGCTTGGACTGTAAATATCAACAGTCATTCTTGGGGTGATGGTTGTGTGGGTGTTATTACAGTGCTTTGACTGTAAATATCAACAGATATTCAGAGGGTTGTGGGTGTCATTAGAGTGCTTGGACTGTTAATATTAACAGTCATTTAAGGGGTGGTGGGTGTGTGGGTGTAATTACAGTGCTTGGACTTTAAATATCAACCATAATTTATGGGGTTGTTGGTGTGTGGGTGTCATGACAGTGCTTGGACTGTAAATATCAACAGTCATTCATATGGTGGCGGGTGTGTGAGTGTCATTACAGAGTTTGTACTTTAAATATCAACAGTCATTCATAGGGTGGTGGGTGTGTGGATGTCATTATAATGCTTGGACTGTAAATATCAACATTCAATCATAGGGTGGTGGGTGTGTGGATGTCATTACAGTGCTTGGACTATAAATATCAACAGTCATTTATGGGGTGGTAGTTGTGTGGGTGTCTTTAAAGTGCTTGGACTGTAAATATCAACAGTCATTCATGGGATCGTGGGTGTATGGGTGTCATTTCAGTGTTTTGATTGTAAATATCAACAGTCATTCATAGGGTGGTGGGAATCATTAGAGTGCTTGGACTGTAAATATCAACAGTCATTCATTGGGTTGTAGGTGTGTGGGTGTCATTACAGTGATTGGACTGTAAATATCAACAGTCATTCATAGGGTGATGGGTGTGTGTGTGTCATTACTGTGTTTGGACTGTAAATATCAACAGTCATTTATAGTGTGGTGGGTGTTTGAGTGTCATTACATTGCTTGGACTGAAAACATTAACAGTCAATCATGGGGTGGTGGGTGTCGTAACAGTGCTTGGACTGTAAATATCAACTATCATTCATTGGGTTGTGTGTGTGTGGGTGTCATTACAGTGCTTAAACTGTGAATATCAACAGTCATTCATGGGTTGGTGAGTGTGTGGGTATTATTACAGTGCTTTGACTGTAAATATCAACAGTCATTCAGAGGGTGGTGGGTGTTATTAGAGTACTTGGACTGTAAATATCAACAGTTATTTCTGGGGTGGTGGGTGTGTGGGTGTTATTTTAGTGCATGGACTGTAAATATCAAGAGTTATTCATGGGGTGGTAGGTGGCATTACAGTGCTTGTACTGTAAATATCAACAGTCATTCATGAGGTGATGGGTGTGTGGGTGTCATTACAGTGCTTGGACTGTAAATATCAACAGTCATTTATGGGATGGTGGGTGTTTGGGTGTCATTACATTGCTTGGACTGTAAATATCAATTGTCAATCATGGGGTTGTGGGTGTCATTAGAGTGCTTGGACTGTAAATATCAACAGTTATTCATGGGGTGGTGGGTGTGTGGGTATCATTAAAGTGCTTGTACTGTAAATTTCAACAGTCATTCATGGGGTGGTGAGTGTGTGGGTGTCATTACAGTGCTTGGACTGTAAATATCAACCATAATTCATGAGGTGATGGGTGTGTGGGTGTGATTACAGTGCTTGGACTGTAAATATCAACAGTCATTTATGGGATGGTGGGTGTTTGGTTGTCATTACATTGCTTGGACTGTAAATATCAACAGTAAATCATGGGGTGGTGGGTGTCGTAACAGTGCTTGGACTGTAAATATCAACTATCATTCATTGGGTGGTGTGTGTGTGGGTGTCATTACAGTGCTTAAACTGTGAATATCAACAGTCATTCATGGGTTGGTGAGTGTGTGGGTATTATTACAGTGCTTTGACTGTAAATATCAACAGTCATTTAGAGGGTGGTGGGTGTTATTAGAGTACTTGGACTGTAAATATCAACAGTTATTTATGGGGTGGTGGGTGTGTGGGTATCATGAAAGTGCTTGGACTGTAAATATTAAAAGACATTCATGGGATGGTGAGTGTGTGGGTGTCATTGCAGGTCTTGGACTGTAAATATCAACCACTATTCATTGGGTGGTGTTTGTCTGGGTTTCATTACAGTGCTTGGACTCTGAATATCAACAATCATTCATAGGGTGGTGAGTGTGTGGGTATTATTACAGTGCTTGGACTGTAAATATCAACAGTCATTCATGGGGTGGTGGGTGTGTGGATGTCATTACAGTGCTTGGACTGAAAACATTAACAGTCATTTTTGGGGTGGTTTGTGTTTGGGTGTCATTACAGTGCTTGGACTTAAAATATAAACCATAATTTAAGGGGTGGTGGATGAGTGGGTGTCATTACAGTGCTTGGACTGTAAATATCAACAGTCATTCATAGGGTGGTCAGTGTGTGGATGTCATTATAGCGCTTGGACTGTAAATATCAACAGTCAATCATAGGGTGGTGGGTGTATGGGTGTCATTACAGTGGTTTGATTGTAATTATCAACAGTCATTCATAGGGTGGTGGGTGTCATTACAGTGCTTGGACTGTAAATATCAACAGTCATTAATGGGGTGGTGGGTGTGTGGATGTCATTACAGTGCTTGGACTGAAAACATCAACAGTCATTTATGGGGTGGTGGGTGTGTGGGTGTCATTACAGTGCTTGGACTATAAATATCAACCATCATTTACGGGGTGGTGGGTGAGTGGGTGTCATTACAGTGCTTGGACTGTAAATATTAACAGTCATTCATTAGGTGGTGGTTGTGTGGGTGTCATTACAGTGCTTGGACTGTAAATATCAACTATAATTCATGGGGTGGTGGGTGTGGGGGTGTCATTACAGTGCTTGGACTGTAAATATCAACAGTCAATCATGGGGTTGTGGGTGTGTTGGTGTCATTACAGTGCTTGGACTGTATATATCAACAGTCATTCATAGGGTGGTGGGTATCATTAGAGTGCTTGGACTGTAAATATCAACAGTCATTCATGGGTTTGTGGGTGTGTGGGTGTCATTACAGTGTTTGGACTGAAAATATCAACTATAATTTATGGGGTCGTGGGTGTTGGGGTGTCATTACAGTGCTTTGACTGTAAATTTTAACAGTCATTCATGGGGTGGTGGGTGGTATTACAGTGCTTGGACAGTAAATATCAACAGTCATTCATAGGGTGATGAGTGTGTGGGTGTCATTACAGTGCTTGGACTGTAAATATCAACAGTCATTTATAGGGTGGTGGGTGTTTGGTGTCATTACATTGCTTGGACTGTAAATATCAACAGTCAATCATGGAGTTGTGGGTGTGTAGGTATCATTATAGTGCTTGGACTGTAAATATTAACAGTCATTCATAGGGTGGTAGGTGTGTGAGTATTATTACAGAGCTTGGACTGTAAATATCAAAAGTCATTCATGGAGTGGTGGGTGTGTGGGTGTCATTACAGTGCTTGGACTGTAAATATCAACAGTCATTCTTGGGGTGATGGTTGTGTGGGTGTTATTACAGTTCTTTGACTGTAAATATCAACAGTCATTCAGAGGGCGGTGGGTGTCATTAGAGTGCTTGGACTGTAAATATTAACAGTAATTCATGGGGTGGTGGGTGTTTGGATGTCATTGCAGTGCTTGGACTGAAAATATCAACAGTCATTTATGGGGTGGTGGGTGTGTGGGTGTCATTACAGTGCTTTGACTGTAAATTTTAACAGTCATTCATGGGGTGGTGGGTGGTATTACAGTGCTTGGACAGTAAATATCAACAGTCATTCATAGGGTGATGAGTGTGTGGGTGTCATTACACTGCTTGGACTGTCAATATCAACAGTCATTTATAGGGTGGTGGGTGTTTGGTGTCATTACATTGCTTGGACTGTAAATATCAACAGTCAATCATGGGGTTGTGGGTGTGTTGGTGTCATTACAGTGCTTGGACTGTATATATCAACAGTCATTCATAGGGTGGTGGGTATCATTAGAGTGCTTGGACTGTAAATATCAACAGTCATTCATGGGTTTGTGGGTGTGTGGGTGTCATTACAGTGTTTGGACTGAAAATATCAACTATAATTTATGGGGTCGTGGGTGTTGGGGTGTCATTACAGTGCTTTGACTGTAAATTTTAACAGTCATTCATGGGGTGGTGGGTGGTATTACAGTGCTTGGACAGTAAATATCAACAGTCATTCATAGGGTGATGAGTGTGTGGGTGTCATTACAGTGCTTGGACTGTAAATATCAACAGTCATTTATAGGGTGGTGGGTGTTTGGTGTCATTACATTGCTTGGACTGTAAATATCAACAGTCAATCATGGAGTTGTGGGTGTGTAGGTATCATTACAGTGCTTGGACTGTAAATATTAACAGTCATTCATAGGGTGGTAGGTGTGTGAGTGTTATTACAGAGCTTGGACTGTAAATATCAAAATTCATTCATGGAGTGGTGGGTGTGTGGGTGTCATTACAGTGCTTGGACTGTAAATATCAACAGTCATTCTTGGGGTGATGGTTGTGTGGGTGTTATTACAGTTCTTTGACTGTAAATATCAACAGTCATTCAGAGGGTGGTGGGTGTCATTAGAGTGCTTGGACTGTAAATATTAACAGTCATTCATGGGGTGGTGGGTGTTTGGATGTCATTGCAGTGCTTGGACTGAAAATATCAACAGTCATTTATGGGGTGGTGGGTGTGTGGGTGTCATTACAGTGCTTTGACTGTAAATTTTAACAGTCATTCATGGGGTGGTGGGTGGTATTACAGTGCTTGGACAGTAAATATCAACAGTCATTCATAGGGTGATGAGTGTGTGGGTGTCATTACACTGCTTGGACTGTCAATATCAACAGTCATTTATAGGGTGGTGGGTGTTTGGTGTCATTACATTGCTTGGACTGTAAATATCAACAGTCAATCATGGAGTTGTGGGTGTGTGGGTGTCATTACAGTGCTTGGACTGTAAATATCAACAGTCATTCATAGGTTGGTAGGTGTGTGAGTGTTATCACAGAGCTTGGACTGTAAATATCAATAGGCATTTATGGAGTGGTGGGTGTGTGGGTGTCATTACAGTGCTTGGATTGTAAATATCAACAATCATTCTAGGGGTGATGGTTTTGTGGGTGTTATTACAGTGCTTTGACTGTAAATATCAACAGTCATTCAGAGGGTGGTGGGTGTCATTAGAGTGCTTGGACTGTAAATATCAACAGTCATTCATGGGGTGGTGGGTGTGTGGATGTCATTACAGTGCTTGGACTGAAAACATCAACAGTCATTTATGGGATTGTGGGTGTGTGGGTGTCATAACAGTGCTTGGACTATAAATATCAACCATCATTTAAGGGGTGGTGGGTGAGTGGGTGTCATTACAGTGTTTGGACTGTAAATATCAACAGTCATTCATAGGGTGGTCGGTGTGTGGATGTCATTACAGTTCTTGGACTGTAAATATCAACAGTCAATCATGGGGTTGTGGGTGTGTTGGTGTCATTACAGTGCTTGGACAGTATATATCAACAGTCATTCATAGGGTGGTGGGTATCATTAGAGTGCTTGGACTGTAAATATTAACAGTCATTCATGGGTTTGTGGGTGTGTTGGTGTCATTACAGTGTTTGGACTGTAAATATCAACTATAATTCATGGGGTCGTGGGTGTTGGGGTGTCATTACAGTGCTTTGACTGTAAATTTTAACAGTTATTTATTGGGTGGTGGGTGGCATTACAGTGCTTGGACTGTAAATATCAACAGTCATTCATAGGGTGATGAGTGTGTGGGTGTAATTACAGTGCTTGGACTGTAAATATCAACAGTCATTTATAGGGTGGTGGGTGTTTGGTGTCATTACATTGCTTGGACTGTAAATATCAACAGTCAATCATGGAGTTGTGGGTGTGTAGGTGTCATTACAGTGCTTGGACTGTAAATATCAACAGTCATTCATAGGTTGGTAGGTGTGTGAGAGTTATTACAGAGCTTGGACTTAAAATATCAACAGTCATTCATGGGGTGGTGGGTGTGTGGGTGTCATTACAGTGCTTTGACTGTTTCATTTTAACAGTCATTCAGAGGGTGGTGGGTGGTATTACAGTGCTTGGACAGTAAATATCAACAGTCATTCATAGGGTGATGAGTGTGTGGGTGTCATTACAGTGCTTGGACTGTCAATATCAACAGTCATTTATAGGGTGGTGGGTGTTTGGTGTCATTACATTGCTTGGACTGTAAATATCAACAGTCAATCATGGAGTTGTGGGTGTGTGGGTGTCATTACAGTGCTTGGACTGTAAATATCAACAGTCATTCATAGGTTGGTAGGTGTGTGAGTGTTATCACAGAGCTTGGACTGTAAATATCAATAGGCATTTATGGAGTGGTGTGTGTGTGGGTGTCATTACAGTGCTTGGATTGTAAATATCAACAATCATTCTAGGGGTGATGGTTGTGTGGGTGTTATTACAGTGCTTTGACTGTAAATATCAACAGTCATTCAGAGGGTGGTGGGTGTCATTAGAGTGCTTGGACTGTAAATATCAACAGTCATTCATGGGGTGGTGGGTGTGTGGATGTCATTACAGTGCTTGGACTGAAAACATCAACAGTCATTTATGGGATTGTGGGTGTGTGGGTGTCATAACAGTGATTGGACTATAAATATCAACCATCATTTAAGGGGTGGTGGGTGAGTGGGTGTCATTACAGTGTTTGGACTGTAAATATCAACAGTCATTCATAGGGTGGTCGGTGTGTGGATGTCATTACAGTGCTTGGACTGTAAATATCAACAGTCAATCATGGGGTTGTGGGTGTGTTGGTGTCATTACAGTGCTTGGACTGTATATATCAACAGTCATTCATAGGGTGGTGGGTATCATTAGAGTGCTTGGACTGTAAATATTAACAGTCATTCATGGGTTTGTGGGTGTGTGGGTGTCATTACAGTGTTTGGACTGTAAATATCAACTATAATTCATGGGGTCGTGGGTGTTGGGGTGTCATTACAGTGCTTTGACTGTAAATTTTAACAGTTATTTATTGGGTGGTGGGTGGCATTACAGTGCTTGGACTGTAAATATCAACAGTCATTCATAGGGAGGTCGGTGTGTGGATGTCATTACAGTGCTTGGACTGTAAATATCAACAGTCAATCATAGGGTGGTGGGTGTGTGGGTGTCATTACAGTGGTTTGATTGTAATTATCAACAGTCATTCATAGGGTGGTATGTGTCTTTACAGTGCTTGGACTGTAAATATCAACAGTCATTCATTGGGTGGGGGTTGTGTGGGTGTCATTAGAGTGCTTGGACTGTAAATATCAACCATAAATCATGGGGTGGTGGGTATGGGGGTGTCATTACAGTGCGTGGACTGTAAATATCAAAAGTCAATCATGGGGTGGTGGGTGTGTTGGTGTCATTACAGTGCTTGGACTGTAAATATCAACAGTCATTCATGGGGTGGTGGGTGTATGGGTGTCATTACAGTGATTTGATTGTAAATATCAACAGTCATTCATAGGGTGGTGGGTATCATTAGAGTGCTTGGACTGTAAATATCAACAGTCATTCATGGGTTTGTGGGTGTGTGGGTGTCATTACAGTGCTTGGACTGTAAATATCAACTATAATTCATGGGGTCGTGGGTGTTGGGGTGTCATTACAGTGCTTTGACTGTAAATATCAACAGTCTTTAATGGGGTGGTGGGTGGCATTACAGTGCTTGGACTGTAAATATCAACAGTCATTCATAGGGTGATGAGTGTGTGGGTGTCATTACCGTGCCTTGACTGTAAATATCAACAGTCATTTATAGGGTGGTGGGTGTTTGGTGTCATTACATTGCTTGGACATTAAATATCAACAGTCAATCATGGAGTTGTGGGTGTGTGGGTGTCATTACAGTGCTTGGACTGTAAATATCAACAGTCATTCATAGGTTGGTAGGTGTGTGAGTGTTATTACAGAGCTTGGACTGTAAATATCAATAGGCATTTATGGAGTGGTGGGTGTGTGGGTGTCATTACAGTGCTTGGATTGTAAATATCAACAGTCATTCTTGGGGTGATGGTTGTGTGGGTGTTATTACAGTGCTTTGACTGTAAATATCAACAGTCATTTAGAGGGTGGTGGGTGTCATTAGAGTGCTTGGACTGTAAATATCAACAGTCATTCATGGGGTGGTGGGTTTGTGGATGTCATTACAGTGCTTGGACTGAAAACATCAACAGTTATTTATGGGATTGTGGGTGTGTGGGTGTCATAACAGTGCTTGGACTATAAATATCAACCATCATTTAAGGGGTGGTGGGTGAGTGGGTGTCATTACAGTGTTTGGACTGTAAATATCAACAGTCATTCATAGGGTGGTCGGTGTGTGGATGTCATTACAGTGCTTGGACTGTAAATATCAACAGTCAATCATAGGGTGGTGGGTGTGTGGGTGTCATTACAGTGGTTTGATTGTAATTATCAACAGTCATTCATAGGGTGGTAGGTGTCCTTACAGTGCTTGGACTGTAAATATCAACAGTCATTCATTGGGTGGGGGTTGTGTGGGTGTCATTAGAGTGCTTGGACTGTAAATATCAACCATAAATCATGGGGTGGTGGGTATGGGGGTGTCATTACAGTGCGTGGACTGTAAATATCAACAGTCAATCATGGGGTGGTGGGTGTGTTGGTGTCATTACAGTGCTTGGACTGTAAATATCAACAGTCATTCATGGGGTGGTGGGTGTATGGGTGTCATTACAGTGATTTGATTGTAAATATCAACAGTCATTCATAGGGTGGTGGGTATCATTAGAGTGCTTGGACTGTAAATATCAACAGTCATTCATGGGTTTGTGGGTGTGTGGGTGTCATTACAGTGCTTGGACTGTAAATATCAACTATAATTCATGGGGTCGTGGGTGTTGGGGTGTCATTACAGTGCTTTGACTGTAAATATCAACAGTCTTTAATGGGGTGGTGGGTGGCATTACAGTGCTTGGACTGTAAATATCAACAGTCATTCATAGGGTGATGAGTGTGTGGGTGTCATTACCGTGCCTTGACTGTAAATATCAACAGTCATTTATAGGGTGGTGGGTGTTTGGTGTCATTACATTGCTTGGACATTAAATATCAACAGTCAATCATGGAGTTGTGGGTGTGTGGGTGTCATTACAGTGCTTGGACTGTAAATATCAACAGTCATTCATAGGTTGGTAGGTGTGTGAGTGTTATTACAGAGCTTGGACTGTAAATATCAATAGGCATTTATGGAGTGGTGGGTGTGTGGGTGTCATTACAGTGCTTGGATTGTAAATATCAACAGTCATTCTTGGGGTGATGGTTGTGTGGGTGTTATTACAGTGCTTTGACTGTAAATATCAACAGTCATTTAGAGGGTGGTGGGTGTCATTAGAGTGCTTGGACTGTAAATATCAACAGTCATTCATGGGGTGGTGGGTTTGTGGATGTCATTACAGTGCTTGGACTGAAAACATCAACAGTTATTTATGGGATTGTGGGTGTGTGGGTGTCATAACAGTGCTTGGACTATAAATATCAACCATCATTTAAGGGGTGGTGGGTGAGTGGGTGTCATTACAGTGTTTGGACTGTAAATATCAACAGTCATTCATAGGGTGGTCGGTGTGTGGATGTCATTACAGTGCTTGGACTGTAAATATCAACAGTCAATCATAGGGTGGTGGGTGTGTGGGTGTCATTACAGTGGTTTGATTGTAATTATCAACAGTCATTCATAGGGTGGTAGGTGTCCTTACAGTGCTTGGACTGTAAATATCAACAGTCATTCATTGGGTGGGGGTTGTGTGGGTGTCATTAGAGTGCTTGGACTGTAAATATCAACCATAAATCATGGGGTGGTGGGTATGGGGGTGTCATTACAGTGCGTGGACTGTAAATATCAACAGTCAATCATGGGGTGGTGGGTGTGTTGGTGTCATTACAGTGCTTGGACTGTAAATATCAACAGTCATTCATGGGGTGGTGGGTGTATGGGTGTCATTACAGTGATTTGATTGTAAATATCAACAGTCATTCATAGGGTGGTGGGTATCATTAGAGTGCTTGGACTGTAAATATCAACAGTCATTCATGGGTTTGTGGGTGTGTGGGTGTCATTACAGTGCTTGGACTGTAAATATCAACTATAATTCATGGGGTCGTGGGTGTTGGGGTGTCATTACAGTGCTTTGACTGTAAATATCAACAGTCTTTAATGGGGTGGTGGGTGGCATTACAGTGCTTGGACTGTAAATATCAACAGTCATTCATAGGGTGATGAGTGTGTGGGTGTCATTACCGTGCCTTGACTGTAAATATCAACAGTCATTTATAGGGTGGTGGGTGTTTGGTGTCATTACATTGCTTGGACATTAAATATCAACAGTCAATCATGGGGTGGTGGGTGTGTGGGTATCATTACAGTGCTTGGACTGTAAATATCAACAGTCATTCATAGGGTGGTAGGTGTTTGAGTGTTATTACAGAGCTTGGACTGTAAATATCAACAGTCATTCATGGAGTGGTGGGTGTGTGGGTGTCATTAAAGTGCTTGGACTGTAAATATCAACAGTTATTCTTCGGGTGATGGTTGTGTGGGTGTTATTACAGTGCTTTGACTGTAAATATCAACAGTTATTCAGAGGGTGGTGGGTGTCATTAGAGTGCTTGGACTGTAAATATTAACAGTCATTCATGGGGTGGTGGGTGTTTGGATGTCATTACAGTGCTTGGACTGAAAATATCAACAGTCATTTATGGGGTGGTGGGTGTGTGGGTGTCATTACAGTTCTTGGACTTTAATTATCAACCATCATTATGGGGTTGTGGGTGTGTGGGTGTCATGACAGTGCTTGGACTGTAAATATGAACAGTCATTATAGGGTGGTGGGTGTGTGAGTGTCATGACAGAGTTTGGACTGTAAATATCAACAGTCATTCATCGGGTAGTGGGTGTGTGGATGTCATTATCATGCTTGGTCTGTAAATATCAACAGTTAATCATGGGTAGGTGTGTGTGTGGGTGTCATTACATTGCTTGGACTGTAAATATCAACAGTCTTTCATGGGTTTGGTGGGTGTGTGGGTGTCATTACAATGTTTTGATTGTAATTATCAACAGTCAATCATAGGGTGGTGGGTGTCATTACAGTGCTTGGACTGTAAATATCAGCAGTCATTTATGGGGTGGTGGTTGTGTGGGTGTCTTTACAGTGCTTGGACTGTAAATATCAAACATATTTCATGGAATGGTAGGTGTGGGGGTGTCATTACAGTGCTTGGACTGTAAATATCAACAGTCAATTATGGGGTGGTGGGTGTTTTTTTGTGTCATTACAGTGCTTGGACTGTAAATATCAACAGTCATTCATGGGATCGTGGGTGTATGGGTGTCATTACAGTGTTTTGATTGTAAATATCAACAGTCATTCATAGGGTGGTGGGTATCATAAGAGTGCTTGAACTGTAAATATCAACAGTCATTCATTGGGTTGTAGGTGTGTGGGTGTCATTACAGTGCTTGAACTGTAAATATCAACAGTCAATCATGAGGTAGTGGGTGTGTGGGTGTCAATAGAGTGCTTAGACAGTAAATATGAACAGTCAATCATAAGGTGGTGGGTGGCATTACAGTGATTGGACTGTAAATATCAACAGTCATTCATAGGGTGATGGGTGTGTGGGTGTCATTACTGTGTTTGGACTGTAAATCTCAAGAGTCATTTATAGAGTGGTGGGTGCTTGAGTGTCATTACATTGCTTAGACTGTAAATATCAACAGTCATTTATGGGGTGGTGGGTGTGTGGGTGTCATTATTGTGCTTAGACTGTAAATACCAACAGTCATTAATAGGGTGGTTGGTGTGTGGGTGTCATTACAGTGCTTGGACTGTAAATATCAAGTCATTAATGGGGTGGTGGGTGTGTGTGTTTTATTATTGCTTGATCTGTAAATATCAACAGTTATTCAGAGGGTGGTGGGTGGCATTAGAGTGCTTGGACTGTAAATATTAACAGTCATTCATGGGGTGGTGGGTGAGTGGGTGTCATTACAGTGTTTGGACTGTAAATATCAACAGTCATTCATAGGGTGGTCGGTGTGTGGATGTCATTACAGTGCTTGGACTGTAAATATCAACAGTCAATCATGGGGTTGTGGGTGTGTTGGTGTCATTACAGTGCTTGGACTGTATATATCAACAGTCATTCATAGGGTGGTGGGTATCATTAGAGTGCTTGGACTGTAAATATCAACAGTCATTCATAGGGTTGTGGTTGTGTGAGTGTCATTACATTGCTTGGACTGTAAATGTCAATAGTCAATCATGGGGTGGTGGGTTTCGTAACAGTGCTTGGACTGTAAATATTAACAGTCATTCATAGGGTGGTGGGTGTGTGGGTGTTATTACAGTGTTTTGACTGTAAATATCAACAGTCATTCAGAGGGTGGTGGGTGTCATTAGAGTGCTTGGACTGTAAATATCAACAGTTATTCATGGGGTGGTGGGTGTGTGGGTATCATGAAAGTGCTTGGACTAAAAATATCAACAGTCATTCATGGGGTGGTGAGTGTGTGGGTGTCATTACAGTGCTTGGACTGTAAATATCAACCATAATTCATGAGGTGATGGGTGTGTGAGTGTCATTACAGTGCTTGGACTGTAAATATCAAAAGTCATTTATGGGATTGTGGGTTTTTGGTTGTCATTACATTGCTTGGACTGTAAATATCAACAGTCAATCACGGGGTGGTGGGTGTTGTAACAGTGCTTGGACTGTAAATATCAACTATCATTCATTGGGTGGTGGGTGTGTGGATGTCATTACAGTGCTTGGACTGAAAATATCAACAGTCATTTATGGGGTGGTGGGTGTGTGGGTGTCATTACAGTGCTTAAACTGTAAATATATAAACAGTCATTCATGGGTTGGTGAGTGTGTGGGTATTATTACAGTGCTTTGACTGTAAATATCAACCGTCATTCAGAGGGTGGTGGGTATCATTAGAGTGCTTGGACTGTAAATATCAACAGTTATTTATGGGTTGGTGGGTGTGTGGGTATCATGAAAGTGCTTGGACTGTAAATATTAAACGTAATTCATGGGGTGGTGAGTGTGTGGGTATCATTCATTGCAGTTCTTGGACTGTAAATATCAACCACAATTCATGGGGTGGTGTGTGTCTGGGTGTCATTACAGTGCTTTGACTGTAAATATCAACAGTCATTCAGAGGGTGGTGGGTGTCATTAGAGTGCTTGGACTGTAAATATCGACAGTGATTCATGGGGTGGTGGGTGTGTGGATGTCATTACAGTGCTTGGACTGAAAACATCAACAGTCATTTATGGGGTGGTGGGTGTTTGGGTGTCATTACAGTGCTTGGACTATAAATATCAACCATCATTTAAGGGGTGGTGGGTGAGTGGGTGTCATTACAGTGCTTGGACTGTAAATATCAACAGTCATTTATAGGGTGGTCTGTGTGTGGATGTCATTATAGTACTTGGACTGTAAATATTAACAGTCAATCATAGGGTGGTGGGTGTGTGGGTGTCATTACAGTGGTTTGATTGTAATTATCAACAGTTATTCATAGGGTGGTGGGTGTCATTACAGTGCTTGGACTGTAAATATCAACAGTCATTCATGGGGTGGTGGGTGTGTGGATGTCATTACAGTGCTTGGACTGAAAACATCAACAGTCATTTATGGGGTGGTGGGTGTGTGGGCATCATTACAGTGCTTGGACTATAAATATCAACCATCGTTTAAGGGGTGGTGGGTGAGTGGGTGTCATTACAGTGCTTGGACTGTAAAGATTAACAGTCATTCTTTGGGAGGTCGTTGTGTGAGTGTCATTACAGTGCTTGGACTGTAAATATCAACCATAATTCATGGGGTGGTGGGTGTTGGGGTGTCATTACAGTGCTTGGACCTTAAATATCAACAGTCAATCATGGGGTGGTGGGTGTGTTGGTGTGATTACAGTGCTTGGACTGTAAATATCAACAGTCATTCATAGGGTGGTGGGTATCATTAGAGTGCTTGGACTGTAAATATCAACAGTCATTCATGGTTTTGTGGGTGTGTGGGTGTCATTACAGTGCTTGGACTGTAAATATCAACTATAATTCATGGGGTCATGAGTGTTGGGGTGTCATTACAGTGCTTTGACTGTAAATTTTAACAGTCATTCATGGGGTAGTGGGTGGCATTACAGTGCTTGGACTGTAAATATCAACAGTCATTCATAGGGTGATTAATGTGTGGGTGTCATTACAGTGCTTGGACTGTAAATATCAACAGTTATTTAATGGGTGGTTGGTGTTTGGTTTCATTACATTGCTTGGACTGTAAATATCAATAGTCAATCATGGAGTTGTGGGTGTGTGGGTGTCATTACATTGCTTGGACTGTAAATATCAACTGTCATTGATAGGTTGGTAGGTGTGTGAGTGTTATTACAGAGCTTGGACTGTAAATATCAACAGTCATTCATGGAGTGGTGGGTGTGTGGGTGTTATTACAGTGCTTGGATTGTAAATATCAACAGTCATTCTTGGGGTGATGGTTGTGTGGGTGTTATTACAGTGCTTTGACTGTAAATATCAACAGTCATTCAGAGTGTGGTGGGTGTCATTAGAGTGCTTGGACTGTAAATATCAACAGTCATTCATGGGGTGGTGGGTGTGTGGATGTCATTACAGTTCTTGGACAGAAAACATCAACAGTCATTTATGGGGTGGTGGGTGTGTGGGTCTCATTACAGTGCTTGGACTATAAATATCAACCATCATTATGGGGTTGTGGGTGTGTGGGTGTCATGACAGTGCTTGGACTGTAAATATCAACAGTCATTATTTGGTGGTGGGTGTGTGAGTGTCATTACAGAGTTTGGACTGTAAATATCAACAGTCATTCATGGGGTAGTGGGTGTGTGGATGTCATTATAATGCTCGGACTGTAAATATCAACAGTTAATCATGGAGTGGTGGGTGTCTGGGTGTCATTACAGTGCTTGGATTGTAAATATCAACAGTCATTCTTGGGGTGATGGTTGTGTGGGTGTTATTACAGTGCTTTGACTGTAAATATCAACAGTCATTCAGAGTGTGGTAGGTGTCATTAGAGTGCTTGGACTGTAAATATCAACAGTCATTCATGGGGTGGTGGGTGTGTGGATGTCATTACAGAGCTTGGACTGTAAATATCAACAGTCATTCATGGGTTTGTGGGTGTGTGGGTGTCATTACAGTGCTTGGACTGTAAATATCAACTATAATTAATGGGGTCGTGGGTGTTGGGGTGTCATTCCAGTGCTATGACTGTAAATATCAACAGTCATTCATGGGTGTTGTGGGTGGCATTACAGAGCTTGGACTGTAAATATCAACAGTCATTCATAGGGTGATGAGTGTGTGGGTGTCATTACAGTGCTTGGACTGTAAGTATCAACAGTCATTTATAGGGTAGTGGGTGTTTGGTGTCATTACATTGCTTGGACAGTAAATATCAACAGTCAATCATGGGGTGGTGGGTGTGTGGGTATCATTACAGTGCTTGGACTGTAAATATCAACAGTCATTCATAGGGTGGTAGTTGTGTGAGTGTTATTACAGAGCTTGGACTGTAAATATCAACAGTCATTCATGGAGTGGTGGGTGTGTGGGTGTCATTACAGTGCTTGGACTGTAAATATCAACAGTCATTCTTGGGGTGATGGTTGTGTGGGTGTTATTACAGTGCTTTGACTGTAAATATCAACAGTTATTCAGAGGGTGGTGGGTGTCATTAGAGTGCTTGGACTGTAAATATTAACAGTCATTTATTGGGTGGTGGGTGTTTCGATGTCATTCCAGTGCTTGGACTGAAAATATCAACAGTCTTTCATGTGGTGGTGGGTGTGTGGGTGTCATTACAGTGTTTTGATTGTAATTATCATCAGTCAATCATAGAGTGGTGGGTGTCATTACAGTGCTTGGACTGTAAATATCAACAGTCATTTATGGGGTGGTGGTTGTGTGGGTGTCTTTACAGTGCTTAGACTTTAAATATCAAACATAATTCATGGGATGGTAGGTGTGGGGGTGTCATTACATTGCTTGGACTGTAAATATCAACAGTCAATTATTGGGTGGTTGGTGTTTGGGTGTCATTACAGTGCTTGGACTGTAAATATCAACTGTCATTCATGGGATCGTGGGTGTATGGGTGTCATTACAGTGTTTTGATTGTAAATATCAACAGTCATTCATAGGGTGGTGGGTATCATTAGAGTGCTTGGACTGTAAATATCAACAGTCATTCATTGGGTTGTAGGTGTGTGGGTGTCATTACAGTGCTTGGACTGTAAATATCAACAGTCAATCATGAGGTAGTTGGTGTGTGGGTGTCAATATAGTGCATAGACTGTAAATATCAACAGTCAATCATAAGGTGGTGGGTGGCATTACAGTGATTGGACTGTAAATATCAACATTTATTCATAGGGTGATGGGTGTGTGGGTGTCATTACTGTGTTTGGACTGTAAATATCAACAGTCATTTATAGAGTGGTGGGTGTTTGAGTGTCATTACATTGCTTGGACTGTAAATATCAACAGTCAATCATGAGGTAGTGGGTGTGTGGGTGTCATTAGAGTGCTTGGACTATAAATATCAACAGTCATTCATAGATTGGTGGGTGTCATTACAGTGTTCTGACTGTAAATATCAACAGTCATTTATGGGGTGGTGGGTGTGTGGATGTCATTACAGTGCTTGGACTGAAAACATCAACAGTTATTCATGGGGTGGTTAGTGTGTGGGTGTCATTGCAGTTCTTGGACTGTAAATATCAACCATCATTCATTGGGTGGTGTGTGTGTGGGTGTCATTACAGTGCTTAAACTGTGAATATCAACAGTCATTAATGGGGTGGTGAGTGTGTGGGTATTATTACAGTGCTTTGACTGTAAATATCAACAGTCATTCAGAGGGTGGTGGGTGTCATTAGAGTGCTTGGACTGTAAATATCAACAGTCATTCATGGGGTGGTGGGTGTGTGGATGTCATTACAGTGCTTGGACTGAAAACATCAACAGTCATTTATGGGGTGGAGGGTGTTTGGGTGTCATTACAGTGCTTGGACTATAAATATCAACCATCATTTAAGGGGTGGTGGGTGAGTGGGTGTCATTACAGTGCTTGGACTGTAAATATCAACAGTCATTCATAGGGTTGTCGGTGTGTAGATGTCATTACAGTGCTTGGACTGTAAATATCAACAGTCAATCATAGGGTGGTGGGTGTGTTGGTGTCATTAAAGTGGTTTGATTGTAATTATCAACAGTCATTCATAGGGTGGTAGGTGCCCTTACAGTGCTTGGACTGTAAATATCAACAGTCATTCATTGGGTGGTGGTTGTGTGGGTGTCATTAGAGTGCTTGGACTGTAAATATCAACCATAATTCATGGGGTGGTGCATGTGGGGGTGTCATTACAGTGCTTGGACTGTAAATATCAATAGTCAATCATGGGGTGGTGGGTGTGTTGGTGTCATTACAGTGCTTGGACTGTAAATATCAACAGTCATTCATGGGGTGGTGGGTGTATGGGTGTCATTACAGTGATTTGATTGGAAATATCAACAGTCATTCATAGTGTGGTGGGTATCACTAGAGTGCTTGGACTGTAAATATCAACAGTCATTCATGGGTTTGTGGGTGTGTGGGTGTCATTACAGTGCTTGGACTGTAAATATCAACTATAATTCATGGGGTTGTGGGTGTTCGGGTGTCATTACAGTGCTTTGACTGTAAATATTAACAGTTATTCATGGGGTGGTGGGTGGCATTACAGTGCTTGGACTGTAAATATCAACAGTCATTCATAGGGTGATGAGTGTGTGGGTGTCATTACAGTGCTTGGACTGTAAATATCAACAGTCAATCATGAGCTGGTGGGTGTGTTGGTGTCATTACAGTGCTTGGACTGTAAATATCAACAGTCATTCATGGGGTGTTGGGTGTATGGGTGTCATTACAGTGATTTGATTGTAAATATCAACAGTCATTCATAGGGTGGTGGGTATCATTAGAGTGCTTGGACAGTAAATATCAACAGCTATTCATGGGTTTGTGGGTGTGTGGGTGTCATTACAGTGCTTGGACTGTAAATATCAACTATAATTCATGGGGTCGTGGGTGTTGGGGTGTCATTACAGTGCTTTGACTGTAAATATCAACAATCATTCATGGGGTGGTGGGTGGCATTACAGTGCTTGGACTGTAAATATCAACAGTCATTCATAGGGTGATGAGTGTGTGGGTGTCATTACAGTGCTTGGACTGTAAATATCAACAGTCATTTATAGGGTGGTGGGTGTTTGGTGTCATTACATTGCTTGGACAGTAAATATCAACAGTCAATCATGGTGTGGTGGGTGTGTGGGTATCATTACAGTGCTTGGACTGTAAATATCAACAGTCATTCATAGGGTGGTAGATGTGTAAATGTTATTACAGAGCTTGGACTGTAAATATCAACAGTCATTCATGGAGTGGTGGGTGTGTGGGTGTCATTACAGTGCTTGGACTGTAAATATCAACAGTCATTCTTGGGGTGATGGTTGTGTGGGTGTTATTACAGTGCTTTGACTGTAAATATTAACAGTCATTCATGGGGTGGTGGGTGTTTGGATGTCATTACAGTGCTTGGACTGAAAATATCAACAATCATTTATGGGGTGGTGGGTGTGTGGGTGTCATGACAGTGCTTGGACTGTAAAAATCAACAGTCATTATAGGGTGGTGGGTGTGTGAGTGTCATTACAGAGTTTGGAGTGTAAATATCAACAATCATTCATGGGGTGGTGGGTGGCATTAGAGTGCTTGGATTGTAAATATTAACAGTCATTCATGGGGTGGTGGGTGTTTGGATGTCATTACAGTGCTTGGAATGAAAATATCAACAGTCATTTATGGGGTGGTGGGTGTGTGGGTGTCATGACAGTGCTTGGACTGTAAATATCAACAGTCATTATAGGGTGGTGGGTGTGTGAGTGTCATTACAGAGTTTGGAGTGTAAATATCAACAATCATTCATGGGGTGGTGGGTGGCATTACAATGCTTGGACTGTAAATATCAACAGTCATTCATAGGGTGATGAGTGTGTGGGTGTCATTACAGTGCATGGACTGTAAATATCAACAGTCAATCATGGGGTGGTGGGTGTGTGGATATCATTACAGTGCGTGGACTGTAAATATCAACAGTCATTCATAGGGTGGTAGATGTGTAAATGTTATTACAGAGCTTGGACTGTAAATGTCAACAGTCAATCATGTAGTGGTGGGTGTGTGGGTGTCATTACAGTGCTTGGACTGTAAATATCAACAGTCATTCTTGGGGTGATGGTTGTGTGGGTGTTATTACAGTGCTTTGACTGTAAATATCAACAGTTATTCAGAGGGTGGTGGGTGTCATTAGAGTGCTTGGACTGTAAATATTAACAGTCATTCATGGAGTGGTGGGTGTTTGGATGTCATTACAGTGCTTGGACTGAAAATATCAACAGTCATTTATGGGGTGGTGGGTGTGTGGGTGTCATGACAGTGCTTGGACTGTAAATATCAACAGTCATTATAGGGTGGTGGGTGTGTGAGTGTCATTACAGAGTTTGGACTGTAAATATCAACAGTCATTCATGGGGTGGTGGGTGTGTGGATGTCATTGTAATTCTTGGACTGTAAATATCAACAGTTAATCATGGGGTGGTGGGTGTGTGTGTGTCATTACAGTGCTTCGACTGTAAATATCAACAGTCTTTCATGAAGTAGTGGGTGTGTGGGTGTCATTACAGTGTTTTGATTGTAATTATCAACAGTCACTCATAGTTTGGTGGGTGTCATTACAGTGCTTGGACTGTAATTATCAACAGTCATTTATGGGGTGGTGGTTGTGTGGGTGTCTTTACAGTGCTTGGACTGTAAATATCAAACATAATTCATGGGATAGTGGGTGTTGGGGTGTCATTACAGTGCTTGGACTGTAAATATCAACAGTCATTTATAGGGTGGTGAGTGTTTGGTGTCATTACATTGCTTGGACTGTAAATATCAACAGTCAATCATGGGGTGGTGGGTGTGTGGGTATCATTACAGTGCTTGGACTGTAAATATCAACAGTCATTCATAGGGTGGTAGGTGTGTGAGTGTTATTACAGAGCTTGGACTGTAAATATCAATAGTCATTCATGGAGTGGTTGGTGTGTGGGTGACATTACAGTGCTTGGACTGTAAATATCAACAGTCATTCTTGCGGTGAAGGTTGTGTGGGTGTTATTACAGTGCTTTGACTGTAAATATCAACAGTTATTCAGAGGGTGGTGGGTGTCATTAGAGTGCTTGGACTGTAAATATTAACAGTCATTTTTAGGGTGGTGGGTGTTTGGATGTCATTACAGTGCTTGGACTGAAAATATCAACAGTCATTTTTGGGGTTGTGGGTGTGTGGGTGTCATTACAGTGCTTGGACTGTAAATATCAATAGTCATTCATAGGGTGGTGGGTCTGTGAGTGTCATTACAGAGCTTGGACTGTATATATCATCAGTCCTTCATGGGGTGGTGGATGTATGGATGTCATTATAGTGCTTGGACTGTAAATATCAACAGTCAATCATGGGGTGGTGGGTGTGTGGGTGTCATTACAGTGCTTGGACTGTAAATATCAACAGTCTTTCATGGGGTGGTGGGTGTGTAGGTGTCATTACAGTGTTTTGATTGTAAATATCAAAAGTCAATCATAGGGTGGTGGGTGTCATTACAGTGTTTGGACTGTAAATATCAACAGTCATTTATAGGGTGGTGGTTGTGTGGGTGTCTTTACAGTGCTTGGACTGTAAATATCAAACAAAATTCATGGGATGGTGGGTTTGGGGGTGTCATTACAGTGCTTTAACAGTAAATATCAACAGTCAATCATGGGGTGGTGGGTGTGTGGGTGTCATTACAGTGTTTTGATTGTAAATATCAACAGTCATTCATAGGGTGGTGGGTATCATTAGAGTGCTTGGACTGTAAATATCAACATTCATTCATGGGGTTGTGGGTGTGTTGGTGTCATTACAGTGCTTGGACTGTAAATATCAACAATCAATCATGAGGTAGTGAGTGTGTGGGTGTCATTAGAGTGCTTAGACTGTAAATATCAACAGTCAATCATAGTGTTATGGGTGGCATTACAGTGATTGGACTGTAAATATCAACAGTCATTCATAGGGTGATGGGTGTGTGGGTGTCATTACAGTGTTTGGACTGTAAATATCAACAGTCATTTATAGAGTGGTGGGTGTTTGAGTGTCATTACATTGATTGGACGGTAAATATTAACAGTCAATCATGAGGTAGTGGGTGTGTGGGTGTCATTAGAGTGCTTAGACTGTATATATCAACAGTCATTCATAGATTGGTGGGTGTCATTTGAGTGCTTGGACTGTAAATATCAACAGTCATTAATAAGTTGGTGAGTGTATGGGTGTCATTATAGTGCATGGACTGTAAATATAAACCATATTTCATGGTGTTGTCGGTGTGTGGGTGTCATTACAGTGCTTTGTCTGTAAATATCAAGAGTCATTCATGGGGTGGTGGGTGTGAGGGTGTCATTACAGTGTTCGGACTGTAAATATCAACAGTCATTCATAAGGTGGTGGGTGTGGAGGTGTCATTATATTGCTTGGACTGTAAATACCAACAGTCATTCATGGGGTGGTTGGTGTGTGGGTTTCATTACAATGCTTGGACTGTAAATATCAAGTCATTAATGGGGTGGTGGGTGTGTGTGTGTCATTATTGCTTGGACTGTAAATATCAACAGTCATTCATGGAGGGGGGTGGCATTACAGTGCTTGGACTGTAAATATCAACAGTCATTCATGAGGTGATGGGTGTGTGGGTGTCATTACAGTGCTTGGACTGTATGTATTAACAGTCATTTATGGGGTGGTGGGTGTTTGGGTGTCATTACATTGCTTGGATTGTAAATATCAACATTTAATCATGGGGTGGTTGGTGTCATTACAGTGCATGGACTGTAAATATCAACAGTCATTCATACGGTGGTGGGTGTGTGGGTGTTATTACAGTGCTTTGACTGTAAATATCAACAGTCATTCAGAAGGTGGTGGGTGTTATCAGAGTGCTTGGACAGTAAATATCAACAGCTATTCATGGAGTGATGGGTATGTGGGTATCATGAAAGTGCTTAAACCGTAAATATCAACAGTCATTCATGGGGTGGTGATGTGTGGGAGTCATTGCAGTTCTTGGACTGTAAATATCAACCATCATTTATTTAGTGGTGTGTGTGTGGGAGTCATTACAGTGCTTGGACTGTGAATATCAACAGTCATTCATGGGGTGGTGAGTGTGTGGGTATTATTACAGTGCTTCTACTGTAAATATCAACAGTCATTCAGAGGGTGGTGGGTGTCATTAGAGTGCTTGGACAGTAAATATTAACAGTCATTCATGGGGTGTTGGGTGTGTGGATGTCATTACAGTGCTTGAACTAATAATATCAACAGTCATTTATGGGGTGGTGGGTGTGTGGGTGTCATTACAGTGCTTGGACTATAAATATCAACCATCATTTATGGGGTTTTGGGTGAGTGGGTTTTCATTACAGTGCTTGGACTATAAATATCAACATTCATTCATAGGGTGGTGGGTGTGTGAGTGTCATTACAGAGCTTCGACTGTAAATATTAACAGTCATTCATTGGGTGGTGGGTTTGTGGATGTCATTACAGTGCTTGGACTGTAAATATCAACAGTCAATCATAGGGTGGTGGGTGTGTGGGCGTCATTACAGTGCTTGGACTGTAAATATCAACAGTCATTCATGGGGTGGTAGGTGTGTAAGTGTCATTACAGTGTTTTGATTGTAATTATCAACAGTCATTTATAGGGTGGTGGGTGTCATTACAGTGCTTGGACTGTAAATATCAACAGTCATTCATGGGGTGGTGGGTGTGTGGGTGGATGTCATTACCGTGCTTGGACTGTAAATATCAACCATAATTCATGGGGTGGTGGTTGTGGGGGTGTCATTACATTGCTTGGACTGTAAATTTCAACAGTCAATCATGGGGTGGTGGGTATGTTGGTGTCATTACAGTGCTTAGACTGTAAATATTAACAGTCATTCATAGGGTGGTGGGTGTGTGAGTATTATTACAGAGCTTGGACTGTAAATATCAAGTCATGTATATGGTGGTGGGTGTATGGGTGTCATTACAGTGATTTGATTGTAAATATCAACAGTCATTCATAGGGTGGTGGGTATCATTAGAGTGCTTGGACTGTAAATATCAACAGTCATTTATGGGGTTTTGGGTGTGTGGGTGTCATTACAGTGCTTGGACTGTAAATATCAACTATAGTTCATGGGGTCGTAGGTGTTGGAGTGTCATTACAGTGCTTTTACTGTAAATATCAACAGTCATTCATGGGGTGGTGGGTGGCATTACAGTGCTTGGACTGTATATATCAAGAGTCATTCATAGGGTGATGGGTGTGTGGGTGTCATTACAGTGCTTGGACTGTAAATATCAACAGTCATTTATAGGGTGGTGGGTGTTTTGGTGTCATTACATTGCATGGACTGTAAATATTAACAGTCAATCATGGGGTGGTGGGTGTGTGGGTGTCACTACAGTGCTTGGACTGTAAATATCAACAGTCATTCATAGGGTGGTGGGTGTGTGTGTTATTACAGAGCTTGGACTGTAATTATCAACAGTCATTTATGGAGTGGTAGATGCGTGGGTGTCATTACAGTGCTTGGACTTTAAATATCAACAGTCATTCTTGAGGTGATGGTTGTGTGAGTGTTATTACAGTGCTTTGGCTGTAAATATCAACAGTCATATAGAGGGTTGTGGGTGTCATAAGAGTGCTTGGACTGTAAATATTAACAGTCATTCATTGGGTTGTGGGTGTGTGCATGTCATTACAGTGCTTGGACTGATAATATCAACAGTCATTTATGGGGTGGTGGGTGTGTGGGGGTCATTACAGTGCTTGGACTATAATTATCAACCGTCATTTATGGGGTGGTGGGTGTGTGGGTGTCATTACAGTGCTTGGAATGTAAATATCAATAGTCATTCATGGGGTGGTGGATGTGTGGGTGTCATTACCGTGTTTTGATTGTAATTATCAAAAGTCATTTATAGGGTAGTGGGTGTCATCACAGTGCTTGGACTGTAATTATCAACAGTCATTCATGGGGTAGTGGTTGTGTGGGTGTCTTTACATTGCTTGGTCTGTAAATATCAAACATAATTCATGGGATGGTGGGTGTTGGGGTTTTATTACAGTGCTTGGACAGTAAATATCAACAGTCAATCATAAGGTGGTGGGTGTGTGGGTGTCATTACAGTGCTTGGACTGTAAATATCAACAGTCATTCATAGGGTCGTGGGTGTATTGATGTCATTACAGTGTTTTGATTGTATATATCAATAGTCATTCATAGGGTGGTGGGTATCATTAGAGTGCTTGGACTGTAAATATCTACAGTCATTCAAGGGGTTGTGGGTATGTGGGTGTCATTACAGTGCTTGGACTATAAATATCAACTTTAATTCATGGGGTCATTAGTGTTGGTGTGTCATTACAGTGCTTGGACTGTAAATATCAACTGTCATTTATGGGGTGGTGGGTGTGAGGGTGTCATTACAGTGATTGGACTATAAATATCAACAGTCATTCGTGAGATGATGGGTGTGTGGGTGTCATTATAGTGCTTGGACTGTAAATATCAACAGTCATTCATGGGTTTGTGAGTTTGTGGGTGTCATTACAGTGCTTGGACTGTATATATCAAGTCATTCATGTGGTGGTGGGTGTCATTAGTGCTTTGACTGTAAATATCAACAGTCATTCATTTGGTGGTGGGTGGCATTACAGTGCTTGGACTGTAAATATCAACAGTCATTTATAGGGTGGTGGGTGTTTGGGTGTCATTACGTTGCTCGGACTGTAAATATCAACAGTCAATCACTGGGTGGTTGTTGTGTGGGTATCATTACAGTGCTTGGACTGTAAATATCAACAGTCATTCATAGGGTGGTGGGTGTGTGAGGTTCATTACAGAGCTTGGACTGTAAATATCAACAGTCATTCATGGGGTGGTGGGTGTGTGGATGTCATTAGAGTGCTTGGACTGTAAATATCAACAGTCAATCATGGGGTGGTGGGTGTGTGGGTGCCCTTACAGTGCTTGGACTGTAAATATCAACAGTCATTCATGGGGTGGTGGCTATGTGGGTGTCATTACAGTGTTTTGATTGTAATTATCAACAGTCATTTATAGGGTGGTGGGTGTCATTACAGTCCTTGGACTGTAAATATCAACAGTCATTAATGGGATGGTGGTTGTATGAGTGTTATTACAGTGCTTGGACTGTAAATATCAAACATAATTCATGGGGTGGTGGGGGTAGGGTTGTCATTACAGTGTTTTAATTTTAAATATCAACAGTCATTCATAGGGTGGTGGGTATCATTAGAGTGCTTGGACTGTAAATATCAATAGTCATTTATGGGGTTGTGGGTGTGTGGGTGTCATTAAAGTGCTTGGACTGTAAATATCAACTATAATTCATGGGATCGTGGGTGTTGGGGTTTCATTACAGTGCTTTGACTGTAAATATCCACAGTCATTTATGTGGTGGTGTGTGTGAGGGTGTCATTACAGTGCTTGGACTGTAAATTTCAACAGTCAATCATGGGGTGGTGGGTGTGTGGGTGTCATTACAGTGCTTAGACTGTAAATATTAACAATCATTCATAGGGTGGTGGGTGTGTGAGTGTTATTACAGAGCTTGGACTGTAAATATCAAGTCATGTATATGGTGGTGGGTGTATGGGTGTCATTACAGTGATTTGATTGTAAATATCAACAGTCATTCATAGGGTGATGGGTATCATTAGAGTGCTTGGACTGTAAATATCAACAGTCATTTATAGGGTTGCGGGTGTGTGGGTGTCATTACAATGCTTGGACTGTAAATATCAACTATAATTCATGGGGTCGTGGGTGTTGGAGTGTCATTACAGTGCTTTTACTGTAAATATCAACAGTCATTCATGGGGTGGTGGGTGGCATTACAGTGCTTGGACTGTATATATCAAGAGTCATTCATAGGGTGATGGGTGTGTGGGTGTCATTACAGTGCTTGGACTGTAAATATCAACAGTCATTTATAGGGTGGTGGGTGTTTGGGTGTCATTACATTGCTTGGACTGTAAATATCAACAGTCAATCATGGGGTGGTGGGTGTGTGGGTGTCATTAGAGTGCTTGGACTGTAAATATCAACAGTCATTCATAGGGTGGTGGGTGTGTGTGTTATTACAGAGCTTGGACTGTAATTATCAACAGTCATTCATGGAGTGGTAGGTGTGTGGGTGTCATTATAGTGCATGGACTGTAAATATGAACCATATTTCATGGGGTTGTCGGTGTGTGGGTGTCATTACAGTGCTTTGTCTGTAAATATCAAGAGTCATTCATGGGGTGGTGGGTGTGAGGGTGTCATTACAGTGTTCGGACTGTAAATATCAACAGTCATTCATGGGGTGGTGGGTGTGAAGGTGTCATTATATTGCTTGGACTGTAAATACCAACAGTCATTCATGGGGTGGTTGGTGTGTGGGTGTCATTACAATGCTTGGACTGTAAATATCAAGTCATTAATGGGGTGGTGGGTGTGTGTGTGTCATTATTGCTTGGACAGTAAATATCAACAGTCATTTATGGGGGGGGGGGTGGCATTACAGTGCTTGTACTTTAAATATCAACAGTCATTCATGGGGTGGTGGGTGTTTGGGTGTCATTACATTGCTTGGATTGTAAATATCAACATTTAATCATGGGGTGGTTGGTGTCATTACAGTGCTTGGACTGTAAATATCAACAGTCATTCATACGGTGGTGGGTGTGTGGGTGTTATTACAGTGCTTTGACTGTAAATATCAACAGTCATTAAGAGGGTGGTGGGTGTTATCAGAGTGTTTGGACTGTAAATATCAACAGCTATTCATGGAGTGATGGGTATGTGGGTATCATGAAAGTGCTTGAACCATAAATATCAACAGTCATTAATGGGGTGGTGATGTGTGGGAATCATTGCAGTTCTTGGACTGTAAATATCAACCATCATTCATTGGGTGGTGTGTGTGTGGGAGTCAATACAGTGCTTGGACTGTGAATATCAACAGTCATTCATAGGGTGGTAAGTATGTGGGTATTATTACAGTTCTTTGACTGTAAATATCAACAGTCATTCAAAGGGTGGTGGGTGTCATTAGAGTGCTTGGACTATAAATATTAACAGTCATTTATGGGGTGTTGGGTGTGTGGATGTCATTACAGTGCTTGAACTAATAATATCAACAGTCATTTATGGGGTGGTGGGTGTGTGGGTGTCATTACAGTGCTTGGACTATAAATATCAACCATCATTTATGAGGTTTTGGGTGAGTGGGTTTTCATTACAGTGCTTGGACTATAAATATCAACAGTCATTCATGGGGTGGTGGGTGTCATTACAGTGCTTGGACTGTAAATATCAACAGTCATTCATGGGGTGGTGGGTGTGTGGATGTCATTACAGTGCTTGGACTGTAAATATCAACCATAATTCATAGGGTGGTGGGTGTGGGGGTGTCATTACATTGTTTGGACTGTAAATTTCAACAGTCAATCATGGGGTGGTGGGTATGTGGGGTGCTTCGACTGTAAATATTAACAGTCATTCATAGGGTGGTGGGTGTGTGAGTGTTATTACAGAGCTTGGACTGTAAATATCAAGTCATGTATATGGTGGTGGGTGTATGGGTGTCATTACAGTTATTTGATTGTAAATATCAACAGTCATTCATAGGGTGGTGGGTATCATTAGAGTTCTTGGACTGTAAATATCAACAGTCATTTATGGGGTTGTGGGTGTGTGGGTGTCATTAGAGTGCTTGGACTGTAAATATCAACTATAATTCATGGGGTCGCAGGTGTTGGAGTGTCATTACAGTGCTTTTACTGTAAATATCAAAAGTTATTCATAGGGTGGTGGGTGGCATTACAGTGCTTGGACTGTATATATCAAGAGTCATTCATAGGGTGATGGGTGTGTGGGTGTCATTATAGTGATTGGACTGTAAATATCAACAGTCATTTATAGGGTGGTGGGTGTTTGGGAGTCATTACATTGCATGGACTGTAAATATCAACAATCAATCATGGGGTGGTGGGTGTGTGGGTGTCATTACAGTGCTTGGACTGTAAATATCAACAGTCATTCATAGGGTGGTGGGTGTGTGTGTTATTACAGAGCTTGGACTGTAATTGTCAACAGTCATTCATGGAGTGGTATGTGTGAGGGTGTCATTATAGTGCATGGACTGTAAATATGAACCATATTTCATGGGGTTGTCGGTGTGTGGGTGTCATTACAGTGCTTTGTCTGTAAATATCAAGAGTCATTCATGTGGTGGTGGGTGTGAGGGTGTCATTACAGTGTTCGGACTGAAAATATCAACAGTCATTCATGGGGTGGTGGGTGTGGAGGTGTCATTATATTGCTTGGACTGTAAATACCAACAGTCATTCATGGGGTTGTTGGTGTGTGGGTGTCATTACAATGCTTGGACTGTAAATATCAAGTCATTATTGGGGTGGTGGGTGTGTGTGTGTCATTATTGCTTGGACTGTAAATATCAACAGTCATTCATGGGGGGGGGTGGCATTACAGTGCTTGGACTGTAAATATCAACAGTCATTCATGAGGTGATGGGTGTGTGGGTGTCATTACAGTGCTTGGACTGTAAATATTAACAGTCATTTATGGGGTGGGGGGTGTTTGGGTGTCATTACATTGCTTGGATTGTAAATATCAACATTTAATCATGGGGTGGTTGGTGTCATTACAGTGCTTGGACTGTAAATATCAACAGTCATTTATACGGTCGTGGGTGTGTGGGTGTTATTACAGTGCTTTGACTGTAAATATCAACAGTCATTCAGAGGGTGGTGGGTGTTATCAGAGTGCTTGGACTGTAAATATCAACAGCTATTCATGGAGTGATGGGTATGTGGGTATCATGAAAGAGCTTGAACCGTAAATATCAACAGTCATTCATGGGGTGGTGATGTGTGGGAGTCATTGCAGTTCTTGGACTGTAAATATCAACCATCATTCATTGGGTGGTGTGTGTGTGGGAGTCATTACAGTGCTTGGACTGTGAATATCAACAGTCATTCATGGGGTGGTGAGTGTGTGGGTATTATTACAGTGCTTTGACGGTAAATATCAACAGTCATTCAGAGGGTGGTGGGTGTCATTAGAGTGTTTGGACTGTAAATATTAACAGTCATTCATGGGGTGTTGGGTGTGTGGATGTCATTACAGTGCTTGAACTAATAATATCAATAGTCATTTATGGGGTGGTGGGTGTGTGGGTGTCATTACAGTGCTTGGACTATAAATATCAACCATCATTTATGGGGTTTTGGGTGAGTGGGTTTTCATTACAGTGCTTGGACTATAAATATCAACAGTCATTCATAGGGTGGTGGGTGTGTGAGTGTCATTACAGAGCTTGGACTGTAAATATTAACAGTCATTCATTGGGTGGTGGGTGTGTGGATGTCATTACAGTGCTTGGACTGTAAATATCAACAGTCAATCATAGGGTGGTGGGTGTGTGGGCATCATTACAGTGCTTGGACTGTAAATATCAACAGTCATTCATGTGGTGGTGGGTGTGTGGGTGTCATTACAGTGTTTTGATTGTAATTATCAACAGTCATTCATGGGGTGGTGGGTGTCGTTACAGTGCTTGGACTGTAAATATCAACAGTCATTAATGGGGTGGTGGGTGTGTGGATGTCATTACAGTGCTTGGACTTTAAATATCAACCATAATTCATGGGGTGGTGGGTGTGGGGGTGTCATTACATTGCTTGGACTGTAAATTTCAACAGTCAATCATGGGGTGGTGGGTATGTGGGTGTCATTACAGTGCTTAGACTGTAAATATCAACAGTCACTCATAAGGTGGTGGGTGTGTGGGTGTCATTACAGAGCTTGGACTGTAAATATCAAGTCATGTATATGGTGGTGGGTGTATGGGTGTCATTACAGTGATTTGATTGTAAATATCAACAGTCATTCATAGGGTTGTGGGTATCATTAGAGTGCTTGGACTGTAAATATCTACAGTCATTCATGGGGTTGTGGGTGTGTGGGTGTCATTACAGTGCTTGGACTATAAATATCAACTTTAATTCATGGGGTCGTTAGTGTTGGTGTGTCATTACAGTGCTTGGACTGTAAATATCAACTGTCATTTATGGGGTGGTGGGTGTGAGGGTGTCATTACGGTGATTGGACTATAAATATCAGCAGTCATTCGTGAGATGATGGGTGTGTGGGTGTCATTACAGTGCTTGGACTGTAAATATCAACAGTCATTCATGGGTGTGTGGGTTTGTGGGTGTCATTACAGTGCTTGGGCTGTAAATATCAAGTCATTCATGTGGTGGTGGGTGTCATTAGTGCTTTGACTGTAAATATCAACAGTCATTAATTTGGTGGTGGGTGGCATTACAGTGCTTGGACTGTAAATATCAACAGTCATTCATAGGGTGATGGGTTTGTGGGTGTCATTACATTGTTTGGACTGTAAATATCAACAGTCATTTATAGGGTGGTGGGTGTTTGGGTGTCATTACATTGCTCGGACAGTAAATATCAACAGTCAATCATGGGGTGGTTGTTGTATGGGTATCATTACAGTGCTTGGACTGTAAATATAAACAGTCATTCATAGGGTGGTGGGAGTGTGAGTGTCATTACAGAGCTTGGACTGTAAATATCAATAGTCATTCATGGGGTGGTGTGTGTGTGGATGTCATTAGAGTGCTTGGACTGTAAATATCAACAGTCATTCTTGAGGTGATGGTTGTGTGAGTGTTATTACAGTGCTTTGACTGTAAATATCAACAGTCATATAGAGGGTGGTGGGTGTCATTAGAGTGCTTGGACTGTAAATATTAACAGTCATTCATTGGGTTGTGGGTGTGTGGTTGTCATTACAGTGCTTGGAGTGAAAATATCAACAGTCATTTATGGGGTTACGGGTGTGTGGGTGTCATTACAGTGCTTGGACTATAATTATTAACCGTCATTTATGGGGTGGTGGGTGTATGGGTGTCATTACAATGCTTGGACTGTAAATATCAATAGTCATTCATGAGTGGTTGGTGTGTGGGTGTCATTACCGTGTTTTGATTGTAATTATCAACAGTCATTCATAGGGTGGTGGGTGTCATTACAGTTCTTGGACTGTAAATATCAACCATAATTCATGGAGTGGTGGGTGTGGGGGTGTCATTACAGTGATTTTAATGTAAATATCAACAGTCATTCATGGGGTGTTGTGGGTGTGTGTGTCATTATGGTGCTTGAACTGTAAATAACCACCGTCATTCATGGGGTGGTGGGTTTGTGGGTGTCATTACAGTGCTTGGACTGTAAATATCAAGTCATTCATGGGGTGGTGTGTGTGTGTTATTAGTGCATGGACTATAAATATCAACATTCATTTATGGGTTGATGGGTGTGTAGGTGTCATTACAGTGCTTGGACTATAAATATCAACAGTTAATCATGGGATGGTGGGGGTCGGGGTGTCATTACAGTTCTTGGACTGTAAATATCAATAGTCATTCATGTGGTGGTGGGTGTGTGGGTGTCATTACCGTGTTTTGATTGTAATTATCAACAGTCATTCATAGGGTTGTGGGTTTCATTACAGTGCTTGGACTGTAATTATCAACAGTCATTCATGGGGTAGTGGTTGTGTGGGTGTCTTTACATTGCTTGGTCTGTAAATATCAAACATAATTCATGGGATGGTGGGTGTGGGGGTTTTATTACAATGCTTGGACTGTAAATATCAACAGTCACTCATAAGGTGGTGGGTGTGTGGGTGTCATTACAGTGCTTGGACTGTAAATATCAACAGTCATTCATGGGGTCGTGGGTGTATGGATGTCATTACAGTGTTTTGATTGTAAATATCAACAGTCATTCATAGGGTTGTGGGTATCATTAGAGTGCTTGGACTGTAAATATCTACAGTCATTCATGGGGTTGTGGGTGTGTGGGTGTCATTACAGTGCTTGGACTATAAATATCAACTTTAATTCATGGGGTCGTTAGTGTTGGGGTGTCATTACATTAATTGGACTGTAAATATCAACTGTCATTGATGGGGTGGTGGGTGTAAGGGTGTCATTACAGTGATTGGACTATAAATATCAACAGTCATTCGTGAGGTGATGGGTGTGTGGGTGTCATTATAGTGCTTGGACTGTAAATATCAACAGTCATTCATGGGTTGGTGGGTTTGTGGGTGTCATTACAGTGCTTGGACTGTAAATATCAAGTCATTCATGTGGTGGTGGGTGTCATTAGTGCTTTGACTGTAAATATCAACAGTAATTAATTTGGTGGTGGGTGGCATTACAGTGCTTGGACTGTAAATATCAACAGTCATTCATAGGGTGATAGGTTTGTGGGTGTCATTACATTGCTTGGACTGTAAATATCAACAGTCATTTATAGGGTGGTGTGTGTTTGGGTGTCATTACATTGCTTGGACAGTAAATATCAACAGTCAATCATGGGGTGGTTGTTGTATGGGTATCATTACAGTGCTTGGACTGTAAATATAAACAGTCATTCATAGGGTGGTGGGAGTGTGAGTGTCATTACAGAGCTTGGACTGTAAATATCAATAGTCATTTATGGGGTGGTGTGTGTGTGGATGTCATTAGAGTGCTTGGACTGTAAATATCAAGTGTCAATCATGGGGTGGCGGGTGTGTGGGTGTCATTACAGTGTTTGGACTGTAAATATCAACAGTCATTCAAGTGGTGGTGGCTATGTGAGTGTAATTACAGTGTTTTGATTGTAATTATCAACAGTCATTCATAGGGTGGTGGGTGTCATTACAGTGTTTGGACTGTAAATATCAACAGTCATTCATGGGATGGTGGTTGTGTGAGTGTTATTACAGTGCTTGGACTGTAAATATCAAACATAATTCATGGGGTGGTGGGTGTAGGGTTGTCATTACAGTGCTTGGAATGTAGATATCAACAGTCAATCATGGGGTGGTGGGTGTGTGGGTGTCATTACAGAGCTTGGACTATAAATATCAACAGTCTTTCATGGGGTGGTGGGTGTATGGGTGTCATTACAGTGTTTTAATTGTAAATATCAACAGTCATGCATAGGGTGGTGGGTATCATTATAGTGCTTGGACTGTAAATATCAATAGTCATTCATGGGGTTGTGGGTGTGTGGGTGTCATTACAGTGCTTGGACTGTAAATATCAACTGTAATTCATGGGATCGTGGGAGTTGGGGTTTCATTACAGTGCTTTGACTGTAAATATCCACAGTCATTTATGTGGTGGTGGGTGTGAGGGTGTCATTACAGTGCTGGGAATTAAATATCAACAGTCATTCATAGGGTGATGGGTGTGTGGGTGTCATTACAGTGCTTGGACTGTAAATATCAACAGTCATTTATAGGGTGGTTGGTGTTTGGATGTCATTACATTCCTTGGACTGTAAATTTCAACAGTTCATCATTGGGTGGTGGGTGTGTGGGTGTCATTACAGTGTTTAGACTGTAAATATTAACAGTTATTCATAGGGTGGTGGGTGTGTGAGTGTTATTACAGAGCTTGGACTGTAAATATCAAGAGTCATTTATGTGGTGGTTGGTGTGTGGGTGTCATTACATTACTTGGACTATAAATATCAACCGTCATTTATTGGGTGGTGGGTGTGTGGGTGTCATTACAGTGCTTGGACTGTAAATGTCAACAGTCATTCATAGGGTGGTGGGTGTGTGAGTGTTATTACAGAGTTTGGACTGAAAAATATCTACAGTCACTCATATGGTGGTGGGTGTCATTAGAGTGCTTGGACAGTAAATTTCAACAGTTATTCATGGGGTGGTGGGTGTGTGGGTGTCATAACAGTTCTTGGACTATAAATATCAACCATAGTTCATGGAGTGGTGGGTGTGGGGGTGTGATTACAGTGTTTTAAATGTAAATATCAACAGTCATTCATGGGGTGGTGGGGGTGTGTGTGTCATTATGGTGCTTGAACTGTAAATATCCACCGTCATTCATGGGGTGGTGGGTTTGTGGGTGTCATTACAGTGCTTGGACTGTAAATATCAAGTCATTCATGGGGTGGTGTGTGTGTGTGTTATTAGTGCATGGACTATAAATATCAACAGTCATTCATGGGTTGATGGGTGTGTAGGTGTCATTACAGTGCTTGGACTATAAATATCAACAGTCAATCATGGGATGGTGGGGGTCGGGGTGTCATTACAGAGCTTGGACTGTAAATATCAACAGTTATTCATGGGGTGGTGGGTGTGTGGGTATCATGAAAGTGTTTGGACTGTAAATATCAACAGTCATTCATGGGGTGGTGAGTGTGTTGGTGTCAATGCAGTTCTTAAACTGTAAATATCAACCATCATTCATTGGGTGGTGGGTGTGTGGGTGTCACTACAGTGCTTGGACTGTGAATATCAACAGTCATTTATGGTTTGGTGAGTGTGTGGTTGTTATTATGGTGCTTTGACTGTAAATATCAACAGTCATTCAGAAGGTGTTGGGTGTCATTAGAGTGCTTGGACTGTAAATATTAACAGTCATTCATGGGATGGTTGGTGTGTTGATGTCATTACAATGCTTGGACTGAAAATATCAACAGTCATTTATGAGTTGGTGGGTGTGTCAGTGTCATTACAGTGCTTGGACTATAAATATCAACCATCATTTATGGGGTCGTGGGTGTGTGTCATTACAGTTCTTGGACTATAAATATCAATAGTCAATTATAGGGTAGTGGGTGTGTGAGTGTCATTACAGAGCTTGGACTGTAAATATCAACAGTCCTTAAGGGGGTGGTGGGTGTGTGGATGTCATTACAGTGCTTGGACTGTAAATATCAACCATAATTCATGGGGTGGTGGGTGTGGGTGCCATTACAGTGTTTTGACTGTAAATATCAACAGTCATTCATAGGGTGGTGGGTTTCATTAGAGTGCTTGGACTGTAAATATCAACAGTTATTCTTTTGGAGGTGGGTGTGTGGGTGTCATTACAGTGCTTAGACTGTAAATATCAACAGTCATTTATGGGGCGGTTGGTGTGAGTGTGTCATTACAGTGCTTAGACTGTAAATATCAACAGTCATTCATGGAATGGTAAGTGTGTGTGTGTCATTACAGTTCTTGGACTCTAAATATCAACCATCATTTATTGTGTGTTGGGTGAGTGGGTGTCATTACAGTGCTTGGACTGTGAATATCAACAGTCATTCATGGGGTGGTGAGTGTGTGGGTGTTATTACAGTGCTTTGACTGTAAATATCAACAGTCATTCAGAGGGTGGTGGGTGTCATTAGAATGCTTGGACTGTATATATTAACAGTTATTCATGGGGTGGTGGGTGTGTGGGTGTCATTACATTGCTTGGACTATAGATATCAACCATCATTTATGGGGAGGTGGGTGTGTTGGTGTCATTACAGTGCTTGGACTCTAAATATCAACAGTCATTCTTTGGGTGGTGGGTGTATGTGTGTCATTACAGTGGTTGGATTGTAAATATCAACAGTTATTCATGGGGTGGTGGGTGTGTGGGTGTTATTACAGTGTTCTGATTGTAACTATCAACAGTCATTTATAGGGTGGTGGGTGTCGTTACAGTGCTTAGACTGTAAATATCAACAGTCATTTAATGGGTGGTGGTTGTGTGGGTATCATTACAGTGCTTGGACTGTATATATCAACCATAATTCATGGGGTGGTTGGTGTGGGGGTGTCATTACAATGCTTGGACTGTAAATATCAGCAGTTAATCATGGGGTGGTGGGTGTCTGGGTGTCATTACAGTGCTTGGACTGTAAATATCAACAGTCATTTAAGGGGTGGTGGGTGTATGGGTGTCATTACAGTGTTTTGATTGTAAATATCAACAGTCATTCATAGGGTGGTGGGTATCATTAGAGTGCTTGGACTGTAAATATCAACAATAATTCATAGGTTTGGGGGTGTGTGGGTGTCATTACAGTGCTTGGACTGTAAATATCAACTATAATTCATGGGGTCGTGGGTGTTGGGGTGTTATTACAGTGTTTTGACTGTAAATATCAACAGTCATTTTTGGGGTGGTGTGTGTGAGGGTGTCATTACATAGCTTGGACTGTAAATATCAACAGTCATTCATGGGTTGGTTGGTGGGTGGGTGTCATTAGAGTGCTTAGACCATAAATATCAAAAGTTATTTATGAGGTGGTGGGTGTGTGGCTGTCATTACAGTGCTTGAACTGTAAATTTCAACAGTCATTCATGGGGTTGTGGATGTGTGGGTGTCAATACATTGCTTGGACTGTAAATATAAAAACATTCATGGTGTGGTGGGTGTGTGTTTGTTATTATTGCTTGAACTGTAAATATCAACAGTCATTCATGGGGTGGTGGGTTGCATTACAGTGTTGGGACTGTAAATATCAACAGTCATTCATTGGGTGATAAGTGTGTGGGTATCATTACAGTGCTTGGACTGTCAATATCAACAGTCATTAATGGGGTGGTGGGTGTGTGGGTGTCATTACATTGCTTGGACTGTAAATATCAACAGTCAATCATGGGGAGGTTGGTGTCATTACAGTGCTTGGACTGTAAATATCAACAGTCATTCATAAGGTGGTGGGTGTGTGGGTGTTATTACAGTGCTTTGATTGTAAATATCAACAGCCATTCAGATGGTGGTGGGTGTCATTAGAGTGCTTGGACTGTAAATATCAACAGTCATTTATAGGGTGGTGGGTCTGTGGGTGTCATGAAAGTGCTTGAACTGTAAATATCAACAGTCATTTATAAGGTGGTGAGTGTGTGGGTGTCATTACAGTTCTTGGACAGTAAATATCTACCATCATTCATTGGGTGGTGGATGTGTGGGTGTCATTACAGTGCTTGGACTGTAAATATCAACAGTCATTTATAGGGTGGTGGGTGTGTGAGTGTCATTACAGAGCTTGGACTGTAAATATCAACAGTAATTCATGGGGTGGTGGGTGTGTGGATGTCATTACAGTGCTTGGACTGTAAATATCAACAGTTATTCAAATGGTGGTGGGTGTGTGGGTGTCATTACTGTGCTTGGACTGTAAACATCAACATTCATTCATGGGGTGGTGGGTGTGTGGGTGTCATTACAGTGTTTTGATTGTAAATATCAACAGTCATTCATAGGGTGGTGGGTGTCATTACAGTTCTTGGACTGCAAATATCAACAGTCATTCATGGGGTGGTGGTTGTATGGGTGTCATTACAGTGCTTGGACTGTAAATATCAATCATAATTCATAGGGTGGTGGGTGTGGGTGTGTCATTACAGTGCTTTGACTATAAATATCAACAGTCATTCATGGGGTGGTGGGTGTGAGGGTGTCATTACAGTGCTTGGACTGTAAATATCAACAGTCATTCATGTTGTTAGTGGATGTCATTATAGTGCTTGGACTGTAAATATCAACAGTCATTTATGGGGTGGTGGGTGTGTGGGTGCCATTACAGTGCTTTGACTGTAAATATCAAGATTCATTCATGGGGTGGTGGGTGTGAGGGTGTCATTACTGTGTTCGGACTGTAAATATCAACAGTCATTCATGGGGTTGTGGGTGTGTGGGTGTCATTATAGTGATTGGACTGTAAATACCAACAGTAATTCTTGGGGTGGTTGGTGTGTGGGTGTTATTACAGTGCTTGGACTGTAAATATCAACAGTCATTCATGTGGTTAGTGGATGTCATTATACTGCTTGGACTGTAAATATCAACAGTCATTCTTGGGGTGGTGGGTGTGTGGGTGCCATTACATTGCTTGGACTGTAAATATCAACAGTCAATTATGGGGTGGTGGGAGAGTGGGTGTCATTACAGTGCTTAGACAGTATATATCAACAGTCATTCATGGGGTGGTTAGTGTGTGGGTGTCATTACAGCGTTTTGATTGTAAATATCAAGTCATTACAGTTATTGGACTGTAAATATCAACCATCATTCATTGGGTGGTGGGTGTGTCGGTGTCATTACAGTGCTTGTACTGTAAATATTAACAGTCATTCATGGGGTAGTGGGTGTGTGGGTGTCATTACTGTGATTGGACTGAAAATATCAACAGTCATTCATGGGGTGTTGTATGTGTGGGCATCATTACAGTGTTTTGATTGTAAATATCAACAGTATTTCATAGGGTGGTGGGTGTCATTAGAGTGCTTGGACTGTAAATATCAAGAGTCATTTACAGGGTGGTGGGTGTGTTGGTGTCATTACAGTGCTTGGACTGTAAATATCAACTGTCATTTATGGGGTGGTGGGTGTGTGGGTGTCTTTACAGTGCTTTGACTGTAAATATCAATAGTCATTTATGGGGTGGTGGGTGTGTGTATCATTATAGTGCTTGGACTGTAAATATCAACAGTCATTCATGGGGTGATGGGTGTCATTAGAGTGCTTGGACTATAAATATCAACAGTTATTTATAGGGTGGTGGGTTTGTGGCTGTTTTGACAGTGCTTGGACTGAAAATAGCAACAGTCATTCATGGGGTGGTGGGTGTGTGGGTGTCATTACAGTGTTTTGATTGTAAATACCAACAGTCATTCATAGGGTGGTGGGTGTCATTAGAGTGCTTGGACTATAAATATCAACAGTTATTTATAGGGTGGTTGGTTTGTGGGTGTCATGACAGTGCCTGGAATGTAAATATCAACAGTCTTTCATGGGGTGGTGGGTGTGTGGGTGTCATTACAGTGCTTTGACTGTAAATATCAACAATCATTTAAGGGGTGGTGGGTGTGGGTGTCATTACAGTGTTTTGACTGTGAATATCAACAGTCATTTATAGGGCGGTGCGTGTCATTAGAGTGCTTTGACTGTAAATATTACAGTTACTTATTGGGTGGTGGGTTTGTGGGTGTCATGACAGTGCTTGTACTGTAAATATTATGGGTTATTCATGGGGTAGTGGGTGTGTGGATGTCATTTCAGTGCTTGGACTGAAAATATCAACAGTCATTCATGGGGTGGTTGGTGTGTGGGTGTTATTACAGTGTTTGGACTGTAAATATCAAATGTCATTAATGGGGTGGTGGGTGTTTGGGTGTCATTACGGTGCTTTGACTGTAAATATCAACAGTCATTTATGGGGTTGTGGGTGTGTGTGTCATTATAGTGCTTGGACTGTAAATATCAACAGTCATTCATGGAATGGTGAGTGTGTGGGTGTCATTAAGTGCTTGGACTGAAAATATCAAGTCATTCATAGTGTGGTGGGTGTGTGTGTGTCATTAGTGCTTGGACTGTAAATATCAAAAGTCATTTATAGGGTGGTGGGTGTTTGGGTGTCATCACATTGCTTGGACTGTAAATATAAACAGTCAATCATGGGGTGGTGGTTGTGTCGGTGTCATTACAGTGCTTGGGATGTAAATATAAACAGTCATTCGTGGGGTGGTGGGTGTGTAGGTGTTATTACAGTGATTACACTGTAAATATCAACAGTCATTCAGAGGGTGGTGGGTGTCATTAAAGTGCTTGGACTGTAAATATCAACAGTTATTTATGGGGTGGTGGGTGTGTCAGAGTGTCATGACTTTGCTTGGACTGTAAATATCAACATTCATTAATGGGGTGGTGAGTGTGTGGGTGACATTACAGTGCTTGGAGTGTAAATATCAACAGTCATTTATTAGGTGGTGGGTGTGTGGGTGTCATTACTTTGTTTTGATTGTAAATATCAACAGTCATTCATAGGGTGGTGGGTGTCATTACAGTGCTTGGACTGTAAATATCAACAGTCATTCATGGGGTGATAGTTGTGTGGGAGTCATAACAGTGCTTGGACTGTAAATATTATCCATAATTCATGGGGTGGTGGGTGTTGGGGTGTCATTACAGTGCTTTGACTGTTAAAATCAACAGTCATTGATTGGGTGGTGGGTGTGAGGGTGTCATTACAGTGCTTAGACTGTAAATATCAACAGTCATTCATGGTGTGGTGGGTGTGTAGGTGCCATTATAGTGCCTGGACTGTAAATATCAACAGTCATTCTTTTGGTCGTAGGTGTGTTGGTGCCATTACTTTGCTTGAACTGTAAATATCAAGTCATTCATGGAGTGGTGTGTGTGTTATTAGTGCTTAGACTGTAAATATCAACAGTCAACTATGGGGTGGTGGGTGTCATTACATTGCTTGGACTGTAAATATCAACAATCATTCATGGGGTGGTGGGTTTGTGGGTGTCATTACTGTTCTTGGACTGTAAATATTATCAGTCATTCATAGGGTGGTGGGTATGTGAGTGTCATTACAGAGCTTGGATTGTAAATATCAATAGTCATTCATGGGGTGGTGGGTGTGTGGTTGTTATTACAATGCTTTGACTGTCAATATCAACAGTCATTCAGAGGGTGGTTAGTGTCATTACAGTGCTTGGACTGTAAATATCAACAGTTATTTATGGGGTGGTGGGTGTGTGGGTGTCTTGACAGTGCTTGGACTGTAAATATCAACAGTCATTCATAGGGTGGTGAGTGTGTGGGTGTCATTACAGTTTTCGGACCGTAAATATCAACCATCATTCATTGGGTGGTGGGTGTGTGGGTGTCATTAAAGTTCTTTGACTGTAAATATCAACAATCATTTAGAGGGTGGTGGGCCTCATTAGAGTGCTTGGACTGTAAATAATAACAGTTTTTCAAGGGGTGTTGGGTGTGTGAATGTCATCACAGTGCTTGGACTGAAAATATCAACAGTCATTTATGGGGTGGTGGGTGTGTGGGTGTCATTACAGTTCTTGGACTGTAAATATCAACAGTCATTCATGGGGTAGTTGGTGTGTGGGTGACATTACAGTGCTTGGAGTGTAAATATCAACAGTCATTCATGAGGTGATGGGTGTGTGGGTGTCATTACAGTGCTTGGAGTGTAAATATCAACAGTCATTCATGAGGTGATGGGTGTGTGGGTGTCATTACTTTGTTTTGATTGTAAATATCAACAGTCATTCATAGGGTGGTGGGTGTCATTACAGTGCTTGGACTGTAAATATCAACAGTCATTCATGGGGTGGTAGTTGTGTGGGTGTCATAACAGTGTTTAGACTGTAAATATCAACCATAATTCATTGGGGGGTGGGTGTGTGGGTGTCATTACTGTGCTCAAACTGTAAATATTAACAGTCATTCATGGGGTGGTGGGTGTGTAGATGTCATTACACTGCTTGGACTGAAAATATCAACAGTCATTCATGGGGTTGTGGGTGTGTGGTTGTCATTACAGTGTTTGGACTATAAATATCAACTATCATTTATGGGGTGGTGAGAATGTGGGTGTCATTACACTGCTTGGACTGAAAATATCAACAGTCATTCATGGGGTGGTGGGTGTGTGGGTGTCATTATAGTGTTTAGACTGTAAATATCAACAGTCATTTATGGGGTGGTGGGTGTTTGGCTGTCATTACAGTGCTTAGCCTGTAAATATCAAAAGTCAATCATAGGGAGGTTTGTTTGTGGGTGTCATTACAGTGCTTGGACTGTAAATATTAAGTCATTCATGGGGTGGTGGGTGGGTGGGTATCATTACAGTGCTTGGACTGTAAATATCAATTCATTCATGGGGTGGTGGGTGTGTGTGTGTGTCATTAGTGCTTGGACTGTAAATATCAACAGTCATTTATGGGGTGGTGGGTGGCATTACAGTGCTTGGGATTTAAATAACAACAGTCATTAATACGATGGTGGGTGTGTGGGTGTCATTACAGTGCTTTGACTATAAATATCAACCGTCATTTAGGGGGGGGGGGTGATTACCGTGCTTTTACTGTAAATATCAACAGTCATTCATAGGGTGGTTTGTGTGTGAGTGTCATTACAGAGCTTGGACTGTAAATATCAACAGTCATTCAGAGGGTGGTTGGTGTCATTAGAGTGCTTTGACTGTAAATATCAACAGTTATTTATAAGGTGGTGGATGAGTGGTTGTCATGACAGTGCTTGGACTGTAAATATCAACAGTCATTCATATATTGGTAAGTGTGTGGGTGACATTACATTTCTTGGACTGTAAAAATCAACGAATATTCATTGGGTGATGGGTGTGTAAGTATCATTATAGAGCTTGGACTGTAAATATCAACAGTCATTCATGGTGTGGTAGAAGTGTGGATGTCTTTACAGTGCTTTAACTGTAAATATCAACAGTCATTCAGAGGGTGGTAGGTGTTATTAGTGTGCTTGGACTGTAAATATTAACCATCATTCAGGGAGTGGTGGGTGTGTGGGTGTTATTACAGTGTTTGGACTGTAAATATCAACCATAATTTATGGGATAGTGGGTGTGTGGGTGTCATTACATTGCTTTGACTGTAAATATCAACAGTCATTCATGGGGTGGTGGGTATGAGGGTGTCATTACAGTACTTGGATTGAAAATATCAACTGTCATTCATGGGGTGATATGTGTTTGGGTGTCTTTATAGTGCTTGGACTGTAAATATCAACAGTCATTCATAGGGTGGTGGGTGTGTGGGTGTCATTACATGGCTTGATCTGTAAATATCAAGTCATTCATGGGGTGGTGGGTATGTGTGAGTCATTAGTGATTGGACTGTAAATATCAACAGTCATTCATTGGGTGGTGGGTGGCATTATAGTGCTTGGACTGTAAATATCAAAAGTCAGTCATGGGGTGGTGGGTGTTTGGTTGTCATTAGAATGCTTGGAATGTAAATATCATTTATAATTCATGGGGTGGTGGGTGTGGGGGTGTCATTACAGTGCTTTGACTGTAAATATCAACAGTCATTCATGGGGTGGTGAGCTTGTGGGTGTCATTACAGTGCTTGGACTGAAAATATCATCCGTCATTCATGGGGTGGTGGGTTGGTGGGTGTCATTACAGTGCTTGGACTGTAAATATCAAGTCATTCATGGGTTGGTGGGTGTGTGTGTGTCATTGATGCTTGGACTGTAAATATAAACAGTCATTTATGGGGTTGTAGGTGGCATTACAGTGTTTGGACTGTAAATATCAACAGTCATTCATAGGGTGGTTGGTGTGTGGGTGTCTTTACAGTGCTCAGACTGTAAATATTAAGTGTCATTCATGTGGTGGTGGGTGTGTGGATGTCATTACAGTGCTTGGACTGTAAATATCAACAGTCATTTATGAGGTGGGTGGGTGTGTGGCTGTCATTACTGTGCTTGGACTGTAAATATATACTGTCATTGATGGGGGGGTGGGTGTGTGGCTGTCATTACAGTGCTTGGACTGTAAATATCAACAGTAAATCATTGGGTGGTGGGTTTGTGAATGTCATTACAGTGCTTGGACTGTAAATATCAACAGTTATTCATGGAGTGGGGGGTGTGTGGGTGTCATTACAGTGCTTGGACTGTAAATATCAAGTCTTCATGGGGTGGTGGGTGTGTGTGTGTAATTAGTGCTTTGAATATAAATATCAACAGTCATTTATGGGGTGGTGGGTGTGTGGCTGTCATTAGAATGCTTGGACTGTAAATATCAACCATAATTCATTGGGTGGTGGGTACGAGGGTGTCATTACAGTGCTTAAACTGTAAATATCAACAGTCAGTCATGGGGTGGTGGGTGTGTGGGTTTCATTACAGTGCTTGGATTAAAAATATCAACCATCATTTAAGGGGTGGTGGGTGATTGGCTGTCATTAGAATGCTTGGACTGTAAATATCATCAATAATTCATGGGGTGGTTGGTGTGGGGGTGTCATTACAGTGCTTTGACTGTAAATATCAACAGTCATTCATGGGGTGGTGGGTTTGTGTGTGTCATTACAGTGCTTGGACTGTAAATATCAACAGTCATTCATGGGGTGGTGGGTTATTGGGTGTCATTACAGTGCTTGGACTGTAAATATCAAGTCATTCATGGGTTGGTGGGTGTTTGTGTGTCATTAGTGCTTGGACTGTAAATTTAAACAGTCATTTATGGGGTTGTGGGTGGCATTACAGTGCTTGGACTGTAAATATCAACAGCCATTCATAGGGTGGTTGGTGTGTGAGTGTCATTACAGAGCTTGGACTGTAAATATGAATATTCATTCATTGGGTAGTGGGTGTGTTGATGTTATTACAGTGCTTGGACTTTAAAAATCAACAGTCATATAAGGGGTGGTAGGTGTGTGGCTGTCATTACATTGTTTGGACTGTAAATATCAACAGTCAGTCATGGGGTGGTGGGTGTGTGGATGTAATTACACTGCTTGGACTGTAAATATCAACAGTCATTTATGGGGTGGTGGGTGTGTGGCTGTCATTAGAATGGTTGGACTGTAAATATCAACAATAATTCATGTGGTGGGGGGTTTGGGGGTGTTATTACAGGGCTTTCACTGTAAATTTTAACAGTCATTCATGGGGTGGTAGGTGTTTGGGTGTCCTTATAGTGCTTGGACTGTAAATATCAACAGTCATTCATGGGTTGGTTGGTGTGTGGGTGTCATTACATGGCTTGGAGTGTAAATATGAAGTAGTTTATGGGGTGGTGGGTATGTGTGTGTCATTAGTGCTTGGACTGTAAATATCAACATTTATTCATGGGATAGTGGGTGGCATTACAGTGCTTGGACTGTAAATATCAACAGTCATTCATGGGGTGATGGGTGTGTGGGTGTTATTACAGTGCTTGGACTGTAAATATCAACAGTCATTTACAGGGTGGTGGGTGTGTGGCTGTCATTACAGTGTTTGGACTGTAAATATCAACAGTCAGTCATGGGGTGGTGGGTTTGTGGGTGTTATTACAGTGCTTGGACTGTAAATATCAACAGTCAATAATTGGGTGGTGGGTGTGTGTGTGTGTCATTACAGTGCTTGGACTGTAAATATCAACAGTCAATTATCGTGTGGTTGGTGTGTGGATGTCATTACAGTGCTTAGACTGTAAATATTAACAGTCAATTATGAGGTGGTGGGTGTGTGGGTTTCATTACAGTGATTGGACTGTAAATATCAACAGTCATTCATTGGATGGTGGGTGTGTGGGTGTCATTACAGTGTTTTGATTGTAAATATCAACAGTCATGGGGTGGTGGGTGTGTGAGTGTCATTAGAGTGCTGGGACTGTAAATATCAACAGTCATTCATTGGGTGGTGGGTGTTTGGGTGTCTATGCAGTGCTTGGACTTTAAATATCAACAGTCAATCATGAGGTGGTGGGTGTGTTGGTGTCATTACATTGCTTGGACTGTAAATATGAACAGTCATTCATGAGGTGGTGGGTGTGTGGGTGTCATTACAGTGCTTGGACCGTAAATATCAAGTCATTTATGGGGTGGTGGGTTTGTGTGTGTCAGTAGTGCTTGGACTGTAAATATCAACAGTTATTCATGGGGTGGTGAGTGGCATTACAGTGCTTGGACTGTAAATATCAACAGTCATTCAAGGGGTGGTGGGTGTGTGGGTGTCATTACAGTGCTTTTACTATAAATATCAACCATCATTTATGGGGTGATGGGTGTGTGGGTGTCATTACAGTGCTTGGACTGTAAATAACAACAGTCATTCATGGGGAGGTGAATTTGTGGGTATCATTACAGTGCTTGGACTGTAAATATCAACTGTCATTCATGGGGTGGTGGGTTGGTGGGGGTCATTACAGTGCTTGGACTATAAATATCAAGTCATTCATGGGTTGGTGGGTGTGTGTGTATAATTAGTGCTCGGACTGTAAATATCAACAGTCATTTATGGGTTTGTGGGTGTCATTACAGTGCTTGGACTGTAAATATTAACAGTCATTCATAGGGTGGTTGGTGTGTGAGTGTCATTACAGAGCTTGGACTGTAAATATCAATAGTCATTCATTGGGTGGTGGTTGTGTGGATGTCATTACAGTGCTTGGACTGTAAATATCAACAGTGATTTATGGGGTGGTGGGTGTGTGGCTTTCATTACAGTGTTTGGACTGTAAATATCAACAGTCAGTCATGGGGTTGTGGGTGTGTGGATGTCATTACAGTGTTTGGACTGTAAATATCAAGTCATTTATGGGGTGGTGGGTTTGTGTGTGTCAGTAGTGCTTGGACTGTAAATATCAACAGTTATTCATGGGGTGGTGAGTGGCATTACAGTGCTTGGACTGTAAATATCAACAGTCATTCAAGGGGTGGTGGGTGTGTGGGGGTCATTACAGTGCTTGGACTATAAATATCAACCATCATTTATGGGGTGGTGGGTGTGTGGGTGTCATTACAGTGCTTGGACTGTAAATAACAACAGTAATTCATGGGGAGGTGGGTTTGTGGGTATCATTACAGTGCTTGGACTGTAAATATCAACAGTCATTCATGGGGTGGTGGGTTGGTGGGGGTTATTACAGTGCTTGGACTATAAATATCAAGTCATTCATGGGTTGGTGTGTTTGTGTGTATAATTAGTGCTCGGACTGTAAATATCAACAGTCATTTATGGGTTTGTGGGTGTCATTACAGTGCTTGGACTGTAAATATTAACAGTCATTCATAGGGTGGTTGGTGTGTGAGTGTCATTACAGAGCTTGGACTGTAAATATCAATAGTCCTTCATTGGGTGGTGGGTGTGGATGTCATTACAGTGCTTGAACTGTAAATATCAACAGTCATTTATGGGGTGGTGGGTGTGTGGCTTTCATTACAGTGTTTGGACTGTAAATATCAACAGTCAGTCATGGGGTTGTGGGTGTGTGGATGTCATTACAGTGTTTGGACTGTAAATATCAACAGTCATTTATGGGGTGGTGGGTGTGTGGCTGTCATTAGAATGCTTGGACTGTAAATATCAACCATAATTCATGGGGTGGTGGGTGTGGGGGTCTCATTACACTGCTTTGACTGTAAATATCAACAGTCATTCATTGGGTGGTGGGTGTTTGGGTGTCTATGCAGTGCTTGGACTGTAAATATAAACAGTCAATCATGAGGTGGTGGGTGTGTTGGTGTCACTACAATGCTTGGACTGTAAATATCAACAGTCATACATGGGGTGGTGGGTGTGTGGGTGTCATTACAGTGTTTTGACGGTAAATATTAACAGTCATTCATAGGGTGGTGGGTGTCATTACAGTTCTTGGACTGTAAATATCATGTCATTCATGGGTTGGTGGGTGAGTGTGTAAAATTAGTGCTCGGACAGTAAATATCAACAGTCATTTAGGGGGTTGTGGGTGGCATTACAGTGCTTGGACTGTAATTATTAACAGTCATTCATAGGGTGGTTGGTGTGTGAGTGTCATTACAGTGCTTGGACTGTAAATATCAACAGTCATTTATGGGGTGGTGGGTGTGTGGCTTTCATTACAGTGTTTGGACTGTAAATATCAACAGTCAGTCATGGGGTTGTTGGTGTGTGGGTGTCATTACATGGCTTGGACTGTAAATATCAAGTCATTTATGGGGTGATGGGTATGTGTGTGTCATTAGTGCTTGGACTTTAAATATCAACAGTCATTCATGGGATGGTGGGTGGCATTACAGTGCTTGGACTGTAAATATAAACATTCAGTCATGGGGTGGTGGGTGTGTGGATGTCATTACAGTGATTGGACTGTAAATATCAACAGTCATTAATGGGGTGGTGGGTGTGTGGCTGTCATTACAGTGTTTGGACTGTAAATATCAACAGTCAGTCATGGTGTGGTTGGTGTGTGGATGTCATTATAGAGTTTGTACTGTAAATATCAACAGTACTTTATGGGGTGGTGGGTGTGTGGCTGTCATTAAAATGCTTGGACTGTAAATATCAACCGTAATTCATAGGGTGGTTGGTGTGTGAGTGTCATTACAGTGCTTGGACTGTAAATATCAACAGTCATTTATGGGGTGGTGGGTGAGTGGCTTTCATTACAGTGTTTGGACTGTAAATATCAACAGTCAGTCATGGGGTTGTGTGTGTGTGGGTGTCATTACATGGCTTGGACTGTAAATATCAAGTCATTTATGGGGTGGTGGGTATGTGTGTGTCATTAGTGCTTGGACTTTAAATATCAACAGTCATTCATGGGATGGTGGGTGGCATTACAGTGCTTGGACTGTAAATATAAACAGTCAGTCATGGGGTGGTGGGTGTGTGGATGTCATTACAGTGATTGGACTGTAAATATCAACAGTCATTAATGGGGTGGTGGGTGTGTGGCTGTCATTACAGTGTTTGGACTGTAAATATCAACAGTCAGTCATGGTGTGGTTGGTGTGTGGATGTCATTATAGAGCTTGTACTGTAAATATCAACAGTCATTTATGGGGTGGTGGGTGTGTGGCTGTCATTAAAATGCTTGGACTGTAAATATCAACCATAATTCATAGGGTGGTGGGTGTGGGGGTGTCATTACAGTGCTTTGACTGTAAATATCAACAGTCATTCATGGGGTGATGGGTATGAAGGTGTCATTACAGTGCTTAAACTGTAACTATCAACAGTCATTTATGGGGTGGTAGGTTTCATTATAGTGCTTGAACTGTTAATATCAACAGTCTTTCATGGGGTGGTTGGTGTGTGGGTGTCATTACATAGCTTGGACTGTAAATATCAAGTCATTTATGGGGTGGTGGGTATGTGTGTGTTATTAGTGCTTGGACTGTAAATATCAACAGTCATTCATGGGATGGTGGGTTGCATTACATTGCTTGGACTGTAAATATCAACAGTCATTCATAGGGTGATGAGTGTGTGGGTGTCATTACAGTGCTTGGACTGTAAATATCAACAGTCAGTCATGGGGTGGTGGGTTTGTGGGTGTTATTACAGTGCTTGGATTGTAAATATCAACAGTCAATAATTCGGTGGTAGGTGTGTGTGTGTCATTACAGTGCTTGAACTATAAATATTAAGTCAATCATGGGGTGGTGGGTGTGTGTGTCATTAGTGCTTGGACTGTAAATATCAACAGTCATTAATGAGGTGGTGGGTGGCATTACAGTGCTTGGACTGTAAATATCAACCATCATTAATTGGGTGGTGGGTGTGTGGGTGTCATCACAGTGATTAGACTGTAAATATTAAGTGTCATTGACAGTGTGGTGGGTGTGTGGATGTCATTACAGTGCTTGGACTGTAAATATCAACAGTCATTTATGGGGTGGTGGGTGTGTGGCTGTCATTACAGTGCTAGGACTGTAAATATCTACTGTCATTTATGGGATGGTGGGTGTGTGGCTGTCATTACAGTGCTTGGACTGTAAATATCAACAGTTATTCATGGGGTGGTTGGTGTGTGGGTGTCATTACAGTGCTTGGACTATAAATATCAAACATCATATATAGGGTTGTGGGTGTGTGAGTGTCATTACAGAGCTTGGACTGTAAATATTAACAGTCAATCATGTGGTGGTGGGTGTGTGGGTTTCATTACAGTGATTGGACTGTAAATATCAACAGTCATTTATTGGATGGTGGGTGTGTGGGTGTCATTACAGTGTTTTGATTGAAAATATCAACAGTCATAGGGTGGTGGGTGTGTGGGTGTCCTTAGAGTGCTTGGACTGTAAATATCAACAGTCACCCTATGAATGACTGTTAATATTTACCGTCAAAACACTGTAATGACACCCACACACCCACCACCCCTCGAATGACTGTTGATATTTTCAGTCCAAGCACTGTAATGACATCCACACACCCACCACCCCATAAATGACTGTTGATATTTATAGTCCAAGCACTGTCATATTACAGTTCAAGCACTATAATGACATCCACACACCAACTCCCCATGAATGACTGTTGATATTTACAGTCCAAGCACTGTAATGACACCCTCACCCCCACCACCCCATGGATGGCTGTTGATATTTACAGTAAAAACACTGTAATGACACCACCACACCCAACACCCAAAGAATTATGGTTGATATTTACAGTCCAAGAACTGTAATGACACCTACACACCAACCACCCCATGAATGAATGTTGATATTTACAGTCCAAGCACTGTAATGACACCCTCACCTCCACCACCCAATGGATGACTGTTGATATTTGCAATTAAAACACTGTAACGACACCCACACACCCACCCACCCATGAATAACTGTTGATATTTACAGTCCAAGCACTGTAATGACACCCACAAACCCACCACCCAATAATTGACTGTTGATATTTTCAGTCCAAGCACTGTAATGACACCCATACACCCACCACCCAATGAATGATGGTAGATATTTACAGTCGAAGAACTGTAATGAAACCCACACACTCACCAACCCATGAATGAATGTTGATATTTACAGTCCAAGCACTGTCATGACACCAACCACCCCATGAATGACTATTGATATTTACAGTCCAAGCACGCTAATGACACCCACACACCCACCCCCCCATAAATGACTGTTGATATTTACAGTCCAAGCTCTGTAATGACACTCACACACCAACCACCCAATAAATTGTGGTTGATATTTAGAGTCCAAGAACTGTAATGACACCTACACTCCAACCACCCCATGAATGACTGTTGATATTTACAGTCCAAGCACTCTAATGACACACACCAACTTATAAATGACTGTTGATATTTACAATCAAAACACTGTAATGACACCCACACACCCACCACCCCATAAATGACCGTCGATATTTACAGTCCAAGCACGGTAATAAAACCCACAAACCCACCACCCAATAATTGACTGTTGATATTTACAATCCAAGCACTGTAATGACAGCCACACACTCACCACCACATAAATGACTGTTGATATTTACATTTTAAGCACTGTAATTACACCCACACACCCACCACCCCAAGAATGACTTTTGATATTTACTCTCCAAGCATTGTAATGACACCCACACACCCACCACCCCAAGAATGACTTTTGATATTTACTCTCCAAGCATTGTAATGACACCCACACACCCACCACCCCATAAATGAATGTTGATATTTACAGTCCAAGTTCTGTAATGACACTCACACACCCACCACCCTATGAATGACTGTTGATATTTACAGTCCAAGCACTGTAATGACACCCACAAACCCACCACCCCATAAATGACGGATATTATTTATAGTCCAAGCACTGTAATGACACCCACGCACCCACCACCCAATGGATGATGGTGGATGTGTGGGTGTCATTACAGTTCTTGGACTGTAAATATTAACAGTCATTCATAGGTTGGTAGGTGTGTGGATGTCATTACAGTGCTTTGACTGAAAATGTAAACAGTCATTCATGGGGTGGTAGGTGTGTGGGTGTCATTACAGTGCTTGGACTATAAAAATCAAATGTCATTTATGGGGTAGAAGGTGTGTGGATGTCATTACAGTTCTTGGACTGTAAATATCAACAGTCATTCATAGGGTGGTGGGTGTGTGAGTGTCATTACAGAGCTTGGACTGTAAATATCAAGAGTCATTCATGGAGTGGTGGGTATGTGGTGTCATTAAAGTGATTGTACTATAAATATATAGAGTCATTCATGAGGTGGTGTGTGTGTGTGTGTCATTACATTGCTTAGACTGTAAATATCAACAGTCTTTTATTGGGTGGTGGGTGTGTAGGTGTCATTACAGTGCTTGGACTGTAAATATCAACAGTTAATTATGGGGTGGTGGGCCTGTAGGTGTCATTACAGTGCTTGGACTGTAAATAACAGCAGTCATTTATGGGGTGGTTTGTGTGTGGGTGTCATTACAGTGTTTTGACTATAAATATCAACAGTCATTTATTGGGTGGTGGGTGTCATTAGAGTGCTTGGACTGTAAATATCAACAGTCTTTCATGGGGTGGTGGGTGTCATGACAGTGTTTGGTGTGTAAATATCAACAGTCATTAATGGGATGGTAAGTGTGTGGGTGTCATTACAGTTCTTGGACTGTAAATATCAACCATTATTCATTTGGTGGTGGGTGTGTGGGTGTTATTACAGTGCTCATACTGTAAATATTAAAAGTCATTCATGGGGTGGTGGGTGTGTGGATGTCATTACAGTGCTTGGACTGAAAATATCAAAAGTCATTCATGGGGTGGTGGGTGTGTGGGTGTCATTACAGTGCTTGGACTATAAATATCAACTGTCATTTATGGGGTGGTGGGTGTGTGGGTGTCATTACATTGCTTGGACTGTAAATATCAGCAGTCATTTATAGGGTGGTGGGTATGTGGGTTTTATTACAGTTCTTGGACTGTAAATATCAACTATTATTCATTGGGTAGTGGGTGTGTGGGTGACATTACAGTGCTTGGACTGTAAATATTAACAGTCATTCATGGGATAGTAAGTGTGTCGATGTCATTACAGTGCTTGGACTGAAAATATCAACAGTCATTCATAGGGTGGTAGGTGTGTGGGTTTCATTACCGTGCTTGGACTATAAATATCAATCGTCATTTATGGGGTGGTGGGTGTGTGGGAGTCATTACAGTGTTTGGACTGTAAATATCAACAGTCATTCATAGGGTGGTGGGTGTGTCAGTGTCATTACAGAGCTTGGACTGTAAATATCAACATTCATTAATGGAGTGGTGGGTGTGTGGGTGTCATTACAGTGCTTGGACTGTAAATATCAACAGTCATTCATGGGGTGGGGTGTGTGTGGGTGTCATTACAGTGTTTTAACTATAAATATTAACATACATTTATTGGGTGGTTAGTGTCATTAGAGTGTTTGGACTGTAAATATCAACAGTCATTCATGGGGTGGTGGATTTGTGGGTGTCATTACAGTGCTTGGACTGTAAATATCAACAGTAATTCATAGGGTGATGGGTGTGTGGGTGTCATTACAGTGTTTTGACTGTAAATATCAACAGTCATATATTTGGAGGTGGGTGTGTGGGTATCATTACAATCCTTTGACTGTAAATATCAACCATCATTTATTGGGTGGTCGGTGTGTGGATGACATTACAGTGCTTGGACTGTAAATATATAACAGTCATTCATGGGGTGGTAGGTGTGTAGATGTCATTACAGTGTTTGGACTGAAAATATCAACTGTCATTAATGGGATGGTGGGTGTGTGGGTTTAATTACAGTTCTTGGACTGTAAATATCAACCATCATTCATTGGGTGGTGGGTGTGTGGGTGACATTACAGTGCTTGGAGTGTAAATATTAATAGTCATTCATGGGGTGGTTGGTGTGTAGGTGTCATTACAGTTCTTGGACTGTAAATATCAACCATAATTCATTGGGTGGTGGGTGTTGGGGTGTCATTACAGTGTTTTGACTGTAAATATCAACATTCATCCATGGGGTGGTGGGGGTGAGGGTGTCATTACAGTGCTTGGACTGTAAATATCAACAGTCATTCATAGGGTGGTTGGTGTGTGGATGTCATTATAGTGCTTGAACTGTAATATGACAGTGCTTGGACTATAAATATCAACAGTCATATATGGGGTAGTGGGTGTGTGGATGTCATTACAGTGCTTGGACTAAAAATATAAACAGTCATTAATGGGGTGGTGGATGTGTGGGTGTCATTACAGTTCTTGGACTGTAAATATTAACAGTCATTCATGGGGTGGTAGGTGTGTGGATGTCATTACAGTGCTTTGACTGAAAATGTAAATAGTCATTCATGGGGTGGTAGGTGTGTGGGTGTCATTACAGTGCTTGGACTATAAAAATCAAATGTCATTTATGAGGTAGAAGGTGTGTGGATGTCATTACAGTGCTTGGACTGTAAATATCAACAGTCATTCATAGGTTGGTGGGTGTGTGAGTGTCATTACAGAGCTTGGACTGTAAATATCAAGAGTCATTTATTGAGTGGTGGGTGTGTGGTGTCATTAAAGTGCTTGGACTGTAAATATCAACAGTCATTCATGGGGTGGTGGATGTGTGGGTGTCATTACAGTGCTTGGACTGTAAATATCAACAGTAATTCATAGGGTGATGGGTGTGTGGGTGTCATTACAGTGTTTGGACTGTAAATATCAACAGTCATTTATTCGGAGGTGGGTGTGTGGGTATCATTACAGTCCTTGGACTGTAAATATCAATCATCATTTATTGGGTGGTGGGTGTGTGGATGACATTACAGTGCTTGGACTGTAAATATTAACACTCATTCATGGGGTGGTAGGTGTGCAGATGTCATTACAGTGCTTGGACTGAAAATATCAACTGTCATTCATGGGATTGTGGGTGTGTGGGTTTAATTACAGTTCTTGGACTGTAAATATCAACCATCATTCATTGGGTGGTGGGTGTGTGGGTGACATTACATTGCTTGGACTGTTAATATTAACAGTCATTTATGGGGTGGTGGGTGTGTGGGTGTCATTACATTGATTGGACTAAAAATATAAAGTCACTCATTGGGTGGTTGGTGTGGGTGTGTCATTAGTGCTTGGAATATAAATATTAACTGTCGTTCATGGGGTGGTGGGTGGCATTACAGTGCTTGGACTCTAAATATCAACAGTAATTCATAGGGTGATGGGTGTGTGGGTGTCATTACAGTGCTTGGACTGTAAATATCAACAGTCATTTCTTGGGTGGTGGGTGTGTGGGTATCATTACAGTCCTTGGAATGTAAATATCAACCATTATTCATTGGGTGGTGGGTATGTGTGTGACATTACAGTGCTTGGACTGTAAATATTAACAGTCATTCATGGGGTGGTAGGTGTGTAGATGTCATTACATTGCTTGGACTGAAAATATCAACTGTCATTCATGGGGTGGTGGGTGTGTGGGTTTCATTACAGTTCTTGGACTGTAAATATCAACCATCATTCATTGGGTCGTTGGTGTGTGGGTGACATTACATTGCTTGGACTGTAAATATTAACAGTCATTCATGGGGTGGTTGGTGTGTAGGTGTCATTATAGTGCTTGGACTGTAAATATCAAGTCATTCATTATGTGGTGGGTGTGTGTGTGTCATTAGTGCTTGGACGTTGAATATTAACATTCATTCATGGGGTGGTGGGTGTCATTACAGTGCTTGGACTGTAAATATTAACAGTCATTCATAGGGTTGTTGGTGTGTGAGTGTCATTACAGAGCTTGGACTGTAAATATCAATAGTCATTCATTGGGTGGTGGGTGTGTGGATGTCATTACAGTGCATGGACTGTAAATATTGTCAGTCATTCATGGGGTTGTAGGTGTGTAGGTGTCATTACAGTGCTTGGACTGTAAATATCAACAGTCAGTCATGGGGTTGTGGGTGTGTGGATGTCATTACAGTGTTTGGACTGTAAATATCAACAGTCATTTATGGGGTGGTGGGTGTGTGGCTGTCATTAGAATGCTTGAACTGTAAATATCAACCATAATTCATGGGGTGGTGGGTGTGGGGGTCTCATTACACTGCTTTAACTGTAAATATCAACAGTCATTCATTGGGTGGTGGGTGTTTGGGTGTCTATTCAGTTCTTGGACTGTAAATATAAACAGTCAATCATGAGGTGGTGGGTGTGTTGGTGTCATTACAATGCTTGGATTGTAAATATCAACAGTCATACATGGGGTGGTGGGTGTGTGGGTGTCATTACAGTGTTTTGACGGTAAATATTAACAGTCATTCATAGGGTGGTGGGTGTCATTACAGTTCTTGGACTGTAAATATCAAGTCATTCATGGGTTGGTGGGTGAGTGTGTATAATTAGTGCTCGGACTGTAAATATCAACAGTCATTTAGGGGGTTGTGGGTGGCATTACAGTGCTTGGACTGTAATTATTAACAGTCATTCATAGGGTGGTTGGTGTGTGAGTGTCATTACAGTGCTTGGACTGTAAATATCAACAGTCATTTATGGGGTGGTGGGTGTGTGGCTTTCATTACAGTGTTTGGACTGTAAATATCAACAGTCAGTCATGAGGTTGTGGGTGTGTGGGTGTCATTACATGGCTTGGACTGTAAATATCAAGTCATTTATGGGGTGGTGGGTATGTGTGTGTCATTAGTGCTTGGACTTTAAATATCAACAGTCATTCATTGGATGGTGGGTGGCATTACAGTGCTTGGACTGTAAATATAAACAGTCAGTCATGGGGTGGTGGGTGTGTGGATGTCATTACAGTGATTGGACTGTAAATATCAACAGTCATTAATGGGTGGTGGGTGTGTGGCTGTCATTACAGTGTTTGGACTGTAAATATCAACAGTCAGTCATGGTGTGGTTGGTGTGTGGATGTCATTATAGAGCTTGGACTGTAAATATCAACAGTCATTTATGGGGTGGTGGGTGTGTGGCTGTCATTAGAATGCTTGGACTGTAAATATCAAACATAATTCATAGGGTGGTGGGTGTGGGGGTGTCATTACAGTGCTTTGACTGTAAATATCAACAGTCATTCATGGGGTGATGGGTATGAAGGTGTCATTACAGTGCTTAAACTGTAAATATCAACAGTCATTTATGGGGTGGTAGGTTTCATTATAGTGCTTTGACTGTTAATATCAACAGTCTTTCATGGGGTGGTTGGTGTGTGGGTGTCATTACATAGCTTGGACTGTAAATATCAAGTCATTTATGGGGTGGTGGGTATGTGTGTGTTATTAGTGCTTGGACTGTAAATATCAACAGTCATTCATGGGATGGTGGGTTGCATTACATTGATTGGACTGTAAATATCAACAGTCATTCATAGGGTGATGGGTGTGTGGGTGTCATTACAGTGCTTGGACTGTAAATATCAACAGTCAGTCATGGGGTGGTGGGTTTGTGGGTGTTATTACAGTGCTTGGATTGTAAATATCAACAGTCAATAATTCGGTGGTAGGTGTGTGTGTGTCATTACAGTGCTTGAACTATAAATATTAAGTCAATCATGGGGTGGTGGGTGTGTGTGTCATTAGTGCTTGGACTGTAAATATCAACAGTCATTCATGAGGTGGTGGGTGGCATTACAGTGCTTGGACTGTAAATATCATCCATCATTAATTGGGTGGTGGGTGTGTGGGTGTCATCACAGTGATCAGACTGTAAATATTAAGAGTCATTGACAGTGTGGTGGGTGTGTGGATGTCATTACAGTGCTCAGACTATAAATATTAACAGTCATTCATGGGGTGGTGGGTGTGTGGATGTCATTACAGTGCTTGGACTGAAAATGTCAACAGTCATTCATGGGGTGGTGAGTGTGTGGGTGTCATTACAGTGCTTGGACTATAAATAATAACCGTCATTTATGGGGTGGTGGGTTTGTGGGTGTCATTACAGTGCTTGGACTGTAAATATCAACAGTCATTCATAGGGTGGTGGGTGTGTGAGTGTCATTACAGAACTTGGACTGTAAATATCAACATTCATTTGTGTGTGGGTGTCATTACAATGCTTGGAGAGTAAATATCAAAAGTCATTCTTGTGGTGGTGGGTGTGTGGGTGTAATTACAGTGCTTAAAATGTAAATATCAACAGTCATTTATGGGGTGGTGAGTGTGTGGCTGTCATTACAGTGCTTGGATTGTAAATATCAACAGTCAATTATTGGGTGGTGGGTTTGTGGGTTTTATTACCGTGCTTGGACTGTAAATATCGACGGTCATTTATGGGGTGGTGGGTGTGTGGGTGTCATTACAGTGTTTTGATTGTAAATATCAACAGTCATTCATAAGTTGGTGTGTGTCATTAGAGTGCTTGGACTGTTAATATCAACAGTCATTCATGGGGTGGTTGGAGTGTAGGTGTCATTACAGTTCTTAGACTCTAAATATCAACCATAATTTATTGGGTGGTTGGTGTGTGAGTGTCATTACAGAGCTTGGACTGTAAATATCAACAGTCATTTATGGGGGGGTGGGTGTGTGGGTGTCATTAGCGTGCTTGGACTGTAAATATCAATAGTCATTCATGGGGTGGTTGGTGTCATGACAGTGCTTGGACTGTAAATATCAACATTCATTCATGGGTTGGTGAGTGTGTGGGTTTCATTACAGTTCTTCGACTGTAAATATCTACCATCATTCATTGGGTGGTGGGTGTATGGGTGTCATTACATTGCTTGGAATGAAAATATCAACAGTCAATTATTGGGTGGTGGGTTTGTGGGTGTCATTACAGTGCTTGGACTGTAAATATCAACAGTTATTCATGGGTGGGTGGGTGTGTGGGTGTCGTTACAGTGTTTTAATTGCAAATATCAACAGTCATCCATTGGGTGGTGGAGGTGAGGGTGTCATTACAGTGCTTGGACTGTAAATATCAACATTCATTCATGGGGTGGTTGGTGTGTAGGTGTCATTACAGTTCTTGGACTGTAAATATCAACCATAATTCATTGGGTGGTGGGTGTGGTGGTGTCATTACAGTGTTTTTACTGTAAATATCAACAGTCATTCATGGGGTGGTTGGTGTGTGGATGTCATTATAGTGCTTGAACTGTAATATGACAGTGCTTGGACTATAAATATCAACAGTCATTTATGGGGTGGTGGGTGTGTGGATGTCATTACAGTGCTTGGACTGAAAATATCAACAGTCATTAATGGGCTGGTGGATGTGTGGGTGTCATTACAGTTCTTGGACTGTAAATATTAACAGTCATTCATAGGTTGGTAGGTGTGTGGAAGTCATTACAGTGCTTTGACTGAAAATGTAAACAGTCATTCATGGGGTGGTAGGTGTGTGGGTGTCATTACAGTGCTTGGACTATAAAAATCAAATGTCATTTATGGGGTAGAAGGTGTGTGGATGTCATTACAGTGCTTGGACTGTAAATATCAACAGTCATTCATAGGGTGGTGGGTGTGTGAGTGTCATTACAGAGCTTGGACTGTAAATATCAAGAGTCATTCATGGGGTGGTTGGTGTGTAGGTCTCATTACAATGCTTGGAATGTAAATATCAACAGTCAGTCATGGAGTGGATGATGTGTGAGTGTCATTACATTGCTTAGACTGTAAATATCACCAGTCATTCATGAGGTGGTCAGTGTGTAGGTGTCAATACAGTGCTTGGATTGTAAATATCATCCATCATTAATTGGGTGGTGGGTGTGTGGGTGTCATCACAGTGATCAGACTGTAAATATTAAGAGTCATTGACAGTGTGGTGGGTGTGTGGATGTCATTACAGTGCTCAGACTATAAATATTAACAGTCATTCATGGGGTGGTGGGTGTGTGGATGTCATTACAGTGCTTGGACTGAAAATGTCAACAGTCATTCATGGGGTGGTGAGTGTGTGGGTGTCATTACAGTGCTTGGACTATAAATAATAACCGTCATTTATGGGGTGGTGGGTTTGTGGGTGTCATTACAGTGCTTGGACTGTAAATATCAACAGTCATTCATAGGGTGGTGGGTGTGTGAGTGTCATTACAGAACTTGGACTGTAAATATCAACATTCATTTGTGTGTGGGTGTCATTACAATGCTTGGAGAGTAAATATCAAAAGTCATTCTTGTGGTGGTGGGTGTGTGGGTGTAATTACAGTGCTTAAAATGTAAATATCAACAGTCATTTATGGGGTGGTGAGTGTGTGGCTGTCATTACAGTGCTTGGATTGTAAATATCAACAGTCAATTATTGGGTGGTGGGTTTGTGGGTTTTATTACCGTGCTTGGACTGTAAATATCGACGGTCATTTATGGGGTGGTGGGTGTGTGGGTGTCATTACAGTGTTTTGATTGTAAATATCAACAGTCATTCATAAGTTGGTGTGTGTCATTAGAGTGCTTGGACTGTTAATATCAACAGTCATTCATGGGGTGGTTGGAGTGTAGGTGTCATTACAGTTCTTAGACTCTAAATATCAACCATAATTTATTGGGTGGTTGGTGTGTGAGTGTCATTACAGAGCTTGGACTGTAAATATCAACAGTCATTTATGGGGGGGTGGGTGTGTGGGTGTCATTAGCGTGCTTGGACTGTAAATATCAATAGTCATTCATGGGGTGGTTGGTGTCATGACAGTGCTTGGACTGTAAATATCAACATTCATTCATGGGTTGGTGAGTGTGTGGGTTTCATTACAGTTCTTCGACTGTAAATATCTACCATCATTCATTGGGTGGTGGGTGTATGGGTGTCATTACATTGCTTGGAATGAAAATATCAACAGTCAATTATTGGGTGGTGGGTTTGTGGGTGTCATTACAGTGCTTGGACTGTAAATATCAACAGTTATTCATGGGTGGGTGGGTGTGTGGGTGTCGTTACAGTGTTTTAATTGCAAATATCAACAGTCATCCATTGGGTGGTGGAGGTGAGGGTGTCATTACAGTGCTTGGACTGTAAATATCAACATTCATTCATGGGGTGGTTGGTGTGTAGGTGTCATTACAGTTCTTGGACTGTAAATATCAACCATAATTCATTGGGTGGTGGGTGTGGTGGTGTCATTACAGTGTTTTTACTGTAAATATCAACAGTCATTCATGGGGTGGTTGGTGTGTGGATGTCATTATAGTGCTTGAACTGTAATATGACAGTGCTTGGACTATAAATATCAACAGTCATTTATGGGGTGGTGGGTGTGTGGATGTCATTACAGTGCTTGGACTGAAAATATCAACAGTCATTAATGGGCTGGTGGATGTGTGGGTGTCATTACAGTTCTTGGACTGTAAATATTAACAGTCATTCATAGGTTGGTAGGTGTGTGGAAGTCATTACAGTGCTTTGACTGAAAATGTAAACAGTCATTCATGGGGTGGTAGGTGTGTGGGTGTCATTACAGTGCTTGGACTATAAAAATCAAATGTCATTTATGGGGTAGAAGGTGTGTGGATGTCATTACAGTGCTTGGACTGTAAATATCAACAGTCATTCATAGGGTGGTGGGTGTGTGAGTGTCATTACAGAGCTTGGACTGTAAATATCAAGAGTCATTCATGGGGTGGTTGGTGTGTAGGTCTCATTACAATGCTTGGAATGTAAATATCAACAGTCAGTCATGGAGTGGATGATGTGTGAGTGTCATTACATTGCTTAGACTGTAAATATCACCAGTCATTCATGAGGTGGTCAGTGTGTAGGTGTCAATACAGTGCTTGGATTGTAAATATCAACAGTCATTTATGGGGTGGTGGGTGTGTGGGTTTCATTACAGTTCTAGGACTGTAAATACAAAAGTCATTCCTGGCATGATTGGTGTGTGGGTGTCATTACACTGCTTTAACTGTAAGTATCAACAGTCATTCATGGGAAGGGGAGTGTCATTGCAGTGCTTGGACTGTAAATATCAAGTCATTCATGGGGTGGTGGGTGTTTGGGTGTCATTACAGTGCTTTAACTGTAAATATCAACAGTCATTCATGGGAAGGGGAGTGTCATTGCAGTGCTTGGACTGTAAATATCAAGTCATTCATGGGGTGGTGGGTGTTTGGGTGTCATTACAGTACTTGGACTGTAAATATCAACAGTCATTCATGGGGTGGTGGCTGTGGGGCTGTCATTAGAGTGCTTGGACTGTAAATATCAACCATCTTTCATGGGATAGTGGGTGTTTGGGTATCATTATTGTGCTTAGACTGTAAATATCAACAGCAATTAATGGGATGGTGGGTGTGTGGATGTCATTACAGTGATTGGACTGTAAATATCAACAGACATTCATGAGGTGGTGGGTGTGTGGGTGTCATTACAGTGATTGGTCTGTAAATACCAACAGTCATTCATTTAGTGGTGGGTGTAGGGTGTCATTACAGTGCTTGGACTGTGAATATCAACTGTCATTCATGGGTTGTTGGGTGTGTGGGTGTCATTACAGTGCTTGGAGTGTAAATATCAACAGTCATTTATGGGATGGTGGGTTTGTGTGTCATTATAGTGCTTGGACTTTAAATATCAACAGTCATTCAGGGGTTGGTAGGTGTTATTACAGTGCTTGGACTGTAAATATCAACAGTCATTTAAAGGGTGGTGGGTGTGTGGGTGTCATTACAGTGCTTGGAGTGTAAATATCAACAGTTATTCATGGAATGTTGGGTGTGTCGGTGTCATTACAGTGCTTGGAATGTAAATATCAACAGTCATTCATGGGGTTGTGTTTGTGTGGGCGTCATTTCTTTGCTTGAACTGTGAATATCAACAGTCATTCATGGGGTGGTGGGTGTGTGGGTGTCATTACAGTGCTTGGACTATAAATAACAACCATCATTTATGGGGTGGTGGGTGTGAGGGTGTCATTAGAGTGCTTCGACTGTAAATATCAACAGTCATTCATGAGGGGGATGGTGTGTGAGTGTCATTACTGTGCTTGGACTGTAAATATCAACAGTCATTTATGGGTTGGTATGTGTGTGGGTGTCATTACTGTGCTTAGACTGTAAATATCAACAGTCAATTATGGGAGGGTCAGTGTGTGGGTGTCAATACAGTGATTGGATTGTAAATATCAACAGTCATTCATGGGGTAATAGATTTGTTGGTGTCATTACAGTGCTTGGATTGTAAATATCAACAATCATTCAAGGGGTGGTGGGTTTGTAGGTGTAATTACAGTTCTTGGAGTGTAAATATCAAGTCATTCATGGGGTGGTGGGTGTCATTACAATGTTTGGACTGTAAATATCAACAACCATTTATGGGGTGGTGGGTGTGTGGGTATCATTACAGTGATTGGACTGTAAATATCAACAGACATTTATGGGGTGGTGGGTGTGTGGGTGATATTACAGTGCTTTGACTGTAAATATCAATAGTCATTCATGGGAAGGTGGGTGTGTGGGTGTCATTACAGTGCTTGGACTGTAAATATTAACAGTCTTTTATGGGGTGGTGGGTGTGTGGGTTATATTACAGTGATTGGACTGTAAATACTAACCATCATTCATGGGGTTGTGGTTGTGAGGGTGTCATTACAGTGCTTGGGCTGTAAATATCAACAGTCATTCATGGGTTGGTGGGTGTGTGGTTGTCATTACAATGCTTGGACTGTAAATATCAACAGTCATTCAAGGGGTGGTGGGTTGTTGGTGTCATTACAGTGCTTGGATTGTAAATATCAACAGTCATTCATTGGGTGGTGGGTGTGTGGGTGTCATTACAGTGATTGGACTGTAAATATCAACTTTCATTCATGGGGTGTGTCGGTGACATTACAGTGCTTGGACTGTAAATATCAACTGTCATTCATGGGGTGTGTCGGTGACATTACAGTGCTTGTACTGTAAATATTAACAGTCATTCATGGGTTGGTGTGTGTGTGTCATTACAGTGCTTGGACTGTAAATTTCAACTGTCATTCATGGGGTGTGTTGGTGACATTACAGTGCTTGTACTGTAAATATCAACAGCCATTCATGGGGTGGTGGGTGTGTGGGTGTCATTACAGTAATTTGACTGTAAATATCAAGAGACATTAATGGGGTGGTGGGTGTGTGGGTGTCATTACAGTGCTTAATCTGTAAATATCAACAGTTATTCATTTAGTGGTGGGTGTAGGGGTGTCATTACAGAGCTTGGACTGTGAATATCAACCATCATTCATGGGGTGGTGGGTGTGTGGGTGTCATTACAATGCTTGGACTGTAAATATCAACTGTCATTGATGGGGTTGGGGGTGTGTGGGTGTCATTACAGTGCTTGGACTGTAAATATCAACAGTCATTCATTAAGTGGTGGGTGTGTGGGAGTCATTATAATGCTTGTATTATAAATATCAATAGTCATTAATGGGGTGTTGGGTGTGTGGGTGGCATTATAGTGCTTGGACTGTAAATATTAATAGTCATTCATGGGGTGGATGGTGTGTGAGTGTCATTACAGTGTTAGGATTGTAAATATCAACAGTTATTCATGTTGTTGTCAGTGTGTGGGTGTTAATACAATGTTTGGACTGTAAATATCAACTGTCATTCATGGTGTGTGTTGGTGCTATTACATAGCTTGGACTCTAAATATCAACTGTCATTCTTAGGTTGTTGGGGGAGGGGAGTGTCATTACAGTGCCTGGACTGTAAATATCAACAATCATTCATGGGGTGGTGGGTGTGTAGGTGTAAGTACAGATCTTAGTCCGTAAATATCAAGTCATTCATGGGGTAGTGGATGTATGTGTGTCAGTACTGTGCTTGGACAGTATATATAAACAGTCATTCATAGGGTGATGGGTGAGTTGGTGTCATTACCGGGCTTGGAATGTAAATATCAAAAGTCATTCATGGTGTGGTGGGTGTGTGGGTGTCATGACAGTGCTTGGACTGTAAATATCAACAGTCATTCTTGGGGTGGTGGGTGTGTGGGTTTCATTACACTGCTAGGACTGTAAATATCAAAAGTTATTCATGGCATGATTGGTGTGTGGGTGTCATTACAGCGCTTTAACTGTATGTATCAACAGTCATTTATGTTGTGGTGTGTGTATGGGTGTCATTTCAGTGCTTTGACTGTAATTATCAACAGTCATTTATGGGGAGGGGAGTGTCATTGCAATGCTTGGACTGTAAATATCAAGTCATTCATGGGTGGTGGGTATGTGGATGTCATTACAGTGCTTGGACAGTAAATATCAATAGTCATTCATGGAGTGGTGGGTGTGTGGGTGTCATTACAGTGCTGGGAGAGTAAATATCAACAGTCATTCATTGAGTGTTGGGTGTATAGGTGTCATTACAGTGCTTGGACTTTAAATATCAACAGTAATTTATGGGTTGGTGGGTGTGTGGGTGTCATTACAGTGCTTGGACTGTAAATATCAGCAGTCATTCATATGGCAGGGGTTGTGTGTGTCATTACAGTGTTTGGACTGTAAATATCAAGAGCCATTCATGGGGTGGTGGGTGTTGGGGTGTCATTACAGTGCTTGGTCTGTAAATATCAACTGTCTCTTATGGAGTGGTGGGTGTTTGTGTGTCATTACAGTGGTTGGACTGTAAATATCAACTGTTATTCATGGGGTGGTGGGTGTGTGGGTGTCATTCCTGTGCTTCGACTATGAATATCCCCAGTCATTTATGGGGTAGTGGGTGTATGGGTGTCATTACATTGCTTGGACTGTAAATATCAACAATCATTTATGGGGTGTTTGGTGTGTGGGTGTCATTACAGTGCTTGGACTGTAAATATCAACAGTTAATCATAAGGTAGTGGGTGTGTGGGTCACAGTGGGTGTCATTACAGTGCTTGGACTGTAAATATCAACAGTCATTCATGGGTGGTGGATGTATAGATATCATTTCTGTGCTTGGACTGTAAATATCAACAGTCATTCATAGGGTGGTGGGTTTTTGGGGGACATTACAGTGCTTGGAATGTAAATATCAACAGTCATTCATGGGGTTGTGTTTGTGTGGGTGTCATTTCTTTGCTTGGACTGTGAATATCAACAGTCATTTATGGGGTGGTGGGTGTGTGGGAGTCATTACAGTGCTTGGACTATAAATATCAACCATCATTTATGGGGTGGTGGGTGTGTGGGTGTCATTAGATTGCTTGGACTGTAAATATCAACAGTCATTCATGGGATGTGTGGGTGTGATTACAGTGCTTAAACTAAATATCAACAGTCATTCATGGGGATGGTGGGTGTCATTTCAGTGCTTGGTGTGTAAATATATCAACAGTCATTCATGGGTGGCAGGTGTCATTACATTGCTTGGACTGTAAATATCAACAGTCATTCATGGGGTGGTGGGTGTGTGGGTGTCATTACAGTGCTTGGCCTGTAAATATCAACAGTCATTCATGAGGTGGATGGTGTGTGAGTGTCAATACAGTGATTGGATTGTAAATATCAACAGTTATTCATGGGGTAATAGATGTGTGGGTGTCATTACAGTGCTTGGATTGTAAATATCAACAGTCATTCAAGGGGTGGTGGGTTTGTAGGTGTAATTACAGTTCTTGGAGTGTAAATATCAAGTCATTCATGGGGTGGTGGGTGTCATTACAGTGCTTGGACTGTAAATATCAACAACCATATATGGGGTGTTGGGTGTGTGGGTGTCATTACAGTGATTGGACTATAAATATCAACAGACATTCATGGGGTGGTGGGTGTGTGGGTGTCATTACAGTGCTTTGACTGTAAATATCAATAGTCATTCAAGGGGTGGTGGGTTGTTGGTGTCATTACAGTGCTTGGATTGTAAATATCAACAGTCATTCATTGGGTGGTGGGTGTGTGGGTGTCATTACAGTGATTGGACTGTAAATATCAACTGTCATTCATGGGGTGTGTCGGTGACATTACAGTGCTTGGACTGTAAATATCAACTGTCATTCATGGGGTGTGTCGGTGACATTACAGTGCTTGAACTGTAAATATTAATAGTCATTCATGGGTTGGTGTGTGTTTGTGTCATTACAGTGCTTGGACTGTAAATTTCAACTGTCATTCATGGGGTGTGTTGGTGACATTACATTGCTTGTACTGTAAATATCAACAGCCATTCATGGGGTGGTGGGTGTGTGGGTGTCATTACAGTAATTTGACTGTAAATATCAAGAGACATTAATGGGGTGGTGGGTGTGTTGGTGTCATTACAGTGCTTAATCTGTAAATATCAAAAGTTATTCATTTAGTGGTGGGTGTAGGGGTGTCATTACTGTGCTTGGACTGTGAATATCAACCATCATTCATGGGGTGGTAGGTGTGTGGGTGTTATTACAATGCTTGGACAGTAAATATCAACTGTCATTCATGGGGTTGGGGGTGTGTGGGTGTCATTACAGTGCTTGGACTGTAAATATCAACAGTCATTCATTAAGTGGTGGGTGTGTGGGAGTCATTATAATGCTTGTACTATAAATATCAATAGTCATTAATGGGGTGTTAGGTGTGTGGGTGGCATTACAGTGCTTGGACTGTAAATATTAACAGTCATTCATGGGGTGGATGGTGTGTGAGTGTCATTACAGTGTTGGGATTGTAAATATCAACAGTTATTCATGGGGTTGTCAGTGTGTGGGTGTTAATACAATGTTTGGACTGTAAATATCAACTGTCATTCATGGTGTGTGTTGGTGCTATTACATAGCTTGGACTCTAAATATCAACAGTCATTCTTAGGTTGTTGGGGGAGGGGAGTGTCATTACAGTGCCTGGACTGTAAATATCAACAATCATTCATGGGGTGGTGGGTGTGTAGGTGTAAGTACAGATCTTAGACCGTAAATATCAAGTCATTCATGGGGTAGTGGATGTATGTGTGTCAGTACTGTGCTTGGACAGTATATATAAACAGTCATTCATAGGGTGATGGGTGAGTTGGTGTCATTACAGGGCTTGGAATGTAAATATCAAAAGTCATTCATGGGGTGGTGGGTGTGTGGGTGTCATTACAGTGCTTGGACTGAAAATATCAAAAATCATTCATGGGGTGGTGGGTGTGTGGGTGTCATTACAGTGCTTGGACTATAAATATCAACAGTCATTCATAGGATGGTGGGTGTGTGACTGTCATTACAGTGCTCAGATTGTAAATATTAACAGTCAATTATAGGGTGGTGGGTGTCATTAGAGTACTTGGACTAAAAATATTAACAGTTATTCATAAGGTGGTGGGTGTGTGGATGCCATTACAGTGCTTGGACAAAAAATATTAACAGTCTTTCATGGGGTGGTGGGTGTGTGGGTGTTATTACAGTGCTTGGACTGTAAATATTAAGTCATTTATAGGGTGGTGGGTGTGTGTGTGTCATTAGTGCTTGGACTGTAAATTTCAACAGTCATTTATATGGTTGTGGGTGGCATTACAGTGCTTGGACTGTATATATCAACAGTAAGTCATGGGGAGATGGGTGTGTGGGTGTCATTACAGAGCTTGGACTGTTAATATCAACAGTTATTTATGGGGTGGTTTTTGTTTGGGTGTCATTACATTGCTTGGACATTAAATATCAACAGTCATTCTTGGAGTTGTAGTTGTGTGGGTTTCATTACAGTGCTTAGACGGTAAATATCAACAGTCATTTATGGGGAGGAGGGTGTGAGGGTGTCATTACAGTTCTTGGACTCTAAATATCAACAGTCATTCAGTGGGTGGTGGGTGTGTGGGTTTCATTACTGTTCTTGGACTGTAAATATCAACCATCATTCATTGTGTGGTGGATGTGTGGGTGTCATTACAGTGCTTGGACTGTAAATATCAACAGTCATTCTTAGGGTGGTGGGTGTGTGAGTGTCATTACAGAGCTTGGACTGTAAATATCAACAGTCATTCATAGGGTGGTGGGTGTATGGGTGTCATTACAGTGTTTGGACTGTATATATCAACAGTCATTCATGGGGTGGTGAGTGTGCTAGTGTCATTACACTGTTTGGACTGTGAATATCAACAATCATTCATGGGGTGGTTGGAGTGTGGGTGTTATTACAGTGCTTTGACTGTAAATATCAACAGTCATTCAGAGGGTTGTGGGTGTAATTAGAGTTCTTGGACTGAAAATATTAACAGTCATTCATGGGGTGGTTGGTGTGTGAATGTCATTACAGTGCTTGGACTGAAAATATCAACAGTTATTTATGGGGTGGTGGGTGTGTGGGTGTCATTATAGAGCTTGGACTATAATTATCAACCGTCATTCATGGGGTGGTGGGTGTGTGGATGTTATTACAGTGCTTGGACTGTAAATATCAACAGTCAATCATGGGGTGGTGGGTGTGTGGGTGTCATTACAGTGTTTTGATTGTAAATATCAACAGTCATTTATAGGGTGGTGGATGTCATTACATTGCTTGGACTGTAAATATCAAGAGTCATTTATGGAATGGTGTTTGTGTGGGTGTCATTACAGTGCTTGGACTGTAAATATTAACCATAACTCATGGGGTGGTAGGTGTTGGGGTGTCATTACAGTGCTTTGACTGTAAATATCAACAGTCATTCATGAAATGGTGGGTGTGTGGGTGTCATTATAGTGTTTGGACTGTAAATACCAACAGTCATTCATGGGGTGGTTGGTTTGTGGGTGTCATTACATTGCTTTGACTGTAAATATCAAGAGTCATTCATGGGGTGGTGGGTGTGAGGGTTTCATTACAGTGTTCGGACTGTAAATATCAACAGTCATTTATGGGGTTGTGGGTGTGTGGGTGTCATTACAGTGCTTGGACTGTAAATATCAACCACAACTCATGGGGTGGTGGGTGTGGGGGTGTCATTACAGTGCTTTGACTATAAATATCAACAGTCATTCATAGGGTGGTGGGTGTGAGGGTGTCATTTCAGTGTTTGGACTGTAAATATCAATAGTCATCTATAGAGTGGTGGGTGTTTGGGTGTCATTACATTGCTTGGACTGTAAATATCAACATTCAATCATGAGGTAGTGGGTGTGTGGGTGTCATTAGAGTGCTTAGACTGTAAATATCAACAGTCATTCATAGGATGGTGGGTGTCATTAGAGTGCTTGGACTGTAAATATCAACAGTCATTAATGGGGTGGTGAGTGTATGGGTGTCATTATAGTGCATGGACTGTAAATATCAACAATAATTCATGGAGTGGTCGGTGTGTGGGTGTCATTACAGTGCTTTGATTGCAAGTATCAAGAGTCATTCATGGGGTGGTGGGTGTGAGGGTGTCATTACAGTGTTCGGATTGTAAATATCGACAGTCATTTATGGGGTTGTGAGTTTGTGGGTGTCTTTATAGTGCTTGGACTGTAAATACCAACAGTCATTTATGGGGTGGTTGGTGTATGGGTGTCATTACAGTGCTTGGACTATAAATATCAAGACATTAATGGGGTGGTGGGTGTGTGTGTGTCAGTATTGCTTGGACTGTAAATATCAACAGTCATTTATAGGGTGGGGGTTGTGTTAGTGTCATTACAGTGTTTGGACTGTGAATATCAACAGTCATTCATGGGGTTGTTGGTGTGTGGGTGTTATTACAGTGCTTTGACTGTAAATATCAACAGTCATTGAGAGGGTGGTGGGTGTCATTAGAGTGCTTGGAATGTAAATATTAACAGTCATTCATGGCGTGGTGAGTGTGTGGGTGCCATTACAGTGTTTTGACTGTAAATATCAACAGTCATTCATGGGGTGGTGGGTGTGTGGGTGTCATTATAGTGCTTGGACTGTAAATATCAAGTCATTCATGGGGTGGTGGGTTTGTGGGTGTCATTATTTCTTGGACTGTAAATATCAACAGTCATTCATGGGGTGGTGGGTATGTGGGTGTTATTACAGTGCTTCGACTGTAAATATCAACAGTCATTCAGAGGGTGGTTGGTGTCATTAGAGTGCTTGGACTGTAAATATCAACAGTTATTCATGGAGTGGTGGGTGTGTGGGTGTCATTACAGTGTTTGGACTGTATATATCAACAGTCATTCATGGGGTGGTGAGTATGCTAGTGTCAGTACACTGCTTGGACTGTGAATATCAACAATCATTCATGGGGTGGTTGGAGTGTGGGTGTTATTACAGTGCTTTGACTGTAAATATCAACAGTCATTCAGATGGTTGTGGGTGTAATTAGAGTTCTTGGACTGAAAATATTAACAGTCATTCATGGGGTGGTGGGTGTGTAGATGTTATTACAGTGCTTGGACTGTAAATATCAACAGCCAATCATGGGGTGGTGGGTGTGTGGGTGTCATTACAGTGTTTTGATTGTAAATATCAACAGTCATTTATAGGGTGGTGGATGTCATTGCATTGCTTGGACTGTAAATATCAACAGTCATTTATGGAATGGTGTTTGTGTGGGTGTCATTACAGTGCTTGGACTGTAAATATCAACCATAACTCATGGGGTGGTGGGTGTTGGGGTGTCATTACAATGCTTTGACTAAATATCAACAGTCATTCATGGGGTGGTGAGTGTGTGGGAGTCATTACAATTCTTGGACTGTAAATATTAACAGTCATTTATGCGGTGGTGGATGTGAGGATGTCATTACAGTGCTTGGACTAATAATATCAACTGTCAATCATGGGGTGGTGGGTGTGGGGGTGTCATTACAGTGCTTTGACTATAAATATCAACAGTCATTCATAGGGTGGTGGGTGTGAGGGTGTCATTTCAGTGTTTGGACTGTAAATATTAATAGTCATCTATAGAGTGGTGGGTGTTTGGGTGTCATTACATTGCTTGGACTGTAAATATCAACAGTCAATCATGAGGTACTGGGTGTGTTAGTGTCATTAGAGTGCTTAGACTGTAAATATCAACAGTCATTCATAGGATGGTGGGTCTCATTAGAGTGCTTGGACTGTAAATGTCAGCAGTCAATAATGAGGTGGTGAGTGTATGGGTGTCATTATAGTGCATGGACTTTAAATATCAACAATAATTCATGGAGTGGTCGGTGTGTGGGTGTCATTACAGTGCTTTGACTGTAAGTAACAAGAGTCATTCATGGGGTGGTGGGTGTGAGGGTGTCATTACCTTGTTCGGATTGTAAATATCAACAGTCATTTATGGGGTTGTGGGTGTGTGGGTGTCTTTATAGTGCTTGGACTCTAAATACCAACAGTCATTTATGGGGTGGTTGGTGTGTGGGTGTCATTACAGTGCTTAGACTGTAAATATCAACAGTCATTTATGGAGTGGTGGGTGTGTGGCTGTCATTACAGTGCTTGGACTGTAAATATCAAAAGTCAATCATGGGGTGGGTGGTGTCTGGGTGTCATTACAGTGCTTGAACTGTAAATATCAACAGTCATTCATGGGGTGGTGGGTATGTGGGTGTCATTACAGTGTTTTGATTGTAAATATCAACAGTCATTCATAGAGTGGAGGGTGTCATTATAGTCCTTGGAATGTAAATATCAACAGTCATTCATAGGGTGGTGGGTGTGTGGGTGTCATTACAGTGCTTGTACTGTAAATATCAACCATAATTCATAGGGTAGTGGGTGTGGGGGTGTCATTACAGTGCTTTGAATGTAAATATCAACAGTCATTCATGGGGTGATGGGTGTCTGGTTGTCATTACAGAGCTTGGACTGTAAATATCAACAGTCATTCATGGGGTGGTATGTGTTTGGGTGTCATTACAGTGCTTGGACTATAAATATCAACAGTCAATCAAGGGGTGGTGGGTGTCAAGGTGTCATTACAGTGCATGGACTGTAATTATCAACAGTCATTCATGTGGTGGTGGGTGTGTGGGGGTCATTACAGGGTTTTGACTGTAAATATCAACAGTCATTCATGGGGTGGTGAGTGTGTGGGAGTCATTACAGTTCTTGGACTGAAAAATATTAACAGTCATTTATGGGGTGGTGGTTGTGTGGATGTCATTATAGTGCTTGGACTAATAATATCAACAGTCAATCATAGGGTGGTGGGTGAGTGGGTGTCATTACAGTGTTTTGATTGTAAATATCAACAGTCATTTATAGGGTGGTGGATGTCATTACATTGCTTGGACTGTAAATATCAACAGTCATTTATGGAATGGTGGTTGTGTGGGTGTCATTACAGTGCTTGGACTGTTAATATCAACCATAACTCATGGGGTGGTTGGTGTGGGGGTGTCATTACAGTGCTTTGACTGTAAATATCAACAGTCATTCATGAAATGGTGGGTGTGTGGGTGTCATTATAGTGCTTGGACTGTAAATATCAACAGTCATTTATGGGGTGGTGGGTGTGTGGCTGTCATTAGTGCTTTGAATGTAAATATCAACAGTCATTCATGGGGTGGTGGGTGGCATTACAGTGCTTGGACTGTAAATATCAACAGTCATTCATAGGGTGATGGGTGTGTGGGTGTCATTATAGTGTTTGGACTGTAAATACCAACTGTCATTCATGGGGTGGTTGGTGTGTGGGTGCCATTACAGTGCTTTGACTGTAAATATAAGAGTCATTCATGGGGTGGTGGGTGTGAGGGTGTCATTACAGTGCATGGACTGTAAATATCAACCATAACTCATGGGTTGGTGGGTGTGGGGGTGTCATTACATTGGTGTGACTATAAATATCAACAGTCATTCATAGGGTGGTGGGTGTGAGGGTGTCATGTCCGTGTTTGGACTGTAAATATCAATAGTCATTTATAGAGTGGTGGGTGTTTGGGTGTCATTACATTGCTTGGACTGTAAATATCAACAGTCAATCATGAGGTAGTGGGTGTGTGGGTGTCATTAGAGTGCTTAGACTGTAAATATCAACAGTCATTCATAGGGTGGTGGGTTTCATTAGAGTGCTTGGACTATAAATATCAACAGTCATTAATGGGGTGGTGAGTGTATGGGTGTCATTATAGTGCATGGACTGTAAATATCAACAATAATTCATGGAGTGGTCGGTGTGTTGGTGTCATTACAGAGCTTTAACTGTAAATATCAACAGTCATTCATGAAATGGTGGGTGTGTGGGTGTTATTACAGTGTTCGGATTGTAAATATCAACAGTCATTTATGGGGTTGTGGGTGTGTGGGTGTCATTATAGTGCTTGGACTTTAAATACCAACAGTCATTTATGGGGTGGTTGGTGTGTGGGTGTCATTACAGTGCTTGGACTGTAAATATCAAGTCATTAATTGGGTGGTGGTTGTGTGTGTGTCATTATTGCTTGGACTGTAAATATCAACAGTCATTTATAGCGTGGGGGTTGTGTGGGTGTCATTACAGTGCTTAGACTGTAAATATCAACAGTCATTTAAGGAGTGGTGGGTGTGTGGCTGTCATTACAGTGCTTGGACTGTAAATATGAACAGTCAATCATGTGGTGGTAGGTGTGTGTGTGTCATTACAGTGCTTGAACTGTAAATATCAACATTCATTCATGGGGTGGTAGGTGTGTGGGTGTCATTACAGTCATTCATAGGGTGGAGGGTGTCATTTCAGTCCTTGGACTCTAAATATAAACAGTCATTCATGGGGTGGTGGGTGTGTGGGTGTCATTACAGTGCTTGGACTGTAAATATCAACCATAATTCATAGGGTGGTGGGTGTGGGTGTGTCATTACAGTGCTTTGAATGTAAATATCAACAGTCATTCATGGGGTGATAGGTGTGTGGTTGTCATTACAGAGCTTGGACTGTAAACATCAACAGTCATTCATGGGGTGGTATGTGTTTGGGTGTCATTACAATGCTTGAACTATAAAAATCATCAGTCAATCAAGGGGTGGTGGGTCTTAAGGTGTCATAACAGTGCTTGGACTGTAAATACCAACAGTCATTATTGGGGTGGTGGGTGTCATGAGAGTGCTTAGACTGTAAATATCAACAGTCATTTATGGGGTGGTGGGTGTGTGGCTGTCATTACAGCGCTTGGACTGTAAATATCAACAGTCATTCATGGGGTGGTGGGTGTGGTGGTGTTATTACAGTTCTTTGATTGTAAATATCAACAGTCATTCATGGGGTGGTGGGTGTGTTGGTGTTATTACAGTTCTTTGATTGTAAATATCAACAGTCATTCATAGGGTGGTGGGTGTCATTAAAGTGCTTGGACTGTAAATATCAACAGTCATTAATAGGGTCGTGAGTGTGTGTTTGTGTCATTACAGTGTTTGGACTGTGAATATCAACAGTCATTCATGGGGTGGTTGGTGTGGGGGTGTCATTACAGTGCTGTGACTGTAAATATCAACAGTCATTCATGAAATGGTGGGTGTGTGGGTGTCATTAGAGTCCCTGGACTGTAAATATCAATTATAATTCATGGGTTGGTGGGTGTGTGAGTGTCATTACAGAGCTTGGACTGTAAATATCAACAGTCATTCATGGGGTGGTGGGTGTGTGGGTGTCATTACAGTGCATGGACTTTAAATATCAACAGTCATTATTGGGGTGGTGGTTGTCATGTGAGTGCTTGGACTGTAAATATCAACAGTCATTCATGGGGTGGTGGGTGTGTTGGTGTTATTACAGTTCTTTGATTGTAAATATCATCAGTCATTCATAGGGTGGTAGGTGTCATTAGAGTGCTTGGACTGTAAATATCAAGAGTCATTAATGGGGTCGTGAGTGTGTGTTGGTGTCATTGCAGTGCTTGGACTGTAAATATCAACAGTCGTTCATCGGGTGGTGGGTGTGAGGGTGTCATTACAGTGCATGGACTGTAAATATCAACAGTCATTCATGGGGTGGTGGGTGTGTGGGTGTCATTATAGTGCTTGGACTGTAAATATCAACAGTCATTCATGGTGTGGTGGGTGTGTGGGTGTCATTACAGTGTTTGGACTGTAAATATCAAGTCATTTATAGGGTGGTGAGTGTGTGGGTGACATTATTGCTTGGACTGTAAATATCAACAGTCATTCATGGGTGGTGGGTGTGTGGGTGTTATTATAGTGCTTTTACTGTAAATATCAACAGTTATTCAGAGGGTGGTGGGTGTCATTAGAGTGCTTGGACTGTAAATATCAACAGTTATTCATGGGGTGGTGGGTGTGTGGGTGTCATTACAGTGTTTGGACTGTAAATATCAACAGTCATTCATGGGCTGGTGAGTGTTTGGGTGTCATTACAGTGCTAAGACTGTGAATATCAACAGTCATTCATGGGGTGGTTGGTGTGTGGGTGTTATTACAGTGCTTTGACTGTAAATATCAACAGTCATTCAGAGGGTGGTGGGTGTCATTACAGTGCATGGACTATAAATATTAACAGTCATTTATGGGGTGGTCGGTGTGTGAATGTCATTACAGTGTTTGGACTGTAAATATCAACAGTCATTCATGGGGTGGTGCATGTGTGGGTGTCATTACAGTGCTTGGACTGTGAATATCAACAGTCATTTATGGGGTGGTTGGTGTGTGGGTGTTATTACAGTGTTTTGATTGTAAATATGAACAGTCATTTATATGGTGGTGGATGTCATTACATTGCTTGGACTGTAAATATCAACAGTCATTAATGGGGTGGTAGGTGTTTGGGTGTCAGTACAGTGATTGGACTATAAATATCAACAGTTAATCAAGGGGTGGTGGGTGTCGGGGTGTCATTACAATGCTTGGACTGTAATTATCAATAGTCATTCATTTGGTGGTGGGTGTGTGGGGGTCATTACAGTGTTTCGACTGTAAATATCAACAGTCATTTATGGGGTGGTGAGTGTGAGGGAGTCATTACAGTTCTTGGACTGTAAATATTACCAGTCATTCATGGGGTGGTGGATGTGTGGATGTCATTACAGTGCTTGGACTGTAAATATTAACAGTCATTTATGGGGTGGTGGGTGTGTGGATGTCATTACAGTGCTTGGACTGAAAATATCAACACTCATTAATGGGGTGGTGGGTTTGTGGGTGTCATTACAGTTCTTGGTCTGTAAATTTCAACCATCATTCATTGGGTGGTGGGTGTGTGGGTGTCATTACAGTGTTTGGACTGCAAATATTAACAGTCATCCATGGTGTGGTGGGTGTCATTAGAGTGCTTGGACTGTAAATATTAATAGTCATTCATAGGGTGGTGGGTGTGTGGGTGTCATTAAAGAGCTTGGACTGTAAATATCAACAGTCATTCATGGGGTGGTGGGTGTGTGGTTGTCATTACAGTGCTTGGACTGTAAATATCAACAGTCATTATTGGGGTGGTGGGTGTCATGAGAGTGCTTAGACTGTAAATATCAACACTCATTTATGGGGTGGTGGGTGTGTGGCTGTCATTACAGCGCTTGGACTGTAAATATCAACAGTCATTAATGGGGTGGTAGGTGTTTGGGTGTCAGTACAGTGATTGGACTATAAATATCAACAGTTAATCAAGGGGTGGTGGGTGTCGGGGTGTCATTACAATGCTTGGACTGTAATTATCAATAGTCATTCATTTGGTGGTGGGTGTGTGGGGGTCATTACAGTGTTTCGACTGTAAATATCAACAGTCATTTATGGGGTGGTGAGTGTGAGGAAGTCATTACAGTTCTTGGACTGTAAATATTACCAGTCATTCATGGGGTGGTGGATGTGTGGATGTCATTACAGTGCTTGGACTGTAAATATTAACAGTCATTTATGGGGTGGTGGGTGTGTGGATGTCATTACAGTGCTTGGACTGAAAATATCAACACTCATTAATGGGGTGGTGGGTTTGTGGGTGTCATTACAGTTCTTGGTCTGTAAATTTCAACCATCATTTATTGGGTGGTGGGTGTGTGGGTGTCATTACAGTGTTTGGACTGCAAATATTAACAGTCATCCATGGTGTGGTGGGTGTCATTAGAGTGCTTGGACTGTAAATATTAATAGTCATTCATAGGGTGGTGGGTGTGTGGGTGTCATTAAAGAGCTTGGACTGTAAATATCAACAGTCATTCATGGGGTGGTGGGTGTGTGGTTGTCATTACAGTGCTTGGACTGTAAATATCAACAGTCATTATTGGGGTGGTGGGTGTCATGAGAGTGCTTAGACTGTAAATATCAACACTCATTTATGGGGTGGTGGGTGTGTGGCTGTCATTACAGCGCTTGGACTGTAAATATCAACAGTCATTAAAGGGGTGGTAGGTGTTTGGGTGTCAGTACAGTGATTGGACTATAAATATCAACAGTTAATCAAGGGGTGGTGGGTGTCGGGGTGTCATTACAATGCTTGGACTGTAATTATCAACAGTCATTCATTTGGTCGTGGGTGTGTGGCTGTCATTACAGCGCTTGGACTGTAAATATCAACAGTCATTCATGGGGTGGTGGTTGTGTTGGTGTTATTACAGTTCTTTGATTGTAAATATCAAGAGTCATTCATGGGGTGGTGGGTGTGTTGGTGTTATTACAGTTCTTTGATTGTAAATATCAACAGTCATTCATAGGGTGGTGGGTGTCATTAGAGTGCTTGGACTGTAAATATCAACAGTCATTAATAGGGTCGTGAGTTTGTGTTTGTGTCATTACAGTACTTGGACTGTTTATATCAACAGTCATTTATGGGGTGGTGGGTGTGTGGGTGTCATTACAGTGCTTGGACAGTAAATATCAAGTCATTCATGTGGTGGTGGATGTGTGGGTGTCATTATTGCTTGGACTGTAAATATCAACAGTCATTCATGGGGTGGTGGGTGTGAGGGTGTTATTACAGTGCTTCGACTGTAAATATCAGCAGTCATTCAGAGGGTGGTGGGTGTCATTATAGTGCTTGGACTGTAAATATCAACAGTTATTCATGGGGTGGTGGGTGTGTGGGTGTCATTACAGTGTTTCGACTGTAAATATCAAGTCATTTATGGAGTGGTGAGTGTGTGGGTGTTATTACAGTGCTTGGACTGTGAATATCAACAGTCATTCATGGGGTGGTTGGTGTGTGGGTGTTATTACAGTGCTTTGACTGTAAATATCAACAGTCATTCAGAGGGTGGTGGGTGTCATTAGAGTGCATGGACTGTAAATATTAACAGTTATTCATGGGGTTGTGGGTGTGTGAATGTCATTATAGTGCTTGGACTGTAAATATCAAGTCATTCATGGGGTGGTGGGTATGTGGGTGTCATTATTGCTTGGACTGTATATATCAACAGTCATTCATTGGGTGGTGGGTGTGTGGGTGTAATTACCGTGCTTGGACTATAAATATCAAGTCATTCATGGGGTGGTGGGTGTGTGGGTGTCATTATTGCTTGGACTGTAAATATCAACAGTCATTCATGGGGTGGTGTGAGTGTGGGTGTTATTACAGTGCTTTGACTGTAAATATCAACAGTTATTCAGAGGGTGGTGGGTGTCATTAGAGTGCTTGGACTGTAAATATCAACAGTTATTCATGGGGTGGTGGGTGTGTGGGTGTCATTACAGTTTTTCGACTGTAAATATCAACAGTCATTCATGGGGTGGTGAGAGTGTCGGTGTCATTACAGTGCTTGGACTGTAAATATCAACAGTCATTCAGAGGGTGGTGGGTGTCATTAGAGTGCATGGACTGTAAATATTAACAGTCATTTATGGGGTGGTGGGTGTGTGAATGTCATTACAGTGCTTGGAGTGAAAATATCAACAGTCATTTCTAGGGTGGTGGGTGTGTGGGTGTCATTACAGTGCTTGGCTTGTAAATATCAACAGTCATTCATAGGGTGGTGGGTGTGTGAGTGTCATTACAGAGCTTGGACTGTAAATATCAACAGTCATTTAATGGGTGGTGGGTGTGTTGATGTCATTACAGTGCTTGGACTGTAAATATCAACAGTCAATCATGGGGTGGTGGGTGTGTGGGTGTCATTAAAGTGCTTGGACTGTAAATATCAACAGTCATTCATGGGGTGGTGGGTGTTTGGGTGTCATTACAGTGTTTTGATTGTAAATATCAACAGTCATTTATAAGGTGGTGGATGTCATTACATTGCTTGGACTGTAAATATCAACAGTCATTTATGGAATGGTGGTTGTGTGGGTGTCATTACAGTGCTTGTACTGTAAATATTAACCATCACTCATGGGGTGGTGGGTGTGGGGGTGTTATTACAGTGCTTTGACTGTAAATATCAACAGTCATTCATAGGGTGGTGGGTGTGAGGGTGTCATTACATTGCTTGGACTGTAAAAAACAACAGTCATTCATAAAATGGTGTGTGTGTGGGTGTCATTATAGTGCTAGGACTGTAAATATCAACAGTCATTTATGGGGTGGTGGGTGTGTAGCTGTCATTAGTGCTTTGACTGTAAATATCAACAGCCATTTATAGAGTGGTGGGTGTTTGGGTGTCATTACATTGCTTGGACTTAAATATCAACAGTCAATCATGAGGTAGTGGGTGTGTGGGTGTCATTAGAGTGCTTAGACAGTAAATATCAACAGTCATTCATAGGGTGGTTGGTGTCATTAGAGTGCTTGGACTGTAAATATCAACCATAATTCATGGGGTGGTCAGTGTGTGGGCGTCATTACAGTGCTTTGACTGTAAATATCAAGAGTCTTTCATGGCGTGGTGGGTGTGAGGGTGTCATTACAGTGTTCGGACTGTAAATATCAACAGTCATTCATGGGGTTGTGGTTGTGTGGGAGTCATTATAGTGATTGGACTGTAAATATCAACAGTCATTCTTGGGGTGGTTGGTGTGTGGGTGTCATTATAGTGATTGGACTGTAAATACCAACTGTCATTCTTGGGGTGGTTGGTGTGTGGGTATCATTACAGTGCTTGAACTGTAAATATCAAGTCATTAATGGGGTGGTGTGTGTGTGTGTCATTATTGCTTGGACTGTAAATATTAACAGTCATTCATGAGGTGGTTGGTGTGTGGGTGTCATTACAGTGCTTAGACTGTAAATATCAACAGTCATTTATTAAGTGGATGGTGTGTGGCTATCATTTCAGTGCTTGGACTGTAAATATCAACAGTCAATCATGGGGTGGTGGGTGTGTGGGTTTCATTACAGTGTTTGGACTGTAAATATCAACAGTCATTCATGGGGTGGTGGGTGTGTGGTTGTCATTACAGTGTTTTGATTGTAAATATCAACAGTCAATCATAGGGTGGAGGGTATCATTAGAGTGCTTGGACTGTAAATATTAACAGTCATTCATGAGGTGGTGGTTGTGTGGGTGTCATTACAGTGCTTAGACTGTAAATATCAACAGTCATTTAATAAGTGGATGGTGTGTGGCTATCATTTCAGTGCTTGGACTGTAAATATCAACAGTCATTCATGGGGTGGTGGGTGTGTGGTTGTCATTACAGTGTTTTGATTGTAAATATCAACAGTCAATCATAGGGTGGAGGGTATCATTAGAGTGCTTGGACTGTAAATATTAACAGTCATTCATGAGGTGGTGGTTGTGTGGGTGTCATTACAGTGCTTAGACTGTAAATATCAACAGTCATTTAATAAGTGGATGGTGTGTGGCTATCATTTCAGTGCTTGGACTGTAAATATCAACAGTCATTCATGGGGTGGTGGGTGTGTGGGTGTCATTACAGTGCTTGAAATGTATATATCAACCATAATTCATGGGGTGGTGGGTGTGGGGGTGTCATTACAGTGCTTTGAATATAAATATCAACAGTCATTCATGGGGTGATGGGTGTGTGGTAGTCATTACAGAGCATGGACTGTAAATATCAACAGTTATTCATGGGGTGGTAGGTGTTTGGGTGTCATTACACTGCTTGGACTATAAATATCAACAGTCAATCAAGGGGTGGTGGGTGTCGGGGTGTCAATACAGTGCTTGGACTGTAATTATCAAAAGTCATTCATGGGGTGGTGGGTGTGTGGTGGTCATTACAGTGTTTTAACTGTAAATATCAACAGTCATTCATGGGGTGGTGAGTGTGTGGGAGTCATTACAGTTCTTGGACTGTAAATATTAACAGTCATATATGGGGTGGTGGATGTGTGGATGTCATTACATGACTTGAACTAATAATATCAACAGTCATTCATCGGGTGGTGGGTTTATAGTTGTCATTACAGTGCTTGGACTGAAAATATCAACAGTCATTCATGGGGTGGTTGGTGTGTGGGTGTCATTACAGTGCTTGGACTAGGAATATCAACATTCATTCATGGGGTGGTGAGTGTGTCTGTGTCATTACAGTTCTTGGTCTGTAAATTTCAACCATCATTCATTGGGTTGTGGGTGTGTGGGTGTCATTACAGTGTTTGGAATGCAAATATTTACAGTCATCCATGGGGTGGTGGGTGTCATTAGAGTGCTTGGACAGTAAATATTAACAGTCATTCATGGGGTGGTTGGTGTGTGGGTGTCATTACAGAGCTTGGAATATAAATATCAACAGTCATTCATGGGGTGGTGGGTGTGTGGGTGTCATTACAGTTCTTTGACTGTAAATATCAACAGTCATTTATGGTGTGGTGGGTGTGTGGCTGTCATTACAGCACTTGGACTGTAAATATCAACAGTCATTCATGGAGTGGTGGGTGTGTTTGTGTAAATACAGTTCTTTGATTGTAAATATCAACAGTCATTTATAGGGTGGTGGGTGTCATTAGAGTGCTTGGACTGTAAATATCAACAGTCATTAATGGGTTCGTGAGTGTGTGGGTGTCATTATAGTCCTTGGACTGTAAATATCAACAGTTATTTATTGGGTGGTGGGTGTGTGGGTGTCATTATAGTGCTTGGACTGTAAATATCAAGTCATTCATAGGGTTGTGGGTGTGTGGGTGACATTAGAGTGCTTGGACTGTAAATATAAACAGTCATTAACTGGGTCGTGAGTGTGTGGGTGTCATTACAATGCTTGGACTGTAAATATCAACAGTCATTTATAGGGTGATGAGTTTGTGGGTGTCATTACAGTGCTTGGACTGTAAATAACAACAGTCATTTATAGGGTGGTGGGTGTTTGGTGTCATTACATTGCTGGGACTGTAAATATCAACAGTCAATCATGGGGTGGTGGGTGTGTGGGTATCATTACAGTGCTTAGACTGTAAATATCAACAGTCATTCATAGGGTGGTAGGTGTGTGAGTGTTATTACAGAGCTTGGACTGTAAATATCAACAGTCATTCATGGAGTGGTGGGTGTGTGGGTGTCATTACAGTGCTTGGACTGCAAATATCAACAGTCATTCTTTGGGTGATGGTTGTGTGGGTGTTATTACAGTGCTTTGACTGTAAATATCAACAGATATTCAGAGGGTTTGTGGGTGTCATTAGAGTGCTTGGACTGTAAATATTAACAGTCATTTAAGGGGTGGTGGGTGTGTGGGTGTAATTACAGAGCTTGGACTTTAAATATCAACCATAATTTATGGGGTTGTTGGTGTGTGGGTGTCATGACAGTCCTTGGACTGTAAATATCAACAGTAATTCATATGGTGGCGGGTGTGTGAGTGTCATTACAGAGTTTGTACTTTAAATATCAACAGTCATTCATAGGGTGGTGGGTGTGTGGATGTCATTATAATGCTTGGACTGTAAATATCAACATTCAATTATAGGGTGGTGGGTGTGTGGGTGTCATTACAGTGCTTGGACTGTAAATATCAAGGGTCTTTCATAGGGTGGTGGGTGTGTGGGAGTCATTACAGTGTTTTGATTGATATTATCAACAGTCAATCATAGGGTGGTGGGTGTCATTACAGTGCTTGGACTATAAATATCAACAGTCATTTATGGGGTGGTGGTTGTGTGGGTGTCTTTACAGTGCTTGGACTGTAAATATCAACAGTCATTCATGGGATCGTGGGTGTATGGGTGTCATTTCAGTGTTTTGATTGTAAATATCAACAGTCATTCATAGGGTGGTGGGTATCATTAGAGTGCTTGAACTGTAAATATCAACAGTCATTCATTGGGTTGTAGGTGTGTGGGTGTCATTACAGTGCTTGGACTGTAAATATCAACAGTCAATCATGAGGTAGTGGGTGTGTGGGTGTCAATATAGTGCTTAGACTGTAAATATCAACAGTCAATCATAAGGTGGTGGGTGGCATTACAGTGATTGGACTGTAAATATCAACAGTCATTCATAGGGTGATGGGTGTGTGTGTGTCATTACTGTGTTTGGACTGTAAATATCAACAGTCATTTATAGTGTGGTGGGTGTTTGAGTGTCATTACATTGCTTGGACTGAAAACATTAACAGTCAATCATGGGGTGGTGGGTGTCGTAACAGTGCTTGGACTGTAAATATCAACTATAATTCATTGGGTGGTGTGTGTGTGGGTGTCATTACAGTGCTTAAACTGTGAATATCAACAGTCATTCATGGGTTGGTGAGTGTGTGGGTATTATTACAGTGCTTTGACTGTAAATATCAACAGTCATTCAGAGGGTGGTGGGTGTTATTAGAGTACTTGGACTGTAAATATCAACAGTTATTTTTGGGGTGGTGGGTGTGTGGGTGTTATTTTAGTGCATGGACTGTAAATATCAACAAGAGTTATTCATGGGGTGGTGGGTGGCATTACAGTGCTTGTACTGTAAATATCATCAGTCATTCATGAGGTGATGGGTGTGTGGGTGTCATTACAGTGCTTGGACTGTAAATATCAACAGTCATTTATGGGATGGTGGGTGTTTGGGTGTCATTACATTGCTTGGACTGTAAATATCAATTGTCAATCATGGGGTGGTGGGTGTCATTAGAGTGCTTGGACTGTAAATATCAACAGTTATTCATGGGGTGGTGGGTGTGTGGGTATCATTAAAGTGCTTGGACTGTAAATTTCAACAGTCATTCATGGGGTGGTGAGTGTGTGGGTGTCATTACAGTGCTTGGACTGTAAATATCAACCATAATTCATGAGTTGATGGGTGTGTGGGTGTCATTACAGTGCTTGGACTGTAAATATCAACAGTCATTTATGGGATGGTGGGTGTTTGGTTGTCATTACATTGCTTGGACTGTAAATATCAACAGTCAATCATGGGGTGGTGGGTGTCGTAACAGTGCTTGGACTGTAAATATCAACTATCATTCATTGGGTGGTGTGTGTGTGGGTGTCATTACAGTGCTTAAACTGTGAATATCAACAGTCATTCATGGGTTGGTGAGTGTGTGGGTATTATTACAGTGCTTTGACTGTAAATATCAACAGTCATTCAGAGGGTGGTGGGTGTTATTAGAGTACTTGGACTGTAAATATCAACAGTTATTTATGGGGTGGTGGGTGTGTGGGTATCATGAAATTGCTTGGACTGTAAATATTAAAAGACAATCATGGGGTGGTGAGTGTGTGGGTGTCATTGCAGTTCTTGGACTGTAAATATCAACCACCATTCATTGGGTGGTGTTTGTCTGGGTTTCATTACAGTGCTTGGACTCTGAATATCAACAATCATTCATAGGGTGGTGAGTGTGTGGGTATTATTACAGTGCTTTGACTGTAAATAATAACAGTCATTTAGAGGGTGGTGGGTGTCATTAGAGTGCTTGGCCTGTAAATATCAACAGTCATTCATGGGGTGGTGGGTGTGTGGATGTCATTACAGTGCTTGGACTGAAAACATTAACAGTCATTTTTGGGGTGGTTTGTGTTTGGGTGTCATTACAGTGCTTGGACTTAAAATATAAACCATAATTTAAGGGGTGGTGGATGAGTAGGTGTCATTACAGTGCTTGGACTGTAAATATCAACAGTCATTCATAGGGTGGTCAGTGTGTGGATGTCATTATAGTGCTTGGACTGTAAATATCAACAGGCAATCATAGGGTGGTGGGTGTATGGGTGTCATTACAGTGGTTTGATTGTAATTATCAACAGTCATTCATAGGGTGGTGGGTGTCATTACAGTGCTTGGACTGTAAATATCAACAGTCATTAATGGGGTGGTGGGTGTGTGGATGTCATTACAGTGCTTGGACTGAAAACATCAACAGTCATTTATGGGGTGGTGGGTGTGTGGGTGTCATTACAGTGCTTGGACTATAAATATCAACCATCTTTTATGGGGTGGTGGGTGTGTGGGTGTCATTACAGTGCTTGGACTGTAAATATTAACAGTCATTCATTAGGTGGTGGTTGTGTGGGTGTCATTACAGTGCTTGGACTGTAAATATCAACTATAATTCATGGGGTGGTGGGTGTGGGGGTGTCATTACAGTGTTAGGACTGTAAATATCAACAGTCAATCATGGGGTTGTGGGTGTGTTGGTGTCATTACAGTGCTTGGACTGTATATATCAACAGTCATTCATAGGGTGGTGGGTATCATTAGAGTGCTTGGACTGTAAATATCAACAGTCATTCATGGGTTTGTGGGTGTGTGGGTGTCATTACAGTGTTTGGACTGTAAATATCAACTATAATTTATGGGGTCGTGGGTGTTGGGGTGTCATTACAGTGCTTTGACTGTAAATTTTAACAGTTATTTATTTGGTGGTGGGTGGCATTACAGTGCTTGGACTGTAAATATTAACAGTCATTCATAGGGTGATGAGTGTGTGGGTGTCATTACAGTGCTTGGACTGTAAATATCAACAGTCATTTATAGGGTTGTGGGTGTTTGGTGTCATTACATTGCTTGGACTGTAAATATCAACAGTCAATCATGGAGTTGTGGGTGTGTAGGTGTCATTACAGTGCTTGGACTGTAAATATCAACAGTCATTCATAGGTTGGTATGTGTGTGAGTGTTATTAGAGAGCTTGGACTTAAAATATCAACAGTCATTCATGGGGTGGTGGGTGTGTGGGTGTCATTAGAGTGCTTGGACTGTAAATATCAACAGTCATTAATGGGGTCGTGAGTGTGTGGGTGTCATTACAGTGCTTGGACTGTAAATATCAACAGTCATTTATAGGGTGATGAGTGTGTGGGTGTCATTACAGTGCTTGGACTGTAAATAACAACAGTCATTTATAGGGTGGTGGGTGTTTGGTGTCATTACATTGCTTGGACTGTAAATATCAACAGTCAGTCATGGGGTGGTGGTTGTGTGGGTATCATTACAGTGCTTAGACTGTAAATATCAACAGTCATTCATAGGGTGGTAGGTGTGTGAGTGTTATTACAGAGCTTGGACTGTAAATATCAAAAGTCATTCATGGAGTGGTGGGTGTGTGGGTGTCATTACAGTGCTTGGACTGTAAATATCAACAGTCATTCTTGGGGTGATGGTTGTGTGGGTGTTATTACAGTTCTTTGACTGTAAATATCAACAGTCATTCAGAGGGTGGTGGGTGTCATTAGAGTGCTTGGACTGTAAATATTAACAGTCATTCATGGGGTGGTGGGTGTTTGGATGTCATTGCAGTGCTTGGACTGAAAATATCTACAGTCATTTATGGGGTGGTGGGTGTGTGGGTGTCATTACAGTGCTTTGACTGTAAATTTTAACAGTCATTCATGGGGTGGTGGGTGGTATTACAGTGCTTGGACAGTAAATATCAACAGTCATTCATAGGGTGATGAGTGTGTGGGTGTCATTACAGTGCTTGGACTGTAAATATCAACAGTCATTCATGGGTTGGTAGGTGTGTGAGTGTTATTACAGAGCTTGGACTGTAAATATCAATAGGCATTTATGGAGTGGTGGGTGTGTGGGTGTCATTACAGTGCTTGGATTGTAAATATCAACAGTCATTCTTGGGGTGATGGTTGTGTGGGTGTTATTACAGTGCTTTGACTGTAAATATCAACAGTCATTCAGAGGGTGGTGGGTGTCATTAGAGTGCTTGGACTGTAAATATCAACAGTCATTCATGGGGTGGTGGGTGTGTGGATGTCATTACAGTGCTTGGACTGAAAACATCAACAGTCATTTATGGGATTGTGGGTGTGTGGGTGTTATAACAGTGCTTGGACTATAAATATCAACCATCATTTAAGGGGTGGTGGGTGAGTGGGTGTCATTACAGTGTTTGGACTGTAAATATCAACAGTCATTCATAGGGTGGTCGGTGTGTGGATGTCATTACAGTGCTTGGACTGTAAATATCAACAGTCAATCATGGGGTTGTGGGTGTGTTGGTGTCATTACAGTGCTTGGACTGTATATATCAACAGTCATTCATAGGGTGGTGGGTATCATTAGAGTGCTTGGACTGTAATTATCAACAGTCATTCATGGGTTTGTGGGTGTGTGGGTGTCATTACAGTGTTTGGACTGTAAATATCAACTATAATTCATGGGGTCGTGGGTGTTGGGGTGTCATTACAGTGCTTTGACTGTAAATTTTAACAGTTATTTATTGGGTGGTGGGTGGCATTACAGTGCTTGGACTGTAAATATCAACAGTCATTCATAGGGTGATGAGTGTGTGGGTGTCATTACAGTGCTTGGACTGTAAATATCAACAGTCATTTATAGGGTGGTAGGTGTTTGGTGTCATTACATTGCTTGGACTGTAAATATCAACAGTCAATCATGGAGTTGTGGGTGTGTAGGTGTCATTACAGTGCTTGGACTGTAAATATCAACAGTCATTCATAGGTTGGTAGGTGTGTGAGAGTTATTACAGAGCTTGGACTTAAAATATCAACAGTCATTCATGGGGTGGTGGGTGTGTGGGTGTCATTAGAGTGCTTGGACTGTAAATATCAACAGTCATTAATGGGGTCGTGAGTGTGTGGGTGTCATTACAGTGCTTGGACTGTAAATATCAACAGTCATTTATAGGGTGATGAGTGTGTGGGTGTCATTACAGTGCTTGGACTGTAAATAACAACAGTCATTTATAGTGTGGTGGGTGTTTGGTGTCATTACATTGCTTGGACTGTAAATATCAACAGTCAGTCATGGGGTGGTGGGTGTGTGGGTATCATTACAGTGCTTAGACTGTAAATATCAACAGTCATTCATAGGGTGGTAGGTGTGTGAGTGTTATTACAGAGCTTGGACTGTAAATATCAAAAGTCATTCATGGAGTGGTGGGTGTGTGGGTGTCATTACAGTGCTTGGACTGTAAATATCAACAGTCATTCTTGGGGTGATGGTTGTGTGGGTGTTATTACAGTTCTTTGACTGTAAATATCAACAGTCATTCATAGGGTGGTGTGTGTCATTAGAGTGCTTGGACTGTAAATATTAACAGTCATTCATGGGGTGGTGGGTGTTTGGATGTCATTGCAGTGCTTGGACTGAAAATATCAACAGTCATTTATGGGGTGGTGGGTGTGTGGGTGTCATTACAGTGCTTTGACTGTAAATTTTAACAGTCATTTATTGGGTGGTGGGTGGTATTACAGTGCTTGGACAGTAAATATCAACAGTCATTCATAGGGTGATGAGTGTGTGGGTGTCATTACAGTGCTTGGACTGTAAATATCAACAGTCATTTATAGGGTGGTGGGTGTTTGGTGTCATTACATTGCTTGGACTGTAAATATCAACAGTCAATCATGGAGTTGTGGGTGTGTGGGTGTCATTACAGTGCTTGGACTGTAAATATCAACAGTCATTCATAGGTTGGTAGGTGTGTGAGTGTTATTACAGAGCTTGGACTGTAAATATCAATAGGCATTTATGGAGTGGTGGGTGTGTGGGTGTCATTACAGTGCTTGGATTGTAAATATCAACAGTCATTCTTGGGGTGATGGTTGTGTGGGTGTTATTACAGTGCTTGGACTGTAAATATCAACAGTCATTTAGAGGGTGGTGGGTGTCATTAGAGTGCTTGAACTGTAAATATCAACAGTCATTCATGGGGTGGTGGGTGTGTGGATGTCATTACAGTGCTTGGATTTAAAGCATCAACAGTCATTTATGGGATTGTGGGTGTGTGGGTGTCATAACAGTGCTTGGACTATAAATATCAACCATCATTTAAGGGGTGGTGGGTGAGTGGGTGTCATTACAGTGTTTGGACTGTAAATATCAACAGTCATTCATAGGGTGGTCGGTGTGTGTATGTCATTACAGTGCTTGGACTGTAAATATCAACAGTCAATCATAGGGTGGTGGGTGTGTGGGTGTTATTACAGTGGTTTGATTGTAATTATCAACAGTCATTCATAATGTGATAGGGGTCCTTACAGTGCTTGGACTGTAAATATCAACAGTCATTCATTGGGTGGGGGTTGTGTGGGTGTCATTAGAGTGCTTGGACTGTAAATATCAACCATAAATCATGGGGTGGTGGGTGTGGGGGTGTCATTACAGTGCGTGGACTGTAAATATCAACAGTCAATCATGGGGTGGTGGGTGTGTTGGTGTCATTACAGTGCTTGGACTGTAAATATCAACAGTCATTCATGGGGTGGTGGGTGTATGGGTGTCATTACAGTGATTTGATTGTAAATATCAACAGTCATTCATAGGGTGGTGGGTATCATTAGAGTGCTTGGACTGTAAATATCAACCGTCATTCATGGGTTTGTGGGTGTGTGGGTGTCATTACAGTGCTTGGACTGTAAATATCAACTATAATTCATGGGGTCGTGGGTGTTGGGGTGTCATTACAGTGCTTTGACTGTAAATATCAACAGTCTTTAATGGAGTGGTGGGTGGCATTACAGTGCTTGGAATGTAAATATCAACAGTCATTCATAGGGTGATGAGTGTGTGGGTGTCATTACCGTGCCTGGACTGTGAATATCAACAGTCATTTATAGGGTGGTGGGTGTTTGGTGTCATTACATTGCTTGGACAGTAAATATCAACAGTCAATCATGGGGTGGTGGGTGTGTGGGTATCATTACAGTGCTTGGACTGTAAATATCAACAGTCATTCATAGGGTGGTAGGTGTTTGAGTGTTATTACAGAGCTTGGACTGTAAATATCAACAGTCATTCATGGAGTGGTGGGTGTGTGGGTGTCATTAAAGTGCTTGGACTGTAAATATCAACAGTTATTCTTGGGGTGATGGTTGTGTGGGTGTTATTACAGTGCTTTGACTGTAAATATCAACAGTTATTCAGAGGGTGGTGGGTGTCATTAGAGTGCTTGGACTGTAAATATTAACAGTCATTCATGGGGTGGTGGGTGTTTGGATGTCATTACAGTGCTTGGACTGAAAATATCAACAGTCATTTATGGGGTGGTGGGTGTGTGGGTGTCATTACAGTTCTTGGACTTTAATTATCAACCATCATTATGGGGTTGTGGGTGTGTGGGTGTCATGACAGTGCTTGGACTGTAAATATCAACAGTCATTATAGGGTGGTGGGTGTGTGAGTGTCATTACAGAGTTTGGACTGTAAATATCAACAGTCATTCATCGGGTAGTGGGTGTTTGGATGTCATTATAATGCTTGGACTGTAAATATCAACAGTTAATCATGGGTAGGTGTGTGTGTGGGTGTCATTACATTGCTTGGACTGTAAATATCAACAGTCATTCATAGGGTGATGGGTGTGTGGGTGTCATTACTGTGTTTGGACTGTAAATCTCAACAGTCATTTATAGAGTGGTGGGTGTTTGAGTGTCATTACATTGCTTAGACTGTAAATATCAACAGTCATTTATGGGGTGGTGGGTGTGTGGGTGTCATTATTGTGCTTAGACTGTAAATACCAACAGTCATTAATAGGGTGGTTGGTGTGTGGGTGTCATTACAGTGCTTGGACTGTAAATATCAAGTCATTAATGGGGTGGTGGGTGTGTGTGTTTTATTATTGCTTGAACTGTAAATATCAACTGTCATTCATGGAGTGGTGGGTGGCATTACAGTGCTTGGACTGTAAATATCAACAGTCATTCATGAGGTGATGGGTGTGAGGGTGTCATTACAGTGCTTGGACTGTAAATATCAACAGTCATTTATGGGATGGTGTGTGTTTGGGTGTCATTACATTGCTTGGACTGTAAATATCAACAGTCATTCAGAGGGTGGTGGGTGTCATTAGAGTGCTTGGACTGTAAATATCAACAGTCATTCATGGGGTGGTGTTTGTGTGGATGTCATTACAGTGCTTGGACTGAAAACATCAACAGTCATTTATGGGATTGTGGGTGTGTGGGTGTCATAGCAGTGCTTGGACTATAAATATCAACCATCATTTAAGTGGTGGTGGGTGAGTGGGTGTCATTTCAGTGTTTGTACTGTAAATATCAACAGTCATTCATAGGGTGTTCGGTGTGTGGATGTCATTACAGTGCTTGGACTGTAAATATCAACAGTCAATCATGGGGTTGTGGGTGTGTTGGTGTCATTACAGTGCTTGGACTGTATATATCAACAGTCATTCATAGGGTGGTGGGTATCATTAGAGTGCTTGGACTGTAAATATCAACAGTCATTCTTAGGGTTGTGGTTGTGTGAGTGTCATTACATTGCTTGGACTGTAAATATCAATAGTCAATCATGGAGTGGTGGGTTTCGTAACAGTGCTTGGACTGTAAATATTAACAGTCATTCATAGGGTGGTGGGTGTGTGGGTGTTATTACAGTGTTTTGACTGTAAATATCAACAGTCATTCAGAGGGTGGTGGGTGTCATTAGAGTGCTTGGACTGTAAATATCAACAGTTATTCATGGGGTGGTGGGTGTGTGGGTATCATGAAAGTGCTTGGACTAAAAATATCAACAGTCATTCATGGGGTGGTGAGTGTGTGGGTGTCATTACAGTGCTTGGACTGTAAATATCAACCATAATTCATGAGGTGATGGGTGTGTGAGTGTCATTACAGTGCTTGGACAGTAAATATCAACAGTCATTTATGGGATTGTGGGTTTTTGGTTGTCATTACATTGCTTGGACTGTAAATATCAACAGTCAATCACGGGGTGGTGGGTGTTGTAACAGTGCTTGGACTGTAAATATCAACTATCATTCATTTGGTGGTGGGTGTGTGGATGTCATTACAGTGCTTGGACTGAAAATATCAACAGTCATTTAAGGGGTGGTGGGTGTGTGGGTGTCATTACAGTGCTTAAACTGTAAATATATAAACAGTCATTCATGGGTTGGTGAGTGTGTGGGTATTATTACAGTGCTTTGACTGTTAATATCAACCGTCATTCAGAGGGTGGTGGGTATCATTAGAGTGCTTGGACTGTAAATATCAACAGTTATTTATGGGTTGGTGGGTGTGTGGGTATCATGAAAGTGCTTGGACTGTAATTATAAAAGTAATTCATGGGGTGGTGAGTGTGTGGGTATCATTGCAGTTCTTGGACTGTAAATATCAACCACAATTCATTGGGTGGTGTTTGTCTGGGTGTCATTACAGTGTTTGGACTGTGAATATCAACAGTCATTCATAGGGTGGTGAGTGTGTGGGTATTATTACAGTGCTTTGACTGTAAATATCAACAGTCATTTACAGGGTGGTCAGTGTGTGGATGTCATTATAGTACTTGGACTGTAAATATTAACAGTCAATCATAGGGTGGTGGGTGTGTGGGTGTCATTACAGTGGTTTGATTGTAATTATCAACAGTTATTCATAGGGTGGTGGATGTCATTACAGTGCTTGGACTGTAAATATCAACAGTCATTCATGGGGTGGTGGGTGTGTGGATGTCATTACAGTGCTTGGACTGAAAACATCAACAGTCATTTATGGGGTGGTGGGTGTGTGGGTATCATTACAGTGCTTGGAGTATAAATATCAACCATCGTTTAAGGGGTGGTGGGTGAGTGGGTGTCATTACAGTGCTTGGACTGTAAAGATTAACAGTCATTCTTTGGGAGGTGGTTGTGTGGGTGTCATTACAGTGCTTGGACTGTAAATATCAACCATAATTCATGGGGTGGTGGGTGTTGGGGTGTCATTACAGTGCTTGGACCTTAAATATCAACAGTCAATCATGGGGTGGTGGGTGTGTTGGTGTGATTACAGTGCTTGGACTGTAAATATCAACAGTCATTCATAGGGTGGTGGGTATCATTAGAGTGCTTGGACTGTAAATATCAACAGTCATTCATGGTTTTGTGGGTGTGTGGGTGTCATTACAGTGCTTGGACTGTAAATATCAACTATAATTCATGGGGTCGTGGGTGTTGGGGTGTCATTACAGTGCTTTGACTGTAAATTTTAACAGTCATTCATGGGGTGGTGGGTGGCATTACAGTGCTTGGACTGTAAATATCAACAGTCTTTCATAGGGTGATTAATGTGTGGGTGTCATTACAGTGCTTGGACTGTAAATATCAACAGTTATTTAAAGGGTGGATGGTGTTTGGTTTCATTACATTGCTTGGACTGTAAATATCAATAGTCAATCATGGAGTTGTGGGTGTGTGGGTGTCATTACATTGCTTGGACTGTAAATATCAACTGTCATTGATAGGTTGGTAGGTTTGTGAGTGTTATTACAGAGCTTGGACTGTAAATATCAACAGTCATTCATGGAGTGGTGGGTGTGTGGGTGTTATTACAGTGCTTGGATTGTAAATATCAACAGTCATTCATAGGGTGGTGAGTGTGTGGGTATTATTACAGTGCTTTGACTGTAAATATCAACAGTCATTCAGAGGGTGGTGGGTGTCATTAGAGTGCTTGGATTGTAAATATCGACAGTCATTCATGGGGTGGTGGGTGTGTGGATGTCATTACAGTGCTTGGACTGAAAACATCAACAGTCATTTATGGGGTGGTGGGTGTTTGGGTGTCATTACAGTGCTTGGACTATAAATATCAACCATCATTTAAGGGGTGGTGGGTGAGTGGGTGTCATTACAGTGCATGGACTGTAAATATCAACAGTCATTCTTGGGGTGATGGTTGTGTGGGTGTTATTACAGTGCTTTGACTGTAAATATCAACAGTTATTCAGAGGGTGGTGGGTGTCATTAGAGTGCTTGGACTGTAAATATTAACAGTCATTTATTGTGTGGTGGGTGTTTCGATGTCATTCCAGTGCTTGGACTGAAAATAACAACAGTCTTTCATGGGGTGGTGGGTGTGTGGGTGTCATTACAGTGTTTTGATTGTAATTATCTTCAGTCAATCATAGAGTGGTGGGTGTCATTACAGTGCTTGGACTGTAAATATCAACAGTCATTTATGGGGTGGTGGTTGTGTGGGTGTCTTTACAGTGCTTAGACTTTAAATATCAAACATAATTCATGGGATGGTAGGTGTGGGGGTGTCATTACATTGCTTGGACTGTAAATATCAACAGTCAATTATTGGGTGGTTGGTGTTTGGGTGTCATTACAGTGCTTGGACTGTAAATATCAACTGTCATTCATGGGATCGTGGGTGTATGGGTGTCATTACAGTGTTTTGATTGTTAATATCAACAGTCATTCATAGGGTGGTGGGTGTGTGGGTGTCATTACAGTGCTTGGACTGTAAATATCAACAGTCATTCATTGGGTTGTAGGTGTGTGGATGTCATTACAGTGCTTGGACTGTAAATATCAACAGTCAATCATGAGGTAGTGGGTGTGTGGGTGTCAATATAGTGCATTGACTGTAAATATCAACAGTCAATCATAAGGTGGTGGGTGGCATTACAGTGATTGGACTGTAAATATCAACATTTATTCATAGGGTGATGGGTGTGTGGGTGTCATTACTGTGTTTGGACTGTAAATATCAACAGTCATTTATATAGTGGTGGGTGTTTGAGTGTCATTACATTGCTTGGACTGTAAATATCAACAGTCAATCATGAGGTAGTGGGTGTGTGGGTGTCATTAGAGTGCTTGGACTGTAAATATCAACAATCATTCATAGATTGGTGGGTGTCATTACAGTGTTCAGACTGTAAATATTAACAGTCATTTATGGGGTGGTGGGTGTGTGGATGTCATTACAGTGCTTGGACTGAAAACATCAACAGTTATTCATGGGGTGGTTAGTGTGTGGGTGTCATTGCAGTTCTTGGACTGTAAATATCAACCATCATTCATTGGGTGGTGTGTGTGTGGGTGTCATTACAGTGCTTAAACTGTGAATATCAACAGTCATTAATGGGGTGGTGAGTGTGTGGGTATTATTACAGTGCTTTGACTGTAAATATCAACAGTCATTCAGAGGGTGGTGGGTGTCATTAGAGTGCTTGGACTGTAAATATCAACAGTCATTCATGGGGTGGTGGGTGTGTGGATGTCATTACAGTGCTTGGACTGAAAACATCAACAGTCATTTATGGGGTGGTGGGTGTTTGGGTGTCATTACAGTGCTTGGACTATAAATATCAACCATCATTTAAAGGGTGGTGGGTGAGTGGGTGTCATTACAGTGCTTGGACTGTAAATATCAACAGTCATTCATAGGGTTGTCGGTGTGTGGATGTCATTACAGTGCTTGGACTGTAAATATCAACAGTCAATCATAGGGTGGTGGGTGTGTTGGTGTCATTAAAGTGGTTTGATTGTAATTATCAACATTCATTCATAGGGTGGTAGGTGCCCTTACAGTGCTTGGACTGTAAATATCAACAGTAATTCATTGGGTGGTGGTTGTGTGGGTGTCATTAGAGTGCTTGGACTGTAAATATCAACCATAATTCATGGGGTGGTGCATGTGGGGGTGTCATTACAGTGCTTGGACTGTAAATATCAATAGTCAATCGTGGGGTGGGTGGTGTGTTGGTGTCATTACAGTGCTTGGACTGTAAATATCAACAGTCATTCATGGGGTGGTGGGTGTATGGGTGTCATTACAGTGATTTGATTGGAAATATCAACAGTCATTCATAGTGTGGTGGGTATCATTAGAGTGCTTGGACTGTAAATATCAACAGTCATTCATGGGTTTGTGGGTGTGTGGGTGTCATTACAGTGCTTGGACTGTAAATATCAACTATAATTCATGGGGTTGTGGGTGTTCGGGTGTCATTACAGTGCTTTGACTGTAAATATTAACAGTCATTCATGGGGTGGTGGGTGGCATTACAGTGCTTGGACTGTAAATATCAACAGTCATTCATAGGGTGATGAGTGTGTGGGTGTCATTACAGTGCTTGGACTGTAAATATCAACAGTCATTTATAGGGTGGTGGGTGTTTGGTGTCATTACATTGCTTGGACAGTAAATATCAACAGTCAATCATGGGGTGGTGGGTGTGTGGGTATCATTACAGTGCTTGGACTGTAAATATCAATAGTCATTCATAGGGAGGTAGATGTGTAAATGTTATTACAGAGCTTGGACTGTAAATATCAACAGTCATTCATGGAGTGGTGGGTGTGTGGGTGTCATTACAGTGCTTGGACTGTAAATATCAACAGTCATTCTTGGGGTGATGGTTGTGTGGGTGTTATTACAGTGCTTTGACTGTAAATATTAACAGTCATTCATGGGGTGGTGGGTGTTTGGATGTCATTACAGTGCTTGGACTGAAAATATCAACAGTCCTTTATGGGGTGGTGGGTGTGTGGGTGTCATGACAGCGCTTTGACTGTAAAAATCAACAGTCATTATAGGGTGGTGGGTGTGTGAGTGTCATTACAGAGTTTGGAGTGTAAATATCAACAATCATTCATGGGGTGGTGGGTGGCATTAGAGTGCTTGGATTGTAAATATTAACAGTCATTCATGGGGTGGTGGGTGTTTGGATGTCATTACAGTGCTTGGACTGAAAATATCAACAGTCATTTATGGGGTGGTATGTGTGTGGGTGTCATGACAGTGCTTGGACTGTAAATATCAACAGTCATTATAGGGTGGTGGGTGTGTGAGTGTCATTACAGAGTTTGGAGTGTAAATATCAACAATCATTCATGGGGTGGTGGGTGGCATTACAATGCTTGGACTGTAAATATCAACAGTCATTCATAGGGTGATGAGTGTGTGGGTGTCATTACAGTGCATGGACTGTAAATATCAACAGTCAATCATGGGGTGGTGGGTGTGTGGGTATCATTACAGTGCTTGGACTGTAAATATCAACAGTCATTCATAGGGTGGTAGATGTGTAAATGTTATTACAGAGCTTGGACTGTAAATGTCAACAGTCATTCATGGAGTGGTGGGTGTGTGGGTGTCATTACAGTGCTTGGACTGTAAATATCAACAGTCATTCTTGGGGTGATGGTTGTGTGGGTGTTATTACAGTGCTTTGACTGTAAATATCAACAGTTATTCAGAGGGTGGTGGATGTCATTATAGTGCTTGGACTGTAAATATTAACATTCATTCATGGAGTGGTGGGTGTTTGGATGTCATTACAGTGCTTGGACTGAAAATATCAACAGTCATTTATGGGGTGGTGGGTGTGTGGGTGTCATGACAGTGCTTGGACTGTAAATATCAACAGTCATTATAGGGTGGTGGGTGTGTGAGTGTCATTACAGAGTTTGGACTGTAAATATCAACAGTCATTCATGGGGTGGTGGGTGTGTGGATGTCATTATAATGCTTGGACTGTAAATATCAACAGTTAATCATGGGGTGGTGGGTGTGTGTGTGTCATTACAGTGCTTCGACTGTAAATATCAACAGTCTTTCATGGGGTAGTGGGTGTGTGGGTGTCATTACAGTGTTTTGATTGTAATTATCAACAGTCAATCATAGTTTGGTGGGTGTCATTACAGTGCTTGGACTGTAATTATCAACAGTCATTTATGGGGTGGTGGTTGTGTGGGTGTCTTTACAGTGCTTGGACTGTAAATATCAAACCTAATTCATGGGATAGTGGGTGTTGGGGTGTCATTACAGTGCTTGGACTGTAAATATCAATAGTCAATTATGGGGTGGTGGGTGTTTGGGTGTCATTACAGTGCTTGGACTGTAAATATCAACAGTCATTAATGGGGTCGTTGGTGTATGGGTGTCATTACAGTGTTTTGATTGTAAATATCAACAGTCATTCATAGGGTGGTGGGTATCATTAGAGTGCTTGGACTGTAAATATCAACAGTCATTCATTGGGTTGTAGGTGTGTGGGTGTCATTACAGAGCTTGGACTGTAAATATCAGCTATAATTCATGGGGTCGTGGGTGTTGGGGTGTCATTACAGTGCTTTGACTGTAAATATTAACAGTCATTCATGGGGTGGTGGGTGGCATTACAGTGCTTGGACTGTAAATATCAACAGTCATTCATAGGGTGATGAGTGTGTATGTGTTATTACAGTACTTGGACTGTAAATATCAACAGTCAATCATGAGCTGGAGGGTGTGTTGGTGTCATTACAGTGCTTGGACTGTAAATATCAACAGTCATTCATGGGGTGGTTGGTGTATGGGTGTCATTACAGTGATTTGATTGTAAATATCAACAGTCATTCATAGGGTGGTGGGTATCATTAGAGTGCTTGGACAGTAAATATCAACAGTCATTCATGGGTTTGTGGGTGTGTGGGTGTCATTACAGTGCTTTGACTGTAAATATCAACAATTTTTCATGGGGTGGTGGGTGGCATTACTGTGCTTGAACTGTAAATATCAACAGTCATTCATAGGATGATGAGTGTGTGGGTGTCATTACAGTGCTTGGACTGTAAATATCAACAGTCATTTATAGGGTGGTGGGTGTTTGGTGTCATTACATTGCTTGGACAGTAAATATCAATAGTCAATCATGGGGTGTTGGGTGTGTGGGTATCATTACAGTCCTTGGACTGTAAATATCAACAGTCATTCATAGGGTGGTAGATGTGTAAATGTTATTACAGAGCTTGGACTGTAAATATCAACAGTCATTAATGGAGTGGTGGGTGTGTGGGTGTCATTACAGTGCTTGGACTGTAAATATCAACAGTCATTCTTGGGGTGATGGTTGTGTGGGTTTTATTACAGTGCTTTGACTGTAAATATCAACAGTTATTCAGAGGGTGGTGGGTGTCATTAGAGTGCTTGGACTGTAAATATTAACAGTCATTCATGGGGTGGTGTGTGTGTGGATGTCATTACAGTGCTTGGACTGAAAATATCAACAGTCATTTATTGGGTGGTGGGTGTGTGGGTGTCATGACAGTTCTTGGACTGTAAATATCAACAGTCATTATAGGGTGGTGGGTGTGTGAGTGTCATTACAGAGTTTGGACTGTAAATATCAACAGTCGTTCATGGGGTGGTAGGTTTTTGGATGTCATTATAATGTTTGGACTGTAAATATCAACAGTTAATCATGGGGTGGTGGGTGTGTGTGTGTCATTACAGTGCTTGGACTGTAAATATCAACAGTCTTTCATGGAGTAGTGGGTGTGTGGGTGTCATTACAGTGTTTTGATTGTAATTATCAACAGTCAATCATAGTTTGGTGGGTATCATTACAGTGCTTAGACTGTAAATATCAACAGTCATTTATGGGGTGGTGGTTGTGTGGGTGTCTTTACAGTGCTTGGACTGTAAATATCAAACATAATTCATGGGATAGTGGGTGTTGGGGTGTCATTACAGTGCTTGAACTGTAAATATCAATAGTCAATTATGGGGTGGTGGGTGTTTCTGTGTCATTACAGTGCTTGGACTGTAAATATCAACAGTCATTAATGGGGTCTTGTGTGTATGGGTGTCATTACAGTGTTTTGATTGTAAATATCAACAGTCATTCATAGGGTTATGGGTATCATTAGAGTGCTTGGACTGTAAATATCAACAGTCATTCATTGGGTTGAAGGTGTGTGGGTGTCATTACAGTGCTTGGACTGTAAATATCAACAGTCAATCATGAGGTAGTGGGTGTGTGGGTGTCAATAGAGTGCTTAGACTGTAAATATCAACAGTCAATCATAAGGTGGTGGGTGGCATTACAGTGATTGGACTGTAAATATCAACAGTTTTTTATAGGTTGATGGGTGTGTGGGTGTCATTACTGTGTTTGAACTGTAAATATCAACAGTCATTTATAGAGTGGTGGGTGTTTAAATGTCATTACATTGCTTGGACTGTAAATATCAACAGTCAATCATGAGGTAGTGGGTGTGTGGGTGTTATTAGAGTGCTTAGACTGTAAATATCAACAGTCATTCATAGATTGGTGGGTGTCATTTAAGTGCTTGGACTGTAAATATCAACAGTCATTAATAGGGTGGTGAGTGTATGGGTGTTATTATAGTGCATGGACTGTAAATATCAACAGTCATTTATGGGGTGGTGGTTGTGTGGGTGTCTTTACAGTGCTTGGACTGTAAATATCAAACATAATTCATGGGATAGTGGGTGTTGGGGTGTCATTACAGTGCTTGAACTGTAAATATCAATAGTCAATTATGGGGTGGTGGGTGTTTCTGTGTCATTACAGTGCTTGGACTGTAAATATCAACAGTCATTAATGGGGTCGTGGGTGTATGGGTGTCATTACAGTGTTTTGATTGTAAATATCAACAGTCATTCATAGGGTTATGGGTATCATTAGAGTGCTTGGACTGTAAATATCAACAGTCATTCATTGGGTTGAAGGTGTGTGGGTGTCATTACAGTGCTTGGACTGTAAATATCAACAGTCAATCATGAGGTAGTGGGTGTGTGGGTGTCAATAGAGTGCTTAGACTGTAAATATTAACAGTCAATCATAAGGTGGTGGGTGGCATTACAGTGATTGGACTGTAAATATCAACAGTTTTTTATAGGTTGATGGGTGTGTGGGTGTCATTACTGTGTTTGGACTGTAAATATCAACAGTCATTTATAGAGTGGTGGGTGTTTGAGTGTCATTACATTGCTTGGACTGTAAATATCAACAGTCAATCATGAGGTAGTGGGTGTGTGGGTGTTATTAGAGTGCTTAGACTGTAAATATCAACAGTCATTCATAGATTGGTGGGTGTCATTTAAGTGCTTGGACTGTAAATATCAACAGTCATTAATAGGGTGGTGAGTGTATGGGTGTTATTATAGTGCATGGACTGTAAATATCAACAGTCATTTATGGGGTGGTGGTTGTGTGGGTGTCTTTACAGTGCTTGGACTGTAAATATCAAACATAATTCATGGGATAGTGGGTGTTGGGGTGTCATTACAGTGCTTGAACTGTAAATATCAATAGTCAATTATGGGGTGGTGGGTGTTTCTGTGTCATTACAGTGCTTGGACTGTAAATATCAACAGTCATTAATGGGGTCGTGGGTGTATGGGTGTCATTACAGTGTTTTGATTGTAAATATCAACAGTCATTCATAGGGTTATGGGTATCATTAGAGTGCTTGGACTGTAAATATCAACAGTCATTCATTGGGTTGAAGGTGTGTGGGTGTCATTACAGTGCTTGGACTGTAAATATCAACAGTCAATCATGAGGTAGTGGGTGTGTGGGTGTCAATAGAGTGCTTAGACTGTAAATATCAACAGTCAATCATAAGGTGGTGGGTGGCATTACAGTGATTGGACTGTAAATATCAACAGTTTTTTATAGGTTGATGGGTGTGTGGGTGTCATTACTGTGTTTGGACTGTAAATATCAACAGTCATTTATAGAGTGGTGGGTGTTTGAGTGTCATTACATTGCTTGGACTGTAAATATCAACATTCAATCATGAGGTAGTGGGTGTGTGGGTGTTATTAGAGTGCTTAGACTGTAAATATCAACAGTCATTCATAGATTGGTGGGTGTCATTTAAGTGCTTGGACTGTAAATATCAACAGTCATTAATAGGGTGGTGAGTGTATGGGTGTTATTATAGTGCATGGACTGTAAATATCAAGAGTCATTAAAGGGGTGGTGGGTGTGAGGGTGTCATTACAGTGTTCAGACTGTAAATATCAACAGTCATTTATGGGGTGGTGGGTGTGTGGGTGTCATTATTGTGCATAGACTTTAAATACCAACTGTCATTAATGGGGTGGTTGGTGTGTGAGTGTTATTACAGTGCTTGGACTGTAAATATCAAGTCATTAATGGGGTGGTGGGTGTGTATGTTTTATTATTGCTTGGACTGTAAATATCAACAGTCATTCATGGGGTGGTGGGTGTGTGGGTGTCATTACATTAATTTGACTGTAAACAGTCATTCAGAGGGTGGTGGGTGTCATTAGAGTGCTTGGACTGTAAATATCAACAGTCATTCATGGGGTGGTGGGTGTGTGGATGTCATTACAGTGCTTGGACTGAAAACATCAACAGTCATTTATGGGGTGGTGGGTGTTTGGGTGTCATTACAGTGCTTGGACTATAAATATCAACCATCATTTAAGGGGTGGTGGGTGAGTGTGTGTCATTACAGTGCTTGGACTGTAAATATTAACAGTCATTCATTGGGTGGTGGTTATGTGGGTGTCATTACAGTGCTTTGACTGTAAATAACAACCATAATTCATGGGGTGGTGGGTGTGGGGGTGTCATTACAGTGCTTGGACCTTAAATATCAACAGTCAATCATAGGGTGGTGGGTGTGTTGGTGTCATTACAGTGCTTGGACTGTAAATATCAACAGTCATTCATAGGGTGGTGGGTATCATTAGAGTGCTTGGACTGTAAATATCAACAGTCATTCATGGGGTTGTGGGTGTGTTGGTGTCATTACAGTGCTTGGACTGTAAATATCAACAGTCAATCATGAGGTAGTGAATGTGTGGGTGTCATTAGAGTGCTTAGACTGTAAATATCAACAGTCAATCATAGTGTTATGGGTGGCATTACAGTGATTGGACTGTAAATATCAACAGTCATTCATAGGGTGATGGGTGTGTGGGTGTCATTGCAGTGTTTGGACTGTAAATATCAACAGTCATTTATAGAGTGGTGGGTGTTTGAGTGTCATTACATTGTTTGGACGGTAAATATTAACAGTCAATCATGAGGTAGTGGGTGTGTGGGTGTCATTAGAGTGCTTAGACTGTATATATCAACAGTCATTCATAGATTGGTGGGTGTCATTTGAGTGCTTGGACTGTAAATATCAACAGTCATTAATAAGTTGGTGAGTGTATGGGTGTCATTATAGTGCATGGACTGTAAATATAAACCATATTTCATGGGGTTGTCGGTGTGTGGGTGTCATTACAGTGCTTTGTCTGTAAATATCAAGAGTCATTCATGGGGTGGTGGGTGTGAGGGTGTCATTACAGTGTTCGGACTGTAAATATCAACAGTCATTCATAAGGTGGTGGGTGTGGAGGTGTCATTATATTGCTTGGACTGTAAATACCAACAGTCATTCATGGGGTGGTTGGTGTGTGGGTGTCATTACAATGCTTGGACTGTAAATATCAAGTCATTAATGGGGTGGTGGGTGTGTGTGTGTCATTATTGCTTGGACTGTAAATATCAACAGTCATTCATGGAGGGGGGTGGCATTACAGTTCTTGGACTGTAAATATCAACAGTCATTCATGAGGTGATGGGTGTGTGGGTGTCATTACAGTGCTTGGACTGTATGTATTAACAGTCATTTATGGGGTGGTGGGTGTTTGGGTGTCATTACATTGCTTGGATTGTAAATATCAACATTTAATCATGGGGTGGTTGGTGTCATTACAGTGCATGGACTGTAAATATCAACAGTCATTCATACGGTGGTGGATGTGTGGGTGTTATTACAGTGCTTTGACTGTAAATATCAACAGTCATTCAGAAGGTGGTGGGTGTTATCAGAGTGCTTGGACAGTAAATATCAACAGCTATTCATGGAGTGATGGGTATGTGGGTATTATGAAAGTGCTTAAACCGTAAATATCAACAGTCATTCATGGGGTGGTGATGTGTGGGAGTCATTGCAGTTCTTGGACTGTAAATATCAACCATCATTTATTTAGTGGTGTGTGTGTGGGAGTCATTACAGTGCTTGGACTGTGAATATCAACAGTCATTCATGGGGTGGTGAGTGTGTGGGTATTATTACAGTGCTTCTACTGTAAATATCAACAGTCATTCAGAGGGTGGTGGGTGTCATTAGAGTGCTTGGACTGTAAATATTAACAGTCATTCATGGGGTGTTGGGTGTGTGGATGTCATTACAGTGCTTGAACTAATAATATCAACAGTCATTTATGGGGTGGTGGGTGTGTGGGTGTCATTACAGTGCTTGGACTATAAATATCAACCATCATTTATGGGGTTTTGGGTGAGTGGGTTTTCATTACAGTGCTTGGACTATAAATATCAACAGTCATTCATAGGGTGGTGGGTGTGAGAGTGTCATTACAGAGCTTGGACTGTAAATATTAACAGTCATTCATTGGGTGGTGGGTTTGTGGATGTCATTACAGTGCTTGGACTGTAAATATCAACAGCCAATCATAAGGTGGTGGGTGTGTGGGCGTCATTACAGTGCTTGGACTGTAAATATCAACAGTCATTCATGGGGTGGTAGGTGTGTGGGTGTCATTACAGTGTTTTGATTGTAATTATCAACAGTCATTTATAGGGTGGTGGGTGTCATTACAGTGCTTGGACTGTAAATATCAACAGTCATTCATGGGGTGGTGGGTGTGTGGGTGGATGTCATTACCGTGCTTGGACTGTAAATATCAACCATAATTCATGGGGTGGTGGTTGTGGGGGTGTCATTACATTGCTTGGACTGTAAATTTCAACAGTCAATCATAAGGTGGTGGGTATGTTGGTGTCATTACAGTGCTTAGACAGTAAATATTAACAGTCATTCATAGGGTGGTGGGTGTGTGAGTATTATTACAGAGCTTGGACTGTAAATATCAAGTCATGTATATGGTGGTGGGTGTATGGGTGTCATTACAGTGATTTGATTGTAAATATCAACAGTCATTCATAGGGTGGTGGGTATCATTAGAGTGCTTGGACTGTAAATATCAACAGTCATTTATGGGGTTTTGGGTGTGTGGGTGTCATTACAGTGCTTGGACTGTAAATATTAACTATAATTCATGGGGTCGTAGGTGTTGGAGTGTCATTACAGTGCTTTTACTGTAAATATCAACAGTCATTCATGGGGTGGTGGGTGGCATTACAGTGCTTGGACTGTAAATATCAAGAGTCATTCATAGGGTGATGGGTGTGTGGGTGTCATTACAGTGCTTGGACTGAAAATATCAACAGTCATTTATAGGGTGGTGGGTGTGTGTGTTATTACAGAGCTTGGACTGTAATTATCAACAGTCATTTATGGAGTGGTAGATGCGTGGGTGTCATTACAGTGCTTGGACTTTAAATATCAACAGTCATTCTTGAGGTGATGGTTGTGTGAGTGTTATTACAGTGCTTTGACTGTAAATATCAACAGTCATATAGAGGGTTGTGGGTGTCATTAGAGTGCTTGGACTGTAAATATTAACAGTCATTCATTGTGTTGTGTGTGTGTGCATGTCATTACAGTGCTTGGACTGATAATATCAACAGTCATTTATGGGGTGGTGGGTGTGTGGGGGTCATTACAGTGCTTGGACTATAATTATCAACCGTCATTTATGGGGTGGTGGGTGTGTGGGTGTCATTACAGTGCTTGGAATGTAAATATCAATAGTCATTCATGGGGTGGTGGATGTGTGGGTGTCATTACCGTGTTTTGATTGTAATTATCAACAGTCATATATAGGGTAGTGGGTGTCATCACAGTCCTTGGACTGTAATTATCAACAGTCATTCATGGGGTAGTGGTTGTGTGGGTGTCTTTACATTGCTTGGTCTGTAAATATCAAACATAATTCATGGGATGGTGGGTGTGGGGGTTTTATTACAGTGCTTGGACAGTAAATATCAACAGTCAATCATAAGGTGGTGGGTGTGTGGGTGTCATTACAGTGCTTGGACTGTACATATCAACTGTCATTTATGGGGTGGTGGGTGTGAGGGTGTCATTACAGTGATTGGACTATAAATATCAACAGTCATTCGTGAGATGATGGGTGTGTGGGTGTCATTATAGTGCTTGGACTGTAAATATCAACAGTCATTCATGGGTTTGTGAGTTTGTGGGTGTCATTACAGTGCTTGGACTGTATATATCAAGTCATTCATGTGGTGGTGGGTGTCATTAGTGCTTTGACTGTAAATATCAACAGTCATTCATTTGCTGGTGGGTGGCATTACAGTGCTTGGACTGTAAATATCAACAGTCATTCATAGGGTGGTGGGTGTGTGAGTGTCATTACAGAGCTTGGACTGTAAATATCAACAGTCATTCATGGGGTGGTGGGTGTGTGGATGTCATTAGAGTGCTTGGACTGTAAATATCAACAGTCAATCATGGGGTGGTGGGTGTGTGGGTGCCATTACAGTGCTTGGACTGTAAATATCAACAGTCATTCATGGGGTGGTGGCTATGTGGGTGTCATTACAGTGTTTTGATTGTAATTATCAACAGTCATTTATAGGGTGGTGGGTGTCATTACAGTCCTTGGACTGTAAATATCAACAGTCATTAATGGGATGGTGGTTGTATGAGTGTTATTACAGTGCTTGGACTGTAAATATCAAACATAATTCATGGGGTGGTGGGGGTAGGGTTGTCATTACAGTGCTTAGAATGTAGATATCAACAGTCAATCATGGGGTGGTGGGTGTGTGGGTGTCATTACAGTGCTTGGACTGTAAATATCAACAGTCTTTCATGGGGTGGTGGGTGTATGGGTGTCATTACAGTGTTTTAATTTTAAATATCAACAGTCATTCATAGGGTGGTGGGTATCATTAGAGTGCTTGGACTGAAATATCAATAGTAATTTATGGGGTTGTGGGTGTGTGGGTGTCATTAAAGTGCTTGGACTGTAAATATCAACTATAATTCATGGGATCGTGGGTGTTGGGGTTTCATTACAGTGCTTTGACTGTAAATATCCACAGTCATTTATGTGGTGGTGTGTGTGAGGGTGTCATTACAGTGCTTGGACTGTAAATTTCAACAGTCAATCATGGGGTGGTGGGTGTGGTGGTGTCATTACAGTGCTTAGACTGTAAATATTAACAATCATTCATAGGGTGGTGGGTGTGTGAGTGTTATTACAGAGCTTGGACTGTAAATATCAAGTCATGTATATGGTGGTGGGTGTATGGGTGTCATTACAGTGATTTGATTGTAAATATCAACAGTCATTCATAGGGTGATGGGTATCATTAGAGTGCTTGGACTGAAAATATCAACAGTCATTTATGGGGTTGCGGGTGTGTGGGTGTCATTACAATGCTTGGACTGTAAATATCAACTATAATTCATGGGGTCGTGGGTGTTGGAGTGTCATTACAGTGCTTTTACTGTAAATATCAACAGTCATTCATGAGGTGGTGGGTGGCATTACAGTGCTTGGACTGTATATATCAAGAGTCATTCATAGGGTGATGGGTGTGTGGGAGTCATTACAGTGCTTGGACTGTAAATATCAACAGTCATTTATAGGGTGGTGGGTGTTTGGGTGTCATTACATTGCTTGGACTGTAAATATCAACAGTCATTCATGGGGTGGTGGGTGTGTGGGTGTCATTAGAGTGCTTGGACTGTAAATATCAACAGTCATTCATAGGGTGGTGGGTGTGTGTGTTATTACAGAGCTTGGACTGTAATTATCAACAGTCATTCATGGAGTGGTAGGTGTGTGGGTGTCATTATAGTGCATGGACTGTAAATATGAACCATATTTCATGGGGTTGTCGGTGTGTGGGTGTCATTACAGTGCTTTGTCTGTAAATATCAAGAGTCATTCATGGGGTGGTGGGTGTGAGGGTGTCATTACAGTGTTCGGACTGTAAATATCAACAGTCATTCATGGGGTGGTGGGTGTGGAGGTGTCATTATATTGCTTGGACTGTAAATACCAACAGTCATTCATGGGGTGGTTGGTGTGTGGGTGTCATTACAATGCTTGGACTGTAAATATCAAGTCATTAATGGGGTGGTGGGTGTGTGTGTGTCATTATTGCTTGGACTGTAAATATCAACAGTCATTCATGGGGGGGGGGTGGCATTACAGTGCTTGTACTTTAAATATCAACAGTCATTCATGGGGTGGTGGGTGTTTGGGTATCATTACATTGCTTGGATTGTAAATATCAACATTTAATCATGGGGTGGTTGGTGTCATTACAGTGCTTGGACTGTAAATATCAACAGTCATTCATACGGTGGTGGGTGTGTGGGTGTTATTACAGTGCTTTGACTGTAAATATCAACAGTCATTAAGAGGGTGGTGGGTGTTATCAGAGTGTTTGGACTGTAAATATCAACAGCTATTCATGGAGTGATGGGTATGTGGGTATCATGAAAGTGCTTGAACCATAAATATCAACAGTCATTAATGGGGTGGTGATGTGTGGGAATCATTGCAGTTCTTGGACTGTAAATATCAATCATCATTCATTGGGTGGTGTGTGTGTGGGAGTCATTACAGTGCTTGGACTGTGAATATCAACAGTCATTCATGGGGTGGTGAGTGTGTGGGTATTATTACAGTTCTTTGACTGTAAATATCAACAGTCATTCAGAGGGTGGTGGGTGTCATTAGAGTGCTTGGACTGTAAATATTAACAGTCATTCATGGGGTGTTGGGTGTGTGGATGTCATTACAGTGCTTGAACTAATAATATCAACAGTCATTTATGGGGTGGTGGGTGTGTGGGTGTCATTACAGTGCTTGGACTATAAATATCAACAGTCATTCATGGGGTGGTGGGTGTCATTACAGTGCTTGGACTGTAAATATCAACAGTCATTCATGGGGTTTTGGGTGTTGGAGTGTCATTACAGTGCTTTTACTGTAAATATCAACAGTCATTCATAGGGTGGTGGGTGGCATTACAGTGCTTGGACTGTATATATCAAGTGTCATTCATAGGGTGATGGGTGTGTGGGTGTCATTACAGTGCTTGGACTGTAAATATCAACAGTCATTTATAGGGTGGTGGGTGTTTGGGTGTCATTACATTGCATGGACTGTAAATATCAACAATCATTCATGGGGTGGTGGGTGTGTGGGTGTCATTACAGTGCTTGGACTGTAAATATCAACAGTCATTCATGAGGTGATGGGTGTGTGGGTGTCATTACAGTGCTTGGACTGTAAATATTAACAGTCATTTATGGGGTGGGGGGTGTTTGGGTGTCATTACATTGCTTGGATTGTAAATATCAACATTTAATCATGGGGTGGTTGGTGTCATTACAGTGCTTTGACTGTAAATATCAACAGTCATTCAGAGGGTGGTGGGTGTTATCAGAGTGCTTGGACTGTAAATATCAACAGCTATTCATGGAGTAATGGGTATGTGGGTATCATGAAAGTGCTTGAACCGTAAATATCAACAGTCATTCATGGGGTGGTGATGTGAGGGAGTCATTGCAATTCTTGTACTGTAAATATCAACCATCATTTATTTAGTGGTGTGTGTGTGGGAGTCATTACAGTGCTTGGACTGTGAATATCAACAGTCATTCATGGGGTGGTGAGTGTGTGGGTATTATTACAGTGCTTTGACGGTAAATATCAACAGTCATTCAGAGGGTGGTGGGTGTCATTAGAGTGCTTGGACTGTAAATATTAACAGTCATTCATGGGGTGTTGGGTGTGTGGATGTCATTACAGTGCTTGAACTAATAATATCAATAGTCATTTATGGGGTGGTGGGTGTGTGGGTGTCATTACAGTGCTTGGACTATAAATATCAACTATCATTTATGGGGTTTTGGGTGAGTGGGTTTTCATTACAGTGCTTGGACTATAAATATCAACAGTCATTCATAGGGTGGTGGGTGTGTGAGTGTCATTACAGAGCTTGGACTGTAAATATTAACAGTCATTCATTGGGTGGTGGGTGTGTGGATGTCATTACAGTGCTTGGACTGTAAATATCAACAGTCAATCATAGGGTGGTGGGTGTGTGGGCATCATTACAGTGCTTGGACTGTAAATATCAACAGTCATTCATTGGGTGGTGGGTGTGTGGGTGTCATTACAGTGTTTTGATTGTAATTATCAACAGTCATTCATGGGGTGGTGGGTGTCATTACAGTGCTTGGACTGTAGATATCAACAGTCATTAATGGGGTGGTGGGTGTGTGGATGTCATTACAGTTCTTGGACTTTAAATATCAACCATAATTCATGGGGTGGTGGGTGTGGGGGTGTCATTACATTGCTTGGACTGTAAATTTCAACAGTCAATCATGGGGTGGTGGGTATGTGGGTGTCATTACAGTGCTTAGACTGTAAATATTAACAGTCATTTATAGGGTGGTGGGTGTGTGAGTGTTATTACAGAGCTTGGACTGTAAATATCAAGTCATGTATATGGTGGTGGGTGTATGGGTGTCATTACAGTGATTTGATTGTAAATATCAACAGTCATTCATAGGGTGAAGGGTATCATTAGAGTGCTTGGACTGTAAATATCAATAGTCATTCATGGGGTTGTGGGTGTGTGGGTGTCATTACAGTGCTTGGACTATAAATATCAACTTTAATTCATGGGGTCGTTAGTGTTGGTGTGTCATTACAGTGCTTGGACTGTAATTATTAACTGTCATTTATGGGGTGGTGGGTGTAAGGGTGTCATTACGGTGATTGGACTATAAATATCAGCAGTCATTCGTGAGATGATGGGTGTGTGGGTGTCATTATAGTGCTTGGACTGTAAATATCAACAGTCATTCATGGGTGTGTGGGTTTGTGGGTGTCATTACAGTGCTTGGACTGTAAATATCAAGTCATTCATGTGGTGGTGGGTGTCATTAGTGCTTTGACTTTAAATATCAACAGTCATTCATTTGGTGGTGGGTGGCATTACAGTGCTTGGACTGTAAATATCAACAGTCATTCATAGGGTGATGGATTTGTGGGTGTCATTACATTGCTTGGACTGTAAATATCAACAGTCATTTATAGGTTGGTGGGTGTTTGGGTGTCATTACGTTGCTTGGACTGAAAATATTAACAGTCAATCATGGGGTGGTTGTTGTGTGGGTATCATTACAGTGCTTGGACTGTAAATATCAACAGTCATTCATAGGGTGGTGGGTGTGTGAGTGTCATTACAGAGCTTGGACTGTAAATATCAACAGTCATTCATGGAGTGGTGGGTGTGTGGATGTCATTAGAGTGATTGGACTGTAAATATCAACAGTCATTAATGGGATGGTGGTTGTGTGAGTGTTATTACAGTGCTTGGACTGTAAATATCAACAGTCATTCATGGGGTGGTGGGTGTAGGGTTGTCATTACAGTGCTTAGAATGTAGATATCAACAGTCAATCATGGGGTGGTGGGTGTGTGGGTGTCATTACAGTGCTTGGACTATAAATATCAACAGTCTCTCATGGGGTGGTGGGTGTATGGGTGTCATTACAGTGTTTTAATTTTAAATATCAACAGTCATTCATAGGGTGGTGGGTATCATTAGAGTGCTTGGACTGTAAATATCAATAGTCATTCATGGGGTTGTGGGTGTGTGGGTGTCATTACAGTGCTTGGACTGTAAATATCAACTATAATTCATGGGATCGTGGGTGTTGGGGTTTCATTACAGTGCTTTGACTGTAAATATCCACAGTCATTTATGTGGTGTGAGGGTGTCATTACAGTGATTTGATTGTAAATATCAACAGTCATTCATAGGGTGGTGGGTATCATTAGAGTGCTTGGACTGTGAGGGTGTCATTACAGTGATTTGATTGTAAATATCAACAGTCATTCATAGGGTGGTGGGTATCATTAGAGTGCTTGGACTGTAAAAATCAAGTCATTTATAGGGTGGTGGGTGTTTGGGTGTCATTACATTGCTTGGACTGTAAATATCAACAGTCAATCATGGGGTGGTGGGTGTGTGGGTGTCATTACAGTGCTTGGACTGTAAATATCAACAGTCATTCATAGGGTGGTGGGTGTGTGTGTTATTACAGAGCTTGGACTGTAATTATCAACAGTCATTCATGGAGTGGTAGGTGTGTGGGTGTCATTACAGTGCTTGGACTGTAAATATCAACAGTCATTCTTGAGGTGATGGTTGTGTGAGTGTTATTACAGTGCTATGACTGTAAATAACAACAGTCATATAGAGGGTGGTGGGTGTCATTAGAGTGCTTGGACTGTAAATATTAACAGTCATTCATTGGGTTGTGGGTGTGTGGATGTCATTACAGTGCTTGGACTGAAAATATCAACAGTCATTTATGGGGTGGTGGGTGTGTGGGTGTCATTACAGTGCTTGGACTATAATTATCAACCGTCATTTATGGGGTGGTGGGTGTGTGGGTGTCATTACAGTGCTTGGACTGTAAATATCAATAGTCATTCATGGGGTGGTTGGTGTGTGGGTGTCATTCCCGTGTTTTGATTATAATTATCAACAGTCATTCATAGGGTGGTGGGTATCATTAGAGTGCTTGGACTGTAAATATCAACAGTCATTCATGGGGTTGTGGGTGTGTGGGTGTCATTACAGTGCTTGGACTGTAAATATCAACAGTCATTCTTGAGGTGATGGTTGTGTGAGTGTTATTACAGTGCTATGACTGTAAATAACAACAGTCATATAGAGGGTGGTGGGTGTCATTAGAGTGCTTGGACTGTAAATATTAACAGTCATTCATTGGGTTGTGGGTGTGTGGATGTCATTACAGTGCTTGGACTGAAAATATCAACAGTCATTTATGGGGTGGTGGGTGTGTGGGTGTCATTACAGTGCTTGGACTATAATTATCAACCATCATTTATGGGGTGGTGGGTGTGTGGGTGTCATTACAGTGCTTGGACTGTAAATATCAATAGTCATTCATGGGGTGGTTGGTGTGTGGGTGTCATTACCGTGTTTTGATTGTAATTATCAACAGTCATTCATAGGGTGGTGGGTGTCATTACAGTTCTTGGACTGTAAATATCAACCATAATTCATGGAGTGGTGGGTGTGGGGGTGTCATTACAGTGCTTTTAATGTAAATATCAACAATCATTCATGGGGTGGTGGGGGTGTGTGTGTCATTATGGTGCTTGAACTGTAAATATCCACCGTCATTCATGGGGTGGTGGGTTTGTGGGTGTCATTACAATGCTTGGACTGTAAATATCAAGTCATTCATGGGGTGGTGTGTGTGTGTTATTAGTGCATGGACTATAAATATCAACATTCATTTATGGGTTGATGGGTGTGTAGGTGTCATTACAGTGCTTGGACTATAAATATCAACAGTTAATCATGGGATGGTGGGGGTCGGGGTGTCATTACAGTTCTTGGACTGTAAATATCAATAGTCATTCATGTGGTGGTGGGTGTGTGGGTGTCATTACCGTGTTTTGATTGTAATTATCAACAGTCATTCATAGGGTGCTGGGTTTCATTACAGTGCTTGGACTGTAATTATCAACATTCATTCATGGGGTAGTGGTTGTGTGGGTGTCTTTACATTGCTTGGTCTGTAAATATGAAACATAATTCATGGGATGGTGGGTGTGGGGGTTTTATTACAGTGCTTGGACTGTAAATATCAACAGTCACTCATAAGGTGGTGGGTGTGTGGGTGTCATTACAGTGCTTGGACTGTAAATATCAACAGTCATTCATGGGGTCGTGGGTGTATGGATATCATTACAGTGTTTTGATTGTAAATATCAACAGTCATTCATAGGGTTGTGGGTATAATTAGAGTGCTTGAACTGTAAATATCTACAGTCATTCATGGGGTTGTGGGTGTGTGGGTGTCATTACAGTGCTTGGACTATAAATATCAACTTTAATTCATGGGGTCGTTAGTGTTGGGGTGTCATTACATTGCTTGGACTGTAAATATCAATAGTCATTCATGGGTTGGTGGGTTTGTGGGTGTCATTACAGTGCTTGGACTGTAAATATCAAGTCATTCATGTGGTGGTGGGTGTCATTAGTGCTTTGACTGTAAATATCAACAGTCATTAATTTGGTGGTGGGTGGCATTACAGTGCTTGGACTGTAAATATCAACAGTCATTCATATGGTGATGGGTTTGTGGGTGTCATTACATTGCTTGGACTGTAAATATCAACAGTCATTTATAGGGTGGTGGGTGTTTGGGTGTCATTACATTGCTCGGACAGTAAATATCAACAGTCAATCATGGGGTGGTTGTTGTACGGGTATCATTACAGTGCTTGGACTGTAAATATAAACAGTCATTCATAGGGTGGTGGGAGTGTGAGTGTCATTACAGAGCTTGGACTGTAAATATCAATAGTCATTCATGGGGTGGTGTGTGTGTGGATGTCATTAGAGTGCTTGGACTGTAAATATCAACAGTCAATCATGGGGTGGTGGGTGTGTGGGTGTCATTACAGTGCTTGGACTGTAAATATCAACAGTCATTCAAGGGGTGGTGGCTATGTGGGTGTAATTACAGTGTTTTGATTGTAATTATCAACAGTCATTCATAGGGTAGTGTGTGTCATTACAGTGTTTGGACTGTAAATATCAACAGTCATTCATGGGATGGTGGTTGTGTGAGTGTTATTACAGTGCTTGGACTGTAAATATCAAACATAATTCATGGGGTGGTGGGTGTAGGGTTGTCATTACAGTGCTTGGAATGTAGATATCAACAGTCAATCATGGGGTGGTGGGTGTGTGGGTGTCATTACAGAGCTTGGACTATAAATATCAAGAGTCTTTCATGGGGTGGTGGGTGTATGGGTGTCATTACAGTGTTTTAATTGTAAATATCAACAGTCATGCATAGGGTGGTGGGTATCATTATAGTGCTTGGACTGTAAATATCAATAGTCATTCATGGGGTTGTGGGTGTGTGGGTGTTATTACAGTGCTTGGACTGTAAATATCAACTGTAATTCATTGGATCGTGGGAGTTGGGGTTTCATTACAGTGCTTTGACTGTAAATATCCACAGTCATTTATGTGGTGGTGGGTGTGAGGGTGTCATTACAGTGCTTGGACTGTAAATATCAAGTAATATGTGGGGTGGTGGGTGTGTGTGGGTCATTATTTCTTTGACTGTAAATATCAACAGTCATTCATGGGGTGGTGGCTGTCATTACAGTGCTGGGAATTAAATATCAACAGTCATTCATAGGGTGGTTGGTGTTTGGATGTCATTACATTCCTTGGACTGTAAATTTCAACAGTTAATCATGGGGTGGTGGGTGTGTGAGTGTTATTACAGAGTTTGGACTGAAAAATATCTACAGTCACTCATATGGTGGTGTTTGTCATTAGAGTGCTTGGACAGTAAATTTCAACAGTTATTCATGGGGTGGTGGGTGTGTGGGTGTCATAACAGTTCTTGGACTGTAAATATCAACCATAGTTCATGGAGTGGTGGGTGTGGGGGTGTGATTACAGTGTTTTAAATGTAAATATCAACAGTCATTCATGGGGTGGTGGGGGTGTGTGTGTCATTATGGTGCTTGAACTGTAAATATCCACCGTCATTCATGGGGTGGTGGGTTTGTGGGTGTCATTACAGTGCTTGGACTGTAAATATCAAGTCATTCATGGGGTGGTGTGTGTGTGTGTTATTAGTGCATGGACTATAAATATCAAAAGTCATTCATGGGTTGATGGGTGTGTAGGGTTCATTACAGTGCTTGGACTATAAATATCAACAGTCAATCATGGGATAGTGGGTGTCGGGGTGTCATTACAGAGCTTGGACTGTAAATATCAACAGTTATTCATGGGGTGGTGGGTGTGTGGGTATCATGAAAGTGTTTGGACTGTAAATATCAACAGTCATTCATGGGGTGGTGAGTGTGTTGGTGTCAATGCAGTTCTTAAACTGTAAATATCAACCATCATTCATTGGGTGGTGGGTGTGTGGGTGTCATTACAGTGCTTGGACTGTGAATATCAACAGTCATTTATGGTTTGGTGAGTGTGTGGTTGTTATTATGGTGCTTTGACTGTAAATATCAACAGTCATTCAGAAGGTGTTGGGTGTCATTAGAGTGCTTGGACTGTAAATATTAACAGTCATTCATGGGATGGTTGGTGTGTTGATGTCATTACAATGCTTGGACTGAAAATATCAACAGTCATTTATGAGTTGGTGGGTGGGTCAGTGTCATTACAGTGCTTGGACTATAAATATCAACCATCATTTATGGGGTCGTGGGTGTGTGTCATTACAGTTCTTGGACTATAAATATCAATAGTCAATTATAGGGTAGTGGGTGTGTGAGTGTCATTACAGAGCATGGACTGTAAATATCAACAGTCCTTAAGGGGGTGGTGGGTGTGTGGATGTCATTACAGTGCTTGGACTGTAAATATCAACCATAATTCATGGGGTGGTGGGTGTGGGTGCCATTACAGTGTTTTGACTGTAAATATCAACAGTCATTCATAGGGTGGTGGGTTTCATTAGAGTGCTTGGACTGTAAATATCAACAGTTATTCTTTTGGTGGTGGGTGTGTGGGTGTCATTACAGTGCTTAGACTGTAAATATCAACAGTCATTTATGGGGCGGTTGGTGTGAGTGTGTCATTACAGTGCTTAGACTGTAAATATCAACAGTCATTCATGGAATGGTAAGTGTGTGTGTGTCATTACAGTTATTGGACTCTAAATATCAACCATCATTTATTGTGTGTTGGGTGAGTGGGTGTCATTACAGTGCTTGGACTGTGAATATCAACAGTCATTCATGGGGTGGTGAGTGTGTGGGTGTTATTACAGTGCTTTGACTGTAAATATCAACAGTCATTCAGAGGGTGGTGGGTGTCATTAGAATGCTTGGACTGTATATATTAACAGTTATTCATGGGGTGGTGGGTGTGTGGGTGTCATTACATTGCTTGGACTATAGATATCAACCATCATTTATGGGGAGGTGGGTGTGTTGGTGTCATTACAGTGCTTGGACTCTAAATATCAACAGTCATTCTTTGGGTGGTGGGTGTATGTGTGTCATTACAGTGGTTGGATTGTAAATATCAACAGTTATTCATGGGGTGGTGGGTGTGTGGGTGTTATTACAGTGTTCTGATTGTAACTATCAACAGTCATTTATAGGGTGGTGGGTGTCGTTACAGTGCTTAGACTGTAAATATCAACAGTCATTTAAGGGGTGGTGTTTGTGTGGGTATCATTACAGTGCTTGGACTGTATATATCAACCATAATTCATGGGGTGGTTTTGTGTGGGGGTGTCATTACAATGCTTGGACTGTAAATATCAGCAGTTAATCATGGGGTGGTGGGTGTCTGGGTGTCATTACAGTGCTTGGACTGTAAATATCAACAGTCATTTAAGGGGTGGTGGGTGTATGGGTGTCATTACAGTGTTTTGATTGTAAATATCAACAGTCATTCATAGGGTGGTGGGTATCATTAGAGTGCTTGGACTGTAAATATCAACAATAATTCATAGGTTTGGGGGTGTGTGGGTGTCATTACAGTGCTTGGACTGTAAATATCAACTATAATTCATGGGGTCGTGGGTGTTGGGGTGTTATTACAGTGTTTTGACTGTAAATATCAACAGTCATTTTTGGGGTGGTGTGTGTGAGGGTGTCATTACATAGCTTGGACTGTAAATATCAACAGTCATTCATGGGTTGGTTGGTGGGTGGGTGTCATTAGAGTGCTTAGACTATAAATATCAAAAGTTATTTATGAGGTGGTGGGTGTGTGGCTGTCATTACAGTGCTTGAACTGTAAATTTCAACAGTCATTCATGGGGTTGTGGATGTGTGGGTGTCAATACATTGCTTGGACTGTAAATATAAAAACATTCATGGTGTGGTGGGTGTGTGTTTGTTATTATTGCTTGAACTGTAAATATCAACAGTCATTCATGGGGTGGTGGGTTGCATTACAGTGTTGGGACTGTAAATATCAACAGTCATTCATTGGGTGATAAGTGTGTGGGTATCATTACAGTGCTTGGACTGTCAATATCAACAGTCATTAATGGGGTGGTGGGTGTGTGGGTGTCATTACATTGCTTGGACTGTAAATATCAACAGTCAATCATGGGGAGGTTGGTGTCATTACAGTGCTTGGACTGTAAATATCAACAGTCATTCATAAGGTGGTGGGTGTGTGGGTGTTATTACAGTGCTTTGATTGTAAATATCAACAGCCATTCAGATGGTGGTGGGTGTCATTAGAGTGCTTGGACTGTAAATATCAACAGTCATTTATAGGGTGGTGGGTCTGTGGGTGTCATGAAAGTGCTTGAACTGTAAATATCAACAGTCATTTATAAGGTGGTGAGTGTGTGGGTGTCATTACAGTTCTTGGACTGTAAATATCTACCATCATTCATTGGGTGGTGGATGTGTGGGTGTCATTACAGTGCTTGGACTGTAAATATCAACAGTCATTTATAGGGTGGTGGGTGTGTGAGTGTCATTACAGAGCTTGGACTGTAAATATCAACAGTCATTCATGGGCTGGTGGGTGTGTGGATGTCATTACAGTGCTTGGACTGTAAATATCAACAGTTATTCAAATGGTGGTGGGTGTGTGGGTGTCATTACTGTGCTTGGACTGTAAACATCAACATTCATTCATGGGGTGGTGGGTGTGTGGGTGTCATTACAGTGTTTTGATTGTAAATATCAACAGTCATTCATAGAGTGGTGGGTGTCATTACAGTTCTTGGACTGCAAATATCAACAGTCATTCATGGGGTGGTGGTTGTATGGGTGTCATTACAGTGCTTGGACTGTAAATATCAATCATAATTCATAGGGTGGTGGGTGTGGGTGTGTCATTACAGTGCTTTGACTATAAATATCAACAGTCATTCATGGGGTGGTGGGTGTGAGGGTGTCATTACAGTGCTTGGACTGTAAATATCAACAGTCATTCATGTGGTTAGTGGATGTCATTATAGTGCTTGGACTGTAAATTTCAACAGTCATTTATGGGGTGGTGGGTGTGTGGGTGCCATTACAGTGCTTTGACTGTAAATATCAAGAGTCATTCATGGGGTGGTGGGTGTGAGGGTGTCATTACTGTGTTCGGACTGTAAATATCAACAGTCATTCATGGGGTTGTGGGTGTGTGGGTGTCATTATAGTGATTGGACTGTAAATACCAACAGTAATTCTTGGGGTGGTTGGTGTGTGGGTGTTATTACAGTGCTTGGACTGTAAATATCAACAGTCATTCATGTGGTTAGTGGATGTCATTATACTGCTTGGACTGTAAATATCAACAGTCATTCTTGGGGTGGTGGGTGTGTGGGTGCCATTACATTGCTTGGACTGTAAATATCAACAGTCAATTATGGGGTGGTGGGAGAGTGGGTGTCATTACAGTGCTTAGACAGTATATATCAACAGTCATTCATGGGGTGGTTAGTGTGTGGGTGTCATTACAGCGTTTTGATTGTAAATATCAAGTCATTACAGTTATTGGACTGTAAATATCAACCATCATTCATTGGGTGGTGGGTTTGTCGGTGTCATTACAGTGCTTGTACTGTAAATATTAACAGTCATTCATGTGGTAGTGGGTGTGTGGGTTTCATTACTGTGATTGGACTGAAAATATCAACAGTCATTCATGGGGTGTTGTATGTGTGGGCATCATTACAGTGTTTTGATTGTAAATATCAACAGTATTTCATAGGGTGGTGGGTGTCATTAGAGTGCTTGGACTGTAAATATCAAGAGTCATTTACAGGGTGGTGGGTGTGTTGGTGTCATTACAGTGCTTGGACTGTAAATATCAACTGTCATTTATGGGGTGGTGGGTGTGTGGGTGTCTTTACAGTGCTTTGACTGTAAATATCAATAGTCATTTATGGGGTGGTGGGTGTGTGTATCATTATAGTGCTTGGACTGTAAATATCAACAGTCATTCATGGGGTGATGGGTGTCATTAGAGTGCTTGGACTATAAATATCAACAGTTATTTATAGGGTGGTGGGTTTGTGGGTGTTTTGACAGTGCTTGGACTGAAAATAGCAACAGTCATTCATGGGGTGGTGGGTGTGTGGGTGTCATTACAGTGTTTTGATTGTAAATACCAACAGTCATTCATAGGGTGGTGGGTGTCATTAGAGTGCTTGGACTATAAATATCAACAGTTATTTATAGGGTGGTTGGTTTGTGGGTGTCATGACAGTGCCTGGAATGTAAATATCAACAGTCTTTCATGGGGTGGTGGGTGTGTGGGTGTCATTACAGTGCTTTGACTGTAAATATCAACAATCATTTAAGGGGTGGTGGGTGTGGGTGTCATTACAGTGTTTTGACTGTGAATATCAACAGTCATTTATAGGGTGGTGCGTGTCATTAGAGTGCTTTGACTGTAAATATTAACAGTTACTTATTGGGTGGTGGGTTTGTGGGTGTCATGACAGTGCTTGGACTGTAAACATCAACAGACAATCATTGGGTGGTGGGTTTGTGGGTGTCATTACAGTGCTTGGACTGTAAATATCAATAAAAATTTATAGGGTGCGAGTTGTGTGGGTGTCATTACAGTGTTTTGACTGTAAATATCAACAGTCATTTATGGGGCGGTGAGTGTGGGGGTGTCATTACAGTTCTTGGACTGTAAATATCATTCATCATTCATTGGGTGTTGGGTGTGTGGGTGTCAATACAGTGCTTGTACTGTAAATATTATGGGTTATTCATGGGGTAGTGGGTGTGTGGATGTCATTTCAGTGCTTGGACTGAAAATATCAACAGTCATTCATGGGGTGGTTGGTGTGTGGGTGTTATTACAGTGTTTGGACTGTAAATATCAAATGTCATTAATGGGGTGGTGGGTGTTTGGGTGTCATTACGGTGCTTTGACTGTAAATATCAACAATCATTTATGGGGTTGTGGGTGTGTGTGTCATTATAGTGCTTGGACTGTAAATATCAACAGTCATTCATGGAATGGTGAGTGTGTGGGTGTCATTAATGTGCTTGGAATGAAAATATCAAGTCATTCATAGTGTGGTGGGTGTGTGTGTGTCATTAGTGCTTGGACTGTAAATATCAAAAGTCATTTATAGGGTGGTGGGTGTTTGGGTGTCATCACATTGCTTGGACTGTAAATATAAACAGTCAATCATGGGGTGGTGGTTGTGTCGGTGTCATTACAGTGCTTGGAATGTAAATATAAACAGTCATTCGTGGGGTGGTGGGTGTGTAGGTGTTATTACAGTGCTTGGACTGTAAATATCAACAGCCATTCAGAGGGTGGTGGGTGTCATTAAAGTGCTTGGACTGTAAATATCAACAGTTATTTATGGGGTGGTGGGTGTGTGAGTGTCATGACTTTGCTTGGACTGTAAATATCAACATTCATTAATGGGGTGGTGAGTGTGTGGGTGACATTACAGTGCTTGGAGTGTAAATATCAACAGTCATTTATTAGGTGGTGGGTGTGTGGGTGTCATTACTTTGTTTTGATTGTAAATATCAACAGTCATTCATAGGGTGGTGGGTGTCATTACAGTGCTTGGACTGTAAATATCAACAGTCATTCATGGGGTGATAGTTGTGTGGGAGTCATAACAGTGCTTGGACTGTAAATATTATCCATAATTCATGGGGTGGTAGGTGTTGGGGTGTCATTACAGTGCTTGGACTGTAAATATCAACCATCATTCATTCGGTGGTGGGTGTGTGGGTGTCATTAAAGTTCTTTGACTGTAAATATCAACAATCATTTAGAGGGTGGTGGGCGTCATTAGAGTGCTTGGACTGTAAATAATAACAGTTTTTCAAGGGGTGTTGGGTGTGTGAATGTCATCACAGTGCTTGGACTGAAAATATCAACAGTCATTTATGGGGTGGTGGGTGTGTGGGTGTCATTACAGTTCTTGGACTGTAAATATCAACAGTCATTCATGGGGTAGTTGGTGTGTGGGTGACATTACAGTGCTTGGAGTGTAAATATCAACAGTCATTCATGAGGTGATGGGTGTGTGGGTGTCATTACAGTGCTTGGAGTGTAAATATCAACAGTCATTCATGAGGTGATGGGTGTGTGGGTGTCATTACTTTGTTTTGATTGTAAATATCAACAGTCATTCATAGGGTGGTGGGTGTCATTACAGTGCTTGGACTGTAAATATCAACAGTCATTCATGGGGTGGTAGTTGTGTGGGTGTCATAACAGTGTTTAGACTGTAAATATCAACCATAATTCATGGGGGGGTGGGTGTGTGGGTGTCATTACTGTGCTCAAACTGTAAATATTAACAGTCATTCATTGGGTGGTGGGTGTGTGGATGTCATTACACTGCTTGGACTGAAAATATCAACAGTCATTCATGGGGTGGTGGGTGTGTGGTTGTTATTACAGTGTTTGGACTATAAATATCAACTATCATTTATGGGGTGGTGAGAATGTGGGTGTCATTACAGTGCTTGAACTGTAAATATCAACAGTCATTCATGGGGTGGTAGTTGTGTGGGTGTCATAACAGTGTTTAGACTGTAAATATCAACAGTCATTTATAGGGTGGTGGGTGTTTGGCTGTCATTACAGTGCTTAGCCTGTAAATATCAAAAGTCAATCATGGGGAGGTGGGTTTGTGGGTGTCATTACAGTGTTTGGACTGTAAATATTAAGTCATTCATGGGGTGGTGGGTGGGTGGGTATCATTACAGTGCTTGGACTGTAAATATCAATTCATTCATGGGGTGGTGGGTGTGTGTGTGTGTCATTAGTGCTTGGACTGTAAATATCAACAGTCATTTATGGGGTGGTGGGTGGCATTACAGTGCTTGGGATTTAAATAACAAGAGTCATTAATAGGATGGTGGGTGTGTGGGTGTCATTACAGTGCTTTGACTATAAATATCAACCGTCATTTAGGGGGGGGGGGTGATTACCGTGCTTTTACTGTAAATATCAATAGTCATTTATAGGGTGGTTTGTGTGTGAGTGTCATTACAGAGCTTGGACTGTAAATATCAACAGTCATTCAGAGGGTGGTTGGTGTCATTAGAGTGCTTTGACTGTAAATATCAACAGTTATTAATAAGGTGGTGGATGAGTGGTTGTCATGACAGTGCTTGGACTGTAAATATCAACAGTCATTCATATATTGGTGAGTGTGTGGGTGACATTACATTTCTTGGATTGTAAAAATCAACGAATATTCATTGGGTGATGGGTGTTTAAGTATCATTATAGAGCTTGGACTGTAAATATCAACAGTCATTCATGGTGTGGTAGATGTGTGGATGTCTTTACAGTGCTTTAACTGTAAATATCAACAGTCATTCAGAGGGTGGTAGGTGTTATTAGTGTGCTTGGACTGTAAATATTAACCATCATTCAGGGAGTGGTGGGTGTGTGGGTGTTATTACAGTGTTTGGACTGTAAATATCAACCATAATTTATGGGATGGTGGGTGTGTGGGTGTCATTACATTGCTTTGACTGTAAATATCAACAGTCATTCATGGGGTGGTGGGTATGAGGGTGTCATTACAGTACTTGGATTGAAAATATCAACTGTCATTCATGGGGTGGTATGTGTTTGGGTGTCTTTATAGTGCTTGGACTGTAAATATCAACAGTCATTCATAGGGTGGTGGGTGTGTGGGTGTCATTACATGGCTTGATCTGTAAATATCAAGTCATTCATGGGGTTGTGGGTATGTGTGAGTCATTAGTGATTGGACTGTAAATATCAACAGTCATTCATTGGGTGGTGGGTGGCATTATAGTGCTTGGACTGTAAATATCAACAGTCAGTCATGGGGTGGTGGGTGTTTGGTTGTCATTAGAATGCTTGGAATGTAAATATCATTTATAATTCATGGGGTGGTGGGTGTGGGGGTGTCATTACAGTGCTTTGACTGTAAATATCAACAGTCATTCATGGGGTGGTGAGCTTGTGGGTGTCATTACAGTGCTTGGACTGAAAATATCATCAGTCATTCATGGGGTGGTGGGTTGGTGGGTGTCATTACAGTGCTTGGACTGTAAATATCAAGTCATTCATGGGTTGGTGGGTGTGTGTGTGTCATTGATGCTTGGACTGTAAATATAAACAGTCATTTATGGGGTTGTGGGTGGCATTACAGTATTTGGACTGTAAATATCAACAGTCATTCATAGGGTGGTTGGTGTGTGGGTGTCTTTACAGTGCTCAAACTGTAAATATTAAGTGTCATTCATGTGGTGGTGGGTGTGTGGATGTCATTACAGTGCTTGGACTGTAAATATCAACAGTCATTTATGAGGTGGGTGGGTGTGTGGCTGTCATTACTGTGCTTGGACTGTAAATATCTACTGTTATTGATGGGGGGGTGGGTGTGTGGCTGTCATTACAGTGCTTGGACTGTAAATATCAACAGTAAATCATTGGGTGGTGGGTTTGTGAATGTCATTACAGTGCTTGGACTGTAAATATCAACAGTTATTCATGGAGTGGAGGGTGTGTGGGTGTCATTACAGTGCTTGGACTGTAAATATCAAGTCATTCATGGGGTGGTGGGTGTGTGTGTGTAATTAGTGCTTTGAATGTAAATATCAACAGTCATTTATGGGGTTGTGGGTGTGTGGCTGTCATTAGAATGCTTGGACTGTAAATATCAACCATAATTCATTGGGTGGTGGGTACGAGGGTGTCATTACAGTGCTTAAACTGTAAATATCAAAAGTCAGTCATGGGGTGGTGGGTGTGTGGGTTTCATTACAGTGCTTGGACTAAAAATATCAACCATCATTTATGGGGTGGTGGGTGATTGGCTGTCATTAGAATGCTTGGACTGTAAATATCATCAATAATTCATGGGGTGGTTGGTGTTGGGGTGTCATTACAGTGCTTTGACTGTAAATATCAACAGTCATTCATGGGGTGGTGGGTTTGTGGGTGTCATTACAGTGCTTGGACTGTAAATATCAACAGTCATTCATGGGGTGGTGGGTTGGTGGGTGTCATTACAGTGCTTGGACTGTAAATATCAAGTCATTCATGGGTTGGTGGGTGTTTGTGTGTCATTAGTGCTTGGACTGTAAATATAAACAGTCATTTATGGGGTTGTGGGTGTCATTACATTGTTTGGACTGTAAATATCAACAGTCAGTCATGGGGTGGTGGGTGTGTGGATGTAATTACAGTGCTTGGACTGCAAATATCAACAGTCATTTATGGGGTGGTGGGTGTGTGGCTGTCATTAGAATGGTTGGACTGTAAATATCAACAATAATTCATGTGGTGGGGGGTTTGGGGGTGTTATTACAGGGCTTTCACTGTAAATATTAACAGTCATTCATGGGGTGGTAGGTGTTTGGGTGTCCTTATAGTGCTTGGACTGTAAATATCAACAGTCATTCATGGGTTGGTTGGTGTGTGGGTGTCATTACATGGCTTGGAGTGTAAATATGAAGTAGTTTATGGGGTGGTGGGTATGTGTGTGTCATTAGTGCTTGGACTGTAAATATCAACATTTATTCATGGGATAGTGGGTGGCATTACAGTGCTTGGACTGTAAATATCAACAGTCATTCATGGGGTGATGGGTGTGTGGGTGTTATTACAGTGCTTGGACTGTAAATATCAACAGTCATTTACAGTGTGGTGGGTGTGTGGCTGTCATTACAGTGTTTGGACTGTAAATATCAACAGTCAGTCATGGGGTGGTGGGTTTGTGGGTGTTATTACAGTTCTTGGACTGTAAATATCAACAGTCAATAATTGGGTGGTGGGTGTGTGTGTGTCATTACAGTGCTTGGACTGTAAATATCAACAGTCAATTATCGTGTGGTTGGTGTGTGGATGTCATTACAGTGCTTGGACTGTAAATATTAACAGTCAATTATGAGGTGGTGGGTGTGTGGGTTTCATTACAGTGATTGGACAGTAAATATCAACAGTCATTCATTGGATGGTGGGTGTGTGGGTGTCATTACAGTGTTTTGATTGTAAATATCAACAGTCATGGGGTGGTGGGTGTGTGGGTGTCATTAGAGTGCTGGGACTGTTAATATCAACAGTCATTCATTGGGTGGTGGGTGTTTGGGTGTCTATGCAGTGCTTGGACTTTAAATATCAACAGTCAATCATGAGGTGGTGGGTATGTTGGTGTCATTACATTGCTTGGACTGTAAATATGAACAGTCATTCATGGGGTGGTGGGTGTGTGGGTGTCATTACAGTGCTTGGACTGTAAATATCAAGTCATTTATGGGGTGGTGGGTTTGTGTGTGTCAGTATTGCTTGGACTGTAAATATCAACAGTTATTCATAGGGTGGTGAGTGGCATTACAGTGCTTGGATTGTAAATATCAACAGTCATTCAAGGGGTGGTGGGTGTGTGGGTGTCATTACAGTGCTTGGACTATAAATATCAACCATCATTTATGGGGTGGTGGGTGTGTGGGTGTCATTACAGTGCTTGGACTGTAAATAACAACAGTCATTCATGGGGAGGTGAGTTTGTGGGTATCATTACAGTGCTTGGTTTGTAAATATTAACAGTCGTTCATAGGGTGGATGGTGTGTGAGTGTCATTACAGAGCTTGGACTGTAAATATCAATAGTCATTCATTGGGTGGTGGTTGTGTGGATGTCATTACAGTGCTTGAACTGTAAATATCAACAGTCATTTATGGGGTGGTGGGTGTGTGGCTTTCATTACAGTGTTTGGACTGTAAATATCAACAGTCAGTCATAGGGTTGTGGGTGTGTGGGTGTCATTACAGTGCTTGGACTGTAAATATCAACAGTCAGTCATGGGGTGGTGGGTTTGTGGGTGTTATTACAGTGCTAGGATTGTAAATATCAACAGTCAATAATTCGGTGGTAGGTGTGTGTGTGTCATTACAGTGCTTGAACTATAAATATTAAGTCAATCATGGGGTGGTGGGTGTGTGTGTCATTAGTGCTTGGACTGTAAATATCAACAGTCATTCATGAGGTTGTGGGTGGCATTACAGTGCTTGGACTGTAAATATCATCCATCATTAATTGGGTGGTGGGTGTGTGGGTGTCATCACAGTGATCAGACTGTAAATATTAAGAGTCATTGACAGTGTGGTGGGTGTGTGGATGTCATTACAGTGCTTGGACTGTAAATATCAACAGTCATTTTTGGGGTGGTGGGTGTGTGGCTGTCATTACAGTGCTTGGACTGTAAATATCTACTGTCATTTATGGGATGGTGGGTGTGTGAGTGTCATTACAGAGCTTGGACTGTAAATATTAACAGTCAATCATGAGGTGGTGGGTGTGTTGGTTTCATTACAGTGATTGGACTGTAAATATCAACAGTCATTTATTGGATGGTGGGTGTGTGGGTGTCATTACAGTGTTTTAATTGTAAATATCAACAGTCATAGGGTGGTGGGTGTGTGGGTGTCATTAGAGTGCTTGGACTGTAAATATCAACAGTCATTCATTGGGTGGTGGGTGTTTGGGTGTCATTAGAGTGCTTGGACTGTAAATATCAACAGTCATTCAAGGGGTGGTGGGTGTGTGGGTGTCATTACAGTGTTTTGACGGTAAATATTAACAGTCATTCATAGGGTGGTGGGTGTCATTACAGTTCTTGGACTGTAAATATCAACCATCATCCATTGGGTGGTGGGTGCGTGGGTGTCATTACAGTGCTCAGACTATAAATATTAACAGTCATTCATGGGGTGGTGGGTGTGTGGATGTCATTACAGTGCTTGGAATGAAAATGTCAACAGTCATTCATGGGGTGGTGAGTGTGTGGGTGTCATTACAGTGCTTGGACTATAAATAATAACTGTCATTTATGGGGTGGTGGGTGTGTGGGTGTCATTACAGTGCTTGGACTGTAAATATTAACAGTCATTCATAGGGTGGTGGGTGTGTGAGTGTCATTACAGAACTTGGACTGTAAATATCAACATTCATTTATGGGGTGGTGGGTGTGTGGGTGTCATTACAATGCTTGGAGAGTAAATATCAAAAGTCATTCTTGGGGTGGTGGGTGTGTTGGTGTCATTACAGTGCTTAAAATGTAAATATCAACAGTCATTTATGGGGTGGTGAGTGTGTGGCTGTCATTACAGTGCTTGGATTGTAAATATCAACAGTCAATTATTGGGTGGTGGGTTTGTGGGTTTTATTACCGTGCTTGGACTGTAAATATCGAAGGTCATTTATGGGGTGGTGGGTGTGTGGGTGTCATTACAGTGTTTTGATTGTAAATATCAACAGTCATTCATAAGTTGGTGTGTGTCATTAGAGTGCTTGGACTGTAAATATCATCAGTCATTCATGGGGTGGTTGGAGTGTAGGTGTCATTACAGTTCTTGGACTGTAAATATCAACCATAATTTATTGGGTGGTTGGTGTGTGAGTGTCATTACAGAGCTTGGACTGTAAATATCAACAGTCATTTATGGGGTGGTGGGTGTGTGGGTGTCATTAGCGTGCTTGGACTGAAAATATCAACAGTCATTCATGGGGTGGTGGGTGTCATGACAGTGCTTGGACTGTAAATATCAACAGTCATTCATGGGTTGGTGAGTGTGTGGGTGTCATTACAGTTCTTCGACTGTAAATATCTACCATCATTCATTGGGTGGTGGGTGTGTGGGTGTCATTACAGTGCTTGGACTGAAAATATCAACAGTCAATTATTGGGTGGTGGGTTTGTGGGTGTCATTACAGTGCTTGGACTGTAAATATCAACAGTTATTCATGGGTGGGTGGGTGTGTGGGTGTCGTTACAGTGTTTTAATTGCAAATATCAACAGTCATCCATGGGGTGGAGGGGGTGAGGGTGTCATTACAGTGCTTGGACTGTAAATATCAACATTCATTCATGGGGTGGTTGGTGTGTAGGTGTCATTACAGTTCTTGGACTGTAAATATCAACCATAATTCATTGGGTGGTGGGTGTGGGGGTGTCATTACAGTGTTTTTACTGTAAATATCAACAGTCATCCATGGGGTGGTGGGGGTGAAGGTGTCATTACAGTGCTTGGACTGTAAATATCAACAGTCATTTATAGGGTGGTGGGTGTGTGGATGTCATTACAGTGCTTGGACTGAAAATATCAACAGTCATTAATGGGATGGTGGATGTGTGGGTGTCATTACAGTTCTTGGACTGTAAATATTAACAGTCATTCATAGGTTTGTAGGTGTGTGGATGTCATTACAGTGCTTTGACTGAAAATGTAAACAGTCATTCATGGGGTGGTAGGTGTGTGGGTGTCATTACAGTGCTTGGACTATAAAAATCAAATGTCATTTATGGGGTAGAAGGTGTGTGGATGTCATTACAGTTCTTGGACTGTAAATATCAACAGTCATTTATAGGGTGGTGGGTGTGTGAGTGTCATTACAGTGGTTGGACTATAAATATATAGAGTCATTTATGGGGTGGTGTGTGTGTGTTTGTAATTACAGTGCTTAGACTGTAAATATAAACAGTCATTTATTGGGTGGTGGGTGTGTAGGTGTCATTACAGTGCTTGGACTGTAAATATCAACAGTCAATTATGGGGTGGTGGGCCTGTGGGTGTCATTACAGTGCTTGGACTGTAAATAACAGCTGTCATTTATGGGGTGGTTTGTGTGTGGGTGTCATTACAGTGGTTTGACTATAAATATCAACAGTTATTTATTGGGTGGTGGGTGTCATTAGAGTGCTTGGACTGTAAATATCAACACTCATTCATGGGGTGGTGGGTGTCATGACAGTGCTTGGACTGTAAATATCAACAGTCATTATGGGGATGGTATGTGTGTGGGTTTCATTACAGTTCTTGGACTGTAAATATCAATCATTATTTATTTGGTGGTGGGTGTGTGGGTGTTATTACAGTGCTCATACTGTAAATATTAACAGTTATACATAGGGTGGTGGGTGTGTGTATGTCATTACAGTGCTTGGACTGAAAATATCAAAAGTCATTCATGGGGTGGTGGGTGTGTGGGTGTCATTACAGTGCTTGGACTATAAATATCAACTGTCATTTATAGGGTGGTGGGTGTGTGGGTGTCATTACATTGCTTGGACTGTAATTATCAACAGTCGTTTATAGGGTGGTGGGTGTGTGGGTTTTATTACAGTTCTTGGACTGTAAATATCAACTATTATTCATTGGGTAGTGGGTGTGTGGGTGACATTACAGTGCTTGGACTGTAAATATTAACAGTCATTCATGGGATAGTGGGTGTGTCGATGTCATTACAGTGCTTGGACTGAAAATATCAACAGTCATTCATAGGGTGGTAGGTGTGTGTGTGTCATTACAGTGCTTGGACTATAAATATCAACTGTCATTTATGAGGTGGTGGGTGTGTGGGTGTCATTACAGTGTTTGGACTGTAAATATCAACAGTCATTCATAGGGTGGTGTGTGTGTGAGTGTCATTACAGAGCTTGGACTGTAAATATCAACATTCATTAATGGAGTGGTGGGTGTGTGGGTGTCATTACAGTGCTTGGACAGTAAATATCAACAGTCATTCATGGGGTGGGGGGTGTGTGGGTGTCATTACAGTGTTTTAACTATAAATATTAACATACATTTATTGGGTGGTTAGTGTCATTAGAGTGCTTGGACTGTAAATATCAACAGTCATTCATGGGATGGTGGATGTGTGGGTGTCATTACAGTGCTTGGACTGTAAATATCAACAGTAATTCATAGGGTGATGGGTGTGTGGGTGTCATTACAGTGTTTGGACTGTAAATATCAACAGTCATTTATTTAGAGGTGGGTGTGTGGGTATCATTACAGTCCTTGGACTGTAAATATCAACCATCATTTATTGGGTGGTGGGTGTGTGGATGACATTACAGTGCTTGGACTGTAAATATTAACAGTCATTCATGGGGTGGTAGGTGTGTAGATGTCATTACAGGGCTTGGACTGAAAATATCAACTGTCATTCATGGGATGGTGGGTGTGTGGGTTTATTTACAGTTCTTGGACTGTAAATATCAACCATCATTCATTGGGTGGTGGGTGTGTGGGTGACATTACAGTGCTTGGTCTGTAAATATTAACAGTCATTCATGGGGTGGTGGGTGTGTAGGTGTTATTATAGTGCTTGGACTGTTAATATAATCAACAGTCATTTATGGGGTGGTGGGTGTGTGGGTGTCATTACAGTGCTTGGACTGTAAATATCAACAGTCATTTATTAGGTGGTGGGTGTGTGGGTATCATTACAGTCCTTGGAATGTAAATATGAACTATTATTCATTGGGTGGTGGGTATGTGGGTGACATTACAGTGCTTGGACTGTAAATATTAACAGTCATTCATGGGGTGGTGGGTGTGTGGGTGTCATTACAGTGTTTTAACTATAAATATTAACATACTTTTATTGGGTGGTTAGTGTCATTAGAGTGCTTGGACCGTAAATATCAACAGTCATTCATGGGGTGGTGGATGTGTGGGTGTCATTACAGTGCTTGGACTGTTAATATCAACAGTAATTCAGAGGGTGATGGGTGTGTGGGTGTCATTACAGTGTTTGGACTGTAAATATCAACAGTCATTTATTGGGAGGTGGGTGTGTGGGTATCATTACAGTCCTTGGACTGTAAATATCAATCATCATTTATTGGGTGGTGGGTGTGTGGATGACATTACAGTGCTTGGACTGTAAATATTAACACTCATTCATGGGGTTGTAGGTGTGCAGATGTCATTACAGTGCTTGGACTGAAAATATCAACTGTCATTCATGGGATGGTGGGTGTGTGGGTTTAATTACAGTTCTTGGACTGTAAATATCAACCATCATTCATTGGGTGGTGGGTGTGTGGGTGACATTACAGTGCTTGGACTGTAAATATTAACAGTCATTCATGGGGTGGTGGGTGTGTAGGTGTTATTATAGTGCTTGGACTGTAAATATCAACAGTCATTTATGTGGTGGTGGGTGTGTGGGTGTCATTACATTGATTGGACTAAAAATATAAAGTCACTCATTGAGTGGTTGGTGTGGGTGTGTCATTAGTGCTTGGAATATAATTATCAACAGTCATTCATGGGGTGGTGGGTGGCATTACAGTGCTTGGACTCTAAATATCAACAGTAATTCATAGGGTGATGGGTGTGTGGGTGTTATTACAGTGCTTGGACTGTAAATATCAACAGTCATTTCTTGGGTGGTGGGTGTGTGGGTATCATTACAGTCCTTGGAATGTAAATATCAACCATTATTCATTGGGTGGTGGTTATGTGGGTGACATTACAGTGCTTGGTCTGTAAATATTAACAGTCATTCATGGGGTGGTAGGTGTGTAGATGTCATTACATTGCTTGGACTGAAAATATCAACTGTCATTCATGGGGTGGTGGGTGTGTGGGTTTCATTACAGTTCTTGGACTGTAAATATCAACCATCATTCATTGGGTCGTGGGTGTGTGGGTGACATTACATTGCTTGGACTGTAAATATAAACAGCCATTCATGGGGTGGTTGGTGTGTAGGTGTCATTATAGTGCTTGGACTGTAAATATCAAGTCATTCATTATGTGGTGGGTGTGTGTGTGTCATTAGTGCTTGGACGTTGAATATAAACATTCATTCATGGGGTGGTGGGTGTCATTACAGTGCTTGGACTCAAAATATCAACAGTAATTTATAGGGTAATTTGTGTGTGGGTGTCATTACAGTGCTTGGACTGTAAATATCAACAGTCATTTATTGGGTGGTGGGTGTGTGGGTATCATTACAGTGCTTGGACTGAAAATATCAACTGTCATTCATGGGTGGTGGGTGTGTGGGTGACATTACAGTGCTTGGACTCTATATATAAACAGTCATTTATGGAATGGTGGGTGTGTGAATGTCATTAAAGTGCTTGGACTTTAATTATCAACAGTCATTCATATGGTGGTGGGTGTGTGAGTGTCATTACAGTACTTGGACTGTAAATGTCAACAGTTATTAATTGGGTGGTTGGTGTGTGGGTGTCATTACAGTGTTTAGACTGTAAATATCAACAGTCAATCATTAGGTGGTGGGTGTGTGGGGGTCATTAAGTGCTCGGACTGTAAATATTAACAGTCATTAATGGTGTGGTGGGTGTGTGGATGTAATTACAGTGTTTCGACTAAAAATATCAACAGTATTTCATGGGGTGGTGGGTGTGTGGTTGTCATTACAATGCTTGGACTATAAAAATCAACCATCATTTATGGGGTGGTGGGTGTTTGGGTGTCATTACAGTGCTTGGACTGTAAATATCAACAGTCATTCATAGGGTGGTGGGTGTGTGAGTGTCATTACATAGCCTGGACTGTAAATATCAACAGTCATTCATGGGGTGGTGGGTGTGTATGTGTCATTACAGTGCTTGGACTGTAAATATCAAAAGTCATTCTTTTCGGTGGTGGGTGTGTGGGTGTCATTACAGTGCTTAGACTGTAAATATCAACAGTCATTTGTGGGGTAGTGGGGGTCATTAGAGTGCTTGGACTGTAAATTTCAACAGTCATTCATGGATTGGTGTGTGTGTTGGTGTCATTACAGTGCTTGGACTGTAAATATCAACCATAATTAATGGGGTGGTGGGTGTGGGGGTGTCACTACAGTGCTTGGACTGTAAATATCAACATTCATTCATGGGAAGGTGGATGTGTTGGTGTCATTATAGTGCTTGAACTGCTAATATCAACAGTCATTCATGGGTTGGTGGGTGTGTGGGTGTCATTACATTGCTTGGACTGTAAATATCAAGTCATTCATGAGGTGTTGGGTGTGTGTGTGTCATTATAGTTCTTGGACTGTAAATATCAACAGTCAATCATTGGGTGTTGGGTGTGTGGGTGTCATTACATTGCTTGGACTGTAAATATCAAGTCATTCATGGGGTAGTGGGTGGCATTACAGTGATTGGACTCTAAATATCAACAGTAATTCATATGGTGATGGGTGTGTGGGTGTCATTGCAGTGCTTGGACTGTAAAAATTAACAGTAATTCATGAAGTTGTGGGTGTTTGGGGGTCTATGCATTGCTTGGACTGTAAATATCAACAGTCAATCATGGGGTGGTGGGAGTGTGGGTGTCATTACAGTGCTTGGACTGTAAATATAAACAGTCATTCATGTGGTGGTGGGTGTGTGGGTGTCATAACAGTGTTTTGACTGTAAATATTTACAGTCATTCATAGGGTGGTGGGTGTCATTAGAGTGCTTGGACTGTAAATATCAACAGTTTTTCATGGGGTGGTGGGTGTGTGGGTGTCATGACAGTGCTTGGACTGTAAATATCAACCATAATTAATGGTGTTGTAGGTGTGGGGGTGTCATTACAGTGCTTGGACTGTAAATATCAACAGTCATTCATGGGATAGTGGATGTGTGGGTGTCAGTATAGTGCTTGAACTGTTAATATCAACAGTCATTCATGGTGTGGTGGGTGTGTGGGTGTCATTACATTGCTTGGACTGTAAATATCAAGTCATTCATCGGGTGTTGGGTGTGTATGTGTGTCATTAGTGCTTGGACTGTAAATATCAACAGTCATTCATGGGGTGGTGGTTGGCATTACAGTGCTTGGACTCCAAATATCAACAGTCATTTATGGGGTGGTGGGTGGCATTACAGTGCTTGGACTCCAAATATCAACAGTCATTCATGGGGTGATGGGTGTGTTTGTGTCATTACAGAGCTTGGACTGTAAATATCAACAGTCATTCATGGGGTTGTGGGTGTCTTGGTGTCTGTGCGGTGCTTGGACTATAAATATCAGCAGTCAATCATGGGGTGGTGGGTGTGTGGGTGTCATTACTGAGCTTGGACTATAAATATCAACAGTCATTCATGGGGTGGTGGGTTTGTGGGTGTTATTACAGTGTTTTGATTGTAAATATCAACAGTCATTTATAGGTTGGTGGGTGTCATTAGAGATCTTGGACTGTAAATATCAACAGTCATTCATTGGGTGATTGGTGTGTGGGTGTTATTACAGTGCTTGGACTGTAAATATCAACCATAATTCATGGGGTTGAGGGTGTGAGGGTGTCATTACAGTGCTTTGACTGTAAATATCAACAGTCATTCATGGATTGGTGTGTGTGTTGGTGTCATTACAGTGCTTGGACTGTAAATATCAACCATAATTAATGGGGTGGTGGGTGTGGGGGTGTCACTACAGTGCTTGGACTGTAAATATCAACATTCATTCATGGGAAGGTGGATGTGTTGGTGTCATTATAGTGCTTGAACTGCTAATATCAACAGTCATTCATGGGGTGGTGGGTGTGTGGGTGTCATTACATTGCTTGGACTGTAAATATCAAGTCATTCATGAGGTGTTGGGTGTGTGTGTGTCATTATAGTTCTTGGACTGTAAATATCAACAGTCAATCATTGGGTGTTGGGTGTGTGGGTGTCATTACATTGCTTGGACTGTAAATATCAAGTCATTCATGGGGTAGTGGGTGGCATTACAGTGATTGGACTCTAAATATCAACAGTAATTCATATGGTGATGGGTGTGTGGGTGTCATTGCAGTGCTTGGACAGTAAATATTAACAGTAATTCATGGAGTTGTGGGTGTTTGGGGGTCTATGCATTGCTTGGACTGTAAATATCAACAGTCAATCATGGGGTGGTGGGAGTGTGGGTGTCATTACAGTGCTTGGACTGTAAATATAAACAGTCATTCATGTGGTGGTGGGTGTGTGGGTGTCATAACAGTGTTTTGACTGTAAATATTTACAGTCATTCATAGGGTGGTGGGTGTCATTAGAGTGCTTGGACTGTAAATATCAACAGTTTTTCATGGGGTGGTGGGTGTGTGGGTGTCATGACAGTGCTTGGACTGTAAATATCAACCATAATTAATGGTGTTGTAGGTGTGGGGGTGTCATTACAGTGCTTGGACTGTAAATATCAACAGTCATTCATGGGATAGTGGATGTGTGGGTGTCAGTATAGTGCTTGAACTGTTAATATCAACAGTCATTCATGGTGTGGTGGGTGTGTGGGTGTCATTACATTGCTTGGACTGTAAATATCAAGTCATTCATCGGGTGTTGGGTGTGTATGTGTGTCATTAGTGCTTGGACTGTAAATATCAACAGTCATTCATGGGGTGGTGGTTGGCATTACAGTGCTTGGACTCCAAATATCAACAGTCATTTATGGGGTGGTGGGTGGCATTACAGTGCTTGGACTCCAAATATCAACAGTCATTCATGGGGTGATGGGTGTGTTTGTGTCATTACAGAGCTTGGACTGTAAATATCAACAGTCATTCATGGGGTTGTGGGTGTCTTGGTGTCTGTGCGGTGCTTGGACTGTAAATATCAGCAGTCAATCATGGGGTGGTGGGTGTGTGGGTGTCATTACTGAGCTTGGACTGTAAATATCAACAGTCATTCATGGGGTGGTGGGTTTGTGGGTGTCATTACAGTGTTTTGATTGTAAATATCAACAGTCATTTATAGGGTGGTGGGTGTCATTAGAGAGCTTGGACTGTAAATATCAACAGTCATTCATTGGGTGATTGGTGTGTGGGTGTTATTACAGTGCTTGGACTGTAAATATCAACCATAATTCATGGGGTTGAGGGTGTGAGGGTGTCATTACAGTGCTTTGACTGTAAATATCAACAGTCATTTATGGGGTGGCGGGTTTGTGGGTGTCATTATAGTGCTTGGACTGTAAATATCAACAGTCAATCATGGGGTGGGGGGTGTGTGGGTGTCATTACATTGCTTGGACTGTAAATATCAAGTCATTCATTGGGTGGTGGATGTGTGTGTGTCATTTGTGCTTGGTTTGTAAATATCAACAGTCATTCATGGGGTAGTGGGTGGCATTACAGTGATTGGACTCTAAATATCAACAGTAATTCATATGGTGATGGGTGTGTGGGTGTCATTACAGAGCTTGGACTGTAAATATTAACAGTAATTCATGGGGTAGTGGGTGTGGGGGTGTCATTACAGTGCTTTGACTGTAAATATCAACAGTCATTTATGGGGTGGTGGGTGTGTGGATGTCATTACAGTGCATGGACTGAAAATATCAATTGTCATTCATGGGATGATGGGTGTGTGGGGGTCATTACATTGCTTGGACTGTAAATATCAACCGTGATTTATGGGGTGTTAAGTGTGTGGGTGTCATTACAGTCCTTGGACTGTAATTATCAACCATAATTAATAGGGGGGTTAGTGTGAGTGTGTTATTATAGTGTTTGGACTTTAAATATTAACAGTCATTAATTTGGTGGTGGATGTGTGGGTGTCATTATAGTGCTTGAACTGTAAATATCAACAGTCATTCATGGGGTTGTGGGTGTGTGGGTGTCATTACATTGCTTCAACTGTAAATATCAAGTCATTCATGGGGTGGTGGGTGTGTGTGTGTCATTTGTGCTTGGACTGTAAATATCAACAGTCATTCATTGGGTGGTGGGGTGCATTACAGTGCTTGGACTCTAAATATCAACAGTCATTCATGGGTGATGGGTGTGTGGGTGTCATTACAGAGCTTGGATTGTAAATATCAACAGTCATTCATGGGGTTGTGGGTGTCTGGGTGTCTGTGCAATGCTTGGACTGTAAATATCAACAGTCATTAATGGGGAGGTGGGTGTGTGGGTGTCATTACATTGCTTGTACTGTAAATATCAAGTCATTTATTGGGTGGAGGGTGTGTGTGTGTCATTATTGCTTGGACTGTAAATATCAACAGTCATTCACGGGGTTATGGGTGGCATTACAATGATTGGACTCTAAATATAAAAAGTAATTCATAGGGTGATGGGTGTTAGGGAGTCATTACAGTGCTTGGACTGTAATTATTAACAGTCATTCATGGGGTTGTGGGTGTTTGGGTGTCTATGCAATGTTTGGACTGTAAATATCAACAGTTAATTATGGGGTGGTGGGTGTGTTGTGTCATTACATTGCTTGGACTGTAAATATTAACAGATATTCATGGGGTGGTGGGTGTGTGGGTGTCATTACAGTGTTTTGACTGTATATATTAACAGTCATTCAAAGGGTGGTGGGTGTCATTAGAGTGCTTGGACTCTAAATATCAACAGTTTTTTATGGGATGGTGGGTGTGAGGGTGTCATTACAGTGCTTAGACTGTAAATATCAACAGTCATTTATGGGGTGGCGGGTGTGTGGGTGTCATTATAGTGCTTGGACTGTAAATATCAACAGTCAATCATGGGGTGGTGAGTGTGTGGGTGTCATTACATTGCTTGGACTGTAAATATCAAGTCATTCATTGGGTGGTGGATGTGTGTGTGTCATTTGTGCTTGGATTGTAAATATCAACAGTCATTCATGGGGTAGTGGGTGGCATTACAGTGATTGGACTCTAAATATCAACAGTAATTCATATGGTGATGGGTGTGTGGGTGTCATTACAGTGCTTGGACTGTAAATATTAACAGTAATTCATGGGGTAGTGGGTGTGGGGGTGTCATTACAGTGCTTTGACTGTAAATATCAACCATAATTAATAGGGGGGTTAGTGTGAGTGTGTTATTACAGTGTTTGGACTTTAAATATTAACAGTCATTTATGGGGTGGTGGGTGTGTGGATGTCATTACAGTGCATGGACTGTAAATATCAACTGTCATTTAAGGGGTGGTGGGTGTGTGGGTGTCATTACAATGCTCAGACTGTAAATATTAACAGTTATTCATGGGGTGTTGGGTGTGTGGATGTCATTACAGTGCATGGACTGTAAATATCAACTGTCATTTAAGGGGTGGTGGGTGTGTGGGTGTCATTACAATGCTCAGACTGTAAATATTAAGTGTAATTTATGGGATAGTGGGTGTGTCGATGTCATTACATTGCTTGGACTGAAAATATCAACAGTCATTCTTAGGGTGGTAGGTGTGTTGGTGTTATTACAATGCTTGGACTATAAATATCAACAGTCATTTATTGGGTGGTGGGTGTGTGGGTGTCATTACAGTGCTTGGACTGTAAATATAAACAGTCATTCATGTGGTGGTGGGTGTGTGTGTGTCATTACATTGCTTGGACTGTAAATATCAAGTCATTCATGGGGTGTTGGGTGTGTGTGTGTGTCATTAGTGCTTGGACTGTAAATATCAACAGTCATTCATGGGGTGGTGGGTGGCATTACAGTGCTTGGACTCCAAATATCAACAGTCATTCATGGGGTGGTGGGTGGCATTACAGTGCTTGGACTCCAAATATCAACAGTCATTCATGGGGTGATGGGTGTGTTTGTGTCATTACAGAGCTTGGACTGTAAATATCAACAGTCATTCATGGGGTTGTGGGTGTCTGGGTGTCTGTGCAGTGCTTGGACTGTAATTATCAGCAGTCAATCATGGGGTGGTGGGTGTGTGGGTGTCATTACAGAGCTTGGACTGTAAATATCAACAGTCATTCATGGGGTGGTTGGTGTGTGGGTGTCATTACAATGTTTTGATTGTAAATATCAACAGTCATTCATGGGGTGGTTGGTGTGTGGGTGTCATCACAGTGCTTGGGCTGTAAATATAAACAGTCATTCATGTGGTGATGGGTGTGTGGGTGTCATAACAGTGTTTTGACTGTAAATATTTACAGTCATTCATAGGTTGGTGGGTGTCATTAGAGTGCTTGGACTGTAAATATCAACAGTTTTTCATGGGGTGGTGGGTGTGTGGGTGTCATGACAGTGCTTGGACTGTAAATATCAACCATAATTAATGGGGTGGTGGGTGTTTGGGTGTCTATGCATTGCTTGGACTGTAAATATCAACAGTCAATCATGGGGTGGTGTGTGTGTGGGTGTCATTACAGTGCTTGGGCTGTAAATATAAACAGTCATTCAAGTGGTGGTGGGTGTGTGGGTGTCTTAACAGTGTTTTGACTGTAAATATTTACAGTCATATATTGGTTAGTGGGTGTCATTAGAGTGCTTGGACTGTAAATATCAACAGTCATTCATGGGATGGTGGATGTGTGGGTGTCATTACAGAGCTTGGATTGTAAATATCAACAGTCATTTATGGGGTGGTGGGTGTTTGGGTGTCTATGCATTGCTTGGACTGTAAATATCAACAGTCAATCATGGGGTGGTGGGTGTGTGGGTGTCATTACAGTGCTTGGGCTGTAAATATAAACAGTCATTCAAGTGGTGGTGGGTGTGTGGGTGTCTTAACAGTGTTTTGACTGTAAATATTTACAGTCATATATAGGTTAGTGGGTGTCATTAGAGTGCTTGGACTGTAAATATCAACAGTTTTTCATGGGGTGGTGAGTGTGTGGGTGTCATGACAGTGCTTAGACTGTAAATATCAACCATAATTAATGGGGTGGTGGGTGTGGGGGTGTTATTACTGTGCTTGGCCTGTAAATATCAACAGTCATTCATGGGATGGTGGATGTGTGGGTGTCATTATAGTGCTTGAACTGTGAATATCAACAGTCATTCATGGTGTGGTGGGTGTGTGAGTGTCATTACATTGCTTGAACTGTAAATATCAAGTCATTCATCGGGTGTTGGGTGTGTGAGTGTGTCATTAGTGCTTGGACTGTAAATATCAACAGTCATTCATGGGGTGGTGGGTGGCATTACAGTGCTTGGACTCCAAATATCAACAGTCATTCATGGGGTGGTTGGTGGCATTACAGTGCTTGGACTCCAAATATCAACAGTCATTCATGGGGTGATGGGTGTGTTTGTGTCATTACAGAGCTTGGACTGTAAATATCAACAGTCATTAATGGGGTTTTGGGTGTCTGGGTGTCTGTGCAGTGCTTGGACTGTAAATATCAGCAGTCAATCATTGGGTGGTGGCTGTGTGGGTGTCATTACTGAGCTTGGACTGTAAATATCAACAGTCATTCATGGGGTGGTGGGTGTGTGGGTGTCATTACAGTGTTTTGATTGTAAATATCAACAATCATTAATAGGGTGGTGGGTGTCATTAGAGTGCTTGGACTGTAAATATCAACAGTCATTCATGGGGTGGTTGGTGTGTGGGTGTAATTACAGTGCTTGGACTGTAAATATCAACCATAATTCATGGGGTAGAGGGTGTGAGGGTGTCATTACAGTGCTTTGACTGTAAATATCAACAGTCATTTATGGGGTGGTGGGTGTGAGGGTGTCATTACAGTGCTTAGACTGTAAATATCAACAGTCATTTATGCGGTGGTGGGTGTGTGGGCGTCATTATAGTGCTTGGACTGAAAATATCAACAGTCAATCATTGGGTGTGGGGTGTGTGGGTGTCATTACATTGCTTGGACTGTAAATATCAAGTCATTCATTGGGTGGTGGCTGTGTGTGTGTCATTAGTGCTTGGATTGTAAATATCAACAGTCATTCATGGGGTAGTGGGTGGCATTACAGTGATTGGACTCTAAATATCAACAAAATTCATAGTGTGATGGGTGTGTGGGTGTCATTACAGTGCTTGGACTGTAAATATTAACAGTAATTCATGGGGTAGTGGGTGTGGGGGTATCATTACAGTGCTTTGACTGTAAATATCAACAGTCATTCATGGGGTGGTGGGTGTGTGGATGTCATTACAGTGCATGGACTGAAAATATCAATTGTCATTCATGGGTTGGTGGGTGTGTGGGTGTCATTACATTGCTTGGACTGTATATATCAACCATCATTCATTAGGTGGTGGGTGTGTGGGTGTCATAACAGTGTGTTGACTGTAAATATTAACAGTCATTCATATGGTGGTGGGTGTCATTAGAGTGCTTGGACTGTAAATATTAACAGTCATTAATTTGGTGATGGGTGTGTTGATGTCATTACAGTGCATGGACTGAAAATATCAACTGTCCTTAATGGGGTGGTGAGTGTGTGGGTGTTATTACAATTCTTGGACTGTATATATCAACCATCATTCATTAGGTGGTGGGTGTGTGGGTGTCATTACAGAGCTTGGACTGTAAATATCAACAGTCATTCATGGGGTTGTGGGTGTCTGGGTGTCTGTGCAGTGCTTGGACTGTAAATATCAGCAGTCAATCATGGGGTGGTGGGTGTGTGGGTGTCATTACAGAGCTTGGACTGTAAATATTAACAGTCATTTATGGGGTGGTGGGTGTGTGGGTGTCATTACAGTGTTTTGATTGTAAATATCAACAATCATTAATAGGGTGGTGGGTGTCATTAGAGTGCTTGGACTGTAAATATCAATAGTTATTCATGGGGTGGTTGGTGTGTGGGTGTAATTACAGTGCTTGGACTGTAAATATCAACCATAATTCATGGGGTAGAGGGTGTGAGGGTGTCATTACAGTGCTTTGACTGTAAATATCAACAGTCATTTATGGGGTGGTTGGTGTGAGAGTGTCATTACAGTGCTTAGACTGTAAATATCAACAGTCATTTATGGGGTGGTGGGTGTGTGGGTGTCATTATAGTGCTTGGACTGTAAATATCAACAGTCAATCATGGGGTGTGGGGTGTGTGGGTGTCATTACATTGCTTGGACTGTAAATATCAAGTCATTCATTAGGTGGTGGCTGTGTGTGTGTCATTAGTGCTTGGATTGTAAATATCAACAGTCATTCATTAGGGTAGTGGGTGGCATTATAGTGATTGGACTCTAAATATCAACAGTATTTCATAGTGTGATGGGTGTGTGGGTGTCATTACAGTGCTTGGACTGTAAATATTAAAAGTAATTCATGGGGTAGTGGGTGTGGGGGTGTCATTACAGTGCTTTGACTGTAAATATCAACAGTCATTCATGGGGTGGTGGGTGTGTGGATGTCATTACAGTGCATGGACTGAAAATATCAATTGTCATTCATGGGTTGGTGGGTGTGTGGGTGTCATTACATTGCTTGTACTGTAAATATCAACCGTGATTTTTGGGGTGGTAAGTGTGTGGGTGTCATTACAGTCCTTGGACTGTAAATATCAACCATAATTAATAGGGGGATTGGTGTGGGTGTGTTATTACAGTGTTTGGAGTGTAAATATTAACAGTCATTAATTTGGTGGTGGATGTGTGGGTGTCATTATAGTGCTTGAACTGTAAAAATCAACAGTCATTCATGGGGTGGTGGGTGTATGGGAGTCATTACATTGCTTGGACTGTAAATATCAAGTCATTCATGGGGTGGTGGGTTTGTGTGTGTCATTTGTGCTTGGACTGTAAATAACAACAGTCATTCATTGGTAGGTGGGTGGCATTACAGTGCTTGGACTCTAAATACCAACAGTCATTCATGGGGTGATGGGTGTGTGGGTGTCATTTCAGAGCTTGGATTGTAAATATCAACTGTCATTCGTGGGGTTGTGGGTTTCTGGGTGTCTGTGCAATGCTTGGACTGTAAATATCAACAGTCATTCATGGGGTGGTGGGTGTGTGGGTGTCATTACACTGTTTTGACTGTATATATTAACAGTCATTCATAGGGTGGTGGCTGTCATTAGAGTGCTTGGACTGTAAATATCAACAGTTTTTCATGGGGTGTCATTACAGTGCTCAGACTGTAAATACTAACAGTCATTCATGGTGTGGTTGGTGTGTGGATGTAATTACAGTACTTAGACAGAAAATATTAACAGTTATTCATGGGGTGGTGGGTGTGTGGGTGTCATTACAGTGCTTGGACTATAAAAATCAACCGTTATTTATGGGGTGGTGGGTGTGGGGGTGTCATTACAGTGCTTGGACTGTAAATATCAACAGTCATTCATGGGATGGTGGATGTGTAGGTGTCATTATAGTGCTTGAACTGTTAATATCAACATTCATTTATGGTGTGGTGGGTGTGTGGGTGTCATTACATTGCTTGGACTGTAAATATTAAGTCATTCATTAGATGTTGGGTGTGTGTTTGTGTCATTAGAGATTGGACTGTAAATATCAACAGTCATTCATGGGGTTGTGGGTGTCTGGGTGTCTGTGCAGTGCTTGGACTGTAAATATCAGCAGTCAATCATGGGTTGGTGGGTGTGTGGGTGTCATTAGAGAGCTTGGACTGTAAATATCAACAGTCATTTATTGGGTGGTGGGTGTGTGGGTGTAATTACAGTGCTTTGATTGTAAATATCAACAGTCATTCATAGGGTGGTGGGTGTCATTGGAGTGCTTGGACTGTAAATATCAACAGTCATTCATGGGGTGGTGGGTGTGAGGGTGTCATTACAGTGCTTGGACTGTAAATATCAACAGTCATTCATAGGGTAGTGGGTGGCATTACAGTGATTGGACTCTAAATATCAACAGTAATTCATAGGGTGATGGGTGTGTGGGTGTAATTATAGTGCTTGAAGTGAAAATATCAACTGTCATTCATGGGGTGGTGAGTGTGTGTGTGTTATTACAATTCTTGGACTGTAAATATCAATCATCATTCAATGGGTGGTGGGTGTGTGGGTGTCATTACAGTGCTCAGACTGTAAATATTAAGTGTCATTCATGGGATAGTGGGTGTGTCGATGTCATTACAGTGCTTGGACTGAAAATATCAACTGTCATTCATGGGGTGGTGGGTGTGTGGGTGTCATTACATTGCTTGGACTGTAAATATCAACCGTGATTTATCGGGTGGTAAGTGTGTGGGTGTCATTACAGTCCTTGGACTGTAAATATCAACCATAATTAATAGGGGGCTGGTGTTAGGGTGTCATTATAGTGCTTGAACTGTAAATATCAACAGTCATTCATGGGGTGGAGGGTGTGTGGGTGTCATTACATTGCTTGGACTGTAAATATTAAGTCATTCATGGGGTGATGGGTGTGTAGGTGTCATTACAGAGCTTGGATTGTAAATATCAACAGTCATTCATGGGGTTGTGGGTGTCTGGGTGTCTGTGCAATGCTTGGACTGTAAATATCAACAGTCATTAATGGGGTGGTGGGTGTGTGGGTGTCATTACATCGCTTGGACTGTAAATATCAAGTCATTTATTGGGTGGTGGGTGTTTGGGTTTCTATGCATTGTTTGGACTGTAAATATCAACAGTTAATCATGGGGTGGTGGGTGTGTGGTGTCATTACAGTGCTTGGACTGTAAATATCAACAGTTTTTCATGGGGTTGTGGGTGTGTGGATATCATTGCTGTTCATGAACTGAAAATATCAACTCTCATTCATGGGGTGGTGAGTGTGTGTGTGTTATTACAATTCTTGGACTGTAAATATCAATCATCATCCAATGGGTGGTGGGTGTGTGGGTGTCATTACAGTGCTCAGACTGTAAATATTAAGTGTCATTCATGGGATAGTGGGTGTGTCGATGTCATTACAGTGCTTGGACTGAAAATATCAACAGTCATTCAAAGGGTGGTAGATGTGTGGGTGTCATTACAGTGCTTGGACTATAAATATCAACCATCATTTATGGGGTGGTGGGTGTGTGGGTGTCATTACAGTGTTTGGACTGTAAATATCAACAGTCATTCATAGGGTGGTGGGTGTGTGAGTGTCATTACAGAGCTTGGACTGTAAATATCAACATTCATTAATGGAGTGGTGGGTGTGTGGGTGTCATTACAGTGCTTGGACTGTAAATATTAACTGTCAATCATAGGGTAGTCAGTGTGTGGGTGTCATTACAGTGCTTGGACTGTAAATATCAACTGTCATTCATGGGGTGGGGAGTGTGTGGGTGTCATTACAGTGCTTTAACTATAAATATTAACATACATTTATTGAGTGGTTGTGTCATTAGAGTGCTTGGACTGTAAATATCAACCATCATTCATTGGGTGGTGGGTGTGTGGATGACATTACAGTGATTGAACTGAAAATATCAACTGTCATTCATGGGATGGTGGGTGTGTGGGTGTAATTACAGTTCTTGGACTCTAAATATCAACCATCATTTATTGGGTGGTGGGTGTGTGGGTGACATTACAGTGCTTGGACTGTAAATATTAACAGTCATTCATGGGGTGGTGGGTGTGTAGGTGTCATTATAGTGCTTGGACTGAAAATATCAACAGTCATTTATGGGGTGGTGGGTGTGTGGGTGTCATTAAATTGCTTGGACTGAAAATATCAAGTCACTCATTGGGTGGTGGGTGTGGGTGTGTCATTAGTGCTTGGAATATACATATCAACAGTCATTCATGGGGTGGTGGGTGGCATTACAGTGTTTGGACTCTAAATATCAACAGTAATTCATAGGGTGATGGGTGTGTGGGTGTCATTACAGTGTTAGGACTGTAAATATCAACAGTCATTTATTGGGTGGTTTGTGTGTGAGTATCATTACAGTCCTTGGAATGTAAATATCAACCATTATTCATTGGGTGGTGGGTGTGTGGGTGACATTACAGTGCTTGGACTGTAAATATTAACAGTCATTCATGGGGTGGTAGATGTATAGATGTCATTACAGTGCTTGGACTGAGAATATCAACTGCCATTTATGGGGTGGTGGGTGTGTGGGTTTCATTACAGTTCTTGGACTGTAAATATCAATCATCATTCATTTGGTCGTGGGTGTGTGGGTGACATTACAGTGCTTGGACTGTAAATATTAACAGCCATTCATGGGGTGGTGGGTGTGTGGGTGTCATTACATTGCTTGGACTGTAAATATAAAGTCATTCATTATGTTGTGGATGTGTGTGTGTCATTAGTGCTTGGACTGTAAATATATACATTTATTCATGGGGTGGTGGGTGTCATTACAGTGCTTGGACTCTAAATATCAACAGTAATTCATAGGGTGAGGGGTGTGTGGGTTGTCATTACAGTGCTTGGACTGAAAATATCAACAGTCATTTATTGGGTGGAGGGTGTGTGGGTATCATTACAGTCCTTGGACTGTAAATATCAACCATCATTCATTAGGTGGTGGGTGTATGGGTGACATTACAGTGCTTGGACTGTAAATATTAAAAGTCATTCATGGGGTGGTAGGTGTGTAGATGTCATTAAAGTGCTTGGACTGAAAACATATACTATCAATCATGGGTGGTGGGTGTGTTGGTGACATTACAGTGCTTGGACTGTAAATATAATTATTTATTTATGGGGTGGTGGGTGTCATTACAGTGCTTGGACTCTAAATATCAACAGTAATTCATAGGGTGAGAGGTGTGTGGATGTCATTAAAGTGCTTGGACTGAAAATAACAACAGATATTCATGGGGTTTTAGGGGTGTGGTTGTCATTACAGAGCTTGGACTTTAAATATCAACCATCATTTATAGGGTGGTGGGTGTGTTGGTGTCATTACAGTGCTTGGACTGTAATTATCAACAGTCATTCATATGGTGGTGGGTGTGTGAGTGTCATTACAGTAGTTGGACTGTTAATGTCAACAGTTATTAATTGGGTGGTGGGTGTGTGGGTGTCATTACAGTGCTTGGACTGTAAATATCAACAGTCATTTCTGGTGTGGTGGGTGTATGGGTGTCTTTACAGTGTTTTAACTATAAATATCAACATTCATTTATTGGGTAGTGGGTGTCATTACAGTGCTTGGACTGTAAATATCAACAGTCATTCATAGGGTGGTGCGTGTGTGGGTGTCATGACAATGTTTGGACTGTAAATATCAACAGTCATTCATAGGGTGGTGAGTGTGTGGGTGTCATTACAGTTCTTGGACTGTAAATATCAACCATCATTCATTAGGTGGTGGGTGTGTGGGTGTCATTAAATTGCTCGGACTGTAAATATTAACAGTCATTAATGGTGTGGTGGGTGTGTGGATGTAATAACAGTGCTTGGACTAAAAATATCAACAGTCATTCATGGGGTGGTGGGTGTATGAGTGTCATTACAGTGTTTTAACTATAAATATCAACATTCATTTATTGGGTGGTGGGTGTCATGACAGTGCTTGGACTGTAAATATCAACAGTCATTCATAGGGTTGTGCATGTGTGGGTGTCATGACAGTGCTTGGACTGTAAATATTAACAGTCATTCATTTGGTGGTGAGTGTGTGGGTGTCATTACAGTGCTGAGACTGTAAATACTAACAGACATTTATGGTGTGGTGGGTGTGTGGATGTAATTACAGTGTTTGGACTAAAAATATCAACAGTCTTTCATGGGGTGGTTTGTGTGTGGGTGTCATTACAGTGCTTGGACTATAAAAATCAACCGTCATTTCTGGGGTGGTGGGTGTGTGGGTGTCATTACAGTACTTGGACAGTAAATATCAACAGTCATTCATAGGGCGGTGGGTGTGTGAGTGTCATTACAGAACCTGGACTGTAAATATCAACAGTCATTCATGGGGTGGTGGGTGTGTATGTGTCATTACAGTGCTTGGACTGTAAATATCAAAAGTCATTCTTTTCGGTGGTGGGTGAGTGGGTGTCATTACAGTGCTTAGACTGTAAATATCAATAGTCATTTGTGGGGTAGTTGTTGTCATTAGAGTGCTTGGACTGTAAATTTCAACAGTCATTCATGGATTGGTGTGTGTGTTGGTGTCATTACAGTGCTTGGACTGTAAATATCAACCATAATTAATGGGGTGGTGGGTGTGGGGGTGTCACTACAGTGCTTGGACTGTAAATATCAACAGTCATTCATGGGAAAGTGGATGTGTGGGTGTCATTATAGTGCTTGAACTGTTAATATCAACAGTCATTAATGGGGTGGTGGGTGTGTGGGTGTCATTACATTGCTTGGACTGTAAATATCAACAGTCATTTATTGGGTGGTGGGTGTGTGGGTATCATTACAGTCCTTGGAATGTAAATATCAACCATTATTCATTGGGTGGTGGGTGTGTGGGTGACATTAGAGTGCTTGGACTGTAAATATTAACAGTCATTCATGGGGTGGTAGGGGTATAGATGTCATTACAGTGCTTGGACTGAGAATATCAACTGCCATTTATGGGGTGGTGGGTGTGTGGGTTTCATTACAGTTCTTGGACTGTAAATATCAACCATCATTCATTGGGTCGTGGGTGTGTGGGTGACATTACAGTGCTTGGACTGTAAATATTAACAGCCATTCATGGGGTGGTGAGTGTGTAGGTGTCATTATAGTGCTTGGACTGTAAATATCAACAGTCACTCATGGGGTGGTGGGTGTGTGGGTGTCATTACATTGCTTGGACTGTAAATATCAAGACATTCATTATGTGGTGGGTGTGTGTGTATCATTAGTGCTTGGACTGTAAATATAAACATTTATTCATGTGTTATTAATGATACACACACACCCACCACATAATGAATGACTTGATATTTACAGTCCAAGCAATGTAATGACACCCACACACCCACCACCCCATGAGTGACTGTTGATATTTACAGTCCAAGCACTATAATGACACCTACACACATTCCAAGGTGTCATTACAGTGCTTGTACTCTAAATATCAACAGTAATTCATAGGGTTAGGGGTGTGTGGGTGTCATTACAGTGCTTGGAATGAAAAAATCAACAGTCATTTTTTGGGTGGAGGGTGTGTGGGTATCATTACAGTCTTTGGACTGTAAATATCAACCATCATTCATTGGGTGGTGGGTGTATGGGTGACATTACAATGCATGAACTGTAAATATTAACAGTCATTCATGGGGTGGTAGGTGTGTAGATGTCATTACAGTGCTTGGACTGAAAATATCAACTGTCATTCATGGGTGGTGGGTGTGTGGGTGACATTACAGTGCTTGGACTGTAAATATAAACAGTCATTCATGGGGTGGTGGGTGTGTGGATGTCATTAAAGTGCTTGGACTGAAAATAACAACAGTTATTCATGGGGTGGTGGGTGTGTGGGTGTCATTACAGAGCTTGGACTTTAAATATCAGCCATCATTTATAGGGTGGTGGGTGTGTGGGTGTCATTACAGTGCTTAGACTGTAAATATCAACAGTCATTCATATGGTGGTGGGTGTGTGAGTGTCATTACAGTACTTGGACTGTAAATGTCAACAGTTATTAATTAGGTGGTGGGTGTGTGGTGTCATTACAGTGCTTGGACTGTAAATATCAACCGTCAATCATGGGGTGGTCGGTGTGTGGGTGTCATTACAGTGCTTGAACTGTAAATATCAACAGTCATTTCTGGGGTGGTGGGTGTATGGGTGTCATTACAGTGTTTTAACTATAAATATCAACATTCATTTATTGGGTAGTGGGTGTCATGACAGTGCTTGGACTGTAAATATCAACAGTCATTCATAGGGTGGTGCGTGTGTGGGTGTCATGACAGTGCTTGGACTGTAAATATCAACAGTCATTCATAGGGTGGTGAGTGTGTGGGTGTCATTACAGTTCTTGGACTGTAAATATAAACCATCATTCATTAGGTGGTGGTTGTGTGGGTGTCATTAAAGTGCTCGGACCGTAAATATTAACAGTCATTCATGGGGTGGTGGGTGTGTGGGTGTCATTACAGTATTTTGATTGTAAATATTAACAGTCATTCATAGGGTAGTGGGTGTCATTATAGTGTTTGGACTGTAATTATCAACAGTCATTTATGGGGTGGTTGGTGTGTGGGTGTCATTACAGTGCTTGGACTGTAAATATCAACCATAATTCATTGGGTGGTGGGTGTGGGGGTGACATTACAGTGCTTGGACTGTAAATATTAACAGTCATTCATGGGGTGGTAGGTGTATAGATGTCATTACAGTGCTTGGACTGAGAATATCAACTGCCATTTATGGGGTGGTGGGTGTGTGGGTTTCATTACAGTTCTTGGACTGTAAATATCAACCATCATTCATTGGGTCGTTGGTGTGTGGGTGACATTACAGTGCTAGGACTGTAAATATTAACAGCCATTCATGGGGTTGTGAGTGTGTAGGTGTCATTATAGTGCTTGGACTGTAAATATCAACAGTCACTTATGAGGTTGTGGGTGTGTGGGTGTCATTACATTGCTTGGACTGTAAATATCAAGTCATTCATTATGTGGTGTGTGTGTGTGTGTCATTAGTACTTGGACTGTAAATATAAACATATATTCATGGGGTGGTGGGTGTCATTACAGTGCTTGGACTCTAAATATCAACAGTAATTCATAGGGTGAGGGGTGTGTGGGTGTCATTACAGTCCTTGGACTGTAAATATCAACCATCATTCATTGGGTAGTGGGTGTATGGGTGACATTACAGTGCTTGAACTGTAAATATTAACAGTCATTCATGGGGTGGTAGGTGTGTAGATGTCATTACAGTGCTTGGACTGAAAATATCAACTGTCATTCATGGGTGGTGGGTGTGTGGGTGACATTACAGTGCTTGGACTGTAAATATAATCAGTCATTCATGGGGTGGTGGGTGTGTGGATGTCATTAAAGTGCTTGGACTGAAAATAACAACAGTTATTCATGGGGTAGTAGGTGTGTGGGTGTCATTACAGAGCTTGGACTTTAAATATCAGCCATCATTTATAGGGTGGTGGGTGTGTGGGTGTCATTACAGTGCTTAGACTGTAATTATCAACAGTCATTAATATGGTGGTGGGTGTGTGAGTGTCATTACAGTACTTGGACTGTAAATGTCAACAGTTATTAATTGGGTGGTGGGTGTGTGGGTGTCATTACAGTGCTTGGACTGTAAATATCAACAGTCAATTATGGGGTGGTCTGTGTGTGGGTGTCATTACAGTGCTTGAACTGTAAATATCAACAGTCATTTCTGGGGTGGTGGGTGTATGGGTGTCATTACAGTGTTTTAACTATAAATATCAACATTCATTTATTGGGTAGTGGGTGTCATGACAGTGCTTGGACTGTAAATATCAACAGTCATTCATAGGGTGGTGCGTGTGTGGGTGTCATGACAGTGCTTGGACTGTAAATATCAACAGTCATTCATAGGGTGGTGAGTGTGTGGGTGTCATTACAGTTCTTGGACTGTAAATATCAACCATAATTCATTAGGTGGTGGTTGTGTGGGTGTCATTAAAGTGCTCGGACCGTAAATATTAACAGTCATTCATGGGGTGGTGGGTGTGTGGGTGTCATTACAGTGTTTTGATTGTATATATTAACAGTCATTCATAGGGTAGTGGGTGTCATTAGAGTGCTTGGACTGTAATTATCAACAGTCATTTATGGGGTGGTTGGTGTGTGGGTGTCATTACAGTGCTTGGACTGTAAATATCAACCATAATTCATTGGGTGGTGGGTATGGGGGTGACATTACAGTGCTTGGACTGTAAATATTAACAGTCATTCATGGGGAAGTAGATGTATAGATGTCATTACAGTGCTTGGACTGAGAATATCAACTGCCATTTATGGGTTGGTGGGTGTGTGGGTTTCATTACAGTTCTTGGACTGTAAATATCAACCATCATTCATTGGGTCGTTGGTGTGTGGGTGAGATTACAGTGCTAGGACTGTAAATATTAACAGCCATTCATGGGGTTGTGAGTGTGTAGGTGTCATTATAGTGCTTGGACTGTAAATATCAACAGTCACTTATGAGGTTGTGGGTGTGTGGGTGTCATTACATTGCTTGGACTGTAAATATCAAGTCATTCATTATGTGGTGTCTGTGTGTGTGTCATTAGTACTTGGACTGTAAATATAAACATATATTCATGGGGTGGTGGGTGTCATTACAGTGCTTGGACTCTAAATATCAACAGTAATTCATAGGGTGAGGGGTGTGTGGGTGTCATTACAGTCCTTGGACTGTAAATATCAACCATCATTCATTGGGTGGTGGGTGTATGGGTGACATTACAGTGCTTGAACTGTAAATATTAACAGTCATTCATGGGGTGGTAGGTGTGTAGATGTCATTACAGTGCTTGGACTGAAAATATCAACTGTCATTCATGGGTGGTGGGTGTGTGGGTGACATTACAGTGCTTGGACTGTAAATATAAACAGTCATTCATGGGGTGGTGGGTGTGTGGATGTCATTAAAGTGCTTGGACTGAAAATAACAACAGTTATTCATGGGGTAGTAGGTGTGTGGGTGTCATTACAGAGCTTGGACTTTAAATATCAGCCATCATTTATAGGGTGGTGGGTGTGTGGGTGTCATTACAGTGCTTAGACTGTAATTATCAACAGTCATTCATATGGTGGTGGGTGTGTGAGTGTCATTACAGTACTTGGACTGTAAATGTCAACAGTTATTAATTGGGTGGTGGGTGTGTGTTTGTCATTACAGTGCTTGGACTGTAAATATCAACAGTCAATTATGGGGTGGTCTGTGTGTGGGTGTCATTACAATGCTTGAACTGTAAATATCAACAGTCATTTCTGGGGTGGTGGGTGTATGGGTGTCATTACAGTGTTTTAACTATAAATATCAACATTCATTTATTGGGTAGTGGGTGTCATGACAGTGCTTGGACTGTAAATATCAACAGTCATTTATAGGGTGGTGCATGTGTGGGTGTCATGACAGTGCTTGGACTGTAAATATCAACAGTCATTCATAGGGTGGTGAGTGTGTGGGTGTCATTACAGTTCTTGGACTGTAAATATCAACCATCATTCATTAGGTGGTGGTTGTGTGGGTGTCATTAAAGTGCTCGGACTGTAAATATTAACAGTCATTAATGGTGTGGTGGGTGTGTGAATGTAATTACAGTGCTTGGACTAAAAATATCAACAGTCATTCATGGGGTGGTGGGTGTATGAGTGTCATTACAGTGTTTTAACTATAAATATCAACATTCATTTATTGGGTGATGGGTGTCATGACAGTGCTTGGACTGTAAATAACAACAGTCATTCATAGGGTTGTGCATGTGTGGGTGTCATGACAGTGCTTGGACTGTAAATATCAACAGTCATTCATTTGGTGGTGAGTGTGTGGGTGTCTTTACAGATCTTGGACTGTAAATATCAACATTCATTCATTAGGTGGTGGGTGTGTGGGTGTCATTACAGTGCTGAGACTGTAAATACTAACTGTCATTCATGGTATGGTGGGTGTGTGGATGTAATTACAGTGTTTGGACTAAAAATATCAACAGTCTTTCATGGGGTGGTGGGTGTGTGGGTGTCATTACAGTGCTTGGACTATAAAAATCAACCGTCATTTCTGGGGTGGTGGGTGTGTGGGTGTCATTACAGTGCTTGGACTGTTAATATCAACAGTCATTCATAGGGTGGTGGGTGTGTGAGTGTCATTACAGAGCCTGGACTGTAAATATCAACAGTCATTCATGGGGTGGTGGGTGTGTATGTGTCATTACAGTGCTTGGACTGTAAATATCAAAAGTCATTCTTTTCGGTGGTGGGTGTGTTGGTGTCATTACAGTGCTTAGACTGTAAATATCAATAGTCATTTGTGGGGTAGTTGGTGTCATTAGAGTGATTGGACTGTAAATTTCAACAGTCATTCATGGATTGGTGTTTGTGTTGGTGTCATTACAGTGCTTGGACTGTAAATATCAACCATAATTAATGGGGTGGTGGGTGTGGGGGTGTCACTACAGTGCTTGGACTGTAAATATCAACAGTCATTCATGGGCAGGTGGATGTGTGGGTGTCATTATAGTGCTTGAACTGTTAATATCAACAGTTATTCATGGGGTAGTGGGTGTGTGGGTGTCATAACATTGCTTGGACTGTAAATATCAAGTCATTCATGGGGTGTTGGGTGTGTGTGTGTCATTAGTGCTTGGACTGTAAATATCAACAGTCATTCATGGGGTGGTAGGTGGCATTACAGTGCTTGGACTCCAAATATCAACAGTCATTCATGGGGTGATGGTTGTATTTGTGTCATTACAGAGCTTGGACGGTAAATATCAACAGTTATTCATGGGGTTGTGGGTGTCTGGGTGTCTGTGCAGTGCTTGGACTGTAAATATCAGCAGTCAATCATGGGGTGGTAGGTGTGTGGGTGTCATTACAGAGCTTGGACTGTAAATATCAACAGTCATTCATGGGGTGGTGGGTGTGGGGGTGTCATTACAGTGCTTTAACTGTGAATATCAACAGTCATTCATGGGATGGTGGGTGTGAGGGTGTCATTAAAGTGCTTAGACTGTAAATATCAACAGTCATTCCTGGGGTGGTGGGTGTGTGGGTGTCATTACAGTGTTTTGATTGCAAATATTAACAGTCATTCATAGGGTAGTGGGTGTCATTAGTGTGCTTGGACTGTAATTATCAACAGTCATTCATGGGGTGGTTGGTGTGTGGGTGTCATTACAGTGCTTGGACTGTAAATATCAACCATAATTCATGGGGTGGTGGGTGTGGGGGTGTCATTACAGTGCTTTAACTGTGAATATCAACATTCATTCATGGGGTGGTGGGTGAGAGTGTCATTACAGTGCTTAGACTGTAAATATCACCAGTCATTCATGGGGTGGTGGGTGTGTGGGTGTCATTATAGTGCTTGGACTGTAAATATCAAGTCATTCATTGGATGGTGGGTGTGTGTGCGTCATTAGTGCTTGGACTGTAAATATCAACAGTCATTCATGGGGTAATGGGTGGCATTACAGTGATTGGACTCTAAATATCAACAGTAATTCATAGGGTGATGGGTGTGTGGGTGTCATTACAGTGCTTGGACTGTAAATATTAATAGTAATTCATGGGGTTGTGGGTGTTTGGGTGTCTATGCATTGCTTGGACTGTAAATATCAACAGTAAATCATGGGGTGGTGGGTGTGTGGGTGTAATTACAGTGCTTGGACTGTAAATATAAACAGTCATTCAAGGGGTGGTTGGTGTGTGGGTGTCATAACAGTGCTTGGACTGTAAATATCAACAGTCATTCATAGTGTGGTGAGTGTCATTAGAGTGATTGGACTGTAAATATCAACAGTTTTTCATGGGGTGGTGGGTGTGTGGGTGTCATTACAGTGCTTGGACTGTAAATATAAACAGTCATTCATGGAGTGGTGGGTGTGTGGATGTCATGAAAGTGCTTTGAATGAAAATAACAACAGTTATTCATGGGGTAGTAGGTGTGTGGGTGTCATTATAGAGCTTGGACTTTAAATATCAACCGTCATTTATAGGATGGTGGGTGAGAGGGTGTCATTACAGTGCTTAGACTGTAAATATCAATAGTCATTTGTGGGGTAGTGGGTGTCATTAGAGTGCTTGGACTGTAAATTTCAACAGTCATTCATGGATTGGTTTGTGTGTTGGTGTCATTACAGTGCTTAGACTGTAAATATCAACAGTCATTCATGGGGTTGTGGGTGTTTGGGTGTCTATGCATTGCTTGGACTGTAAATATCAACAGTCAATCATGGGGTGGTGGGTGTGTGGGTGTCATTACAGTGCTTGGACTGTAAATATCAACCGTCATTCATGGGGTGGTGAGTGTGTGGTGGTTATTACAGTTCTTGGACTGTAAATATCAACCATCATTTATTGGGTGGTGGGTTTGTGGGTGTCATTACAGTGCTCAGACTGTAAATATTAACAGACAGTAATGGGGTGGTGGGTATGTGGATGTCATTACATTGCTTGGACTGAAAATATCATCTGTCATTCATGGAGTGGTGAGTGTGTGGTTGTTATTACAATTCTTGGACTGTAAATATCAACCATCATTCATTGGGTGGTGGGTGTGTAGATGTCATTACAGTGCTCAGACTGTAAATATTAACAGTCATTCATGGGGTTGTAGGTGTGTGGATGTCATTACAGTGCATGGACTAAAAATTAAATTGCCATTCATGGAGTGGTGGGTGTCATTACATTGCTTGGACTGTAAATATCAAGTCATTCATTGAGTTGTGGGTGTGTGTGTGTCATTATTGCTTGGACTGTAAATATCAACAGTCATTCATGGGGTGGTGGGTGGCATTACAGTGATTGGAATCTAAATATCAAAAGTAATTTATAGGGTTATGGGTGTGTGGGTGTCATTACACTGCTTGTACTTTAATTATTAACAGTCATTCATGGGGTTGTGGGTGTTTGGGTGTCTATGCATTGTTTGGACTGTAAATATCAACAGTTAATCATGGGGTGGTGGGTGTGTGGTGTCATTACAGTGCTTGGACTGTATATATTAACAGTCATTCATAGGGTGGTGGGTGTCATTAGAGTGCTTGGACTGTAAATATTAACAGTCATTCATGGGGTGGTGGGTGTGTGGATGTCATTACAGTGCATGGACTAAAAATATCAATTGTCATTCATGGGGTGGTGGGTGTCATTATCATGGGGTGGGGAGTGTATGGGTGTTATTACAGTTTTTGGACTGTAAATATCAACCATCATTCATTGGGTGGTGGGTGTGTGGCTGTCATTACTGTGCTCAGACTGTAAATATTAACAGTCATTCATGGGGTGGTGGGTGTTTGGATGTCATTACATTGCATGGACTGAAAATATCAACTGTCATTAATGGGGTGGTGAGTGTGTGGGTGTCATTACAGTGCTTGGACTGTAAATATCAACCGTCAGTTATGGGGTGGTGGGTGTGTGGGTTTATTTACAGTGCTTAGACTGTAAATATCAAATGTCATTCTTAGGGTAGTGGGTGCCATTACATTGCTTAGACTGTAAATATCAACAGTCATTTATGGGGTGGTGGGTGTGTGGATGTCATTACAGTGCATGGACGGAAAATATCAACTGTCATTCAAGGGGTGGTGGGTGTGTGGGTGTCATTACAGTGCTTGGACTGTAAATATCAACAGTCATTTATGGAGTGGTGGGTGTGTGGGTGTCATTACAGTGCTTGGACTGTAAATATCAACAGTCATTCATGGGGTGGTGGTTGTGTGGGTGTCATAACAGTGTTTTGACTGTAAATATTAACAGTCATTCATATGTTGGTGGGTGTCATTAGTGTGCTTGGACTGTAAATATCAACAATTTTTCATGGGGTGGTGGGTGTGTGGGTGTCATGACAGTGCTTGGACTGTAAATATCAACAGTCATTCATGGGGTAGTGAGTGTGTGGGGGTTATTACAGTTCTTGGACTGTAAATATCAACCATCATTCATTGGGTGGTGGGTGTGTGGGTGTCATTACAGTGCTCAGATTGTAAATATTAACAGTCATTCATCGGGTGGTGGGTATGTGGATGTCATTACATTGCTTGGACTGAAAATATCAACTGTCATTCATGGAGTGGTGAGTGTGTGGGTGTTATTGCAATTTTTGGACTGTAAATATCAACCATCATTCATTGGGTGGTGGGTGTGTGGGTGTCATTACAGTGCTCGGACTGTAAATATTAACAGTCATTCATGGGGTGGTGGGTGTGTGGATGTCATTACAGTGCATGGACTAAAAATATCAATTGTCATTCATGGGGTGGTGGTTGTCATTACATTGCTTGGACTGTAAATATCAAGTCATTCATTAAGTGGTGGGTGTGTGTGTGTCATTATTGCTTTAACTGTAAATATCAACAGTCATTCATGGGGTGGTGGGTGTCAATACAGTGATTGGAATCTAAATATCAAAAGTAATTTATAGGGTGATGGGTGTGTGGGTGTCATTACAGTGCTTGGACTGTAATTATTAACAGTCATTCATGGGGTTGTAGGTGTTTGAGTGTCTATGCATTGTTTGGACTGTAAATATCAACAGTTAATCATGGGGTGGTGGGTGTGTGGTGTCATTACAGTGCTTGGACTGTATATATCAGCAGTTATTCATGGGGTGGTGGGTGTGTGGGTGTCATTACAGTGTTTTGACTGTATATATTATCAGTCATTCATAGGGTGTTGGGTGTCATTAGAGTGCTTGGACTGTAAATATTAACAGTTTTTCATGGGGTGGGGAGTGTATGGGTGTTATTACAGTTCTTGGACTGTAAATATCAACCATCATTCATTGGGTGGTGGATGTGTGGCTGTCATTACAGTGCTCAGACTGTAAATATTAACAGTCATTCATGGGGTGGTGGGTGTGTGGATGTCATTACAGTGCATGGACTGAAAATATCAACTGTCATTCATGAGGTGGTGAGTGTGTGGGTGTTATTACAATTCTTGGACTGTAAATTTCAATCATCATTCAATGGGTGGTGGGTGTGTGGGTGTCATTACAGTGCTCAGACTGTAAATATTAACAGTTATTCATATGGTTGTGGGTGTGTGGATGTCATTACAGTGCATGGACGGAAAATATCAACTGTCATTCAAGGGGTGGTGGGTGTGTGGGTGTCATTACAGTGCTTGGACTGTAAATATCAACCGTGACTTATGGGGTGGTAGGTGTGTGGGTTTAAATACAGTGCTTAGAGTGTAAATATCAAATGTCATTCTTAGGGTAGTGGGTGCCATTACAGTGCTTAGACTGTAAATATCAACAGTCATTTATGGGGTGGTGGGTGTGTGGGTGTCATTACAGTGCTTGGACTGTAAATATCAACAGTCATTTATGGAGTGGTGGGTGTGTGGGTGTCATTACAATGCTTGGACTCTAAATATCAACAGTCATTCATGGGGTGATGGGTGTGTGGGTGTCATTACAGTGCTTAGACTTTATATATTAACAGTCATTTATTGGGTGGTGGGTATGTGGGTGTCATTACAGAGCTTGGACTGTAAATATCAACAGTCATTCATAGGGTGGTGGGTGTGTGAGTATCATTTCAGAGCTTGGACTGTAAATATCAACAGTCATTCAGGGTGTGGTTGGTGTGTAGGTGTCATTACAGTGCTTGGACTGTAAATATCAAAAGTCATTCGTGGGGCTGTGGGTGTGTGGGTGTCATTACATTGCTTAGACTGTAAATATCAACAAACATTTATTGGGTGGTGGGTGTGTGGCTGTCATTACAGTGCTTGGACTGTAAATATCAACAGTCAATTATGGGGTGGTGGGTGTGATGGTGTCATTATAGTGCTTGGACTGAAAATATCAACAGTCATTCAAGGGGTGTTGGGTGTGTGGGTGTCATTACAGTGCTTGGACTGTAAATATTAACTGTGATTTATGGGGTGGTGGGTGTGTAGGTGTCATTACAGTGTTTGGACAGTAAATATCAAAAGTCATTCTTGGGGTGGTGAGTGTGTGGGTGTCATTACAATGCTTAGACTCTAAATATCAACAGTCATTTATGGGGTGGTGGGTGTGTGGGTGTCATTACAGTGCTTAGACTGTAAATATGAACAGTTATTTATGGGGTGGTGGGTGTGTGGCTGTTATTACAGTGTTTGGACTGTAAATATCAACAGTCAATCATGGGGTGGTGGGTGTGTGGGTGTCATTACAGTGCTTGGACTGTAAATATCAACAGTCATTCATGGGGTGGTGGGTGTGTGGGTGTCATAACAGTGTTTTGACTGTAAATATTAACAGTCATTCATATGTTGGTGTGTGTCATTAGAGTGCTTGGACTGTAAATATCAACAATTTTTCATGGGGTGGTGGGTGTGTGGGTGTCATGACAGTGCTTGGACTGTAAATATCAACAGTCATTCATGGGGTGGTGAGTGTGAGGGGGTTATTACACTTCTTGGACTGTAAATATCAACCATCATTCATTGGGTGGTGGGTGTGTGGGTGTCATTACAGTGCTTAAAATGTAAATATTAACAGTCATTCATGGAGTGGGGGGTGTGTTGCTGTCATTACAGTGCTTGGACTGTAAATATCAACAGTCATTTATGGGGTGGTGGGTGTGTGGGTGTCATTACAGTGCTTAGACTGTAAATATGAACAGTTATTTATGGGGTGGTGGGTGTGTGGGTGTCATTACAGTGTTTTGATTGTAAATATCAACAGTCAATTATAGGTTGGTTGGTGTCATTAGAGTGCTTGGATAGTAAATATCAACAGTCATTCATGTGGTGGTGGGTGTGTGTGTCATTATAGTGCTTGGACTGTAAATATAAACAGTCACTCATGGGGTGGTGGGTGACTGTGTGTCATTAGTGCTTGGACTGTAAATATCAACAGTCATTCAAGGGGTTGTGGGTGGCATTACAGTGCTTTGACTGTAAATATCAACAGTCATTCATAGAGTGGTGGATGTGTGAGTGTCATTACAGAGCTTTGACTATAAATATCAACAGTCATTCATGGGGTTGTGGGTTTTTGGGTGTCTATGCAGTGCTTGGAGTATAAATATCAACAGTCAATCATGGGGTGGTGGGTGTGTGGTTGTCATTACAGTGCTTGGACTCTAAATATCAACAGTCATTCATGGGGTGGTGGGTGTGTGGGTGTCATTACAGTGCTTAGACTGTAAATATTAACAGTCATTTATTGGGTGGTGGGTGTGTGGGTGTCATTACAGAGCTTGGACTGTAAATATCAACAATCATTCATAGGGTGGTTGGTGTGTGAGTATCATTACAGAGCTTGGACTGTAAATATCAACAGTCATTCAGGGGGTGGTTGGTGTGTAGGTGTTATTACAGTGCTTGGACTGTAAATATCAAAAGTCATTCTTGGGGTTGTGGGTGTGTGGGTGTCATTACATTGCTTAGACTGTAAATATCAACAAACATTTATTGGGTGATGGGTGTGTGGCTGTCATTACAGTGCTTGAACTGTAAACATCAACAGTCAATCATGGGGTGGTGGGTGTGTTGGTGTCATTACAGTGCTTAGACTGAAAATATCAACAGTCATTCATGGGGTGTTGGGTGTGTGGGTGTCATTACAGTGCTTGAACTGTAAATATCAACAGTCATTCATGGGGTGGTGGGTATGTGGGTGTCATTACAGTGTTTTGATTGTAAATATCAACAGTCATTCATAGAGTGGAGGGTGTCATTAAAGTCCTTGGAATGTAAATATCAACAGTCATACATAGGGTGGTGGGTGTGTGGGTGTCATTACAGTGCTTGTACTTTAAATATCAACCATAATTCATGGGGTGGTGGGTGTGGGGGTGTCATTACAGTGCTTTGAATGTAAATATCAACAGTCATTCATGGGGTGATGGGTGTGTGGTTGTCATTACAGAGCTTGGACTGTAAATATCAACAGTCATTCATGGGGTGGTATGTGTTTGGGTGTCATTACAGTGCATGGACTGTAATTATCAACAGTCATTCATGTGGTGGTGGGTTTGTGGGGGTCATTACAGGGTTTTGACTGTAAATATCAACAGTCATTCATGGGGTGGTGAGTGTGTGGGAGTCATTACAGTTCTTGGACTGTAAATATTAACAGTCATTTATGGGGTGGTGGATGTGTGGATGTCATTATAGTGCTTGGACTAATAATATCAACAGTCAATCATAGGGTGGTGGGTGAGTGAGTGTCATTACAGTGTTTTGATTGTAAATATCAACAGTCATTTATAGGGTGGTGGATGTCATTACATTGCTTGGACTGTTAATATCAACAGTCATTAATGGAATGGTGGTTGTGTGGGTGTCATTACAGTGCTTGGACTGTTAATATCAACCATAACTCATGGGGTGGTTGGTGTGGGGGTGTCATTACAGTGCTTTGACTGTAAATATCAACAGTCATTCATGAAATGGTGGGTGTGTGGGTATCATTATAGTGCTTGGACTGTAAATATCAAGTCATTTATGGGGTGGTGGGTGTGTGGCTGTCATTAGTGCTTTGAATGTAAATATCAACAGTCATTCATGGTGTGGTGGATGGCATTACAGGGCTTGGACTGTAAATATCAACAGTCATTCATAGGGTGATGGGTGTGTGGGTGTCATTATAGTGTTTGGACTGTAAATACCAACTCTCATTCATGGGGTGGTTGGTGTGTGGGTGTCATTACAGTGCTTTGACTGTAAATATAAGAGTCATTCATGGGGTGGTGGGTGTGAGGGTGTCATTACAGTGCATGGACTGTAAATATCAACCATAACTCATGGGGTGGTGGGTGTGGGGGTGTCATTACATTGGTGTGACTATAAATATCAACAGTCATTCATAGGGTGGTGGGTGTGAGGGTGTCATGTCAGTGTTTGGACTGTAAATATCAATAGTCATTTATAGAGTGGTGGGTGTTTGTGTGTCATTACATTGCTTGGACTGTAAATATCAACAGTCAATCATGAGGTAGTGGGTGTGTGGGTGTCATTAGAGTGCTTAGACTGTAAATATCAACAGTCATTCATAGGGTGATGCGTTTCATTAGAGTGCTTGGACTATAAATATCAACAGTCATTAATGGGGTGGTGAGTGTATGGGTGTCATTATAGTGCATGGACTGTAAATATCAACAATAATTCATGGAGTGGTCGGTGTGTTGGTGTCATTACAGAGCTTTAACTGTAAATATCAACAGTCATTCATGAAATGGTGGGTGTGTGGGTGTTATTACAGTGTTCGGATTGTAAATATCAACAGTCATTTATGGGGTTGTGGGTGTGTGGGTGTCATTATAGTGCTTGGACTTTAAATACCAACAGTCATTTATGGGGTGGTTGGTGTGTGGGTGTCATTACAGTGCTTGGACTGTAAATATCAAGTCATTAATTGGGTGGTGGTTGTGTGTGTGTCATTATTGCTTGGACTGTAAATATCAATAGTCATCTATAGGGTGGGGGTTGTGTGGGTGTCATTACAGTGCTTAGACTGTAAATATCAACAGTCATTTAAGGAGTGGTGGGTGTGTGGCTGTCATTACAGTGCTTGGACTGTAAATATAAACAGTCAATCATGTGGTGGTAGGTGTGTGGGTGTCATTACAGTGCTTGAACTGTAAATATCAACATTCATTCAAGGGGTGGTAGGTGTGTGGGTGTCATTACAGTCATTCATAGGGTGGAGGGTGTCATTTGAGTCCTTGGACTCTATATATAAACAGTCATTCATGGGGTGGTGGGTGTGTGGGTGTCATTACAGTGCTTGGACTGTAAATATCAACAGTCATTCATGGGGTGATAGGTGTGTGGTTGTCATTACAGAGCTTGGACTGTAAACATCAACAGTCATTCATGGGGTGGTATGTGTTTTGGTGTCATTACAGTGCTTGAACTATAAAAATCAACAGTCAATCAAGGGGTGGTGGGTCTCAAGGTGTCATAACAGTGCTTGGACTGTAAATATCAACAGTCATTATTGGGGTGGTGGGTGTCATGAGAGTGCTTAGACTGTAAATATCAACAGTCATTTATGGGGTGGTGGGTGTGTTGCTGTCATTACAGTGCTTGGACTGTAAATATCAACAGTCATTCATGGGGTGGTGGGTGTGGTGGTGTTATTACAGTTCTTTGATTGTAAATATCAACAGTCATTCATGAAATGGTGGGTGTGTGGGTGTCATTAGAGTCCTTGGACTGTAAATATCAACCATAATTCATGGGGTGGTGGGTGTGTGAGTATCATTACAGAGCTTGGACTGTAAATATCAACAGTCCTTCATGGGGTGGGTGGTGTGTGGGTGTCATTACAGTGCATGGACTTTAAATATCAACAGTCTATATTGGGGTGGTGGTTGTCATGTGAGTGCTTGGACTGTAAATATCAACAGTCATTCATGGGGTGGTGGGTGTGTTGGTGTTATTACAGTTCTTTGATTGTAAATATCATCAGTCATTCATAGGGTGGTGGGTGTCATTAGAGTGCTTGGACTGTAAATATCAAGAGTCATTAATGGGGTCATGAGTGTGTGTTGGTGTCATTGCAGTGCTTGGACTGTAAATATCAACAGTCGTTCATTGGGTGGTGGGTGTGAGGGTGTCATTACAGTGCATGGACTGTAAATATCAACAGTCATTCATGGGGTGGTGGGTGTGTGGGTGTCATTATAGTGCTTGGACTGTAAATATCAACAGTCATTCATGGTGTGGTGGGTGTGTGGGTGTCATTACAGTGTTTGGACTGTAAATATCAAGTCATTTATAGGGTGGTGATTGTGTGGGTGACATTATTGCTTGGACTGTAAATATCAACAGTCATTCATGGGTGGTGGGTGTGTGGGTGTTATTATAGTGCTTTGACTGTAAATATCAACAGTTATTCAGAGGGTGGTGGGTGTCATTAGAGTGCTTGGACTGTAAATATCAACAGTTATTCATGGGGTGGTGGGTGTGTGGGTGTCATTACAGTGTTTGGACTGTAAATATCAACAGTCATTCATGGGGTGGTTGGTGTGTGGGTGTTATTACAGTGTTTTGATTGTAAATATGAACAGTCATTTATATGGTGGTGGATGTCATTACATTGCTTGGACTGTAAATATCAACAGTCATTAATGGGGTGGTAGGTGTTTGGGTGTCAGTACAGTGCTTGGACTATAAATATCAACAGTTAATCAAGGGGTGGTGGGTGTCGGGGTGTCATTACAATGCTTGGACTGTAATTATCAACAGTCATTCATTTGGTGGTGGGTGTGTGGGGTCATTACAGTGTTTCTACTGTAAATATCAACAGTCATTTATGGGGTGGTGAGTGTGAGGGAGTCATTACAGTTCTTGGACTGTAAATATTACCAGTCATTCATGGGGTGGTGGATGTGTGGATGTCATTACAGTGCTTGGACTGTAAATATTAACAGTCATTTATGGGGTGGTGGGTGTGTGGATGTCATTACAATGCTTGGACTGAAAATATCAACACTCATTAATGGGGTGGTGGGTTTGTGGGTGTCATTACAGTTCTTGGTCTGTAAATTTCAACCATCATTCATTGGGTGGTGGGTGTGTGGGTGTCATTACAGTGTTTGGACTGCAAATATTAACAGTCATCCATGGTGTGGTGGGTGTCATTAGAGTGCTTGGACTGTAAATATTAATAGTCATTCATAGGGTGGTGGGTGTGTGGGTGTCATTAAAGAGGTTGGACTGTAAATATCAACAGTCATTCATGGGGTGGTGGGTGTGTGGTTGTCATTACTGTGCTTGGACTGTAAATATCAACAGTCATTATTGGGGTGGTGGGTGTCATGAGAGTGCTTAGACTGTAAATATCAACACTCATTTATGGGGTGGTGGGTGTGTGGCAGTCATTACAGCGCTTGGACTGTAAATATCAACAGTCATTCATGGGGTTGTGGGTGTGTTGGTGTTATTACAGTTCTTTGATTGTAAATATCAAGAGTCATTCATGGGGTGGTGGGTGTGTTGGTGTTATTACAGTTCTTCGATTGTAAATATCAACAGTCATTCATAGGGTGGTGGGTGTCATTAGAGTGCTTTGACTGTAAATATCAACAGTCATTAATAGGGTCGTGAGTTTGTGTTTGTGTCTTTACCGTGCTTGGACTGTAAATATCAACAGTTATTTATGGGGTGGTGGGTGTGTGGGTGTCATTACAGTGCTTGGACAGTAAATATCAAGTCATTCATGGGGTGGTGGGTGTGTGGGTGTCATTATTGCTTGGACTGTAAATATCAACAGTCATTCATGGGGTGGTGGGTGTGAGGGTGTTATTACAGTGCTTCGACTGTAAATATCAGCAGTCATTCAGAGGGTGGTGGGTGTCATTATAGTGCTTGGACTGTAAATATCAACAGTTATTCATGGGGTGGTGGGTGTGTGGGTGTCATTACAGTGTTTCGACTGTAAATATCAAGTCATTTATGGAGTGGTGAGTGTGTGGGTGTTATTACAGTGCTTGGACTGTGAATATCAACAGTCATTCATGGGGTGGTTGGTGTGTGGGTGTTATTACAGTGCTTTGACTGTAAATATCAACAGTCATTCAGAGGGTGGTGGGTGTCATTAGAGTGCATGGACTGTAAATATTAACAGTCATTCATGGGGTTGTGGGTGTGTGAATGTCATTATAGTGCTTGGACTGTAAATATCAAGTCATTCATGGGGTGGTGGGTATGTGGGTGTCATTATTGCTTGGACTGTATATATCAACATTCATTCATTGGGTGGTGGGTGTGTGGGTGTAATTACCGTGCTTGGACTGTAAATATCAAGTCATTCATGGGGTGGGGGTGTGTGGGTGTCATTATTGCTTGGACTGTAAATATCAACAGTCATTCATGGGGTGGTGTGAGTGTGGGTGTTATTACAGTGCTTTGACTGTAAATATCAACAGTTATTCAGAGGGTGGTGGGTGTCATTAGAGTGCTTGGACTGTAAATATCAACAGTTATTCATGGGGTGGTGGGTGTGTGGGTGTCATTACAGTTTTTCGACTGTAAATATCAACAGTCATTCATGGGGTGGTGAGAGTGTCGGTGTCATTACAGTGCTTGGACTGTAAATATCAACAGTCATTCAGAGGGTGGTGGGTGTCATTAGAGTGCATGGACTGTAAATATTAACAGTCATTTATGGGGTGGTGGGTGTGTGAATGTCATTACAGTGCTTGGAATGAAAATATCAACAGTCATTTCTAGGGTGGTGGGTGTGTGGGTGTCATTACAGTGCTTGGCTTGTAAATATCAACAGTCATTCATAGGATGGTGGGTGTGTGAGTGTCATTATAGAGCTTGGACTGTAAATATCAACAGTCATTTAATGGGTGGTGGGTGTGTTGATGTCATTACAGTGCTTGGACTGTAAATATCAACAGTCAATCATGGGGTGGTGGGTGTGTGGGTGTCATTAAAGTGCTTGGACTGTAAATATCAACAGTCATTCATGGGGTGGTGGGTGTTTGGGTGTCATTACAGTGTTTTGATTGTAAATATCAACAGTCATTTATAAGGTGGTGGATGTCATTACATTGCTTGGACTGTAAATATCAACAGTCATTTATGGAATGGTGGTTGTGTGGGTGTCATTACAGTGCTTGTACTGTAAACATTAACCATAACTCATAGGGTGGTGGGTGTGGGGGTGTTATTTCAGTGCTTTGACTGTAAATATCAACAGTCATTCATAGGGTGGTGGGTGTGAGGGTGTCATTACATTGCTTGGACTGTAAAAAACAACAGTCATTCATAAAATGGTGTGTGTGTGGGTATCATTATAGTGCTAGGACTGTAAATATCAACAGTCATTTATGGGGTGGTGGGTGTGTAGCTGTCATTAGTGATTTGACTGTAAATATCAACAGTCATTTATAGAGTGGTGGGTGTTTGGGTGTCATTACATTGCTTGGACTTAAATATCAACAGTCAATCATGAGGTAGTGGGTGTGTGGGTGTCATTAGAGTGCTTAGACAGTAAATATCAACAGTCATTCATAGGGTGGTTGGTGTCATTAGAGTGCTTGGACTGTAAATATCAACCATAATTCATGGGGTGGTCAGTGTGTGGGTGTCATTACAGTGCTTTGACTGTAAATATCAAAAGTCTTTCATGGCGTGGTGGGTGTGAGGGTGTCATTACAGTGTTCGGACTGTAAATATCAACAGTCATTCATGGGGTTGTGATTGTGTGGGAGTCATTATAGTGATTGGACTGTAAATATCAACAGTCATTCTTGGAGTGGTTGGTGTGTGGGTGTCATTATAGTGATTGGACTGTAAATACCAACTGTCATTCTTGGGGTGGTTGGTGTGTTGGTATCATTACAGTGCTTGAACTGTAAATATCAAGTCATTAATGGGGTGGTGTGTGTGTGTGTCATTATTGCTTGGACTGTAAATATTAACAGTCATTCATGAGGTGGTGGTTGTGTGGGTGTCATTACAGTGCTTAGACTGTAAATATCAACAGTCATTTATTAAGTGGATGGTGTGTGGCTATCATTTCAGCGCTTGGACTGTAAATATCAACAGTCAATCATGGTGTGGTGGGTGTGTGGGTTTCATTACAGTGTTTGGACTGTAAATATCAACAGTCATTCATGGGGTGGTGGGTGTGTGGTTGTCATTACAGTGTTTTGATTGTAAATATCAACAGTCAATCATAGGGTGGAGGGTATCATTAGAGTGCTTGGACTGTAAATATTAACAGTCATTCATGAGGTGGTGGTTGTGTGGGTGTCATTACAGTGCTTAGACTGTAAATATCAACAGTCATTTAATAAGTGGATGGTGTGTGGCTATCATTTCAGTGCTTGGACTGTAAATATCAACAGTCATTCATGGGGTGGTGGGTGTGTGGGTGTCATTACAGTGCTTGAAATGTATATATCAACCATAATTCATGGGGTGGTGGGTGTGGGGGTGTCATTACAGTGCTTTGAATATAAATATCAACAGTCATTCATAGGGTGATGGGTGTGTGGTTGTCATTACAGAGCATGGACTGTAAATATCAACAGTTATTCATGGGGTGGTAGGTGTTTGGGTGTCATTACAATGCTTGGACTATAAATATCAACAGTCAATCAAGGGGTGGTGGGTGTCGGGGTGTCAATACAGTGCTTGGACTGTAATTATCAAATGTCATTCATGGGGTGGTGGGTGTGTGGTGGTCATTACAGTGTTTTAACTGTAAATATCAACAGTCATTCATGGGGTGGTGAGTGTGTGGGAGTCATTACAGTTCTTGGACTGTAAATATTAACAGTCATATATGGGGTGGTGGATGTGTGGATGTCATTACATGACTTGAACTAATAATATCAACAGTCATTCATCGGGTGGTGGGTGTATAGTTGTCATTACAGTGCTTGGACTGAAAATATCAACAGTCATTCATGGGGTGGTTGGTGTGTGGGTGTCATTACAGTGCTTGGACTAGGAATATCAACATTCATTCATGGGGTGGTGAGTGTGTCTGTGTCATTACAGTTCTTGGTCTGTAAATTTCAACCATCATTCATTGGGTTGTGGGTGTGTGGGTGTCATTACAGTGTTTGGACTGCAAATATTTACAGTCATCCATGGGGTGGTGGGTGTCATTAGAGTGCTTGGACTGTAAATATTAACAGTCATTCATGGGGTGGTTGGTGTATGGGTGTCATTACAGTTCTTGGACTGTAAATATCAACAGTCATTTATGGTGTGGTGGGTGTGTGGCTGTCATTACAGCACTTGGACTGTAAATATCAACAGTCATTCATGGAGTGGTGGGTGTGTTTGTGTAAATACAGTTCTTTGATTGTAAATATCAACAGTCATTTATAGGGTGGTGGGTGTCATTAGAGTGCTTGGACTGTAAATATCAACAGTCATTAATGGGGTCGTGAGTGTGTGGGTGTCATTACAATGCTTGGACTGTAAATATCAACAGTCATTTATAGGGTGATGAGTTTGTGGGTGTCATTACAGTGCTTGGACTGTAAATAACAACAGTCATTTATAGGGTGGTGGGTGTTTGGTGTCATTACATTGCTTGGACTGTAAATATCAACAGTCAATCATGGGGTGGTGGGTGTGTGGGTATCATTACAGTGCTTAGACTGTAAATATCAACAGTCATTCATAGGGTGGTAGGTGTGTGAGTGTTATTACAGAGCTTGGACTGTAAATATCAACAGTCATTCATGGAGTGGTGGGTGTGTGGGTGTCATTACAGTGCTTGGACTGTAAATATCAACAGTCATTCTTGGGGTGATGGTTGTGTGGGTGTTATTACAGTGCTTTGACTGTAAATATCAACAGATATTCCGAGGGTTGTGGGTGTCATTAGAGTGCTTGGACTGTAAATATTAACAGTCATTTAAGGGGTGGTGGGTATACGGGTGTAATTACAGTGCTTGGACTTTAAATATCAACCATAATTTATGGGGTTGTTGGTGTGTGGTTGTCATGACAGTGCTTGGACTGTAAATATCAACAGTCATTCATATGGTGGCGGGTGTGTGAGTGTCATTACAGAGTTTGTACTTTAAATATCAACAGTCATTCATAGGGTGGTGGGTGTGTGGATGTCATTATAATGCTTGGACTGTAAATATCAACATTCAATCATAGGGTGGTGGGTGTGTGGGTGTCATTACAGTGCTTGGACTGTAAATATCAAGGGTCTTTCATAGGGTAGTGGGTGTGTGGTGTCATTACAGTGTTTTGATTGTAATTATCAACAGTCAATCATAGGGTGGTGGGTGTCATTACAGTGCTTGGACTATAAATATCAATAGTCATTTAAGGGGTGGTGGTTGTGTGGGTGTCTTTACAGTGCTTGGACTGTAAATATCAACAGTCATTCATGGGATCGTGGGTGTATGGGTGTCATTTCAGTGTTTTGATTTTAAATATCAACAGTCATTCATAGGGTGGTGGGTATCATTAGAGTGCTTGGACTGTAAATATCAACAGTCATTCATTGGGTTGTAGGTGTGTGGGTGTCATTACAGTGCTTGGATTGTAAATATCAACAGTCAATCTTGAGGTAGTGGGTGTGTGGGTGTCAATAGAGTGCTTAGACTGTATATATCAACAGTCAATCATAAGGTGGTGGGTGGCATTACAGTGATTGGACTGTAAATATCAACAGTCATTCATAGGGTGATGGGTGTGTGTGTGTCATTACTGTGTTTGGACTGTAAATATCAACAGTCATTTATAGTGTGGTGGGTGTTTGAGTGTCATTACATTGCTTGGACTGAAAACATTAACAGTCAATCATGGGGTGGTGGGTGTCGTAACAGTGCTTGGACTGTAAATATCAACTATCATTCATTGGGTGGTGTGTGTGTGGGTGTCATTACAGTGCTTAAACTGTGAATATCAACAGTCATTCATGGGTTGGTGAGTGTGTTGGTATTATTACAGTGCTTTGACTGTAAATATCAACAGTCATTCAGAGGGTGGTGGGTGTTATTAGAGTACTTGGACTGTAAATATCAACAGTTATTTCTGGGGTGGTGGGTGTGTGGGTGTTATTTTAGTGCATGGACTGTAAATATCAAGAGTTATTCATGGGGTGGTGGGTGGCATTACAGTGCTTGTACTGTAAATATCAACAGTCATTCATGAGGTGATGGGTGTGTGGGTGTCATTACAGTGCTTGGACTGTAAATATCAACAGTCATTTATGGGATGGTGGGTGTTTGGGTGTCATTACATTACTTGGACTGTAAATATCAATTGTCAATCATGGGGTGGTGGGTGTCATTAGAGTGCATGGACTGTAAATATCAACAGTTATTTATGGGGTGGTGGGTGTGTGGGTATCATTAAAGTGCTTGGACTGTAAATATCAACCATAATTCATGAGGTGATGGGTGTGTGGGTGTCATTACAGTGCTTGGACTGTAAATATCAACAGTCATTTATGGGATGGTGGGTGTTTGGTTGTCATTACATTGCTTGGACTGTAAATATCAACAGTCAATCATGGGGTGGTGGGTGTCGTAACAGTGCTTGGACTGTAAATATCAACTATCATTCATTGGGTGGTGTGTGTGTGGGTGTCATTACAGTGCTTAAACTGTGAATATCAACAGTCATTCATGGGTTGGTGAGTGTGTGGGTATTATTACAGTGCTTTGACTGTAAATATCAACAGTCATTCAGAGGGTGGTGGGTGTTATTATAGTACTTGGACTGTAAATATCAACAGTTATTTATGGGGTGGTGGGTGTGTGGGTATCATGAAAGTGCTTGGACTGTAAATATTAAAAGACATTCATGGGGTGGTGAGTGTGTGGGTGTCATTGCAGTTCTTGGACTGTAAATATCAACCACCATTCATTGGGTGGTGTTTGTCTGGGTTTCATTACAGTGCTTGGACTCTGAATATCAACAATCATTCATAGGGTGGTGAGTGTGTGGGTATTATTACAGTGCTTTGACTGTAAATAATAACAGTCATTTAGAGGGTGGTGGGTGTCATTAGAGTGCTTGGACTGTAAATATCAACAGTCATTCATGGGGTGGTGGGTTTGTGGATGTCATTACAGTGCTTGGACTGAAAACATTAACAGTCATTTTTGGGGTGGTTTGTGTTTGGGTGTCATTACAGTGCTTGGACTTAAAATATAAACCATAATTTAAGGGGTGGTGGATGAGTGGGTGTCATTACAGTGCTTGGACTGTAAATATCAACAGTCATTCATAGGGTGGTCAGTGTGTGGATGTCATTATAGTGCTTGGACTGTAAATATCAACAGTCAATCATAGGGTGGTGGGTGTATGGGTGTCATTACAGTGGTTTGATTGTAATTATCAACAGTCATTCATAGGGTGGTGGGTGTCATTACAGTGCTTGGACTGTAAATATCAACAGTCATTAACCCCTCCGGGACGGGCCAAGAATGGAAATACGTACTGTGGTTCCGGGTTCAATACTAATTTTTTACCCTGCCTGTCCGGGTATTTCCCGGAAAATCACTCTACTTCTCTTACTTTCTACGTCTAAACTACAATACTGAACAACTTAAATTTGATTGTGTACTCACCATCAACTCCTCCTCTTTCCATTAAAACAAACCCCAGCTCTCTAGGACACTCCATTGCCGAGAAATCAAGTGAGGAATGGAGGTCACTTTTCCCGTGAGAGCGAGGCTGCGTTCGCTTTGTGAGCGTGGCTGTGACTCAATCTAGCTGGTTGCACCCGCGGAGTGGAGGTTACAGGAGCGGGTGCGCCCGGCAGCGCGGTAGGATGCACCGAATCGAACGAGCCCGTATTTTCTTCACTACGCCCAGCCATTGTCACGGTCAAGCACACACTGATTGAATGTGGGGATGAAAAGGTCTGGTGGTGAAGTATAGCCAGATCAAAAAAAATCCCGACAAATTTGGCGTTTTTCCCCATAAATTACCAAAAGTGGGATTTCCCGCTGCCCGGACTCTGTCGACAGAGCGGGATTTCCCGCTGCCCGGCCTCTGTCGACCGAGCGGGAAATCCCGCTGCCCGGACTCTGGGGGTTAATGGGGTGGTGGGTGTGTGGATGTCATTACAGTGCTTGGACTGAAAACATCAACAGTCATTTATGGGGTGGTGGGTGTGTGGGTGTCATTACAGTGCTTGGACTATAAATATCAACCATCATTTACGGGGTGGTGGGTGAGTGGGTGTCATTACAGTGCTTGGACTGTAAATATTAACAGTCATTCATTAGGTGGTGGTTGTGTGGGTGTCATTACAGTGCTTGGACTGTAAATATCAACTATAATTCATGGGGTGGTGGGTGTGGGGGTGTCATTACAGTGCTTGGAATGTAAATATCAACAGTCAATCATGGGGTTGTGGGTGTGTTGGTGTCATTACAGTGCTTGGACTGTATATATCAACAGTCATTCATAGGGTGGTGGGTATCATTAGAGTGCTTGGACTGTAAATATCAACAGTCATTCATGGGTTTGTGGGTGTGTGGGTGTCATTACAGTGTTTGGACTGTAAATATCAACTATAATTTATGGGGTCGTGGGTGTTGGGGTGTCATTACAGTGCTTTGACTGTAAATTTTAACAGTTATTTATTGGGTGGTGGGTGGCATTACAGTGCTTGGACTGTAAATATCAACAGTCATTCATAGGGTGATGAGTGTGTGGGTGTCATTACAGTGCTTGGACTGTAAATATCAACAGTCATTTATAGGGTGGTGGGTGTTTGGTGTCATTACATTGCTTGGACTGTAAATATCAACAGTCAATCATGGAGTTGTGGGTGTGTAGGTGTCATTACAGTGCTTGGACTGTTAATATCAACAGTCATTCATAGGTTGGTAGGTGTGTGAGTGTTATTAGAGAGCTTGGACTTAAAATATCAACAGTCATTCATGGGGTGGTGGGTGTGTGGGTGTCATTAGAGTGCTTGGACTGTAAATATCAACAGTCATTAATGGGGTCGTGAGTGTGTGGGTGTCATTACAGTGCTTGGACTGTAAATATCAACAGTCATTTATAGGGTTATATGTGTGTGGGTGTCATTACAGTGCTTGGACTGTAAATAACAACAGTCATTTATAGGGTGGTGGGTGTTTGGTGTCATTACATTGCTTGGACTGTAAATATCAACAGTCAGTCATGGGGTGGTGGTTGTGTGGGTATCATTACAGTGCTTAGACTGTAAATATTAACAGTCATTCATAGGGTTGTAGGTGTGTGTGTTATTACAGAGCTTGGACTGTAAATATCAAAAGTCATTCATGGAGTGGTGGGTGTGTGGGTGTCATTACAGTGCTTGGACTGTAAATATCAACAGTCATTCTTGGGGTGATGGTTGTGTGGGTGTTATTACAGTTCTTTGACTGTAAATATCAACAGTCATTCATGGGGTGGTGGGTGTCATTAGAGTGCTTGGACTGTAAATATTAACAGTCATTCATGGGGTGGTGGGTGTTTGGATGTCATTGCAGTGCTTGGACTGAAAATATCAACAGTCATTTATGGGGTGGTGGGTGTGTGGGTGTCATTACAGTGCTTTGACTGTAAATTTTAACAGTCATTCATGGGGTGGTGGGTGGTATTACAGTGCTTGGACAGTAAATATCAACAGTCATTCATAGGGTGATGAGTGTGTGGGTGTCATTACAGTGCTTGGACTGTAAATATCAACAGTCATTTATAGGGTGGTTGGTGTTTGGTGTCATTACATTGCTTGGACTGTAAATATCAACAGTCATTCATAGGTTGGTAGGTGTGTGAGTGTTATTACAGAGCTTGGACTGTAAATATCAACAGTAATTTATGGGGTGGTGGGTGTGTGGGTGTCATTACAGTGCTTGGATTGTAAATATCAACAGTCATTCTTGGGGTGATGGTTGTGTGGGTGTTATTACAGTGCTTTGACTGTAAATATCAACAGTCATTCAGAGGGTGGTGGGTGTCATTAGAGTGCTTGGACTGTAAATATCAACAGTCATTCATGGGGTGGTGGGTGTGTGGATGTCATTACAGTGCTTGGACTGAAAACATCAACAGTCATTTATGGGATTGTGGGTGTGTGGGTGTCATAACAGTGCTTGGACTATAAATATCAACCATCATTTAAGGGGTGGTGGGTGAGTGGGTGTCATTACAGTGTTTGGACTGTAAATATCAACAGTCATTCATAGGGTGGTCGGTGTGTGGATGTCATTACAGTGCTTGGACTGTAAATATCAACAGTCAATCATGGGGTTGTGGGTGTGTTGGTGTCATTACAGTGCTTGGACTGTATATATCAACAGTCATTCATAGGGTGGTGGGTATCATTAGAGTGCTTGGACTGTAAATATCAACAGTCATTCATAGGGTTGTGGTTGTGTGAGTGTCATTACATTGCTTGGACTGTAAATATCAATAGTCAATCATGGGGTGGTGGGTTTCGTAACAGTGCTTGGACTGTAAATATTAACAGTCATTCATAGGGTGGTGGGTGTGTGGGTGTTATTACATTGTTTTGACTGTAAATATCAACAGTCATTCAGAGGATGGTGGGTGTCATTAGAGTGCTTGGACTGTAAATATCAAAAGTTATTCATGGGGTGGTGGGTGTGTGGGTATCATGAAAGTGCTTGGACTAAAAATATCAACAGTCATTCTTGGGGTGGTGAGTGTGTGGGTGTCATTACAGTGCTTGGACTGTAAATATCAACCATAATTCATGAGGTGATGGGTGTGTGAGTGACATTACAGTGCTTGGACTGTAAATATCAACAGTCATTTATGGGATTGTGGGTTTTTGGTTGTCATTACATTGCTTGGACTGTAAATATCAACAGTCAATCACGGGGTGGTGGGTGTTGTAACAGTGCTTGGACTGTAAATATCAACTATCATTCATTGGGTGGTTGGTGTGTGGATGTCATTACAGTGCTTGGACTGAAAATATCAACAGTCATTTATGGGGTGGTGGGTGTGTGGGTGTCATTACAGTGCTTAAACTGTAAATATATAAACAGTCATTCATGGGTTGGTGAGTGTGTGGGTATTATTACAGTGCTTTGACTGTAAATATCAACCGTCATTCAGAGGGTGGTGGGTATCATTAGAGTGCTTGGACTGTAAATATCAACAGTTATTTATGGGTTGGTGGGTGTGTGGGTATCATGAAAGTGCTTGGACTGTAAATATTAAAAGTCATTCATGGGGTGGTTAGTGTGTGGGTATCATTGCAGTTCTTGGACTGTAAATATCAACCACAATTCATGGGGTGGTGGGTGTGTGGATGTCATTACAGTGCTTGGACTGAAAACATCAACAGTCATTTATGGGGTGGTGGGTGTTTGGGTGTCATTACAGTTCTTGGACTATAAATATCAACCATCATTTAAGGGGTGGTGGGTGAGTGGGTGTCATTACAGTGCTTGGACTGTAAATATCAACAGTCATTTATAGGGTGGTCAGTGTGTGGATGTCATTATAGTACTTGGACTGTAAATATTAACAGTCAATCATAGGGTGGTGGGTGTGTGGGTGTCATTACAGTGGTTTGATTGTAATTATCAACAGTTATTCATAGGGTGATGGGTGTCATTACAGTGCTTGGACTGTAAATATCAACAGTCATTCATGGGGTGGTGGGTGTGTGGATGTCATTACAGTGCTTGGACTGAAAACATCAACAGTCATTTATGGGGTGGTGGGTGTGTGGGTATCATTACAGTGCTTGGACTATAAATATCAACCATCGTTTAAGGGGTGGTGGGTGAGTGGGTGTCATTACAGTGCTTGGACTGTAAAGATTAACAGTCATTCTTTGGGAGGTGGTTGTGTGGGTGTCATTACAGTGCTTGGACTGTAAATATCAACCATAATTCATGGGGTGGTGGGTGTTGGGGTGTCATTACAGTGCTTGGGCCTTAAATATCAACAGTCAATCATGGGGTGGTGGGTGTGTTGGTGTGATTACAGTGCTTGGACTGTAAATATCAACAGTCATTCATAGGGTGGTGGGTATCATTAGAGTGCTTGGACTGTAAATATCAACAGTCATTCATGGTTTTGTGGGTGTGTGGGTGTCATTACAGTGCTTGGACTGTAAATATCAACTATAATTCATGGGGTCGTGGGTGTTGGGGTGTCATTACAGTGCTTTGACTGTAAATTTTAACAGTCATTCATGGGGTGGTGGGTGGCATTACAGTGCTTGGACTGTAAATATCAACAGTCATTCATAGGGTGATTAATGTGTGGGTGTCATTACAGTGCTTGGACTGTAAATATCAACAGTTATTTAAAGGGTGGTTGGTGTTTGGTTTCATTACATTGCTTGGACTGTAAATATCAATAGTCAATCATGGAGTTGTGGGTGTGTGGGTGTCATTACATTGCTTGGACTGTAAATATCAACTGTCATTGATAGGTTGGTAGGTGTGTGAGTGTTATTACAGAGCTTGGACTGTAAATATCAACAGTCATTCATGGAGTGGTGGGTGTGTGGGTGTTATTACAGTGCTTGGATTGTAAATATCAACAGTCATTCTTAGGGTGATGGTTGTGTGGGTGTTATTACAGTGCTTTGACTGTAAATATCAACAGTCATTCAGAGTGTGGTGGGTGTCATTAGAGTGCTTGGACTGTAAATATCAACAGTCATTCATGGGGTGGTGGGTGTGTGGATGTCATTACAGTGCTTGGACTGAAAACATCAACAGTCATTTATGGGGTGGTGGGTGTGTGGGTGTCATTACAGTGCTTGGACTATAAATATCAACCATCATTATGGGGTTGTGGGTGTGTGGGTATCATGACAGTGCTTGGACTGTAAATATCAACAGTCATTATTTGGTGGTGGGTGTGTGAGTGTCATTACAGAGTTTGGACTGTAAATATCAACAGTCATTCATGGGGTAGTGGGTGTGTGGATGTCATTATAATGCTCGAACTGTAAATATCAACAGTTAATCATGGAGTGGTGGGTGTCTGGGTGTCATTACAGTGCTAGGATTGTAAATATTAACAGTCATTCTTGGGGTGATGGTTGTGTGGGTGTTATTACAGTGCTTTGACTGTAAATATCAACAGTCATTCAGAGTGTGGTGTGTGTCATTAGAGTGCTTGGACTGTAAATATCAACAGTAATTCATGGGGTGGTGGGTGTGTGGATGTCATTACAGTGCTTGGACTGTAAATATCAACAGTCATTCATGGGTTTGTGGGTGTGTGGGTGTCATTAGAGTGCTTGGACTGTAAATATCAACTATAATTAATGGGGTCGTGGGTGTTGGGGTGTCATTCCAGTGCTTTGACTGTAAATATCAACAGTCATTCATGGTTGTGGTGGGTGGCATTACATTGCTTGGACAGTAAATATCAAAAGTCAGTCATGGGGTGGTGGGTGTGTGGGTATCATTACAGTGCTTGGATTGTAAATATCAACAGTCATTCATAGGGTGGTAGTTGTGTGAGTGTTATTACAGAGCTTGGACTGTAAATATCAACAGTCATTCATGGAGTGGTGGGTGTGTGGGTGTCATTACAGTGCTTGGACTGTAAATATCAACAGTCATTCTTGGGGTGATGGTTGTGTGGGTGTTATTACAGTGCTTTGACTGTAAATATTAACAGTTATTCATGGGGTGGTGGGTGTTTGGATGTCATTACAGTGCTTGGACTGAAAATATCAACAGTCATTTATTGGGTGGTGGGTATGTGGGTGTTATGACAGTGCTTGGACTGTAAAAATCAACAGTCATTATAGGGTGGTGGGTGTGTGAGTGTCATTACAGAGTTTGGAGTGTAAATATCAACAATCATTCATGGGGTGGTGGGTGGCATTAGAGTGCTTGGATTGTAAATATTAACAGTCATTCATGGGGTGGTGGGTGTTTGGATGTCATTACAGTGCTTGGACTGAAAATATCAACAGTCATTTATGGGGTGGTGGGTGTGTGGGTGTCATGATAGTGCTTGGACTATAAACATCAACAGTCATTATAGGGTGGTGTGTGTGTGAGTGTCATTACAGAGTTTGGAGTGTAAATATCAACAATCATTCATGGGGTGGTGGGTGGCATTACAATGCTTGGACTGTAAATATCAACAGTCATTCATAGGGTGATGAGTGTGTGGGTGTCATTACAGTGCATGGACTGTAAATATCAACAGTCAATCATGGGGTGGTGGGTGTGTGGGTATCATTACAGTGCTTGGACTGTAAATATCAACAGTCATTCATAGGGTGGTAGATGTGTAAATGTTATTACAGAGCTTGGACTGTAAATGTCAACAGTCATTCATGGAGTGGTGGGTGTGTGGGTGTCATTACAGTGCTTGGACTGTAAATATCAACAGTCATTCTTGGGGTGATGGTTGTGTGGGTGTTATTACAGTGCTTTGACTGTAAATATCAACAGTTATTCAGAGGGTGGTGGGTGTCCTTAGAGTGCTTGGACTGTAAATATTAACAGTCATTCATGGAGTGGTGGGTGTTTGGATGTCATTTCAGTGCTTGGACTGAAAATATCAACAGTCATTTATGGGGTGGTGGGTGTGTGGGTGTCATGACAGTAAATATACAGAGCTTGGACTGTAAATATCAAGTCATGTATATGGTGGTGGGTGTATGGGTGTCATTACAGTGATTTGATTGTAAATATCAACAGTCATTCATAGGGTGGTGGGTATCATTAGAGTGCTTGGACTGTAAAAATCAACAGTCATTTATAGGGTGGTGGGTGTTTGGGTGTCATTACATTGCTTGGACTGTAAATATCAACAGTCAATCATGGGGTGGTTTGTGTGTGGGTGTCATTACAGTGCTTGAACTGTAAATATCAACAGTCATTCATAGGGTGGTGGGTGTGTGTGTTATTACAGAGCTTGGACTGTAATTATCAACAGTCATTCATGGAGTGGTAGGTGTGTGGGTGTCATTACAGTGCTTGGACTGTAAATATCAACAGTCATTCATAAAGTGATGGTTGTGTGAGTGTTATTACAGTGCTATGACTGTAAATAACAACAGTCATATAGAGGGTGGTGGGTGTCATTAGAGTGCTTGGACTGTAAATATTAACAGTCATTCATTGGGTTGTGGGTGTGTGGATGTCATTACAGTGCTTGGACTGAAAATATCAACAGTCATTTATGGGGTGGTGGGTGTGTGGGTGTCATTACAGTGCTTGGACTATAATTATCAACCGTCATTTATGGGGTGGTGGGTGTGTGGGTGTCATTACAGTGCTTGGACTGTAAATATCAATAGTCATTCATGGGGTGGTTGGTGTGTGAGTGTTATTACAGTGCTTTGACTGTAAATATCAACAGTCATATAGAGGGTGGTGGGTGTCATTAGAGTGCTTGGACTGTAAATATCAACTATAATTCATGGGATTGTGGGTGTTGGGGTTTCATTACAGTGCTTTGACTGTAAATATCCACAGTCATTTATGTGGTGGTGTGTGTGAGGGTGTCATTACAGTGCTTGGACAGTAAATTTCAACAGTCAATCATGGGGTGGTGGGTGTATGGGTGTCATTACAATGCTTGGACTGTAAATATCAATAGTCATTCATGGGGTGGTTGGTGTGTGGGTGTCATTACCGTGTTTTGATTGTAATTATCAACAGTCATTCATAGGGTGGTGGGTGTCATTACAGTTCTTGGACTGTAAATATCAACCATAATTCATGGAGTGGTGGGTATGGGGGTGTCATTACAGTGCTTTTAATGTAAATATCAACAGTCATTCATGGGGTGGTGGGGGTGTGTGTGTCATTATGGTGCTTGAACTGTAAATATCCACCGTCATTCATGGGGTGGTGGGTTTGTGGGTGTCATTACAGTGCTTGGACTGTAAATATCAAGTCATTCATGGGGTGGTGTGTGTGTGTTATTAGTGCATGGACTATAAATATCAACATTCATTTATGGGTTGATGGGTGTGTAGGTGTCATTACAGTGCTTGGACTATAAATATCAACAGTTAATCATGGGATGGTGGGGGTCGGGGTGTCATTACAGTTCTTGGACTGTAAATATCAATAGTCATTCATGTGGTGGTGGGTGTGTGGGTGTCATTACCGTGTTTTGATTGTAATTATCAACAGTCATTCATAGGGTGGTGGGTTTCATTACAGTGCTTGGACTGTAATTATCAACAGTCATTCATGGGGTAGTGGTTGTGTGGATGTCTTTACATTGCTTGGTCTGTAAATATCAAACATAATTCATGGGATGGTGGGTGTGGGGGTTTTATTACAGTGCTTGGACTGTAAATATCAACAGTCACTCATAAGGTGGTGGGTGTGTGGGTGTCATTACAGTGCTTGGACTGTAAATATCAACAGTCATTCATGGGGTCGTGGGTGTATGGATGTCATTACAGTGTTTTAATTGTAAATATCAGCAGTCATTCATAGGGTTGTGGGTATCATTAGAGTGCTTGGACTGTAAATATCTACAGTCATTCATGGGGTTGTGGGTGTGTGGGTGTCATTACAGTGCTTGGACTATAAATATCAACTTTAATTCATGGGGTCGTTAGTGTTGGGGTGTCATTACATTGCTTGGACTGTAAATATCAACTGTCATTTATGGGGTGGTGGGTGTAAGGGTGTCATTACAGTGATTGGACTATAAATATCAACAGTCATTCGTGAGGTGATGGGTGTGTGGGTGTCATTATAGTGCTTGGACTGTAAATATCAACAGTCATTCATGGGTTGGTGGGTTTGTGGGTGTCATTACAGTGCTTGGACTGTAAATATCAAGTCATTCATGTGGTGGTGGGTGTCATTAGTGCTTTGACTGTAAATATCAACAGTCATTAATTTGGTGGTGGGTGGCATTACAGTGCTTTACTGTAAATATCAACAGTCATTCATAGGGTGATGGGTTTGTGGGTGTCATTACATTGCTTGGACTGTAAATATCAACAGTCATTTATAGGGTGGTGGGTGTTTGGGTGTCATTACATTGCTTGGACAGTAAATATCAACAGTCAATCATGGGGTGGTTGTTGTGTGGGTATCATTACAGTGCTTGGACTGTAAATATAAACAGTCATTCATAGGGTGGTGGGAGTGTGAGTGTCATTACAGAGCTTGGACTGTAAATATCAATAGTCATTCATGGGGTGGTGTGTGTGTGGATGTCATTAGAGTGCTTGGACTGTAAATATCAACAGTCAATCATGGGGTGGTGGGTGTGTGGGTGTCATTACAGTGCTTGGACTGTAAATATCAACAGTCATTCAAGGGGTGGTGGCTATGTGGGTGTAATTACAGTGTTTTGATTGTAATTATCAACAGTCATTCATAGGGTGGTGGGTGTCATTACAGTGTTTGGACTGTAAATATCAACAGTCATTCATGGGATGGTGGTTGTGTGAGTGTTATTACAGTGCTTGGACTGTAAATATCAAACATAATTCATGGGGTGGTGGGTGTAGGGTTGTCATTACAGTGCTTGGAATGTAGATATCAACAGTCAATCATGGGGTGGTGGGTGTGTGGGTGTCATTACAGAGCTTGGACTATAAATATCAACAGTCTTTCATGGGGTGGTGGGTGTATGGGTGTCATTACAGTGTTTTAATTGTAAATATCAACAGTCATGCATAGGGTGGTGGGTATCATTATAGTGCTTGGACTGTAAATATCAATAGTCATTCATGGGGTTGTGGGTGTGTGGGTGTCATTACAGTGCTTGGACTGTAAATATCAATTGTAATTCATGGGATCGTGGGAGTTGGGGTTTCATTACAGTGCTTTGACTGTAAATATCCACAGTCATTTATGTGGTGGTGGGTGTGAGGGTGTCATTACAGTGCTTGGACTGTAAATATCAAGTCATTTATGGGGTGGTGGGTGTGTGTGGGTCATTATTGCTTTGACTGTAAATATCAACAGTCATTGATGGGGTGGTGGGTGTCATTACAGTGCTGGGAATTAAATATCAACAGTCATTCATAGGGTGATGGGTGTGTGGGTGTCATTACAGTGCTTGGACTGTAAATATCAACAGTCATTTATAGGGTGGTTGGTGTTTGGATGTCATTACATTCCTTGGACTGTAAATTTCAACAGTTAATCATGGGGTGGTGGGAGTGTGGTTGTCATTACAGTGTTTAGACTGTAAATATTAACAGTCATTCATAAGGTGGTGGGTGTGTGAGTGTTATTACAGAGCTTGGACTGTAAATATCAAGAGTCATTTATGTGGTGGTTGGTGTGTGGGTGTCATAACAGTTCTTGGACTGTAAATATCAACCATAGTTCATGGAGTGGTGGGTGTGGGGGTGTCATTACAGTGTTTTAAATGTAAATATCAACAGTCATTCATGGGGTGGTGGGGGTGTGTGTGTCATTATGGTGCTTGAACTGTAAATATCCACCGTCATTCATGGGGTGGTGGGTTTATGGGTGTCATTACAGTGCTTGGACTGTAAATATCAATTCATTCATGGGGTGGTGTGTGTGTGTGTTATTAGTGCATGGACAATAAATATCAACAGTCATTCATGGGTTGATGGGTGTGTAGGTGTCATTACAGTGCTTGGACTATAAATATCAACAGTCAATCATGGGATGGTGGGGGTCGGGGTGTCATTACAGAGCTTGGACTGTAAATATCAACAGTTATTCATGGGGTGGTGGGTGTGTGGGTATCATGAAAGTGTTTGGACTGTAAATATCAACAGTCATTCATGGGGTGGTGAGTGTGTTGGTGTCATTGCAGTTCTTAAACTGTAAATATTAACCATCATTCATTGGGTGGTGGGTGTGTGGGTGTCATTACAGTGCTTGGACTGTGAATATCAACAGTCATTTATGGTTTGGTGAGTGTGTGGGTGTTATTATGGTGCTTTGACTGTAAATATCAACAGTCATTCAGAAGGTGTTGGGTGTCATTAGAGTGCTTGGACTGTAAATATTAACAGTCATTCATGGGATGGTTGGTGTGTTGATGTCATTACAATGCTTGGTCTGAAAATATCAACAGTCATTTATGAGTTGGTGGGTGTGTCAGTGTCATTACAGTGCTTGGACTATAAATATCAACCATCATTTATGGGGTCGTGGGTGTGTAAGTGTCATTACAGTTCTTGGACTATAAATATCACTAGTCAATTATAGGGTAGTGGGTGTGTGAGTGTCATTACAGAGCTTGGACTGTAAATATCAACAGTCCTTAAGGGGGTGGTGGGTGTGTGGATGTCATTACAGTGCTTGGACTGTAAATATCAACCATAATTCATGGGGTGGTGGGTGTGGGTGCCATTACAGAGTTTTGACTGTAAATATCAACAGTCATTCATAGGGTGGTGGGTTTCATTAGAGTGCTTGGACTGTAAATATCAACAGTTATTCTTTTGGTGGTGGGTGTGTGGGTGTCATTACAGTGCTTAGACTGTAAATATCAACAGTCATTTATGGGGCGGTTGGTGTGAGTGTGTCATTACAGTGCTTAGACTGTAAATATCAACAGTCATTCATGGAATGGTAAGTGTGTGTGTGTCATTACAGTTCTTGGACTCTAAATATCAACCATCATTTATTGTGTGTTGGGTGAGTGGGTGTCATTACAGTGCATGGACTGTGAATATCAACAGTCATTCATGGGGTGGTGAGTGTGTGGGTGTTATTACAGTGCTTTGACTGTAAATATCAACAGTCATTCAGAGGGTGGTGGGTGTCATTAGAATGCTTGGACTGTATATATTAACAGTTATTCATGGGGTGGTGGGTGTGTAGGTGTCATTACATTGCTTGGACTATAGATATCAACCATCATTTATGGGGAGGTGGGTGTGTTGGTGTCATTACAGTGATTGGACTCTAAATATCAACAGTCATTCTTTGGGTGGTGGGTGTATGGGTGTCATTACAGTGGTTGGATTGTAAATATCAACAGTTATTCATGGGGTGGTGGGTGTGTGGGTGTTATTACAGTGTTCTGATTGTAACTATCAACAGTCATTTATAGGGTGGTGGGTGTCGTTACAGTGCTTAGACTGTAAATATCAACAGTCATTTAAGGGGTGGTGGTTGTGTGGGTATCATTCAAGTGCTTGGACTGTATATATCAACCATAATTCATGGGGTGGTTGGTGTGGGGGTGTCATTACAATGCTTGGACTGTAAATATCAACAGTCATTTATAGGGTGGTGGGTGTATGGGTGTCATTACAGTGTTTTGATTGTAAATATCAACAGTCATTCATAGGGTGGTGGGTATCATTAGAGTGCTTGGACTGTAAATATCAACAATAATTCATAGGTTTGGGGGTGTGTGGGTGTCATTACAGTGCTTGGACTGTAAATATCAACTATAATTCAAGGGGTCGTGGGTGTTGGGGTGTTATTACAGTGTTTTGACTGTAAATATCAACAGTCATTTTTGGGGTGGTGTGTGTGAGGGTGTCATTACAATAGCTTGGACTGTAAATATCAACAGTCATTCATGGGTTGGTTGGTGGGTGGGTGTCATTAGAGTGCTTAGACTATAAATATCAACAGTTATTTATGAGGTGGTGGGTGTGTGGCTGTCATTACAGTGCTTGGACTGTAAATTTCAACAGTCATTCATGGGGTTGTGGATGTGTGGGTGTCAATACATTGCTTGGACTGTAAATATCAAAACATTCATGGTGTGGTGGGTGTGTGTTTGTTATTATTGCTTGAACTGTAAATATCAACAGTCATTCATGGGGTGGTGGGTTGCATTACAGTGCTGGGACTGTAAATATCAACAGTCATTCATTGGGTGATAAGTGTGTGGGTATCATTACAGTGCTTGGACTGTCAATATCAACAGTCATTAATGGGGTGGTGGGTGTATGGGTGTCATTACATTGCTTGGACTGTAAATATCAACTGTCAATCATGGGGAGGTTGGTGTCATTACAGTGCTTGGACTGTAAATATCAACAGTCATTCATAAGGTGGTGGGTGTGTGGGTGTTATTACAGTGCTTTGATTGTAAATATCAACAGCCATTCAGAGGGTGGTGGGTGTCATTACAGTGCTTGGACTGTAAATATCAACAGTCATTTATAGAGTGGTGGGTGTGTGAGTGTCATTACAGAGCTTGGACTGTAAATATCAACAGTCATTCATGGGGTGGTGGGTGTGTGGATGTCATTACAGTGCTTAGACTGTAAATATCAACAGTTATTCAAATGGTGGTGGGTGTGTGGGTGTCATTACTGTGCTTGGACTGTAAATATCAACATTCATTCATTGGGTGGTGGGTGTGTGGGTGTCATTACAGTGTTTTGATTGTAAATATCAACAGTCATTCATAGGGTGGTGGGTGTCATTACAGTACTTGGACTGCAAATATCAACAGTCATTCATGGGGTGGTGGTTGTATGGGTGTCATTACAGTGCTTGGACTGTAAATATCAATCATAATTCATAGGGTGGTGGGTGTGGGTGTGTCATTACAGTGCTTTGACTATAAATATCAACAGTCATTCATGGGGTGGTGGGTGTGAGGGTGTCATTACAGTGCTTGGACTGTAAATATCAACAGTCATTCATGTGGTTAGTGGATGTCATTATAGTGCTTGGACTGTAAATATCAACAGTCATTTATGGGGTGGTGGGTTTGTGGGTGCCATTACAGTGCTTTGACTGTAAATATCAAGAGTCATTCATGGGGTGGTGGGTGTGAGGGTGTCATTACTGTGATCGGACTGTAAATATCAACAGTCATTCATGGGGTTGTGGGTGTGTGGGTGTCATTATAGTGATTGGACTGTAAATACCAACAGTCATTCTTGGGGTGGTTGGTGTGTGGGTGTTATTACAGTGCTTGGACTGTAAATATCAACAGTCATTCATGGGGTGGTTAGTGTGTGGGTGTCATTACAGCGTTTTGATTGTAAATATCAAGAGTCATTCATGGGGTTGTGGGTGTGTGGGTGTCATTATAGTGATTGGACTGTAAATACCAACAGTCATTCATGGGGTTGTGGGTGTGTGGGTGTCATTACAGTGCTTGGACTGTAAATATCAACAGTCATTCATGTGGTTAGTGGATGTCATTATACTGCTTGGACTGTAAATATCAACAGTCATTCTTGGGGTGGTGGGTGTGTGGATGCCATTACATTGCTTGGACTGTAAATATCAACAGTCAATTATGGGGTGGTGGGAGTGTGGGTGTCATAACAGTGCTTAGACAGTATATATCAACAGTCATTCATGGGGTGGTTAGTGTGTGGGTGTCATTACAGCATTTTGATTGTAAATATCAAGTCATTACAGTTATTGGACTGTAAATATCAACCATCATTCATTGGGTGGTGGGTGTGTCGGTGTCATTACAGTGCTTGTACTGTAAATATTAACAGTCATTCATGGGGTAGTGGGTGTGTGGGTGTCATTACTGTGATTGGACTGAAAATATCAACAGTCATTCATGGGGTGTTGTATGTGTGGGCATCATTACAGTGTTTTGATTGTAAATATCAACAGTATTTCATAGGGTGGTGGGTGTCATTAGAGTGCTTGGACTGTAAATATCAAGAGTCATTTACAGGGTGGTGGGTGTGTTGGTGTCATTACAGTGCTTCGACTGTAAATATCAACTGTCATTTATGGGGTGGTGGGTGTGTGGGTGTCTTTACAGTGCTTTGACTGTAAATATCAATAGTCATTTATGGGGTGGTGGGTGTGTGTATCATTATAGTGCTTGGACTGTAAATATCAACAGTCATTCATGGGGTGATGGGTGTCATTAGAGTGCTTTGACTGTAAATATTAACAGTTACTTATTGGGTGGTGGGTTTGTGGGTGTCCTGACAGTGCTTGGACTGTAAACATCAACAGACAATCATTGGGTGGTGGGTTTGTGGGTGTCATTACAGTGCTTGGACTGTAAATATCAATAAAAATTTATAGGGTGCGAGGTGTGTGGGTGTCATTACAGTGTTTTGACTGTAAATATCAACAGTCATTTATGGGGCGGTGAGTGTGGGGGTGTCATTACAGTTCTTGGACTGTAAATATCATCCATCATTCATTGGGTGTTGGGTGTGTGGGTGTCAATACAGTGCTTGTACTGTAAATATTATGGAGTATTCATGGGGTAGTGGGTGTGTGGATGTCATTTCAGTGCTTGGACTGAAAATATCAACAGTCATTCATGGGGTGGTTGGTGTGTGGGTGTTATTACAGTGTTTGGACTGTAAATATCAAATGTCATTAATGGGGTGGTGGGTGTTTGGGTGTCATTACGGCGCTTTGACTGTAAATATCAACAGTCATTTATGGGGTTGTGGGTGTGTGTGTCATTATAGTGCTTGGACTGTAAATATCAACAGTCATTCATGGAATGGTGAGTGTGTGGGTGTCATTAAAGTGCTTGGACTGAAAATATCAAGTCATTCATAGTGTGGTGGGTGTGTGTGTGTCATTAGTGCTTGGACTGTAAATATCAAAAGTCATTTATAGGGTGGTGGGTGTTTGGGTGTCATCACATTGCTTGGACTGTAAATATAAACAGTCAATCATGGGGTGGTGGTTGTGTCGGTGTCATTACAGTGCTTGGAATGTAAATATAAACAGTCATTCGTGGGGTGGTGGGTGTGTAGGTGTTATTACAGTGCTTGGACTGTAAATATCAACAGTCATTCATGGGGTGGTTAGTGTGTGGGTGTCATTACAGCGTTTTGATTGTAAATATCAAGAGTCATTCATGGGGTTGTGGGTGTTTGGGTGTCATTATAGTGATTGGACTGTAAATACCAACAGTCATTCATGGGGTTGTGGGTGTGTGGGTGTCATTACAGTGCTTGGACTGTAAATATCAACAGTCATTCATGTGGTTAGTGGATGTCATATACTGCTTGGACTGTAAATATAAACAGTCATTCTTGGGGTGGTGGGTGTGTGGGTGCCATTACATTGCTTGGACTGTAAATATCAACAGTCAATTATGGGGTGGTGGGAGTGTGGGTGTCATTACAGTGCTTAGACAGTATATATCAACAGTCATTCATGGGGTGGTTAGTGTGTGGGAGTCATTACAGCGTTTTGATTGTAAATATCAAGTCATTACAGTTATTGGACTGTAAATATCAACCATCATTCATTGGGTGGTGGGTGTGTCGGTGTCATTACAGTGCTTGTACTGTAAATATTAACAGTCATTCGTGGGGTAGTGGGTGTGTGGGTGTCATTACTGTGATTGGACTGAAAATATCAACAGTCATTCATGGGGTGTTGTATGTGTGGGCATCATTACAGTGTTTTGATTGTAAATATCAACAGTATTTCATAGGGTGGTGGGTGTCATTAGAGTGCTTGGACTGTAAATATCAAGAGTCATTTACAGGGTGGTGGGTGTGTTTGTGTCATTACAGTGCTTGGACTGTAAATATCAACTGTCATTTATGGGGTGGTGGGTGTGTGGGTGTCTTTACAGTGCTTTGACTGTAAATATCAATAGTCATTTATGGGGTGGTGGGTGTGTGTATCATTATAGTGCTTGGACTGTAAATATCAACAGTCATTCATGGGGTGATGGCTGTCATTAGAGTGCTTGGACTATAAATATCAACAGTTATTTATAGGGTGGTGGGTTTGTGGGTGTCTTGACAGTGCTTGGACTGAAAATAGCAACAGTCATTCATGGGGTGGTGGGTGTGTGGGTGTCATTACAGTGTTTTGATTGTAAATACCAACAGTCATTCATAGGGTGGTGGGTGTCATTAGAGTGCTTGGACTATAAATATCAACAGTTATTTATAGGGTGGTGGGTGTGGGTGTCATTACAGTGTTTTGACTGTGAATATCAACAGTCATTTATAGGGTGGTGCGTGTCATTAGAGTGCTTTGACTGTAAATATTAACAGTTACTTATTGGGTGGTGGGTTTGTGGGTGTCATGACAGTGCTTGGACTGTAAACATCAACAGACAATCATTGGGTGGTGGGTTTGTGGGTGTCATTACAGTGCTTGGACTGTAAATATCAATAAAAATTTATAGGGTGCGAGGTGTGTGGGTGTCATTACAGTGTTTTGACTGTAAATATCAACAGTCATTTATGGGGCGGTAAGTGTGGGGGTGTCATTATAGTTCTTGGACTGTAAATATCATCCATCATTCATTGGGTGTTGGGTGTGTGGGTGTCAATACAGTGCTTGTACTGTAAATATTATGGGTTATTCATGGGGTAGTGGGTGTGTGGATGTCATTTCAGTGCTTGGACTGAAAATATCAACAGTCATTCATGGGGTGGTTGGTGTGTGGGTGTTATTACAGTGTTTGGACTGTAAATATCAAATGTCATTAATGGGGTGGTGGGTGTTTGGGTGTCATTACGGTGCTTTGACTGTAAATATCAACAGTCATTTATGGGGTTGTGGGTGTGTGTGTCATTATAGTGCTTGGACTGTAAATATAAACTGTCATTCGTGGGGTGGTGGGTGTGTAGGTGTTATTACAGTGATTACACTGTAAATATCAACAGTCATTCAGAGGGTGGTGGGTGTGTGGGTGACATTACAGTGCTTGGACTGTAAATATCAACATTCATTAATGGGGTGGTGAGTGTGTGGGTGACATTACAGTGCTTGGAGTGTAAATATTAACAGTCATTTATTAGGTGGTGGGTGTGTGGGTGTCATTACTTTGTTTTGATTGTAAATATCAACAGTCATTCATAGGGTGGTGGGTGTCATTACAGAGCTTGGACTGTAAATATCAACAGTCATTCATGGGGTGATAGTTGTGTGGGAGTCATAACAGTTCTTGGACTGTAAATATTATCCATAATTCATGGGGTGGTGGGTGTTGGGGTGTCATTACAGTGCTTTGACTGTTGATATCAACAGTCATTCATTGGGTGGTGGGTGTGAGGGTGTCATTACAGTGCTTAGACTGTAAATATCAACAGTCATTCATGGGGTGGTGGGTGTGTAGGTGCCATTATAGTGCCTGGACTGTAAATATCAACAGTCATTCTTTTGGTCGTAGGTGTGTTGGTGCCATTACTTTACTTGAACTGTAAATATCAAGTCATTCATGGAGTGGTGTGTGTGTTATTAGTGCTTAGACTGTAAATATCAACAGTCAACTATGGGGTGGTGGGTGTCATTACAGTGCTTGGACTGTAAATATCAACAGTCATTCATGGGGTGGTGGGTTTGTGGGTGTCATTACTGTTCTTGGACTGTAAATATTATCAGTCATTCATAGGGTGGTGGGTATGTGAGTGTCATTACAGAGCTTGGATTGTAAATATCAATAGTCATTCATGGGGTGGTGGGTGTGTGGTTGTTATTACAGTGCTTTGACTGTCAATATCAACAGTCATTCAGAGGGTGGTTAGTGTCATTACAGTGCTTGGACTGTAAATATTAACAGTTATTTATGGGGTGGTGGGTGTGTGGGTGTCTTGACAGTGCTTGGACTGTAAATATCAACAGTCATTCATAGGGTGGTGAGTGTGTGGGTGTCATTACAGTTTTCGGACCGTAAATATCAACCATCATTCATTGGGTGGTGGGTGTGTGGGTGTCATTAAAGTTCTTTGACTGTAAATATCAACAATCATTTAGAGGGTGGTGGGCGTCATTAGAGTGCTTGGACTGTAAATAATAACAGTTTTTCAAGGGGTGTTGGGTGTGTGGGTGACATTACAGTGCTTGGACTGTAAATATCAACATTCATTAATGGGGTGGTGAGTGTGTGGGTGACATTACAGTGCTTGGAGTGTAAATATTAACAGTCATTTATTAGGTGGTGGGTGTGTGGGTGTCATTACTTTGTTTTGATTGTAAATATCAACAGTCATTCATAGGGTGGTGGGTGTCATTACAGTGCTTGGACTGTAAATATCAACAGTCATTCATGGGGTGATAGTTGTGTGGGAGTCATAACAGTGCTTGGACTGTAAATATTATCCATAATTCATGGGGTGGTGGGTGTTGGGGTGTCATTACAGTGCTTTGACTGTTGATATCAATAGTCATTCATTGGGTGGTGGGTGTGAGGGTGTCATTACAGTGCTTAGACTGTAAATATCAACAGTCATTCATGGGGTGGTGGGTGTGTAGGTGCCATTATAGTGCCTGGACTGTAAATATCAACAGTCATTCTTTTGGTCGTAGGTGTGTTGTTGCCATTACTTTACTTGAACTGTAAATATCAAGTCATTCATGGAGTGGTGTGTGTGTTATTAGTGCTTAGACTGTAAATATCAACAGTCAACTATGGGGTGGTGGGTGTCATTACAGTGCTTGGACTGTAAATATCAACAGTCATTCATGGGGTGGTGGGTTTGTGGGTGTCATTACTGTTCTTGGACTGTAAATATTATCAGTCATTCATAGGGTGGTGGGTATGTGAGTGTCATTACAGAGCTTGGATTGTAAATATCAATAGTCATTCATGGGGTGGTGGGTGTGTGGTTGTTATTACAGTGCTTTGACTGTCAATATCAACAGTCATTCAGAGGGTGGTTAGTGTCATTACAGTGCTTGGACTGTAAATATTAACAGTTATTTATGGGGTGGTGGGTGTTTGGGTGTCTTGACAGTACTTGGACTGTAAATATCAACAGTCATTCATAGGGTGGTGAGTGTGTGGGTGTCATTACAGTTTTCGGACCGTAAATATCAACCATCATTCATTGGGTGGTGGGTGTGTGGGTGTCATTAAAGTTCTTTGACTGTAAATATCAACAATCATTTAGAGGGTGGTGGGCATCATTAGAGTGCTTGGACTGTAAATAATAACAGTTTTTCAAGGGGTGTTGGGTGTGTGAATGTCATCACAGTGCTTGGACTGAAAATATCAACAGTCATTTATGGGGTGGTGGGTGTGTGGGTGTCATTACAGTTCTTGGACTGTAAATATCAACAGTCATTCATGGGGTAGTTGGTGTGTGGGTGACATTACAGTGCTTGGAGTGTAAATATCAACAGTCATTCATGAGGTGATGGGTGTGTGGGTGTCATTACAGTGTTTGGAGTGTAAATATCAACAGTCATTCATGAGGTGATGGGTGTGTGGGTGTCATTACTTTGTTTTCATTGTAAATATCAACAGTCATTCATAGGGTGGTGGGTGTCATTACAGTGCTTGGACTGTAAATATCAACAGTCATTCATGGGGTGGTAGTTGTGTGGGTGTCATAACAGTGTTTAGACTGTAAATATCAACCATAATTCATGGGGGGGTGGGTGTGTGGGTGTCATTACTGTGCTCAAACTGTAAATATTAACAGTCATTCATGGGGTGGTGGGTGTGTGGATGTCATTACACTGCTTGGACTGAAAATATCAACAGTCATTCATGGGGTGGTGGGTGTGTGGTTGTTATTACAGTGTTTGGACTATAAATATCAACTATCATTTATGGGGTGGTGAGAATGTGGGTGTCATTACAGTGGTTGGACTGTCAATATCAAAAGTCATTCTTGGAGTGTTGGGTGTGTGGGTGTCATTTTAGTGTTTAGACTGTAAATATCAACAGTCATTTATGGGGTGGTGGGTGTTTGGCTGTCATTACAGTGCTTAGCCTGTAAATATCAAAAGTCAATCATGGGGAGGTGGGTTTGTGGGTGTCATTACAGTGCTTGGACTGTAAATATTAAGTCATTCATGGGGTGGTGGGTGGGTGGGTATCATTACAGTGCTTGGACTGTAAATATCAATTCATTCATGGGGTGGTGGGTGTGTGTGTGTGTCATTAGTGCTTGGACTGTAAATATCAACAGTCATTTATGGGGTGGTGGGTGGCATTACAGTGCTTGGGATTTAAATAACAACAGTCATTAATAGGATGGTGGGTGTGTGGGTGTCATTACAGTGCTTTGACTATAAATTTCAACCGTCATTTAGGGGGGGGGGTGATTACCGTGCTTTTACTGTAAATATCAACAGTCATTCATAGGGTGGTTTGTGTGTGAGTGTCATTACAGAGCTTGGACTGTAAATATCAACGGTCATTTAGAGGGTGGTTGGTGTCATTAGAGTGCTTTGACTGTAAATATCAACAGTTATTAATAAGGTGGTGGATGAGTGGTTGTCATGACAGTGCTTGGACTGTAAATATCAACAGTCATTCATATATTGGTGAGTGTGTGGGTGACATTACATTTCTTGGATTGTAAAAATCAACGAATATTCATTGGGTGATGGGTGTGTAAGTATCATTATAGAGCTTGGACTGTAAATATCAACAGTCATTCATGGTGTGGTAGATGTGTGGATGTCTTTACAGTGCTTTAACTGTAAATATCAACAGTCATTCAGAGGGTGGTAGGTGTTATTAGTGTGCTTGGACTGTAAATATTAACCATCATTCAGGGAGTGGTGGGTGTGTGGGTGTTATTACAGTGTTTGGACTGTAAATATCAACCATAATTTATGGGATGGTGGGTGTGTGGGTGTCATTACATTGCTTTGACTGTAAATATCAACAGTCATTCATGGGGTGGTGGGTATGAGGGTGTCATTACAGTACTTGGATTGAAAATATCAACTGTCATTCATGGGGTGGTATGTGTTTGGGTGTCTTTATAGTGCTTGGACTGTAAATATCAACAGTCATTCATAGGGTGGTGGGTGTGTGGGTGTCATTACATGGCTTGATCTGTAAATATCAAGTCATTCATGGGGTGGTGGGTATGTGTGAGTCATTAGTGATTGGACTGTAAATATCAACAGTCATTCATTGGGTGGTGGGTGGCATTATAGTGCTTGGACTGTAAATATCAACAGTCAGTCATGGGGTGGTGGGTGTTTGGTTGTCATTAGAATGCTTGGAATGTAAATATCAACCATCATTTATGGGGTGGTGGGTGATTGGCTGTCATTAGAATGCTTGGACTGTAAATATCATCAATAATTCATGGGGTGGTGGGTGTGGGGGTGTCATTACAGTGCTTTGACTGTAAATATCAACAGTCATTCATGGGGTGGTGAGCTTGTGGGTGTCATTACAGTGCTTGGACTGAAAATATCATCAGTCATTCATGGGGTGGTGGGTTGGTGGGTGTCATTACAGTGCTTGGACTGTAAATATCAAGTCATTCATGGGTTGGTGGGTGTGTGTGTGTCATTGATGCTTGGACTGTAAATATAAACAGTCATTTATGGGGTTGTGGGTGGCATTACAGTGTTTGGACTGTAAATATCAACAGTCATTCATAGGGTGGTTGGTGTGTGGGTGTCTTTACAGTGCTCAGACTGTAAATATTAAGTGTCATTCATGTGGTGGTGGGTGTGTGGATGTCATTACAGTGCTTGGACTGTAAATATCAACAGTCATTTATGAGGTGGGTGGGTGTGTGGCTGTCATTACTGTGCTTGGACTGTAAATATCTACTGTCATTGATGGTGCGGTGGGTGTGTGGCTGTCATTACAGTGCTTGGACTGTAAATATCAACAGTAAATCATTGGGTAGTGGGTTTGTGAATGTCATTACAGTGCTTGGACTGTAAATATCAACAGTTATTCATGGAGTGGGGGGTGTGTGGGTGTCATTACAGTGCTTGGACTGTAAATATCAAGTCATTCATGGGGTGGTGGGTGTGTGTGTGTAATTAGTGCTTTGAATGTAAATATCAACAGTCATTTATGGGGTGGTGGGTGTGTGGCTGTCATTAGAATGCTTGGACTGTAAATATCAACCATAATTCATTGGGTGGTGGGTACGAGGGTGTCATTACAGTGCTTAAACTGTAAATATCAACAGTCAGTCATGGGGTGGTGGGTGTGTGGGTTTCATTACAGTGCTTGGACTAAAAATATCAACCATCATTTATGGGGTGGTGGGTGATTGGCTGTCATTAGAATGCTTGGACTGTAAATATCATCAATAATTCATGTGGTGGTTGGTGTGGGGGTGTCATTACAGTGCTTTGACTGTAAATATCAACAGTCATTCATGGGGTGGTGGGTTTGTGGGTGTCATTACAGTGCTTGGACTGTAAATATCAACAGTCATTCATGGGGTGGTGGGTTGGTAAGTGTCATTACAGTGCTTGGACTGTAAATATCAAGTCATTCATGGGTTGGTGGGTGTTTGTGTGTCATTAGTGCTTGGACTGTATATATAAACAGTCATTTATGGGGTTGTGGGTGGCATTACAGTGCTTGGACTGTAAATATCAACAGCCATTCATAGGGTGGTTGGGGTGTGAGTGTCATTACAGAGCTTGGACTGTAAATATGAATATTCATTCATTGGTTAGTGGGTGTGTTGATGTTATTACAGTGCTTGAACTTTAAAAATCAACAGTCATATAAGGGGTAGTAGGTGTGTGGCTGTCATTACATTGTTTGGACTGTAAATATCAACAGTCAGTCATGGGGTGGTGGGTGTGTGGATGTAATTACAGTGCTTGGACTGTAAATATCAACAGTCATTTATGGGGTGGTGGGCGTGTGGCTGTCATTAGAATGGTTGGACTGTAAATATCAACAATAATTCATGTGGTGGGGGGTTTGGGGGTGTTATTACAGGGCTTTCACTGTAAATATTATCAGTCATTCATGGGGTGGTAGGTGTTTGGGTGTCCTTATAGTTCTTGGACTGTAAATATCAACAGTCATTTATGGGTTGGTTGGTGTGTGGGTGTCATTACATGGCTTGGAGTGTAAATATGAAGTAGTTTATGGGGTGGTGGGTATGTGTGTGTCATTAGTGCTTGGACTGTAAATATCAACATTTATTCATGGGATAGTGGGTGGCATTACAGTGCTTGGACTGTAAATATCAACAGTCATTCATGGGGTGATGGGTGTGTGGGTGTATTACAGTGCTTGGACTGTAAATATCAACAGTCATTTACAGGGTGGTGGGTGTGTGGCTGTCATTACAGTGTTTGGACGGTAAATATCAACAGTCAGTCATGGGGTGGTGGGTTTGTGGGTGTTATTACAGTGCTTGGACTGTAAATATCAACAGTCAATAATTGGGTGGTGGGTGTGTGTGTGTCATTACAGTGCTTGGACTGTAAATATCAACAGTCAATTATCGTGTGGTTGGTGTGTGGATGTCATTACAGTGCTTGGACTGTAAATATTAACAGTCAATAATGAGGTAGTGGGTGTGTGGGTTTCATTACAGTGATTGGACTGTAAATATCAACAGTCATTCATTGGATGGTGGGTGTGTGGGTGTCATTACAGTGTTTTGATTGTAAATATCAACAGTCATGGGGTGGTGGGTGTGTGGGTGTCATTAGAGTGCTGGGACTGTAAATATCAACAGTCATTCATTGGGTGGTGGGTGTTTGGGTGTCTATGCAGTGCTTGGACTTTAAATATCAACAGTCAATCATGAGGTGGTGGGTGTGTTGGTGTCATTACATTGCTTGGACTGTAAATATGAACAGTCATTCATGGGGTGGTGGGTGTGTGGGTGTCATTACAGTGCTTGGACTGTAAATATCAAGTCATTTATGGGGTGGTGGGTTTGTGTGTGTCAGTAGTGCTTGGACTGTAAATATCAACAGTTATTCATGGGGTGGTGAGTGGCATTACAGTGCTTGGACTGTAAATATCAACAGTCATTCAAGGGGTGGTGGGTGTGTGGGTGTCATTACAGTGCTTGGACTATAAATATCAACCATCATTTATGGGGTGGTGGGTGTGTGGGTGTCATTACAGTGCTTGGACTGTAAATAACAACAGTCATTCATGGGGTGGTAGGTTGGTGGGGGTCATTACAGTGCTTGGACTATAAATATCAAGTCATTCATGGGTTGGTGTGTGTGTGTGTGTGTATAATTAGTGCTCGGACTGTAAATATCAACAGTCATTTATGGGTTTGTGGGTGTCATTACAGTGCTTGGACTGTAAATATTAACAGTCATTCATACGGTGGTTGGTGTGTGAGTGTCATTACAGAGCTTGGACTGTAAATATCAATAGTCATTCATTGGGTGGTGGGTGTGTGGATGTCATTACAGTGCTTGAACTGTAAATATCAACAGTCATTTATGGGGTGGTGGGTGTGTGGCTTTTATTACAGTGTTTGGACTGTAAATATCAACAGTCAGTCATGGGGTTGTGGGTGTGTGGATGTCATTACAGTGTTTGGACTGTAAATATCAACAGTCATTTATGGGGTGGTGGGTGTGTGGCTGTCATTAGAATGCTTGGACTGTAAATATCAACCATAATTCATGGGGTGGTGGGTGTGGGGGTCTCATTACACTGCTTTGACTGTAAATATCAACAGTCATTCATTGGGTGGTGGGTGTTTGGGTGTCTATGCAGTGCTTGGACTGTAAATATAATCAGTCAATCATGAGGTGGTGGGTGTGTTGGTGTCATTACAATGCTTGGACTGTAAATATCAACAGTCATACATGGGGTGGTGGGTGTGTGGGTGTCATTACAGTGTTTTGACGGTAAATATTAACAGTCATTCATAGGGTGGTGGGTGTCATTACAGTGATTGGACTGTAAATATCAACAGTCATTAATGGGTGGTGGGTGTGTGGCTGTCATTACAGTGTTTGGACTGTAAATATCAACAGTCAGTCATGGTGTGGTTGGTGTGTGGATGTCATTATAGAGCTTGGACTGTAAATATCAACAGTCATTTATGGGGTGGTGGGTGTGTGGCTGTCATTAGAATGCTTGGACTGTAAATATCAACCATAATTCATAGGGTGGTGGGTGTAAGGGTGTCATTACAGTGCTTTGACTGTAAATATCAACAGTCATTCATGGGGTGACGGGTATGAAGGTGTCATTACAGTGCTTAAACTGTAAATATCAACAGTCATTTATGGGGTGGTAGGTTTCATTATAGTGCTTGGACTGTTAATATCAACAGTCTTTCATGGGGTGGTTGGTGTGTGGGTGTCATTACATAGCTTGGACTGTAAATATCAAGTCATTTATGGGGTGGTGGGTATGTGTGTGTTATTAGTGCTTGGACTGTAAATATCAACAGTTATTCATGGGATGGTGGGTTGCATTACATTGATTGGAGTGTAAATATCAACAGTCATTCATAGGGTGATGGGTGTGTGGGTGTCATTACAGTGCTTGGACTGTAAATATCAACAGTCAGTCATGGGGTGGTTGGTTTGTGGGTGTTATTACAGTGCTTGGATTGTAAATATCAACAGTCAATAATTCGGTGGTAGGTGTGTGTGTGTCATTACAGTGCTTGAACTATAAATATTAAGTCAATCATGGGGTGGTGTGTGTGTGTGTCATTAGTGCTTGGACTGTAAATATCAACAGTCATTCATGAGGTGGTGGGTGGCATTACAGTGCTTGGACTGTAAACATCATCCATCATTAATTGGATGGTGTGTGTGTGGGTGTCATCACAGTGATCAGACTGTAAATATTAAGAGTCATTGACAGTGTGGTGGGTGTGTGGATGTCATTACAGTGCTTGGACTGTAAATATCAACAGTCATTTATGGGGTGGTGGGTGTGTTGCTGTCATTACAGTGCTTGGACTGTAAATATCTACTGTCATTTATGGGATGGTGGGTGTGTGAGTGTCATTACAGAGCTTGGACTGTAAATATTAACAGTCAATCATGAGGTGGTGGGTGTGTGGGTTTCATTACAGTGATTGGACTGTAAATATCAACAGTCATTTATTGGATGGTGGGTGTGTGGGTGTCATTACAGTGTTTTGATTGTAAATATCAACAGTCATAGGGTGGTGGGTGTGTGGGTGTCATTAGAGTTCTTGGACTGTAAATATCAACAGTCATTCATTGGGTGGTGGGTGTTTGGGTGTCATTAGAGTGCTTGGACTGTAAATATCAACAGTCATTCAAGGGGTGGTGGGTGTGTGGGTGTCATTACAGTGTTTTGACGGTAAATATTAACAGTCATTCATAGGGTGGTGGGTGTCATTACAGTTCTTGGACTGTAAATATCAACCATCATCCATTGGGTGGTGGGTGCGTGGGTGTCATTACAGTGCTCAGACTATAAATATTAACAGTCATTCATGGGGTGGTGGGTGTGTGGATGTCATTACAGTGCTTGGACTGAAAATGTCAACAGTCATTCATGGGGTGGTGAGTGTGTGGGTGTCATTACAGTGCTTGGACTATAAATAATAACCGTCATTTATGGGGTGGTGGGTGTGTAGGTGTCATTACAGTGCTTGGACTGTAAATATTAACAGTCATTCATAGGGTAGTGGGTGTGTGAGTGTCATTACAGAACTTGGACTGTAAATATCAACATTCATTTATGGGGTGGTGGGTGTGTGGGTGTCATTACAATGCTTGGAGAGTAAATATCAAAAGTCATTCTTGGGGTGGTGGGTGTGTGGGTGTCATTACAGTGCTTAAAATGTAAATATCAACAGTCATTTATGGGGTGGTGAGTGTGTGGCTGTCATTACAGTGCTTGGATTGTAAATATCAACAGTCAATTATTGGGTGGTGGGTTTGTGGGTTTTATTACCGTGCTTGGACTGTAAATATCGACGGTCATTTATGGGGTGGTGGGTGTGTGGGTGTCTTTACAGTGTTTTGATTGTAAATATCAACAGTCATTCATAAGTTGGTGTGTGTCATTAGAGTGCTTGGACTGTAAATATCAACAGTCATTCATGGGGTGGTTGGAGTGTAGGTGTCATTACAGTTCTTGGACTGTAAATATCAACCATAATTTATTGGGTGGTTGGTGTGTGAGTGTCATTACAGAGCTTGGACTGTAAATATCAACAGTCATTTATGGGGTGGTGGGTGTGTGGGTGTCATTAGCGTGCTTGGACTGAAAATATCAACAGTCATTCATGGGGTGGTGGGTGTCATGACAGTGCTTGGACTGTAAATATCAACAGCCATTCATGGGTTGGTGAGTGTGTGGGTGTCATTACAGTTCTTCGACTGTAAATATCTACCATCATTCATTGGGTGGTGGGTGTGTGGGTGTCATTACAGTGCTTGGACTGAAAATATCAACAGTCAATTATTGGGTGGTGGGTTTGTGGGTGTCATTACAGTGCTTGGACTGTAAATATCAACAGTTATTCATGGGTGGGTGGGTGTGTGGGTGTCGTTTAGTGTTTTAATTGCAAATATCAACAGTCATCAATGGGGTGGAGGGGGTGAGGGTGTCATTACAGTGCTTGGACTGTAAATATCAACATTCATTCATGGGGTGGTTGGTGTGTAGGTGTCATTACAGTTCTTGGACTGTAAATATCAACCATAATTCATTGGGTGGTGGGTGTTGGGGTGTCATTACAGTGTTTTTACTGTAAATATCAACCGTCATTCATGAGGTGGTGTGTGTGTGTGTCATTACAGTGGTTAGACTGTAAATATCAACAGTCATTTATTGGGTGGTGGGTGTGTAGGTGTCATTACAGTGCTTGGACTGTAAATATCAACAGTTAATTATGGGGTGGTGGGCCTGTAGGTGTCATTACAGTGCTTGGACTGTAAATAACAGCAGTAATTTATGGGGTGGTTTGTGTGTGGGTGTCATTACAGTGTTTTGACTATAAATATCAACAGTCATTTATTGGGTGGTGGGTGTCATTAGAGTGCTTGGACTGTAAATATCAACACTCATTCATGGGGTGGTGGGTGTGTGGGTGTTATTACAGTGCTCATACTGTAAATATTAACAGTCATTCATCGGGTGGTGGGTGTGTGGATGTCATTACAGTGCTTGGACTGAAAATATCAAAAGTCATTCATGGGGTGGTGGTTGTGTGGGTGTCATTACAGTGCTTGGACTATAAATATCAACTGTCATTTATGGGGTGGTGGGTGTGTGGGTGTCATTACATTGCTTGGACTGTAAATATCAGCAGTCATTTATAGGGTGGTGGGTGTGTGGGTTTTATTACAGTTCTTGGACTGTAAATATCAACTATAATTCCTTGGGTAGTGGGTGTGTGGGTGACATTACAGTGCTTGGACTGTAAATATTAACAGTCATTCATGGAATAGTGAGTGTGTCGATGTCATTACAGTGCTTGGACTGAAAATATCAACAGTCATTCATAAGGTGGTAGGTGTGTGGGTTTCATTACCGTGCTTGGACTATAAATATCAACCGTCATTTATGGGGTGGTGGGTGTGTGGGAGTCATTACAGTGTTTGGACTGTAAATATCAACAGTCATTCATAGGGTGGTGGGTGTGTGAGTGTCATTACAGAGCTTGGACTGTAAATATCAACATTCATTAATGGAGTGGTGGGTGTGTGGGTGTCATTACAGTGCTTGGACTGTAAATATCAACAGTCATTCATGGGGTGGGGGGTGTGTGGGTGTCATTACAGTGTTTTAACTATAAATATTAACATACATTTATTGGGTGGTTAGTGTCATTAGAGTGTTTGGACTGTAAATATCAACAGTCATTCATGGGGTGGTGGATTTGTGGGTGTCATTACAGTGCTTAGACTGTAAATATCAACAGTAATTCATAGGGTGATGGGTGTGTGGGTGTCATTACAGTGTTTTGACTGTAAATATCAACAGTCATTTATTTGGAGGTGGGTTTGCGGGTATCATTACAGTCCTTTGACTGTAAATATCAACTATCATTTATTGGGTAGTCGGTGTGTGGATGACATTACAGTGCTTGGACTGTAAATATTAACAGTCATTCATGGGGTGGTAGGTGTGAAGATGTCATTACAGTACTTGGACTGAAAATATCAACTGTCATTCATGGGATGGTGGGTGTGTGGGTTTAATTACAGTTCTTGGACTGTAAATATCAACCATCATTCATTGGGTGGTGGGTGTGTGGGTGACATTACAGTGCTTGGAGTGTAAATATTAATAGTCATTCATGGGATGGTTGGTGTGTAGGTGTCATTACAGTTCTTGGACTGTAAATATCAACCATAATTCATTGGGTGGTGGGTGTGGGGGTGTCATTACAGTCTTTTGACTGTAAATATCAACATTCATCCATGGGGTGGTGGGGGTGAGGGTGTCATTACAGTGCTTGGACTGTAAATATCAACATGTATTCATAGGGTGGTTGGTGTGTGGATGTCATTATAGTGCTTGAACTGAAATATGACAGTGCTTGGACTATAAATATCAACAGTCATTTATGGGGTAGTGGGTGTGTGGATGTCATTACAGTGCTTGGACTGAAAATATCAACAGTCATTAATGGGGTGGTGGATGTGTGGGTGTCATTACAGTTCTTGGACTGTAAATATTAACAGTCATTCATGGGGTGGTAGGTGTGTGGATGTCATTACAGTGCTTTGACTGAAAATGTAAACACTCATTCATGGGGTGGTAGGTGTGTGGGTGTCATTACAGTGCTTGGACTATAAAAATCAAATATCATTTATGAGGTAGAAGGTGTGTGGATGTCATTACAGTTCTTGGACTGTAAATATCAACAGTCATTCATAGGGTGGTGGGTGTGTGAGTGTCATTACAGAGCTTGGACTGTAAATATCAAGAGTCATTCATGGAGTGGTGGGTGTGTGGTGTCATTAAAGTGATTGGACTATAAATATATAGAGTCATTTATGGGGTGGTGTGTGTGTGTTTGTAATTACAGTGTTTTAACTATAAATATTAACATACATTTATTGGGTGGTTAGTGTCATTAGAGTGCTTGGACTGTAAATATCAACAGTCATTCATGGGGTGGTGGATGTGTGGGTGTCATTACAGTGCTTGGACTGTAAATATCAACAGTAATTCATAGGGTGATGGGTGTGTGGGTGTCATTACAGTGTTTGGACTGTAAATATCAACAGTCATTTATTTAGAGGTGGGTGTGTGGGTATCATTACAGTCCTTGGACTGTAAATATCAACCATCATTTATTGGGTGGTGGGTGTGTGGATGACATTACAGTGCTTGGACTGTAAATATTAACAGTCATTCATGGGGTGGTAGGTGTGTAGATGTCATTACAGGGCTTGGACTGAAAATATCAACTGTCATTCATGGGATGGTGGGTGTGTGGGTTTAATTACAGTTCTTGGACTGTAAATATCAACCATCATTCATTGGGTGGTGGGTGTGTGGGTGACATTACAGTGCTTGGACTGTAAATATTAACAGTCATTCATGGGGTGGTGGGTGTGTAGGTGTTATTATAGTGCTTGGACTGTTAATATAATCAACAGTCATTTATGGGGTGGTGGGTGTGTGGGTGTCATTACAGTGCTTGGACTGTAAATATCAACAGTCATTTATTAGGTGGTGGGTGTGTGGGTATCATTACAGTCCTTGGAATGTAAATATGAACTATTATTCATTGGGTGGTGGGTATGTGGGTGACATTACAGTGCTTGGACTGTAAATATTAACAGTCATTCATGGGGTGGGGTGTGTGTGGGTGTCATTACAGTGTTTTAACTATAAATATTAACATACATTTAATGGGTGGTTAGTGTCATTAGAGTGCTTGGACTGTAAATATCAACAGTCATTCATGGGGTGGTGGATGTGTGGGTGTCATTACAGTGCTTGGACTGTTAATATCAACAGTAATTCATAGGGTGATGGGTGTGTGGGTGTCATTACAGTGTTCGGACTGTAAATATCAACAGTCATTTATTGGGAGGTGAGTGTGTGGGTATCATTACAGTCCTTGGACTGTAAATATCAATCATCATTTATTGGGTGGTGGGTGTGTGGATGACATTACAGTGCTTGGACTGTAAATATTAACACTCATTCATGGGGTGGTAGGTGTGCAGATGTCATTACAGTGCTTGGACTGAAAATATCAACTGTCATTCATGGGATGGTGGGTGTGTGGGTTTAATTACAGTTCTTGGACTGTAAATATCAACCATCATTCATTGGGTGGTTGGTGTGTGGGTGACATTACAGTGCTTGGACTGTAAATATTAACAGTCATTCATGGGGTGGTGGGTGTGTAGGTGTTATTATAGTGCTTGGACTGTAAATATCAACAGTCATTTATGGGGTGGTGGGTGTGTGGGTGTCATTACATTGATTGGACTAAAAATATAAAGTCACTCATTGAGTGGTTGGTGTGGGTGTGTCATTAGTGCTTGGAATATAAATATCAACAGTCATTCATGGGGTGGTGGGTGGCATTACAGTGCTTGGACTCTAAATATCAACAGTAATTTATAGGGTAATGTGTGTGTGGGTGTCATTACAGTGCTTGGACTGTAAATATCAACAGTCATTTATTGGGTGGTGGGTGTGTGGGTATCATTACAGTGCTTGGACTGAAAATATCAACTGTCATTCATGGGTGGTGGGTGTGTGGGTAACATTACAGTGCTTGGACTCTATATATAAACAGTCATTTATGGAATGGTGGGTGTGTGAATGTCATTAAAGTGCTTGGACTTTAATTATCAACAGTCATTCATATGGTGGTGGGTGTGTGAGTGTCATTACAGTACTTGGACTGTAAATGTCAACAGTTATTAATTGGGTGGTGGGTGTGTGGGTGTCATTACAGTGTTTAGACTGTAAATATCAACAGTCAATCATTAGGTGGTGGGTGTGTGGGGGTCATTAAAGTGCTCGGACTGTAAATATTAACAGTCATTAATGGTGTGGTGGGTGTGTGGATGTAATTACAGTGTTTGGACTAAAAATATCAACAGTATTTCATGGGGTGGTGGGTGTGTGGTTGTCATTACAATGCTTGGACTATAAAAATCAACCATCATTTATGGGGTGGTGGGTGTTTGGGTGTCATTACAGTGCTTGGACTGTAAATATCAACAGTCATTCATAGGGTGGTGGGTGTGTGAGTGTCATTACATAGCCTGGACTGTAAATATCAACAGTCATTCATGAGGTGCTGGGTGTGTATGTGTCATTACAGTGCTTGGAATGTAAATATCAAAAGTCATTCTTTTCGGTGGTGGGTGTGTGGGTGTCATTACAGTGCTTAGACTGTAAATATCAACAGTCATTTGTGGGGTAGTGGGTGTCATTAGAGTGCTTGGACTGTAAATTTCAACAGTCATTCATGGATTGGTGTGTGTGTTGGTGTCATTACAGTGCTTGGACTGTAAATATCAACCATAATTAATGGGGTGGTGGGTGTGGGGGTGTCATTACAGTGCTTTAACTGTAAATATCAACATTCATTCATGGGAAGGTGGATGTGTTGGTGTCATTATAGTGCTTGAACTGTTAATATCAACAGTCATTCATGGGGTGGTGGGTGTGTGGGTGTCATTACATTGCTTGGACTGTAAATATCAAGTCATTCATGAGGTGTTGGGTGTGTGTGTGTCATTATAGTTCTTGGACTGTAAATATCAACAGTCAATCATTGGGTGTTGGGTGTGTGGGTGTCATTACATTGCTTGGACTGTAAATATCAAGTAATTCATTGGGTGGTGGGTGTGTTTGTCATTAGTGCTTGGACTGTAAATATCAAGTCATTCATGGGGTAGTGGGTGGCATTACAGTGATTGGACTCTAAATATCAACAGTAATTCATATGGTGATGGGTGTGTGGGTGTCATTGCAGTGCTTGGACTGTAAATATTAACAGTAATTCATGGAGTTGTGGGTGTTTGGGGGTCTATGCATTGCTTGGACTGTAAATATCAACAGTCAATCATGGGGTGGTGGGAGTGTGGGTGTCATTACAGTGATTGGACTGTAAATATAAACAGTCATTCATGTGGTGGTTGGTGTGTGGGTGTCATAACAGTGTTTTGACTGTAAATATTTACAGTCATTCATAGGGTGGTGGGTGTCATTAGAGTGCTTGGACTGTAAATATCAACAGTTTTTCATGGGGTGGTGGGTGTGTGGGTGTCATGACAGTGCTTGGACTGTAAATATCAACCATAATTAATGGGGTTGTAGGTGTTGGGGTGTCATTACAGTGCTTGGACTGTAAATATCAACAGTCATTCATGGGATAGTGGATGTGTGGGTGTCAGTATAGTGCTTGAACTGTTAATATCAACAGTCATTCATGGTGTGGTGGGTGTGTGGGTGTCATTACATTGCTTGGACTGTAAATATCAAGTCATTCATTGGGTGTTGGGTGTGTATGTGTGTCATTAGTGCTTGGACTGTAAATATCAACAGTCATTCATGGGGTGGTGGTTGGCATTACAGTGCTTGGACTCCAAATATCAACAGTCATTTATGGGGTGGTGGGTGGCATTACAGTGCTTGGACTCCAAATATCAACAGTCATTCATGGGGTGATGGGTGTGTTTGTGTCATTACAGAGCTTGGACTGTAAATATCAACAGTCATTCATGGGGTTGTGGGTGTCTTGGTGTCTGTGCGGTGATTGGACTGTAAATATCAGCAGTCAATCATGGGGTGGTGGGTGTGTTTGTGTCATTACTGAGCTTGGACTGTAAATATCAACAGTCATTCATGGGGTGGTGGGTTTGTGGGTGTCATTACAGTGTTTTGATTGTAAATATCAACAGTCATTTATAGGGTGGTGGGTGTCATTAGAGAGCTTGGACTGTAAATATCAACAGTCATTCATTGGGTGATTGGTGTGTGGGTGTTATTACAGTGTTTGGACTGTAAATATCAACCATAATTCATGGGGTAGAGGGTGTGAGGGTGTCATTACAGTGCTTTTACTGTAAATATCAACAGTCATTAATGGGGTGGTGGGTGTGAGGGTGTCATTACAGTGCTTAGACTGTAAATATCAACAGTCATTTATCTGGTGGCGGGTGTGTGGGTGTCATTATAGTGCTTGGACTGTAAATATCAACAGTCAATCATGGGGTGGGGGGTGTGTGGGTGTCATTACATTGCTTGGACTGTAAATATCAAGTCATTCATTGGGTGGTGGATGTGTGTGTGTCATTTGTGCTTGGATTGTAAATATCAACAGTCATTCATGGGGTAGTGGGTGGCATTACAGTGATTGGACTCTAAATATCAACAGTAATTCATATGGTGATGGGTGTGTGGGTGTCATTACAGTGCTTGGACTGTAAATATTAACAGTAATTCATGGGGTAGTGGGTGTGGGGGTGTCATTACAGTGCTTTGACTGTAAATATCAACAGTCATTTATGGGGTGGTGGGTGTGTGGATGTCATTACAGTGCATGGACTGAAAATATCAATTGTCATTCATGGGGTGATGGGTGTGTGGGGGTCATTACATTGCTTGGACTGTAAATATCAACCGTGATTTATGGGGTGGTAAGTGTGTGGGTGTCATTACAGTCCTTGGACTGTAATTATCAACTATAATTAATAGGGGGGTTAGTGTGAGTGTGTTATTACAGTGTTTGGACTTTAAATATTAACAGTCATTAATTTGGTGGTGGATGTGTGGGTGTCATTATAGTGGTTGAACTGTAAATATCAACAGTCATTCGTGGGGTGGTGGGTGTGTGGGTGTCATTACATTGCTTCAACTGTAAATATCAAGTCATTCATGGGGTGGTGGGTGTGTGTGTGTCATTTGTGCTTGGACTGTAAATATCAACAGTCATTCATTGTGTGGTGGGTGGCATTACAGTGCTTGGACTCTAAATATCAACAGTCATTCATGGGGTGATGGGTGTGTGGGTGTCATTACAGAGCTTGGATTGTAAATATCAACAGTCATTCATGGGGTTGTGGGTGTCTGGGTGTCTGTGCAATGCTTGGGCTGTAAATATCAACAGTCATTAATGGGGAGGTGGGTGTGTGGGTGTCATTACATTGCTTGTACTGTAAATATCAAGTCATTTATTGGGTGGTGGGTGTGTGTGTGTCATTATTGCTTGGACTGTAAATATCAACAGTCATTCACGGGGTTATGGGTGGCATTACAATGATTGGACTCTAAATATAAAAAGTAATTCATAGGGTGATGGGTGTTAGGGAGTCATTACAGTGCTTGGACTGTAATTATTAACAGTCATTCATGGGGTTGTGGGTGTTTGGGTGTCTATGCATTGTTTGGACTGTAAATATCAACAGTTAATTATAGGGTGGTGGGTGTGTTGTGTCATTACATTGCTTGGACTGTAAATATTAACAGATATTCATGGGGTGGTGGGTGTGTGGGTGTCATTACAGTGTTTTGACTGTAAATATCAACAGTCATTCATGGGGTGGGGAATGTGTGGGGGTTATTACAGTTATTCGACTGTAAATATCAACCATTATTCATTGGGTGGTGGGTGTGTGGCTGTCATTACAGTGTTCAGACTGTAAATATTAAGAGTCATTTATGGGGTGGTGGGTGTGTGGATGTCATTACAGTGCATGGACTGAAAATATCAACTGTCATTCATAGGGTGGTGAGTGTGTGGGTGTTATTACAATTCTTGGACTGTAAATATCAATCATCATTCAATGGGTGGTGGGTGTGTGGGTGTCATTACAGTGCTCAGACTGTAAATATTAACAGTTATTCATGGGGTGGTGGGTGTGTGGATGTCATTACAGTGCATGGACTGTAAATATCAACTGTCATTTAAGGGGTGGTGGGTGTGTGGGTGTCATTACATTGCTTGGACTGTAAATATCAAGTCATTCATGGGGTGTTGGGTGTGTGTGTGTGTCATTAGTGCTTGGACTGTAAATATCAACAGTCATTCATGGGGTGGTGGGTTGCATTACAGTGCTTGGACTCCAAATATCAACAGTCATTCATGGGGTGGTGGGTGGCATTACAATGCTTGGACTCCAAATATCAACAGTCATTCATAGGGTGATGGGTGTGTTTGTGTCATTACAGAGCTTGGACTGTAAATATCAACAGTCATTCATGGGGTTGTGGGTGTCTGGGTGTCTGTGCAGTGCTTGGACTGTAATTATCAGCAGTCAATCATGGGGTGGTGGGTGTGTGGGTGTCATTACAGAGCTTGGACTGTAAATATCAACAGTCATTCATGGGGTGGTTGGTGTGTGGGTGTCATTACAATGTTTTGATTGTAAATATCAACAGTCATTCATGGGGTGGTTGGTGTGTGGGTGTCATTACAGTGCTTGGGCTGTATATATAAACAGTCATTCATGTGGTGGTGGGTGTGTGGGTGTCATAACAGTGTTTTGACTGTAAATATTTACAGTCATTCATAGGTTGGTGGGTGTCATTAGAGTGCTTGGACTGAAAATATCAACAGTTTTTCATGGGGTGGTGGGTGTGTGGGTGTCATGACAGTGCTTGGACTGTAAATATCAACCATAATTAATGGGGTGGTGGGTGTGGGGGTGTCATTACTGTGCTTGGCCTGTAAATATCAACAGTCATTCATGGGATGGTGGATGTGTGGGTGTCATTATAGAGCTTGAACTGTTAATATCAACAGTCATTCATGGTGTGGTGGGTGTGTGGGTGTCATTACATTGCTTGGACTGTAAATATCAAGTCATTCATCGGGTGTTGGGTGTGTGTGTGTGTCATTAGTGCTTGGACTGTAAATATCAACAGTCATTCATGGGATGGTGGATGTGTGGGTGTCATTACAGAGCTTGGATTGTAAGTATCAACAGTCATTTATGGGGTGGTGGGTGTTTGGGTGTCTATGCATTGCTTGGACTGTAAATATCAACAGTCAATCATGGGGTGGTGGGTGTGTGGGTGTCATTACAGTGCTTGGGCTGTAAATATAAACAGTCATTCAAGTGGTGGTGGGTGTGTGGGTGTCTTAACAGTGTTTTGACTGTAAATATTTACAGTCATATATAGGTTAGTGGGTGTCATTAGAGTGCTTGGACTGTAAATATCAACAGTTTTTCATGGGGTGGTGGGTGTGTGGGTGTCATGACAGTGCTTAGACTGTAAATATCAACCATAATTAATGGGGTGGTGGGTGTGGGGATGTCATTACTGTGCTTGGCCTGTAAATATCAACAGTCATTCATGGGATGGTGGATGTGTGGGTGTCATTATAGTGCTTGAACTGTGAATATCAACAGTCATTCATGGTGTGGTGGGTGTGTGGGTGTCATTACATTGATTGAACTGTAAATATCAAGTCATTCATCGGGTGTTGGGTGTGTGAGTGTGTCATTAGTGCTTGGACTGTAAATATCAACAGTCATTCATGGGGTGGTGGGTGGCATTACAGTGCTTGGACTCCAAATATCAACAGTCATTCATGGGGTGGTGGGTGGCATTACAGTGCTTGGACTCCAAATATCAACAGTCATTCATGGGGTGATGGGTGTGTTTGTGTCATTACAGAGCTTGGACTGTAAATATCAACAGTCATTAATGGGGTTTTGGGTGTCTGGGTGTCTGTGCAGTGCTTGGACTGTAAATATCAGCAGTCAATCATTGGGTGGTGGCTGTGTGGGTGTCATTACTGAGCTTGGACTGTAAATATCAACAGTCATTCATGGGGTGGTGGGTGTGTGGGTGTCATTACAGTGTTTTGATTGTAAATATCAACAATCATTTATAGGGTGGTGGGTGTCATTAGAGTGCTTGGACTGTAAATATCAACAGTCATTCATGGGGTGGTTGGTGTGTGGGTGTAATTACAGTGCTTGGACTGTGAATATCAACCATAATTCATGGGGTAGAGGGTGTGAGGGTGTCATTACAGTGCTTTGACTGTAAATATCAACAGTCATTTATGGGGTGGTGGGTGTGAGGGTGTCATTACAGTGCTTAGACTGTAAATATCAACAGTCATTTATGGGGTGGTGGGTGTGTGGGTGTCATTATAGTGCTTGGACTGTAAATATCAACAGTCAATCATTGGGTGTGGGGTGTGTGGGTGTCATTACATTGCTTGGACTGTAAATATAAAGTCATTCATTGGGTGGTGGCTGTTTGTGTGTCATTAGTGCTTGGATTGTAAATATCAACAGTCATTCATGGGGTAGTGGGTGGCATTACAGTGATTGGACTCTAAATATCAACAGTAATTCATAGTGTGATGGGTGTGTGGGTGTCATTACAGTGCTTGGACTGTAAATATTAACAGTAATTCATGGGGTAGTGGGTGTGGGGGTGTCATTACAGTGCTTTGACTGTAAATATCAACAGTCATTCATGGGGTGGTGGGTGTGTGAATGTCATTACAGTGCATGGAATGATAATATCAATTGTCATTCATGGGTTGGTGGGTGTGTGGGTGTCATTACATTGCATGGACTGTATATATCAACCATCATTCATTAGGTGGTGGGTGTGTGGGTGTCATAACAGTGTGTTGACTGTAAATATTAACAGTCATTCATATGGTGGTGGGTGTCATTAGAGTGCTTGGACTGTAAATATTAACAGTCATTAATTTGGTGATGGGTGTGTTGATGTCATTACAGTGCATGGACTGAAAATATCAACTGTCCTTAATGGGGTGGTGAGTGTGTGGGTGTCATTACATTGCTTGGACTGTAAATATCAACTGTGATTTATGGGGTGGTAAGTGTGTGGGTGTCATTACAGTCCTTGGACTGTAAATATCAACCATAATTAATAGGGGGGTTGGTGTGGGTGTGTTATTACAGTGTTTGGAGTGTAAATATTAACAGTCATTAATTTGGTGGTGGATGTGTGGGTGTCATTATAGTGCTTGAACTGTAAAAATCAACAGTCATTCATGGGGTGGTGGGTGTGTGGGAGTCATTACATTGCTTGGACTGTAAATATCAAGTCATTCATGGGGTGGTGGGTTTGTGTGTGTCATTTGTGCTTAGACTGTAAATAACAACAGTCATTCATTGGTAGGTGGGTGGCATTACAGTGCTTGGACTCTAAATACCAACAGTCATTCATGGGGTGATGGGTGTGTGGGTGTCATTTCAGAGCTTGGATTGTAAATATCAACAGTCATTTGTGGGGTTGTGGGTTTCTGGGTGTCTGTGCAATGCTTGGACTGTAAATATCAACAGTCATTCATGGGGTGGTGGGTGTGTGGGTGTCATTACACTGTTTTGACTGTATATATTTACAGTCATTCATAGGGTGGTGGCTGTCATTAGAGTGCTTGGACTGTAAATCTCAACAGTTTTTCATGGGGTGGTGGGTGTGTGGATGTCATTACAGTGCATGGACTGAAAATATCAACTGTCATTCATGGGGTGGTGAGTGTGTGGGTGTTATTACAATTCTTGGACTGTAAATATCAACCATCATTTATTAGGTGGTGGGTGTGTGGGTGTCATTACAGTGCTCAGACTGTAAATACTAACAGTCATTCATGGTGTGGTTGGTGTGTGGATGTAATTACAGTACTTAGACAGAAAATATTAACAGTTATTCATGGGGTGGTGGGTGTGTGGGTGTCATTACAGTGCTTGGACTAAAAAAATCAACCGTTATTTATGGGGTGGTGGGTGTGGGGGTGTCATTACAGTGCTTGGACTGTAAATATCAACAGTCATTCATGGGATGGTGGGTGGCAATACAGTGCTTGGACTCCAAATATCAAGAGTCATTCATGGGGTAGTGGGTGGCATTACAGTGCTTGGACTCCAAATATCAACAGTCATGAATGGGGTGATGGGTGTGTTTGTGTCATTAGAGATTGGACTGTAAATATCAACAGTCATTCATGGGGTTGTGGGTGTCTGGGTGTCTGTGCAGTGCTTGGACTGTAAATATCAGCAGTCAATCATGGGTTGGTGGGTGTGTGGGTGTCATTACAGAGCTTGGATTGTAAATATCAACAGTCATTTATTGGGTGGTGGGTGTGTGGGTGTAATTACAGTGCTTTGATTGTAAATATCAACAGTCATTCATAGGGTGGTGGGTGTCATTAGATTGCTTGGACTGTAAATATCAACAGTCATTCATGGGGTGGTGGGTGTGAGGGTGTCATTACAGTGCTTGGACTGTAAATATCAACAGTCATTCATAGGGTAGTGGGTGGCATTACAGTGATTGGACTCTAAATATCAACAGTAATTCATAGGGTGATGGGTGTGTGGGTGTAATTATAGTGCTTGGAGTGAAAATATCAACTGTCATTCATGGGGTGGTGAGTGTGTGTGTGTTATTACAATTCTTGGACTGTAAATATCAATCATCATTCAATGGGTGGTGGGTGTGTGGGTGTCATTACAGTGCTCAGACTGTAAATATTAAGTGTCATTCATGGGATAGTGGGTGTGTCGATGTCATTACAGTGCTTGAACTGAAAATATCAACTGTCATTCATGGGGTGGTGGGTGTGTGGGTGTCATTACATTGCTTGGACTGTAAATATCAACCGTGATTTATCGGGTGGTAAGTGTGTGGGTGTCATTACAGTCCTTGGACTGTAAATATCAACCATAATTAATAGGGGGGCTGGTGTTAGGGTGTCATTATAGTGCTTGAACTGTAAATATCAACAGTCATTCATGGGGTGGTGGGTGTGTGGGTGTCATTACATTGCTTGGACTGTAAATATTAAGTCATTCATGGGGTGATGGGTGTGTAGGTGTCATTACAGAGCTTGGATCGTAAATATCAACAGTCATTCATGGGGTTGTGGGTGTCTGGGTGTCTGTGCAATGCTTGGACTGTAAATATCAACAGTCATTAATGGGGTGGTGGGTGTGTGGGTGTCATTACATCGCTTGGACTGTAAATATCGAGTCATTTATTGGGTGGTGGGTGTTTGGGTTTCTATGCATTGTTTGGACTGTAAATATCAACAGTTAATCATGGGGTGGTGGGTGTGTGGTGTCATTACAGTGCTTGGACTGTAAATATCAACAGTTATTCATGGGGTGGTGGGTGTGTGAGTGTCATTACACTGTTTTGACTGTATATATTAACAGTCATTCATAGGGTTATGGGTGTCATTAGAGTGTTTGGACTGTAAATATCAACAGTTTTTCATGGGGTTGTGGGTGTGTGGATATCATTACAGTTCATGAACTGAAAATATCAACTGTCATTCATGGGGTGGTGAGTGTGTGTGTGTTATTACAATTCTTGGACTTTAAATATCAATCATCATCCAATGGGTGGTGGTTGTGTAAGTGTCATTACAGTGCTCAGACTGTAAATATTAAGTGTCATTCATGGGATAGTGGGTGTGTCGATGTCATTACAGTGCTTGGACTGAAAATATCAACAGTCATTCAAAGGGTGGTAGATGTGTGGGTGTCATTACAGTGCTTGGACTATAAATATCAACCATCATTTATGGGGTGGTGGGTGTGTGGGTGTCATTACAGTGCTTGGACTGTAAATATTAACTGTCAATCATAGGGTAGTCAGTGTGTGGGTGTCATTACAGTGCTTGGACTGTAAATATCAACTGTCATTCATGGGGTGGGGAGTGTGTGGGTGTCATTACAGTGCTTTAACTATAAATATTAACATAAATTTATTGGGTGGTTGTGTCATTAGAGTGCTTGGACTGTAAATATCAACCATCATTCATTGGGTGGTGGGTGTGTGGATGACATTACAGTGATTGAACTGAAAATATCAACTGTCATTCATGGGATGGTGGGTGTGTGGGTGTAATTACAGTTCTTGGACTCTAAATATCAACCATTATTTATTGGGTGGTGGGTGTGTGGGTGACATTACAGTGCTTGGACTGTAAATATTAACAGTCATTCATGGGGTGGTGGGTGTGTAGGTGTCATTATAGTGCTTGGACTGAAAATATCAACAGTCATTTATGGGGTGGTGGGTGTGTGGGTGTCATTAAATTGCTTGGACTGAAAATATCAAGTCACTCATTGGGTGGTGGGTGTGGGTGTGTCATTAGTGCTTGGAATATACATATCAACAGTCATTCATGGGGTGGTGGGTGGCATTACAGTGCTTGGACTCTAAATATCAACAGTAATTCATAGGGTGATGGGTGTGTGGGTGTCATTACAGTGTTAGGACTGTAAATATCAACAGTTATTTATTGGGTGGTTTGTGTGTGAGTATCATTACAGTCCTTGGAATGTAAATATCAACCATTATTCATTGGGTGGTGGGTGTGTGGGTGACATTACAGTGCTTGGACTGTAAATATTAACAGTCATTCATGGGGTGGTAGATGTATAGATGTCATTACAGTGCTTGGACTGAGAATATCAACTGCCATTTATGGGGTGGTGGGTGTGTGGGTTTCATTACAGTTCTTGGACTGTAAATATCAATCATCATTTATTTTTTCGTGGGTGTGTGGGTGACATTACAGTGCTTGGACTGTAAATATTAACAGCCATTCATGGGGTGGTGGGTGTGTAGGTGTCATTATAGTGCTTGGACTGTAAATATCAACAGTCACTCATGGGGTGGTGGGTGTGTGGGTGTCATTACATTGCTTGGACTGTAAATATCAAGTCATTCATTATGTTGTGGATGTGTGTGTGTCATTAGTGCTTGGACTGTAAATATATATATTTATTAATGGGGTGGTGGGTGTCATTACAGTGCTTGGACTCTAAATATCAACAGTAATTCATAGGGTGAGGGGTGTGTGGGTTGTCATTACAGTGCTTGGACTGAAAATATCAACAGTCATTTATTGGGTGGAGGGTGTGTGGGTATCATTACAGTCCTTGGACTCTAAATATCAACCATCATTCATTGGGTGGTGGGTGTATGGGTGACATTACAGTGCTTGGACTGTAAATATTAAAAGTCATTCATGGGGTGGTAGGTGTGTAGATGTCATTACAGTGCTTGGACTGAAAACATATACTGTCATTCATGGGTGGTGGGTGTGTTGGTGACATTACAGTGCTTGGACTGTAAATATAAACATTTATTTATGGGGTGGTGGGTGTCATTACAGTACTTGGACTCTAAATATCAACAGTAATTCATAGGGTGAGAGGTGTGTGGATGTCATTAATGTGCTTGGACTGAAAATAACAACAGATATTCATGGGGTTTTAGGGGTGTGGTTGTCATTACAGAGCTTGGACTTTAAATATCAACCATCATTTATAGGGTGGTGGGTGTGTTGGTGTCATTACAGTGCTTGGACTGTAATTATCAACAGTCATTCATATGGTGGTGGGTGTGTGAGTGTCATTACAGTAGTTGGACTGTTAATGTCAACAGTTATTAATTGGGTGGTGGGTGTGTGGGTGTCATTACAGTGCTTGGACTGTAAATATCAACAGTCATTTCTGGGGTGGTGGGTGTATGGGTGTCTTTACAGTGTTTTAACTATAAATATCAACATTCATTTATTGGGTAGTGGGTGTCATTACAGTGCTTGGACTGTAAATATCAACAGTCATTCATAGGGTGGTGCGTGTGTGGGTGTCATGACAATGTTTGGACTGTAAATATCAACAGTCATTCATAGGGTGGTGAGTGTGTGGGTGTCATTACAGTTCTTGGACTGTAAATATCAACCATCATTCATTAGGTGGTGGGTGTGTGGGTGTCATTAAATTGCTCGGACTGTAAATATTAACAGTCATTAATGGTGTGGTGGGTGTGTGGATGTAATAACAGTGCTTGGACTAAAAATATCAACAGTCCTTCATGGGGTGGTGGGTGTATGAGTGTCATTACAGTGTTTTAACTATAAATATCAACATTCATTTATTGGGTGGTGGGTGTCATGAGAGTGCTTGGACTGTAAATATCAACAGTCATTCATAGGGTTGTGCATGTGTGGGTGTCATGACAGTGCTTGGACTGTAAATATTAACAGTCATTTATTTGGTGGTGAGTGTGTGGGTGTCATTACAGTGCTGAGACTGTAAATACTAACAGACATTTATGGTGTGGTGGGTGTGTGGATGTAATTACAGTGTTTGGACTAAAAATATCAACAGTCTTTCATGGGGTGGTTTGTGTGTGGGTGTCATTACAGTGCTTGGACTATAAAAATCAACCGTCATTTCTGGGGTGGTGGGTGTGTGGGTGTCATTACAGTACTTGGACAGTAAATATCAACAGTCATTCATAGGGCGGTGGGTGTGTGAGTGTCATTACAGAACCTGGACTGTAAATATCAACAATCATTCATGGGGTGGTGGGTGTGTATGTGTCATTACAGTGCTTGGACTGTAAATATCAAAAGTCATTCTTTTCGGTGGTGGGTGTGTGGATGTAATTACAGTGTTTGGACTAAAAATATCAACAGTCTTTCATGGGGTGGTTTGTGTGTGGGTGTCATTACAGTGCTTGGACTGTAAATATCAACAGTCATTTCTGGGGTGGTGGGTGTATGGGTGTCTTTACAGTGTTTTAACTATAAATATCAACATTCATTTATTGGGTAGTGGGTGTTATTACAGTGCTTGGACTGTAAATATCAACAGTCATTCATAGGGTGGTGCGTGTGTGGGTGTCATGACAATGTTTGGACTGTAAATATCAACAGTCATTCATAGGGTGGTGAGTGTGTGGGTGTCATTACAGTTCTTGGACTGTAAATATCAACCATCATTCATTAGGTGGTGGGTGTGTGGGTGTCATTAAATTGCTCGGACTGTAAATATTAACAGTCATTAATGGTGTGGTGGGTGTGTGGATGTAATAACAGTGCTTGGACTAAAAATATCAACAGTCCTTCATGGGGTGGTGGGTGTATGAGTGTCATTACAGTGTTTTAACTATAAATATCAACATTCATTTATTGGGTGGTGGGTGTCATGAGAGTGCTTGGACTGTAAATATCAACAGTCATTCATAGGGTTGTGCATGTGTGGGTGTCATGACAGTGCTTGGACTGTAAATATTAACAGTCATTTATTTGGTGGTGAGTGTGTGGGTGTCATTACAGTGCTGAGACTGTAAATACTAACAGACATTTATGGTGTGGTGGGTGTGTGGATGTAATTACAGTGTTTGGACTAAAAATATCAACAGTCTTTCATGGGGTGGTTTGTGTGTGGGTGTCATTACAGTGCTTGGACTATAAAAATCAACCGTCATTTCTGGGGTGGTGGGTGTGTGGGTGTCATTACAGTACTTGGACAGTAAATATCAACAGTCATTCATAGGGCGGTGGGTGTGTGAGTGTCATTACAGAACCTGGACTGTAAATATCAACAGTCATTCATGGGGTGGTGGGTGTGTATGTGTCATTACAGTGCTTGGACTGTAAATATCAAAAGTCATTCTTTTCGGTGGTGGGTGTGTGGATGTAATTACAGTGTTTGGACTAAAAATATCAACAGTCTTTCATGGGGTGGTTTGTGTGTGGGTGTCATTACAGTGCTTGGACTATAAAAATCAACCGTCATTTCTGTGGTGGTGGGTGTGTGGGTGTCATTACAGGACTTGGACAGTAAATATCAACAGTCATTCATAGGGCGGTGGGTGTGTGAGTGTCATTACAGAACCTGGACTGTAAATATCAACAGTCATTCATGGGGTGGTGGGTGTGTATGTGTCATTACAGTGCTTGGACTGTAAATATCAAAAGTCATTCTTTTCGGTGGTGGGTGAGTGGGTGTCATTACAGTGCTTAGACTGTAAATATCAATAGTCATTTGTGGGGTAGTTGTTGTCATTAGAGTGCTTGGACTTTAAATTTCAACAGTCATTCATGGATTGGTGTCTGTGTTGGTGTCATTACAGTGCTTGGACTGTAAATATCAACCATAATTAATGGGGTGGTGGGTGTGGGGGTGTCACTACAGTGCTTGGACTGTAAATATCAACAGTCATTCATGGGAAAGTGGATGTGTGGGTGTCATTATAGTGCTTGAACTGTTAATATCAACAGTCATTAATGGGGTGGTGGGTGTGTGGGTGTCATTACATTGCTTGGACTGTAAATATCAACAGTCATTTATTGGGTGGTGGGTGTGTGGGTATCATTACAGTCCTTGGAATGTAAATATCAACCATTATTCATTGGGTGGGGGGTGTGTGGGTGACATTAGAGTGCTTGGACTGTAAATATTAACAGTCATTCATGGGGTGGTAGGTGTATAGATGTCATTACAGTGCTTGGACTGAGAATATCAACTGCCATTTATGGGGTGGTGGGTGTGTGGGTTTCATTACAGTTCTTGGACTGTAAATATCAACCATCATTCATTGGGTCGTGGGTGTGTGGGTGACATTACAGTGCTTGGACTGTAAATATTAACAGCCATTCATGGGGTGGTGAGTGTGTAGGTGTCATTATAGTGCTTTGACTGTAAATATCAACAGTCACTCATGGGGTGGTGGGTGTGTGGGTGTCATTACATTGCTTGGACTGTAAATATCAAGTCATTCATTATGTGGTGGGTGTGTGTGTATCATTAGTGCTTGGACTGTAAATATAAAAATTTATTCATGGGGTGGTGGGTGTCATTACAGTGATTGGACTCTAAATATCAACAGTAATTCATAGGGTGAGGGGTGTGTGGGTGTCATTACAGTGCTTGGACTGAAAATATCAACCATCATTCATTGGGTGGTGGGTGTATGGGTGACATTACAATGCATGAACTGTAAATATTAACAGTCATTCATGGGGTGGTAGGTGTGTAGATGTCATTACAGTGCTTGGACTGAAAATATCAACTGTCATTCATGGGTGGTGGGTGTGTGGGTGACATTACAGTGCTTGGACTGTAAATATAAACAGTCATTCATGGGATGGTGGGTGTGTGGATGTCATTAAAGTGCTTGGACTGAAAATAACAACAGTTATTCATGGGGTAGTAGGTGTGTGGGTGTCATTACAGAGCTTGGACTTTAAATATCAGCCATCATTTATAGGGTGGTGGGTGTGTGGGTGTCATTACAGTTCTTAGACTGTAAATATCAACAGTCAATCATGGGGTGGTCGGTGTGTGGGTGTCATTACAGTGCTTGAACTGTAAATATCAACAGTCATTCATGGGGTGGTAGGTGTATAGATGTCATTACAGTGCTTGGACTGAGAATATCAACTGCCATTTATGGGGTGGTGGGTGTGTGGGTTTCATTACAGTTCTTGGACTGTAAATATCAACCATCATTCATTGGGTCGTTGGTATGTGGGTGACATTACAGTGCTTGGACTGTAAATATTAACAGCCATTCATGGGGTGGTGAGTGTGTAGGTTTCATTATAGTGCTTGGACTGTAAATATTAACAGTCACTCATGGGGTGGTGGGTGTGTGGGTGTCATTACATTGCTTGGACTGTAAATATCAAGTCATTCATTATGTGGTGTGTGTGTGTGTGTCATTAGTGCTTGGACTGTAAATATAAACATTTATTCATTGGGTGGTGGGTGTCATTACAGTGCTTGGACTGTAAATATCAACAGTTATTTATTGGGTGGAGGGTGTGTGGGTATCATTACAGTCCTTGGACTGTAAATATCAACCATCATTCATTGGGTGGTAGGTGTATGGGTGACATTACAGTGCTTGAACTGTAAATATTAACAGTCATTCATGGGGTGGTAGGTGTGTAGATGTTATTACAGTGCTTGGAATGAAAATATCAACTGTCATTCATGGGTGGTGGGTGTGTGGGTGACATTACAGTGCTTGGACTGTAAATATAAACAGTCATTCATGGGGTGGTGGGTGTGTGGATGTCATTAAAGTTCTTGGACTGAAAATAACAACAGTTATTCATGGGGTAGTAGGTGTGTGGGTGTCATTACAGAGCTTGGACTTTAAATATCAGCCATCATTTATAGGGTGGTGGGTGTGTGGGTGTCATTACAGTGCTTAGACTGTAATTATCAACAGTCATTCATATGGTGGTGGGTGTGTGAGTGTCATTACAGTACTTGGACTGTAAATGTCAACAGTTATTAATTGGGTGGTGGGTGTGTGGTGTCATTACAGTGCTTGGACTGTAAATATCAACAGTCATTTCTAGGGTGGTGGGTGTATGGGTGTCATTACAGTGTTTTAACTATAAATATCAACATTCATTTATTGGGTAGTGGGTGTCATGACAGTGCTTGGACTGTAAATATCAACAGTCATTCATAGAATGGTGCGTGTGTGGGTGTCATGACAGTGCTTGGACTGTAAATATCAACAGTCATTCATAGGGTGGTGAGTGTGTGGGTGTCATTACAGTTCTTGGACTGTAAATATCAACCATCATTCATTAGGTGGTGGTTGTGTGGGTGTCATTAAAGTGCTCGGACTGTAAATATTAACAGTCATTAATGGTGTGGTGGGTGTGTGGATGTAATTACAGTGCTTGGACTAAAAATATCAACAGTCATTCATGGGGTGGTGGGTGTATGAGTGTCATTACAGTGTTTTAACTATAAATATCAACATTTATTTATTGGGTGGTGGGTGTCATGACAGTGCTTGGACTGTAAATAACAACAGTCATTCATAGGGTTGTGCATGTGTGAGTGTCATGACAGTGCTTGGACTGTAAATATCAACAGTCATTCATTTGGTGGTGAGTGTGTGGGTGTCTTTACAGATCTTGGACTGTAAATATCAACATTCATTCATTAGGTGGTGGGTGTGTGGGTGTCATTACAGTGCTGAGACTGTAAATACTAACTGTCATTCATGGTATGGTGGGTGTGTGGATGTAATTACAGTGTTTGGACTAAAAATATCAACAGTCTTTCATGGGGTGGTGGGTGTGTGGGTGTCATTACAGTGCTTGGACTATAAAAATCAACCATCATTTCTGGGGTGGTGGGTGGCATTACAGTGCTTGGACTCCAAATTTTAAAAGTCATTCATGGGGTGATGGGTGTATTTGTGTCATTACAGAGCTTGGACGGTAAATATCAACAGTTATTCATGGGGTTGTGGGTGTCTGGGTGTCTGTGCAGTGCTTGGACTGTAAATATCAGCAGTCAATCATGGGGTGGTAGGTGTGTGGGTGTCATTACAGAGCTTGGACTGTAAATATCAACAGTCATTCATGGGGTGGTGGGTGTGTGAGTGTCATTACAGTGTTTTGATTGTAAATATCAACAGTCATTCATGGGGTAGTGGGTGTCATTAGAGTGCTTGGACTGTAATTATCAACAGTCATTCATGGGGTGGTTGGTGTGTGGGTGTCATTACAGTGCTTGGACTGTAAATATCAACCATAATTCATGAGGTGGTGGGTGTGGGGGTGTCATTACAGTGCTTTAACTGTGAATATCAACAGTCATTCATGGGATGGTGGGTGTGAGGGTGTCATTACAGTGCTTAGACTGTAAATATCAACAGTCATTCATGGGGTGGTGGGTGTGTGGGTGTCATTACAGTGTTTTGATTGCAAATATTAACAGTCATTCATAGGGTAGTGGGTGTCATTAGAGTGCTTGGACTGTAATTATCAACAGTCATTCATGGGGTGGTTGGTGTGTGGGTGTCATTACAGTGCTTGGACTGTAAATATCAACCATAATTTATGGGGTGGTGGGTGTGGTTGTGTCATTACAGTGCTTTAACTGTGAATATCAACAGTCATTCATGGGGTGGTGGGTGTGAGAGTGTCATTACAGTGCTTAGACTGTAAATATCAACAGTATTTCATAGGGTGATGGGTGTGTGGGTGTCATTACAGTGCTTGGACTGTAAATATTAATAGTAATTCATGGGGTTGTGGGTGTTTGGGTGTCTATGCATTGCTTGGACTGTAAATATCAACAGTCAATCATGGGGTGGTGGGTGTGTGGGTGTAATTACAGTGCTTGGACAGTAAATATAAACAGTCATTCAAGGGGTGGTGGGTGTGTGGGTGCCATAACAGTGCTTGGACTGTAAATATCAACAGTCATTCATAGTGTGGTGAGTGTCATTAGAGTGATTGGACTTTAAATATCAACAGTTTTTCATGGGGTGGTGGGTGTGTGGGTGTCATTACAGTGCTTGGACTGAAAATATCAACAGTCATTTATTGGGTGGAGGGTGTGTGGGTATCATTACAGTCTTTGGACTGTAAATATCAACCATCATTCATTGGGTGGTGGTTGTATGGGTGACATTACAATGCATGAACTGTAAATATTACAGTCATTCATGGGGTGGTAGGTGTGTAGATGTCATTACAGTGCTTGGACTGAAAATATCAACTGTTATTCATGGGTGGTGGGTGTGTGGGTGACATTACAGTGCTTGGACTGTAAATATAAACAGTCATTCATGGGGTGGTGGGTGTGTGGATGTCATTAAAGTGCTTGGACTGAAAATAACAACAGTTATTCATGGGGTAGTAGGTGTGTGGGTGTCATTACAGAGCTTGGACTTTAAATATCAGTCATCATTTATAGGGTGGTGGGTGTGTGGGTGTCATTACAGTGCTTAGACTGTAAATATGAACAGTCATTCATATGGTGGTGGGTGTGTGAGTGTTATTACAGTACTTGGATTGTAAATGTCAACAGTTATTAATTGGGTGGTGGGTATGTGGTGTCATTACAGTGCTTGGACTGTAAATATCAACAGTCAATCATGGGGTGGTCGGTGTGTGGGTGTCATTACAGTGCTTGAACTGTAAATATCAACAGTCATTTCTGGGGTGGTGGGTGTATGGGTGTCATTACAGTGTTTTAACTATAAATATCAACATTCATTTATTGGGTAGTGGGTGTCATGACAGTGCTTGGACTGTAAATATCAACAGTCATTCATAGGGTGGTGCGTGTGTGGGTGTCATGACAGTGCTTGGACTGTAAATATCAACAGTCATTCATAGGGTGGTGAGTGTGTGGGTGTCATTACAGTTCTTGGACTGTAAATATCAACCATCATTCATTAGGTGGTGGTTGTGTGGGTGTCATTAAAGTGCTCGGACCGTAAATATTAACAGTCATTCATGGGGTGGTGGGTGTGTGGGTGTCATTACAGTGTTTTGATTGTAAATATTAACAGTCATTCATAGGGTAGTGGGTGTCATTAGAGTGCTTGGACTGTAATTATCAACAGTCATTTATGGGGTTGTTGGTGTGTGGGTGTCATTACAGTGCTTGGACTGTAAATATCAACCATAATTCATTGGGTGGTGGGTGTGGGGGTGACATTACAGTGCTTGGACTGTAAATATAAACAGTCATTCATGGGGTGGTGGGTGTGTGTATGTCATTAAAGTGCTTGGACTGAAAATAACAACAGTTATTCATGGGGTAGTAGGTGTGTGGGTGTCATTACAGAGCTTGGACTTTAAATATCAGCCATCATTTATAGGGTGGTGGGTGTGTGGGTGTCATTACAGTGCTTAGACTGTAATTATCAACAGTCATTTATATGGTGGTGGGTGTGTGAGTGTCATTACAGTACTTGGACTGTAAATGTCAACAGTTATTAATAGGGTGGTGGGTGTGTGGGTGTCATTACAGTTGCTGAACTGTAAATATCAACCAACATTCATTAGGTGGTGGTTGTGTGGGTGTCATTAAAGTGCTCGGACTGTAAATATTAACAGTCATTAATGGTGTGGTGGGTGTGTGGATGTAATTACAGTGCTTGGACTAAAAATATCAACAGTCATTCATGGGGTGGTGGGTGTATGAGTGTCATTACAGTGTTTTAACTATAAATATCAACATTCATTTATTGGGTGATGGGTGTCATGACAGTGCTTGGACTGTAAATAACAACAGTCATTCATAGGGTTTTGCATGTGTGGGTGTCATAACAGTGCTTGGACTGTAAATATCAACAGTCATTCATTTGGTGGTGAGTGTGTGGGTGTCTTTACAGATCTTGGACTGTAAATATCAACATTCATTCATTAGGTGGTGGGTGTGTGGGTGTCATTACAGTGCTGAGACTGTAAATACTAACTGTCATTCATGGTATGGTGGGTGTGTGGATGTAATTACAGTGTTTGGACTAAAAATATCAACAGTCTTTCATGGGGTGGTGGGTGTGTGGGTGTCATTACAGTGCTTGGACTATAAAAATCAACCGTCATTTCTGGGGTGGTGGGTGTGTGGGTGTCATTACAGTGCTTGGACTGTTAATATCAACAGTCATTCATAGGGTGGTGGGTGTGTGAGTGTCATTACAGAGCCTGGACTGTAAATATCAACAGTCATTCATGGGGTGGTGGGTGTGTATGTGTCATTACAGTGCTTGGACTGTAAATATCAAAAGTCATTCTTTTCGGTGGTGGGTTTGTTGGTGTCATTACAGTGCTTAGACTGTAAATATCAATAGTCATTTGTGGGGTAGTTGGTGTCATTAGAGTGATTGGACTGTAAATTTCAACAGTCATTCATGGATTGGTGTTTGTGTTGGTGTCATTACAGTGCTTGGACTGTAAATATCAACCATAATTAATGGGGTGGTGGGTGTGTGGGTGTCACTACAGTGCTTGGACTGTAAATATCAACAGTCATTCATGGGAAGGTGGATGTGTGGGTGTCATTATAGTGCTTGAACTGTTAATATCAACAGTCATTCATGGGGTAGTGGGTGTGTGGGTGTCATAACATTGCTTGGACTGTAAATATCAAGTCATTCATGGGGTTTTGGGTGTGTGTGTGTCATTAGTGCTTGGACTGTAAATATCAACAGTCATTCATGGGGTGGTGGGTGGCATTACAGTGCTTGGACTCCAAATATTAACAGTCATTCATGGGGTGATGGTTGTATTTGTGTCATTACAGAGCTTGGACGGTAAATATCAACAGTTATTCATGGGGTTGTGGGTGTCTGGGTGTCTGTGCAGTGCTTGGACTGTAAATATCAGCAGTCAATCATGGGGTGGTAGGTGTGTGGGTGTCATTACAGAGCTTGGACTGTAAATATCAACAGTCATTCAAGGGGTGGTGGGTGTGTGAGTGTCATTACAGTGTTTTGATTGTAAATATCAACAGTCATTCATGGGGTATTGGGTGTCATTAGAGTGCTTGGACTGTAATTATCAACAGTCATTTATGGGGTGGTTGGTGTGTGGGTGTCATTACAGTGCTTGGACTGTATATATCAACCATAATTCATGGGGTGGTGGGTGTGGGGGTGTCATTACAGTGCTTTAACTGTGAATATCAACAGTCATTCATGGGATGGTGGGTGTGAGGGTGTCATTACAGTGCTTAGACTGTAAATATCAACAGTCATTCATGGGGTGGTGGGTGTGTGGGTGTCATTACAGTGTTTTGATTGCAAATATTAACAGTCATTCATAGGGTATTGGGTGTCATTATAGTGCTTGGACTGTAATTATCAACAGTCATTCATGGGGTGGTTGGTGTGTGGGTGTCATTACAGTGCTTGGACTGTAAATATCAACCATAATTCATGGGGTGGTGGGTGTGGGGGTGTCATTACAGTGCCTTAACTGTGAATATCAACAGTCATTCATGGGGTGGTGGGTGTGAGAGTGTCATTACAGTGCTTAGACTGTAAATATCACCAGTCATTCATGGGGTAATGGGTGTCATTACAGTGATTGGACTCTAAATATCAACAGTAATTCAAAGGGTGATGGGTGTGTGGGTGTCATTACAGTGCTTGGACTGTAAATATTAATAGTAATTCATGGGGTTGTGGGTGTTTGGGTGTCTATGCATTGCTTGGACTGTAAATATCAACAGTAAATCATGGGGTGGTGGGTGTGTGGGTGTAATTACAGTGCTTGGACCTTAAATATAAACAGTCATTCAAGGGGTGGTGGGTGTGTGGGTGTCATAACAGTGCTTGGACTGTAAATATCAACAGTCATTCATAGTGTAGTGAGTGTCATTAGAGTGATTGGACTGTAAATATCAACAGTTTTACATGGGGTGGTGGGTGTGTGGGTGTCATTACAGTGCTTGGACTGTAAATATAAACAGTCATTCATGGAGTGGTGGGTGTGTGGATGTCATGAAAGTGCTTTGAATGAAAATAACAACAGTTATTCATGGGGTAGTAGGTGTGTGGGTGTCATTACAGAGCTTGGACTTTAAATATCAACCGTCATTTATAGGATGGTGGGTGAGAGGGTGTCATTACAGTGCTTAGACTGTAAATATCAATAGTCATTTGTGGGGTAGTGGGTGTCATTAGAGTGCTTGGACTGTAAATTTCAACAGTCATTCATGGATTGGTGTGTGTGTTGGTGTCATTACAGTGCTTAGACTGTAAATATCAACAGTCATTCATGGGGTTGTTGGTGTTTGGGTGTCTATGCATTGCTTGGACTGTAAATATCAACAGTCAATCATGGGGTGGTGGGTGTGTGGGTGTCATTACAGTGCTTGGACTGTAAATATCAACCGTCATTAATGGGGTGGTGGGTGTGTGGGTGTCATAACAGTGTTTTGACTGTAAATATTAACAGTCATTCATATGTTGGTGGTTGTCATTAGTGTGCTTGGACTGTAAATATCAACAATTTTTCATGGGGTGGTGGGTGTGTGTGTGTCATGACAGTGCTTGGACTGTAAATATCAACAGTCATTCATGGGGTGGTGAGTGTGTGGGGGTTATTACAGTTCTTGGACTGTAAATATCAACCATCATTAATGGGGTGGTGGGTATGTGGATGTCATTACATTGCTTGGACTGAAAATATTATCTGTCATTCATGGAGTGGTGAGTGGGTGGTTGTTATTACAATTCTTGGACTGTAAATATCAACCATCATTCATTGGGTGGTGGGTGTGTAGATGTCATTACAGTGCTCAGACTGTAAATATTAACAGTCATTCATGGGGTGGTAGGTGTGTGGATGTCATTACAGTGCATGGACTAAAAATTAAATTGCCATTCATGGAGTGGTGGGTGTCATTACATTGCTTGGACTGTAAATATCAAGTCATTCATTGAGTTGTGGGTGTGTGTGTGTCATTATTGCTTGGACTGTAAATATCAACAGTCATTCATGGGGTGGTGAGTGGCATTACAGTGATTGGAATCTAAATATCAAAAGTAATTTATAGGGTTATGGGTGTGTGGGTGTCATTACACTGCTTTTACTGTAATTATTAACAGTCATTCATGGGGTTGTGGGTGTTTGGGTGTCTATGCATTGTTTGGACTGTAAATATCAACAGTTAATCATGGGGTGGTGGGTGTGTGGTGTCATTACAGTGCTTGGACTGTATATATTAACAGTCATTCATAGGGTGGTGGGTGTCATTAGAGTGCTTGGACTGTAAATATTAACAGTCATTCATGGGGTGGTGGGTGTGTGGATGTCATTACAGTGCATGGACTAAAAATATCAATTGTCATTCATGAGGTGGTGGGTGTCATTATCATGGGGTGGGGAGTGTATGGGTGTTATTACAGTTCTTGGACTGTAAATATCAACCATCATTCATTGGGTGGTGGGTGTGTGGCTGTCTTTTCTGTGCTCAGACTGTAAATATTAACAGTCATTCATGGGGTGGTGGGTGTTTGGATGTCATTACATTGCATGGACTGAAAATATCAACTGTCATTAATGGGGTGGTGAGTGTGTGGGTGTTATTACAATTCTTGGACTGTAAATATCAATCATCATTCAATGGGTGGTGGGTGTGTGGGTGTCATTACAGTGCTCAAACTGTAAATATTAACAGTTATTCATGGGGTGGTGGGTGTGTGGATGTCATTACAGTGCATGGACGGAAAATATCAACTGTCATTCAAGGGGTGGTGGGTGTGTGGGTGTCATTACAGTGCTTGGACTGTAAATATCAACCGTCACTTATGGGGTGGTGGGTGTGTGGGTTTAATTACAGTGCTTAGACTGTAAATATCAAATGTCATTCTTAGGGTAGTGGGTGCCATTACATTGCTTAGACTGTAAATATCAACAGTCATTTATAGGGTGGTGGGTGTGTGGGTGTCATTACAGTGCTTGGACTGTAAATATCAACAGTCATTTATGGAGTGGTGGGTGTGTGGGTGTCATTACAGTGCTTGGACTGTAAATATCAACAGTCATTCATGGGGTGGTGGTTGTGTGGGTGTCATAACAGTGTTTTGACTGTAAATATTAACAGTCATTCATATGTTGGTGGGTGTCATTAGTGTGCTTGGACTGTAAATATCAACAATTTTTCATGGGGTGGTGGGTGTGTGGGTGTCATGACAGTGCTTGGACTGTAAATATCAACAGTAATACATGGGGTAGTGAGTGTGTGGGGGTTATTACAGTTCTTGGACTGTAAATATCAACCATCATTCATTGGGTGGTGGGTGTGTGGGTGTCATTACAGTGCTCAGATTGTAAATATTAACAGTCATTCATCGGGTGGTGGGTATGTGGATGTCATTACATTGCTTGGACAGAAAATATCAACTGTCATTCATGGAGTGGTGAGTGTGTGGGTGTTATTGCAATTTTTGGACTGTAAATATCAACCATCATTCATTGGGTGGCGGGTGTGTGGGTGTCATTACAGTTCTCGGACTGTAAATATTAACAGTCATTCATGGGGTGGTGGGTGTGTGGATGTCATTACAGTGCATGGACTAAAAATATCAACTGTAATTCATGAGGTGGTGAGTGTGTGGGTGTTATTACAATTCTTGGACTGTAAATATCAATCATCATTCAATGGGTGGTGGGTGTGTGGGTGTCATTACAGTGCTCAGACTGTAAATATTAACAGTTATTCATATGGTTGTGGGTGTGTGGATGTCATTACAGTGCATGGACTGTAAATATCAAGTCATTCATTAAGTGGTGGGTGTGTGTGTGTCATTATTGCTTGGACTGTAAATATCAACAGTCATTCATGGGGTGGTGGGTGGCATTACAGTGATTGGAATCTAAATATCAAAAGTAATTTATAGGGTGATGGGTGTGTGGGTGTCATTACAGTGCTTGGACTGTAATTATTAACAGTCATTCATGGGGTTGTAGGTGTTTGAGTGTCTATGCATTGTTTGGAGTGTAAATATCAACAGTTAATCATGGGGTGGTGGGTGTGTGGTGTCATTACAGTGCTTGGACTGTATATATCAGCAGTTATTCATGGGGTGGTGGGTGTGTGGGTGTCATTACAGTGTTTTGACTGTATATATTATCAGTCATTCATAGGGTGTTGGGTGTCATTAGAGTGCTTGGACTGTAAATATTAACAGTTTTTCATGGGGTGGGGAGTGTATGGGTGTTATTACAGTTCTTGGACTGTAAATATCAACCATCATTCATTGGGTGGTGGATGTGTGGCTGTCATTACAGTGCTCAGACTGTAAATATTAACAGTCATTCATGGGGTGGTGGGTGTGTGGATGTCATTACAGTGCATGGGCTGAAAATATCAACTGTAATTCATGAGGTGGTGAGTGTGTGGGTGTTATTACAATTCTTGGACTGTAAATATCAATCATCATTCAATGGGTGGTGGGTGTGTGGGTGTCATTACAGTGCTCAGACTGTAAATATTAACAGTTATTCATATGGTTGTGGGTGTGTGGATGTCATTACAGTGCATGGACGGAAAATATCAACTGTCATTCAAGGGGTGGTGGGTGTGTGGGTGTCATTACAGTGCTTGGACTGTAAATATCAACCGTCACTTATGGGGTGGTGGGTGTGTGGGTTTAAATACAGTGCTTAGAGTGTAAATATCAAATGTCATTCTTAGGGTAGTGGGTGCCATTACATTGCTTAGACTGTAAATATCAACAGTCATTTATGGGGTGGTGGGTGTGTGGGTGTCATTACAGTGCTTGGACTGTAAATATCAACAGTCATTTATGGAGTGGTGGGTGTGTGGGTGTCATTACAGTGCTTGGACTCTAAATATCAACAGTCATTCATGGGGTGGTGGGTGTGTGGGTGTCATTACAGTGCTTAGACTGTATATATTAACAGTCATTTATTGAGTGGTGGGTGTGTGGGTGTCATTACAGAGCTTGGACTGTAAATATCAACAGTCATTCATAGGGTGGTGGGTGTGTGAGTATCATTTCAGAGCTTGGACTGTAAATATCAAAAGTCATTCAGGGTGTGGTTGGAGTGTAGGTGTCATTACAGTGCTTGGACTGTAAATATCAAAAGTCATTCGTGGGGTTGTGGGTGTGTGGGTGTCATTACATTGCTTAGACTGTAAATATCAACAAACATTTATTGGGTGGTGGGTGTGTGGCTGTCATTACAGTGCTTGGACTGTAAATATCAACAGTCAATTATGGGGTGGTGGGTGTGTTGGTGTCATTATAGTGCTTGGACTGAAAATATCAACAGTCATTCAAGGGGTGTTGGGTGAGTGGGTGTCATTACAGTGCTTGGACTGTAAATATTAACTGTGATTTATGGGGTGGTGGGTGTGTAGGTGTCATTACAGTGTTTGGACAGTAAATATCAAAAGTCATTCTTGGGGTGGTGAGTGTGTGGGTGTCATTACAATTCTTAGACTCTAAATATCAACAGTCATTTATGGGGTGGTGGGTGTTTGGGTGTCATTACAGTGCTTAGACTGTAAATATCAACAGTTATTTATGGGGTGGTGGGTGTGTGGCTGTTATTACAGTGTTTGGACTGTAAATATCAACAGTCAGTCATGGGGTGGTGGGTGTGTGGGTGTCATTACAGTGCTTGGACTGTAAATATCAACAGTCATTCATGGGGTGGTGGGTGTGTGGGTGTCATAACAGTGTTTTGACTGTAAATATTAACAGTCATTCATATGTTGGTGTGTGTCATTAGAGTGCTTGGACTGTAAATATCAACAATTTTTCAAGGGGTGGTGGGTGTGTGGGTGTCATGACAGTGCTTGGACTGTAAATATCAACAGTCATTCATGGGGTGGTGAGTGTGAGGGGGTTATTACACTTCTTGGACTGTAAATATCAACCATCATTCATTGGGTGGTGGGTGTGTGGGTGTCATTACAGTGCTTAAAATGTAAATATTAACAGTCATTCATGGAGTGGTGGGTGTGTGGCTGTCATTACAGTGCTTGGACTGTAAATATCAACAGTCAATCATGAGGTGGTGGGTGTGCGGGTGTCATTACAGTGTTTTGACTGTAAATATTAAAAGTCATTCATAGGTGGTGGGTGTGTGGGTGTCATTACAGTGTTTTGATTGTAAATATCAACAATCAATTATAGGTTGGTTGGTGTCATTAGAGTGCTTGGATAGTAAATATCAACAGTCATTCATGGGGTGGTGGGTGTGTGGGTGACATTACATTGCGTGGACTGTAAATATCAACCATAATTCAAGGGGTGGTGGGTGTGCGGGTCTCATTACAGTGCTTTGACTGTGAATTTCAACAGTCATTCATAAGGTGATGGGTGTGAGGGTGTCATTACAGTGCTTAGACTGTAACTATCAACAGTCATTCATGTGGTGGTGGGTGTGTGGGTGTCATTATAGTGCTTGGACTGTAAATATAAACAGTCACTCATGGGGTGGTGGGTGTCTGTGTGTCATTAGTGCTTGGACTGTAAATATCAACAGTCATTCAAGGGGTTGTGGGTGGCATTACAGTGCTTTGACTGTAAATATCAACAGTCATTCATAGAGTGGTGGGTGTGTGAGTGTCATTACAGAGCTTTGACTATAAATATCAACAGTCATTCATGGGGTTGTGGGTTTTTGGGTGTCTATGCAGTGCTTGGAGTTTAAATATCAACAGTCAATCATGGGGTGGTGGGTGTGTGGTTGTCATTACAGTGCTTGGACTGTAAATATCAACAATCATTCATAGGGTGGTGGGTGTGTGAGTATCATTACAGAGCTTGGACTGTAAATATCAACAGTCATTCAGGGGGTGGTTGGTGTGTAGGTGTTATTACAGTGCTTGGACTGTAAATATCAAAAGTCATTCTTGGGGTTGTGGGTGTGTGGGTGGCATTACATTGCTTAGACTGTAAATATCAACAAACATTTATTAGGTGATGGGTGTGTGGCTGTCATTACAGTGCTTGAACTGTAAACATCAACAGTCAATCATGGGGTGGTGGGTGTGTTGGTGTCATTACAGTGCTTAGACTGAAAATATCAACAGTCATTCATGGGGTGTTGGGTGTGTGGGTGTCATTACAGTGCTTGGACTGTAAATATCAAAAGTCATTCTTGGGGTGGTGAGTGTGTGGGTGTCATTACAATGCTTAGAATGTAAATATCAACAGTCATTTATGGGGTGGTGGGTGTGTGGGTGTCATTATAGTGCTTAGACTGTAAATATCAACAGTCCTTTATGGGGTGGTGGGTGTGTGGCTGTCATTACAGTGCTTGGACTGTAAATATCAACAGTCAATCATGGGGTGGTGGGTGTGTGGGTGTCATTACAGTGTTTTGATTTTAAATATCAACAGTCAATTATAGGTTGGTTGGTGTCATTAGAGTGCTTAGACTGTAAATATCAACAGTCATTCATGGGGTGGTGGGTGTGTGGGTGACATTACATTGCGTAGACTGTAAATATCAACCATAATTCATGAGGTGGTGGGTGTGCGGGTGTCATTACAGTGCTTTGACTCTAAATATCAACAGTCATTCATAGGGTGATGGGTGTGAGGGTGTCATTACAGTGCTTAGACTGTAATTATCAACAGTCATTCCTGTGGTGGTGGGTGTGTGGGTGTCATTATAGTGCTTGGACTGTAAATATCAACAGTCACTCATGGGGTGGTGGGTGTCTGTGTGTCATTAGTGCTTGGACTGTAAATATCAACAGTCATTCAAGGGGTGGAGGGTGTTATTAGAGTGCTTGTACTGTAAATATCAACAGTCATTCATTGGGTGGTGGGTGTGTGGGTGTCATTATAGTGCTTGGACTGTAAATATCAACAGTCACTCATGGGGTGGTGGGTGTGTTGTTGTCATTACAGTGCTTAGACTTAAAATATCAACAGTCATTCATGGGGTGTTGGGTGTGTGGGTGTCTATGCAGTGCTTGGACTGTAAATATCAACAGTCATTCATGGAGTGGTGGGTGTGTGGGTGTCATTACAGTGCTTGGACTGTAAATATCAACCGTCATTTATGGGGTGGTGTTTGTGTGGGTGTCATTACAGTTCCTGGACTGTAAAAATTAACAGTCATTCATAGGGTGGTGGGTGTGTGAGTGTCATTACAGAGCTTGGACTGTAAATATCAACAGTCATTCATGGGGTGGTGGGTGTGTGGGTGTCATTACAGTGCTTAGACTGTAAATATCAACAGTCAGTTATTGGGTTGTGGGTGTGTGGGTGTCATTACAGTGCTTGGACTGTAAACATTAACAATCAATCATGGGGTGGTCGGTGTGTGGGTGTCATAAACAGTGCTGGGACTGTAATTATCAACAGTCATTCATGAGGTGGTGGGTGTGTGGGTGTCATTACAGTGTTTTAACTATAAATATCAACATTCATTTATTGGGTGTTGGGTGTCATTACAGTGCTTTGACTATAATTATCAACAGTCATTCATGGGGTGGTGCATGTGTGGGTGTAATGACAGTTCTTCGACTGTAAATATCAACAGTCATTAATGGGGTGGTGAGTGTGTAGGTGTCATTACAGTTCTTGAACTGTAAATATCAACCATCATTAATATGTGGGTGTCATTACAGAGCTCAGACTGTAAATATTAACAGTTATTCCTGGGGTGGTGGGTGTGTTGGTGTCATTACAGTGCTTGGACTATAAATATCAACAGTCATTCATGGGGTTTTGGTGTTTGGGTGTCTATGCAGTGCTTGGACTGTAAATATCAACAGTCATTCATGGGGTGGTGGGTGTGTGGGTGTCGTTACAGTGCATGGACTGTAAATATCAACAGTCATTCATAGAGTGGTGGGTGTGTGGCTGTCATTACAGTGCTTGGACTGTAAATATCAACAGTCAATCATGGGGTGGTGGGTGTGTGGGTGTCATTACAGTGCTTAGACTGTAATTATCAAAAGTCCTTCATGGGTTTGTGGGTGTGTGGGTGTCATTACAGTGCTTAGACTGTAAATATCAACAGTCATTTTTTGGGTGGTGGGTGTGTGGGTGTCATTACAGTGCTTGGACTGTAAATATCAATAGTCAATCATGGGATGGTCAGTGTGTGGGTGTCATTACAGTGCTTGGACTGTAAATATCAACAGTCATTCATGAGGTGGTGGGTGTGTGGGTGTCATTACAGTGTTTTAACTATAAATATCAACATTCATTTATTGGGTGGTGGGTGTCATTAGAGTGCTTGGACTGTAAATATCAACTGTCATACATGGGGTGGTGCATGTGTGGGTGTCATGACAGTGCTTGGACTGTAAATAACAACAGTCATTGATGGGGTGTAAGGGAGACTGCGGTGGTGAAAGGACGTGTCTCGTTAGCTCCGTGACATGTATAAACAGTGCTAGTGTTTACATTAACAGTTCAGTGCTAGTGCGCCTGTATATGTTTTGGCACGTCCAGCATGGGTTCTCCAGTTGACGAGCTGTGCCTTGTCTGTCATGAGCGAGATGATGGAAAGGTCAAGTGGCTGAAATGTCTCAAGTGCAAATTGGGCGGCCATAGCACTTGTATGAGAATGACTGGTTTGAAATCAAATGCTTCGGAAGTAAATTGGGTTTGTGATCCTTGTGCTCTAGTGATAAAGAGTGAAGTTCACCTTCGAGAGGAGATTAATGTAATGACTGACGGGGTCACGCTGGCTGTGGAAGAGGCTGTGTCAGCTCAATCGGGCCAGGTGGAAAAAGATGGCATGAACTGGGCTGAGGTGGTGTCGAGATGCAGGAAACGGAAACGCACACAGAAAAATAAGAATCTTCTTATTATTAAAGCAAAGGGTAGCAAAAAAGCGGTTGATATGAAGAAAGAGGTCGAAGAATTGTTGTCGGATGTTCAAATTATGGACTCCAAATTCACTAACAAGGGAAATATTGTTATAAATCTTGAATCTGAAGAGAAGAGAAATGCTGCACAAAATAAGTTACACGAGGTGGGGAATTTAATTGCTTCCAATGGGAAGCGATGGGACCCCAAAATTATGGTATGTAATGTGGCTCGGAATGAGGACAAGGAATTGCTCATTGAAGAAATTATTGTAAGGAATAATTTGGAATCGATTGACGGAGTTATAAATAAAATAAAAATTGTTTCTGAAAGACCAGCTGCGGGAGGGACTGTACATTATGTACTGAAGTGTGATCCAGAGGTACGTGCAAGAATTCACGGGATGAATGACAAGCTGAAGCTGAAGTGGGGCGTTCATCAGGTATACGATCATTATTTTCCACTACTGTGTTACCACTGCCTGAAATTCGGTCACAAGTCGGATAGTTGCCAATGCAAGGTCAAAGGTCATGCACCCCACTGCTATAAGTGTGCAGGTCAGCATGAAGGTCGCTCTTGCCAGTCTGATGTGAGAAAATGCTTCAACTGTGCTGCTTCAAAATGTCAAAGCAAACACTCTGTAAGTAGTTTGTCTTGCCCCATTTTCACCTCGGAAGTAAATAGGATCAGACTCAACACTAACCATGGCTTTTAATATGCAAAGTGTTAATTGTGGACTATTGAACGTGCAGTCTGCTAAAAATAAAACATTTGAGATACGCCAGACGATTGTTGATGGCTGTTTAGATTTTTATGCCATTACTGAGACGTGGTTAACGAAATTTGACTCAGCTGCTATCCAGGAAATGACTCCGGTGACTCATTCTTTTTTACATAAACCGAGGTGTACGGGTCGAGGCGGAGGTGTTGGTCTATTTGTTTCAAATTCTATAAAGAAGGTGAAGGTATGCAAGTCGCCGGGGTTTGAAAGTTTCGAACTCCTTCAGGTTGAGTGTCAAGCTGGTGGAAGCAAAGTAACGTTTATAACAATATATAGACCCCCTGCTACTAGCCCTGGTTTATTCATTGATGAGCTTGAGCTGTACCTCGAGACGGTTGACATGATTAGCTCTAATGTCATTGTGTTGGGAGATTTTAATTTTTGGCTTGATACTACAGGAGCCCGCTATGTTCACCGATTTACAGATATGTTAACCTGGTCAATGTAGTGAACAAGCCCACATCGATTTGTGGCCATATTATTGATTTGGTCTTGGTGGACACATCTGGAGACCTGGTACGTAACCTTCAGGTGGACGATGTATGCTCCCTTTCACCGGTACACAAACTTGTGGTGTTTAATCTGAACCTGTTGTTGAGTAAAAGGCAAGTAAAGAATATTTCTTTTCGGTCCAGAAGAAATTTTAATAGTGATGGTCTACTATCACTCGTTTGTAATAAGATAGTCGAGCAATACGGTGATTCGTGCAATCATGGGTGGGCAGTGAAAGGAGAGTGTCATGACTGTTTGTACAATCTATACAATTACACACTGAAGTCTGAATACGACAAAATGTGTCCTATAGTTGAGAAGAAAATAATAGTGAAAGATGAGTCTCCGTGGTTCAACAATGACATAAATAAAGCGAAAATTAATAAAAAAAAGATGGAAAGACGGTGGCGCAAGTATCGTACTGAGGAATGTAGACATGCATACACTCAAGCACGAAACTACGAATTAAGGCTTGTCACCAAGAGAAAGTGCAGTTATTACAAAGAGAAAACTGAAATGGCGGGATCGAATATACACGAGCTCTACAAGATACTTGACTGCCTGACTGGTGATAAGAGGAAGCATAAGTTGCCGGAGAGCTGTTCGGATAGCAATTTGGCCAATGATTTTGTATATTTTTTCGATAATAAGATCAAGAATATTATATCGACGTTTGTGAGTGATAGTTCGCATATGGTTATGAGTGAACAAACTTCTGATATTAAACTGAGTGAGTTCCGAATTGTGAGTGAATTGACTGTTAGTGAGATGATCAAGAAGGCAAAACCTACTTACTCTGCAATCGACCCTATGCCGTTCAAGCTGTTTAATAGAAACAAAAGGTTTGATCGCCTGGTCAGCGTTATCACAAAAATGGTAAATGTGAGTATTGCTAATAGTGTGTTCCCAAACTCTGAAAAGCAAGCTATTGTAACACCCATATTGAAGGGGAATCTTGACCCCCAATCTTTCAGCTCATTTCGTCCTGTATCCAATTTAACTTTTCAATCCAAGATTTTGGAAAAGGTAATTTTAACTCAATTGATGGATTATTTGGATATGGTTGGTGCAATTCATGATAACCAGTCAGCCTACCGTCGTCTGTATTCCACGGAGACTGCTCTGTGTTCTATCGTAAGTGACATGCGCACTTTGATGGATGATGGAAAAAGTGGTCTGTTGGTATTACTGGATTTGAGTGCTGCATTCGACACAGTAGTGCACAGTGTCTTATTGAGTGTCTGTGAACGTATTGGTATAATAGGTGCTGCTCTCTCGTACCTGAAGAGTTACCTGACTGGCCGCAACTACTGTGTAAAAATAGGAAATGAATTTTCTGACGCAATACCATTAACAAGAGGTGTGCCTCAGGGTAGTGTTTTAGGCCCAATACTCTTCTGTTTATATACTACAGATCTTTCTGTACTACTTGAAAAGTACGAAGTCAGATTCAAGCTTTTTGCGGATGACACGCAGTTTTACATGTCATTCACAAATATACACGATTCAGAAACTCATTTGAGCTCTGTCCTTACTGACATTAAGCAATGGATGGATTCCAGGCAGCTTAAATTAAATCAAGATAAAACAGAATGTCTGTATGTCGGTCGTAGAACTGACTTCGACAGCTTGGGAGTACGTAAACTGAAAGTGAATGATAGGGAAATCACAATCAACAAATGTGTGAAGAGTCTCGGGGTGATGTTGGACAGTGAGCTAATGATGAGAGATCAGATTGGTCATGTGGTTCAAATTGCTGGATACCACTTGAGGAATTTGGCTTTCGTAAGGAAATACCTTGATCAGAGTGTGATGATGAAACTGGTTTACAATCATGTTCTAAGTAAATTGGATTACTGTAATTCCCTATATTACGGCTTGCCTGATTATCTATTGAAGAAACTCCAGATGATCATGAACAGAGCTGCGAGATTGATACGAGGTCTGTCAAGAAGAGATCGAATAACACCAGCACTCATACAACTACATTGGCTTCCTATTAAGGCACGTATCGTTTACAAGCAGTGTGTTATGGTTCATCAAGCGTTAAATTTTGGCAAACCAGTTTACATGCGAGATATGCTCCTGGACTTTCATGTGGATACCAATGTAGAATTGCGACATAGCAGCGAGGTGAATAGGCTTCTGGAACCAAGATTCAGAAGGGAATGTGGAAAAAGAGCGTTCGCATAGTGCTCCTCGCCTCTACAACGACCTTCCGAGCTTCGTTAGGGCAGTGAAACAGCTGCTCTATTCAAAAAGAGACTGAAGACACACCTCTTCACCGAGTCTTACGACCTCATAAATGAAAAATGAGACCAAGTTTCCGGCTTTAGTTGATCTACGGAGGGACTTGGAGAGCTGGCAACGGCTGAAAGTCGCTAGAAGCCATCACATAAGTAACATAAGTAAGTAAGAGTGTGTGGGTGTCATTACGGTTCCTGGACAGTAAATATAAACCATCATACATTCGGTGGTGGGTGTGTGGGTGTCATTACAGTGCTTGGACTGTAAATATCAACAGTCATTCATGGGGTGGTGGGTGTGTGGATGTCATTAAAGTGCTTGGACTGAAAATATCAACAGTCATTCTTGGGGTGGTGGGTGTGTGGATGTCATTACAGTGCTTGGCCAATAAATATTAACCATCATGTATGGGGTGGTGGGTGTGTTGGTGTCATTACAGTGCTTGGACTGTAAATATCAACAGTCATTCATAGGGTGGTGGGTGTGTGAGTGTCATTACAGAACTTGGACTGTAAATATCAACAGTCATTCATTGGTGGTGGGTGTGTAGGTGTCATTATACTGCTTGGACTGTAAATATCAAAAGTCATTCTTGGGGTGGTCGGTGTGTGGGTGTCATTACAGTGCTTAGACTGTAAATATTAACAGTCATTTATAGGGTGGTTGGTGTGTGGTTGTCATTACAGTGCTTGGACTGTACATATCAACAGTCAATCATGGGGTGGAAGGTGTGTGGGTGTCATTACATTGCTTTGACTGTAAATATCAACAGACATTCATCGGGTAGTGGGTGTGTGGGTGTCATTACAGTGTTTTGTTTGTAAATATCAACAGTCATTTATAAGGTTGTAGGTGTCATTAGAGTGATTGGACTGTAAATATCAACAGTCATTCATAAGGTGATGGGTGTGGGGGTGTTGTTACTGTGCTTGGACTGTAAATATCAACAGTCATTCATGGGGTGGTGGGGGTGAGGGTGTTATTACAGTGCTTGGACTGTATATATCAACAGTCATTCATGGGGTGGTGGGTGTGTGGTTGTCATTACAGTGCTGGGACTATAAAAATTAAGTCATTCATGGTGTGTTGGGTGTGTGAGTGTGTCATTAGTGCTTGGACTGTAAATATCAACAGTCATTCATGGGGTGGTTGGTGTCATTACAGTGTTTGGACTGTAAATATCAACAGTAAATCATGGAGTGTTGGGAGTCATTAGAGTGCTTGGACTGTAAATATCAACAGTCATTCATAGGGTTTTGGGTGTTTGGGTGTCTATGCAGTGCTTGGACTGTAAATATCAACAGTCAATCATGGGGTGGTGGGTGTCTGGGTGTCATTACAGTGCTTGGACTGTAAATATCAACAGTAATTCATGGGGTTGTGGGTGTGTGGGTGTCTTTACAGTGTTTTGATTGTAAATATCAGCAGTCATTCATAGGGTGGTAGATGTCATTAGAGTGATCGGACTGTAAATATTAACAGTCATTCATGGGGTGGTGGGTGTGGGGGTGTCATTACAGTGCTTGGACTGTAAATATCAACCATATTTCACGGGTAGATGGGTGTGGGGGTGTCATTACAGTACTTGTACTGTAAATATCAACAGTCATTCATGGGGTGGTGGATGAGTGGGTGTCATTACAGTACTTAGACTGTAAATATCAATAGTCATTCATGGGGTGGAGGGTGTGAGGGTGTCATTACAGTACTTAGACTGTATATATCAACAATCATTCATAGGGTGGTGGGTGTGTGGGTGTCATTATAGTGTTTGGACTGTAAATATCAACAGTCATTCATGGGGTGGTGGGTGTGTGGATGTCAATAAAGTGCTTGGACTGAAAATATCAACAGTCATTCTTGGGGTGGTGGGTGTGTGGATGTCATTACAGTGCTTGGCCAATAAATATTAACCATCATGTATGGGGTGGTGGGTGTGTAGGTGTCATTACAGTGCTTGGACTGTAAATATCAACAGTCATTCATAGGGTGGTGGGTGTGTGAGTGTCATTACATAACTTGGACTGTAAATATCAACAGTCATTCATTGGTGGTGGGTGTGTAGGTCTCATAATAGTGCTTGGACTGTAAATATCAAAAGTCATTCTTGGGGTGGTCGGTGTGTGGGTGTCATTACAGTGCTTAGACTGTAAATATTAACAGTCATTTATAGGGTGGAGGGTGTGTAGCTGTCATTACAGTGCTTGGACTGTAAATATCAACAGTCAATCATGAGGTGGTAGGTGTGTGGTTGTCATTACATTGCTTTGACTGTAAATATCAACAGACATTCATGGGGTGGTGGGTGTGTGGGTGTCATTACAGTGTTTTGTTTGTAAATATCGACAGTCATTTATATGGTTGTAGGTGTCATTAGAGTGATTGGACTGTAAATATCAACAGTCATTCATAGGGTGGTAGGTGTGGGGGTGTCATTACATTGTTTTGACTGTAAATATCAACAGTCATTCATGGGGTGGTGGGGGTGAGGGTTTTATTACAGTGCTTGGACTGTATATATCAACAGTCATTCATGGGGTGGTGGGTGTGTGGGTGTCATTATAGTGTTTGAACTGTAAATAGCAACAGTCATTTATGGGGTGGTGGGTGTGTGGTTGTCATTACAGTGCTGGGACTATAAAAATTAAGTCATTCATGGTGTGTTGGGTGTGTGTGTGTGTCATTAGTGCTTGGACTGTAAATATCAACAGTCATTCATGGGGTGGTTGGTGTCATTACAGTGCTTGGACTGTAAATATCAACAGTAAATCATGGGGTGTTGGGTGTCATTAGAGTGCTTGGACTGTAAATATCAACAGTCATTCATGGGGTTTTGGGTGTTTGGGTGTCTATGCAGTGCTTGGACTGTAAATATCAACAGTCAATCATGGAGTGGTGGGTGTCTGGGTGTCTATGCAGTGCTTGGACTGTAAATATTAACAGTCATTCATGGGGTGGTGGGTGTGGGGGTGTCATTACAGTGCTTCGACTGTAAATATCAACCATATTTCACGGGTAGGTGGGTGTGGGGGTGTCATTACAGTACTTGTACTGTAAATATCAACAGTCATTCATGGGGTGGTGGACGTGTGGGTGTCATTACAGTGCTTAGACTGTAAATATCAATAGTCATTCATGGGGTGGTGGGTGTGAGGGTGTCATTACAGTACTTAGACTGTATATATCAACAATCATTCATAGGGTGGTGGGTGTGTGGGTGTCATTATAGTGTTTAGACTGTAAATATCAACAGTCATTCATGGGATGGTGGGTGTGTGGGTGTCATCACAATGTTTTAATTGTAAATATCAATAGTCATTCATAGGGTGGTGTGTGTCATTAGAGTTTTTGGACTGTAAATATCAACAGTCATTCATGGTGTGATAGGTGTGTGGGTGTCATTACAGTGCTTGGACTGTAAATATTAACCGTCATTTATGGGGTGGTGTTTGTGTGTGTGTCATTACAGTTCCTGGACTGTAAATATCAACAGTCATTCATAGGGTGGTGGGTGTGTGAGTGTCATTGCTGAGCTTGGACTGTTAATATAAACAGTCATTCATGGGGTGGTGGGTGTGTGGGTGTCATTACAGTGCTTGGACTGTAAATATCAACAGTCAATCATGGGGTGGTCGGTGTCATTACAGTGCTTTGACTGTAAATATCAACAGTCATTCATGGGGTGGTGCATGTGTGGGTGTCATTACAGAGCATGGACTGTAAATATCAACAGTCATTTATGGGGTGGTGGGTGTGTGGGTGTTATTACAGTGCATGGACTGAAAATATCAACAATCATTTATAGAGTGGTGGGTTTGTGGCTGTCATTACAGTGCTTAGACTGTAAATATCAACAGCCAATTATGGGATGGTGGGTGTGTGGGTGTCATTACAATGCTTAGACTGTAATTATCAACCATCCTTAATGAGTTGGTGGGTGTGTGGGTGTCATTACAGTGCTTAGACTGTAAATATCAACAGTCATTTTTTGGGTCGGGGGTGTGTGGGTGTCATTACAGTGCTTGGACTGTAAATATCAATAGTCAATCATGGGATTGTCTGTGTGTGGGTGTCATTACAGTGCTTGAACTGTAAATATCAACAGTCATTCATGAGGTGGTGGGTGTGTGGGTGTCATTACAGTGTTTTAACTATAAATATCAACATTCATTTATTGGGTTGTGGGTGTCATTAGAGTGCTTGGACTGTAAATATCAACAGTCATACATGGGGTGGTGCATGTGTGGGTGTCATGACAGTGCTTGGACTGTAAATATCAACAGTCATTTATAGGGTGGTGAGTGTGTGGGTGTCATTACATTTCCTGGACTGTAAATATAAACCATCATACATTAGGTGGTGGGTGTGTGGGTGTCATTACAGTGCTTGGACTGTAAATATCAAGAGTCATTAATGGTGTGGTGGGTGTGTGGATGTCATTAGAGTGCTTGGACTGTAAATATCAACAGTCATTCATAAGGTGGTGGGTGTGGGGGTGTCATTACAGTGTTTTGACTGTAAATATCAACAGTCATTCATTGAGTGGTGGGGGTTAGGGTGTCATTACAGTGCTTGGACTGTAAATATCAACAGTCATTTATGGGGTGGTGGGTGTGTGGGTGTCATTATAATGCTTGAAATGTTAATATCAACAGTCATTCATGGGGTGGTGGGTGTGTGATTGTCATTACAGTGCATGGACTATAAATATTAAGTCATTCATTGTGTAGTGGGTGTGTGTTTGTGTCATTAGTGCTTGGACTGTAAATATCAACAGTCATTCATGGGGTGGTTGGTGTCATTACAGTTCTTGGACTGTAAATATCAACAGTCAATCATGGGGTGTTGGTAGTCATTAGAGTGTTTGAACTCTTAATATCAACAGTTATTCATGGGGTTTTAAGTGTTTGGGTGTCTATGCAGTGCTTGGACTGTAAATATCAACAGTCAATCATAGGGTTGTGGCTTTTTGGGTGTCATTACAGTGCTTAGACTGTATATATCAACAGTGAGTCATGGGGTCGTGGGTGTGTGGGTGTCATTATAGTGTTTGGACTGTAAATATCAACAGTCATTCATGGGGTGGTAGGTGTGTGGGTGTCATTTCAGTGCATAGACTGTAAATATTAATAGTCATTCATGGGGTGGTGGGTGTGATGGTGTCATTACAGTGCTTAGACTGTATATATCAACAATCATTCATGGGGTCGTGGGTGTGTGGGTGTCATTATAGTGTTTGGACTGTAAATATCAACAGTCATTCATGGGGTGGTGGGTGTGTGGGTGTCATTACAGTGCTTGGACTATAAATATCAATTCATTCATGGTGTGGTGAGTGTCTGTGTGTCATTAGTGCTTGGACTGTGAATATTAACAGTCATTCATGGGGTGGTGGGTGGCATTACAGTGCTTAGACTCTAATATTAACAGTCATTCATGGGGTGATGGGTGTGTGGGTGTCATTACAGTGCATGGACTGTAAATATAAACAGTTATTCATGGGGATGTGGGTGTTTGGGTGTCTATGCAGTGCTTGTACTGTAAATATCAACAGTCAATCATGGAGTGGTGAGTGTGTGGGTGTCATTAGAGTGCTTGGACTGTAAATATTAACAGTCATTCATTGGGTGGTGAGTGTGTGGATATCATTAGAGTGCTTGGACTGTAAATATCAACAGTCATTCATAAGGTGGTGGGTTTACGGGTGTCATTACAGTGTTTTGACTGTAAATATCAACAGTCATTCATTGAGTGGTGGGGGTTAGGGTGTCATTACTGTGCTTGGACTGTAAATATCAACAGTCATTCATGGGGTGGTGGGTGTCATTAAAATGCTTGAAATGTAAATATCAACAGTCATTTATGGGGTGGTGGGTGTGTGGTTGTCATTACAGTGCATGGACTATAAATATTAAGTCATTCATGATGTGGTGGGTGTGTGTGTGTGTCATTATTGCTTGGACTGTAAATATCAACAGTCATTCATGGGGTGGTTGGTGTCATTACAGTTCTTGGACTGTAAAAATCAACAGTCAATCATGGGGTGTTGGTAGTCATTAGAGTGTTTGGACTCTTAATATCAACAGTCATTCATGGGGTTTTGGGTGTTTGGGTGTCTATGCAGTGCTTGGACTGTAAATATCAACAGTCAATTATAGGGTTGTGGCTTTCTGGGTGTCATTACAGTGCTTGGACTGTATATATCAACAGTGAGTCATGGGTTTGTGGGTGTGTGGGTGTCATTACAGTGTTTTGATTGTAAATATCAACAGTCATTCATAGGGTGGTGGGTGTCATAGAGTGCTTGGACTATAAATATCAACAGTCATTCATGGGGTGGTAGGTGTGTGGGTGTCATTACAGTGCATAGACTGTAAATATCAATAGTCATTCATGGGGTGGTGGGAGTGAGGGTGTCATTACAGTGCTTAGACTGTATATATAAACAATCATTCATGGGGTCGTGGGTGTGTGGGTGTCATTATAGTGTTTGGACTGTAAATATCAACAGTCATTCAAGGGGTGGTGAATGTGTGGGTGTCATTACATTGCTTGGACTGTAAATATCAAGTCATTCATGGGGTGGTGGGTATGTGGGTGTCATTATAGTGCTTGAACTGTAAATATCAACAGTCATTCATGGGGTGGTGGGTGTGTGGGTGTCACTACAGTGCTTGGACTATAAATATCAATTCATTCATGGTGTGGTGAGTGTCTGTGTGTCATTAGTGCTTGGACTGTGAATATTAACAGTCATTCATGGGGTGGTGGGTGGCATTACAGTGATTAGACTCTAATATCAACAGTCATTCATGGAGTGATGGGTGTGTGGGTGTCATTACAGTGCTTGGACTGTATATATAAACAGTTATTCATGGGGATGTGGGTGTTTGGGTGTCTATGCAGTGCTTGTACTGTAAATATCAACAGTCAATCATGGAGTGGTGGGTGTGTGGGTGTCATTAGAGTGCTTGGACTGTAAATATTAACAGTCATTTATGGGGTGGTGGGTGTGTGGGTGTCATTACAGTGTTTTGACTGTAAATATCAACAGTCATTGATAGGGTGTTGGGTGTCATTACAGTGCTTGGACTGTAAATATCAACAGTTATTCAAGGGGGTGTAAGTGTGTGGGTGTCATGACACTGCTTGGACTGTAAATATCAACAGTCATTCATGGGGTGGTGAGTGTGTGGGTGTTATTACAGTTCTTGGACTGTATATATCAACCATTATTCATTGGTTGGTGGGTGTGTGGGTGTCATTACAGTGCTTGGACTGTAAATATTAACAGTTATTCATGGGGTGGTGGGTGTGTGGATGTCATTACAGTGCTCGGACTGAAAATATTAATTGTCATTTATAGGGTGGTGGTTGTGTGGGTGTTATTACAGTGGTTGGACTGTAAATATCAACAGTCATTCATAAAGTGCTGGGTGTGTGAGTGTCATTACAGATCTTGGACTGTAAATATCAACAGTCATTAATGGAGTGGTGGGTGTGTGGGAGTCATTACAGTGCTTGGACTGTAAATATCAACAGTCATTCATGGGGTTAGGGTTTGCGGGTGTCATTACAGTGCTTAGACTGTAAATATCAACAGTCATTAATTGGGTGGTGGGTGTGTGGGTGTCATTACAGTGCTTGGACTGTAAATATCAATAGTCAATCATGGGATGGTAAGTGTGTGGGTGTCATGACACTGCTTGGACTGTAAATATCAACAGTCAATCATGGGGTGGACGGTGTGTGGGTGTCATTACAGTGCTTGGACTGTAAATATCAACTGTCATTCATGGGGTGGTGCGTGTATTGGTATAATGACAGTGCTTGAACTGTAAATATCAACAGTCATTCATGGGGTGGTAAGTGTGTGGGTGTCATTACAGTTCTTGGACTATAAATATCAACCCTTATTCATTATGTGGTGGGTTTGTGGGTGTCATTACAGTGCTCAGGCTGTAAATGTTAACAGTCATTCATGGGGTGGTGGGTGTGTGGATGTCTTTACAGTGCTTAGACTGTAAACATCAACAGTCATTTATGGGGTGGTGTGTGTGTGAGTGTGATTACAGTGCTTGGACTATAAATATTAACCGTCATTTATGTTATTGTGGGTGTTTGGGTGTCATTACAGTTCATGTACTGTAAATATCGTCAGTCATTTATGGGGTTGTGGGTGTGTAGGTGTCATTACAGTGCTTGGAGTGTAAATATCAAAATTAATTCTTGAGGTGGTGGGTCTGTGGGTATCATTACAGTACTTAGACTGAAAATATCAACAGTCATTTATGGGGTGGTGGGTGTGTGGCTGTCATTATAGTGCATGGACTGTAAATATCAACAGTCATTCATAGAGTGGTGGGTGTGTGGCTGTCATTACAGAGCTTGGACTGTAAATATCAACAGTCAATCATGGGGTGGTGGGTGTGTGGGTGTCAATACAGTGCTTAGAATGTAATTATCAACAGTCCTTCATGGGTTTGTGGGTGTGTGGGTGTCATTACAGTGCTTAGACTGTAAATATCAACAGTCATTTTTTGGGTGGTGGGTGTGTGGGTGTCATTACAGTGCTTGGACTGTAAATATCAATAGTCAATCATGGGATGGTCAGTGTGTGGGTGTCATTACAGTGCTTGGACTGTAAATATCAACAGTCATTTACGGGGTGGTGGGTGTGTGAGTGTCATTACAGTGCTTGGACTGTAAATATCAACAGTCAATCATGGGGAGGTGGGTGTGCGGGTGTCATTACAGTGTTTTGACTGTAAATATCAAAAGTCATTTATAGGTGATGGGTGCGTGGGTGTCATTACAGTGTTTTGATTGTAAATATCAACAGTCAATTATAGGTTGGTTGGTGTCATTAGAGTGCTTGGACTGTAAATATCAACAGTCATTCATAGGGTGGTGGGTGTGTGGGTGACATTACATTGCGTGGACTGTAAATATCAACAGTCATTTATGGGGTGGTGGGTGTGTGGGTGTCATTACAGTGCTTGGACTGTAAATATCAACAGTCATTTATGGAGTGGTGGGTGTGTGGGTGTCATTACAGTGCTTGGACTCTAAATATAAACAAGCATTCATGGGGTGGTGGGTGTGTGGGTGTCATTACAGTGCTTAGACTGTATATATTAACAGTCATTTATTGGGTGGTGGGTGTGTGGGTGTCATTACAGAGCTTGGAATGTAAATATCAACAGTCATTCATAGGGTGGTGGGTGTGTGAGTATCAATTCAGAGCTTGGACTTTAAATATCAACAGTCATTCAGGGTGTGGTTGGTGTGTAGGTGTCATTACAGTTCTTGGACTGTAAATATCAAAAGTCATTCTTGGGGTTATGGGTGTGTGGGTGTCATTACATTGCTTAGACTGTAAATATCAACAAACATTTATTGGGTGGTGGGTGTGTGGCTGTCATTACAGTGCTTGGACTGTAAATATCGACAGTCAATCATTGGGTGGTGGGTGTGTTGGTGTCATTATAGTGCTTGGACTGAAAATATCAACAGTCATTCATGGGGTGTTGGGTGTGTGGGTGTCATTACAGTGCTTGGAATGTAAATATTAACTGTGATTTATGGGGTGGTGGGTATGTAGGTGTCATTACAGTGTTTGGACTGTAAATATCAAAAGTCATTCTTGGGGTGGTGTGAGTGTGGGTGTCATTACAATGCTTAGACTGTAAATATCAACAGTCATTTATGGGGTGGTGGGTGTGTGGGTGTCATTACAGAGCTTAGACTGTAAATATCAACAGTCATTTATGGGGTGGTGGGTGTGTGGCTATTATTACAGTGCTTGGACTGTAAATATCAACAGTCAATCATGGGGTGGTGGGTGTGTGGGTGTCATTACAGTGCTTGGACTGTAAATATCAACAGTCATTCATGGGGTGGTGGGTGTGTGGGTGTCATAACAGTGTTTTGACTGTAAATATTAACAGTCATTCATATGTTGGTGGGTGTCATTAGAGTGCTTGAACTGTAAATATCAACAATTTTTCATGGGGTGGTGGTAGTGTGGGTGTCATGAGAGTGCTTGGACTGTAAATATCAACAGTCATTCATGGGTTGGTAAGTGTGTGGGGGTTATTACAGTTCTTGGACTGTAAATATCAACCATCATTCATTGGGTGGTGGGTGTGTGGGTGTCATTACAGTGCTTAAAATGTAAATATTAACAGTCATTCATGGAGTGGTGGGTGTGTGGCTGTCATTACAGTGCTTGGATTGTAAATATCAACAGTCAATCATGGGGTGGTGGGTGTGCGGGTGTCATTACAGTGTTTTGACTGTAAATATCAAAAGTCATTCATAGGTGGTGGGTGTGTGGGTGTCATTACAGTGTTTTGATTGTAAATATCAACAGTCAATTATAGGTTGGTTGGTGTCATTAGAGTGCTTGGACTGTAAATATCAACAGTCATTCATGGGGTGGTTGGTGTGTTGGTGACATTACATTGAGTGGACTGTAAATATCAACCATAATTCATGGGGTGATGGGTGTGCGGGTGTCTTTACAGTGCTTTGACTGTAAATATCAACAGTCATTCATAGGGTGATGGATGTGAGGGTGTCATTACAGTGCTTAGACTGTAATTATCAACAGTCATTCATGTGGTGGTGGGTGTGTGGGTGTCATTATAGTGCTTGGACTGTAAATATAAACAGTCACTCATGGGGTGGTGGGTGTCTGTGTGTCATTATTGCTTGGACTGTAAATATTAACAGGAATTTATTGGGTGGTGGGTGTGTGAGTGTCATTACAGAGCTTTGACTATAAATATCAACAGTCATTCATGGGGTTGTGGGTTTTTGGGTGTCTATGCAGTGCTTGGAGTGTAAATATCAACAGTCAATCATGGGCTGGTGGGTGTGTGGTTGTCATTACAGTGCTTGGACTCGAAATATCAACAGTCATTCATGGGGTGGTGGGTGTGTGGGTGTCATTACAGTGCTTAGACTGTAAATATTAACAGTCATTTATTAGGTGGTGGGTGTGTGGGTGTCATTACAGAGCTTGGACTGAAAATATCAACGGTCATTTATAGGGTGGTGGGTGTGTGAGTATCATTACAGAGCTTGGACTGTTAATATCAACAGTCATTCAGGGGGTGGTTGGTGTGTAGGTGTTATTACAGTGCTTGGACTGTAAATATCAAAAGTCATTCTTGGCGTTGTGGGTGTGTGGGTGTCATTACATTGCTTAGACTGTAAATATCAACAAACATTTATTGGGTGGTGGGTGTGTGGCTGTCATTACAGTGCTTGAACTGTAAACATCAAAAGTCAATCATGGGGTGGTGGGTTTGTTGGTGTCATTACAGTGCTTAGACTGTAAATATCAACAGTCATTTATGGGGGGGTGGGTGTGTGGGTGTCATTATAGTGCTTAGACTGTAAATATCAACAGTCCTTTATGGGGTGGTGGGTGTGTGGCTGTCATTACAGTGCTTGGACTGTAAATATCAACAGTCAATCATAGGGTGGTGGGTTTGCGGGTGTCATTACAGTGTTTTGACTGTAAATATCAAAAGTCATTTATAGGTGGTGGGTGTGTGGGTGTCATTACAGTGTTTTGATTGTAAATATCAACAGTCAATTATAGGTTGGTTGGTGTCATTAGAGTGCTTAGACTGTAAATATCAACAGTCATTCATGGGGTGGTGTGTGTGTGGGTGACATTACATTGCGTGGACTGTAAATATCAACCATAATTCATTGGGTGGTGTGTGTGCGGGTGTCATTACAGTGCTTTGACTCTAAATATCAACAGTCATTCATAGGGTGATGGGTGTGAGGGTGTCATTACAGTGCTTAGACTGAAATTATCAACAGTCATTTATGTGGTGGTGGGTGTGTGGGTGTCATTATAGTGCTTGGACTGTAAATATCAACAGTCACTCATGGGGTGGTGGGTGTCTGTGTGTCATTAGTGCTTGGACTGTAAATATCAACAGTCATTCAAGGGGTGGTGGGTGGCATTACAGTGCTTGGACTCTAAATATCAACAGTCATTTATAGAGTGGTGGGTGTGTGAGTGTCATTAAATAGCTTTGACTATAAATATCAACAGTCATTCATGGGGTTGTGGGTTTTTGGGTGTCTATGCAGTGCTTGGAGTGTAAATATCAACAGTCAATCATGGGGTGGTGGGTTTGTGGTTGTCATTACAATGCTTGGACTGTAAATATCGACAGTCATTTACGGGGTGGTGGGTGTGTGGGTGTCATTACAATGTTTTGATTGTAAATATCAACAGTCATTCATAGGGTGGTGGGTGTTATTAGAGTGCTTGAACTGTAAATATCAACAGTCATTCATGGGGTGGTGGGTGTGTGGGTGTCATTATAGTGCATGAACTGTAAATATCAACAGTCACTCATGGGGTGGTGGGTGTGTTAGTGTCATTACAGTGCTTGGACTGTAAATATCAACCGTCATTTATGGGTTGGTGTTTGTGTGGGTGTCATTACAGTTCCTGGACTGTAAAAATTAACAGTCATTCATAGGGTGGTGGGTGTGTGAGTGTCATTACAGAGCTTGGACTGTAAATATCAACAGTCATTCATGGGGTGGTGGGTGTGTGGGTGTCATTACCGTGCTTAGACTGTAAATATCAACAGTCAGTTATTGGTTTGTGGGTGTGTGGGTGTCATTACAGTGCTTGGACTGTAAATATTAACAGTCAATCATGGGGTGGTCGGTGTGTGGGTGTCATTACAGTGCTGGGACTGTAATTATCAACAGTCATTCATGGGGTGGTGTGTGTGTTGGTGTCATTACAGTGTTTTAACTATAAATATCAACATTCATTTATTGGGTGTTGGGTGTCATTACAGTGCTTTGACTATAAATATCAACAGTCATTCATGGGGTGGTGCATGTGTGGGTGTAATGACAGTTCTTGGACTGTAAATATCAACAGTCATTAATGGGGTGGTGAGTGTGTGGGTGTCATTACAGTTCTTGAACTGTAAATATCAACCATCATTAATGTGTGGGTGTCATTACAGAGCTCAGAATGTAAATATTAACAGTTATTCCTGGGGTGGTGGGTGTGTTGGTGTCATTACAGTGCGTGGACTATAAATATGAACCATCATTTATGGGGTGGTGGGTGTGTGGGTGTCATTACAGTGCTTTGACTGTAAATATCAACAGTCATTCATAGTGTGATGGGTGTGAGGGTGTCATTACAGTGCTTAGACTGTAATTATCAACAGTCATTCATGTGGTGGTGGGTGTGTGGGTGTCATTATAGTGCTTGGACTGTAAATATCAACAGTCACTCATGGGGTGGTGGGTGTCTGTGTGTCATTAGTGCTTGGACTGTAAATATCAAGAGTCATTCAAGGGGTGGTGGGTGGCATTACAGTGCTTGGACTCTAAATATCAACAGTCATTCATAGAGTGGTGGGTGTGTGAGTGTCATTACATCGTTTTGAATATAAATATCAACAGTCATTCATTGGGTTGTGGGTTTTTGGGTGTCTATGCAGTGCTTGGAGTGTAAATATCAACAGTCAATCATGGGGTGGTGGGTGTGTGGTTGTCATTACAGTGCTTGGACTGTAAATATCGACAGTCATTTACGGGGTGGTGGGTGTGTGGGTGTCATTACAATGTTTTGATTGTAAATATCAACAGTCATTCATAGGGTGGTGGGTGTTATTAGAGTGCTTGAACTGTAAATATAAACAGTCATTCATGGGGTGGTGGGTGTGTGGGTGTCATTATAGTGCTTGGACTGTAAATATCAACAGTCACTCATGGGGTGGTGGGTGTGTGTGTCATTAGTGCTTGGACTGTAAATATCAACAGTCATTCATGGGGTGGTGGGTGTGTGGGTGTCATTACAGTGGTTGGACTGTAATTATCAACAGTCCTTTATGGATTGGTGGGTGTGTGGGTGTCATTACAGTGCTTAGACTGTAAATATCAACAGTCATTTATTGGGTGGTGGGTGTGTGGGTGTCATTACAGTGCTTGGACAGTAAATAACAATAGTCAATCATGGGAAGGTCGGTGTGTGGGTGTCATTATAGTGCTTGGACTGTAAATATCAACAGTCATTCATGAGGTGGTGGGTGGGCGGGTGTCATTACAGTGTTTTAACTATAAATATCAAAATTCATTTATTAGGTGGTGGGTGTCATTACAGTGCTTGGAGTGTAAATATCAACAGTCATTCGTGGGGTGGTGCATTTGTGGGTGTCACGACAGTGATTGGACTGTAAATATCAACAGTCATTAATGGGGTGGTGAGTGTGTGAGTGTCATTACAGTTCCTGGACTGCTAATATAAACCATCATACATAAGGTGGTGGGTGTGTGGGTGTCTTTACACTGCTCAGACTGTAAATATTAACAGTCATTTATGGGGTGGTGAGTGTGTGGATGTCATTACAGTGCTTGGACTGAAAATATCCAGAGTCATTCTTAAGGTGGTGGGTGTGTGGGTGTCATTACAGTGATTGGCCTATAAATATTAACCGTCATTTATGGGGTGGTGGGTGTGTGGGTGTCATTACTGTGCTTGGACTGTAAATATCAACAGTCATTCATAGGGTGGTGGGTGTGTGAGTGTAATTACAGAGCTTGGACTGTATATATCAACAGACATTCATGGGGTGGTGGGTGTGTAGGTGTCATTACAGTACTTGGACTGTAAATATCAAAAGTCATTCTTGGGGTGGTCGATGTGTGGGTGTCATTACAGTGCTTAGACTGTAAATATCAACAGTCATTTATAGGGTGGAGGGTGTGTGGCTGTCATTACAGTGCTTGGACTGTAAATATCAACAGTCATTTATGGGGTGGAGGGTGTGTGGCTGTCATTACAGTGCTTGGACTGTAAATATCAACAGTCAATCATGGGGTGGTGGGTGTGTGGGTGTCATTACAGTGCTTTGACTGTAAATATCAACAGTCATTCTTTGGGTGGTTGTGTGTGGGTGTCATTACAGTATTTTGATTGTAAATATCAACAGCCATTTAAAAGGTGGTGGGTGTCATTAGAGTGCTTGAACTGTAAATATCAACAGTCATTCATAAGGTGGTAGGTGTGGGGGTGTCATTACAGTGCTTTGACTGTAAATATCAACAGTCATTCATGGGGTGGTTGGGGTGAAGGTGTCATTATAGTGCTTGGACTGTAAATATCAACAGTCATTCATGGGGTGGTGGGTGTGTGGGTTTCATTATAGTGTTTGAACTGTAAATATCAACAGTCATTCATGGGGTGGTGGGTGTGTGGGTGTCATTACAGTGCTTGGACTATAAATATTAAGTCATTCATGGTGTGGTGGGTGTGTGTGTGTCATTAGTGCTTGGAATGTAATTATCAACAGTCAATCATGGGGTGGTTGGTGTCATTACAGTGCTTGGACTGTAAATATCAACAGTTAATCATGGGGTGTTGGGTGTCATTAGAGTGCTTGGACTGTAAATATCAACTGTCATTCATGGGGTTTTGGTGTTTGGGTGTCTATGCAGTGCTTGGACTGTAAATATCAACAGTCATTCATGGGGTGGTGGGTGTGTGGGTGTCATTACAGTGCTTAGACTGTAAATATCAAGAGTCAGTTATTGGGTTGTGGGTGTGTGGGTGTCATTACAGTGCTTGGACTGTAAACATTAACAATCAATCATGGGGTGGTCGGTGTGTGGGTGTCATTACAGTGCTGGGACTGTAATTATCAACAGTCATTCATGAGGTGGTGGGTGTGTGGGTGTCATTACAGTGTTTTAACTATAAATATCAACATTCATTTATTGGGTGTTGGGTGTCATTACAGTGCTTTGACTATAATTATCAACAGTCATTCATGGGGTGGTGCATGTGTGGGTGTAATGACAGTTCTTCGACTGTAAATATCAACAGTCATTAATGGGGTGGTGAGTGTGTAGGTGTCATTACAGTTCTTGAACTGTAAATATCAACCATCATTAATATGTGGGTGTCATTACAGAGCTCAGACTGTAAATATTAACAGCTATTCCTGGTGTGGTGGGTGTGTGGGTGTCATTACAGTTCCTGGACTGTAAAAATTAACAGTCATTCATAGGGTGGTGAGTGTGTGAGTGTCATTACAGAGCTTGGACTGTAAATATCAACAGTCATTCATGGGGTGGTGGGTGTGTGGGTGTCATTACAGTGCTTAAACTGTAAATATCAACAGTCAGTTATTGGGTTTTGGGTGTGTGGGTGTCATTACAGTGTTTTAACTATAAATATCAACATTCATTTATTGGGTGTTGGGTGTCATTACAGTGCTTTGATTATAATTATCAACAGTCATTCATGGGGTGGTGCATGTGTGGGTGTAATGACAGTTCTTGGACTGTAAATATCAACAGTCATTCATGGGGTGGTATGTGTGTAGGTGTCATTACAGTGCTTGGACTGTAAATATCAAAAGTCATTTTTGGGGTGGTCGGTGTGTGGGTGTCATTACAGTGCTTAGACTGTAAATATTAACAGTCATTTATGGGGTGGTGGGTGTGTGGCTGTCATTACAGTGCTTGGACTGTAAATATCAAAAGTCAATCATGGGGTGTTGGGTGTGTGGGTGTCATTACAATGCTTTGACTGTGAATATCAACAGACATTCATGGGGTGGTGGGAGTGTGGGTGTCATTACAGTGTTTTGTTTGTAAATATCAACAGTCATTTATAAGCTTGTGGGTGTCATTAGAGTGATTGGACTGTAAATATTAACAGTCATTCATAAGGTTGTGGGTGTGGGTGTATCATTACAGTGTTTTGACTGTAAATATCAACAATCATTAATGGGGTGGTGGGGGTGAGGGTGTCATTACAGTGCTTGGACTGTAAATATCAACAGTCATTCATGGGGTGGTGGGTGTGTGGGTGTCATTATAATGCTTGAAATGTAAATATCAACAGTCATTCATGGGGTGGTGGGTGTGTGGTTGTCATTACAGTGCATGGATTATAAATATTAAGTCATTCATGGTGTGGTAGGTGTGTGTGTATGTCATTAGTGCTTGGACTGTAAATATTAACAGTCATTCATGGGGTGGTTGGTATCATTACAGTGCTTGGACTGTAAATATCAACAGTTAAATATGGGGTGTTGGTAGTCATTAGAGTGTTTGGACTCTAAATATCAACAGTCAATCATGGGGTGGTGGGTGTGTGGGTGTCATTACAGTGTTTTGATTGTAAATATCAACAGTCATTCATAGGGTGGTGGGTGTCATTAGAGTGCTTGGACTGTAAATATCAACAGTCATTCATGGGGTGGTGGGTGTGTGGGTGTCATTACAGTGCTTAGACTGTAAATATCAATAGTCATTCATAGGGTGGTGGGTGTGAGGGTGTCATTACAGTGCTTAGACTGTATATATCAACAATCATTCATGGGGTCGTGGGTGTGTGAGTGTCATTATAGTGTTTGGACTGTAAATATCAACAGTCATTCATGGGGTGGTGAATGTGTGGGTGTCATTACATTGCTTGGACTGTAAATATCAAGTCATTCATGGGATGGTGGGTGTCTGTGTGTCATTAGTGCTTGGACTGTGAATATTAACAGTCATTTATGGGGTGGTGGGTGGCATTACACTGCTTAGACTCTAATATCAACAGTCATTCATGGGGTGATGGGTGTGTGGGTGTCATTACAGTGCTTGGACTGTAAATATAAATAGTTATTCATGGGGATGTGGGTTTTGGGTGTCTATGCAGTGCTTGGACTGTAAATATTAATAGTCATTCATATGGTGGTGGGTGTGTGAGTGTCATTACAGTGTTTTGACTGTAAATATCAACAGTCATTCATAGGGTGTTGGGTGTCATTACAGTGCTTTTACTGTAAATATCAACAGTTATTCAAGGGGTGGTCGGTGTGTGGGTGTCATGACAATGCTTGGACTGTAAATATTAACAGTCATTCACGGGGTGGTGAGTGTGTGTGTGTTATTACAGTTCTTGGACTGTATATATCAACCATTATTCATTGGTTGGTGGGTGTGTGGGTGTCATTACAGTGCTGGGACTGTAAATATCAACAGTCATTTATAGGGTGGTGGGTGTTTGAGTGTAATTACAGAGCTTGGACTGTAAATATCAACAGTCATTTATAGGGTGGTGGGTGTTTGAGTGTCATTACAGAGCTTGGACTGTAAATATCAACAGTCATTTATAGGGTGGTGGGTTTGTGGGTGTCATTACAGTGCTTTGACTGTAAATATTAACCATAATGCATGGGGTGGTGGGTGTGGGTCGTCATTACAGTGCTTTCAGTGTAAAAATCAACAGTCATTCATGGGGTGGTGTGGGTGAGGGTGTCATTACAGTTCTTGGACTTTAAATATCAACCATCATTCATTAGGTGGTGGGTTTGTGGGAGTCATTACAGTGCTTAGACTGTAAATATTAACAGTCATTCATGAGATGGGGGTGTGTTGATGTCATTACATTGCTTAGACTGTAAATATCAACAGTCAGTTATTGGTTTGTGGGTGTGTGGGTGTCATTACAGTGCTTGGACTGTAAATATTAACAGTCAATCATGGGGTGGTCGGTGTGTGGGTGTCATTACAGTGCTGGGACTGTAATTATCAACAGTCATTCATGGGGTGGTGTGTGTGTTGGTGTCATTACAGTGTTTTAACTATAAATATCAACATTCATTTATTGGGTGTTGGGTGTCATTACAGTGCTTTGACTATAAATATCAACAGTCATTCATGGGGTGGTGCATGTGTGGGTGTAATGACAGTTCTTGGACTGTAAATATCAACAGTCATTAATGGGGTGGTGAGTGTGTGGGTGTCATTACAGTTCTTGAACTGTAAATATCAACCATCATTAATGTGTGGGTGTCATTACAGACCTCAGACTGTAAATATTAACAGTTATTCCAGGTGTGGTGGGTGTGTTGGTGTCATTTCAGTGCTTTGATTGTAAATATCAACAGTCATTCATAGTGTGATGGGTGTGAGGGTGTCATTACAGTGCTTAGACTGTAATTATCAACAGTCATTCATGAGGTGGTGGGTGTGTGGGTGTCATTATAGTGCTTGGACAGTAAATATCAACAGTCACTCATGGGGTGGTGGGTGTCTGTGTGTCATTAGTGCTTGGACTGTAAATATCAAGAGTCATTCAAGGGGTGGTGGGTGGCATTACAGTGCTTGGACTCTAAATATCAACAGTCATTCATAGAGTGGTGGGTGTGTGAGTGTCATTACATCGTTTTGAATATAAATATCAACAGTCATTCATTGGGTTGTGGGTTTTTGGGTGTCTATGCAGTGCTTGGAGTGTAAATATCAAAAGTCAATCATGGGGTGGTGGGTGTGTGGTTGTCATTACAGTGCTTGGACTGTAAATATCGACAGTCATTTACGGGGTGGTGGGTGTGTGGGTGTCATTACAATGTTTTGATATTAAATATCAACAGTCATTCATAGGGTGGTGGGTGTTATTAGAGTGCTTGAACTGTAAATATCAACAGTCATTCATGGGGTGGTGGGTGTGTGGGTGTCATTATAGTGCTTGGACTGTAAATATCAACAGTCACTCATGGGGTGGTGGGTGTGTGTGTCATTAGTGCTTAGACTGTATATATCAACAATCATTCATGGGGTCGTGGGTGTGTGGGTGTCATTATAGTGTTTGGACTGTAAATATCAACAGTCATTCATGGGGTGGTGAATGTGTGGGTGTCATTACATTGCTTGGACTGTAAATATCAAGTCATTCATGGGATGGTGGGTGTCTGTGTGTCATTAGTGCTTGGACTGTGAATATTAACAGTCATTTATGGGGTGGTGGGTGGCATTACACTGCTTAGACTCTAATATCAACAGTCATTCATGGGGTGATGGGTGTGTGGGTGTCATTACAGTGCTTGGACTGTAAATATAAATAGTTATTCATGGGGATGTGGGTTTTGGGTGTCTATGCAGTGCTTGGACTGTAAATATTAATAGTCATTCATATGGTGGTGGGTGTGTGAGTGTCATTACAGTGTTTTGACTGTAAATATCAACAGTCATTCATAGGGTGTTGGGTGTCATTACAGTGCTTTTACTGTAAATATCAACAGTTATTCAAGGGGTGGTCGGTGTGTGGGTGTCATGACAATGCTTGGACTGTAAATATTAACAGTCATTCACGGGGTGGTGAGTGTGTGTGTGTTATTACAGTTCTTGGACTGTATATATCAACCATTATTCATTGGTTGGTGGGTGTGTGGGTGTCATTACAGTGCTGGGACTGTAAATATCAACAGTCATTTATAGGGTGGTGGGTGTTTGAGTGTAATTACAGAGCTTGGACTGTAAATATCAACAGTCATTTATAGGGTGGTGGGTGTTTGAGTGTCATTACAGAGCTTGGACTGTAAATATCAACAGTCATTTATAGGGTGGTGGGTTTGTGGGTGTCATTACATTGCTTTGACTGTAAATATTAACCATAATGCATGGGGTGGTGGGTGTGGGTCGTCATTACAGTGCTTTCAGTGTAAAAATCAACAGTCATTCATGGGGTGGTGTGGGTGAGGGTGTCATTACAGTTCTTGGACTTTAAATATCAACCATCATTCATTAGGTGGTGGGTTTGTGGGAGTCATTACAGTGCTTAGACTGTAAATATTAACAGTCATTCATGAGATGGGGGTGTGTTGATGTCATTACATTGCTTAGACTGTAAATATCAACAGTCAGTTATTGGTTTGTGGGTGTGTGGGTGTCATTACAGTGCTTGGACTGTAAATATTAACAGTCAATCATGGGGTGGTCGGTGTGTGGGTGTCATTACAGTGCTGGGACTGTAATTATCAACAGTCATTCATGGGGTGGTGTGTGTGTTGGTGTCATTACAGTGTTTTAACTATAAATATCAACATTCATTTATTGGGTGTTGGGTGTCATTACAGTGCTTTGACTATAAATATCAACAGTCATTCATGGGGTGGTGCATGTGTGGGTGTAATGACAGTTCTTGGACTGTAAATATCAACAGTCATTAATTGGGTGGTGAGTGTGTGGGTGTCATTACAGTTCTTGAACTGTAAATATCAACCATCATTAATGTGTGGGTGTCATTACAGACCTCAGACTGTAAATATTAACAGTTATTCCAGGTGTGGTGGGTGTGTTGGTGTCATTACAGTGCTTTGATTGTAAATATCAACAGTCATTCATAGTGTGATGGGTGTGAGGGTGTCATTACAGTGCTTAGACTGTAATTATCAACAGTCATTCATGAGGTGGTGGGTGTGTGGGTGTCATTATAGTGCTTGGACAGTAAATATCAACAGTCACTCATGGGGTGGTGGGTGTCTGTGTGTCATTAGTGCTTGGACTGTAAATATCAAGAGTCATTCAAGGGGTGGTGGGTGGCATTACAGTGCTTGGACTCTAAATATCAACAGTCATTCATAGAGTGGTGGGTGTGTGAGTGTCATTACATCGTTTTGAATATAAATATCAACAGTCATTCATTGGGTTGTGGGTTTTTGGGTGTCTATGCAGTGCTTGGAGTGTAAATATCAAAAGTCAATCATGGGGTGGTGGGTGTGTGGTTGTCATTACAGTGCTTGGACTGTAAATATCGACAGTCATTTACGGGGTGGTGGGTGTGTGGGTGTCATTACAATGTTTTGATATTAAATATCAACAGTCATTCATAGGGTGGTGGGTGTTATTAGAGTGCTTGAACTGTAAATATCAACAGTCATTCATGGGGTGGTGGGTGTGTGGGTGTCATTATAGTGCTTGGACTGTAAATATCAACAGTCACTCATGGGGTGGTGGGTGTGTGTGTCATTAGTGCTTGGACTGTAAATATCAACAGTCATTCATGGGGTGGTGGGAGTGTGGGTGTCATTACAGTGGTTGGACTGTAATTATCAACAGTCCTTCATGGATTGGTGGGTGTGTGGGTGTCATTACAGTGCTTAGACTGTAAATATCAACAGTCATTTATTGGGTGGTGGGTGTGTGGGTGTCATTACAGTGCTTGGACAGTAAATATCAATAGTCAATCATGGGAAGGTCGGTGTGTGGGTGTCATTATAGTGCTTGGACTGTAAATATCAACAGTCATTCATGAGGTGGTGGGTAGGCGGGTGTCATTACAGTGTTTTAACTATAAATATCAACATTCATTTATTGGGTGGTGGGTGTCATTACAGTGCTTGGAGTGTAAATATCAACAGTCATTCGTGGGGTGGTGCATTTGTGGGTGTCACGACAGTGATTGGACTGTAAATATCAACAGTCATTAATGGGGTGGTGAGTAGTTGAGTGTCATTACAGTTCCTGGACTGCTAATATAAACCATCATACATTAGGTGGTGGGTGTGTGGGTGTCTTTACACTGCTCAGACTGTAAATATTAACAGTCATTTATGGGGTGGTGAGTGTGTGGATGTCATTACAGTGCTTGGACTGAAAATATCCACAGTCATTCTTAAGGTTGTGGGTGTGTGGGTGTCATTACAGTGATTGGCCTATAAATATTAACCGTCATTTATGGGGTGGTGGGTGTGTGGGTGTCATTACAGTGCTTGGACTGTAAATATCAACAGTCATTCATAGGGTGGTGGGTGTGTGAGTGTAATTACAGAGCTTGGACTGTATATATCAACAGACATTCATGGGCTGGTGGGTGTGTAGGTGTCATTACAGTACTTGGACTGTAAATATCAAAAGTCATTCTTGGGGTGGTCGGTGTGTGGGTGTCATTACAGTGCTTAGACTGTAAATATCAACAGTCATTTATGGGGTGGAGGGTGTGTGGCTGTCATTACAGTGCTTGGACTGTAAATATCAACAGTCATTTATGGGGTGGAGGGTGTGTGGCTGTCATTACAGTGCTTGGACTGTAAATATCAACAGTCAATAATGGGGTGGTGGGTGTGTGGGTGTCATTACAGTGCTTTGACTGTAAATATCAACAGTCATTCTTTGGGTGGTTGTGTGTGGGTGTCATTACAGTGTTTTGATTGTAAATATCAACATTCATTTATTGGGTGTTGGGTGTCATTACAGTGCTTTGACTATAAATATCAACAGTCATTCATGGGGTGGTGCATGTGTGGGTGTAATGACAGTTCTTGGACTGTAAATATCAACAGTCATTAATGGGGTGGTGAGTGTGTGGGTGTCATTACAGTTCTTGAACTGTAAATATCAACCATCATTAATGTGTGGGTGTCATTACAGAGTTTAGACTGTAAATATTAACAGTTATTCCAGGGGTGGTGGGTGTGTTGGTGTCATTACAGTGCGTGGACTATAAATATGAACCATCATTTTGGGGTGGTGGGTGTGTGGGTGTCATTACAGTGCTTTGACTGTAAATATCAACAGTCATTCATTGTGTGATGGGTGTGAGGGTGTCATTACAGTGCTTAGACTGTAATTATCATCAGTCATTCATGTGGTGGTGGGTGTGTGGGTGTCATTATATTGCTTGGACTGTAAATATCAACAGTCACTCATGGGGTGGTGGGTGTCTGTGTGTCATTAGTGCTTGGACTGTAAATATCAAGAGTCATTCAATGGGTGGTGGGTGGCATTACAGTGCTTGGACTCTAAATATCAACAGTCATTCATAGAGTGGTGGGTGTGTGAGTGTCATTACATCGTTTTGAATATAAATATCAACAGTCATTCATTGGGTTGTGGGTTTTTGGGTGTCTATGCAGTGCTTGGAGTGTAAATATCAACAGTCAATCATGGGGTGGTGGGTGTGTGGTTGTCATTACAGTGCTTGGACTGTAAATATCGACAGTCATTTACGGGGTGGTGGGTGTGTGGGTGTCATTACAATGTTTTGATTGTAAATATCAACAGTCATTCATAGGGTGGAGGGTGTTATTAGAGTGCTTGAACTGTAAATATCAACAGTCACTCATGGGGTGGTGGGTGAGTGTGTCATTAGTGCTTGGACTGTAAATATCAACAGTCATTCATTAGGTGGTGTTTGTGTGGGTGTCATTACAGTGGTTGGACTGTAATTATCAACAGTCCTTCATGGATTGGTGGGTGTGTGGGTGTCATTACAGTGCTTAGACTGTAAATATCAACAGTCATTTATTGGGTGGTGGGTGTGTGGGTGTCATTACAGTGCTTGGACAGTAAATATCAATAGTCAATCATGGGAAGGTCGGTGTGTGGGTGTCATTATAGTGCTTGGACTGTAAATATCAACAGTCATTCATGAGGTGGTGGGTGGGCGGGTGTCATTACAGTGTTTTAACTATAAATATCAACATTCATTTATTGGGTGGTGGGTGTCATTACAGTGCTTGAAGTGTAAATATCAACAGTCATTCGTGGGGTGGTGCATTTGTGGGTGTCACGACAGTGATTGGACTGTAAATATCAACAGTCATTAATGGGGTGGTGAGTGTGTGAGTGTCATTACAGTTCCTGGACTGCTAATATAAACCATCATACATTAGGTGGTGGGTGTGTGGGTGTCTTTACAGTGCTTGGACTGAAAATATCAACAGTCATTCATAGGGTGGTGGGTGTGTGAGTGTAATTACAGAGCTTGGACTGTATATATCAACAGACATTCATGGGGTGGTGGGTGTGTAGGTGTCATTACAGTACTTGGACTGTAAATATCAAAAGTCATTCTTGGGGTGGTCGGTGTGTGGGTGTCATTACAGTGCTTAGACTGTAAATATCAACAGTCATTTATGGGGTGGAGGGTGTGTGGCTGTCATTACAGTGCTTGGACTGTAAATATCAACAGTCATTTATGGGGTGGAGGGTGTGTGGCTGTCATTACAGTGCTTGAACTGTAAATATCAACAGTCAATCATGGGGTGGTGGGTGTGTGGGTGTCATTACAGTGCATTGACTGTAAATATCAACAGTCATTCTTTGGGTGGTTGTGTGTGGGTGTCATTACAGTGTTTTGATTGTAAATATCAACAGCCATTTAAAAGGTGGTGGGTGTCATTAGAGTGCTTGAACTGTAAATATCAACAGTCATTCATAAGGTGGTAGGTGTGGGGGTGTCATTACAGTGCTTTGACTGTAAATATCAACAGTCATTCATGGGGTGGTAGGGGTGAAGGAGTCATTACAGTGCTTTGACTGTAAATATCAACAGTCATTCATGGGGTGGGGGTGTGTGGGTTTCATTATAGTGTTTGAACTGTAAATATCAACAGTCATTCATGGGGTGGTGGGTGTGTGGGTGTCATTACAGTGCTTGGACTATAAATATTAAGTCATTCATGTTGTGGTGTGTGTGTGTGTGTCATTAGTGCTTGGACTGTAATTATCAACAGTCAATCATGGGGTGGTTGGTGTCATTACAGTGCTTGGACTGTAAATATCAACAGTTAATCATGGGGTGTTGGGTGTCTTTAGAGTGCTTGGACTGTAAATATCAACTGTCATTCATGGGGTTTTGGTGTTTGGGTGTCTATGCAGTGCTTGGACTGTAAATATCAACAGTCATTCATGGGGTGGTGGTTGTGTGGGTGTCATTACAGTGCTTGGACTGTAAATATCAACCGTCATTTATGGGGTGGTGTTTGTGTGGGTGTCATTACAGTTCCTGGACTGTAAAAATTAACAGTCATTCATAGGGTGGTGGGTGTGTGAGTGTCATTACAGAGCTTGGACTGTAAATATCAACAGTCATTCATGGGGTGGTGGGTGTGTGGGTGTCATTACAGTGCTTAGACTGTAAATATCAACAGTCAGTTATTGGGTTGTGGGTGTGTGGGTGTCATTACAGTGCTTGGACTGTAAACATTAACAATCAATCATGGGGTGGTCGGTGTGTGGGTGTCATAAACAGTGCTGGGACTGTAATTATCAACAGTCATTCATGAGGTGGTGGGTGTGTGGGTGTCATTACAGTGTTTTAACTATAAATATCAACATTCATTTATTGGGTGTTGGGTGTCATTACAGTGCTTTGACTCTAATTATCAACAGTCATTCATGGGGTGGTGCATGTGTGGGTGTAATGACAGTTCTTCGACTGTAAATATCAACAGTCATTAATGGGGTGGTGAGTGTGTAGGTGTCATTACAGTTCTTGAACTGTAAATATCAACCATCATTAATATGTGGGTGTCATTACAGAGCTCAGACTGTAAATATTAACAGTTATTCCTGGGGTGGTGTGTGTGTTGGTGTCATTACAGTGCTTGGACTATAAATATCAACAGTCATTCATGGGGTTTTGGTGTTTGGGTGTCTATGCAGTGCTTGGGCTGTAAATATCAACAGTCATTCATGGGGTGGTGGGTGTGTGGGTGTCATTACAGTGCATGGACTGTAAATATCAACAGTCATTCATAGAGTGGTGGGTGTGTGGCTGTCATTACAGTGCTTGGACTGTAAATATCAACAGTCAATCATGGGGTGGTGGGTGTGTGGGTGTCATTACAGTGCTTAGACTGTAATTATCAATAGTCCTTCATGGGTTTGTGGGTGTGTGGGTGTCATTACAGTGCTTAGACTGTAAATATCAACAGCCATTTTTTGGGTGGTGGGTGTGTGGGTGTCATTACAGTGCTTGGACTGTAAATATCAATAGTCAATCATGGGATGGTCAGTGTGTGGGTGTCATTACAGTGCTTGGACTGTAAATATCAACAGTCATTCATGAGGTGGTGGGTGTGTGGGTGTCATTACAGTGTTTTAACTATAAATATCAACATTCATTTATTGGGTGGTGGGTGTCATTAGAGTGCTTGAACTGTAAATATCAACTGTCATACATGGGGTGGTGCATGTGTGGGTGTCATGACAGTGCTTGGACTGTAAATAACAACAGTCATTGATGGGGTGTAAGGGAGACTGCGGTGGTGAAAGGACGTGTCTCGTTAGCTCCGTGACATGTATAAACAGTGCTAGTGTTTACATTAACAGTTCAGTGCTAGTGCGCCTGTATATGTTTTGTCACGTCCAGCATGGGTTCTCCAGTTGACGAGCTGTGCCTTGTCTGTCATGAGCGAGATGATGGAAAGGTCAAGTGGCTGAAATGTCTCAAGTGCAAATTGGGCGGCCATAGCACTTGTATGAGAATGACTGGTTTGAAATCAAATGCTTCGGAAGTAAATTGGGTTTGTGATCCTTGTGCTCTAGTGATAAAGAGTGAAGTTCACCTTCGAGAGGAGATTAATGTAATGACTGACGGGGTCACGCTGGCTGTGGAAGAGGCTGTGTCAGCTCAATCGGGCCAGGTGGAAAAAGATGGCATGAACTGGGCTGAGGTGGTGTCGAGATGCAGGAAACGGAAACGCACACAGAAAAATAAGAATCTTCTTATTATTAAAGCAAAGGGTAGCAAAAAAGCGGTTGATATGAAGAAAGAGGTCGAAGAATTGTTGTCGGATGTTCAAATTATGGACTCCAAATTCACTAACAAGGGAAATATTGTTATAAATCTTGAATCTGAAGAGAAGAGAAATGCTGCACAAAATAAGTTACACGAGGTGGGGAATTTAATTGCTTCCAATGGGAAGCGATGGGACCCCAAAATTATGGTATGTAATGTGGCTCGGAATGAGGACAAGGAATCGCTCATTGAAGAAATTATTGTAAGGAATAATTTGGAATCGATTGACGGAGTTATAAATAAAATAAAAATTGTTTCTGAAAGACCAGCTGCGGGAGGGACTGTACATTATGTACTGAAGTGTGATCCAGAGGTACGTGCAAGAATTCACGGGATGAATGACAAGCTGAAGCTGAAGTGGGGCGTTCATCAGGTATACGATCATTATTTTCCACTACTGTGTTACCACTGCCTGATATTCGGTCACAAGTCGGATAGTTGCCAATGCAAGGTCAAAGGTCATGCACCCCACTGCTATAAGTGTGCAGGTCAGCATGAAGGTCGCTCTTGCCAGTCTGATGTGAGAAAATGCTTCAACTGTGCTGCTTCAAAACGTCAAAGCGAACACTCTGTAAGTAGTTTGTCTTGCCCCATTTTCACCTCGGAAGTAAATAGGATCAGACTCAACACTAACCATGGCTTTTAATATGCAAAGTGTTAATTGTGGACTATTGAACGTGCAGTCTGCTAAAAATAAAACATTTGAGATACGCCAGACGATTGTTGATGGCTGTTTAGTTTTTTATGCCATTACTGAGACGTGGTTAACGAAATTTGACTCAGCTGCTATCCAGGAAATGACTCCGGTGACTCATTCTTTTTTACATAAACCGAGGTGTACGGGTCGAGGCGGAGGTGTTGGTCTATTTGTTTCAAATTCTATAAAGAAGGTGAAGGTATGCAAGTCGCCGGGGTTTGAAAGTTTCGAACTCCTTCAGGTTGAGTGTCAAGCTGGTGGAAGCAAAGTAACGTTTATAACAATATATAGACCCCCTGCTACTAGCCCTGGTTTATTCATTGATGAGCTTCAGCTGTACCTCGAGACGGTTGACATGATTAGCTCTAATGTCATTGTGTTGGGAGATTTTAATTTTTGGCTTGATACTCCAGGAGCCCGCTATGTTCAGCGATTTACAGATATGTTAGCAACGTTTAACCTGGTCAATGTAGTGAACAAGCCCACATCGATTTGTGGCCATATTATTGATTTGGTCTTGGTGGACACATCTGGAGACCTGGTACGTAACCTTCAGGTGGACGATGTATGCTCCCTTTCACCGGTACACAAACTTGTGGTGTTTAATTTGAACCTGTTGTTGAGTAAAAGGCAAGTAAAGAATATTTCTTTTCGGTCCAGAAGAAATTTTAATAGTGATGGTCTACTATCACTCGTTTGTAATAAGATAGTCGAGCAATACGGTGATTCATGCAATCATGGGTGGGCAGTGAAAGGAGAGTGTCATGACTGTTTGTACAATCTATACAATTACACACTGAAGTCTGAATACGACAAAATGTGTCCTATAGTTGAGAAGAAAATAATAGTGAAAGATGAGTCTCCGTGGTTCAACAATGACATAAATAAAGCGAAAATTAATAAAAAAAAGATGGAAAGACGGTGGCGCAAGTATCGTACTGAGGAATGTAGACATGCATACACTCAAGCACGAAACTACGAATTAAGGCTTGTCACCAAGAGAAAGTGCAGTTATTACAAAGAGAAAACTGAAATGGCGGGATCGAATATACACGAGCTCTACAAGATACTTGACTGCCTGACTGGTGATAAGAGGAAGCACAAGTTGCCGGAGAGCTGTTCGGATAGCAATTTGGCCAATGATTTTGTATATTTTTTCGATAATAAGATCAAGAATATTATATCGACGTTTGTGAGTGATAGTTCGCATATGGTTATGAGTGAACAAACTTCTGATATTAAACTGAGTGAGTTCCGAATTGTGAGTGAATTGACTGTTAGTGAGATGATCAAGAAGGCAAAACCTACTTACTCTGCAATCGACCCTATGCCGTTCAAGCTGTTTAATAGAAACAAAAGGTTTGATCGTCTGGTCAGCGTTATCACAAAAATGGTAAATGTGAGTATTGCTAATAGTGTGTTCCCAAACTCTGAAAAGCAAGCTATTGTAACACCCATATTGAAGGGGAATCTTGACCCCCAATCTTTCAGCTCATTTCGTCCTGTATCCAATTTAATTTTACAATCCAAGATTTTGGAAAAGGTAATTTTAACTCAATTAATGGATTATTTGGATATGGTTGGTGCAATTCATGATAACCAGTCAGCCTACCGTCGTCTGTATTCCACGGAGACTGCTCTGTGTTCTATCGTAAGTGACATGCGCACTTTGATGGATGATGGAAAAAGTGGTCTGTTGGTATTACTGGATTTGAGTGCTGCATTCGACACAGTAGTGCACAGTGTCTTATTGAGTGTCTGTGAACGTATTGGTATAATAGGTGCTGCTCTCTCGTACCTGAAGAGTTACCTGACTGGCCGCAACTACTGTGTAAAAATAGGAAATGAATTTTCTGACGCAATACCATTAACAAGAGGTGTGCCTCAGGGTAGTGTTTTAGGCCCAATACTCTTCTGTTTATATACTACAGATCTTTCTGTACTACTTGAAAAGTACGAAGTCAGATTCAAGCATTTTGCGGATGACACGCAGTTTTACATGTCATTCACAAATATACACGATTCAGAAACTCATTTGAGCTCTGTCCTTACTGACATTAAGCAATGGATGGATTCCAGGCAGCTTAAATTAAATCAAGATAAAACAGAATGTCTGTATGTCGGTCGTAGAACTGACTTCGACAGCTTGGGAGTACGTAAACTGAAAGTGAATGATAGGGAAATCACAATCAACAAATGTGTGAAGAGTCTCGGGGTGATGTTGGACAGTGAGCTAATGATGAGAGATCAGATTGGTCATGTGGTTCAAATTGCTGGATACCACTTGAGGAATTTGGCTTTCGTAAGGAAATACCTTGATCAGAGTGTGATGATGAAACTGGTTTACAATCATGTTCTAAGTAAATTGGATTACTGTAATTCCCTATATTACGGATTGCCTGATTATCTATTGAAGAAACTCCAGATGATCACGAACAGAGCTGCGAGATTGATACGAGGTCTGTCAAGAAGAGATCGAATAACACCAGCACTCATACAACTACATTGGCTTCCTATTAAGACACATATAGTTTACAAGCAGTGTGTTATGGTTCATCAAGCGTTAAATTTTCGCAAACCAGTTTACATGCGAGATATGCTCCTGGGCTTTCATGTGGATACCAATGTAGAATTGCGACATAGCAGCGAGGTGAATAGGCTTCTGGAGCCAAGATTCAGAAGGGAATGTGGAAAAAGAGCGTTCGCATAGTGCTCCTCGCCTCTACAACAACCTTCCGAGCTTCGTTAGGGCAGTGAAACAGCTGCTCTATTCAAAAAGAGACTGAAGACACACCTCTTCACCGAGTCTTACGACCTCATAAATGAAGAAATGAGACCAAGTTTCCGGCTTTAGTTGATCTACGGAGTTACTTGGAGAGCTGGCAACGGCTGAAAGTCCCTAGAAGCCATCACATAAGTAACATAAGTAAGTAAGAGTGTGTGGGTGTCATTACGGTTCCTGGACTGTAAATATAAACCATCATACATTCGGTGGTGGGTGTGTGGGTGTCATTACAGTGCTTGGACTGTAAATATCAACAGTCATTCATGGGGTGGTGGGTGTGTGGATGTCATTAAAGTGCTTGGACTGAAAATATCAACAGTCATTCTTGGGGTGGTGGGTGTGTGGATGTCATTACAGTGCTTGGCCAATAAATATTAACCATCATGTATGGGGTGGTGGGTGTGTGGGTGTCATTACAGTGCTTGGACTGTAAATATCAACAGTCATTCATAGGGTGGTGGGTGTGTGAGTGTCATTACAGAACTTGGACTGTAAATATCAACAGTCATTCATTGGTGGTGGGTGTGTAGGTGTCATTATACTGCTTGGGCTGTAAATATCAAAAGTCATTCTTGGGGTGGTCGGTGTGTGGGTGTCATTACAGTGCTTAGACTGTAAATATTAACAGTCATTTATAGGGTGGTTGGTGTGTGGGTGTCATTACAGTGCTTGGACTGTACATATCAACAGTCAATCATGGGGTGGAAGGTGTGTGGGTGTCATTACATTGCTTTGACTGTAAATATCAACAGACATTCATCGGGTGGTGGGTGTGTGGGTGTCATTACAGTGTTTTGTTTGTAAATATCAACAGTCATTTATAAGGTTGTAGGTGTCATTAGAGTGATTGGACTGTAAATATCAACAGTCATTCATAAGGTGATGGGTGTGGGGTTGTCATTACATTGTTTTGACTGTAAATATCAACAGTCATTCATGGGGTGGTGGGGGTGAGGGTGTTATTACAGTGCTTGGACTGTATATATCAACAGTCATTCATGGGGTGGTGTGTGTGTGTGGGTGTCATTATAGTGTTTGAACTGTAAATAGCAACAGTCATTCATGGGGTGGTGGGTGTGTGGTTGTCATTACAGTGCTGGGACTATAAAAATTAAGTCATTCATGGTGTGTTGGGTGTGTGTGTGTGTCATTAGTGCTTGGACTGTAAATATCAACAGTCATTCATGGGGTGGTTGGTGTCATTACAGTGCTTGGACTATAAATATCAACAGTAAATCATGGGGTGTTGGGTGTCATTAGAGTGCTTGGACTGTAAATATCAACAGTCATTCATGGGGTTTTGGGTGTTTGGGTGTCTATGCAGTGCTTGGACTGTAAATATCAACAGTCAATCATGGGGTGGTGGGTGTCTGGGTGTCTATGCAGTGCTTGGACTGTAAATATTAACAGTCATTCATGGGGTGGTGGGTGTGGGGGTGTCATTACAGTGCTTCGACTGTAAATATCAACCATATTTCACTGGTAGGTTGGTGTGGGGGTGTCATTACAGTACTTGTACTGTAAATATCAACAGTCATTCATGGGGTGGTGGACGTGTGGGTGTCATTACAGTGCTTAGACTGTAAATATCAATAGTCATTCATGGGGTGGTGGGTGTGAGGGTGTCATTACAGTACTTAGACTGTATATATCAACAATCATTCATAGGGTGGTGGGTGTGTGGGTGTCATTATAGTGTTTAGACTGTAAATATCAACAGTCATTCATGGGGTGGTGGGTGTGTGGGTGTCATCACAATGTTTTAATTGTAAATATCAATAGTAATTCATAGGGTGGTGTGTGTCATTAGAGTTTTTGGACTGTAAATTTCAACAGTCATTCATGGTGTGGTAGGTGTATGGGAGTCATTACAGTGCTTGGACTGTAAATATTAACCGTCATTTATGGGGTGGTGTTTGTGTGTGTGTCATTACAGTTCCTGGACTGTAAATATCAACAGTCATTCATAGGGTGGTGGGTGTCTGAGTGTCATTACTGAGCTTGGACTGTTAATATAAACAGTCATTCATGGGATGGTGGGTGTGTGGGTGTCATTACAGTGCTTGAACTGTAAATATCAACAGTCAATCATGGGGTGGTCGGTGTGTGGGTGTCATTACAGTGCTGGGACTGTAATTATCAACAGTCATTCATGGGGTGGTGTGGGTGTGGGTGTCATTACAGTGTTTTACTATAAATATCAACATTCATTTATTGGGTGGTGGGTGTCATTACAGTGCTTTGACTGTAAATATCAACAGTCATTCATGGGGTGGTGCATGTGTGGGTGTCATTACAAAGCATGGACTGTAAATATCAACAGTCATTTATGGGGTGGTGGGTGTGTGGGTGTTATTACAGTGCATGGACTTAAAATATTAACAATCATTTATAGAGTGGTGGGTGTGTGGCTGTCATTACAGTGCTTGGACTGTAAATATCAACAGTCAATTATGGGATGGTGGGTGTGTGGGTGTCATTACAATGCTTAGACTGTAATTATCAACCATCCTTCATGGGTTGGTGGGTGTGTGGGTGTCATTACAGTGCTTAGACTGTAAATATCAACAGTCATTTTTTGGGTCGGGGGGGTGTGGGTGTCATTACAGTGCTTGGACTGTAAATATCAATAGTCAATCATGGGATGGTCAGTGTGTGGGTGTCATTACAGTGCTTGAACTGTAAATATCAACAGTCATTCATGAGGTGGTGGGTGTGTGGGTGTCATTACAGTGTTTTAACTATAAATATCAACATTCATTTATTTTGTGGTGGGTGTCATTAGAGTGCTTGGACTGTAAATATCAACAGTCATACATGGGGTGGTGCATGTGTGGGTGTCATGACAGTGCTTGGACTGTAAATATCAACAGTCATTTATGGGGTGGTGAGTGTGTGGGTGTCATTACATTTCCTGGACTGTAAATATAAACCATCATACATTAGGTGGTGGGTGTGTGGGTGTCATTACAGTGCTTGGACTGTAAATATCAACATTCATTAATGGTGTGGTGGGTGTGTGGATGTCATTTGAGTGCTTGGACTGTAAATATCAACATTCATTCATAAGGTGGGGGGTGTGGGGGTGTCATTACAGTGTTTTGACTGTAAATATCAACAGTCATTCATTGAGTGGTGGGGGTTAGGGTGTTATTACAGTGCTTGGACTGTAAATATCAACAGTCATTCATGGGGTGGTGGGTGTGTGGGTGTCATTATAATGCTTGAAATGTAAATATCAACAGTCATTCATTGGGTGGTGGGTGTGTGGGTGTCATTACAGTGTTTTAACTATAAATATCAACATTCATTTATTTTGTGGTGGGTGTCATTAGAGTGCTTGGACTGTAAATATCAACAGTCAATCATAGGGTTGTTGCTTTCTGGGTGTCATTACAGTGCTTGGACTGTATATATCAACAGTGAGTCATGGGGTGGTGGGTGTGTGGGTGTCATTACAGTGTTTTGATTGTAAATATCAACAGCCATTTATAGGGTGGCGGGTGTCATTAGAGTGCTTGGACTGTAAATATCAACAGTCATTCATGGGGTGGTAGGTGTGTGGGTGTCATTACAGTGCTTAGACTGTAAATATCAATAGTCATTCATGGGGTGGTGGGTGTTAGGGTGTCATTACAGTTACAGTGCTTAGACTGTATATATCAACAATCATTCATGGTGTCGTGGATGTGTGGGTGTCATTATAGTGTTTGGACTGTAAATATCAACAGTCATTCATGGGGTGGTGAATGTGTGGGTATCATTACAATGCTTGGACTGTAAATATCAAGTCATTCATGGGGTGGTGGGTATGTGGGTGTCATTATAGCGCTTGAACTGTAAATATCAACAGTCATTCATGGGGTGGTGGGTGTGTTGGTGTCATTACAGTGCTTGAACTATAAATATAAATTTATTAATGGTGTGGTGAGTGTCTGTGTGTCATTAGTGCTTGGACTGTGAATATTAACAGTCATTCATGGGGTGGTGGGTGGCATTACAGTGCTTGGACTCTAATATCAACAGTCATTCATGGGGTGATGGGTGTGTGGGTGTCATTACAGTGCTTGGACTGTAAATATAAATAGTTATTCATTGGGATGTGGGTGTTTGGGTGTCTATGCAGTGCTTGGACTGTAAATATCAACAGTCAATCATAGAGTGGTGGGTGTGTGGGTGTCATTAGAGTGCTTGGACTGTAAATATTAACAGTCATTCATTTGGTGGTGGGTGTGTGGGTGTCATTACAATGTTTTGACTGTAAATATCAACAGTCATTGATAGGGTGTTGGGTGTCATTACAGAGCTTGGACTGTAAATATTAACAGTTATTCAAGGAGTGGTAGGTGTGTGGGTGTCATGACACTGCTTGGACTGTAAATATCAACAGTCATTCATGGGGTGGTGTGTGTGTGGGTGTTATTACAGTTCTTGGACTGTAAATATCAACCATTATTTATTGGTTGGTGGGTGTGTGGGTGTTATTACAGTGCTTGGACTGTAAATATTAACAGTTATTCATGGGATGCTGGGTGTGTGGATGTCATTACAGTGCTCGGACTGAAAATATTAATTGTCATTTATAGGGTGGTGCTTTTGTGGGTGTTATTACAGTGGTTGGACTGTAAATATCAACAGTCATTCATAAAGTGCTGGGTGTGTGAGTGTCATTACAGAGCTTGGACTGTAAATATCAACAGTCATTAATGGAGTGGTAAGTGTGTTGGTGTCATTACAGTGCTTGGACTGTAAATATCAGCAGTCATTCATGGGGTTAGGGTTTGTGGGTGTCATTACAGTGCTTAGACTGTAAATATCAACTGTCATTCATGGGGTGGTGGATGTGTGGGTGTCATTACAGTGTTTGGACTTTAAATATCAACAGTCAATTATGGGGTGGACTCTGTGTGGGTGTCATTACAGTGCTTGGACTGTAAATATCAACAGTCATTCATGGGGTGGTGCGTGTATTAGTATCATGACAGTGCTTGGACTGTAAACATCAACAGTCATTCATGGGGTGGTAAGTGTGTGGGTGTCATTACAATGCTTGGACTGTAAATATCAAGTCATTTATGGGGTGGTGGGTATGTGGGTGTCATTATAGTGCTTGAACTGTAAATATCAACAGTCATTCATGGGGTGGTGGTTGTGTTGGTGTCATTACAGTGCTTGAACTATAAATATAAATTTATTAATGGTGTGGTGAGTGTCTGTGTGTCATTAGTGCTTGGACTGTGAATATTAACAGTCATTCATGGGGTGGTGGGTGGCATTACAGTGCTTGGACTCTATTATCAACAGTCATTCATGGGGTGATGGGTGTGTGGGTGTCATTACAGTGCTTGGACTGTATATATAAACAGCTATTCATTGGGATGTGGGTGTTTGGGTGTCTATGCAGTGCTTGGACTGTAAATATCAACAGTCAATCATAGAGTGGTGGGTGTGTGGGTGTCATTAGAGTGCTTGGACTGTAAATATTAACAGTCATTCATTTGGTGGTGGGTGTGTGGGTGTCATTACAATGTTTTGACTGTAAATATCAACAGTCATTGATAGGGTGTTGGGTGTCATTACAGTGCTTGGACTGTAAATATTAACAGTTATTCAAGGGGTGGTAGGTGTGTGGGTGTCATGACACTGCTTGGACTGTAAATATCAACAGTTATTCATGGGGTGGTGTGTGTGTGGGTGTTATTACAGTTCTTGGACTGTAAATATCAACCATTATTCATTGGTTGGTGGGTGTGTGGGTGTTATTACAGTGCTTGGACTATAAATATTAACAGTTATTCATGGGATGCTTGGTGTGTGGATGTCATTACAGTGCTCGGACTGAAAATATTAATTGTCATTTATAGGGTGGTGGTTGTGTGGGTGTTATTACAGTGGTTGGACTGTAAATATCAACAGTCATTCATAAAGTGCTGGGTGTGTGAGTGTCATTACAGAGCTTGGACTGTAAATATCAACAGTCATTAATGGAGTGGTAAGTGTGTTGGTGTCATTACAGTGCTTGGACTGTAAATATCAACAGTCATTCATGGGGTTAGGGTTTGTGGGTGTCATTACAGTGCTTAGACTGTAAATATCAACTGTCATTCATGGGGTGGTGGATGTGTGGGTGTCATTACAGTGTTTGGACTTTAAATATCAACAGTCAATTATGGGGTGGACGCTGTGTGGGTGTCATTACAGTGCTTGGACTGTAAATATCAACAGTCATTCATGGGGTGGTGTGTGTATTAGTATCATGACAGTGCTTGGACTGTAAACATCAACAGTCATTCATGGGGTGGTAAGTGTGTTGGTGTCATTACAGTTCTTGGACTATAAATATTAACCCTTATTCATTAGGTGGTGGGTTTGTGGGTGTCATTACAGTGCTCAGACTGTTAATGTTAACAGTCATTCATGGAGTGGTGGGTGTGTGGATGTCTTTACAGTGCTTAGACTGTAAATATCAACAGTCATTCATGGGGTGGTGTGTGTGTGGGTGTCATTACAGTGCTTGGACTATAAATATTAACTGTCATTTATGGGATTGTGGGTGTTTGGGTGTCATTACAGTGCATGGACTGTATATATCTTTAGTCATTTATGGGGTTGTGGGTGTGTAGGTGTCATTACAGTCCTTGGAGTGTAAATATCAAAATTAATTCTTGGGGTGGTTGGTCTGTGGGTATCATTACAGTGCTTAGACTGAAAATATCAACAGTCATTTATTGGGTGGTAGGTGTGTGGCTGTCATTATAGTGCTTGGACTGTAAATATCAACAGTCAATCATAGTGTGGTGGGTATGTGGGTGTCATTACAGTGCTTGGACTGTAAATATCAACAGTCCTTCATGGGTTGGTGGGTGTGTGGGTGTCATTACAGTGCTTAAACTGTAAATATCAACAGTCATTCATTGTGTGGTGGGTGTGTGGGTGTCATTACAGTGCTTGGACTGTAAATATAAACAGTCATTTATGGGGTGGTGGGTGTGTGGGTGTCATTACAGTGTTTTAACTATAAATATTAACATTCATTTATTGGGTGGTGGGTTTTCATTAGATTGCTTGGACTGTAAATATCAACAGTCATTCATGGGGTGGTGCATGTGTGGGTGTCATGACAGTGCTTGGAATGTAAATATCAACAGTCATTCATGGGGTGGTGAGTGTGTGGGTGTCATTACAGTGTTTTGATTGTAAATATCAACAGTTATTCATAGGGTGGTGGGTGTCATTAGAGTGCTTGGACTGTAAATATCAACAGTCATTCATGGGGTGGTGGGTGTGTAGGTGTCATTACAGTGCTTAGACTGTAAATATCAATAGTCATTCATAGGGTGGTGGGTGTGAGGGTGTCATTACAGTGCTTAGACTGTATATATCAACAATCATTCATGGGGTCGTGGGTGTGTGGGTGTCATTATAGTGTTTGGACTGTAAATATCTTTAGTCATTTATGGGGTTGTGGGTGTGTAGGTGTCATTACAGTGCTTGGAGTGTAAATATCAAAATTAATTCTTGGGGTGGTTGGTCTGTGGGTATCATTACAGTGCTTAGACTGAAAATATCAACAGTCATTTATGGGGTGGTGGGTGTGTGGCTGTCATTATAGTGCTTGGACTGTAAATATCAACAGTCAATCATAGTGTGGTGGGTGTGTGGGTGTCATTACAGTGCTTGGACTGTAAATATCAACAGTCCTTCATGGGTTGGTGGGTGTGTGGGTGTCATTACAGTGCTTAAACTGTAAATATCAACAGTCATTCATTGTGTGGTGGGTGTGTGGGTGTCATTACAGTGCTTGGACTGTAAATATAAACAGTCATTTATGGGGTGGTGGGTGTGTGGGTGTCATTACAGTGTTTTAACTATAAATATTAACATTCATTTATTGGGTGTTGGGTTTTCATTAGATTGCTTGGTCTGTAAATATCAACAGTCATTCATGGGGTGGTGCATGTGTGGGTGTCATGACAGTGCTTGGACTGTAAATATCAACAGTCATTCATGGGGTGGTGAGTGTGTGGGTGTCATTACAGTTCTTGGACTGTAAATATAAACCAACATTCATCAGGTGGTGGGTGTTTAGATGTCATTACAGTGCTTGGACTGAAAATATCAACAGTCATTCTTGGGTTGGTGGGTTTGTGGGTGTCATTACAGAGCTTGGCCTATAAATATTAACCTTCATTTATGGGGTGGTGGGTGTGTGGGTGTCATTACAGTACTTGGACTGTAAATATCAACAGTCATTCATAGGGTGGTGGGTGTGTGGGTGTCATTACAGTGCTTTGACTGTAAATATCAACAGTCATTCATGGGGTGGTGGGTGTGTGGGTGTCATTACAGAGGTTTGATTTTAAATATCAACAGTCATTAATAAGGTGGTGGGTGTCATTAGAGTGCTTGCCCGGTAAATATCAACAGTCATTCATAGGGTGGTGGGTGTGTGAGTGTCATTACAGAACTTGGACTATAAATATCAACAGTCATTCATGGGGTGGTATGTGTGTAGGTGACATTACAGTGCTTGGACTGTAAATATCAAAAGTCATTTTTGCGGTGGTCGGTGTGTGGGTGTCATTACAGTGCTTAGACTGTAAATATTAACAGTCATTTATGGGGTGGTGGGTGTGTGGCTGTCATTACAGTGCTTGGACTGTAAATATCAAAAGTCAATCATGGGGTGGTGGGTGTGCGGGTGTCATTACAGTGCTTTGACTGTAAATATCAAGAGACATTCATGGGGTGGTGGGTGTGTGGGTGTCATTACAGTGTTTTGTTTGTAAATATCAACAGTCATTTATAAGCTTGTGGGTGTCATTAGAGTGATTGGACTGTAAATATTAACAGTCATTCATAAGGTGGTGGGTGTTGGGGTAACATTACAGTCTTTTGACTGTAAATATCAACAATCATTTATGGGGTGGTGGGGGTGAGGGTGTCATTACAGTGCTTGGACTGTAAATATCAACAGTCATTCATGGGGTGGTGGGTGTGTGGGTGTCATTATAATGCTTGAAATGTAAATATCAACAGTCATTCATGGGGTGGTGGGTGTGTGGTTGTCATTACAGTGCATGGACTATAAATATTAAGTCATTCATGGTGCGGTAGGTGTGTGTGTATGTCATTAGTGCTTGGACTGTAAATATCAACAGTCATTCATGGGGTGGTTGGTATCATTACAGTGCTTGGACTGTAAATATCAACAGTTAATCATGGGGTGTTGGTAGTCATTAGAGTGTTTGGACTCTAAATATCAACAGTCAATCATGGGGTGGTGGGTGTGTGGGTGTCATTACAGTGTTTTGATTGTAAATATCAACAGCCATTCATAGGGTGGTGGGTGTCATTAGAGTGCTTGGACTGTAAATATCAACAGTCATTCATGGGGTGGTGGGTGTGTGGGTGTCATTACAGTGCTTAGACTGTAAATATCAATAGTCATTCATAGGGTGGTGGGTGTGAGGGTGTCATTACAGTGCTTAGACTGTATATATCAACAATCATTCATGGGGTCGTGGGTGTGTGGGTGTCATTATAGTGTTTGGACAGTAAATATCAACAGTCATTCATGGGGTGTTGAATGTGTGGGTGTCATTACATTGCTTGGACTGTAAATATCAAGTCATTCATGGGATGGTGGGTGTCTGTGTGTCATTAGTGCTTGGACTGTGAATATTAACAGTCATTTATGGTGTGGTGGGTGGCATTACAGTGCTTAGACTCTAATATCAACAGTCATTCATGGATTGATGGGTGTGTGGGTGTCATTACAGTGCTTGGACTGTAAATATAAATAGTTATTCATGGGGATGTGGGTGTTTGGGTGTCTATGCAGTGCTTGGACTGTAAATATTAATAGTCATTCATATGGTGGTGGGTGTGTGGGTGTCATTACAGTGTTTTGACTTTAAATATCATCAGTCATTTATAGGGTGTTGGGTGTCATTACAGTGCTTTTACTGTAAATATCAACAGTTATTCAAGGGGTGGTCGGTGTGTGGGTGTCATGACACTGCTTGGACTGTAAATATTAACAGTCATTCATGGGGTGGTGAGTGTGTGTGTGTTATTACAGTTTTTGGACTGTATATATCAACCATTATTCATTGGTTGGTGGGTGTGTGGGTGTCATTACAGTGCTTGGACTGTAAATATCAACAGTCATTTATAGGGTGGTGGGTGTTTGAGTGTCATTACAGAGCTTGGACTGTAAATATCAACAGTCATTTATAGGGTGGTGGGTGTGTGGCTGTCATTACAGTGTTTTGATTGTAAATATCAACAGTCATTAATAAGGTGGTGGATGTCATTAGAGTGCTTGCCCCACAAATATCAACAGTCATTCATGGGGTGGTGAGGGTGAGGGTGTCATTACAGTGCTTGGAATGTAACTATCAACTGTCATTCATGGGGTGGTGGGTATGTGGGTGTCATTATAGTGCTTGAACTGTAAATATTAACAGTCATTCATGGGGTGGTGGGTGTGTGTGTGTCATTACAGTGCTTGGACTATAAATATTAATTCATTCATGGTGTGGTGGGTGTGTGTGTCATTAGTGCTTGGACTGTAAAAATCAACAGTCATTCATGGGGTAGTTGGTGTCATTACAGTGTTTGGACTGTAAATATCAACAGTCAATCATGGAATGTTGAGTGTCATTAGAATGCTTGGACTGTAAATATTACAGTAATTAATTGGGTGGTGGGTGTGTGGGTGTCATTACAGTGTTTTTTTACTGTAAATATCAACAGTCAATCATAGGGTGGTCGGTGTGTGGGTGTCATTACAGTGCTTTAACTATAAATATCAATATTCATTTATTGGGTGGTGGGTGTCATTAGAGTGCTTGGACTGTAAATATCAATAGTCATTCATAGGGTGGTGCATGTGTGGGTGTCATGACAGTGCTTGGACTGTAAATATCAACAGTCATTCATGGGGTGGTGAGTGTGTGGGTGTCATTACAGTGCTTTGACTGAAAATATATACAGTCATTCGTGGGGTGGTGGGTGTGTGGGTGTCATTACAGTCTTTTGATTGTAAATATCAACAGTCATTTATAAGGTGGTGGGTGTCATTAGAGTGCTTGGACTGTAAATATCAACAGTCATTCATGGGGTGGTGGGTGTTGGGGTGTCATTACAGTGCTTTGACTGTAAATATCAACAGTCATTCATGGGGTAATGGGGGTGAGGGTGTCATTACAGTGCTTGGACTGTAAATATCAACAGTCATTCATGGGGTTGTGTGTGTGTAGGTGTCATTACAGTGCTTAGACTGTAAGTTTTAACAGTCATTTATGGGGTGGTGGGTGTGTGGCTGTCATTATAGTGCTTGGACTGTAAATATCAACAGTCAATCATGGGGTGGTGGGTATGTGGGTGTCATTACAGTGCTTGGACTGTAAATATCAACAGTCATTCATGGGGTGGTGGGTGTGTGGGTGTCATTACAGTGTTTTGATTGTAAAGAACAACAGTCATTTATAAGGTGGTGGGTGTCATTAGAGTGCTTCGACTGTAAATATCAACAGTCATTCATGGATTGGTAGGTGTGTTGGTGTCATTACAGTGCTTGGACTGTAAATATTAACCATAATGTATGGGGTGGTGGGTGTGGGTCGTCATTACAGTGCTTTCAGTGTAAAAATCAACAGTCATTCATGGGGTGGTGTGGGTGAGGGTGTCATTACAGTTCTTGGACTTTAAATATCAACCATCATTCATTAGATGGTGGGTTTGTGGGTGTCATTACAGTGCTTAGACTGTAAATATTGTCAGTCATTCATGGGGTTGTAGGTGTGTAGGTGTCATTACAGTGCTTGGACTGTAAATATTAACAGTCAATCATAGAGTGGTGGGTATGTGGATGTCATTACAGTGCTTGGACTGTAAATATCAACAGTCCTTAATGGGGTTTTTGGTGTTTGGGTGTCTATGCAGTGCTTGTACTGTAAATATCAATAGTCATTCATGGGGTGGTGGGTGTGTGGGTGGCATTACAGTGTTTTGTTTGTAAATATCAACAGTCATTAATAAGCTTGTGGGTGTCATTAGAGTGATTGGACTGTAAATATTACCAGTCATTCATAAGGTGGTGGGTGTTGGGGTAACATTACAGTCTTTTGACTGTAAATATCAACAATCATTCATGGGGTGGTGGGGGTGAGGGTGTCATTACAGTGCTTGGACTGTAAATATCAACAGTCATTCATGGGGTAATGGGGGTGAGGGTGTCATTACAGTGCTTGGACTGTAAATATCAACAGTCATTCATGGGGTTGTGTGTGTGTAGGTGTCATTACAGTGCTTAGACTGTAAGTTTTAACAGTCATTTATGGGGTGGTGGGTGTGTGGCTGTCATTATAGTGCTTGGACTGTAAATATCAACAGTCAATCATGGGGTGGTGGGTATGTGGGTGTCATTACAGTGCTTGGACTGTAAATATCAACAGTCATTCATGGGGTGGTGGGTGTGTGGGTGTCATTACAGTGTTTTAATTGTAAAGAACAACAGTCATTTATAAGGTGGTGGGTGTCATTAGAGTGCTTCGACTGTAAATATCAACAGTCATTCATGGATTGGTAGGTGTGTTGGTGTCATTACAGTGCTTGGACTGTAAATATTAACCATAATGTATGGGGTGGTGGGTGTGGGTCGTCATTACAGTGCTTTCAGTGTAAAAATCAACAGTCATTCATGGGGTGGTGTGGGTGAGGGTGTCATTACAGTTCTTGGACTTTAAATATCAACCATCATTCATTAGGTGGTGGGTTTGTGGGTGTCATTACAGTGCTTAGACTGTAAATATTGTCAGTCATTCATGGGGTTGTAGGTGTGTAGGTGTCATTACAGTGCTTGGACTGTAAATATTAACAGTCAATCATAGAGTGGTGGGTATGTGGATGTCATTACAGTGCTTGGACTGTAAATATCAACAGTCCTTAATGGGGTTTTTGGTGTTTGGGTGTCTATGCAGTGCTTGTACTGTAAATATCAATAGTCATTCATGGGGTGGTGGGTGTGTGGGTGTCATTACAGTGTTTTGTTTGTAAATATCAACAGTCATTTATAAGCTTGTGGGTGTCATTAGAGTGATTGGACTGTAAATATTACCAGTCATTCATAAGGTGGTGGGTGTTGGGGTAACATTACAGTCTTTTGACTGTAAATATCAACAATTATTCATGGGGTGGTGGGGGTGAGGGTGTCAATACAGTGCTTGGACTGTAAATATCAACAGTCATTCATGGGGTGGTGGGTGTGTGGGTGTCATTATAATGCTTGAAATGTAAATATCAACAGTCATTCATGGGGTGGTGGGTGTGTGGTTGTCATTACAGTGCATGGACTATAAATATTAAGTCATTCATGGTGTGGTAGGTGTGTGTGTATGTCATTAGTGCTTGGACTGTAAATATCAACAGTCATTCATGGGGTGGTTGGTATCATTACAGTGCTTGGACTGTAAATATCAACAGTTAATCATGGGGTGTTGGTAGTCATTAGAGTGTTTGGACTCTAAATATCAACAGTCAATCATGGGGTGGTGGGTGTGTGGGTGTCATTACAGTGTTTTGATTGTAAATATCAACAGTTATTCATAGGGTGGTGGGTGTCATTAGAGTGCTTGGACTGTAAATATCAACAGTCATTCATGGAGTGGTGGGTGTGTGGGTGTCATTACAGTGCTTAGACTGTAAATATCAATAGTCATTCATAGGGTGGTGGGTGTGAGGGTGTCATTACAGTGCTTAGACTGTATATATCAACAATCATTCATGGGGTCGTGGGTGTGTGGGTGTCATTATAGTGTTTGGACAGTAAATATCAACAGTCATTCATGGGGTGGTGAATGTGTGGGTGTCATTACATTGCTTGGACTGTAAATATCAAGTCATTCATGGGATGGTGGGTGTCTGTGTGTCATTAGTGCTTGGACTGTAAATATATTAACAGTCATTTATGGGGTGGTGGGTGGCATTACAGTGCTTAGACTCTAATATCAACAGTCATTCATGGATTGATGGGTGTGTGGGTGTCATTACAGTGCTTGGACTGTAAATATAAATAGTTATTCATGGGGATGTGGGTGTTTGGGTGTCTATGCAGTGCTTGGACTGTAAATATTAATAGTCATTCATATGGTGGTGGGTGTGTGGGTGTCATTACAGTGTTTTGACTGTAAATATCATCAGTCATTTATAGGGTGTTGGGTGTCATTACAGTGCTTTTACTGTAAATATCAACAGTTATTCAAGGGGTGGTCGGTGTGTGGGTGTCATGACACTGCTTGGATTGTAAATATTAACAGTCATTCATGGGGTGGTGAGTGTGTGTGTGTTATTACAGTTCTTGGACTGTATATATCAACCATTATTCATTGGTTGGTGGGTGTGTGGGTGTCATTACAGTGCTTGGACTGTAAATATCAACAGTCATTTATAGGGTGGTGGGTGTTTGAGTGTCATTACAGAGCTTGGACTGTAAATATCAACAGTCATTTATAGGGTGGTGGGTGTGTGGCTGTCATTACAGTGCTTGGACTGTAAATGTCAACAGTCAATCATGGAGTGGTGGGTTTGTGGGTGTCATTACAGTGCTTTGACTGTAAATATCAACAGTCATTCATGGGGTGGTGTGTGTGTGGGTGTCATTACAGTGTTTTGATTGTAAATATCAACAGTCATTAATAAGGTGGTGGATGTCATTAGAGTGCTTGCCCCATAAATATCAACAGTCATTCATGGGGTGGTGGGTGTTCGGTTTTTCCATACAGTGCTTGAACTGTAAATATTAACAGTCATTCATGGGGTGGTGGGTGTGTGCGTGTCATTACAGTGCTTGGACTATAAATATTAATTCATTCATGGTGTGGTGGGTGTGTGTGTCATTAGTGCTTGGACTGTAAATATCAACAGTCATTCATGGGGTAGTTGGTGTCATTACAGTGTTTGGACTGTAAATATCAACAGTCAATCATGGAATGTTGAGTGTCATTAGAATGCTTGGACTGTAAATATTACAGTAATTTATTGGGTGGTTGGTGTGTGGGTGTCATTACAGTGTTTTGACTGTAAATATCAACAGTCAATCATAGGGTGGTCGGTGTGTGGGTGTCATTACAGTGCTTTAACTATAAATATCAACATTCATTTATTGGGTGGTGGGTGTCATTAGAGTGCTTGGACTGTAAATATCAACAGTCATTCATAGGGTGGTGCATGTGTGGGTGTCATGACAGTGCTTGGACTGTAAATATCAACAGTCATTCATGGGGTGGTGATTGTGTGGGTGTCATTACAGTGCTTTGACTGTAAATATCAACAGTCATTCGTGGGGTGGTGGGTGTGTGGGTGTCATTACAGTCTTTTGATTGTAAATATCAACAGTCATTTATAAGGTGGTGGGTGTCATTAGAGTGCTTGGACTGTAAATATCAACAGTCATTCATGGGGTGGTGGGTGTTGGGGTGTCATTACAGTGCTTTGACTGTAAATATCAACAGTCATTCATGGGGTAATGGGGGTGAGGGTGTCATTACAGTGCTTGGACTGTAAATATCAACAGTCATTCATGGGGTTGTGTGTGTGTAGGTGTCATTACAGTGCTTAGACTGTAAGTTTTAACAGTCATTTATGGGGTGGTGGGTGTGTGGCTGTCATTATAGTGCTTGGACTGTAAATATCAACAGTCAATCATGGGGTGGTGGGTATGTGGGTGTCATTACAGTGCTTGGACTGTAAATATCAACAGTCATTCATGGGGTGGTGGGTGTGTGGGTGTCATTACAGTGTTTTGATTGTAAATAACAACAGTCATTTATAAGGTGGTGGGTGTCATTAGAGTGCTTCGACTGTAAATATCAACAGTCATTCATGGATTGGTAGGTGTGTTGGTGTCATTACAGTGCTTGGACTGTAAATATTAACCATAATGCATGGGGTGGTGGGTGTGGGTCGTCATTACAGTGCTTTCAGTGTAAAAACCAACAGTCATTCATGGGGTGGTGTGGGTGAGGGTGTCATTACAGTTCTTGGACTTTAAATATCAACCATCATTCATTAGGTGGTGTGTTTGTGGGTGTCATTACAGTGCTTAGACTGTAAATATTGTCAGTCATTCATGGGGTTGTAGGTGTGTAGGTGTCATTACAGTGCTTGGACTGTAAATATTAACAGTCAATCATAGAGTGGTGGGTATGTGGGTGTCATTACAGTGCTTGGACTGTAAATATCAACAGTCCTTAATGGGGTTTGTGGTGTTTGGGTGTCTATGCAGTGCTTGTACTGTAAATATCAATAGTCATTCATAGGGTGGTGGGGGTGAGGGTGTCATTACAGTGCTTTGACTGTAAATATCAACAGTCATTCGTGAGGTGGTGGGTGTGTGGGTGTCATTACAGTCTTTTGATTGTAAATATCAACAGTCATTTATAAGGTGGTGAGTGTCATTAGAGTGCTTGGACTGTAAATATCAACCATAATGCATGGGGTGGAGGGTGTGGGGCGTCATTACAGTGCTTTGAGTGTAAAAATCAACAGTCTTTCATGGAGTGGTGTGGGTGAGGGTGTCATTACAGTGCTTGGACTATAAATATTAATCGTCATTTATGGGGTTGTGGGTGTATGGGTGTCATTACAGTGCATGGACTGTAAATATTGTCAGTCATTCATGGGGTTGTAGGTGTAAAGGTGTCATTACAGTGCTTGGACTGTAAATATCAAAATTCATTCTTGGGGTGGTGGGTTTTTGGGTATCATTACAGTGCTTAGACTGTAAATATCAACAGTCATTTATGGGTTGGTGGGTGTGTGGCTGTCATTATAGTGCTTGGACTGTAAATATTAACAGTCAATCATTGAGTGGTGGGTATGTGGGTGTCATTACAGTGCTTGGACTGTAAATATCAACACTCCTTCATGGGGTTTTGGGTGTTTGGGTGTCTATGCAGTGCTCGGACTGAAAATATTAACCATCATTTATAAGGTAGTGGGTGTGTGGGTTTCATTACAATGGTTGGACTGTAAATATCAGCAGTCATTAATGGGTTGGTGGGTGTGTGGGTGTCATTACAGTGTTTTGATTGTAAATATCTACAGTCATTAATAAGGTGGTGGGTGTCATTATGGTGCTTGGACTGTAAATATTAACAGTCATTCATAAGGTGGTGGGTGTGGGGGTGTCATTACAGTGCTTTGACTGTAAATATCAACAGTCATTCATGGGGTGGTGGGGGTGAGGGTGTCATTACAGTGCTTGGACTGTATATATCAACAATCATTCATGGGGTGGTGGGTGTGTGGGTGTCATTATAGTGTTTGGACTGTAAAAATCAACAGTCATTCATTGGGTGGTGGGTGTGTGGGGGTCATTACATTGCTTGGACTGTAAATATCAAGTAATTCATTGGATGGTGGGTGTCTGTGTGTCATTAGTGCTTGGACTGTGAATATCAACTGTCATTCATAGGGTGGTGGGTGGCATTACAGTGCTTAGACTCTAATATCAACAATCATTCATGGTGTGATGGGTGTGTGGGTGTCATTACAGTGCTTGGACTGTAAATATAAATAGTTATTCATGGGGATGTGGGTGTTTGGGTGTCTATGCAGTGCTTGGACTGTAAATATCAACAGTCAATCATGGGGTGGTGGGTGTGTGGGTGTCATTAGAGTGCCTGGACTGTAAATATTAACAGTCATTCATGGGATGGTGGGTTTGCGGGTGTCATTACAGTGTTTTGACTGTAAATATCAACAGTCATTCATAGGGTGTTGGGTGTCATTACAGTGCTTGGACTGTAAATATCAACAGTTATTCAAGGGGTGGTGGGTGTGTGGGTGTCATGACACTGCTTGGACAGTAAATATCAACAGTTATTCATGGGGTGGTGAGTTTGTGGGTTTTATTACAGTTCTTGGACTTCATATATCAACCATCATTCATTGGTTGGTGGGTGTGTGGGTGTTATTACAGTGCTTGGACTAAAAATATCAACTGTCTTTCATGGGGTGGTGAGTGTGTGGGTTTCATTACAGTTCTTGGACTGTAAATATCAACCATCATTCATTGGGTGATGGGTGTGTGTTTGACATTACAGTGCTTGGACTGTAAATATTAACAGTTATTCATGGGGTGGTGGGTGTGTGGATGTCATTACAGTACTTGGACTGAAAATATTAACCGTCATTTATAGGGTGGTGGGTGTGTGGGTGTTATTACAATGGTTGGATTGTAAATATCAACAGTCATTTATAAAGTGCTGGGTGTGTGAGTGTTATTACAGAGCTTGGACTGTAAATATCAACAGTCATTCATGGAGTGGTGGGTGTGTGGGATTCATTACAATGCTTGGTCTGCAAACATCAACAGTCATTTATGGTGTGGTGGGCGTGTGGGTGTCATTACAGTGCTTGGACTGTAAATATCAACAGTCCTTAATGGGGTTTTTGGTGTTTGGGTGTCTATGCAGTGCTTGTACTGTAAATATCAATAGTCATTCATGGGGTGGTGGGTGTGTGGGTGTCATTACAGTGTTTTGTTTGTAAATATCAACAGTCATTAATAAGCTTGTGGGTGTCATTAGAGTGATTGGACTGTAAATATTACCAGTCATTCATAAGGTGGTGGGTGTTGGGGTAACATTACAGTCTTTTGACTGTAAATATCAACAATCATTCATGGGGTGGTGGGGGTGAGGGTGTCATTACAGTGCTTGGACTGTAAATATCAACAGTCATTCATGGGGTAATGGGGGTGAGGGTGTCATTACAGTGCTTGGACTGTAAATATCAACAGTCATTCATGGGGTTGTGTGTGTGTAGGTGTCATTACAGTGCTTAGACTGTAAGTTTTAACAGTCATTTATGGGGTGGTGGGTGTGTGGCTGTCATTATAGTGCTTGGACTGTAAATATCAACAGTCAATCATGGGGTGGTGGGTATGTGGGTGTCATTACAGTGCTTGGACTGTAAATATCAACAGTCATTCATGGGGTGGTGGGTGTGTGGGTGTCATTACAGTGTTTTAATTGTAAAGAACAACAGTCATTTATAAGGTGGTGGGTGTCATTAGAGTGCTTCGACTGTAAATATCAACAGTCATTCATGGATTGGTAGGTGTGTTGGTGTCATTACAGTGCTTGGACTGTAAATATTAACCATAATGTATGGGGTGGTCGGTGTGGGTCGTCATTACAGTGCTTTCAGTGTAAAAATCAACAGTCATTCATGGGGTGGTGTGGGTGAGGGTGTCATTACAGTTCTTGGACTTTAAATATCAACCATCATTCATTAGGTGGTGGGTTTGTGGGTGTCATTACAGTGCTTAGACTGTAAATATTGTCAGTCATTCATGGGGTTGTAGGTGTGTAGGTGTCATTACAGTGCTTGGACTGTAAATATTAACAGTCAATCATAGAGTGGTGGGTATGTGGATGTCATTACAGTGCTTGGACTGTAAATATCAACAGTCCTTAATGGGGTTTTTGGTGTTTGGGTGTCTATGCAGTGCTTGTACTGTAAATATCAATAGTCATTCATGGGGTGGTGGGTGTGTGGGTGTCATTACAGTGTTTTGTTTGTAAATATCAACAGTCATTTATAAGCTTGTGGGTGTCATTAGAGTGATTGGACTGTAAATATTACCAGTCATTCATAAGGTGGTGGGTGTTGGGGTAACATTACAGTCTTTTGACTGTAAATATCAACAATTATTCATGGGGTGGTGGGGGTGAGGGTGTCAATACAGTGCTTGGACTGTAAATATCAACAGTCATTCATGGGGTGGTGGGTGTGTGGGTGTCATTATAATGCTTGAAATGTAAATATCAACAGTCATTCATGGGGTGGTGGGTGTGTGGTTGTCATTACAGTGCATGGACTATAAATATTAAGTCATTCATGGTGTGGTAGGTGTGTGTGTATGTCATTAGTGCTTGGACTGTAAATATCAACAGTCATTCATGGGGTGGTTGGTATCATTACAGTGCTTGGACTGTAAATATCAACAGTTAATCATGGGGTGTTGGTAGTCATTAGAGTGTTTGGACTCTAAATATCAACAGTCAATCATGGGGTGGTGGGTGTGTGGGTGTCATTACAGTGTTTTGATTGTAAATATCAACAGTTATTCATAGGGTGGTGGGTGTCATTAGAGTGCTTGGACTGTAAATATCAACAGTCATTCATGGAGTGGTGGGTGTGTGGGTGTCATTACAGTGCTTAGACTGTAAATATCAATAGTCATTCATAGGGTGGTGGGTGTGAGGGTGTCATTACAGTGCTTAGACTGTATATATCAACAATCATTCATGGGGTCGTGGGTGTGTGGGTGTCATTATAGTGTTTGGACAGTAAATATCAACAGTCATTCATGGGGTGGTGAATGTGTGGGTGTCATTACATTGCTTGGACTGTAAATATCAAGTCATTCATGGGATGGTGGGTGTCTGTGTGTCATTAGTGCTTGGACTGTAAATATATTAACAGTCATTTATGGGGTGGTGGGTGGCATTACAGTGCTTAGACTCTAATATCAACAGTCATTCATGGATTGATGGGTGTGTGGGTGTCATTACAGTGCTTGGACTGTAAATATAAATAGTTATTCATGGGGATGTGGGTGTTTGGGTGTCTATGCAGTGCTTGGACTGTAAATATTAATAGTCATTCATATGGTGGTGGGTGTGTGGGTGTCATTACAGTGTTTTGACTGTAAATATCATCAGTCATTTATAGGGTGTTGGGTGTCATTACAGTGCTTTTACTGTAAATATCAACAGTTATTCAAGGGGTGGTCGGTGTGTGGGTGTCATGACACTGCTTGGATTGTAAATATTAACAGTCATTCATGGGGTGGTGAGTGTGTGTGTGTTATTACAGTTCTTGGACTGTATATATCAACCATTATTCATTGGTTGGTTGGTGTGTGGGTGTCATTACAGTGCTTGGACTGTAAATATCAACAGTCATTTATAGGGTGGTGGGTGTTTGAGTGTCATTACAGAGCTTGGACTGTAAATATCAACAGTCATTTATAGGGTGGTGGGTGTGTGGCTGTCATTACAGTGCTTGGACTGTAAATGTCAACAGTCAATCATGGAGTGGTGGGTTTGTGGGTGTCATTACAGTGCTTTGACTGTAAATATCAACAGTCATTCATGGGGTGGTGTGTGTGTGGGTGTCATTACAGTGTTTTGATTGTAAATATCAACAGTCATTAATAAGGTGGTGGATGTCATTAGAGTGCTTGCCCCATAAATATCAACAGTCATTCATGGGGTGGTGGGTGTTCGGTTTTTCCATACAGTGCTTGAACTGTAAATATTAACAGTCATTCATGGGGTGGTGGGTGTGTGCGTGTCATTACAGTGCTTGGACTATAAATATTAATTCATTCATGGTGTGGTGGGTGTGTGTGTCATTAGTGCTTGGACTGTAAATATCAACAGTCATTCATGGGGTAGTTGGTGTCATTACAGTGTTTGGACTGTAAATATCAACAGTCAATCATGGAATGTTGAGTGTCATTAGAATGCTTGGACTGTAAATATTACAGTAATTTATTGGGTGGTTGGTGTGTGGGTGTCATTACAGTGTTTTGACTGTAAATATCAACAGTCAATCATAGGGTGGTCGGTGTGTGGGTGTCATTACAGTGCTTTAACTATAAATATCAACATTCATTTATTGGGTGGTGGGTGTCATTAGAGTGCTTGGACTGTAAATATCAACAGTCATTCATAGGGTGGTGCATGTGTGGGTGTCATGACAGTGCTTGGACTGTAAATATCAACAGTCATTCATGGGGTGGTGATTGTGTGGGTTTCATTACAGTGCTTTGACTGTAAATATCAACAGTCATTCGTGGGGTGGTGGGTGTGTGGGTGTCATTACAGTCTTTTGATTGTAAATATCAACAGTCATTTATAAGGTGGTGGGTGTCATTAGAGTGCTTGGACTGTAAATATCAACAGTCATTCATGGGGTGGTGGGTGTTGGGGTGTCATTACAGTGCTTTGACTGTAAATATCAACAGTCATTCATGGGGTAATGGGGGTGAGGGTGTCATTACAGTGCTTGGACTGTAAATATCAACAGTCATTCATGGGGTTGTGTGTGTGTAGGTGTCATTACAGTGCTTAGACTGTAAGTTTTAACAGTCATTTATGGGGTGGTGGGTGTGTGGCTGTCATTATAGTGCTTGGACTGTAAATATCAACAGTCAATCATGGGGTGGTGGGTATGTGGGTGTCATTACAGTGCTTGGACTGTAAATATCAACAGTCATTCATGGGGTGGTGGGTGTGTGGGTGTCATTACAGTGTTTTGATTGTAAATAACAACAGTCATTTATAAGGTGGTGGGTGTCATTAGAGTGCTTCGACTGTAAATATCAACAGTCATTCATGGATTGGTAGGTGTGTTGGTGTCATTACAGTGCTTGGACTGTAAATATTAACCATAATGCATGGGGTGGTGGGTGTGGGTCGTCATTACAGTGCTTTCAGTGTAAAAACCAACAGTCATTCATGGGGTGGTGTGGGTGAGGGTGTCATTACAGTTCTTGGACTTTAAATATCAACCATCATTCATTAGGTGGTGTGTTTGTGGGTGTCATTACAGTGCTTAGACTGTAAATATTGTCAGTCATTCATGGGGTTGTAGGTGTGTAGGTGTCATTACAGTGCTTGGACTGTAAATATTAACAGTCAATCATAGAGTGGTGGGTATGTGGGTGTCATTACAGTGCTTGGACTGTAAATATCAACAGTCCTTAATGGGGTTTGTGGTGTTTGGGTGTCTATGCAGTGCTTGTACTGTAAATATCAATAGTCATTCATAGGGTGGTGGGGGTGAGGGTGTCATTACAGTGCTTTGACTGTAAATATCAACAGTCATTCGTGAGGTGGTGGGTGTGTGGGTGTCATTACAGTCTTTTGATTGTAAATATCAACAGTCATTTATAAGGTGGTGAGTGTCATTAGAGTGCTTGGACTGTAAATATCAACCATAATGCATGGGGTGGTGGGTGTGGGGCGTCATTACAGTGCTTTGAGTGTAAAAATCAACAGTCTTTCATGGGGTGGTTTGGGTGAGGGTGTCATTACAGTGCTTGGACTATAAATATTAATCGTCATTTATGGGGTTGTGGGTGTATGGGTGTCATTACAGTGCATGGACTGTAAATATTGTCAGTCATTCATGGGGTTGTAGGTGTAAAGGTGTCATTACAGTGCTTGGACTGTAAATATCAAAATTCATTCTTGGGGTGGTGGGTTTTTGGGTATCATTACAGTGCTTAGACTGTAAATATCAACAGTCATTTATGGGGTGGTGGGTGTGTGGCTGTCATTATAGTGCTTGGACTGTAAATATTAACAGTCAATCATTGAGTGGTGGGTATGTGGGTGTCATTACAGTGCTTGGACTGTAAATATCAACACTCCTTCATGGGGTTTTGGGTGTTTGGGTGTCTATGCAGTGCTCGGACTGAAAATATTAACCATCATTTATAAGGTAGTGGGTGTGTGGGTTTCATTACAATGGTTGGACTGTAAATATCAGCAGTCATTAATGGGTTGGTGGGTGTGTGGGTGTCATTACAGTGTTTTGATTGTAAATATCTACAGTCATTAATAAGGTGGTGGGTGTCATTATGGTGCTTGGACTGTAAATATTAACAGTCATTCATAAGGTGGTGGGTGTGGGGGTGTCATTACAGTGCTTTGACTGTAAATATCAACAGTCATTCATGGGGTGGTGGGGGTGAGGGTGTCATTACAGTGCTTGGACTGTATATATCAACAATCATTCATGGGGTGGTGGGTGTGTGGGTGTCATTATAGTGTTTGGACTGTAAAAATCAACAGTCATTCATTGGGTGGTGGGTGTGTGGGGGTCATTACATTGCTTGGACTGTAAATATCAAGTAATTCATTGGATGGTGGGTGTCTGTGTGTCATTAGTGCTTGGACTGTGAATATCAACTGTCATTCATAGGGTGGTGGGTGGCATTACAGTGCTTAGACTCTAATATCAACAATCATTCATGGTGTGATGGGTGTGTGGGTGTCATTACAGTGCTTGGACTGTAAATATAAATAGTTATTCATGGGGATGTGGGTGTTTGGGTGTCTATGCAGTGCTTGGACTGTAAATATCAACAGTCAATCATGGGGTGGTGGGTGTGTGGGTGTCATTAGAGTGCCTGGACTGTAAATATTAACAGTCATTCATGGGATGGTGGGTTTGCGGGTGTCATTACAGTGTTTTGACTGTAAATATCAACAGTCATTCATAGGGTGTTGGGTGTCATTACAGTGCTTGGACTGTAAATATCAACAGTTATTCAAGGGGTGGTGGGTGTGTGGGTGTCATGACACTGCTTGGACAGTAAATATCAACAGTTATTCATGGGGTGGTGAGTTTGTGGGTGTTATTACAGTTCTTGGACTTCATATATCAACCATCATTCATTGGTTGGTGGGTGTGTGGGTGTTATTACAGTGCTTGGACTAAAAATATCAACTGTCTTTCATGGGGTGGTGAGTGTGTGGGTTTCATTACAGTTCTTGGACTGTAAATATCAACCATCATTCATTGGGTGGTGGGTGTGTGTTTGACATTACAGTGCTTGGACTGTAAATATTAACAGTTATTCATGGGGTGGTGGGTGTGTGGATGTCATTACAGTACTTGGACTGAAAATATTAACCGTCATTTATAGGGTGGTGGGTGTGTGGGTGTTATTACAATGGTTGGATTGTAAATATCAACAGTCATTTATAAAGTGCTGGGTGTGTGAGTGTTATTACAGAGCTTGGACTGTAAATATCAACAGTCATTCATGGAGTGGTGGGTGTGTGGGATTCATTACAGTGCTTGGTCTGCAAACATCAACAGTCATTTATGGTGTGGTGGGCGTGTGGGTGTCATTACATTTCTTAGACTGTAAATATCAACAGTCATTAATTAGGTGGTGGGTGTGTGGGTGTCATTACAGTGCTTGGACTGTAAATATCAACAGTCAATCACGGGGTGGTCGGTGTGTGGGTGTCATTACAGTGCTTGGACTGTAAATATAGGCAGTCATTAATGGGGTGGTGCGTGTGTTGGTGTCATGACAGTGCTTGAACTGTAAATATCCACAGTCATTCAAGGGGTGGTAAGTGTGTGGGTGTCATTACAGTTCTTGGACTATAAATATCAACCCTTATTCATAAGGTGGTGGGTTTGTGGGTGTCATTACAGTGCTCAGACTGTAAATATTAACAGTCATTCATGAGGTAGTGGGTGTGTGGATGTTGTTACAGTTCTTGGATTGCATATATCAACCATCATTCATTGGTTGGTGGGTGTGTGGGTGTTATTACAGTGCTTTGACTAAAAATATCAACTGTCATTCATGGGGTGGTGAGTTTTTGGGTTTCATTACAGGTCTTGGACTGTAAATATCAACCATCATTCATTGGGTGGTGGGTGTGTGTGTGACATTACATTGCTTGGACTGTAAATATTAACAGTTATTCATGGGGTGGTGGGTGAGTGGATGTCATTACAGTGCTCAGACTGAAAATATTAACCGTCATTTATAGGGTGGTGGGTGTGTGGGTGTTATTACAATGGTTGGATTGTAAATATCAACAGTCATTTATAAAGTGCTGGGTGTGTGAGTGTTATTACAGAGCTTGGACTGTAAATATCAACAGTCATTCATGGAGTGGTGGGTGTGTGGGATTCATTACAGTGCTTGGTCTGTAAACATCAACAGTCATTTATAGTGTGGTGGGTGTGTGGGTGTCATTACATTGCTTAGACTGTAAATATCAACAGTCATTAATTGGGTGGTGGGTGTGTGGGTGTCATTACAGTGCTTGGACTGTAAATGTCAACAGTCAATCACGGGGTGGTCGGTGTGTGGGTGTCATTACAGAGCTTGGACTGTAAATATCAACAGTCATTAATGGGGTGTTGCGTGTGTTGGTGTCATGACAGTGCTTGAACTGTAAATATTTACAGTCATTCATGGGGTGGTAAGTGTGTGGGTGTCATTACAGTTCTTGGACTATAAATATCAACCCTTATTCATTAGGTGGTGGGTTTTTGGGTGTCATTACAGTGCTCAGACTGTAAATATTAACCCCTCCGGGACGGGCCAAGAATGGAAATACGTACTGTGGTTCTGGGTTCAATACTAATTTTTTACCCTGCCTGTCCGGGTATTTCCCGGAAAATCACTCTACTTCTCTTACTCCCTACGTCTAAACTACAATACTGAACAACTTAAATTTGATTGTGTACTCACCATCAACTCCTCCTCTTTCCATTAAAACCAACCCCAGCTCTCTAGGACACTCCATTGCCGAGAAATCAAGTGAGGAATGGAGGTCACTTTTCCCGTGAGAGCGAGGCTGCGTTCGCTTTGTGAGCGTGGCTGTGACTCAATCTAGCTGGTTGCACCCGCGGAGTGGAGGTTACAGGAGCGGGTGCGCCCGGCAGCGCGGTAGGATGCACCGAATCGAACGAGCCCGTATTTTCTTCACTACGCCCAGCCATTGTCACGGTCAAGCACACACTGATTGAATGTGGGGATGAAAAGGTCTGGTGGTGAAGTATAGACAGATCAAAAAAAATCCCGACAAATTTGGCGTTTTTCCCCATAAATTACCAAAAGCGGGATTTCCCGCTGCCCGGACTCTGTCGACAGAGCGGGATTTCCCGCTGCCCGGCCTCTGTCGACCGAGCGGGAAATCCCGCTGCCCGGACTCTGGGGGTTAACAGTCATTCATGAGGTAGTGGGTGTGTGGATGTTATTACAGTGCTTGGACTGTAAATATCAACAGTCATTTATTGGGTGGTAGGTGAGTGGGTGTCATTACATTGTTTGGACTGTAAATATAAACAGTCATTCATGGGGTGGTGTGTGTGTGGGTGTCATTACAGTGTTTTAACTATAAATATCAATATTCATTTATTGGGTGGTGGGTTTTCATTAGAGTGCTTGGACTGTAAATATCAACAGTCAATCATGGTGTGGTGGGTATGTGGGTATCATTACAGAGTTTGGACTGTAAATATCAACAGTCCTTCATGGGTTGGTGGGTCTGTGGGTGTCATTACAGTGCTTAGACTGTAAATATCAACAGTCATTTATTAGGTGGTGGGTGTATGGGTGTCATTACATTGCTTGGACTGTATATATAAACAGTCTTTCATGGGGTGGTGGGTGTGTGGGTGTCATTACAGTGTTTTAACTATAAATATCAACATTCATTTATTGGGTGGTGGGTTTTCATTAGAGTGCTTGGACTGTAAATATCAACAGTCATTCATGCGGTGGTGCATGTGTGGGTGTCATGACAGTGCATGGACTGTAAATATCAACAGTCATTCTTAAGGTGGTGAGTGTGTGGGTGTCATTACAGTTCCTGGACTGTAAATATAAACCATCATTCATCAGGTGGTGGGTGTTTGGATGTCATTACATTGCTTGGACTGAAAATATCAACAGTCATTCTTGGGGTGGTAGGTGTGTGTGTTTGTCATTACAGTGCTTGGCCTATAAATATATACCATCATTTATGGAGTAGTGGTTGTGTGGGTGTCATTACAGAGCTTGGACTGTAAATATCAACAGTCATTTATGGGGTGGTTGGTGTGTGGCTGTCATTAAAGTGCTTGGACTGTAAATATCAACAGTCATTTATGGGGTGTTGGGTGTGTGGGTGTCATTACAGTACTTTGACTGTAAATATCAACAGTCATTCATAAGTTGGTGGTGGGTGTGTGGGTGTCATTACAGTGTTTTGATTGTGAATATCAACAGTCATTAATAAGGTGTTGGGTGTCATTAGAGTGCTTGGACTGTAAATATCAACAGTCATTCATGGGGTGGTGGGTGTGGGGGTATCATTACAGTGCTTTGACTGTAAATATCAACAGTCATTCATGGGGTGGTGGGGGTGAGGGTGTCATTACAGTGCTTGGACTGTATATATCAACAATCATTTATGTGGTGGTGGGTGTGTGGGTGTCATTATAGTGTTTGTACTGTAAATATCAACAATCATTCATGGGGTGGTGGGTGTGTGGGTGTCATTACATTGCTTGGACTGTAAATATCAATTCATTCATGGGATGGTGGATGTCTGTGTGTCATTAGTGCTTGGACTGTGAATATCAACAGTCATTCATGGGGTGGTGGGTATCATTACAGTGTTTAGACTCTAATATCAACAGTCATTCATGGGGTAATGGGTGTGTGGGTGTCATTACAGTGCTTGGACTGTAAATATAAACAGTTATTCATGGGGATGTGGGTGTTTGGGTGTCTATGCAGTGCTTGGACTGTAAATATCAACAGTCAATCATGGGGTGGTGGGTGTGTGGGTGTCATTAGAGTGCTTGGACTGTAAATATTAACAATCATTCATGGGGAGGTGGGTTTGTGGGAGTCATTACAGTGCTTTGACTGTAAATATCAACAGTCATTCATAGGGTTTTGGGTGTCATTACAGTGCTTGGACTGTAAATATCAACAGTCATTCATGGGGTTATGAGTGTGTGGGTGTTATTACAGTTCTTGGACTGTATATATCAACCATCATTCATTGGTTGGTGGGTGTGTGGGTGTTATTACAGTGTTCAGACTGTAAATATCAACAGTCATTTATGGGGTGGTGGGTGTGTGGGTGTCATTACAGTGCTTTGACTGTAAATATCAACAGTCATTCATGGGGTGGTGGGTGTGTGGGTGTCATTACAGTGTTTTGATTGTGAATATCAACAGTCATTAATAAGGTGTTGGGTGTCATTAGAGTGCTTGGACTGTAAATATCAACAGTCATTCATGGGGTGGTGGGTGTGGGGGTATCATTACAGTGCTTTGACTGTAAATATCAACAGTCATTCATGGGGTGGTGGGGGTGAGGGTGTCATTACAGTGCTTGGACTGTAAATATCAACAGTCATTCATGGGGTGGTGGGTATGTGGGTGTCATTATAGTGCTTGAACTGTAAATATCAACAGTCATTCATGGGGTGGTGGGTTTGTGGGTGTCATTACAGTGCTTGGACTATAAATATCAAGTCATTCATGGTGTGGTGGGTGTTTGTGTGTCATTAGTGCTTGGACTGTAAATATCAACAGTCATTCATGGGGTGGTTGGTGTCATTACAGTGTTTGGATTATAAATATCAACAGTCAATCATGGAATGTTGGGTGTCATTAGAGTGCTTGGACTGTAAATATCAACAGTCATTTATTGGGTTGTGTGAGTGTAGGTGCCATTACAGTGCTTAGACTGTAAATATTAACAGTCATTTTTTGGGTGGTAGGTGTGAAAGGTGTCATTACAGTGCTTGGACTGTAAATATCAACATTTATTCTTGGGGTGGTGGGTGTATGGGTATCATTACAGTGCTTAGACTGTAAATATCAACAGTCATTTATGGGGTGGTGGGTGTGTGGATTTCATTATAGTGCTTCGACTGTAAATATCAACAGTCAATCATGGTGTGGTGGGTATGTGGGTGTCATTACAGTGCTTGGACTGTAAATATCAACAGTACTTTATGGGTTGGTGGGTGTGTGGGTGTCATTACAGTGTTTTAACTATAAATATCAACATTCAGTTATTTGGTGGTGGGTGTTCATTAGAGTGCTTGGACTGTAAATATCAACAGTCATTCATGGGGTGGTGCTTGTGTGGGTGTCATGACACTGCATTGACTGTAAATATCAACAATCATTCATCAGGTGGTGGGTGGTTGGATGTCATTACATTGCTCGGACTGAAAATATCAACAGTCATTCTTGGGGTGGTGGGTGTGTGGGTGTCATTACAGTGCTTGGCCTATAAATATTAACCATCATTTATGGAGTGGTGGGTGTGTGGGTGTCATTACAGTGCTTGGACTGTAAATATCAACAGTCATTTTTAGGGTGGTGGGTGTTTGAGTGTCATTACAGAGCTTGGACTGTAAATATCAACAGTCATTTATGGGGTGGTGAGTGTGTGGCTGTCATTACAGTGCTTGGACTGTAAATATTAACAGTCAATCATGGGGTTGTGGGTGTGTGGGTGTCATTACAGGGCTTTGACTGTAAATATCAACAGTCATTCATGGGGTGGTGGGTGTGTGGGTGTCATTACAGTGTTTTGATTGTGAATATCAACAGTCATTAATAAGGTGGTGGGTGTAATTAGAGTGCTTGGACAATAAATATCAACAGTCATTCATGGGGTGGCCGGTATGTGGGTGTCATTATAGTGCTTGAATTGTAAATATCAACAGTCATTCATGGTGTGGTGGAAGTGTGGGTGTCATTACAGTGCTTGGACTATAAATATCAAGTCATTCATGGTGTGGTGGATGTGTGTGTGTCATTAGTGCTTGGACTGTAAATGTTAACAGTCATTCATGGGGTGGTTGGTGTCATTACAGTGTTTGGACTGTAAATATCAACAGTCAATCATGGAATGTTGGGTGTCATTAGAGTGCTTGGACTGTAAATATCAACAGTCATTTATTGGGTGGTGGGTGTGTGGGTGTCATTACAGTGCTTGGACTGTAAATATTAACAGTCAATCATTGGTTTGTCGGTGTGTGGGTGTCATTACTGTGCTTGAACTATAAATATCAACAGTCATTCATGGTGTGCTTGGTGTGTGGGTGTCATTACAGTGTTTTAACTATAAATATCAACATTCATTTATTGGGTGGTGGGTGTCATTAGAGTGCTTGGACTGAAAATATCAACAGTCATTCTTGGGGTAGTGGGTGTGTGGGTGTCATTACATTGCTTTGCCTATAAATATTAAATGTCATTTATGGGGAGGGGGGTGTGTGGGTGTCATTACAGTGCTTGGACTGTAAATATCAAGTCATTTATAGGGTGGTGGGTGTGTTAGTATCATTTCAGAGCTTGGACTGTAAATATCAACAGTTATTCATGGGGTGGTGGGTGTGTAGGTGTCATTACAGTGCTTGAACTGAAAATATCAAAAGTCATTCTTGGGGTGGTCGGTGTGTGGGTGTCATTACAGTGCTTAGACTGTAAATATCAACAGTCATTTATGATGTGGTGGGTGTGTGGCTGTCATTACAGTGCTTGGACTGTAAATATCAACAGTCAATCATGGGGTGGTGGGTGTGTGGGTGTCATTACAGTGCTTTGACTGTAAATATCAACAGTCATTCATGGGGTGGTGGGTGTGTGGGTGTCATTACAGTGTTTTGATTGTAATTATCAACAGTCATTTATAAGGTGGTGGGTGTCATTACAGTGCTTAGACTGTAAGTATCAACAGTCATTTATGGGGTGGTGGGTGTGTGGCAGTCATTATAGTGCTTGGACTGTAAATATCAACAGTCAATCATGGGGTGGTGGGTATGTGGGTGTAATTACAGTGCTTGAACAGTCATTGATGGGGTGGTATGTGTGTGGGTGTCATTACAGTGCTTGGACTAAAAATATCTAGTCATTCATGGTGTGGCTGGGGTGGAGGTGCATTAGTGCTTGACTGTAAATATCAACAGTCATTCATGGAGTGGTTGGTATCATTACAGTGCTTGGAATGTAAATATCAACAGTCAATCATGGGGTGTTGGGTGTCATTAGAGTGTTTGGACTATAAATGTCAACAGTCATTAATGGTGTTTGGGTGTCTATGCAGTACTTGAACTGTAAATATCAACAGTCAATCATTGAGTTGTGGGTGTCTGGGTGTCATTACAGTGCTTGTACTGTAAATATCAACAGTGATTAATGGGGTGGTGGGTGTGTGGGTGTCATTACAGTGTTTTGATTGTAAATATCAACAGTCATTCATAGGGTGGTGGGTGTCATTAGAGTGCTTGGACTGTAATTATCAACCATAATTAATGTGGTGGTGGGTGTGGGGGTGTCATTACAGTACTTGGAATGTATATATCAACAATCATTCATGGGGTGGTGGGTGTGTGGGTGTCATTACAGTTCTTGGACGGTAAATATCAACCATCATTCATTGGGTGGTGGGTGTGTGTGTGACATTACAGTGCTTGGACTGTAAATATTAACAGTTATTCATGGGGTGGTGGGTGTGTGGATGTCATTACAGTGCTCGGATTGAAAATATTAACCGTCATTTATAGGGTGGTGGGTGTGTGGGTGTCATTACAATGGTTGGACTGTAAATATCAGCAGTCATTTATGGGTTGGTGGGTGTGTGGGTGTCATTACAGTGTTTTGATTGGAAATATCTACAGTCATTAATAAGGTGGTGGGTGTCATTAGAGTGCTTGGACTGTAAATATCAACAGTCATTCATGGGGTGGTGGGTGTGCGGGTGTCATTACAGTGCTTTGACTGTAAATATCAACAGTCATTCATGGGGTGGTGGGGGTGAGGGTATCATTACAGTGCTTGGACTGTATATATCAACAATCATTCATGGGGTGGTGGGTGTGTGGGTGTCATTATAGTGTTTGGACTGTTAATATCCATAGTCATTCATTGGGTGGTGGGTGTGTGGGGGTCATTACATTGCTTGGACTGTAAATATCAAATCATTCATTGGATGGTGGGTGTCTGTGTGTCATTAGTGCTTGGACTGTGAATATCAACTGTCATTCATGGGGTGGTGGGTGGCATTACAGTGCTTAGACTCTAATATCAACAGTCATTCATGGGGTGATGGGTGTGTGAGTGTCATTACAGTGCTAGGACTGTAAATATAAATAGTTATTCATGGGGATGTGGGTGTTTGGGTGTCTATGCAGTGCTTGGACTGTAAATATCAACAGTCATTCATGGAGTGGTGGGTGTGTGGGATTCATTACAGTGCTTGGTCTGTAAACATCAACAGTCATTTATGGTGTGGTGGGTGTGTGGGTGTCATTACATTGCTTAGACTGTAAATATCAACAGTCATTAATTGGGTGGTGGGTGTGGCGGTGTCATTACAGTGCTTGGACTGTAAATATCAACAGTCAATCACGGGGTGGTCGGTGTGTGGGTGTCATTACAGAGCTTGGACTGTAAATATCAACAGTCATTAATGGGGTGGTGCGTGTGTTGGTGTCATGACAGTGCTTGAACTGTAAATATCCACAGTCATTCATGGGGTGGTAAGTGTGTGGGTGTCATTACAGTTCTTGGACTATAAATATCAACACTTATTCATTAGGTGGTGGGTTTGTGGGTGTCATTACAGTGCTCAGACTGTAAATATTAACAGTCATTCATGAGGTAGTGGGTGTGTGGATGTTATTACATTGCTTGGACTGTAAATATCAACAGTTATTCATGGGGTGGTAGGTGTGTGGGTGTCATTACAGTGCTTTGACTGTAAATATCAACAGTCATTTATTGGGTGGTGGGTGTGTGGGTGTTATTACATTGCTTGGACTGTAAATATAAACAGTCATTCATGGGGTGGTGGGTGTGTGGGTGTCATTACAGTGTTTTAACTATAAATATCAATATTCATTTATTGGGTGGTGGGTTTTCATTAGAGTGCTTGGACTGTAAATATCAACAGTCAATCATGGTGTGGTGGGTATGTGGGTGTCATTACAGTGTTTGGACTGTAAATATCAACAGTCCTTCATGGGTTGGTGGGTGTTTGGGTGTCATTACAGTGCTTAGACTGTAAATATCAACAGTCATTTATTAGGTGGTGGGTGTATGGGTGTCATTACATTGCTTGGACTGTAAATATAAACAGTCTTTCATGGGGTGGTGGGTGTGTGGGTGTCATTACAGTGTTTTAACTATAAATATCAACATTCATTTATTGGGTGGTGGGTTTTCATTAGAGTGCTTGGACTGTAAATATCAACAGTCATTCATGGGGTGGTGCATGTGTGGGTGTCATGACAGTGCATGGACTGTAAATATCAACAGTCATTCATAAGGTGGTGAGTGTGTGGGTGTCATTACAGTTCCTGGACTGTAAATATAAACCATCATTCATCAGGTGGTGGGTGTTTGGATGTCATTAGATTGCTTGGACTGAAAATATCAACAGTCATTCTTGGGGTGGTGGGTGTGTGTGTGTGTCATTACAGTGCTTGGCCTATAAATATATACCATCATTTATAAAGTGGTGGTTGTGTGGGTGTCATTACAGAGCTTGGACTGTAAATATTAACAGTCAATCATGGGGTGGTCAATGTGTGGGTGTCATTACAGTGCTTGGACTGTGAATATCAACAGTCATTCATGGGGTGGTGGGGGTGAGGGTGTCATTACAGTGCTTGGACTGTATATATCAACAATCATTTATGTGGTGGTGGGTGTGTGGGTGTCATTATAGTGTTTGTACTGTAAATATCAACAATCATTCATGGGGTGGTGGGTGTGTGTGTGTGTCATTACAGTGCTTGTACTATAAATATATACCATCATTTATGGAGTGGTGGTTGTGTGGGTGTCATTACAGTGCTTGGACTGTAAATATTAACAGTCAATCATGGGGTGGTCAATGTGTGGGTGTCATTACAGTGCTTGGACTGTGAATATCAACAGTCATTCATGGAATGGTGGGTGTGTGGGTGTCATTATAGTGGTTTAACTATAAATATCAACATTCATTTATTGGGTGGTGGGTGTCATTAGAGTGCTTGGACTGTAAATATCAACAGTCATTAATAATATGGTCAGTGTGTGGGTGTCATGTCAGTGCTTGGACTGTAAATATCCACAGTCATTCATGGGGTGGTGAGTGTGTGAGTGTCATTACAGTTCCTGGACTGTAAATATAAACCATCATTCATTAAGTGGTGGGTGTGTGGGTGTATTTACATTGCTTGGCCTATAAATATTAACCGTCATTTATGGGGTGGTGGGTGTGTGGGTGTCATTACAGTGCTTGGACTGTAAATATCAAGTCATTTATAGGGTGGTGGGTGTGTGAGTGTCATTACAGAGCTTGGACTGTAAATATCAAGAGATATTCATGGGGTAGTGGGTGTCATTAAAGTGCGTGGACTGCAAATATCAAAAGTCATTCTTGGGGTGGTCGGTGTGTGGGTGTCATTACAGTGGTTAGACTGTAAAAATCAAAAGTCATTTATGAAGTGGGGGTTGTGTTGCTGTCATTACAGTGCTTGGACTGTAAATATCAACAGTCAATCATAGCTTGGTGGGTGTGTGGGTGTCATTACAGTGCTTTGATTGTAATTATCAACAGTCATTTATAAGGTTGTTGGTGTCATTACAGAGCTTAGACTGTAAGTATCAACAGTCATTTATGGGGTGGTGGGTGTGTGGCTGTCATTATAGTGCTTGGACTGTAAATATTAACAGTCAATCATGGGGTGGTGGGTATGAGGGTGTCATTACAGTGGTTGGACTGAAATATCAATAGTCATTTATGGAGTAGTGGGTGTGTGGCTGTTATTATAGTGCTTGGACTGTAAATATCAACAGTCATTCATAGGGTGGTGGGGGTGAGGGTGTCATTACAGTGCTTGGACGGTAAATATCAGTAACAATTCATGGGGTTGTGGGTATATGGGTGTCATTATAGTGCTTGAACTGTAAATATCAACAGTCATTTATGGGGTGGTGGGTGTGTGCGGGTCATTACAGTGCTTGGACTGTAAATATCAAGTCATACATGGGATGGTGGGTGTGTGTGTGTCATTAGTGCTTGGACTGTAAATATCAACAGTCATTCATGGGGTGGTGAGTCTGTGGGTGTCATTACAGTTCTTGGATTATAAATATCAACCATCATTCATTAGGTGGTGGGTTTGTGGGTGTCATTACAGTGCTTAGACTGTATATATTAACAGTCATTCATGGGGTGGTGGGTGTGTGGGTGTCATTACAGTGCTTGGACTATAAATATCAACCATCATTTATGGGGTTGTGGGTGTGTGGGTTTCATTACAGTTCTTGGACTGTAAATATCAACAGTCATACATAGGGTGGTGGGTGTGTGAGTGTCATTATGGAGCTTGTACTGTAAATATCAACAGTCATTCATGGGGTTGTGTGTGTGTATGTGTCATTACAGTGTTTGGACTTTAAATATCAAAAGTCATTCGTGGGGTGGTGGGTGTGTGGGTGTCATTACAGTGCTTGGACTATAAACATCAACAGTCAATCATGGGGTGGTGGGTATGTGGGCGTCATTATAGTGATTTGACTGTAAATATCAACAGTCATTCATGGGGTGATGAGGGTGAGGGTGTCATTACAGTGCTTGGACGGTAAATATCAGTAATAACTCATGGGGTTGTGGGTATGTTGGTGTCATTATAGTGCTTGAACTATAAATATCAACAGTCATTCATGGGGTGGAGGGTGTGTGGGTGTCATTACAGTGCTTGGACTGTAAATATAAAGTCATTTATAGGGTGGTGGGTGTGTGTGTGTCGTTAGTGCTTGAACTGTATATATCAACAGTGATTCATGGGGTGGTAGGCGGCATTATAGTGCTTGGACTGTAAATATCAACAGTCAATTATGGGGTGATGGGTCTGTGGGTGTCATTACAGTGCTTGGACTGTAAATATCAACAGTCATTTTTGGGGTGTTGTGTTTTTGGGGGTCATTACAGTGCTTGGACTGTAAATATCAACAGTCAATCATGAGGTGGTGGGTGTGTGGGTGTCATTGCAGTGCTTGGACAGTAAATATCAACAGTCATTCATGGGGTTGTGGGTGTGTGGGTGTCATTACAGTGATTTGACTGTATATATCAACAGTCATTTATTGGGTTGTGGGTGTCATTAGAGTGCTTGGACTGTAAATATCAACAGTCATTCATGGGGTGGTGGGTCTGTGCGTGTCATGACAGTGCTTGGACTGTAAATATCAACAGTCATTCATGGGGTGGTGAGTGTGTGGGTGTCATTGCAGTTCTTGGACTGTAAATATCAACCATCATTCATTGGGTTGTGGGTCTGTGGGTGTCATTACAGTGCTCAGACTATATATATTAACTGTCATTTATGTGGGGAAGGGTGTGTGGATGTCATTACAGTGCTTGGACTGAAGATATCAACAGTCATTCATATGGTGGTGGGTGTGAGGGTGTCATTACAGTGCTTGGACTATAAATATCAACCGTCATATATGGGGTGGTGTTGTGTGTGGGTTTCATTAGAGTGCTTGGACTGTAAATATCAACAGTCATTCATAGGGTGGTGGGTGTGTGAGTGTCATTACAGAGCTTGGAATGTAAATATCAACAGTCATTCATGAGGTGGTGGGTGTGTTGTTATCATTACAGTGTTTGGACTGAAAACATCAAAAGTAATTTTTGGGGTGGTGGGTGTGTAGGTGTCATTACAGTGCTTAGACTGTAAATATCAACAGTCAATTATTGGGTTGTGGGCGTGGGGCTGTCTTTACAGTGCTTGGACTGTAAATATCAACAGTCAATCATGGGGAGGTGGACCTATGGGTGTTATTACAGAGCTTGGTCTGTAAATATCAACAGTCATTAATGGGGTGGTGGGTGTGTGGGTGTCATTGCAGTAATTGAACTGTAAAAATCAACAGTCATTCTGGGGGTGGTGGGTGTGTGGGTGTCATTACAGTGCTTAGACTGTAAATACCAACAGTCATTCATGAGGTGGTGGGTGTTTGGCGGTTATTACAGTGGTTGGACTGTAAATATCAACAATCATCAATGGGGTGGTGGCTGTGTGAGTGTCATTATAGTGCTTGGACTGTAAATATCAACAGTCGTTCATGGGGTAGAGGGTGTGTGGGTGTCATTACAGTGTTTTAATTGTAAATATCAACAGTCCTTCATTGGGTGGTGGGTGTCATTACAGTGCTTGGACTATAAATATCAACTATAATTCATTGGTTGGTGGGTGTGGGGGTGTCATTACAGTGTTTTGACTGTAAACATCAACAGTCATTCATGGGGTGGTTGGTGTGAGGGAGTCATTACAGTGCTTGGACTGTAAACATTGAGAGTCATTCATGGGGTGGTGGGTGTGTGTGTCATTATAGTTCTTGGACTGTAAATATCAACAGTCATTCATGGGGTGGTGGGTGTGTGGGTGTCATTACAGTGCTTGGACTGTAAATATCAAGTCATTCATAAGGTGGTGGGTGTGTGTGTGTCATTAGTTCATGGACTGTAAATATCAATAGTCATTCATGGGGTGGTGGGTTGCATTACAGTGCTTGGACTGTAAATATCAAGTCATTCATAAGGTGGTGGGTGTGTGTGTGTCATTAGTTCATGGACTGTAAATATCAACAGTCATTCATGGGTTGGTGAGTTTTTGGGTGTCATTACAGTGCTAGGATAGTAAATATCAACAGTCATTCATGGGGTGATGGGTTTGAGGGTGTCATTATAGTGCTTGGACTGTAAATATCAAGTCATTCATGGGGTTGTGCGTGTGTGTGTGTCATTACAGTTAATAGACTGTAAATATAAACAGTCATTTATGGGTTGGTGGGTGTGTGGGTGTTAATACAGTGCTTGAACTGTAAATATCAACAGTCATTCATGGGGTGGTGGGTGTGTGGGTGTCATTACAGTGGTTGGATTGTAAATATCAACAGTCATTAATAGGGTGGTGGGTGTCATTAGAGTGCTTGGACTGTAAATATCAACAGTCATTCATGGGGTGGTGGGTGTGAGGGTGTCATTACATTGCTTGGACTATAAATATCAACCATCATTTATGGGGTGGTGTTGTGTGTGGGTTTCATTACAGTGCTTGGACTATAAATATCAACAGTCATTTATAGGGTGGTGGGTGTGTGAGTGTCATTACAGAGCTTGGAATTTAAATATCAACAGTCATTCATGGGGTGGTAGGTGTGTTGTTATCATTACAGTGCTTGGACTGTAAATATTGAAAGTCATTCTTGGGCTGGTGGGTGTATAGGTGTCATTACAGTGCTTAGACTGTAAATATCAACAGTCATTTATTGGGTGGTGGGTGTGTGGCTGTCATTACAGTGCTTGGACTGTAAATATCAACAGTCAATCATGGGGTAGTAGGAGTATGGGTGTCATTACAGAGTTTGGACTGTAAATATCAACAGTCATTTATGGGGTGGTGGGTGTGTGGGTGTCATTACAGTGATTGGACTGTAAATATCAACAGTCATTTTTGGGGTGGTGGGTGTGTAGGTGTCATTACAGTGCTTGGACAGTAAATATCAACAGTCATTTATGGGGTAGAGGGTGTGTGGGTGTCATTACAGTGTTTTGATTGTAAATATCAACAGTCCTTCATAGTGTGGTGGGTGTCATTAGAGTGCTTGGACTGTAAATATCAACAGTCATCATTTGGGTGGTTGGTGTGTGGGAGTCATTACAGTGTTTGGACTCTAAATATCAACTATAATTCATGGGTTGGTGGGTGTTGGGGTGTCATTACATTGCTTTGACTGTAAATATCGACAGTCATTTATGGGGTGGTTGGTGTGAGGGCGTCATTACAGTGCTTGGACTGTAAACATTGAGAGTCATTCATGGGGTGGTGGGTGTGTGTGTCATTATAGTGCTTGGACTGTAAATATCAACAGTCATTCATGGGGTGGTGGGTGTGTGGGTGTCATTACAGTGCTTGGACTGTAAATATCAAGTCATTCATGGGGTGGTGGGTGTTTGTGTGTCATTAGTGCATGGACTGTAAATATCAAGAGTCATTCATGGGGTGGTGGGTGGCATTACAGTGATTGGACTGCAAATATCAACAGTCATTTATGGGATGATGGGTGTGTGGGTGTCATTACAGTGCTTGGACTGTAAATATCAACAGTCATTCATGGGTTGGTGAGTTTTTGGGTGTCATTACAGTGCTTGGATTGTAAATATCAACAGTCATTCATGGGGTGGGGGGTTTGTGGGTGTCATTATAGTGCTTGGACTGTAAATATCAAGTCATTCATGGGGTTGTGGGTGTGTGCGTGTCATTACAGTTAATAGACTGTAAATATAAACAGTCATTTATGGGGTGGTGGGTGTGTGGGAGTTAATACAGTGCTTGAACTGTAAATATCAACAGTCATTCATGGGGTGGTGGGTGTGTGGATGTCATTACAGTGGTTGGATTGTAAATATCAACAGTCATTAATAGGGTGGTGGGTGTCATTAGAGTGCATGAACTGGAAATATCAACAGTCATTCATGGGTTGTGAGGGTGTCATTAGAGTGCTTGGAATGTAAATATCAACAGTCATTCATGGGGTGGTGGGTGTGAGGGTGTCATTACAGTGCTTGGACTATAAATATCAACCGTCATTTATTGAGTGGTGTTGTGTGTGGGTTTCATTACATTGCTTGGACTGTAAATATCAACAGTCATTTATAGGGTGGTGGGTGTGTGAGTATCATTACAAAGCTTGGAATGTAAATATCAACAGTCATTCATGGGGTGGTGGGTGTGTTGTTATCATTACAGTGCTTGGACTGTAAATATCAAAAGTCATTCTTGGGCTGGTGGGTGTGTGGGTGTTATTACAGTGCTTAGAATGTATATATCAACAGTCATTTATTGTGTGGTGTGTGTGTGGCTGTCATTACAGTGCTTGGACTGTAAATATCAACAGTCAATCATGGGGTAGTAGGAGTATGGGTGTCATTACAGAATTTGGACTGTAAATATGAACAGTCATTTATGGGGTGGTGGGTGTGGGTGTCATTACAGTGATTGGACTGTAAATATCAACAGTCATTCTTGTGGTAGTGGGTGTGTAGGTGTCATTACAGTGCTTAAGCTGTAAATACCAAAAGTCATTCATGAGGTGGTGGGTGTTTGGCTGTCATTACAGTGCTTGGACTGTAAATATCAACAGTCATTCATGGGGTGGTGGGTTTGTGCGTGTCATTACAGTGGTTGGATTGTAAATATAAACAGTCATTAATAGGGTGGTGGGTGTCATTAGAGTGCTTGAACTGGAAATATCAACAGTCATTCATGGGTTGTTAGGGTGTCAATAGAGTGCTTGGAATGTAAATATCAACAGTCATTTATGGGATGGTGGGTGTGTGGGTGTCATGACAGTGTTTGGACTGTAAATATCAACAGTCATTCATGGGGTGGTGAGTGTGTGGGTGTCATTGCAGTGCTTGAACTATAAATATCAACAGTCATTCATGGGGTGGTGGGTGTGTGGGTGTCATTACAGTGCTTTTACTGTAAATATCAACAGTCATTCATGTGGTTGTAAGTGTGTGAGTGTCATTACAGAGCTTGGACTGTAAATATCAACAGTCATTCATGAGGTGGTGTGTGTGTGGGTGTCATTACAGTATTTTGATTGTAAATATCAATAGTTATTCATAGGGTGGTGGGTGTCATTAGAGTGCTTGGACTGTAAATATCAACAGTCATTGATGGGGTGATGGGTGTCATTAGAGTGCTTGAACTGGAAATATCAACAGTCATTCATGGGTTGTGAGGGTGTCATTACAGTGCTTAGACTGTAAATATCAACAGTCATTCATGGGGTGGTGGGTGTGTGGGTGTCATGACAGTGATTGGACTGTAAATATCAACAGTCATTTATGGGGTGGTGAGTGTGTGGGTGTCATTGCAGTGCTTGAACTATAAATATCAACAGTCATTCATGGGGTGGTGGGTGTGTGGGTGTCATTACAGTGCTTTGACTGTAAATATCAACAGTCATGCATGTGGTTGTGTGTGTGTGAGTGTCATTACAGAGCTTGGACTGTAAATATCAACAGTCATTCATGGGGTGGTGGGTGTGTGGGTATCATTACAGTGCTTAGACTGTAAATACCAACAGTCATTCATGGGGTGGTGAGGGTGTGGGTGTCATTGCAGTGCTTGAACTATAAATATCAACAGTCATTCATGGGGTGGTGGGTGTGTGGGTGTCATTACAGTGCTTTGACTGTAAATATCAACAGTCATTCATGTGGTTGTGTGTGTGTGAGTGTCATTACAGAGCTTGGACTGTAAATATCGACAGTCATTCATGGGGTGGTGTGTGTGTGGGTGTCATTACAGTGCTTGGACTGTAAATATCAACAGTCATTCATGGGATGGTGGGTGTGTGGGTGTCATTACAGTATTTTGATTGTAAATATCAACAGTCATTCATAGGGTGGTGGGTGTCATTAGAGTGCTTGGACTGTAAATATCAACAGTCATTGATGGGTTGGTGGGTGTGTGGGTGTCATTACAGTGCTTGGACTGTAAATATCAACCATAATTCATGGGGTAGTGGGTGTCGGGGTGTCATTACAGTGCTTTGACTGTAAATATCAACAGTCATTCATGGGGTCGTGCGTGTGAGGGTGACATTACAGTTCTTGGACTGTAAATATCAACAGTCATTCATGGATTGGTGGGTGTGTGGGTGTCATTATAGTGTTTAGACTGTAAATATCACCAGTCATTCATGGGGTGGTGGGTGTGTGGGTGTCATTACAGTGCTTGGACTGTAAAAACGTCTCATTAATGGGGTGGTGGGTTTGTGTGTGTCATTAGTGCTTGGACTGTAAATATCAACAGTCATTCATGGGGTGGTGGGTGGCATTACAGTGCTTGGACTGTAAATATCAACAGTCATTCATGGGTTGTGTGGGTGTCTTTACAGAGCTTGGACTGTAAATATCAACCATCATTCATGAGGTGGTGGGTGTGTCGGTGTCATTACAGTGTTTGGACTGTAAATATCAACAGTCATTCATGGGGTGGTGGGTGTGTGAGTGTCATTACAGTTCTTGGACTGTAAATATCAACAGTTTTTTATAGGGTGGTGGGTGTGTGGGTTTCATTACAGTGCTTGGGCTGTAAATATCAACAGTCATTCATGGGATTCTGGGTGTGTGAGTGTCATTACAGTGCTTGGACTGTAAATATCAACAGTCGTTCATGAGGTGGTGTGTGTGTGGGTGTCATTACAGTGCTTGGACTGTAATTATCAACAGTCATTAATGGGGTGGTGCAAATAAGTCTATCTAAACATTTTGGTTTTGATAAAATATTTTCAAAATTAATTGAAGACTTGATGGAACTTGAGAATAACGGCATTCAAATTAATAATGATAATTTGAAGGGGACACTATATTGCATTACTTATGATAACTTGGGGTCTCATGGCATTGGTGCTTTTACAGAAAATTTTTGTAGATATTGTAACATAACCCTAAAAGAATTTCTTACTGACCCTGTGCATGTTGGTGTAATGTAATACATTAGCAATACAACAACTTAAAAACGAGAACACTGTCAAAATTTTAAATAATGTCATAGGTATTAAATTTAATTATCCATTCAATGCACTGAAATATTATCATGTCTGCAAAGCAGGTTTTCCACCATGCCTGGGTCATGACATTTTTTAGGGTGTTGGTGGTTATAATGTTGCTCTGATATTGAAGAATTTAGTAAATGAAAAGAGATGGCTAACTTATGCAGAACTTAATCAGTGTATAATTATGTTTCTTTATCGTGGTACAGATGCTGCCTCAATGCCATGTCAAGTAAATACTTCAGGTACTAAATTAGGTGGTCAGGCTACACAAAACTGGTGTTTAATCAGGCTGTTGCCTGTTATATTATATGGCAAAATAGTTGATGCTAATGATCCTGTTTGGCAGTTGTTCCTGTTATTACGTAACATTACTGAAATTATCTGTGCCCCAAAGTTTGACAACTCTGACCTTGCATATCTAGCAATACTTAATAATGAATATTTAGAAGACAGACAAAGAATTTTTTCAAATGACAAACTGAGGCCAAAGCATCATTTTCTAAAACATTATCCAAACCTAATTTTGCTGTTTGGCCCATTAATTCGTTTGTGGACATTACGCTTTGAAAGCAAGCACTGCTAATTCAAAGGATGCATTAAAAGTGCCCATTCCTTCAAGAATGTGTATCAGACCATGAGTGAAAAACATCAGTTATTACAAGCATACAAACAGGCCAGTTCATATTTTCCCACTGATATAGAGGTTGTAAAAAACATTTTGTTAATCTCAGATACATAAAGTTCAGATATTAAAAAAGCCTTAATGATGTGTCAGATTACTGAAGGTGCAGAAGTTAGCTTGGAAGTGACAATAATGGGGACTCCATACAAGAAGGGACACTATGTGGTGTTAAGTAAATGTGAACAGGGTATAATGTTAGGTGAGATTCAGTTCATAATATTGAACTCCTGTACACAAGCATACTTTTTAGTAAACAAATTCACAGAACAAATTTCCAAGGAGTTGCAATTATCTACAGTATTGAACACCTTCCCATGCTCTTCCTTTAAATGTACAGAATTTTCTAAACTCCTAGATTATTACCCACTGGTTGACTACAAAAGAGGAAAATAATTGTTGATCCCACTCAAACACAATATATCTGCATAAGACTTCCACGAAAATTGAAAAGGTAATTTAAAGATTATAATTCTATATTCATGTAGACCATTAGATTTCCTGTACAGTACTGTATACCAGTACATTATATTCATCTCCTTTCCCTGGGGCATGATTTCAAGAAAATGACAAAAGGTTGAACTGAAATGGAAGTTAAATGTTAAAGTTCCATACAAAAGATTAAAACATTCTGAACTGGAATTGGTTGTAGCTAAGGACCATGATGGTTATGAAGATGATGACAGTGATAGTGATACTTGTAGTACAAGTAGTAGAGAGACAGTGATTTACATGACAGGTAAAGTACAGTACTGTACCATATGCACTGTAATTATGAAAACTGCTTATATGAGTAATGTACAGCATACTAAAGTAACTCCACTTCTCTACCTTTAATTGTGTTCTACATTGAATTTTTTACACAAAAATCATAAGTAAAATGAAAATGGTTAATTGACTTCTGTAAACTGGGGTTCGACTTCCCTGAGCTCAGCTAGCTAAGTTAAACTGTTCTAATGAGATATGGTAGGCCTATGTGCAGTTATGGTAACTTACTTCCTTGTTTTGGATCATTATGGGTTTAATCTAGCAGTAGCTGTTTCATTTTCTAATTATTTTCTAATTATCAGAGACTGGATTGATTGATTTATTTATTGATGCTATTAGGCATCTGGCGGCGCAACAGCAATGGTCATATACCGCCCAACATAAAATGGTCATCTACATCATTAATAAAATATGTAAAAAGATTCAATAATTTTCACTACCTCGAAAGGGAGAAGCAGCATGAATAAAACCCACATCTTCCAAAAAATCATATATTAATGAAATAACCTACTTAAGTTAGATATATAAAAGAATTGAAATATTAACGAAAGAAACATTAAACTTTAACTACCAAAAAATAAATAGCCATAAATACAATAAAATTCACAATTTGTGGAGAAGGCCAGCCTCCTCCACATACGAGAGGGTGTTCCCTCCCACACCACAAGCCTCCTCCCCGAGGACCTGAGAGAGACTGTAAGAACCGTCACCCTCCTGGTACTCAGAGAGGTGCCTACGACGAAGGTCACCAAGGCTGGGACACTCAACAATAAGATGCCGCACTGTCAAAGGGACCAGACAATCATCACAGTAGGGAGGGTGAGCCCTCTCCATTAAATAGCCATGAGTCAATAATGTGTGGTCAATGCGCAGACGGACAAGAGCCGTCTCCCACCGGCGGGACAGGCCACTGTAGCTCCACAAACCAAGGTGCTGGCGGATGTCGCGGAGCTTGTTAGCCCCGACGGCATCCCATCTGTCCTGCCAGCAGGAACAAACAGTAGCATCTATGTAGGGTCGAAGGTCCACTGCAGGAACAGGATGATGCCTGGCAGGAGGCCAGGAATTGGAGACCGCAGCCTTAGCCAGGGCATCAGCCCGCTCATTTCCATCAACACCCACATGGGCCGGGACCCAACAACAAGTGACTTTGTGGCCACGACGACCCAGGAGGACAAGCCACTCAAGAATGGCCAGCACCAGGGGATGGGAAAAGTTAAAATTACACAAGGCCTGCAAGGCACTACAGGAATCGCTAAAAATAGTAAACGGAGGCTGAGGGAGAGTAAAAATTACTTGGAGGGCATATAAAATAGCCGAGAGCTCAGCAGTAAAAATTGACATGACAGAAGGGAGCCTGCCGCCACGGCAAAAGTCAGGAAAGACAACTCCAAAGCCAACTCCAGCATCAGACTTTGACCCATCAGTGTACACGAGTGAAGGCATGTTCTAAAAAGGGGGAACGAGCCACTGGAGGAGAAAGAGATTCCTTCTTGTCTGTAAAGCAGGTGCAGGGAAAAACTTCTGGAAAAAGCCATGGAGCAACCCTGGGGACCCTCACAGGACAAATCTGTAAGTCATCAATGCCCATCTCCTCCATAGCCTTCCTGACCTGGAAGCCAAAGGGCCATGGTGTACGAGAATGTAAAAGGTAGTACTGAGACATGATATCAGATGACACCGCCAAGCAGGGAAGGGAGTCAGGAAGTCGATGTAATCGATGCCAACAACGAACCATCAAGGACTGGCGACGGAGATCAAGAGGTGGCTCATTAGCGTTCACCAGGAGACTGGGGATTGGGGACGACCTGAAGGCTCCGGTCGCCAGACGTACTCCAGCATGATGAACAGGGTCTAAAACTCTGAGACGGGCATCGGTGGCAGAAGAGTACACCTCACACCCATAGTCGTGTTTTGACCTAATAAGAACATGGTATAGGCGGAGGAGGGTGGCCTGATCAGCCCCCCAGGATGTATGGCCCAGGGCCCTCAACAGGTTAAGAGCCTTGAGGCAAGAGACCTTAAGTGTACGTAAGTGTGGCACCCAAGTCAAAAGTTTGTCAAAAAGGAGACCCAAAAGGCGAGTCTCCTCGACACAGCGTATCCGATGACCATACATGAATAAGTCCGGATCGGGGTGGACGCCTCGGATGCTGCAGAAGTGCATAGCAACTGTCTTGGAAGGAGAAAATCGAAACCCATGAGAACCAGTCCAACGTGACACCCTGTCAAGGGCAAGCTGCATGCGCCGCTCTGCCACTGACATACGGGAAGCAGCAAACCAGACTGCTAGGTCGTCAACGTACATCGAGTTAGCTATACCGTCTGGAAGGGATGAGGCAATAGCAATAATTGCTACTGCAAACAATGTGACACTGAGGACGCTTTTTGGGGGGATGCCCTCCTCCTGTGCAACAGATGCTGAGTGGGTGGTACCAACCCTCACAGAAAAAACTGCGACCACTGAGAAACTCCTTAAGAAAGCGTGGAATGCTACCCCGCAGGCCATATAAATGGAGTTGCTGCAGGATGCCATATTGCCATGTAGTGTCATAGGCTTTCTCTAAATCAAAGAATACACAGACAAGGTGTTGATGTCGAGCAAAGGCCTCGCATGCAGCAGCTTCCAACCTGACCAGAGCATCTGTAGTGGAACGGTGTTTACGAAAGCCAGACTGGGACGGAGACAGAAAATCACCCCGTTCTATGAAGTATACCAGTCTGACATTCACCATCTTTCCAAATAGTTTACAGAGACAGGAGGTCAAGGCAATTGGTCGATAATTGAGGGCAACACCAGAGTCCTTGCCCAGCTTGAGGAAAGGAAGGATGGTAGCAACCCTGCACCCAGAAGGGAAGACACCCTCCAGCCAGATTCTGTTATATAAAGCTAAAAGAAGTGAGATCGCCTCCTCACCCAAGTGTCGTAACATTGCATATGGGATGTTGTCTGGCCCAGGAGAAGTGTCGCCGCAGAGAGAGAGAGAGCAGAATGCAGGTCTCTCAGGTTGAATATATGGTTATAACTTTCATTCTCGTTCCCTGAGAAATCCAGGACAGTACGCTCCTTGACTCTTAACTCATGCCTGACAGCCAGAGGTCGAGAGTCACGGCTGGAGACTTTTGCAAAAGCCTCCGCCATGGTATTGGCCACTGTCAAACCATCCATGATCTTAATTCCATTGACCTTAAGTACAGGTGGAGAACTAGGAGAAAACTTCCCCGCCATCATACGGACTCTCCTGAACACTTGGGTGAGTGCAGTTTTAGTATTAATTGAAGACACATAGGCCTTCCAAGATGTGCGTCGTGCCTCTTTTAAAACTCGTCTAGCCTGAGCCCTTGCCCGTCGGAAGTCCTCTTAAAGAGTTGGGTCCCCACAAGCAGCGCGCTTCTCCCGCACAGCGTTGGTGCAGACTGATGACCACCAAGGGACAGGACGTTTGGGAAAGTAACCAGAAGTTCTAGTGATAGAGTTGAGAGCAGCAGAGTGGAGCATATCAGTGAAATATGTTACAGCCTCGTCAGAGCTACTAAAATCGGTTACAGAAGAGACCGAAGAAGTTAGCTCTCTAAAAAAAACTGCCAGTCAGCCTTCTCTAATTTCCACCTAGGAAGACGAGACTGTGGTTCTTACCTGTTACCTTCTAAAAGTATAGGGAAATGGTCACTGCCATATAAATCAGGCAACACTCTCCAAGTAAAATCCAACAGAGCACTGGGTGAGCAGAGGGAAATGTCAATGGCGGTAAAAGTCCCAGTAGTGCTATTAAAATGTGTCACATCTCCCGTATTTAAAACCCCTAATCCCTCATCCTCAATAAAAGAAGCCAATAAAACACCCCTGGGGTTGACCGAACTGTCACCCCACAGAAGGACACAATTCCACTGAAGGACCTTGAACGGTGTTACTTTAGTACTGATTTTTGGGAAGCCTCACGGAGGTACTTCCCACTACCACCTCGACCTGAGGGTTTACTCAAACAATAAGATTTGTCTAATCCTAGGCCACTAGAAGAAGAGCGAACCCGAGGAGTAGTATGTGGGGCAGTAATTGGGACCCGTAGACGAGTCCCCGAAGCATCTGATATGTTAGAAGATGAAGGTATATGAGCTGGGATATTCTTTGAAACAATTACATTGGTTTTGTCCTGTACAACAGTGGTATCACTGACACAGGCAGATACATCAACATCCATAATACAGGTGGTAGAATCACTCCGCTGCTCAAGCGGAAGAGAAACTGAATCTTTTGAAGTAACAACATCCGTGGCATAGACATTAACTTCACGCCCCTCTGATGATCCCGAAGGAAGCTTGCGAGGAGGAACTTCTGTTGAATGAAGAGATTCATCAGACCCACGAGAACGCTTCTGGTGAAATTGAGAGGAAACTATGGATGAGTCCACAGAGATGGTTGCCTTACAAGGTGGAATATCTATAGAGTCAAGTGCCTCAGAGGAACCACGAAGGCATCTCTGTGGCAGTTTAGGTGACTTAAGTTTCCTTTTTGGAGAGCGTGTGGCAGCGTGAACCTCTACCACATGGACACCTTTAGCTAAAATCTGAGAATTGTCATCAGTTGAAGGTTCAACAGAATGAGAGTCTGGTAAAGTTTCCAAGACAGAGAAACTATTATGTAGAGTAACCTTAGAAACATTCTCACTTGAGCAAAAAGCAGAAAGCAGCTGCCTCTTGAGAGGGTTGAGAGGGTGCTGCAACCAATTTAGGGCGAAGGGAGGAGGCGTATGTCTTCACACCACCATCCTTCTGTCGCCTGAAGTTGAGTTGCCGTCTGGCACTACCTATGCTAATGAATTGAATATTAGCCAAGTGGAGGATATCCTGCTCAAGGAGGTACATCTTACATTGGCGAGAACGCAAGGGGTGAGCATCTCTGCATTAAAAGCAGTAACTCTCTGACCGACACTCAGAAGTAAGATGTGAGTCAGGAGCAGAACAATTACCACACCGGGAACGGTTGTTGCAGTTCCTCCTCCCATGACCAAACTCATAACAACCAAAACACTGTAGGGGACGCTCAACAAAAGGCTTCACCTCAAATGAGGTGGGGTTAATGTTAATGCGATCTGGGATATGCGAGCCATAGAAAGTGAGGATGATCATATTTTTACTGCCTTTCATCTTCGTTACCCGTTGGACACTGTCTGGGCACATAGCGAGAATGTCCTCTTCAGAGAATTCATACAGGTCCTCATTATATATACGCCCCTTGCTATAATTAAATGTTCGATGTGGTTTAATAGACTCAAACATGCTATCAGAAGGACAGGGGAGATTGAGGAGCATCATGGCCTGTGTAAGATCTTTGGCTCTGATTAAAATGCCCGTACTATATTTCTTTATGTGGCCCATTGGTAATAATCCAATTTCTTTCTCCAGATACCGGGAAGCATGGATAAGGTTACCACGTCCCTCCCTGTAGTAAGCCACAAACCAAAAGGGTGTAGGAACCCGACATTCCTTTGGGACATACTCTACAGAGTCATCAAATATATTAGGGCAGTAGTCATTGTCACTGTCAACTACATTGGTGGACCGCATCATCTGAACTTTACAATGAGTATCCCCCACCGTCAGAGAATCTTTTGCCTCAAATGCTGCTTTGGCAGCAGCATTTGTTTTGAAAGTAATATAGCGCCGATTAGACCTACAATTACTGTCATATGTGATTCGGATTCGAAGAACTACTCCAAAACACTTAAAAATGGAGTGGATAGCGCCATAGGAAAAGGATGCAAGTACATTCGTTAACATTAAAGTGTCCAAATCGCTAACAGGTTCTTCGACACAACACTCAACCTGCTAGGTCTAGTCTTATTTGCAGCTTTCTGCATATTACCACGACCAGAGAGTGACGTCTCGAGGGCCTGGTCGACCACCGCTCGAGGAAGAGATTGGGGCTTTTCTTTATCCATATATCATTGATTTGATGTTTTTGGCCCCAGGAGCCAAAAGCTACTACCTACCGGGCAGATGAGGGGACCGAGCGCTGGTCGCTGTGGGCGACCACTGGGCCACTCGTTTTAAAAAGCAGCTCCAATGGCTCGAAAGTTTGCCCACGATGGTGCTGAGACCCCCTTCCCCAACATCTCCCGGCCCAGACACCCAACCATCCAACATAGGACGGCCCCTAGAGGGCAGTCCCTATGGAGGGCAGCGCTGTTGGCCCATACTGGCAGCCTAATGCATGGGAACCATTTAGTCTGGTCTCTCACTGGCGACCTTACTAGCATGGGAAGCCCTCTCTCCCCGAAATCAGGGCAGAGGAGGGGCCGGAGCCCCCTCTAGTCTAGCTCGCCAGGTCTCAGAGACACACAAGCCCCCCTACCATGTCAAGGCTGTTCCCGTTGGGGGGAAACAGAGACTGGAGATGGAGGAAATCAAGGAGACCATTAAAAAAAAAATTCTTCCAACCCTTCCTCCACAGTTACTGGAGGAAGTGTGTGAACTCCTTATCAGCATTGGTGTAGAAACTGTTAATGATATTCACTATGTGAAGGCATCCCATCTTACACCCATGTAGAAAGAGATTCAAGCACGTAAACTTATTGATAAATGGAAACAAGGTACAGTATAATGCATGCCATATTTTTTTAAGATTAGTTTACCTTACTGTACAGTTCTTGCCTGCATTTAAGACTCAGGTAATATTCTATATTAGCTTATGAGTTGTGTCCTAACAAACTTGGCCAATCTTTTTTTTTTTTTTTACAGTACCGGTACAGTACTGTATATTCAGACACTTGATGTGGGTTGTCATTTAACTGCAGGTCCAATTAAAACAGAGTATCACTGTTGCTTGTTATGTAACTTATTGTTCCCATGTACCCACAAAATACTTATACATCATCTTTTTGATGAAATGTTGTCTCATTTTCTTCTCAATTATGTTTCTTATAAATTAACTCATACAAAAATGGAATGCAGGAAGGGAGAAGTGAAGGAAGGAAGCACTGTGTGAATTATGTACAGTGTTGTGGATGGGCATGTTATTGCATATGGGCTTAAGTACTATGCATAATCAACACCAACATTTTTTATTGGTTCTCTTAATATTTCAGTGGCACCGGCATCACAGGAATTATCACACTCATCACAGGAACTATCACACTCATCACATGAATTATCACACTCATCACAGGAAGATACACACTCATCACAGGAAGATACACACTCATCACAGGAATTATCACACTCATCACAGGAAGATGCACACTCATCACAGCAAGATACACACTCATCACAGGAATTATCACACTCATCACAGGAAGATACACACTCATCACAGGAAGATACACACTCATCACAGGAATTATCACACTCATCACAGGAAGATACACACTCATCACAGGAAGATGCACACTCATCACAGGAAGATACACACTCATCACAGGAAGATGCACACTCATCACAGGAAGATATACAATCATCACAGGAAGATATACAATCATCACAGGAAGATACACACTCACCACAGGAAGATACACACTCATCACAGGAAGATACACACTCAATTCAGCCAACTGTTTCAGTTCTAGATGATGGAGAAATCAGTGCCAAGCTACAACCAATCACATTGGGCTGAAGATTATACAATACCCTGGAAAAGATTTTCAAAGACAAATTTGCTCGTTTCCTTAGAAAAAGGACAGAGACCTAAGCCTTCTGCTAGAAGAGAGATGGTGAGAGTGTTGGTGGATGATATATCAAAAATCTCAGAAAGACCAGGGAAGAAATCACTGGCAGTAATTGCTGAGAGAATTGTTAAAACTTATCCGGCATCGTTTTTAGATGAAATTGATGGAACACTTGTTGGAACAGGTTTTGACTCTTTATTTAAACAGCTAATGGCAAGGTTTGATAATATAAATAGAGGGCCTAATAGTAATTCAATAAAAAAAAAAGTAAACTGTTCCCATGAAAATGAAGAAATAGACACTGAGGGAGCTGGTCTAATCAGAAGAGTACAGGTGTGTTTTAATGATAAATATAGGTGTATTAATTATATGCCCAAAGATTATCCGGATGGGGAATCTGAAACAACACAAGAAGACAGGAAAACTTACTGAATAATTACTGAAAACATTACTGAATAATGAGAGTTTGGAGGACTACATTGACTCCAAATTGACCACAAAAGGTTGATTTCCTTAAGGTGGCATATAGCACATTGTTATGGGTGATAAATTTAGAGCAATGATTCCTCCAAACTATTCCAGATATTGTATCAATATTTCTGCCTTTATTAAATTGAATATTGTATGAATATTTCTGCTTTAAATTAAATTGAATAGTGCATGAATATTTCTGCTTTAAATTAAATTGAATATTGTATAAATATTTCTGCTTTAAACTGAATATTGTATGAACGTGATATAAGTTGTTAATGTCAAACATCCCTAAGTTTGATATACCGTAGGTCTTACCTTGTGAAACTCCGTATAGGCTGTTCATGTTAGGTCTTGGTAGTCTGCTATGGTTAGGTCCCGCTAGTCTGCAATAGTCCAGATTAGGTTAGATTGGGTTGGGTCGGGTTGGGTTGGGTTGGGTCGGGTTGGGTTTGGTTGGGGTGGGTTAGGTTGGATTAGATTATGTTAGGTTAGGTTAGGTATGTATGGCTAAAAACAGGACATTTGCACAATAAATGGATGTAAAAATTGAACTAATCACTTGAAAAAAATTGAACTAATCACTTGAAAAAATCTTAGAAAAGCAATATTTTGTCTGAAAATTTCACACGTGTAGCTCAGAAAATGTACCCAATTTTTTAATTACAAAAAAAAACATTGTATAGACAAGGGAAACCATTATGAAATATGAGTAATAAAAACATCCGGTAATTATCTAATCTATTGCCATTTTCTATTACAATATTTTTATCTTCTTTATTCACAAATTCATAACATTCTAAAACACTTTTATTCGGAAATGCCCCATTTCCAAGTTAGGTCATATTCAAATTTTGAAATTAGTATGACCTTACATGACATAATTAGGGGAAACCACAATCTGACTCTGCTCCTTTTTACTGTAGAGGCAAAAGCTTATTACCATCGTATTCCTCGTGTGTTTTTACGTATAATAACCAATTTTCATTGAAATCGTACATCAAATATTATTGTTCCCAATTTTTTTCACCAACTGAGGGATTTTTTTTTTTTTTTTTTTCAGAACTTTATCATACTTTATGTGGACACTCTCCTTAGATACAGCAACACTGTCATGAGCCAAGAACCCCATATCACTGCAAGAAATGGGAAATTGAAATCGCTTGAAAAGGGAGATAAAATTTCTGAGATGAAAAAATTCCTTAAAAATAGGGTAATCATTTATCAAGGAAATGGAAACAACAAAATATGCTCATATATACGTGTATCACTTGTGAAAAGCTTCATGAACATGACATAAACACTGTTCGAGCTGTTATCAATTGCACCTGAAAAAGTGGGTCCTGAGAAAACTGCGAATTTGTGATATAGGAAAGTTGGGCAGTCTAAAATAGTATCCCCCGTTTCCTTTACGTACTCTATCATATCTCAAGTATAGAGAATGTGTCTGATGTATGGTAAACTATTACTTTTGCATATATAACTACGAGAATCTTAATTCCTCGTTCATCACTGACATATACCAGCACAGTATTTCAAGTTTTAGGGTCCCGCAGAGGGCCGCTCATGGGCGGCATAATATGCGGGGGTTGTGCGGGGGATTTAGGGATCCAGGGCAGGATTAGGAAGAGGGTTAGGATAAGGGTGGATTGGGTCAGGGACAGTGGGTTGAGGATTAGGATTGGGGAGGTAATGATTGGTGATCCTATTTCTAAACGTGTCAAGAGTGGGGCTATTAACTACGTGAGATGGGAGATGATTCCACTCTTGGATGCTGCGGGGAAAGAATGAGTGCCTAAATATATCAGTGCTTGTCTGGTATGTATGGTATTTTAAGTTGTGGCTGCCTCTAGTGGATCGTATACTTGTAGGGTGTAGATATGTGTCTTTGTCTATGTCAACTAACTTGTTTGTGATTTTGTATATCATCTGTTGTCTGTGTATCTGTCTTCGTGTTACTAATGGGTCTAGTTTTGTGTCTTGTTTAAGCAAAGTGACTGATGTAGTGTGTCTGTAATCACGTCTGGCCCATCTTGCAGTCTTGTTTTGTATGGACTCTAATTTATTGATATTATTGTAAGTGTGTGGGTCCCAGACGGTGTCGCAATAATCTAAATGTGGCCGAACGAAAGTGTTGTATGCAATAATTTTGGTGTCTGTGTTACACCTGCTGAGGTTCCTGCGCAAGAACCCCAGGACCCTAGTAGCTTTAGCCCTGACGCTACCTATGTGTGTGTTCCACCTCATGTCCGCTGAGATGTGGACGCCCAAGTATTTGTGGGAAGTGACTGTGTTGAGGTTGGTGTTGTGTAATTGGTATGTATATGGAATGACATTATGGGCACGGGTAAAACGGATGTGATGGCATTTGTCTGGTCTAAATGTCATCTGCCACTTGACTTCCCAGTCTTCAAGTGCAGTTAGGTCGTCCTGTAGTCGAAGGCAGTCATTCCTATCTTTAATTGGTCTGTAAACTAAGCTATCGTCTGCAAAGAGTCTAGTGGTAGAGGAAAGTGAAAGTGGGAGGTCATTAATGTATGAAAGGAAGAGAAGGGGACCCAGGACAGTGCCCTGGGGTACCCCAGAGGTCACAGGAACAGATGGAGACTGACTACCGTCAAGAACTACACGTTGCTTTCTGGTAGTCAAGAACGTTCTAATCCAGTGAAGAAGTTGTCCCTGTATGCCATAGAATTCTAATTTGTGTAGTAGTCTTTGGTGAGGGACTTTGTCGAAGGCTTTGGCAAAGTCTAATACTATGGCGTCAACCTGTCTGATTTTTGTGTCATTGAGGGACTGCAAGATGTCATGAGTAGTTACCAGTAGCTGCGTCTCACACGAGCGTTTAGGCCGAAAACCGTGTTGATTGTCAGTCAGTATATTTTGCCTATCAAAGTGGTCCATTATGTGTCTATGAATAATGTGTTCTAAAATTTTGCAGGGGACTGAGGTAAGTGAAATAGGTCTATAATTAATGGGAAGGGTTCTGTCTCCGGATTTAAAGATTGGGGTCACATTTGCCAAAAGCCAGTCTTGAGGGAGTTCACCGGTCTGTAAAGTCTGTGAGAATATAACCTGCAGGACAGGGGCAAGAACGCTAGCGTTAGCCCTCAATATCCTGCAGGGTATATTGTCTGGTCCAGTCGCTTTGTGTATGTCTACCTCAGATAAGAGTTTCTCAATTCCTTGGGTGTTTATATGAATGGGAGGGATAGGTGGGTGTGATGGTGTTGGCATGTCTGGTAAGTGTTCATGTTCATGGGTAAAAACGGACTGGAATTGTGTGTTAAGGGCGTTGGCTTTGTCTTGTGGGTGTGTAACCAAGGAATTGTTGTGTAGTAATGTTGTAATACCGGTCGAGTCTTGTTTGCGTGCTTTAAAAAAGCTGAAAATTTTTTTGTGGTTTTGTGTGTTGTCTGCGAGGAAAGTGGATGTGTATTTAGTTTCTGCTTGTTTAGTTTCTTTCTGTAGTGTTTTCTGTATGTTTTTGTATTCTAACCAGTGTTCTGTATCGTTGTATCGTTTTGCTCTGTTGTATGCCTTTACCTTGTTTCTGTGTAGTCTCTTTAATTGTCTATTGTACCATGGTAATGACCGGTTATGTGTGATGGTTTTCGTGGGTATGTGCTTGTCCATTGTGTCACGTATAAAGTCACGAAGTCTGGTCCAGTTTGTTTCCACAGAGCTGGCCATTGGGTCTGAGTCAAGGAACGAGTCACAAAATTCAACTAAGTCTTGGGTAATGCCATCCATGTCAGCTCTGTTGTACATGTAAATTGTCCTGGGTAATTGTTTTTGTGTTGTTGGCTTGATGTTTGCGTCAATGAGTACCATCTCATGGTCACTAAGACCAGGTAGTACTCGTGTCCGTGTAATTAAGGAAATGTTGTTTGTGAGAAATAAGTCTAGTATGTTGGATGTGACCCCGTGTCTTATGTTAGGATTATGTCTTTCTACACTGACTTGTGTGCGTGTTGGTTCGAGTACTGTTTGGGTAAGTGAGTGGGTGTTAATGATGTCAATTAAATTTTCATGTAAGAGTTTCCTATCAGTCTGTAATAGTAAGTCGCCTTCATGGGTGGGATTGTCCAGTGTATGATACATATAACGATATATTGTGATATATTATGCTATATAGCAAAATATTATGATGCATTATAAATAATAAACAGTTCATATGATGGACTGAGAAGGGAGAATGAGATTTGAGATGGGTATTGGAGTTCTTATTGAATTTGTGTGTGTGTGTGTGTGCCTACACTGCAATTATTTGTATGATCATTCACTTATTCATTATTTATTTGTTTATTTACCTATATAATTAGCCTTTACCGACAAGTGTAACTTGTCTCACCCCTGGGGGATTATGGAAGTAGCTGACTCAACGAAAAGGGGTTTATTTTTACCAGGGATTGGCTCTTCCCTTTCCTCCTCAGCTACTTCTACCCTTTTACTCACGTCCTTGCTTAGAAGGCTCCTGCTTCATATGTGGTGCCTTCTTTGATGACTTTCTTTGCTTCTTCTTCCATTGCCTTTCGTTTCTTTGATCATCTTTCTTCCTTCTTTTCTTGGCGGCTTTCAAACAATTTGTGTTTTTTCACGTCCTGCCCTGTTCCAATTGTCTTCCCTATTTTTCCAGAAGACACAAGGCCTCCAGAACGCGCAAATCCAAAGTTGAACTCAGTTATGGCCTTAGCACACAGGTAATGCACCCTCTCCTTTTGATAAAACACAGTTTTAGAGCACTTGCTCCATATGACTGAATTCAGGCATTCATTGGCATTCTGTGTTCGTCCAGTGCACCTTGACAAGAGTTCATCTGTGCTGTACTTTCTCATTATGTCGTACAGGTCACCCTTGAGATCTTGGCGTATTGGGTAGTGAATTTGCTGGTCATGGCTTCCAGTAGGCTTTCTTTCAGCTCGAGCTTTGTTGAAGAAGCACCAGGAATCAACTCCTTCTGGGCACAGCTCGTGGCAAGGATCGTCATCGGTGCTACAACAGTGTTCAATTATTGCAAAAATTGCCTTTTTCATCTTCTCCACATCATCCAGGTTACGAATTATGGCATACCTGTAAAAATCCTGGATTTTCCCTAAAGTAACCTGGGTCAGGGATCCTCTTCTCCTCCCTCCAACTCCTTCTCCTTTCCTACTCTTTTCTTGTATATAGTCTCTCAATGCCTTCCCAACTCTCTTTGCAACTTGATTGATGCATTCATCTTTGCGAATTTCCACATCTCCATACACTTTTTCTTTCACTACAGATGAGTAGGTCTTCGAGTCACCATCTGAAATTACAGTGGTATATCGAAAGTTACATTTTTCCACTGACTTTTCCACAGTTTCATCCAACCCTCTGTCTCCATTGCAGGAGAACTTCCATCAAAGTTTTTTACGCACTGTGGCTGATGTGCAGCATACCAGTCACCTTCTGTTTTTTTATTTTTCTCACATATTCTGCAGTATTTACTCAATACTTCATAGTCCACAACAAGTCCTGTGTCAAAGTGTATGACTGGTACCACACAAAACTTTGCCACAAACCCTCTCTTTGACCAGGAACCATCACATGTCACTGTTATATTCTTCACTTCAGGAGAACCTGGTTGTTCATTTTCAAAATATTCATGGACGAGTTCCCGTGCTCGTCTCAAACTCACTTCACCATCTTGGATTCCTTTTGCCTCAATTTCTCGGGCAATGTAAAAGAACCTGGTACTTGACATTATTTTCATCTCGAACACTTTTTCCATGACCTCAAGTATTTTATAGCCATTGTTTTCTAGGCCAAATTCTACGAACTTCATATTCACATCATACTTGCCCTGTGGTTCGTACCTGAAGGAGGTCCAGGCAACAGACGTCTCGCCACACACACTACACTCGCACACGATTTTGTTTGCTGCACCAAGTCGCCTTCCTACACTGGGGATACCCAATGCAACATTTCTACACTTTTCACATTTTTGTTTGAAATTTTGGAACAATTTTCTCTTCGAAATTATGACATATTCGTCTTTCACTCTGTCAAGAGAAACAGCGATACTTTCTCGCAGCCGTCTCTTCACAGCGGCGGGTGACACTTGGGTTGTCCCCTCCTCTTGTGGTTGTGGTTGCTCCCCCGATGGTCCTGGTTGTGGCTGGGGTTGTGGTTGCTCCCCCGATGGTCCTGGTTGTGGCTGGGGTTGTGGTTGCTCCCCTGATGGTCCTGGTTGTTGCTAGGGTTGTGGTTGCTCCCCTGCTTTTTCTGCAATAGCAGCCAGGGCCTTCTCCTTCTTCTTCCTCGCTATATCAGCCATCTTTTTTCTAAGCTTTGACTTGGGTCCCATCTTGAGAAAAAGATTGCTTGCTTACTTGATTTGAGCTCGTACAATAATACTCGACAGAGTCTGGAGTAAAAGTAAAGGAAAGTGGTAGTGGTAGGATGCGCTGTTTATGGTCGCGTTCTGAATCCTTTGAGACAACTTGAGGGTAAAGGCTAATTTCATTTTACATTTCTGTTTTTTTCCTTTTATCATTCACAGTGAGTTTCATATAGAGTATTCTACATAAAAAAAAACACACACACACATATATATGTGTATTTGTATATGGGTTTGTTATATAGTCTACGACTGTTCAGAAAATTTGACCGTGTGAAGAAGGGTCGCGATATGGGTAGTGAACAAGGTTGGAGGTTATGGGGTTGGGGATTGGGAGTTAGGGGGAGAGAGTTATGGGGTGGGGGTTATGGGACTGGGGGTTATGTGGTTGGGGTTTATGGGGTGGGGTTTGGGATTGGGGGTTATGTGGTTGGGGATATGGGGTGGGGTTTGGGATTGGGGGTTATGGGTTGGGGGCTATGGGGTGGGAGTTATGGGGTGGGGTTTATGGGGTGGGGATCATGGGTTGAGGGTTATGGGGTGGGGGTTATGGGGTGGGGTTTATGGGGTTGGGGGTTATGGGTTGGGGGTTATGGGGTGGGGGTTATGGGGTTGGGGGTTATGGGTTGGGGGTTATGAGGTGGGGGTTATGGGGTGGGGGTTATGAGGTGGGGATTATGGGGTGGGGGTTATCAGATGGGGGTTGTGGGGTGGGGGTTGTGGGGTGGGGGTTGTGGGGTGGGGGTTATGGGGTTGGGAGTTGTGGGGTGGGGGTTATGGGGTTGGGGGTTGTAGGATGGGGTTCATGGGGTTGGGGTTTATGGGGTGGGGGTTATGGGGTGGGGGTTATGGGGTGGGGATTATGGGGTGGGGGTTGTGGGGTGGGGGTTGTGGGGTGGGGGTTATGGGATGGTGGTTGTGGGGTGGGGGTTGTGGGGTAGGGGTTATGGGGTTGGGGGTTGTGCGGTGGGGGTTGTGGGGTGTGGGTTGTGGGGTGGGGGTCGTGGGGTGGGGGTTGTGGAGTGGGGGTTATGGGGTTGGGGGTTGTGGGGTGGGGTTTATGGGTTTGGGGTTTATGGGGTGGGTGTTATGGGGTGGGGGTTATAGGATGGTGGTTGTGGGGTGGGGGTTGTGGGGTGGGGGTTGTGGGGTGTGGATTATTGGGTTGGGGGTTGTGGGGTGAGGGTTGTGGGGTGGGGTGGGGGTTATGGGGTTGGGGGTTGTGGGGTGGGGGTTGTGGGGTGGGGATTGTGGGGTGGGGGTTGTGGGGTGGGGATTGTGGGGTGGGGGTTTTGGGGTGGGGTTTATGGGGTTGGGGGTTGTGGGGTGGAGTTTATGGGGTTGGGGAACATAATAATACTAATCAAATTACTAATTCAATGACCATATATAACATAGGAAACAAAAATGGAATTTTGAGTGTTTGGGGGTAGTTGGGGGGGGGGGGTTGGAGGGGTTTGAAGGCTGATAAGCAAGTTTGGTTGCTACTACATGATGCGTAGGACCTCAAAGAACATATTTAGCATGGAATTGAAAAATGCAAAATTTAGGCCAAAATTATCATGTCAGAGTGTGGTCTCCCCTCCTAACCTAAACTGCAGTAAACTACCGGGACCTAACCTGGGCAAACTACCAGGAATTAAACGTGGTAAGGACCGTGGCAAAATACGGTAAATATTGAAACAACTGCCGTTATCATGTACGTTTTTTCTACCTTCATTACCCACTTATTTAGACCATTCTAAGACTATTTTCTTCTATGGCATTTCCAAGATAGGGCATATTCAAATGGGGCATTTTGAACTTAGCCTAGCCTAACCTAACCTAACCTAGACCGCATCAGACCACAGGGACCTAATCTGGGCAAACTACCGGAATCTAACCTGGTCAAACTACCGGGAAATAACCGTGGTAAAGTACAGGAAATGGCCGGGGCAGAATACTGGGACCTAGCCGGATGTGGTAACACTGCTACAAAACGGTAATGGGCCAAACTTTACCTTAAATGGCACCAAACTATGGTAATCTGGGGTAATTACCTTGGAAATGACAACACTGAAGAAATTAGCAATGCTGGTGTAAATAAAAGGGATTATGAGTGTTCACTATTATTATTATCATTATTATTATTATTATTTATTTATTTATTTATTTATCTAGTTATTGGGTTTTAAATATTCATTGGTATTTATTCAAATATATTTCATTTTTTTTATAATACTCGTATTGTTATTATTATTGTTATTATTATTACTTTTACATTCATCATCTCAATATAAACAAACTGGCGGCCATCATGGATTTTGACGTTATTATTGACAGTGTCGTGAAATCAGTGTTGCCATGTAAGAGGCAATTTTTTTTTTAATACTTACAAAAAAAAAAAATAATAATACTTAAAAAAAATTAATACTAAAAAAAATTAATACATAAAAAAATAATATTACTTAATAAAATAATACTTAAAAAAAATTAATACTTATTAAAAAATTAATACTTACAAAAAATTAATACTTACAAAAAGAAAATGAAAAAAAAAATAATACTTACAAAAAATAGCACTTAAAAAAATTGATATTTAAAAAAAATTTAATACTTAAACAAATTATATTTAAAAAAAAATAATACTTACAAAAAATTGTTACTTAAAAAAATAATACTTAAAAAAAATTAATACTTAATAAAAAATTGTTACTTATCAAACCTTGGTTTGGCACTTACGACTGTCTTAGCCACTAAGGATATTATGGTTAAAGTTTAAAATTTTAGAAGTTACTATTAGGGTGCCAAATCAATCTTTAGATACATAAACAAATTCCAAAGTCAATATGACTTCAGCGGGAAACGTATGTCAGTTTGGCCAGTTTGGTAACTATAACAAGTAGCAAAAAGAATAACCTAAGTTGGATGTTAGGGAGAATAAAGTCAATGAAGCACCTGTAAAGACTCTCAAAATGACACTTAGCTGTAGGGTTGCAGACACTTCGTTCTCCCAAGGTGAAGAAATGAGGCACGAGAATAGTATGGATTATCACCAATAGTCAGTCACCCAGTCGAGTACCGGTATAAGGTTTCTTGGATAAGTCAAGAGGATATGTAGAAAAGAGCTCGTTAACTGAGAGCTATGACAATCAAGAATAAGGTATAAATGAAGGAACTTGAAGTGACTTGTACCACCACCAGTATTTAACTGGGCGAGATCCAGAACAGAACTGCCTTCCACACTCACTCTCTCCTCCTCCATCACCTCGGATTATATGTTATGAATCATCCCCAAAAGTCTCGAACTGAGGAAAGCAGTTTCATACAGTTTTCACAACACAGAAAATTAGATTCATGAACATGGATCCATGTATTCATCGAATCATATCTTAACAAAACTAAATATACAGCATCCAATAATTACAACAAATACATGTATATGTTAAACATGCAAACAATCGATATTTTAGGTGCCCAAAGTCAATATGTGCATGCATATTCTGTACCCGTTTATATCCCAAATTCAGGCTCAAAACACCCAAAAAATCGATATTTTTGTGTCCCAGAAGCGATCTGTACATACCTACTCAGTGCTAGAATGTTTTCAAAATATAAGCTCAAAACATGCTAATAATCGATATTTTATGTGTCCAAAGTCGATATGTACATGCATCTTCTGTACTCGTTTTTATCTTAAATTCAGGCTTAAAACACCCGAAAATTAGATATTTTTGGGTCCCAGAAGCGATCTGTACATGCTTATTCAGTGTTAGAATATTTTTAAGATACAGGCCCAAAACATGCTGAAAACCGATATTTTATCTGCCCAAAGTCGATATGTGTATGCATATTTTGTACACGTTTATATCTCAAATTCAGTCTCAAAACACTCGAAAATTCGATATTCTTGGGTCATAGAAGCGATCTGTACATGCCTACTCAGTGTTAGAATATTTTACAAAATACAGGCCCAAAGCATGCTAAAAATTGATATTTTAGTTGCCCAAAGTCAATATGTGTATGCGTATTCTGTACAAGTTTATATACCAAATTCATGTTCAAAACACCCCAAAATTCTATATTTTTTGGTCCCAGAAGCGATCTGTACCTGCCTACTCAGTGCTTAAATATTTTCAAAATATAGGCCCAAAACATGCTAAAAATCGATATTTTTGGTGCCCAATGTCGATATGTGAATGCATCTTCAGTATTTGTTTACATCTCAAATTCAGGCTCAGAACACCCAAATATTCGATATTTTTGGGTCCCAGAAGCGATCTGTACATGCCTACTCAGTACTAGAATATTATAAAAATATACGCCCTAAACATGCTAAAAATCGATATTTTTGGTGCCCAAAGACGATATGTACATGCATCTTCTGTACCCGTTTATATCTCAAATTCAGGCTCAAAACACCCGAAAATTCGATATTTTTGGGTCCCAGAAGCGATCTGTACATGCCTACTCAGTGTTTGAATATTTTCAAAATACAGGCACAAACCAAAGTGGAAAATCGATATTTTAGGTGCCTTAAATCGATATGTGCAATGCATCTTCTGTACCCGTTTATATCTCAAATTCAGGCTCAAAACACCTGACAATTTGATATTTTTAGGTCCCATAAGCTATCTGTACATGTCTACTCAGTGACAGAATATTTTCAAAATACAGGCCCAAAACATGCTAAAAATCGATATTTTAGGTGCCCTAAATCGATATGTGCATGCATCGTCAGTACCCGTTTATATCTCAAATTCACGCTCAAAACACCCGAAAATTCGATATTTTTGGATCCCAGAAGCGATCTGTGCATGCATCTTCAGTACCCGTTAATATCTCAAATTCAGGATAAAAAAACCCGAAAATTCGATATTTTTGGGTCCCAGAAGCGATCTATACATGCCTACTCAGTGCTAAAATATTTTCAAAATACCAGCCCAAAACATGCTGAAAATTGATACTTTAGTTGCCCAAAGTCAATATGTGTATGAATATTCTGTACCCGTTTATATCCCAAATTCAGTCTCAAAACACCCGAAAATTCTATATTTTTGGGTCCCAGAAGCGTTGTGTACATGCCTACTCAGTGCTAAAATATTTTCAAAATATAGGCCCAAAACATGCTAAAAATCGATATTTTTGGTGCCCAATGTCGATATGTGAATGCATCTTAAGTACTCGTTTATATCTCAAATTCAGGCTCAAAACACCCAAAAATTCGATTTCTTTTTTTGTCCCAGAAGCGATCTGTACATGCCTACTCAGTGCTAAAATGCTTTCAAGATACAGGCCCAAAACATGCTGAAAATCGATATTGTATGTGGAAAAAGTCGATCTATGCATACATCTTCAGTACCAGTTTATATCTCAAATTCATGCTCAAAACACCCGAAAATTCAATATTTTGGGGTCCCAGAAGCGATCTGTACATGTCTACTCAGTGACAGAATATTTTCAAAATACATTCCCAAAACATGCTAAAAAACGATATTTTTGGTGCCAAATGTCGATATGTGAATGTATCTTCAGTACTCGTTTATATCTCAAATTCAGGCTCAAAACAACCGAAAATTCGACATTTTTGGGTCCCAGAAGCGATCTGTACATGCCTACTTCTTGCTAGAATATTATCAAAATATACGCCCAAAGCATGCTAAAAATCGATTATTTTGTTGCCCAAGGACGATTTGTGCATGCATCTTCTGTACCCGTTTATATTTCAAATTCAGTGTCAAAACACCCGAAAATTCGATATTTTTTGGACCCAGAAGCGATCTGTACATGTCTTCTCAGTGACAGAATATTTTCAAAATACATTCCCAAAACATGCTAAAAAACGATATTTTTGGTGCCAAATGTCGATATGTGAATGCATCTTCAGTACTCGTTTATATCTCAAATTCAGGCTCAAAACAACCGAAAATTCGACATTTTTAGGTCCCAGAAGCGATCTGTACATGCCTACTCCTTGCTAGAATATTATCAAAATATACGCCCAAAGCATGCTAAAAATCGATTATTTTGTTGCCCAAGGACGATTTGTGCATGCATCTTCTGTACCCGTTTATATTTCAAATTCAGTGTCAAAACACCCGAAAATTCGATATTTTTTGGACCCAGAACCGATCTGTACATGTCTACTCAGTGACAGAATATTTTCAAAATATAGGCCCAAAACATGCTGAAAAATCGATATTTTAGGTGCTTAATGTCGATATGTGCATGCATCATCAGTACCCGTTTATATCTCAAATTCAGGCTCAAAACACCCGAAAATTCGATATTTTTGGGTCCCAGAAGCGATCTATTAATGCCTACTCAGTGCTAAAATATTTTCAAAATACAAGCCCAAAACATGCTAAAAATTGATACTTTAGTTGCCCAAAGTCAATATGTGTATGAATATTCTGTACCCGTTTATATCCCAAATTCAGGCTCAAAACACCCGAAAATTCTATATTTTTGGGTCCCAGAAGCGTTGTGTACATGCCTACTCAGTGCTAAAATATTTTCAAAATATAGGCACAAAAAATGCTAAAAATCGATATTTTTGGTGCCCAATGTCGATATGTGAATGCATCTTCAGTACTCGTTTATATCTCAAATTCAGGCTCAAAACACCCGAAAATTTGATTTTTTTGGTCCCAGAAGCAATCTGTACATTCCTACTTAGTACTAGAATATTATCAAAATATGGGGCAAAAACATGCTAAAAATCGATATTTTTGGTGCCCAAAGTCGATATGTGCATGCATCTTCTTTATCCGTTTATATCTCAAATTCAGGCTCATAACACCTGAAAATTCGATATTTTTGGGTTCAAGGAGCGATCTGTACATGCCTACTCAGTGTTAGAATATTTTTAAGATACATGTCCAAAACATGCTGAAAATCAATATTTTATCTGTCCAAAGTCGATATGTGTATGTATATTTTGTACCCGTTTATATCTCAAATTCAGTCTCAAAACACCCGAAAATTCGATATTCGTAAATTACAGAATCGATCTGTACATGCCTACTCAGTGTTAGAATTTTTAACAGAATACAGGCCCAAAACATGCTGAAAATTGATATTTTAGTTGCCCAAAGTCAATATGTGTATGAATATTCTGTACCCGTTTACATCCTAAATTCAGGCTGAAAACACCCGAAAATTCCATATTTTTGGGTCCCAGAACCGATCTGTACATGTCTACTCAGTGACAGAATATTTTCAAAATATAGGCCCAAAACATGCTAAAAATCGATATTTTAGGTGCTTAATGTCGATATGTGCATGCATCATCAGTACCCGTTTATATCTCAAATTCAGGCTCAAAACACCCGAAAATTGGATATTTTTGGGTCCCAGAAGCGATCTATTAATGCCTACTCAGTGCTAAAATATTTTCAAAATACAAGCCCAAAACATGCTAAAAATTGATACTTTAGTTGCCCAAAGTCAATATGTGTATGAATATTCTGTACCCGTTTATATCCCAAATTCAGGCTCAAAACACCCGAAAATTCTATATTTTTGGGTCCCAGAAGCGTTGTGTACATGCCTACTCAGTGCTAAAATATTTTCAAAATATAGGCACAAAAAATGCTAAAAATCGATATTTTTGGTGCCCAATGTCGATATGTGAATGCATCTTCAGTACTCGTTTATATCTCAAATTCAGGCTCAAAACACCCGAAAATTTGATTTTTTTGGTCCCAGAAGCAATCTGTACATTCCTACTTAGTACTAGAATATTATCAAAATATGGGGCAAAAACATGCTAAAAATCGATATTTTTGGTGCCCAAAGTCGATATGTGCATGCATCTTCTTTATCCGTTTATATCTCAAATTCAGGCTCATAACACCTGAAAATTCGATATTTTTGGGTTCAAGGAGCGATCTGTACATGCCTACTCAGTGTTAGAATATTTTTAAGATACATGTCCAAAACATGCTGAAAATCAATATTTTATCTGTCCAAAGTCGATATGTGTATGTATATTTTGTACCCGTTTATATCTCAAATTCAGTCTCAAAACACCCGAAAATTCGATATTCGTAAATTACAGAATCGATCTGTACATGCCTACTCAGTGTTAGAATTTTTAACAGAATACAGGCCCAAATCATGCTGAAAATTGATATTTTAGTTGCCCAAAGTCAATATGTGTATGAATATTCTGTACCCGTTTACATCCTAAATTCAGGCTGAAAACACCCGAAAATTCCATATTTTTGGGTCCCAGAAGCGATCTGTACATGCCTACTCAGTGCTTAAATATTTTCAAAATATAGGCCCAAAACATGCTAAAAATAGATATTTTTGGTGCCCAAAGACGATATGTGCATTCATCTTCTGTACCCGTTTATATCTCAAATTCAGGCTCAAAACACCCGAAAATTCGATATTTTTGGGTCCCAGAACCGATCTGTACATGTCTACTCAGTGACAGAATATTTTCAAAATACAGGCCCAAAACATGCTAAAAATCGATATTTTAGGTGCCTAATGTCGATATGTGCATGCCTCATAAGTACCCGTTTATGTCTCAAATTCAGACTCAAACACCCGAAAATTCGAATTTTTTTTGTCCCAGAAGCGATCTGTACATGCCTACTTAGTACTAGAATATTATTTAAAATATAGGGCAAAAACATGCTAAAAATCGATATTTTTGGTGCCCAAAGTCGATATGTGCCTGTAACTTCTTTACCAGTTTATATCTTAAATTCAAGATCAAAACACACGAAACTTCGATGTTTGTGGGTTCAAGGAGCGATCTGTACATGCCTACTCAGTTTTAGAATATTTTTAAAATACAGGCACAAAACAAGTTCAAAATCAATATTTGATGTGCCCTCAATCAATATATGCTTGCATCTTCTGTACCTATTTATATCTGAAATTCAGGCTCAAAACAACCGAAAATTTGATATTTTTGGGTCCCAGAAGCGAACTGTGCATGCATCTTCAGTACCCTTTTATATCTCAAATTCAGGCTCAAAACACCCTAAAATTCGATATTTTGGGGTCCCAGAAGCGATCTGTACATGCCTACTCAGTGCTAAAATGCTTTCAAGATACAGGCCCAAAACATGCTGAAAATCGATATTATAGGTGCAAAAAGTCGATCTATGCATACATTTTTAGTACCCGTTTATATCTCAAATTCATGCTCAAAACACTCGAAAATTCGAATTTATTTGGTCCCAGAATCGATATGTACATTCCTACACAGTACTAGAATATTACCAAATTATAGGGCAAAAACATGCTAAAAATCGATATTTTTGGTGCCCAAAGACGATATGTGCATGCATCTTCTTTACCCGTTTATATCTCAAATTTCAGATCAAAACACACGAAAATTCGATATTTTTTTATTCAAGGAGCGATCTGTACATGCCTACACAATGTTAGAATATTTTCAAAATACAGGTACAAAACAAGTTCAAAATCGATATTATAAGTGCCCTAAATCAATATGTGCATGCATCTTCTGTACCCGTTTATATCTCAAATTCAGGCTCAAAACACCCGAAAATTTGATATTTTTGGGTCCCAGTAGCGATCTGTGCATGCATCTTCAGTACCCTTTTTTATCTCAAATTCAGGCGAAAAAAAAAAACGAAAATTCGATATTTTTTGGTCCCAGAAGCGATCTGTAGATGCCTACTCAGTGCTAGAATGCTTTCAAGATACAGGCTTAAAACATACCTGAAAATCGATATTGTAGGTGCAAAAAGTCAATCTATGCATACATCTTCAGTACCCGTTTATATCTCAAATTCAGGCTCAAAACACCCGAAAATCCGATATTTTGGGGTCCCAGAAGCGATCTGTACATGCCTACTAAGTGCTTCAATGTTTTCAAAATATAGGCCCAAAACATGCTAATAATCGATATTTTGGGTGTCAAAAGTCGATATATTCATGCATCTTCTGTACCCGTTTATATCTCAAATTCGTGATTAAAACACACGAATATTCGATTTTTTTGGATTCAATGAGCGATCTGTACATGCCTACTTAGTGTTAGAATATTTTCAAATACAGGCACAAAACAAGTTGAAAATCGATATTTTAGGTGCCCTAAATCGATATGAGCATGCATCTTCTGTACCCGTTTATATCTCAAATTCAGGCTCAAAACACCCGAAAATTTGATATTTTTGGGTCCCAGAAGCGATCTGTACTCAGTGTTAGAATATTTTTGAGATACATGTCCAAAACATGCTAAAAAACGATATTTTTGGTGCCAAATGTCAATATGTGAATGTATCTTCTGTACCCGTTTATATCTCAAATTCAGGCTTAAAACACCCGAAAATTCGATATTTTTGGTTCCCAGAAGCAATCTGTACATGCCTACTCCGTGTTAGAGTATTTTCAAAATACAGGCCCAAAACATGCTGAAAATCGATATTTCATGTGCCCAAAGTCGATATGTGCATGCATCTTCATTAGTCGTTTATATCTCAAATTCAGACTCAAAACACCCTAAAATTCGATATTTTTAGTCCCAGAAGCGATCTGTACATGCCTACGCAGTAATGGAATATTTAAAAAAACACGCCCAAAACATGCTGAAAATCGATATTTTAGGTGCCCAAAGTCGATATGTGCATGCATCTTCTGTACACGTTTATATCTCAAATTCAGTCTCCAAACACCCGAGTATTCGATTTTATTTTGGCCCAGAAGCGATCTGTACATGTCTACTTAGTGCTAGAATATTTTCAGAATACAGGCCCAAAACATGCTGAAAATCGATATTTTAGGTGCCCAAAGTCGATATGTGCTTGCATCTTCAGTAACCGTTTATATCTCAAATTCATGCTCAAAACACCCGAAAACTCGATATTTTTGGGTCCCAGAAGGGATCTGTACATGCCTACTCCGTGTTAAAGTATTTTCAAAATACAGGCCCAAAACATGTTGAAAATCGATATTTTAGGTACCCAAAGTCAATATGTGAATGCATCTTCTGTACCCGTTTATATCTCAAATTCAGGCTTAAAACACCCGAAAATTCGATATTTTTGGTTCCCAGAAGCGATCTGTACATGCCTACTCCGTGTTAGAGTATTTTCAAAATACAGGCCTAAAACATGATAAAAATCGATATTTTAGGTGCCCAAAGTTAATATGTCCATGCATCTTCAGTACTCGTTTATATCTCAAATTCAGACTCAAAACACCCTAAAATTCGATTTTATTTTGGCCCAGAAGCGATCTGTACATGCCTACTTAGTGCTAGAATATTTTCAAAATACAGGCCCAAAACATGCTGAAAATCGATATTTTAAGTGCAAAAAGTCGATATGTGCATGGATCTTCTGTACCCGTTTATATCTCAAATTCAGGTTTAAAACACCCGAAAATTCGGTATTTTTGGGTCCTAGCAGCGATCTGTACATGCCTACTCCTAGTTAGAATGCTATCAAGATACAGACCCAAAACATGCTCAAAATCGATATTTTAGGTGCCCAAAAGTCGATATGTGCATGCATCTTAAGTACCCGTTTATATCTCAAATCCAGGCTCAAAACACCCGAAAATTCAATATTTTGGGGTCCCAGAAGCGATCTGTACATGCCTACTCCGTGTTAGAGTATTTTCAAAATACAGGCCCAAAACATACTGAAAATCGATATTTTAGGCGCCCAAAGTCAATATGTGCATGCATCTTCTGTATCCGTTTATATCTCAAATTCAGGCTCAAAACACCCGAAAAATCGATATTTTGGGGTCCCTGAAGCGATCTGTACATGCCTACCCAGTGCTAGAATATTTTCAAGATACAGGCCCAAAACATGCTGAAAATCGATATATTAGGTGCCCAAAGTCGATATGTGCATGCATCTTCTGTACATGTTTACATCCCAAATTCAGGCTCAAAACACCCGAAAATTCGATATTATTGGGTCCCAGAAGCGATATGTAGATGCCTACTCAGTGACAGAATACTTTTAAAATACAGGCTTAAAACATACCAAAAATCGATATTTTTAGGTGTCCAAAGTCAATATGTGCATGCATCTTCTGTACCCGTTTATATCCCAAATTGAGGATCAAAACACCCGAAAATTCGATATTTTTGGGTCCCAATAGCGATCTGTACATGCTTACTCCTTGCTAGAATGTTTTCAAGATACAGACCCAAAACATGCTGAAAATCGATATTTTAGGTGCCCAAAGTCGATATGTGCATGCATCTTCTGTACCCGTTTATATCTCAAATTCAGGATCAAAAAACCCGAAAATTTGATATTTTTGGGTTCCAGAGGCGATCTATTCATGCCTACTCAATGTTAGAATATTTTCAAAATACAGGCAGAAAAACAAGTTAAAAATCGATATTTTAGGTGCCCAAGTCAATAAGTGCATGCATCTTCTGTACCCATTTACATCCCAAATTCAGGCTCAAAACACCCGAAAATTCGATATTTTTGGGTCCCGAAAGCGATCTGTAAATGCCTACTCAGTGCTAGAATATTTTCAAAATATAGGCCCAAAACAAGCTGAAATTCGACCTATTAGGTGCAAAAATACGATATGTGCATGCATCTTCTGTACCCATTTAAATCCCAAATTCAGGCTCAAAACACCCGAAAATTCGATATTTTTGGGTTCCTGAAGCGATCTGTACATACCTACTCAGTGCTAGAATATTTTCAAAATATAAGCCGAAAGCATTCTAAAAATCAATATTTGTTGTTCAAAAAGTCATTCATGGGGTGGTGGGTGTGTGGGTGTCAGTACAGTGCGTGGATAGTAAATATCAACAGTCAATCATGGGGTGTGTGGGTGTCATTATATTGATTTGTACTGTAAATATCAACAGTCATTCATGGGGTAGTCAGTGTCATTACAGTGCTTGGACTGTAAATATAAACAATAATTCATTAGGTGGTGGGTGTGTGGGTGTCATGAAAGTGTTTGGACTGTATATATCAACAGTCATTCATGGGGTGGTGATTGTTTAGGTGTCATTACAGTAATTGGACTGTAAATATTAACAGTCATTCATGGGTGGTGGGTGTGTGGGTGTCATTACAGTGCTCAGACTGTAAATATCAACAGTCATTCATTGGGTGGTTAGTCTGTGGGTGTTGTTACAATGCTTTGACTGAAAATATCAACAGTCATTTATGGGGTGGTGGGTGTCATTACAGTGCTTGGACTGTACATATCAACAGTCATTCATGGGGTCGTGGGTTTGTGGGTGTCATTACAGTGCTTGGAGTGTAAATATCAACTGTCATTCATGGGGTGGTGGGTGTCATTACAGTGCTTGTACTGTAAATATCAGGAGTCATAATGTGGTGGTTGGTGTGTGGGTTTCATTACAGTGCTTGGACTGTAAATATAAACAGTCATTCAAGGGGTGGTGGGTGTGTGGGTGTCATTACAGAGCTTGGACTGTATATATCAACAGTTATTCATGGGGTGGTGGGTGTCATTACAGTGCTTGGACTGTAAATATCAACAGTCATTCATGGGTTGATTAGTTTCAATACAGTGCTTGGACTGTAAATATCAACAGTCATTCATGAGGTGGTGGGTGTGTGGGTGTCATTACAGTGCACGGACTGTAAATATTAACAGTCATTTATGGGGTGGTGGGTGTGTGGGGGTCATTACAGTGCTTGGACTGTAGATATCAACAGTCATTCATGGGCTTGTGGGTGTGTGGGTGTCATTACATTGCTTGGACCGTAAATATCAATTGTCATTCATGGAGTGGCGGGTGTGTGGGGGTCATTACAGTGCTTGGACTGTAAATATCAATAAGCTCTGTTAATATTTACAGTCCAAACATTGTATTGGCACCCACACACCCACCACCCTATAAATGACTGTTGATATTTACAGTCCAAGCACTGTAATGACATCCACACACCCACCAGCCAATGAATGACTGTTGGTATTTACAACCCGAGTGCTTGGATTGTATATATCAACAGTCATTCATCATGGTCATGGGTGTGTGGATGTCATAACAGTGCTTGGACTGTAAATATCAACAGTCATTCATGAGGTGGTGGGTGTGTGGATGTCATTCCAGTGCTTTGATTGTAAATATCAACAGTCATTCATGGTTTGGTGGGTGTCATTGCAGTACATTGACTGTAAATATCAACAGTCATTCATCGGGTGGTGTGTGTGAGCATGTCATTACAGTGCTTGGACTGTAATTATCAACAATCATTCATGGTGTTGGGTGTCATTACAGTGCTTGGACTGTAAATATCAACAGTCATTCATTAAAAGGGGGGTGTTTGGGTGTCATTACAGTGCTTGGACTGTAAATATCAACAGTCACTTATTGGGTGGTGGGTGTGTGGGTTTCATTACAGTGCTTGTAATGTAAATATCAACAGTTATTCATGGGGTGCTGGGTGTGTGAGTATCATTACATTGCTTGGACTGTAAATATCAACTGTCAATCATGGGGTGGTGGGTGTGTGGGTATCTTTACAGTGCTTGGACTGTAAATATCAACAGTCATTCATGGGGTGGTGTTTGTGTTGGTGTCATTACAGCATTTGGACTGTAAATATCAACAGTCATTTATAGGGTGGTAGGTGTGTGGGTGTCATTACAGTGCATGGACTGTAAATATCAAAAGTCATTTATTGGGTGGTGTGTGTTTAGGTGTCATCACAGTGCTTGGACTGTAAATATTAACAGTCATTCATGGAGTGTTGGGTGTCATTACAATGCTTGGACTGTAAATATTAACAGTCACTCATTGGGTGGTGGGTGTGTGGGTGTCATTACAGTGCTTGTAATGTAAATATCAACAGTTATTCATGGGGTGCTGGGTGTGTGAGTGTCATTACAGTGCTTGGACTGTAAATATTAACAGTCATTAATGGGATGGTGGGTGTGTGGGTGTCATTACAGTGCTTGAACTGTAAATATCAACAGTCATTCATTGGGTGATGGGTTTGTGGGTGTCATTACAGTTCTTGGACCTAAAATATCATCCATCATTTATGAGATGGTGATTATGTGGGTGCCATTACAGTGCTTTGATTGTAAATATCAACAGTCATTTATGGGGTGGTAGGTGTTATTGCAGTTGTCACGTTCTTTACTAATAAGACCCGATGCAAACAAGAGAAAAAATGCACCGTTGCTTTCCCAAATACTTTAGATTAACACTATAGGAGCATACTTGAAACACTGAGAAAAATAACATTAATTTAATTCACAAACAATATGCATCTCACTCAAGTACCTGGAATACATTGACAATATTAACTTGACACAATACATTAACAATTTTCTGTTCTCCCAACTTATGTAATACAAAAATAATCACCTTAACACTAGACCTTAAATATTAAACCTTAATGCTACTTACAAATACTTCACCAACCCCGTCACCACCACAATGCACCACCAATCCACCCGGAGCACAAGAAGCAGAGGGAATCTCTGAAGCACCGTCTTCCTGCCCTTATATACCCTGTTGAAGGCATGACGTATGTGCATCTTAGATGCCTGAGCCAATGAACCTACTCCCTCAACGCGGGAAAACTTGACCAATCCTACAGATAAACTCATGCACACACGCTCTGCCATTGGTTGCCTTTCCTCGCTCGTTCCTTGGACAGATGATGGTAGTTAATGTATTCCCCCAACAGGTAGTTAAGGCTGGTTCAGGCCACTCGTGCTTCACGTCACACAGTGCATGAACTGTAAATATCAAGTCATTCATCGGATGGTGTGTGTGTGCATGTCATTACAGTGTTTGGATTGTAAATATCAAAAGTAATTCATGGTGTTGGGTGTAATTACAGTGCTTGGACTGTAAATATCAACAGTCACTTATTGGGTGGTGGGTGTGTGGGTGTCATTACAGTGCTTGGAATGTAAATATCAACAGTTAGTCATGGGAAGCTGGGTGGGTTGGTGTCACTACAGTGCTTGGACTGTAAATATCAACAGTCATTCATGGGATAGTATTTGTGTGGGTGTCATTACACTGCTTGGACTGTAAATATCAACAGTCATTAATGGGGTGGTGGGTATGTAAGTGTCATTACAGAGCTTCGACAGTACAAAATCAACAGTTATTCATGGGGTGGTAGATGTGTGGATGTCTTTACAGTGCTTGGACTGTAAATATCAACCGTTATTCATGGGGTGGTAGGTGTGTGGGTGTCATTACAGTTCTTGGACTGTAAATGTCAGCAGTGATTCATAGGATGGTAAGTGTGTGGGTGTCATTACAGTGATTGGACTGTAAATATCAACAGTCATTGTGAGTGGTGGGAGTGTGGTCGTCATTACAGTGATAGGATTGTAAATATCAGCAGTCATTCATTGTGTTGTGGGTGTGTGTATGTCATTACAGAGCTTGTACTGTAAATATCAACAGTCATTCTTGGGGTGGTGGGTGTTTGGGTGTCATTACAGTGCATAGACTGTAAATATCAACAGTAATTCATGCTGTGGTTGGAGTTTGGGTGTCATTACAGTGCTTGGACTGTAAATATTAACAATCATTCATGGGTGGTTGGTATGTGGGTGTCATTACAGTGCTTGGAATGTAAAAATTAACAGTCATTCATAGGGTGGTAGGTGTGTGTGTGTCATTACAGTTCTTGGACTGTAGTTATCAACAGTCATTCATTGGATTGTGGGTCTCTGGGTATCATTACAATGATAAGACTGTAAATATCAACAGTCATTCATGGGGTGGTGGTAGTGTGGGTATCATTACAGTGCTTTGACTGTAAATATCAACTGTCATTCATAGTGTGGTGGGTTTGTGGGTGTCATTACTGTGCATGGACGGTAAATATTAACAGTCATTCATGGGGTGGTTATTGTCATTACAGTACTTGGACTGTAAATATCAACAGTCATTCATGGGGTGGTAAGTGTGTGGGTGTCATTACAGTGCTTGGACTATAAATATCAACCATCATTCATGGGGTGGTGGGTGTCATTACAGTGCTTGTACTGTAAATATCAACATTCATTCATAGGCTGGTGGGTGTGTGGGTGTCATTACAGTGCTTTGACTGTAAATATCAATAGTCATTTATGGGGTGTTGGGTGTGTGGGTGTCATTAGAGTGCTTGGACTGTAAATATCAACAGTTATTCATGGGGTGCTGGGTGTGTGGGTGTCATTACAGTGCTTGGACTGTAAATATTAACAGTCAATCACGGGGTGGTGGGTGTGTGTGTTTCAATACAGTGCTTGGACTGTAAATATCAACAGTCTTTCATGGGGTGCTGGGTGTGTGGTAGTTATTACAGAGCTTGGACTGCAAATATCAACAGCCATTCATATGTTGGTGTATGTGTGGGTGTCATTACAGCGCATGGTCTGTAAATAGCAAGTGTCATTCACGTTGTGGTGGGTTTGTGGGTATCATTACAGTGCTTGGCCTGTAAATATCAAGAGTCATTCATGGGGTGGTGGTTGTAAGGGTGTCATTACATGTTTGGACGGTAAATATCAACAGTCATTCATTGGGTGGTAGGTGTATGGGTGTAGTTACAGTGCTTGGACTGTAAGTATCAACTGTCATTCATTGGGTGGTGGGTATGTGGGGTCCATTACATTGCCTGGACTTTAAATATCAACAGTCATTAATGGGGTGGTGGGTGTGTTGGTGTCAGTACAGTGAGTGGATAGTTAATATCAACAGTCAATCATGGGGTGTGTGGGTGTCACTATAGTGATTGTACTGTAAATATCAACATTAATTAATGGGGTTGTAGGTGTGATTACAGTGCTTGGACTGTAAATATCAACACTCATTCATGGGATGGTTAGTGTCATTACAGTGCTTGGACTGAAAATATCAACAGTCATTCATGAGGTGGTGGGTGTGTGGGTGTCATTACAGAGGTTTGACTGTAAATACCAACAGTCATTCATGGAGTTGTGGGTTTGTGTGTGTCATTACAGAGCTCGGAGTGTCAACATCAACAGTCATTAATCGGGTGGTGGGTGTGTGGGTGTCATTACAGTGCTAAGACTGAAAACATCAACCATCATTCATGGAGTTGTGGGTGTGAGGGTGTCATTACAGTGCTTGAACTGTAAATATCAACAGTCATTGTTGGGGTTATGGGTGTGTGGGTGTCATTACAGAGCTCGGACTGTCAACATCAACAATCATTCATAGGGTGGTGGGTGTGTGGGTGTCATTACAGTGCTAAGACTGTAAATATCAACCATCATTCATGAATGGTTGGTGTGAGGGTGTCATTACAGAGCTTGAACTGTAAATATCAACAGTCATTTAGAGGGTGGTTGGTGTGTGGGTGTCATTACAGTGCTTGAAATGTAAATATCAACAGTCATTCATGGTATGGTGAGTGTGTGGGTGTCATTACAGTGCTTGGACTGTAAGTATCAACTGTCATTCATTGGGTGGTGGGTGTGTGGGTGTCAGTACAGTGCTTGGATAGTAAATATCAACAGTCAATCATGGGGTGTGTGGGTGTCAGTATAGTGATTGTACTTTAAATATCAACAGTCATTCATGGGGTGGTTAGTGTCATTACAGTGCTTGGACTGTAAATATAAATAGTCATTCATGAGGTGGTGGGTGTGTGGGTGTCATTAAAGTGCTTTGACTGTATATATCAACAGTCATTCTTTAGGTGGTGGGTTTTTGGGTGTCATTACAGTGCTCGAACTGTAAATATCAACAGTCATTCATGGGGTGGTTAGTCTGTGGGTGTTATTACAATGCTTGGACTGAAAATATCAACAGTCATTCATGGGGTGGTGGTTGTGTGGGTTTCATTACAGTGCTTGGACTGTATATATCAACAGTCATATATGGGGTGTTTGGTGTGTGGGTGTTATGACAGTGCTTGGAATGTAAATATCAACAGTCATTCATGGCATGGTGAGTGTGTGTGTGTCAGTACAGTGCGTGGATAGTAAATATCAACAGTCAATCATGGGGTGTGTGGGTGTCATTATAGTGATTGTATTGTAAATATCAACAGTCATTCTTTGGGTGGTTAGTGTCATTACAGTGCTTGGACTGTTAATATAAACAGTCATTCATATAGGTGGTGGGTGTGTGAGTGTCTTTAAAGTGCTTGAACTGTATATATCAACAGTCATTATTGGGGTGGTGGGTGTATGGGTGTCATTACAGTGCTTAGACTGTAAATATCAACAGTTATTCATGGGATGGTGGGTGTGTTAGTTTCATTACAGTGCTCGAACTGTAAATATCAACAGTCATTCATGGGGTGGTTAGTCTGTGAGTGTTATTACAATGCTTGGACTGAAAATATCAACATTCATTCATGGGGTGGTGGGTGTCATTACAGTGCTTGGACTGTAAATATCAACAGTCATTCATGGGGTCGTGGGTGTGTTGGTGTCATTACAGTGCTTGGAGTGTAAATATCAACCGTCAATTATGGGGTGGTGGGTGTCATTACAGTGCTTGTACTGTAAATATCAACAGTCATTAATGCCGTGCTCGGTGTGTGGGTTTCATTACAGTGCTTGGACTGTAAATATCAACAGTCATTCAAGGGGTGGTGGGTGTGTGGCTGTCATTACAGAGCTTGGACTGTAAATATCAACTGTCATTCATAGGGTTTTGGGTGTTATTACAGTGCTTGGACTTTAAATATCAACAGTCATTAACCCTTAAATGCCTATTGACCAAATATCATGTCACTGTGAATTTAGGCCTTGAAGCCGATTGACGTAATATAAAGCCGGTAGAAAAAAAACTGCTTGGGATATATCTAGCCACTTCATTGGTAACACTGGTTAGGTTGGGCCTTTAATGAGTGGTGTGAGAGGGAAATGGTTCACTCGTCATATATACGCAATGAAAATACGCTCGCTAACGTTTTCTAATTTTAGGTTTTTTTAGGGGTAACTACTTTATTACTCATGGAGCTGCTGTACGCAAACTAGTGGACCTAGGAAACTTTAGTTTACAGATTCTCGTGTGTAAAATCAAGCTCTACAAATCTGTAATAAAAAAATTTACCTAAACGAAACTATAAAAATCACCCTGTTTTTGCGGTTCACGCTCCAGTAGCGCTATGAGGATTGCGGTTCTTAGGGGTTAATGTGGTGGTGGGTGTGTGGGTGTCATTACAGTGCTTGGACTATAAATATCAACTATCATTCATGGGGTGGTGGGTGTGTGGGTGTCATAACAGTGCTTTAACTGTAAAATTTCAACAGTCATTCATGGGATGTTGTGTGTGTGAGTGTCATTACAGTGCTTAGGCTAAATATCAACAGTCATTTATGGGATGGTGGATGTGTGTGTGTCATTACAGTGCTTGAACTTTAAATACCAACAGTCATTCATGGGATAATAGTTGTTATTACAGTGCTTGGAATGTAAATATCAACAGTCATTTAAAAGATGTTGGGTGTGTGGGTGTCATTACAGCACTTGGACTGCAAATATCAACAGTCAATCATGGGATGGTAAGTGTGTGGGTGTCATTACAGTGCTTGGACTGTTAATATCAACAGACATTCATTGGGTGGTGGGTGTGTGGGTATCATTACAATGCTTGGACTGTAAATATCAACAGTCATTTATGGGGTGGGTGGTGTGTGGGTGTCATTACATTGCTTGGACTGTAAATATCAACAGTTATTCATTGGGTGGTGGGTTTGTGGGTGTCATTACAGTGCTTGGACTATAAATATCAATGGTCATTACTGGGGTGGAGGGTGTGTGGGTGTCATTACAGTGCTTGGACTGTAAATATCAACAGTAATTCATGGGGTGGATGGTGTGTGAGTCTTATTACAGTGCTTGGACTGTAAATATCAACAGTCACTCATGGGGTGGTTGGTGTGTGGGTCTCATTACAGTGCTTGAAATGTAAATATCAACTATCATTCATGGGTTGTAGGTGTGTGGGTGTCAATACAGTGCTTGGATTGTAAATGTCAACAGTCATTCATGGGGTGGTGGGTGTGTGGGTGTCATTACAGTGCTTGGATTGTAAATATCAACAGTCATTCATGGGGTGGTGGGTGTGTGGGTGTCATTACAGTACTTGGACTGTACATATCAACTGTCATTTATGGGATGTGTGGGTGCTATTACAGAGTTTGGATTGTAAATAATAAGTCATTCATAGATTGGTGGGAGTGTGTGTCATTACAGTGCTTGGACTGGAAATATCAACAGTCATTCAGGGGGTGGTGGGTGTGTAATTGTAATTAAAGTGCTTGGAGTGTAAATATCAAGTCATTCATGGGGTGGTGGGTATCATTACAGTGCTTTGACTCTAAATATCAACAGTCATTCATGTGGTGATAGATGTGTGGGTGTCATTTCAGTGTTTGGACTGTTAATATCAACAGTCATTAATGGGGTGGTGGGTGTCATTACAGTGCTTGGACTGTAAATATCAACAGTTATACATGGGAAGGTGGGTGTTTGGGTATCATTACAGTGATTGGACTATAAATATCAACAGACATTCATGGGGTGGTGGGTGTGTGGGTGATATTACAGTGCTTGGATTATAAATATTAACCATCATTCATGAGGTTATGGTTGTGTGGGTGTCATTACAGTGCTTTGACTGTAAATATCAACAGTTATTCAAGGGGTGGTGAGTTGTTGATGTCATTACAGTGATTGGATTGTAATTATCAACAGTCATTCATTGGATTTTGGGTGTGTGGGTGTCATTATAGTGCTTGGACTTTAAATACCAACAGTCATTCATGGGGTGTGTCGGTGACATTACAGTGCTTGTACTGTAAATATTAACAGTCATTCATGGGTTGGTGGGTGTGTTTGCCATTACAGTGCTTGGACTGTAAATATCAACAATCATTCATAGGGTGGTGGGTGTTTGTGTGTCATTACAGTGCTTGGACTGTTAATATATATTAACAGTCATTCATGGGGTGGTGGGTATGTAGGTGTCATTACAGGTCTTGGACTGTAAATATCAACCGTCATTCATAGGGTGGTGGGTGTCATTACAGTGCTTTGACTGTAAATATCAATAGTAATTCATGGGGTGGTGAGTGTCATTACAGTGCTTCGACTGTATATATCAACAGTCATTCATGTGGTGGTGGGTGTGTGGGTGTCATTACATTGCTTGGACTGTAACTATCAACAGTCATTCATGGGATGTTGTGTGTGTGAGTGTCATTACAGTGCTTAGGCTAAATATCAACAGTCATTTATGGGATGGTGGATGTGTGTGTGTCATTACAGTGCTTGGACTTTAAATACCAACAGTCATTCATGGGTTGGTAGGTGTTATTACAGTGCTTGGACTATAAATATCAACAGTCATTCAAAGGATGTTGGGTGTGTGGGTGTCATTACATCGCTTGGACTGTAAATATCAATAGTAATTCATGGGGTGGTGAGTGTCATTACAGTGCTTCGACTGTATATATCAATAGTCATTCATGTGGTGGTGGGTGTGTGGGTGACATTACATTGCTTTGACTGTAACTATCAACAGTCATTCATGTGGTGGTGGGTGTGTGGGTGTCATTACAGTGCTTGGACTGTAAATATCAACGGTTATTCATTGGGTGGTTGATGTGTGGGTCACATTACAGTGCATAGAATGTAAATATCAACAGACATTTATGGGGTGGTGGGTGTGTGGGTATCATTACAATGCTTGGACTGTAAATATCAACAGTCATTATTGGGGTGGGTGGTGTGTGGGTCTCATTACAGTGCTTGAAATGTAAATATCAACCGTCATTTATGGGGTGGTGGGTGTCATTACAGTGCTTGTACTGTAAATATCAACAGTCATTAATGCGGTGCTCGGTGTGTGGGTTTCATTACAGTGCTTGGACTGTAAATATCAACAGTCATTCAAGGGGTGGTGGGTGTGTGGCTGTCATTACAGAGCTTGGACTGTAAATATCAACAGTCATTCATGGGGTGGTGGGTGTTATTACAGTGCTTGAACTTTAAATATCAACAGTCATTAACCCTTAAATGCTTATTGACCAAGTATCACGTCACCATGAATTTAGGCCTTGAAGCCGATTGACGTAATATAAAGCCGGTAGAAAAAAAACTGCTTGGGCTATATCTAGCCACTTCATTGGTAACACTGGTTAGGTTGGGCCTTTAATGAGTGGTGTGAGAGGGAAATGGTTCACTCGTCATATATACGCAATAAAAATACGCTCGCTCTCGTTTTCTAATTTTTAGGGTTTTTTTAAGGGTAACTACTTTATTACTCATGGCGCTGCTGTACGCAAACCAGTCGACCTAGGAAACTTTAGTTTACAGATTCTGGTGTATAAAATCAAGCTCTACAAATCTATAATAACAAAATTTACCTAAACAAAACTTTAAAAATCACCCTGTTTTTGTGGTTCACGCTCCAGTAGCGCTAGGGGGATTGCGGTTCTTAGGGGTTAATGTGGTGGTGGGTGTGTAGGTGTCATTACAGTGCTTGAACTGTAAATATCAACAGTCATTTATGGGATGGTGGATGTGTGTGTGTCATTACAGTGCTTGGACTTTAAATACCAATAGTCATTCATTGGATGGTAGGTGTTATTACAGTGCTTGGACTGTAAATATCAACAGTCATTCAAAGGATGTTGGGTGTGTGGGTGTCATTACAGCGCTTGGACTGCAAATATCAACAGTCAATCATGGGATGGTAAGTGTGTGGGTGTCATTACAGTGCTTGGACTGTTAATATCAACAGACATTCATGGGGTGGTAGGTGTGTGGGTATCATTGCAATGCTTGGACTGTAAATATCAACAGTCATTTATGGGGTGGGTGGTGTGTGGGTGTCATTACAGTGCTTGGACTGTAAATATCAACAGTTATTCATTAGGTGGTGGGTTTGTGGGTGTCATTACAGTGCTTGGACTATAAATATCAATGGTTATTATTGGGGTGGAGGGTGTGTGGGTGTCATTACAGTGCTTGGTCTGTAAATATCAACAATCATTTATGGGGTGGTTGGTGTGTGGGTCTCATTACATTGCTTGAAATGTAAATATCAACGGTCATTTATGGGTTGGTGGGTTTGTGGGTGTCATTACAGTGCTTAGAGTGTAAATATTAACAGTCAATCATGGGGTGGTCAGTGTGTGGGTGTCAATACAGTGCTTGGGATGTAAATGTCAACAGTCATTCATGGGGTGGTGGGTGTGTGGGTGTCATTACAGTGCTTGGATTGTAAATATCAACAGTTATTCATTGGGTGGTTGGTTTGTGGGTGTCATTACAGTGGTTGGACTATAAATATCAATTGTCATTATTGGGGTGGAGGGTGTGTGGGTGTCATTACAGTGCTTGGACTGTAAATATCAACAGTCATTCATGGGGTGGATGGTGTGTGAGTCTCATTACAGTGCTTGGACTGTAAATATCAACATTCATTCACGGGGTGGTTGGTGTGTGGGTCTCATTACAGTGCTTGAAATGTAAATATCAACCGTCATTTATGGGGTGGTTGGTGTCATTACAGTGCTTGTACTGTAAATATCAACAGTCATTAATGCGGTGCTCGGTGTGTGGGTTTCATTACAGTGCTTGGACTGTAAATATCAACAGTCATTCAAGGGGTGGTGGGTGTGTGGGTGTCATTACAGAGCTTGGACTGTAAATATCAACAGTCATTCTTCGGGTGGTGGGTGTTATTACAGTGTTTGGACTTTAAATATTAACAGTCATTAACCCTTAAATGCTTATTGACCAAGTATCACGTCACCATGAATTTAGGCCTTGAAGCCGATTGACGTAATATAAAGCCGGTAGAAAAAAAACTGCTTGGGCTATATCTAGCCACTTCATTGGTAACACTGGTTAGGTTGGGCCTTTAATGAGTGGTGTGAGAGGGAAATGGTTCACTCATCATATATACGCAATAAAAATACGCTCGCTTTCGTTTTCTAATTTTTAGGGTTTTTTTAAGGGTAACTACTTTATTACTCATGGTGCTGCTGTACGCAAACCAGTCGACCTAGGAAACTTTAGTTTACAGATTCTGGTGTATAAAATCAAGCTCTACAAATCTGTAATAACAAAATTTACCTAAACAAAACTTTAAAAATCACCCTGTTTTTGTGGTTCACGCTCCAGTAGCGCTAGGGGGATTGCGGTTCTTAGTGGTTAATGTGGTGGTGGGTGTGTGGGTGTCATTACAGTGCTTGGACTGTAAATATCAACAGTCATTTATGGGATGGTGGATGTGTGTGTGTCATTACAGTGCTTGGACTTTAAATACCAATAGTCATTCATGGGATGGTAGGTGTCATTACAGTGCTTGGACTGTAAATATCAACAGTCATTCAAAGGATGTTGGGTGTGTGGGTGTCATTACAGAGCTTGGACTGCAAATATCAACAGTCAATCATGGGATGGTAAGTGTTTGGGTGTCATTACAGTGCTTGGACTGTTAATATCAACAGACATTCATGGGGTGGTGGGTGTGTGGGTATCATTGCAATGCTTGGACTTTAAATATCAACAGTAATTTATGGGGTGGGTGGTGTGTGGGTGTCATTACAGTGCTTGGACTGTAAATATCAACAGTTATTCATTAGGTGGTGGGTTTGTGGGTGTCATTACAGTGCTTGGACTATAAATATCAATGGTCATTATTGGGGTGGAGGGTGTGTGGGTGTCATTACAGTGCTTGGTCTGTAAATATCAACAGTCATTTATGGGGTGGTTGGTGTGTGGGTATCATTACATTGCTTGAAATGTAAATATCAACGGTCATTTATGGGTTGGTGGGTTTGTGGGTGTCATTACAGTGCTTAGAGTGTAAATATTAACAGTCAATCATGGGGTGGTCAGTGTGTGGGTGTCAATACAGTGCTTGGGATTTAAATGTCAACAGTCATTCATGGGGTGGTGGGTGTGTGGGTGTCATTACAGTGCTTGGATTGTAAATATCAACAGTCATTCATGGGGTGGTGGGTGTCTGGTTGTCATTACAGTACTTGGACTGTAAATATCAACTGTCATTCATGGGGTGTGTGGGTACTATTACAGAGTTTGGATTGTAAATATCAAGTCATTCATAGGTTGGTGGGAGTGTGTGTCATTACAGTGCTTGGAGTGTAAATATCAACAGTCATTCATGGGGTGATAGATGTGTGGGTGTCATTTCAGTGCTTGGACTGTAAATATCAACAGTCATTAATGGGGTGGTGGGTGTCATTACAGTGCTTGGACTGTAAATATCAACAGTTATTCATGGGAAGGTGGGTGTTTGGGTATCATTACAGTGATTGGACTATAAATATCAACAGTCATTCATGGGGTGGTGGGTGTGTGGGTGATATTACAGTGCTTGGATTATAAATATTAACCAACATTCCTGGGGTTATGGTTGTGTGGGTGTCATTACAGTGCTTTGACTGTAAATATCAACAGTCATTCATAAGGGTGGTGAGTTGTTAATGTCATTACAGTGCTTGGATTGTATTTATCAACAGTCATTCATTGGGTTTTGGGTGTGTGGGTGTCATTACAGTGCTTGGACTTTAAATACCAACAGTCATTCATGGGATGGTAGGTGACATTACAGTGCTTGTTCTGTAAATATCAACAGTCATTCATAGGTTGATGTGTGTGTGTGTCATTACAGTGCTTGGACTGTAAATATCAACTGTCATTCATGGGGTGTGTCGGTGACATTACAGTGCTTGTACTGTAAATATCAACAGTCATTCATGGGTTGGCTGGTGTGTTTGCCATTACAGTGCTTGGACTGTAAATATCAACAGTCATTTATAGGGTGGTGAGTGTTTGTGTGTCATTACAGTGCTTGGACTGTTAATATATATTAACAGTCATTCATGGGGTGGTGGGTATGTAGGTGTCGTTACAGTGCTTGGACTGTAAATATCAACCGTCATTCATAGGGTGGTGGGTGTCATTACAGTGCTTTGACTGTCAATATCAATAGTAATTCATGGGGTGGTGAGTGTCATTACAGTGCTTCGACTGTAACCATCAACAGTCATTCATGTGGTGGTGGGTGTGTGGGTGTCATTACAGTGTTTGGACTGTAAATATTAACAGTCTTTTATAGGGTGGTGGGTGTGTGGGTGTCATTACAGTGCTTGGACTGTAAATATCAACAGTTATTCATTGGGTGGTTGGTGTGTGGGTCACATTACAGTGCATAGAATGTAAATATCAACAGACATTCATGGGGTGGTGGGTGTGTGGGTATCATTACAATGCTTGGACTGTAAATATCAACAGTCATTATTGGGGTGGTGGGGGTGTGGGTGTCATTACAGTGCTTGGACTGTAAATATCAACAGTTATTCATTGGGTGGTGGGTTTGTGGGTGTCATTACAGTGCTTGGACTATAAATATCAATGGTCATTATTGGGGTGGAGGGTGTGTGGGTGTCATTACAGTGCTTGGACTGTAAATATCAACAGTTATTCATGGGGTGGATGGTGTGTGACTCTCATTACAGTGCTTGGACTGTAAATATCAACATTCATTCACGGGTTGGTTGGTGTGTGGGTCTCATTACAGTGCTTGAAATGTAAATATCAACTATCATTTATGGGGTGGTGGGTGTCATTACAGTGCTTGTACTGTAAATATCAACAGTCATTAATGCGGTGCTCGGTGTGTGGGTTTCATTACAGTGCTTCGACTGTAAATATCAACAGTCATTCAAGGGGTGGTGGGTGTGTGGCTGTCATTACAGAGCTTGGACTGTAAATATCAACAGTCATTCATGGGGTGGTGGGTGTTATTACAGTGCTTGGACTTTAAATATCAACAGTCATTAACCCTTAAATGCCTATTGACCAAATATCATGTCACCGTGAATTTAGGCCTTGAAGCCGATTGACGTAATATAAATCCGGTAGAAAAAAAACTGCTTGGGCTATATCTAGCCACTTCATTGGTAACACTGGTTAGGTTGGGCCTTTAATGAGTGGTGTGAGAGGGAAATGGTTCACTCGTCATATATACGCAATGAAAATACGCTCGCTCACGTTTTCTAATTTTTAGGTTTTTTTTTAGGGGTAACTACTTTATTACACATGGCGCTGCTGTACGCAAACTAGTGGACCTAGGAAACTTTAGTTTACTGATTCTCGTGTGTAAAATCAAGCTCTACAAATCTCTAATAACAAAATTTACCTAAACGAAACTTTAAAAATCACCCTGTTTTTGTGGTTCACGCTCCAGTAGCGCTTGGGGGATTGCGGTTCTTAGGGGTTAATGTGGTGGTGGATATGTGGGTGTCATTACAGTGCTTGGACTATAAATATCAACTATCATTCATGGGTGGTAGGTGTGTGGGTGTCATTAGAGTGCTTGCACTGTAAATATCAACATGCATTTATGGGGTGGTGGGTGTGTGGGTGTCATAACAGTGCTTAAACTGTAAATATCAACAGTCATTCATGGGATGTTGTGTGTGTGAGTGTCATTACAGTGCTTAGGCTAAATATCAACAGTCATTTATGGGATGGTGGATGTGTGTGTGTCATTACAGTGCTTGGACTTTAAATACCAACAGTCATTCATGTAATGGTAGGTGTTATTACAGTGCTTGGACTGTAAATATCAACAGTCATTCAAAGGATGTTGGGTGTGTGGGTGTCATTACAGCAATTGGACTGCAAATATCAACAGTCAATCATGGGATGGTAAGTGTGTGGGTGTCATTACAGTGCTTGGACTGTTAATATCAATAGACATTCATGGGGTGGTGGGTTTGTGGGTATCATTACAATGCTTGGACTGTAAATATCAACAGTCATTTATGGAGTGGGTGGTGTGTGGGTGTCATTACAATGCTTGGACTGTAAATATCAACAGTTATTCATTGGGTGGTGGGTTTGTGGGTGTCATTACAGTGCTTGGACTATAAATATCAATGGTCATTATTGGGGTGGAGGGTGTGTGGGTGTCATTACAGTGCTTGGACTGTAAATATAAACAGTCATTCATGGGGTGGATGGTGTGTGAGTCTCATTACAGTGCTTGGACTGTAAATATCAACAGTCATTTATGGGGTGGTTGGTGTATGGGTCTGATTACAGTGCTTGAAATGTAAATATCAACAGTCATTTATGGGTTGGTGGGTGTGTGGGTATCGTTACAGTGCTTAGAGTGTAAATATTAACAGTCAATCATGGGGTGGTCAGTGTGTGGGTGTCAATATAGTGCTTGGATTGTAAATGTCAACAGTCATTCATGGGGTGGTGGGTGTGTGGGTGTCATTACAGTGCTTGGATTGTAAATATCAACAGTCATTCATGGGGTGGTGGGTGTCTGGGTGTCATTACAGTACTTGGAATGTAAATATCAACTGTCATTCATAGGGTGTGTGGGTGCTATTACAGAGTTTGGATTGTAAATATCAAGTCATTCATAGGTTGGTGGGAGTGTGTGTCATTACAGTGCTTGGACTGTAAATATCAACAGTCATTCCGGGGGTGGGGGGTGTGTAATTGTAATTACAGTGCTTGGAGTGTAAATATCAAGTCATTCATGGGGTGGTGGGTGTCATTACAGTGCTTTGAGTGTAAATATCAACAGTCATTCATTGGGTGGTGAGTTGTTGATGTCATTACAGAGCTTGGATTGTAATTATCAACAGTCATTCATTGGGTTTTGTGTTTGTGGGTGTCATTACAGTGCTTGGACTTTAAATACCAACAGTCATTCATAGGATGGTAGGTGACATTACAGTGCTTGTACTGTAAATATCAACAGTCATTCATGGGTTGATGTGTGTGTATGTCATTACAGTGCTTGGACTGTAAATATCAACTGTCATTCATGGTGTGTGTTGGTGACTTTACAGTGCTTGTACTGTAAATATCAACAGTCATTCATGGGTTGGTGGGTGTGTTTGCCATTACAGTGCTTGGACTGTAAATATAAACAGTCATTCATAGGGTGGTGGGTGTTTGTGTGTCATTACAGTGCTTGGACTGTAAATATATATTAACAGTCATTCATGGTTTTGTGGGTATGTAGATGTCATTACAGTGCTTGGACTGTAAATATCAACCGTCATTCATAGGGTGGTGGGTATCATTACAGTGCTTTGACTGTAAATATCAATAGTAATTAATAGGGTGGTGAGTGTCATTACAGTTCTTCGACTGTATATATCAACAGTCATTCATGTAGTGGTGGGTGTGTTGGTGTCATTACATTGCTTGGACTGTAAATATTAACTGTCATTTACAGGGTGGTGGGTGTGTGGGTGTCATTACAGTGCTTGGACTGTAAATATCAACAGTTATTAATTGGGTGGTTGGTGTGTGGGTCACAATACAGTGAATGGAATGTAAATATCAACAGTTATTTATGGGTTGGTGGATGTGTGGGTGTCATTACTGTGCTTAGACTGTAAATATCAATAGTCAATCATGAGGTGGTCAGTGTGTGTGTGTCTTTACAGTGCTTGGAGTGTAAATATTAATTGTCATTCATGGTGTGTGTGGGTGCTTTTACAGAGTTTGGAGTGTTAATATCATCAGTCATTCATAGGTTGATGGGAATGTGTGTCATGACAGTGCTTGGACTGTAAATTTCAACAGTCATTTAAGGGGTGGTTGGTGTGTAGGTGTAATTTCAGTGCTTGGAGTGTAAATATCAAGTCATTATGGGGTTGTGGGTGTCATTTCAGAGCTTTGACTGTAAATATCAACAGTCATTCATGGGGTGATGGATGTGTGGGTGTCATTACAGTGCTTGGACTGTAAATATCAACAGTCATGAATGGGGTTATGGGTGTCATTACAGTGCTTGGAGTGTAAATATCAACAGTTATTCATGGGAAAGTGGGTTTGTGGGTGTCATTGCAGTGCTTGGACTGTAAATATCAACAGTCATTCATGGGGTGGTGGGTGTGTGAAGGATATTACAGTTCTTGGACTGTAAATATTAACCAACATTCATGGGGTTGTGGTTGTGTTGGTGTCATTACAGTGCTTGGACTATAAATATCAACAGTCATTCATGAGTTGGTGGATGCGTGGGTGTCATTACAATGCTTGGACTGTAAATATCAACTGTCATTCATGGGGTGTGTCAGTGACATTACAGTGCTTGTACTGTAAAAATCAACAGTCATTAAAGGGTTGGTGGGTGTGTATGTCATTACAGTGCTTGAACTGTAAATATCAACAGTCATTCATTGGGTGGTGGGTTTTTGTGTGTCATTACAGTGTTTCGACTGTTAATATATATCAACAGTCATTCATGGGGCGGTGGGTGTGTCGCTGTCATGACAGTGCTTGGACTGTAAATATCAACCGTCATTCATGGTGTGGTGGGTGTCATTACAGTTCATTGACTGTAAAGATCAACAGTCATTCATGGTGTGGTGAGTGTCATTACAGTGCTTGGACTGTATATATCAACAGTCATTCATGGGGTGGTGGGTGTGTGGGTGTCAATACAGTGTTTGGACTGTAAATATTAACAGTCATTCATGGGGTTGTGGGCGTGTGGGTGTCATTACAGTGCTTGGACTGAAATATCAACAGTTATTCATTGAGGGGTGGATGTGTGGGTGTCATTACAATGCTTGGACTGTAAATATCAACAGTCATTCATTGGGTGGTGGGTTGTTGGTGTTATTACAGTGCTTGTACTGAAAATATCAACAGTCATTCATGGGTTGGTGTGTGTGTGTCATTACAGTGCATGAACTATAAATATCAAAGGTCATTAATTGAGTGGTGGGTGTCATTACAGTGTTTGGACTGTAAATATCAACAGTCATTCATGGGAAGGTGGGTGTGTGGATGTCATTACAGTGTTTGGACTGTAAATATCAACAGTCATTCATGGGTTGGTGGATGTGTGGGTGTCATTACAGTGCTTGTACTGTAAATATCAACTGTCATTCATTGGGTGGTGGGTGTTTGTGTGTCATTACAGTGCTTAGACTGTTAATGTATATCAACAGTATTTTATGGGGTGGTGGGTATAAAGCTGTCATTACAGTGCTTGGACTGTAAATATCAACCGTCATTCTTGGGGTGGTGGGTGTCATTACAGTGCTTTGAGTGTAAATATCAACAGCCATTCATGGTGTGGTGAGTGTCATTACAGTTCTTGGACTGTATATATCAACAGTCATTCATGGGGTGGTGGGTGTGTGGGTGTCATTACAGTGTTTGGAATGTAAATATCAACAGTCAATTATGGAGTGGTGGGTGTCATTACAGTCCTTGTACTGTAAATATCAACAGCCATTCATGGTGTGGTGAGTGTCATTACAGTGCTTGGACTGTATATATCAACAGTCATTAAAGGGGTGGTGGGTGTGTGGGTGACATTACAGAGCTTGGACAGTAAATATCAACAGTCATTTATGGGGTGGTGGTTGTCATTACAGCGCTTGGACTGTAAATATCAACTGTCATTCATGGGTTGGTTGGCTTAATTACAGTGCTTGGACTGTAAATATCAACAGTCATTCATGGGGTGGTGGTTGTGTGGGGGTCATTACAGTGCTTCGACTGTTAATATATATCAACAGTCATTCATGGGGTGGTGGGTGTGTAACTGTCATGACAGTGCTTGGACTGTAAATATCAACCATCATTCATGGGGTGGTGGGTGTCATTACAGTGCTTTGACTGTAAATATCAACAGTTATTCATGGTGTGGTAAGTGTCATTACAGTGCTTGGACTGTATATATCAACAGTCATTCATGGAAAGGTGGGTGTATGGATGTCATTACAGTGCTTGGACTGTAAATATAAACAGTCATTCATGTGGTGGTGGGTGTGTGGGTGATATTACAGTGCTTGGACTAAATATTAACCAACATTAATGGGGTTGTGGTTATGTGGGTATTATTACAGTGCTTGGACTGTAAATATCAACAATCATTCAAGGGTTGGTGGATGCGTGGGTGTCATTACAATGCTTGGACTGTAAATATCAACAGTCATTCATGGGGAGGTGGGTTGTTGGTGTTATTACAGTGCTTGTACTGTAAATATCAATAGTCATTCATGGGTTGGTGTGTGTGTGTCATTACAGTGCATGGACTATAAATATCAATGGTTATTAATGGGGTGGTGGGTGTCATTACAGTGTTTGGACTGTAAATATCAACAGTCATTCATGGGAAGGTGGGTGTATGAATGTCATTACAGTGCTTGGACTGTAAATATCAACAGTCATTAACGGGGTGGTGGGTGTGTGGGTGTCATTACAGTGCTTGGACTGAAATATCAACAGTTATTCATTGAGTAGTGGGTGTGTGGGAGTCATTACAATGCTTGGACTGTAAATATCAACAGTCATTCATGGGGTGGTGGGTTGTTGGTGTTATTACAGTGCTTGTACTGTAAATATCAACAGTCATTCATGAGTTGGTGTGTAGGTGTCATTACAGCTCATGGACTATAAATATCAATTGTCATTAATGGGGTGGTGGGTGTCATTACAGTGTTTGGTCTGTAAATATCAACTGTCATTCATGGGAAGGTGGGTGTATGAATGTCATTACAGTGCTTGGACTGTAAATATCAACAGTCATTAATGGGGTGGTGGGTGTGTGCGGGTCATTACAGTGCTTGGACTGAAATATCAACAGTTATTCATTGAGTGGTGGGTGTGTGGGTGTCATTACAATGCTTGGACTGTAAATATCAACAGTCATTCATGGGGTAGTGGGTTGTTGATGTTATTACAGTGCTTGTACTGTAAATATCAACAGTCATTCATGGGTTGGTGTGTGTGTGTCATTACAGTGCATGGACTATAAATATCAATGGTCATTAATGGGGTGGTGGGTGTCATTACAGTGTTTGGACTGTAAATATCAACAGTCATTCATGGGAAGGTGGGTGTGTGGATGTCATTACAGTGTTTGGACTGTAAATATCAACATTCATTCATGGATTGATGGATGTGTGGGTGTTATTACAGTGCTTGGACTGTAAATATCAACTGTCATTTATTGGGTGGTGGGTGTTTGTGTGTCATTACAGTGCTTAGACTGTTAATATATATCAACAGTCATTCATGGGGTGGTGGTTGTAAAGCTGTTATTACAGTGCTTGGACTGTAAATATCAACCATCATTCATGGGGTGGTGCGTGTCATTACAGTGCTTTGAGTGTAAATATCAACAGCCATTCATGGTGTGGTGAGTGTCATTACAGTGTTTGGAATGTAAATAACAACAGTCATTCATGGGGTGGTGGGTGTCATTACAGTTCTTGTACTGTAAATATTAACAGTAATTAATGCGGTGGTGGTTGTGTGGGTTTCATTACAGTGCTTGGACTGTAAATATCAACAGTCATTAAAGGGGTGGTGGGTGTGTGGGTGTCATTACAGAGCTTGGACAGTAAATATCAACAGTCATTTATGGGGTGGTGGGTGTCATTACAGCGCTTGGACTGTAAATATCAACTGTCATTCATGGGTTGGTTGGCTTAATTACAGTTCTTGGACTGTAAATATCAACAGTCATTCATGGGGTGGTGGGTGTGTGGGGGTCATTACAGTGCTTCGACTGTTAATATATATCAACAGTCATTCATGGGGTGGTGGGTGTGTAGCTGTCATGACAGTGCTTGGACAGAAAATATCAACCATCATTCATTGGGTGGTGGGTGTCATTACAGTGCATGGACTATAAATATCAATGGTCATTAATGGGGTGGGGGGTGTCATTACAGTGTTTGGACTGTAAATATCAACAGTCATTCATGGGAAGGTGGGTGTATGGATGTCATTACAGTGCTTGGAATGTAAATATCAACAGTCATTTATGGGGTGGTGGGTGTGTGGGTGATATTACAGTGCTTGGACTAAATATTAACCAACATTAAAGGGGTTGTGGTTGTGTGGGTGTCATTACAGTGCTTGGACTGTAAATATCAACAATCATTCATGGGTTAGTGGATGTGTGGGTGTCATTACAATGATTGGACTGTAAATATCAACAGTCATTCATAGGGAGGTGGGTTGTTGGTTTTATTACAGTGCATGTACTGTAAATATCAACAGTCATACATGGGTTGGTGTGTGTGTGTCATTACAGTGCATGGACTATAAATATCAATGGTCATTAATGGGGTGGTGGGTTTTATTACAGTGTTTGGACTGTAAATATCAACAATCATTCATAGGAAGGTGGGTGTATGAATGTCATTACAGTGCTTGGACTGTAAATATCAACAGTCATTAATGGGGTGGTGTGTGTGTGGGTGTCATTACAGTACTCGGACTGTAAATATCAACAGTCATTCATGGGGTGGTGGGTGTGTGGGGGTCATTACAGTGCTTTGTGTGTAAATATCAACAGTCATTAATGGGGTGGTGTGTGTCAATACAGTGCTTGGACTGTATATATCAACAGTCATTTATAGGGTGGTGGGTGTGTGGGTGTCATTACAGAGCTTGGACTGCAAAAATCAATTGTCATTTATGGGGTGTTGGGTGTGTGGGTGTCATTACAGTTCTTGGACTGTAGTTATCAACAGTCATTTATGGGATGGTGGGTCTGTGGGTATCATTACAATGCTTGGACTATAAATATCAACAGTCATTCATAGGGTGGTGGTAGTGTGGGTATCATTACAGTGCTTGTACTGTAAATATTAACAGTCATTCATGGTGTGATGGGTGTGCGGGTGTCATTACAGTGCTTGGACTGTAAATATTAACAGTCATTCATGGGGTGGTTATAGTCATTACAGTACTTGGACTGTAAATATCAACAGCCATACATGGGGTGGTAAGTGTGTGGGTGTCATTACAGTGTTTGGACTGTAAATATCAACCATCATTTATGGGGTGGTGGGTGTCATTACAGTACTTGTACTGTAAATATCAACAGTCATTTATGGGGTGTTGGTTGTGTGCGTGTCATTACAGTGCTTGGACTGTAAATATCAACAGTTATTCATGGTGTGATGGGGGTGTGGGTGTCATTACAGTGCTTGGATTGTAAATATCAACAGTCAATCACGGGGTGGTGGGTGTGTGTGTGTCAATACAGTGCTTGAACTTTAAATATCAACAGTCTTAATGGGGTGGTGGGTGTGTGGTTGTTATTACGGAGCTTGGAGTGTAAATATCAACAGTCATTTATGTGGTTTTGGGTTTGTAGGTATTATTATAGTGCTTGATCCATAAATATCAACAGTCATTCATGTGGTGGTGGTTGTGAGGGTGTCATTACAGTATTTGGACTGTAAATATCAATAGTCATTCATTGGGTGGTAGGTGTATGGGTGTCATTACAGTGCTTGGACTGTAAGTATCAACTGTCATTCATTGGGTGGTGGGTGTGTTGGTTCCATTACATTGCCTGGACTGTAAATATCAACAGTTATTCAGGGGGTGGTGGGTGTGTGGATAGTAAATATCAACAGCCAATCATAAGGTGTGTTGGTGTCATTATAGTAATTGTACTGTAAATATCAACAGGTATTAATGGGGTGGTGGGTGTGATTACAGTGCTTGGACTGCAAATATCTACAGTCATTCATGGGAAGGTTAGTGTCATTACAGTGCTTGGACTGTAAATATCAACAGTCATTCATGAGGTAGTGGGTGTGTGGGTGTCATAACAGTGCTTGGACTGTAAATATCAACAGTCCATTCATGGGGTGGTTGGTGTGTGTGTGTCATTAGAGTGCTTGGACTGTAAATATTAATAGTCATTAATGGGGTGGTGGGTGTTATTACAATACTTGGACTGTAAAAATCATGTCATTTATGGGGTGTTGGGTGTGTGGGTGTCATTACAGTGTTTGGACTGTAAATATCAACAGTTATTAATAGGGTGGTGGGTGTGTGGGTATCATTACAGAGCTTGGACTGTAAATACCAACAGTCATTCATGGGGTGGTGGGGGTGTGGGAGTCATTACAGTGCTAAGACTGTAAATATCAACCATCATTCATGGAGTGGTGGGTGTGAGGGTGTCATTATAGTGCTTGAACTGTAAATATCAACAGTCATTCATGGGGTGGTTGGTGTGTGGGTGTCATGACAGTGCTTGGAATGTAAAAATCAACAGTCATTCATGTCATGGTGAGTGTGTGGGTGTCATTACAGTGCTTGGACTGTAAGTATAAACTGTCATTCAAAGTGTGGTGTGTGTGTGGGTTCCATTACATTGCCTGGACTGTAAATATCAACAGTCATTCAAGGCGTGGTGGGTGTGTGTGTGTCAGTACAGTGCGTGGATAGTAAATATCAACAGTCAATCATGGGGTGTGTGGGTGTCATTATAGTGATTGTATTGTAAATATCAACAGTCATTCATGATGTTGTTAGTGTCATTACAGTGCTTGGACTGTAAATATAAACAGTCATTCATGAGATGGTGGGTGTGTGGGTGTCATTAAAGTGCTTGAACTATATATATAAACAGTCATTAATGGGGTGGTGGGTGTGTGGGTGTCATTACAGTGCTTGGACTGTAAATATCAACCGTTATTCATAGGATGGTGGGTGTTTTAGTTTCATTACAGTGCTCGGACTGTAAATATCAACAATCATTCATTGGGTGGTTAGTCTGTGAGTGTTATTACAATGCTTGTACTGAAAATAACAACAGTCATTCATGGGGTGGTGGGTGTCATTACAGTTCTTGGACTGTAAATATCAACAGTTATTCATTGGGTGGTGGGTTTGTGGGTGTCATTACAGTGCTTGGACTATAAATACCAATGGTCATTATTGGGGTGGAGGGTGTGTGGGTGTCATTACAGTGCTTGGACTGTAAATATCAACAGATATTCATGGGGTTGATAGTGTGTGAGTCTCATTACAGTGCTTGGACTGTAAATATCAACAGTCATTCATGGGGTGGTTGGTGTGTTGGTCTCATTACAGTGCTTGAAATGTAAATATCAACAATCATTTATGGGTTTGTGGGTGTGTGGGTGTCATTTCAGTGCTTAGAGTGTAAATATTAACAGTCAATCATGGGTTGGTGAGTGTGTGGGTCTCAATACAGTTCTTGGATTGTAAATATCAACAGTCATTCATGGGGTGGTGGGTGTGTGGGTGTCATTACAGTGCTTGGATTGTAAATTTAACAGTCATTCATGGGGTGGTGGGTGTCTGTGTGTCATTACAGTACTTGGGCTGTAAATATCAACAGTCATTCTTGAGGTGTGTGGGTGCTATTACAGAGTTTGGATTGTAAATATCAAGTCATTCATAGGTTGGTGGGAGTGTGTGTCATTACAGTGCTTGGACTGTAAATATCAACAGTTATTCAGGGGGTGGTGGGTGTGTAGGTGTAATTACAGTGCTTGGAGTGTAAATATCAAGTTATTCATGGGGTGGTGGGTGTAATTACAGTGCTTTGACTGTAAATATCAACTGTCATTTATGGGGTGACGGATGTGTGGGTGTCATTTCAGTGCTTATACTGTAAATATCAACAGTCATTTATGGGGTGGTGGGTGTCATTACAGTGCTTGGACTGTAAATATCAACAGTTATTCATGGGAAGGTGGGTGTTTGGGTATCATTACAATGATTGGACTATAAATATCAACAGTCATTCATGGGGTGGTGTGTGTGTGGGTGATATTACAGTGCTTGGATTATAAATATTAACCATCATTCATGGGGTTGTAGTTGTGTGGGTGTCATTACAGTGCTTTGACTGTAAATATCAACAGTCATTTATGGGGTGGTGGGTTGTTGGTGTCATTACAGTGCTTGGATTGTAATTATCAACAGTCATTCATTGGGTTTTGGGTGTGTGGGTGTCATTACAGTGCTTGGAATTTAAATACAAACAGTCATTCATGGGGTGGTGGGTGTGTCGGTGATATTACAGTGCTTGGATTATAAATATTAACCATTATTCATGGGGTTGTGGTTGTGTGGGTGTCATTACAGTGCTTGAACTTTAAATATCAACAGTCTTTCATGGGGTGGTGGGTGTGTGGTTGTCATTACAGAGCTTGGACTGTAAATATCAACAGTCATTCATGTGGTGGTGGGTTTGTAGATATCATTACAGTGCTTGATCCGTAAATATCAACCGTCATTTATGGGGTGGTGGTTGTGCGGGTGTCATTACAGTGTTTGGACTGTAAATATCAATAGTCATTCATTGGGTGGTAGGTGTATGGGTGTCATTACAGTGCTTGGACTGTAAGTATCAACTGTCATTCATTGGGTGGTGGGTGTGTTGGTTCCATTACATTGCCTGGACTGTAAATATCAACAGTTATTCAGGGGGTGGTGGGTGTGTGGGTGTCAGTACTGTGTGTGGATAGTAAATATCAACAGTCAATCATAAGGTGTGTGGGTGTCATTATAGTAATTGTACTGTAAATATCAACAGGTATTAATGGGGTGGTGGGTTTGATTACAGTGCTTGGACTGCAAATATCTACAGTCATTCATGGGAAGGTTAGTGTCATTACAGTGCTTGGTCTGTAAATATCAACAGTCATTCATGAGGTAGTGGGTGTGTGGGTGTCATAACAGTGCTTGGACTGTAAATATTACAAGTCCATTCATGGGGTGGTTGGTATGTGTGTGTCATTACACTGCTTGGACTGTAAATATTAATAGTCATTAATGAGGTGGTGAGTGTCATTACAATACTTGGACTGTAAATATTAACAGTCATTCATGGGGTGGTGGGTGTGTGGGTGTCATTACAGTGCATGGACTGTAAATATTGTCAGTCATTCATGGGGTTGTGGGTGTATAGGTGTCATTACAGTGCTTGGACTGTAAATATCAACAGTTATTCATAGGGTGGTGGGTGTGTTTGTATCATTACAGAGCTTGGACTGTAAATACCAACAGTCATTCAAGTGGTGGTGGGTGTGTGGGTGTCATTACAGTGCTAAGACTTTAAATATCAACCATCATTCATGGAGTGGTGGGTGTGAGGGAGTCATTATAGTGCTTGAACTGTAAATATCAACAGTCATTCATGGGGTGGTTGGGGTGTGGGTGTTATGACAGTGCTTGGGATGTAAATATCAACAGTCATTCATGAAATGGTGAGTGTGTGGGTGTCATTACAGTGCTTGGACTGTAAGTATAAACTGTCATTCGTGGGGTGGTGTTTGTGTGGGTTCCATTACATTGCCTGGACTGTAAATATCAATAGTCATTTAAGGCGTGGTGGGTGTGTGTGTGTCAGTACAGTACGTAGATAGTAAATATCAACGGTCAATCATGGGGTGTGTGGGTATCATTATAGTGATTGTATTGTAAATATCAACAGTCATTCATGGGGTTGTTAGTGTCATTACAGTGCTTGTACTTTAAATGTCAACAGTCATTCATGGGTTTAGTGGGTGTGATTTCCATTACAATGCTTGAACTGTAAATATCAACAGTCATTCATAGGGTGGTGGGTGTTTGTGTGTCATTACAGTGCTTGGACTGTTAATATATATCAAGAGTCATTCATGGTGTGGTGAGTATGTAGGTGTCATTACAGCGCTTGGACTGTATATATTAACCGTCATTCATAGGGTGTTGGGTGTCATTACAGTGCTTTGACTGTAAATATCAATAGTAATTCATGGGGTGGTGAGTGTCTTTACAGTGCTTCGACTGTATATATCAACAGTCATTCATGTGGTGGTGGGTGTTTGTGTATCATTACAGTGCCTCGACTGTTAATATATATCAAGTGTCATTCATTGGGTGGTGGGTGTGTAGCTGTCATGACAGTGCTTGGACTGTAAATATCAACCATCATTCATGGGGTGGTGGGTGTCATTACAGTGCTTGGATTGTAAATATCAACAGTCATTCATGGGGTGGTGGGTGTGTGGGTGTCTTTACAGTGCTTGGACTGTAAATATTAATTGTCATTCATGGTGTGTGTGGGTGCTATTACAGAGTTTGGAGTGTAAATATCAACAGTCATTCATAGGTTGGTGGGAATGTGTGTCATGACAGTGCTTGGACTGTAAATATCAACAGTCATTTAAGGCGTGGTTGGTGTGTACGTGTAATTACAGTGCTTGGAGTGTAAATATCAAGTCATTAATGGGGTGGTGGGTGTCATTACAGTGATTTGACTGTAAATATCAAAAATCATTCATGGGGTGATGGATGTGTGGGTGTCATTACAGTGCTTGGACTGTAAATATTAACAGTAATTAATGGGGTGGTGGTTGTCATTACAGTGCTTAGACTGTAAATATTAACAGTTATTCATGGGAAAGTGGGTTTGTGGGTCTCATTACAGTGCTTGGACTGTAAATATCAACAATCATTCTGTGTGGGTGATATTACAGTTCTTGGACTGTAAATATTAACCAACATTCATGGGGTTGTGGTTGTGTGGGTGTCATTACAGTGCTTGGACTGTAAATATCAATAGTCATTCATGGGTTGGTGGATGTGTGGGTGTCATTACAATGCTTGGACTGTAAATATCAACTATCATTCATTAGGTGTGTCAGTGACATTACAGTGCTTGTTTTGTAAATATCAACAGTCATTCATGGGTTGGTGTGGGTGTATGTCATTACAGTGCTTGGATTGTAAATATCAACTGTCATTCATGGGGTGTGTCGGTGACATTACAGTGCTTCTACTTTAAATATCAACAGTCATTCATGGGTAGGTGGGTGTCTTTGCCATTACGGTGCTTTAACTGTAAATATCAACAGTCAATTATAGGGTGGTGGATGTTTGTGTGTCATTACAGTGCCTCGACTGTTAATATATATCAACAGTCATTCATTGGGTGGTGGGTGTATAGCTGTCATGACAGTGCTTGGACTGTAAATATCAACCGTCATTCATGGGGTGGTGGGTGTCATTACAGTGCTTGGACTGTAAATATCAACAATCATTGATGGGGTGGTGGGTGTGTGGGTGATATTACAGTTCTTGGACTGTAAATATTAACCAACATTCATGGGGTTGTTGTTGTGTGGGTGTCATTACAGTGCTTGGACTGTAAATATCAACAGTCATTCATGGGTTGGTGGATGTGTGGGTTTCATTACAATGCTTGGACTGTAAATATCAACTGTCATTCATTAGGTGTGTCAGTGACATTACAGTGCTTGTTCTGTAAATATCAACAGTCATTCATGGGTTGGTGTGTGTGTGTCATTACAGTGCTTGGACTGTAAATATCAACTGTTATTCATGAGGTGTGTCAGTGACATTACAGTGCTTGTACTGTAAATATCAACAGTCATTAATGGGTTGGTGGGTGTGTGTGTCATTACAGTGCTTGGACTGTAAATATCAACAGTCATTCATTGGGTGGTGGGTGTTTGTGTGTCATTACAGTGCTTCGACTGTTAATATATATCAACAGTCATTCATGGGGTGGTGGTTGTGTAGCTGTCATGACAGTGCTTGGACTGTAAATATCAACCGTCATTCATGGGGTGGTGGGTGTCATTACAGTGCTTGGATTGTAAATATCAACAGTCATTCATTGGGTGGTGGGTGTGTGGGTGTCTTTACAGTGCTTGGACTGTAAATATTAATTGTCATTCATGGTGTGTCTAGGTGCTATTACAGAGTTTGGAGTGTAAATATCAACAGTCATTCATAAGTTGGTGGGAATGTGTGTCATGACAGTGCTTGGACTGTAAATATCAACAGTCATTTAAGGGGTTGTTTGTGTGTAGGTGTAATTACAGTGCTTGGAGTGTAAATATCAAGTCATTAATGGGGTGGTGGGTATCATTACAGTGCTTTGACTGTAAATATCAACAGTCATTCATGGGGTGATGGATGTGTGGGTGTCATTACAGTGCTTGGACTGTAAATATCAACAGTCATTAATGTGGTGGTGGGTGTTTTTACAGTGCTTGGACTGTAAATTTTAACAGTTATTCATGGGAAGGTGGGTTTGTGGGTGTCATTACAGTGCTTGGACTGTAAATATCAACAGTCATTCATGGGGTGGTGGGTGTGTGGGTGATATTACAGTTCTTGTACTGTAAATATTAACCAACATTCATGGGGTTGTTGTTGTGTGGGTGTCATTACAGTGCTTGGACTGTAAATATCAACAGTCATTCATGGGTTGGTGGATGTGTGGGTGTCATTACAATGCTTGGACTGTATATATCAACTGTCATTCATGGGGTGTGTCAGTGACATTACAGTGCTTGTTCTGTAAATATTAACAGTCATTCATGCGTTGGTGTGTGTGTGTCATTACAGTGCTTGGACTGTAAATATCAATTGTTATTCATGGGGTGTGTCAGTGACATTACACTGCTTGTACTGTAATTATCAACAGTCATTAATGGGTTGGTGGGTGTGTGTGTCATTACAGAGCTTGGACTGTATATATCAACAGTCATTCATTGGGTGGTGGGTGTTTGTGTGTCATCACAGTGCTTCGACTGTTAATATATATCAACAGTCATTCATGGGGTGCTGGGTGTGTGGGTGTCATTACAGTGTTTGGACTGTAAATATTAACAGTCATTCATGGGGTGGTGGGTGTGTGGGTGTCATTACAGTGCATGGACTATGATTATCAATGGTCATTAATGGGTGGTGGGTGTCATTACAGTGTTTGGACTGTAAATATCAACAGTCATTCATGGGAAGGTTGATGTGTGGATGTCATTACAGTGTTTGGACTGTAAATATCAACAGTAATTCATGGGGTGGTGGGTGTGTGGGTAATATTACAGTGCTTCGACTGTTAATATATATCAACAGTCATTCATGGGGTGGTGGTTGTGTAGCTGTCATGACAGTTCTTGGACTGTAAATATCAACCATCATTCATGGGGTGGTGGGTGTCATTACAGTGCTTGGATTGTAAATATCAACAGTTATTCATGGGGTGGTGGGTGTGTGGGTGCCTTTACAGTGCTTGGACTGTAAATATTAATTGTCATTCATGGTGTGTGTGGGTGCTATTACAGAGTTTGGAGTGTAAATATCAACAGTCATTCATAGGTTGGTGGGAATGTGTGTCATGACAGTGCTTGGACTGTAAATATCAACAGTCATTTAAGGGGTGGTTGGTGTGTACGTGTAATTACAGTGCTTGGAGTGTAAATATCAAGTCATTAATGGGGTGGTGGGTGTCATTACAGTGATTTGAATGTAAATATCAAAAATCATTCATGGGGTGATGGATGTGTGGGTGTCATTACAGTGCTTGGACTGTAAATATCAACAGTAATTAATGGGGTGGTGGGTGTCATTACAGTGCTTGGACTGTAAATTTTAACAGTTATTCATGGGAAAGTGGGTTTGTGGGTCGCATTACAGTGCTTGGACTGTAAATATCAACAATCATTCTGTGTGGGTGATATTACAGTTCTTGGACTGTAAATATTAACCAACATTCATTGGGTTGTGGTTGTGTGGGTGTCATTACAGTGCTTGGACTGTAAATATCAATAGTCATTCATGGGTTGGTGGATGTGTGGGTGTCATTACAATGCTTGGACTGTAAATATCAACTATCATTCATTAGGTGTGTCAGTGACATTACAGTGCTTGTTTTGTAAATATCAACAGTCATTCATGGGTTGGTGTGGGTGTGTGTCATTACAGTGCTTGGACTGTAAATATCAACTGTCATTCATGGGATGTGTCGGTGACATTACAGTGCTTCTACTTTAAATATCAACAGTCATTCATGGGTAGGTGGGTGTCTTTGCCATTACAGTGCTTTAACTGTAAATATCAACAGTCATTCATAGGGTGGTGGGTGTTTGTGTGTTATTACAGTGCCTCGACTGTTAATATATATCAACAGTCATTCATTGGGGGGTGGGTGTATAGCTGTCATGACAGTGCTTGGACTGTAAATATCAACCATCATTCATGGGGTGGTGGGTGTCATTACAGTGCTTGGACTGTAAATATCAACAATCATTCATGGGGTGGTGGGTGTATGGGTGATATTACAGTTCTTGGACTGTAAATATTAACCAACATTCATGGGGTTGTGGTTGTGTGGGTGTCATTACAGTGCTTGGACTGTAAATATTAACAGTCATTCATGGGTTGGTGGATGTGTGGGTTTCATTACAATGCTTGGACTGTAAATATCAACTGTCATTCATTAGGTGTGTCAGTGACATTACTGTGCTTGTTCTGTAAATATCAACAGTCATTCATGGGTTGGTGTGTGTGTGTCATTACAGTGCTTGGACTGTAAATATCAACTGTTATTCATGAGGTGTGTCAGTGACATTACAGTGCTTGTACTGTAAATATCAACAGTCATTAATGGGTTGGTGGGTGTGTGTGTCATTACAGTGCTTGGACTGTAAATATCAACAGTCATTCATTGGGTGGTGGGTGTTTGTGTGTCATTACAGTGCTTCGACTGTTAATATATATCAACAGTCATTCATGGGGTGGTGGTTGTGTAGCTGTCATGACAGTGCTTGGACTGTAAATATCAACCGTCATTCATGGGGTGGTGGGTGTCATTACAGTGCTTGGATTGTAAATATCAACAGTCATTCATGGGGTGGTGGGTGTGTGGGTGTCTTTACAGTGCTTGGACTGTAAATATTAATTGTCATTCATGGTGTGTCTAGGTGCTATTACAGAGTTTGGAGTGTGAATATCAACAGTCATTCATAAGTTGGTGGGAATGTGTGTCATGACAGTGCTTGGACTGTAAATATCAACAGTCATTTAAGGGGTTGTTTGTGTGTAGGTGTAATTACAGTGCTTGGAGTGTAAATATCAAGTCATTAATGGGGTGGTGGGTATCATTACAGTGCTTTGACTGTAAATATCAACAGTCATTCATGGGGTGATGGATGTGTGGGTGTCATTACAGTGCTTGGACTGTAAATATCAACAGTCATTAATGTGGTGGTGGGTGTCATTACAGAGCTTGGACTGTAAATATTAACAGTTATTCATGGGAAGGTGGGTTTGTGGGTGTCATTACAGTGCTTGGACTGTAAATATCAACAGTCATTCATGGGGTGGTGGGTGTGTGGGTGATATTACAGTTCTTGTACTGTAAATATTAACCAACATTCATGGGGTTGTTGTTGTGTGGGTGTCATTACAGTGCTTGGACTGTAAATATCAACAGTCATTCATGGGTTGGTGGATGTGTGGGTGTCATTACAATGCTTGGACTGTAAATATCAACTGTCATTCATGGGGTGTGTCAGTGACATTACAGTGCTTGTTCTGTAAATATTAACAGTCATTCATGCGTTGGTGTGTGTGTGTCATTACAGTGCTTGGACTGTAAATATCAACTGTTATTCATGGGGTGTGTCAGTGACATTACAGTGCTTGTACTGTAATTATCAACAGTCATTAATGGGTTGGTGGGTGTGTGTGTCATTACAGAGCTTGGACTGTAAATATCAACAGTCATTCATTGGGTGGTGGGTGTTTGTGTGTCATCACAGTGCTTCGACTGTTAATATATATCAACAGTCATTCATGGGGTGCTGGGTGTGTGGGTGTCATTGCAGTGTTTGGACTGTAAATATTAACAGTCATTCATGGGATGGTGGGTGTGTGGGTGTCATTACAGTGCTTGGACTGAAATATCAACAGTTATTCATTGAGTGGTGGGTGTGTTGGTGTCATTACAGTGCATGGACTATGATTATCAATGGTCATTAATGGGGTGGTGGGTGTCATTATAGTGTTTGGACTGTAAATATCAACAGTCATTCAAGGGAAGGTTGATGTGTGGATGTCATTACAGTGCTTGGACTGTAAATATCAACAGTAATTTATGGGGTGGTGGGTGTGTGGGTAATATTACAGTGCTTGGACAGTAAATATTAACGAACATTAATGGGGTTGTGGTTGTGTGGGTGTCATTACAGTGCTTGGACTGTAGATATCAACAATCATTTATGGGTTGGTGGATGTGTGGGTGTCATTACAATGCTTGGACTGTAAATATCAACAGTAATTCATGGGGTGTTGGTTTGTTGGTGTCATTACAGTGCTTGAACTGTAAATATCAAGTGTCATTTATGGGGTGTGTCGGTGACATTACAGTGCTTGTACTGTAAATATCAACAGTCATTCATGGGTTGGTGTGTGTGTGTCATTACAGTGCATGGACTATAAATATCAATGGCCATTAATGGGGTGGTGGGTGTCATTACAGTGTTTTGACTGTAAATATCAACAGTCATTCATGGGAAGGTGGGTGTGTGGATGTCATTACAGTGCTTGGACTGTAAATATCAACAGTCATTCATGGGTTGGTGGATGTGTAGGTGTCATTACAGTGCTTGGACTGTAAATATCAACTGTCATTCATAGGGTGGTGGGTGTTTGTGTGTCATTACAGTGCCTCGACTGTTAATATATATCAACAGTCATTCATTGGGTGGGGGGTGTCTAGCTGTCATGACAGTGCTTGGACTGTAAATATCAACCAACATTCATGGGGTGGTGGGTGTCATTACAGTGCTTGGATTGTAAATATCAACAGTCATTCATAGGGTGGTGGGTGTGTGGGTGTCTTTACAGTGCTTAGACTGTAAATATTAATTGTCATTTATGGTGTGTGTGGGTGCTATTACAGAGTTTGGAGTGTAAATATCAACAGTCATTCATAGGTTGGTGGGAATGTGTGTCATGACAGTGCTTGGACTGTAAATATCAACAGTCATTTAAGGGGTGGTTGGTGTGTAGGTGTAATTACAGTGCTTGGAGTGTAAATATCAAGTTATTAATGGGGTGGTGGGTGTCATTACAGTGATTTGACTGTAAATATCAACAATCATTCATGGGGTGATGGATGTGTGGATGTCATTACAGTGCTTGGACTGTAAATATCAACAGTAATTAATGGGGGGGTGGGTGTCATTTCAGTGCTTGGACTGTAAATATTAACAGTTATTGATGGAAAAGTGGGTTTGTTGGGGTCATTACAGTGCTTGGACTGTAAATATCAACAATCATTCATGGGGTGGTGGGTGTGTGGGTGATATTACAGTTCTTGGACTGTAAATATTTACCAACATTCATGGGGTTGTGGTTGTTTGGGTGTCATTACAGTGCTTGGACTGTAAATATCAACAGTCATTCATGGGTTGGTGGATGTGTGGGTGTCATTACAATGCTTGGACTGTAAATATCAACTGTCATTCATTAGGTGTGTCAGTGACATTACAGTGCTTGTTCTGTAAATATCAACAGTCATTCATGGGTTGGTGTGTGTGTGTGTCATTACAGTGCTTGGACTGTAAATATCAACTGTCATTCATGGGGTGTGTAGGTGACATTACAGTGCTTGTACTTTAAATATCAACAGTCATTTATGGGTTGGTGGGTGTCTTTGCCATTACAGTGCTTGAACTGTAAATATCAACACTCATTCATAGGGTGATGGGTGTTTGTGTGTCATTACAGTGCTTGGACTGTTAATATATATCAACAGTCATTCATGGTTATTTGGGTATGTAGGTGTTATTACAGTGCTTGGACTGTAAATATTAACCGTCATTCATAGGGTGGTGGGTGTCATTACAGTGCTTTGACTGTAAATATCAAGAGTAATTTATGAGGTGGTGAGTGTAATTACAGTGCTTCGACTGTATATATCAACAGTCATTCATGTGGTTGTGGGTGCTTGTGTGTCATTACAGTGCTTGGACTGTAAATATCAACAGTCATTCATTGGGTGGTGGGTGTTTGTGTGTCATTACAGTGCTTCGACTGTTAATATATATCAACAGTCATTCATTGGGTGGTGGGTGTGTAGCTGTAACGACAGTGCTTGGACTGTAAATATCAACCGTCATTCATGGGGTGGTGGGTGTCATTACAGTGCTTGGACTGTAAATATCAACAATCATTCATGGGGTGGTGGGTGTGTGGGTGATATTACAGTTCTTGGACTGTAAATATTAACCAACATTCATGGGGTTGTGGTTGTGTGGGTGTCATTAAAGAGCTTGGACTGTAAATATCAACAGTCATTCATGGGTTGGTGGATGTGTGGGTGTCATTACAATGCTTGGACTGTAAATATCAACTGTCATTCATGGGGTGTGTCAGTGACATTACAGTGCTTGTTCTGTAAATATCAACAGTCATTCATGGGTTGGTGTGTGTGTGTCATTACAGTGCTTGGACTGTAAATATCAACTGTTATTCATAAGGTGTGTCAGTGACATTACAGTGCTTGTACTGTAAATATCAACAGTCATTAATGGGTTGGTGGGTGTGTGTGTCATTACCGTGCTTGGACTGTAAATATCAACAGTCATTCATTGGGTGGTGGGTGTTTGTGTGTCATTACAGTGCTTCGACTGTTAATATATATCAACAGTCATTCATGGGGTGGTGGTTGTGTAGCTGTCATGACAGTGCTTGGACTGTAAATATCAACTGTCATTCATGGGGTGGTGGGTGTCATTACAGTGCTTGGATTGTAAATATCAACAGTCATTCATGGGGTGGAGGGTGTGTGGGTGTCTTTACAGTGCTTGGACTGTAAATATTAATTGTCATTCATGGTGTGTGTAGGTGCTATTACAAGTTTGGAGTGTAAATATCAACAGTCATTAATAAGTTGGTGGGAATGTGTGTCATGACAGTGCTTGGACTGTAAATATCAACTGTCATTCAAGGGGTGGTTGGTGTGTAGGTGTAATTACAGTGCTTGGAGTGTAAATATCAAGTCATTAATGGGATGGTGGGTGTCATTACAGTGCTTTGACTGTAAATATCAACAGTCATTCATGGGGTGATGGATGTGTGGGTGTCATTACAGTGCTTGGACTGTAAATATCAACAGTCATTAATGGGGTGGTGGGTGTCATTACAGTGCTTGGACTGTAAATATTAACAGTTATTCATGGGAAGGTGGGTTTGTGGGTGTCATTACAGTGCTTGGACTGTAAATATCTACAGTCATTCATGGGGTGGTGGATGTGTGGGTGATATTACAGTTCATGGACTGTAAATATAAACCAACATTAATGGAGTTGTGGTTGTGTGGGTGTCATTACAGTGCTTGGACTGTAAATATCAACAGTCATTCATGGGTTGGTGGATGTGTGGGTGTCATTACAATGCTTGGACTGTAAATATCAACTGTTATTCATGGGGTGTGTCAGTGACATTACAGTGCTTGTTCTGTAAATATCAACAGTCATTCATGGGTTGGTGTGTGTGTGTCATTACAGTGCTTGGACTGTAAATATCAACTGTTATTCATGGGGTGTGTGGGTGTGATTACAGTGCTTGTACTGTAAATATCAACAATCATTAATGGGTTGGTGGGTGTGTGTGTCATTACAGAGCTTGGACTGTAAATATCAACAGTCATTCATTGGGTGGTGGGTGTTTGTGTGTCATCACAGGTCTTCGACTGTTAATATATATCAACAGTCATTCATGGGGTGGTGGGTGTGTAGCTGTCATGACAGTGCTTGGACTGTAAATATCAACCGTCATTCATGGGGTGGTGGGTGTCATTACAGTGCTTTGACTGTAAATATCAACTGTCATTCATGGTGTTGTGAGTGTCATTACAGTGCTTGGACTGTATATATCAACAGTCATTCATGGGGTGCTGGGTGTGTGGGTGTCATTACAGTGTTTGGACTGTAAATATTAACAGTCATTCATGGGGTGGTGGGTGTGTGGGTGTTATTACAGCGCTTGGACTGAAATATCAACAGTTATTCATTGAGTGGTGGGTGTGTGGGTGTCATTACAGTGCATGGACTATGATTATCAATGGTCATTAATGTGGTGGTGGGTGTCATTACAGTGTTTGGACAGTAAATATCAACAGTCATTCATGGGAAGGTGGGTGTGTGGATGTCATTACAGTGCTTGGACTGTAAATATCAACAGTAATTCATGGGGTGGTGGGTGTGTGGGTAATATTACAGTGCTTGGACTGTAAATATTAACGAACATTACTGGGGTTGTGGTTGTGTGGGTGTCATTACAGTGCTTGGACTGTAGATATCAACAATCATTTATGGGTTGGTGGATGTGTGGGTGTCATTACAATGCTTGGACTGTAAATATCAACAGTCATTCATGGGGTGGTCGTTTGTTGGTGTCATTACAGTGCTTGAACTGTAAATATCAAGTGTCATTCATGGGGTGTGTCTGTGACATTACAGTGCTTGTACTGTAAATATCAACAGTCATTCATGGGTTGGTGTGTGTGTGTCATTACAGTGCATGGACTATAAATATCAATGGTCATTAGAGGGGTGGTGGGTGTCATTACAGTGTTTGGACTGTAAATATCAACAGTCATTCATGGGAAGGTGGGTGTGTGGATGTCATTACATTGCTTGGACTGTAAATATCAACAGTCATTCATGGGTTGGTGGATGTGTGGGTGTCATTACAGTGCTTGGACTGTAAATATCAACCTTCATTTTTTGGGTGGTGGGTGTTTGTGTGTCATTACTGTGCTTAGACTGTTAATATATTTCAACAGTCATCAGTGGTGTTTTGGGTGTGAAGCTGTCATTACAGTGCTTAGACTGTAAATATCAACCATCATTCATAGGATGGTGGGTGTCATTAGGGTTCTTTGACTGTAAATATCAACAGCCATTCATGGTGTGGTGAGTGTCATTACAGTTCTTGGACTGTATATATCAACAGTCATTCATTGGGTGGTGGGTGTGTGGGTGTCATTACAGTGTTTGGATTGTAAATATTAACAGTCATTCATGGGGTGGTGGGTGTTTGGGTGTTATTACAGTGCTTGGACTGAAATATTAACAGTTATTCATTGGGTGGTGGTGTGTGGGTGTCATTACAGTGCATGGACTATAAATATCAATGGTCATTAATGGGGTGGTGGGTGTGTGGGTGTCATTTCATTGCCTGGACTGTAAATATCAACAAGCAATTTAAAGGGTTGATGGTGTGTGAGTGTCATTACAGTGCTTGGACTGTCAATATCAACAGTCATTCATGGGGTGGTTGATGTGTGGGTCTCATTACTTTGCATGGAATGTAAATATCAACATCATTTATGGGTTGGTGGGTGTGTGGGTGTCATTACATTGCTTAGACTGTAAATATCAACAGTCAATCATGGGGTAGTCAGTGTGTGGGTGTCATTACAGTGCTTGGACTGTAAATATCAACTGTCATTCATGGTGTGTGTGGCTGCTATTACAGAGTTTGGAGTGTAATTATCAACACTCATTTATAGGTTGGAGGGAGTGTGTGTCATTACAGTGCTTGGACTGTAAATATCAACAGTCATTCAAGGGATGGTGGGTATGTAGGTGTAATTACAGTGCTTGGAGTGTAAATATCAAATCATTCATGGGGTGGTGTGTGTCATTACAGTGCTTGGGCTATAAATATCAACAGTCATTCATGGGGTAGTGGATGTGTGGGTGTCAATACAGTACTTGTACTGTAAAAATCAACAGTCATATATGGTGTGGTGGATGTGTGGGTGTCATTACATTGATTGGACTGTAAATATTAACAGACATTTATGGGCTGTGGGTGTGTGGGTGTCATTACAATGTTTGGACTGTAAAAATCAACGGTCATTGATGGGGTGGTGGGTGTGTGGATGTGATTACAGTGCTTGGACTGTATATATCAACAGTCATTTATGGGTTGGTGGGTGTGAGGGTGTCATTACAGTGCTTGGACTACAAATATCAATAGTCATTCATAGGGTGGTGGGTGTGAGGATGTCATTACAGTGCTTGGACGGAAAATATCAAATGTCATTCATGGGGTGTGTCAGTGACATTACAGTGCTTGTACTATAAATATCAACAGTCATTCATGGGTTGGAGGGTATGTGTGTCATTATAGTGCTTGAACTGTAAAAATCAACAGTCATTCATGGGGTGGTGGGTGTGTGGGTGTGATTACAGTGCTTGGACTGTATATATCAACAGTCAATTACGGGGTGGTGGGTGTGTGGGTGTCATTACATTGCTTGGACTGTAACTATCAACAGTCATTCATGGGGTGGTGGGTGTGTGGGTGTCATTACAGTGTTTGGATTGTAAATATCAACAGTCATTAATGGGGTGGTGAATGAGTGGGTGCTTGGACAGCAAATATTAATGGTAATTTATGGGGTGGTAGGTGTGTGGGTGTTATTACAGTGCTTGGAATGTAAATATCAACAGTTATTCAATGAGTGGTGAATGTCATTACAGTGCTTGGTGTGTATATATCAACAGTCATTCATGGAGTATTGGGTGTGTGGGTGTCATTTTAGGGCTTGGACTGTAAATATTAACAGTCATTGATGGGGTGGGGGGTGTATGGGTGTCATTACTGTGCTTGGACTGTTAATATCAACAGTCATTCATGGATTGGTGGGTGTTTGGGTGTCATGACATTGCTTGGACTGTAAATATAAACAGATATTCATAACATGGTGGGTGTGTGGGTATCATTACAATGCTTGGACTGTAAAAATCAAATGTCATTGATGGGGTTGGAGATGTGTGGGTGTCATTACAGTGCTTGGACTATAAATATCAACAGTCATTCAATGGGTGGTGGGTGTGTGGGTGTCATTACACTGTTTGGACTATAAATATCAATGGTCATTAATAGGGTGTTGGGTGTGTGAGTATCATTACAGTGCTTAGACTGTAAATATTAACAGTCATTCATAGGGTGGATGGTGTGTGAGTGTCATTACAGTGTTTGGACTGTAAATATCAACAGTCATTCATGGGGTGGTTGGTGTGTAGGTCTCATTACAATGCTTGGAATGTAAATATCAACAGTCAGTCATGGAGTGGATGGTGTGTGAGTGTCATTACATTGCTTAGACCGTAAATATCACCAGTCATTCATGAGGTGGTCAGTGTGTAGGTGTCAATACAGTGCTAGGATTGTAAATATCTACAGTTATGCATGGGGTTGTCAGTGTGTGGGTGTTAATACAGTGCTTGGATTGTAAATATCAACAGTCATTTATGGGGTGGTGGGTGTGTGGGTTTCAATACAGTTCTAGGACTGTAAATACAAAAGTCATTCCTGGCATGATTGGTGTGTGGGTGTCATTACACTGCTTTAACTGTAAGTATCAACAGTCATTCATGGGGTGGTGTGTGTGTGGGTTTCATTTCAGTGCTTTAACTGTAAATATCAACAGTCATTCATGGGAAGGGGAGTGTCATTGCAGCGCTTGGACTGTAAATATCAAGTCATTTATGGGGTGGTGGGTGTTTGGGTGTCATTACAGTACTTGGACTGTAAATATCAACAGTCATTCATGGGGTGGTGGCTGTGGGGGTGTCATTACAGTGCTTGGACTGTAAATATCAACCATCTTTCATGGGATAGTGGGTGTTTGGGTATCATTATTGTGCTTAGACTGTAAATATCAACAGCTATTAATGTGATGGTGGGTGTGTGGATGTCATTACAGTGATTGGACTGTAAATATCAACAGACATTCATGGGGTGGTGGGTGTGTGGGTGTCATTAGAGTGATTGGTCTGTAAATACCAACAGTCATTCATTTAGTGGTGGGTGTAGGGTGTCACTACAGTGCTTGGACTGTGAATATCAACTGTCATTCATGGGTTGTGTGGTGTGTGGGTGTCATTACAGTGCTTGGAGTGTAAATATCAACAGTCATTTATGGGATGGTGGGTGTGTGTGTCATTATAGTGCTTGGACTTTAATTATCAACAGTCATTCATGGGTTGGTAGGTGTTATTACAGTGCTTGAACTGTAAATATCAACAGTCATTTAAAGGGTGGTGGGTGTGTGGGTGTCATTACAGTGCTTGGAGTGTAAATATCAACAGTTATTCATGGGATGTTGGGTGTGTCGGTGTCATTACAGTGATTGGACTGTAAATATCAACAGACATTCATGGGGTGGTAGGTGTGTGGGTGTCATTACAGTGCATGGTCTGTAAATATCAACAGATATTCATTTAGTGGTGGGTGTAGGGGTGTCATTACAGTTCTCGGACTGTGAATATCAACTGTCATTCATGGGGTGGTGGTTGTGTGTGTTGCATTACAGTGCTTGGAGTGTAAATATCAACAGTCATTTATGGGATGGTGTGTGTGTGTGTCATTACAGTGCTTGGACTTTAAATATCAACAGTCATTCATGGAATAGTGGGTGTTATTACAGTGCTTGGATTGTAAATATTAACAGTCATTCATGGTATAGTAAGTGTGTTGGTGTTATTACAGTGCTTGGACTGTTAATATCAACAGACATTTATGGGGTGGTGGGTGTGTTGGTCTCATTACAGTGCTTGGACTATAAATATCAATGGTCATTAATGGGTTGGTGGATGTGTTGGTGTCATTACAGTGCTAGGACTGTAAATATCAACAGTCATTCATGGGGTGGATTTTGTATGGGTGTCATTACAGTGCTTTGACTGTAAATATTAACAGTTATTCATAGGGTGGATGGTGTGTCAGTGTCATTACCGTGTTTGGAATGTAAATATCAACAGTCATTCATGGGGTGGTTGGTGTGTAGGTCTCACTACATTGCTTGGAATGTAAATATCAACAGTCAGTCATGGAGTGGATGGTGTGTGAGTGTCATTACAGTGCTTAGACTGTAAATATCACCACTCATTCATGAGGAGGTTAGTGTGTGCGTGTCAATACAGTGCTTGGATTGTAAATATCAACAGTTATGCATATGGTTGTCAGTGTGTGGGTGTTAATACAGTGCTTGGATTGTAAATATCAACAGTCATTCATGGGGTGGTGGGTGTGTGGGTGTCATTACAGTACTTGGATTGTAGATATCAACAGACATTCATGGGGTGGTGGGTGTGTAGGTGTAATTACAGATCTTGGACTGTAAATATTAAGTCATTCATGGGGTAGTGGATGTATGGGTGTCAGTACTGTGCATGGACTGGTAAAATCAACAGTCATTCATAGGGTGGTGGGTGTATGGGTGTCATGACAGTGCTTGAACTGTAAATATCAACAGTCATTCATGGGGTGATGGGTGTGTGGGTTTCATTACAGTGCTAGGACTGTAAATATCAAATGTCATTCATGGCGTGATTGTTGTGTGGGTGTCATTACAGTGCTTGAACTGTATGTATCAACAGTCATTCATGGGGTTGTGTGTGTGTGGGTTTCATTTCAGTGCTTTAACTGTTAATATCAACAGTCATTCATGGGGAGGGGAGTGTCATTGCAGTGCTTGGACTGTAAATATCAAGTCATTCATGGGGTGGTGGGTGTGTGGGCGTCATTACACTACTTGAACAGTAAATATCAATAGTCATTCATGGAGTGGTGGGTGTGTGGGTGTCACTACAGTGCTTGGACTGTAAATATCAACAGTCATTCATGGAGTGGTGGGTGTGTGGGTGTCATTATAGTGCTTGGAGTGTAAATATCAACAGTCATTCATGGGGTGGTGGGTGTGGGGGTGTCATTACAGTGCTTGGACTGTAAATATCAACCATCTTTTATGGGGTAGTGGGTATTTGGTTGTCATTATAGTGCTTGGACTGTAAATATCCACAACTATTCATTGGGTGGGGGTTTGTGGGTGTCATTACAGTGCTTGGTCTGTAAATATCAACATTCATTAATTTAGTGGTGGGTGTAGGGGTGTCATTACAGTGCTTGGACTGTGAATATCAACTGTCATTCATGGGATGGTGGGTGTGTGGTTTTCATTACAGTGCTTGGAGTGTAAATATCAACAGTCATTCATGGAATGGTGGGTGTTATTACAATTCTTGGACTGTAAATATTAACAGTCATATAAAGGGTGGTGGGTGTGTGGGTGTCATTACAGTGTTTGGACTGTAAATATCAACAGTCATTTAGGGTATTGTAAGTGTGTTGGTTTCATTACAGTGCTTGGACTGTTAATATCGACAGGCATTCATGGGGTGGTGGGTGTGAGGGTGTCATTACAGTGCTTGGACTATAAATATCAATGGTCATTAATGGGGTGGTGGATGTGTGGGTGTCATTCCAGTGCTAGGACTGTAAATATCAACAGACATTCATGGTGTGGTAGGTGTATGGGTGTCATTACAGTGTTTGGTCTGTAAATATCAACAGATATTCATTTTGTGGTGGGTGTAGGGGTGTCATTACAGTTCTCGGACTGTGAATATCAAACGTCATTCATGGGGTGGTGGGTGTGTGTGTTGCATTACAGTGCTTGGAGTGTAAATATCAACAGTCATTTATGGGATGGTGGGTGTGTGTGTTATTACACTGCTTGGACTTTAAATATCAACAGTCATTTATGGGATAGTGGGTGTTATTACAGTGCTTTGACTGTAAATATCAACAGTCATTCATGGTATAGTAAGTGTGATGGTGTTATTACAGTGTTGGACTGTTAATATCATCAGACATTTATGGGGTGGTGGGTGTGTGGGTGTCATTACAGTGCTTGGACTATAAATATCAATGGTCATTAATGGGGTGGTGGATGTTTGGGAGTCATTACAGTGCTTTGACTGTAAATATTAACAGTTATTCATAGGGTTGATGGTTTGTGAGTGTCATTACTGTGTTTGGAATGTAAATATCAACAGTCATTCATGGGATGGTTGGTGTGTAGGTCTCATTACATTGCTTGGAATGTAAATATCTACAGTCAGTCATGGAGTGGATGGTGTGTGAGTGTCATTACAGTGCTTAGACAGTAAATATCACCAGTCATTCATGAGGAGGTCAGTGTGTGCGTGTCAATACAGTGCTTGGATTGTAAATATCAACAGTTATGCTTATGGTTGTCAGTGTGTGAGTGTTAATACAGTGCTTGGATTGTAAATATCAACAGTCATTCATGGGGTGGTAGGTGTGTGGGTGTCATTACAGTACTTGGATTGTAGATATCAACACTCATTCATGGGGTGGTGGGTGTGTTGGTGTCATTGCAGTGCTTTGACTGTAAATATCAACTGTCATTTATGGTGTGTGTTGGTGCTATTATAGGGCTTGGACTGTAAATATCAACAGTCATTCATAGGTTGATGGGGGTGTGTCATTACAGTGCCTGGACTGTAAATATCAACAATCATTCATGGTGTGGTGGGTGTGAAGGTGCAATTACAGATCTTGGACTGTAAATATTAAGTCATTAATGGGGTGCAGCGTGTGGGTGTCAATACAGTGATTGGATTGTAAATATCAACAGTCATTCATGGGGTGGTAGATGTGTGGGTGTCATTACAGTGCTTGGACTATAAATATCAATGGTCATTAATGGGGTGGTGGATGTGTGGCTGTCATTCAAGTGCTAGGACTGTAAATATCAAGAGTCATTCATGGGGTGCAGTGTGTGGGTGTCAATACAGTGATTGGATTGTAAATATCAACAGTCTTTCATGGGGTGGTAGATGTGTGGGTGTCATTACAGTGCTTGGATTGTAAATATCAACAGTCATTCATAGGTTGGTCGGAGTGTGTGTCATTACAGTGCTTGGACTGTAAATATCAAGAGTCATTCAAGGGGTGGTGGGTGTGTAGGTGTAATTACAGTTCTTGGAGTGTAAATATCAAGTCATTCATGGGGTGGTGGGTGTCATTACAGTGCTTGGACTGTAAATATCAACAACCATTTATGGGGTGGTGGGTGTGTGGGTGTCATTACAGTGATTGGACTGTAAATATCAACAGACATTCATGGGTTGGTGGGTGTGTGGGTGTCATTTCAGTGCTTGGACTGTAAATATCAACAGTCATTCAAGGGGTGGTGGGTTGTTGGTGTCATTACAGTGTTTGGATTGTAAATATCAACAGTTATTCATTGGGTGGTGGGTATGTGGGTGTCATTACAGTGCTTGGACTGTAAATATCAACTGTCATTCATGGGGTGTGTCGGTGACATTACAGTGCTTGGACTGTAAATATCAACTGTTATTCATGGGGTGTGTCGGTGACATTACAGTGCTTGTACTGTAAATAACAACAGTCATTCATGGGTTGGTGTGTTTGTCATTACTGTGCTTGGACTGTAGATTTCAACTGTCATTCATGGGGTGTGTCGGTGACATTACACTGCTTAAACTGTAAATATCAACATCAATTCATGGGGTGCTTACAGTGCTTAATCTGTAAATATCAACAGTTATTCTTTTAGTGGTGGGTGTAGGGGTGTCATTACAGTGCTTGGACTGTGAATATCAACCATCATTCTTGGGGTTGGGGGTGTGTGGGTGTCATTACAGTGTTTGGACTGTAAATATCAACAGTCATTCATTAAGTGGTGGGTGTGTGGGAGTCATTACAATGCTTGTACTATAAATATCAATAGTCTTTAATAGGGTGTTGGGTGTGTGGGTGTCATTACAGTGCTTGTACTGTAAATATTAACAGTCATTCATGGGGTGGATGGTGTGTGAATGTCATTACAGTGTTTGGACTGTAAATATCGATAGTCATTCATGAGGTAGTTGGTGTGTAGGTCTCATTACAGAGCTTGGAATATAAATATCAACAGTCATTCATAGGGTGGATGGTGTGTGAGTGTCATTACAGAGCTTATACGGTAAATATCACCAGTCATTCATGAGGTTGTCAGTGTGTGGGTATCAATACAGTGCTTGGATTGTAAATATCAGCAGTTATTCATGGGGTTGTCAGTGTGTGGGTGTTAATACAATGCTTGGACTGTAAATATCAACTGTCATTCATGGTGTGTGTGGGTGCTATTACAGAGCTTGGACTCTAATTATCAACAGTCATTCTTAGGTTGGTGGGGGGTAGGGGTGTCATTACAGTGCCTGGACTGTAAATATCACCAATCATTCATGGGGTGGTGGGTGTGTAGGTGTAAGTACAGATCTTGGACCATAAATATCAAGTCATTCATGGGGTAGTGGATGTATGCGTGTCAGTACTATGCTTGGACTGTTAATATCAACAGTCATTCATGGGGCGTTGGGTGTATGGGTGTCATGACAGTGCTTGGACTGTACTAGTCCCTGGCTAGTACAGTGGTAACGCGCCTGCCTCGCATCCGTGAGGTCGGCAGATCGAGCCTCGCCCAGGCCCGAGAGTTTAAAACTGTTTACTGGGGGGTTACTGCCATGGCTGGGCACCATGGTGGGGAGTTGGGCTTGCCTGGCTGACGTTCAGGAGAGTATCTCATCAGAGATAGATACCAGAACTAAAACCCTGCAACTTTAACTTTAACTTTAACTTTAAATATAAACAGTCATTCTTGGGGTGATGGGTGTGTGGGTTTCATTACACTGCTAGGACTGTAAATATCAAAAGTTATTCATAGCATGATTGGTGTGTGGGTGTCATTACAGCACTTTAACTGTATGTATCAACAGTCATTTATGTTGTGGTGTGTGTATGGGTGTCATTTCAGTGCTTTGACTGTAAATATCAACAGTCATTTATGGGGAGGGGAGTGTCATTGCAATGCTTGGACTGTAAATATCAAGTCATTCATGGGTGGTGGGTGTGTGGATGTCATTACAGTGCTTGGACAGTAAATATCAATAGTCATTCATGGAGTGGTGTGTGTGTGGGTGTCATTACAGTGCTTGGAGAGTAAATATCAACAGTCATTCATTGAGTGTTGGGTGTATAGGTGTCATTACAGTGCTTGGACTTTAAATATCAACAGTAATTTATGGGTTGGTGGGTGTGTGGGTGTCATTACAGTGCTTGGACTGTAAATATCAGCAGTCATTCATATGGCAGGGGTTGTGTGTGTCATTACAGTGTTTGGACTGTAAATATCAAGAACCATTCATGGGGTGGTGGGTGTTGGAGTGTCATTACAGTGCTTGGTCTGTAAATATCAACTGTCTCTTATGGAGTGGTGGGTGTTTGTGTGTCATTACAGTGGTTGGACTGTAAATATCAACTGTTATTCATGGGGTGGTGGGTGTGTGGGTGTCATTCCTGTGCTTGGACTATGAATATCCCCAGACATTTATGGGGTAGTGGGTGTATGGGTGTCATTACATTGCTTGGACTGTAAATATCAACAATCATTTATGGGGTGTTGGGTGTGTGGGTGTCATTACAGTGCTTGGACTGTAAACATCAACAGTTAATCATAAGGTAGTGGGTGTGTGGGTCAGTGGGTGTCATTACAGTGCTTGGACTGTAAATATCAACAGTCATTCATGGGTGGTGGATGTATAGGTATCATTTCTGTGCTTGGACTGTAAATATCAACAGTCATTCATAGGGTGGTGGGTTTTTGGGGGACATTACAGTGCTTGGAATGTAAATATCAACAGTCATTCATGGGGTTGTGTTTGTGTGGGTGTCATTTCTTTGCTTGGACTGTGAATATCAACAGTCATTCATGGGGTGGTGGGTGTGTGGGTGTCATTACAGTGCTTGGACTATAAATATCAACCATCATTTATGGGGTGGTGGGTGTGTGGGTGTCATTAGAGTGCTTGGACTGTAAATATCAACAGTCATTAATGGGATGAGTGGGTGTGATTACAGTGCTTTAACTAAATATCAACAGTCATTCATGGGGATGGTGGGTGTCATTTCAGTGCTTGGTGTGTAAATATATCAACAGTCATTCATGGGTGGCAGGTGTCATTACATTGCTTGGACTGTAAATATCAACAGTCATTCATGGGGTGGTGGGTGTGTGTGTGTCATTACAGTGCTTGGCCTGTAAATATCAACAGTCATTAATGAGGTGGATGGTGTGTGAGTGTCATTGCAGTGCTTGGACTGTAAATATCAACAGTCATTTATGGGTTGGTATGTGTGTGGGTGTCATTACTGTGCTTAGACTGTAAATATCAACAGTCAATCATGAGGGGGTCAGTGTGTGGGTGTCAATACAGTGATTGGATTGTAAATATCAACAGTTATTCATGGGGTAATAGATGTGTGGGTGTCATTACAGTGCTTGGAATGTAAATATCAACAGTCATTCAAGGGGTGGTGGGTTTGTAGGTGTAATTACAGTTCTTGGAGTGTAAATATCAAGTCATTCATGGGGTGGTGGGTGTCATTACAGTGCTTGGACTGTAAATATCAACAACCATATATGTGGTGGTGGGTGTGTGGGTGTCATTACAGTGATTGGACTGTAAATATCAACAGACATTCATGTGGTGGTGGGTGTGTGGGTGTCATTACAGTGCTTTGACTGTAAACATCAATAGTCATTCAAGGGGTGGTGGGTTGTTGGTGTCATTACAGTGCTTGGATTGTAAACATCAACAGTCATTCATTGGGTGGTGGGTGTGTGGGTGTCATTACAGTGATTGGACTGTAAATATCAACTGTCATTCATGGGGTGTGTCGGTGACATTACAGTGCTTGGACTGTAAATATCAACTGTCATTCATGGGGTGTGTCGGTGACATTACAGTGCTTGTACTGTAAATATTAACAGTCATTCATGGGTTGGTGTGTGTGTGTCATTACAGTGCTTGGACTATAAATTTCAACTGTCATTCATAGGGTGTGTTTGTGACATTACATTGCTTGTACTGTAAATATCAACAGCCATTCATGGGGTGGTGGGTTTGTGGGTGTCATTACAGTAATTTGACTGTAAATATCAAGAGACATTAATGGGGTGGTGGGTGTGTGGGTGTCATTACAGTGCTTAATCTGTAAATACCAAAAGTTATTCATTTAGTGGTGGGTGTAGGGGTGTCATTACAGTGCTTGGTCTGTGAATATCAACCATCATTCATGGGATGGTAGGTGTGTGGGTGTTATTACAATGCTTGGACAGTAAATATCAACTGTCATTCATGGGGTTGGGGGTGTGTGGGTGTCATTACAGTGCTTGGACTGTAAATATCAACAGTCATTCATTAAGTGGTGAGTGTGTGGGAGTCATTATAATGCTTGTACTATAAATATCAATAGTCATTAATGGGGTGTTGGGTGTGTGGGTGGCATTACAGTGCTTGTACTGTAAATATTAACAGTCATTCATGGGGTGGATGGTGTGTGAGTGTCATTACAGAGTTGGGACTGTAAATATCAACAGTTATTCATGGGGTTGTCAGTGTGTGGGTGTTAATACAATGTTTGGACTGTAAATATCAACTGTCATTCATGGTGTGTGTGGGTGCTATTAAATAGCTTGGACTCTAAATATCAACAGTCATTCTTAGGTTGTTGGGGGAGGGGAGTGTCATTACAGTGCCTGGACTGTAAATATCAACAATCATTCATGGGGTGGTGGGTGTGTAGGTGTAAGTACAGATCTTAGACCGTAAATATCAAGTCATTCATGGGGTAGTGGATGTATGTGTGTCAGTACTGTGCTTGGACAGTATATATATACAGTAATTCATAGGGTGATGGGTGAGTTGGTGTCATTACAGGGCTTGGAATGTAAATATCAAAAGTCATTCATGGGGTGGTGGGTGTGTGGGTGTCATTACAGTGCTTGGACTGAAAATATAAAAAATCATTCATGGGGTTGTTGGTGTGTGGGTGTCATTACAGTGCTTGGACTATAAATATCAACAGTCATTCATAGGATGGTGGGTGTGTGACTGTCATTACAGTGCTCAGATTGTAAATATTAACAGTCAATTATAGGGTGGTGGGTGTCATTAGAGTACTTGGACTAAAAATATTAACAGTTATTCATAAGGTGGTGGGTGTGTGGATGCCATTACAGTGCTTTGACTGAAAATATCAACAGTCTTTCATGGAGTGGTGGGTGTGTAGGTGTCATTACAGTGCTTGGACTGTAAATATCAACACTCATTTATGGGGTGGTGGGTGTGTGGGTGTTATTACAGTGTTTTGATTGTAAATATCAACAGTCATTCATCATGTGGTGGTTTTCATTATCATTCTTGGACTGTAAATATCAACAGTCATTCATGGGGTGTTGGGTGTGTGGGTGTCATTACTGTACTTGGACTGTAGATATCAACCATAATTTATGGGGTGGTGGGTGTGGGGGTGTCATTACAATGCTTGGACTGTAAATATCAACAGTCATTCAAGGGGTTGTGGGTGCGTGGGTGTTATTATAGTTCTTGGACTGTAAATATCAACAGTTATTCATGGGGTGGTGGGTGTGTGGGTGTCATTACATTGCTTGGACTGTAAATATCAAGTCATTTATGGGGTGGTGGTTGTGTGTGTGTCATTAGTGCTTGTACTGTAAATATCAACAGTCATTCATAGGGTTGTGGGTGGTATTACAGTGCTTGGACTGTAAATATCAACAGTCATTCATGGGGTGATGGGTGTGTGGGTGTCAGTACAGTGCTTGGACTGTTAATATCAACAGTTATTTATGGGGTGGTTTTTGTTTGGGTGTCATTATATTGCTTGGACTCTAAATATCAACAGTCAATTATAGGGTGGTGGGTGTGTGGGTGTCATTACAGTGCTTTGTCTGTAAATATCAACTGTCATTAATTTGGTGGTGGGTGTTTGGGTGTCATTACAGTGATTATACTGTAAATATCAACCATCATTCTTTTGGTGGTAGGTGTGTGGGTGTCATTACAGTGCTCAGATTGAAAATATTAACAGTCAATTATGGGGTAGTGGGTGTCATTAGAGTACTTGGACTAAAAATATTAACAGTTATTCATAAGGTTGTGGGTGTGTGGATGCCATTACAGTGCTTGGACTAAAAATATTAACAGTCTTTCATGGGGTGGTGGGTGTGAGGGTGTTATTACAGTGTTTTGATTGTCAATATCAACAGTAATTCATGGGGTTGTGGGTTTATGGGTGTTATTATAGATTTTGGACAGTAAATATCGACAGTCATTCATGGGGTGGTGGGTGTGTGGGTGTTATTACAGTGCTTGGACTGTAAATATTAAGTCATTTATAGGGTGTTGGGTGTGTGTGTGTCATTAGTGCTTGGACTGTAAATTTCAACAGTAATTTATATGGTTGTGGGTGGCATTACAGTTCTTGGACTGTATATATCAACAGTAAGTCATGGGGAGATGGGTGTGTGGGTGTCATTACAGAGCTTGGACTGTTAATATCAACAGTTATTTATGGGGTGGTTTTTGTTTGGGTGTCATAACATTGCTTGGACTCTAAATATCAACAGTCATTCAGTGGGTGGTGGGTGTGTGGGTTTCATTACTGTTCTTGGACTGTAAATATCAACCATCATTCATTGTGTGGTGGGTGTGTGGGTGTCATTACAGTGCTCAGACTGTAAATATTAAAAGTCATTCATGTGTTGGTGGGTATGTGGATGTCATTACAGTGCTTCGACTGAAAATATCAACAGATATTCATTAGGTGGTGGGTTTGTGGGTGTCATTACAGTGTTTGGACTATAAATATCAACCATCGTTTACGGGGTGGTGGATGTGTGGGTGTCATTACAGTGCTTGGACTGTAAATATCAACAGTCATTCTTAGGGTGGTGGGTGTGTGAGTGTCATTACAGAGCTTGGACTGTAAATATCAACAGTCATTCATAGGGTGGTGGGTGTATGTGTGTTTTTACAGTGCTTAGACTGTAAATATCAACAGTCATTTATGGGGTGGTGGGTGTGTGGGTGCCATTACAGTGCTTGGACTGTAAATATCAACAGTCATTCATGGGGTGGTGGGTGTGTGGGTGTCATTATAGTGCTTGGACTGTAAATATCAAGTCATTCATGGGGTGGTGGGTGTGTGGGTGTCATTACAGTGCTTGGACTGTAAATATCAACAGTCATTCATGGAATGATAGGTGTGTTATGGTCATTACAGTGTTTTGATTGTAAATATCAACAGTCATTTATAGGGTGGTGGGTGTCATTAGAGTGCTTGGACTGTAAATATCAACAGTTATTCATGGAGTGGTGGGTGTGTGGGTGTCATTACAGTGTTTAGACTGTATATATCAACAGTCATTCATGGGGTGGTGATTGTGCTAGTGTCATTACACTGCTTGGACTGTGAATATCAACAATCATTAATGGGGTGGTTGGAGTGTGGGTGTTATTACAGTGCTTTGACTGTAAATATCAACAGTCATTCAGAAGGTTGTGGTTGTAATTAGAGTTCTTGGACTAAAAATATTAACAGTCATTCATGGGGTGGTTGGTGTGTGAATGTCATTACAGTGCTTGGACTGAAAATATCAACAGTCATTTATGGGGTGGTGGGTGTGTGGGTGTCATTATAGAGCTTGGACTATAAATATCAACCGTCATTCATGGGGTAATGGGTGTGTGGATGTTATTACAGTGCTTGGACTGTAAATATAAACAGTCAATCATGGGGTGGTGGGTGTGTGGGTGTCATTACAGTGTTTTGATTGTAAATATCAACAGTCATTTATAGGGTGGTGGATGTCATTGCATTGTTTGGGCTGTAAATATCAACAGTCATTTATGGAATGGTGTTTGTGTGGGTGTCAATCCAGTGCTTGGACTGTAAATATCAACCATAAATCATGGGGTGGTGGGTGTTGGGGTGTCATTACAATGCTTTGACTGTAAATATCAACAGTCATTCATGGGGTGGTGAGTGTGTGGGAGTCATTACAGTTCTTGGACTGTAAATATTAACAGTCATTTATGGGGTGGTGGATGTGTGGATGTCATTACAGTGCTTGGACTAATAATATCAACTGTCAATCATGGGGTGGTGGGTGTGTGGGTGTCATTACAGTGTTTTGATTGTAAATATCAACAGTCATTTATAGGGTGGTGGATGTCATTACATTTCTTGGACTGTACATATCAACAGTCATTTATGGAATGGTGGTTGTGTGGGTGTCATTACAGTGCTTGGACTGTAAATATCAACCATAACTCATGGGGTGGTGGGTGTGGGTGTGTCATTACAGTGCTTTGACTATAAATATCAACAGTCATTCATAGGGTGGTGGGTGTGAGGGTGTCATTTCAGTTTTTGGACTGTAAATATCAATAGTCATCTATAGAGTGGTGGGTGTTTGGGTGTCATTACATTGCTTGGACTGTATATATCAACAGTCAATCATGAGGTACTGGGTGTGTGGGTGTCATTAGAGTGCTTAGACTGTAAATATCAACAGTCATTCATAGGATGGTGGGTGTCATTAGAGTTCTTGGACTGTAAATGTCAACAGTCATAAATGAGGTGGTGAGTGTATGGGTGTCATTACAGTGCTTTGACTGTAAGTATCAAGAGTCATTCATAGGGTGGTGGGTGTGATGGTGTCATTACAGTGTTCGGATTGTAAATATCAACAGTCATTTATGGGGTTGTGGGTGTGTGGGTGTCTTTATAGGTCTTGGACTCTAAATACCAACAGTCATTTATGGGTTGGTTGGTGTGTGGGTGTCATTACAGTGCTTAGACTGTAAATATCAACAGTCATTTATGGAGTGGTGGGTGTGTGGCTGTCATTACAGTGCTTGGACTGTAAATATCAAAAGTCAATCATGGGGTGGTGGGTGTCTGGGTGTCATTACAGTGCTTGAACTGTAAATATCAACAGTCATTCATGGGGTGGTGGGTATGTGGGTTGTGGGTGTGTGGGTATCATTATAGAGCTTGGACTGTAAATATCAACAATAATTCATGGAGTGGTCGGTGTGTGGGTGTCATTACAGTGCTTTGACTGTAAGTATCAAGAGTCATTCATAGGGTGGTGGGTGTGATGGTGTCATTACAGTGTTCGGATTGTAAATATCAACAGTCATTTATGGGGTTGTGGGTGTGTGGGTGTCTTTATAGGTCTTGGACTCTAAATACCAACAGTCATTTATGGGGTGGTTGGTGTGTGGGTGTCATTACAGTGCTTAGACTGTAAATATCAACAGTCATTTATGGAGTGGTGGGTGTGTGGCTGTCATTACAGTGCTTGGACTGTAAATATCAAAAGTCAATCATGGGGTGGTGGGTGTCTGGGTGTCATTACAGTGCTTGAACTGTAAATATCAACAGTCATTCATGGGGTGGTGGGTATGTGGGGGTCATTACAGTGTTTTGATTGTAAATATCAACAGTCATTCATAGAGTGGAGGGTGTCATTAGAGTCCTTGGATTGTAAATATCAACAGTCATTCATAGGGTGTTGGGTGTGTGGGTGTCATTACAGTGCTTGGACTGTAAATATCAACCATAATTCATGGGGTGGTGGGTGTGGGGGTGTCATTACAGTGCTTTGAATGTAAATATCAACAGTCATTCATGGGTTGATGGGTGTGTGGTTGTCATTACAGAGCTTGGACTGTAAATATCAACAGTCATTCATGGGGTGATATGTGTTTGGGTGTCATTACAGTGCTTGGACTATAAATATCAACAGTCAATCAAGGGATGGTGGGTGTCAAGGTGTCATTACAGTGCATGGACTGTAATTATCAACAGTCATTCATGTGGTGGTGGGTGTGTGGGGGTCATTACAGTTCTTGGACTGTAAATATTAACAGTCATTTATGGGGTGGTGGATGTGTGGATGTCATTATAGTGCTTGGACTAATAATATCAACAGTCAATCATAGGGTGGTGGGTGTGTGGGTGTCATTACAGTGTTTTGATTGTAATTATCAACAGTCATTTATAGGGTGGTGGATGTCATTACATTGCTTGGACTGTAAATATCAACAGTCATTTATGGAATGGTGGTTGTGTGGGTGTCATTACAGTGCTTGGACTGTTAATATCAACCATAACTCATGGGGTGGTTGGTGTGGGGGTGTCATTACAGTGCTTTGACTGTAAATATCAATAGTCATTCATGAAATGGTGGGTGTGTGGGTGTCATTATAGTTCTTGGACTGTAAATATCAACAGTCATTTATGGGGTGGTGGGTGTGTGGCTGTCATTAGTGCTTTGAATGTAAATATCAACAGTCATTCATGGGGTGGTGGGTGGCATTACAGTGCTTGGACTGTAAATATCAACAGTCATTCATAGGGTGATGGGTGTGTGGGTGTCATTATAGTGTTTGGACTGTAAATACCAACTGTCATTCATGGGGTGGTTGGTGTGTGGGTGTCATTAAAGTGCTTTGACTGTAAATATAAGAGTCATTCATGGGGTGGTGGGTGTGAGGGTGTCATTACAGTGCATGGACTGTAAATATCAACCATAACTCATAGGGTGGTGGGTGTGGGGATGTCATTACATTGCTGTGACTATAAATATCAACAGTCATTCATAGGGTGGTGGGTGTGAGGGTTTCATTTCAGTGTTTGGACTGTAAATATCAATAGTCATTTATAGAGTGGTGGGTGTTTGGGTGTCATTACATTGCTTGGACTGTAAATATCAACAGTCAATCATGAGGTAGTGGGTGTGTGGGTGTCATTAGAGTGCTTAGACTGTAAATATCAACAGTCATTCATAGGGTGGTGGGTGTCATTAGAGTGCTTGGACTATAAATATCAACAGTCATTAATGGGGTGGTGAGTGTATGGGTGTCATTATAGTGCATGGACTGTAAATATCAACAATAATTCATGGAGTGGTCGGTGTGTTGGTGTCATTACAGAGCTTTAATTGTAAATATCAACAGTCATTCATGAAATGGTGGGTGTGTGTGTGTTATTACAGTGTTTGGATTGTAAATATCAACAGTCATTTATGGGATTGTGGGTGTGTGGTTGTCATTATACTGCTTGGACTTTAAATACCAACAGTCATTTATGGGGTGGTTGGTGTGTGGGTGTCATTACAGTGCTTGGACTGTAAATATCAAGTCATTAATTGGGTGGTGGTTGTGTGTGTGTCATTATTGCTTGGACTGTAAATATCAACAGTCATTTATAGGGTGGTGGGTGTGTGGGTGTCATTACAGTGTTTCGATTGTAAATATCAACAGTCATTTATAGGGTGGAGGAAGTCATTACATTGCTTGGACTGTAAATATCAAGAGTCATTTATGGAATGGTGTTTGTGTGGGTGTCATTACAGTGCTTGAACTGTAAATATTAACCATAACTCATGGGGTGGTAGGTGTTGGGGTGTCATTACAGTGCTTTGACTGTAAATATCAACAGTCATTCATGAAATGGTGGGTGTGTGGGTGTCATTATAGTGTTTGGACTGTAAATACCAACAGTCATTCATGGGGTGGTTGGTTTGTGGGTGTCATTACATTGCTTTGACTGTAAATATCAAGAGTCATTCATGGGGTGGTGGGTGTGAGGGTGTCATTACAGTGTTCGGACTGTAAATATCAACAGTCATTTATGGGGTTGTGGGTGTGTGGGTGTCATTACAGTGCTTGGACTGTAAATATCAACAACAACTCATGGGGTGGCGGGTGTGGGGGTGTCATTACAGTGCTTTGACTATAAATATCAACAGTCATTCATAGGGTGGTGGGTGTGAGCGTGTCATTTCAGTGTTTGGACTGTAAATATCAATAGTCATCTATAGAGTGGCGGGTGTTTGGGTGTCATTACATTGCTTGGACTGTAAATATCAACATTCAATCATGAGATAGTGGGTGTGTGTGTGTCATTAGAGTGCCTAGACTGTAAATATCAACAGTCATTCATAGGATGGTGGGTGTCATTAGAGTGCTTGGACTGTAAATATCAACCATAATTCATAGGGTGGTGGGTGTGGGGGTGTCATTACAGTGCTTTGAATGTAAATATCAACAGTCATTCATGGGGTGATAGGTGTGTGTTTGTCATTACAGAGCTTGGATTGTAAACATCAACAGTTATTCATGGGGTGGTATGTGTTTGGGCGTCATTACAGTGCTTGAACTATAAATATCAACAGTCAATCAAGGGGTGGTGGGTGTCAAGGTGTCATAACAGTGCTTGGACTGTAAATATCAACAGTCATTATTGGGGTGGTGTGTGTCATGAGAGTGCTTAGACTGTAAATATCAACAGTCATTTATGGGGTGGTGGGTGTATGGCTGTCATTACAGCGCTTGGACTGTAAATATCAACAGTCATTCATGGGGTGGTGGGTGTCGTGGTGTTATTACAGTTCTTTGATTGTAAATATCAACAGTCATTCATGGGGTGGTGGGTGTGTTGGTGTTATTACAGTTCTTTGATTGTAAATATCAAAAGTCATTCATTGGGTGGTGGGTGTCATTAGAGTGCTTGGACTGTAAATATCAACAGTCATTAATAGGGTCGTGAGTATGTGTTTGTGTCATTACAGTGTTTGGACTGTGATTATCAACAGTCATTCATGGGGTGGTTGATGTGGGGGTGTCATTACAGTGCTGTGACTGTAAATATCAACAGTCATTCATGAAATGGTGGGTGTGTGGGTGTCATTAGAGTCCTTGGACTGTAAATATCAACCATAATTCATGGGGTGGTGGGTGTGTGAGTGTCATTACAGAGCTTGGACTGTAAATATCAACAGTCATTCATGGGGTGGTGGGTGTGTGGGTGTCATTACAGTGCATGGACTTTAAATATCAACAGTCATTATTGGCGTGGTGGGTGTCATGTGAGTGCTTGGACTGTAAATATCAACAGTCATTCATGGGGTGGTGGGTGTCATTAGAGTGCTTGGACTGTAAATATCAAGAGTCATTAATGGGGTCGTGAGTGTGTGTTGGTGTCATTACAGTGCTTGAACTGTAAATATCAACAGTCGTTCATTGGGTAGTGGGTGTGAGGGTGTCATTACGGTGCTTGGACTGTAAATATCAATAGTCATTCATGGGGTGGTGGGTGTGTGGGTGTCATTATAGTGCTTGGACTGTAAATATCAACAGTCATTCATGGTGTGGTGGGTGTGTGGGTGTCATTACAGTGTTTGGACTGTAAATATCAAGTCCTTCATAGGGTGGTGAGTGTGTGGGTGTCATTATTGCTTGGACTGTAAATATCAACAGTCAATCATGAGGTAGTGGGTGTGTGGGTGTCAATAGAGTGCTTAGAATGTAAATATGAACAGTCAATCACAAGGTGGTGGGTGGCATTACAGTGATTGGACTGTAAATATCAAGAGTCATTCATGGGGTGATGGGTGTGTGGGTGTCATTACTGTGTTTGGACTGTAAATCTCAACAGTCATTTATAGAGTGGTGGGTGTTTGAGTGTCATTACATTGCTTAGACTGTAAATATCAACAGTCATTTATGGGGTGGTGGGTGTGTGGGTGTCATTATTGTGGTTAGACTGTAAATACCAACAGTCATTAATAGGGTGGTTGGTGTGTGGGTGTCATTACAGTGCTTGGACTGTAAATATCAAGTCATTAATGGGGTGGTGGGTGTGTGTGTTTTATTATTGCTTGAACTGTAAATATCAACTGTCATTCATGGGGTGGTGGGTGGCATTACAGTGCTTGGACTGTAAATATCAACAGTCATTCATGAGGTGATGGGTGTGAGGGTGTCATTACAGTGCTTGGACTGTAAATATCAACAGTCATTTATGGGATGGTGGGTGTTTGGGTGTCATTACATTGCTTGGACTGTAAATATCAATAGTCAATCATGGGGTGGTGGGTGTCGTAACAGTGCTTGGGCTGTAAATATTAACAGTCATTCATAGGGTGGTGGGTGTGTGGGTGTTATTACAGTGTTTTGACTGTAAATATCAACAGTCATTCAGAGGGTGGTGGGTGTCATTAGAGTGCTTGGACTGTAAATATCAACAGTTATTCATGGGGTGGTGGGTGTGTGGGTATCATGAAAGTGCTTGGACTATAAATATCAACAGTCATTCATGGGGTGGTGAGTGTGTGTGTGTGTCATTACAGTGCTTGGACTGTAAATATCAACCATAATTCATGAGGTGATGGGTGTATGAGTGTCATTACAGTGCTTGGACTGTAAATATCAACAGTCATTTATGGGATTGTGGGTTTTTGGTTGTCATTACATTGCTTGGACTGTAAATATCAACAGTCAATCACGGTGTGGTGGGTGTTGTAACAGTGCTTGGACTGTAAATATCAACTATCATTCATTGGGTGGTGGGTGTGTGGATGTCATTACAGTGCTTGGACTGAAAATATCAACAGTCATTTATGGGGTGGTGGGTGTGTGGGTGTCATTACAGTGCTTAAACTGTAAATATATAAACAGTCATTCATGGGTTGGTGAGTGTGTGGGTATTATTAAAGTGCTTTGACTGTAAATATCAACAGTCATTCAGAGGGTGGTTGGTATCATTAGAGTGCTTGGACTGTAAATATCAACAGTTATTTATGGGTTGGTAGGTGTGTGGGTATCATGAAAGTGCTTGGACTGTAAATATTAAAAGTCATTCATGGGGTGGTGCGTGTGTGGGTGTCATTGCAGTTCTTGGACTGTAAATATCAACCACAATTCATTGGGTGGTGTGTGTTTGGGTGTCATTACAGTGTTTGGACTGTGAATATCAACAGTCATTCATAGGGTGGTGAGTGTGTGGGTATTATTACAGTGCTTTGACTGTAAATATCAACAGTCATTCAGTGGGTGGTGGGTGTCATTAGAGTGCTTGGACTGTAAATATCGACAGTCATTCATGGGGTGGTAGGTTTGTGGATGTCATTACAGTGCTTGGACTGAAAACATCAACAGTCATTTATGGGGTGGTGGGTGTTTGGGTGTCATTACAGTGCTTGGACTATAAATATCAACCATCATTTAAGGGGTGGTGGGTGAGTGGGTGTCATTACAGTGCTTGGACTGTAAATATCAACAGTCATTCATAGGGTTGTCAGTGTGTGGATGTCATTATAGTACTTGGACTGTAAATATTAACAGTCAATCATAGGGTGGTGGGTGTGTGGGTGTCATTAGAGTGCTTGGACTGTAAATATCAACAGTCATTAATGGGGTCGTGAGTGTGTGGGTGTCATTACAGTGCTTGGACTGTAAATATCAACAGTCATTTATAGGGTGATGAGTGTGTGGGTGTCATTACAGTGCTTGGACTGTAAATAACAACAGTCATTTATAGGGTGGTGGATGTTTGGTGTCATTACATTGCTTGGACTGTAAATATCAACAGTCAATCATGGGGTAGTGGGTGTGTGGGTATCATTACAGTGCTTAGACTGTAAATATCAACAGTCATTCATAGGGTGGTAGGTGTGTGAGTGTTATTACAGAGCTTGGACTGTAAATATCAACAGTCATTCATGGAGTGGTGGGTGTGTGGGTGTCATTACAGTGGTTGGACTGTAAATATCAACAGTCATTCTTGGGGTGATGGTTGTGTGGGTGTTATTACAGTGCTTTGACTGTAAATATCAACAGTCATTCAGAGGGTGGTGGGTGTCATTAGAGTGCTTGGACTGTAAATATTAACAGTCATTCATGGGGTGGTGGGTGTTTGGATGTCATTGCAGTGCTTGGACTGAAAATATCAACAGTCATTTATGGGGTGGTGGGTGTGTGGGTGTCATTACAGTGCTTTGACCGTAAATTTTAACAGTCATTCATGGGGTGGTGGGTGGCATTACAGTGCTTGGACAGTAAATATCAACAGTCATTCATAGGGAGATGAGTGTGTGGGTGTCATTACAGTGCTTGGACTGTAAATATCAACAGTCATTCATAGATTGGTAGGTGTGTGAGTGTTATTACAGAGCTTGGACTGTAAATATCAATAGGCATTCATGGAGTGGTGGGTGTGTGTGTGTCATTACAGTGCTTGGATTGTAAATATCAACAGTCATTCTTGGGGTGATGGTTGTGTTGGTGTTATTACAGTGCTTTGACTGTAAATATCAACAGTCATTCAGAGGGTGGTGGGTGTCATTAGAGTGCTTGGACTGTAAATATCAACAGTCATTCATGGGGTGGTGGGTGTGTGGATGTCATTACAGTGCTTGGACTGAAAACATCAACAGTCATTTATGGGATTGTGGGTGTGTGGGTGTCATAACAGTGCTTGGACTATAAATATCAACCATCATTTAAGGGGTGGTGGGTGAGTAGGTGTCATTACAGTGTTTGGACTGAAAATATCAACAGTCATTCATAGGGTGGTCGGTGTGTGGATGTCATTACAGTGCTTGGACTGTAAATATCAACAGTCAATCATAGGGTGGTGGGTGTGTGGGTGTCATTACAGTGGTTTGATTGTAATTATCAACAGTCATTCATAGGGTGGTAGGTGTCCTTACAGTGCTTGGACTGTAAATATCAACAGTCATTCATTGGGTGGGGGTTGTGTGGGTGTCATTAGAGTGCTTGGACTGTAAATATCAACCATAAATCATGGGGTGGTGGGTGTGGGGGTGTCATTACAGTGCTTGGACTGTAAATATCAACAGTCATTCATGGGGTGGTGGGTGTATGGGTGTCATTACAGTGATTTGATTGTAAATATCAACAGTCATTCATAGGGTGGTGGGTATCATTAGAGTGCTTGGACTGTAAATATCAACAGTCATTAATGGGTTTGTGGGTGTGTGGGTGTCATTACAGTGCTTGGACTGTAAATATCAACTATAATTCATGGGGTCGTGGGTGTTGGGGTGTCATTACAGTGCTTTGACTGTAAATATCAACAGTCATTCATGGGGTGGTGGGTGGCATTACAGTGCTTGGACTGTAAATATCAACAGTCATTCATAGGGTGATAAGTGTGGGTGTCATTACAGTGCCTGGACTGTAAATATCAACAGTCATTTATAGGGTGGTGGGTGTTTGGTGTCATTACATTGCTTGGACAGTAAATATCAACAGTCAATCATGGGGTGGTGGGTGTGTGGGTATCATTACAGTGCTTGGACTGTAAATATCAACAGTCATTCATAGGGTGGTAGGTGTGTGAGTGTTATTACAGAGCTTGGACTGTAAATATCAACAGTCATTCATGGAGTGGTGAGTGTGTGGGTGTCATTACAGTGCTTGGACTGTAAATATCAACAGTCATTCTTGGGGTGATGGTTGTGTGGGTGTTATTACAGTGCTTTGACTGTAAATATCAACAGTTATTCAGAGGGTGGTGGGTGTCATTAGAGTGCTTGGACTGTAAATATTAACAGTTATTTATTGGGTGGTGGGTGTGTGGTTGTCATAACAGTTCTTGGACTTTAATTATCAACCATCATTATGGGGTTGAGGGTGTGTGGGTGTCATGACAGTGCTTGGACAGTAAATATCAACAGTCATTATAGGGTGGTGGGTGTGTGAGTGTCATTACAGAGTTTGGACTGTAAATATCAACAGTCATTCATCGGGTAGTGGGTATGTGGATGTCATTATAATGCTTGGACTGTAAATATCAACAGTTAACCCCTCCGGGATGGGCCAAGAATGGAAATACGTACTGTGGTTCTGGGCGCAATACTAATTTTTTACCCTGCCTGTCCGGGTATTTCCCGGAAAATCACTCTACTTCTCTTACTCCCTACGTCTAAACTACAATACTGAACAACTTAAATTTGATTGTGTACTCACCATCAACTCCTCCTCTTTCCATTAAAACCAACCCCAGCTCTCTAGGACACTCCATTGCCGAGAAATCAAGTGAGGAATGGAGGTCACTTTTCCCGTGAGAGCGAGGCTGCGTTCGCTTTGTGAGCGTGGCTGTGACTCAATCTAGCTGGTTGCACCCGCGGAGTGGAGGTTACAGGAGCGGGTGCGCCCGGCAGCGCGGTAGGATGCACCGAATCGAACGAGCCCGTATTTTCTTCACTACGCCCAGCCATTGTCACGGTCAAGCACACACTGATTGAATGTGGGGATGAAAAGGTCTGGTGGTGAAGTATAGCCAGATCAAAAAAAATCCCGACAAATTTGGCGTTTTTCCCCATAAATTACCAAAAGCGGGATTTCCCGCTGCCCGGACTCTGTCGACAGAGCGGGATTTCCCGCTGCCCGGCCTCTGTCGACCGAGCGGGAAATCCCGCTGCCCGGACTCTGGGGGTTAATCATGGGTAGGTGGGTGTGTGGGTGTCATTACATTGCTTGGACTGTAAATATCAACAGTCTTTCATGGGTTTGGTGGGTGTGTGGGTGTCATTACAATGTTTTGATTGTAATTATCAACAGTCAATCATAGGGTGGTGGGTGTCATTACAGTGCTTGGACTGTAAATATCACCAGTCATTTATGGGGTGGTGGTTGTGTGGGTGTCTTTACAGTGCTTGGACTGTAAATATCAAACATATTTCATGGAATGGTAGTTGTGGGGGTGTCATTACAGTGCTTGGACTGTAAATATCAACAGTCAATTATGGGGTGGTGGGTGTTTGGGTGTCATTACAGTGCTTGGACTGTAAATATCAACAGTCATTTATGGGATCGTGGGTGTATGGGTGTCATTACAGTGTTTTGATTGTAAATATCAACAGTCATTCATAGGGTGGTGGGTATCATAAGAGTGCTTGGACTGTAAATATCAACAGTCATTCATTGGGTTGTAGGTGTGTGGGTGTCATTACACTGCTTGAACTGTAAATATCAACCATAATTCATGAGGTAGTGGGTGTGTGGGTGTCAATAGAGTGCTTAGACAGTAAATATGAACAGTCAATCATAAGGTGGTGGGTGGCATTACAGTGATTGGACTGTAAATATCAACAGTCATTCATAGGGTGATGGGTGTGTGGGTGTCATTACTGTGTTTGGACTGTAAATCTCAACAGTCATTTATAGAGTGGTGGGTGTTTGAGTGTCATTACATTGCTTAGACTGTAAATATCAACAGTCATTTATGGGGTGGTGGGTGTGTGGGTGTCATTATTGTGCTTAGACTGTAAATACCAACAGTCATTAATAGGGTGGTTGGTGTGTGGGTGTCATTACAGTGCTTGGACTGTAAATATCAAGTCATTAATGGGGTGGTGGGTGTGTGTGTTTTATTATTGCTTGAACTGTAAATATCAACTGTCATTCATGGAGGGGTGGGTGGCATTACAGTGCTTGGACTGTAAATATCAACAGTCATTCATGAGGTGATGGGTGTGAGGGTGTCATTACAGTGCTTGGACTGTAAATATCAACAGTCATTTATGGGATGGTGGGTGTTTGGGTGTCATTACATTGCTTGGACTGTAAATATCAACAGTCATTTATGGGGTGGTGGGTGTGTGGGTGTCATTACAGTTCTTGGACTTTAATTATCAACCATCATTATTAGGTTGTGGGTGTGTGGGTGTCATGACAGTGCTTGGACTGTAAATATCAACCGTCATTATAGGGTGGTGGGTGTGTGAGTGTCATTACAGAGTTTGGACTGTAAATATCAACAGTCATTCATCGGGTAGTGGGTGTGTGGATGTCATTATAATGCTTGGACTGTAAATATCAACAGTTAATCATGGGTAGGTGGGTGTGTGGGTGTCATTACATTGCTTGGACTGTAAATATCAACAGTCTTTCATGGGTTTGGTGGGTGTGTGGGTGTCATTACAATGTTTTGATTGTAATTATCAACAGTCAATCATAGGGTGGTGGGTGTCATTACAGTGCTTGGACTGTAAATATCACCAGTCATTTATGGGGTGGTGGTTGTGTGGGTGTCTTTACAGTGCTTGGACTGTAAATATCAAACATATTTCATGGAATGGTAGGTGTGGGGGTGTCATTACAGTGCTTGGACTGTAAATATCAACAGTCAATTATGGGGTGGTGGGTGTTTGGGTGTCATTACAGTGCTTGGACTGTAAATATCAACAGTCATTCATGGGATCGTGGGTGTATGGGTGTCATTACAGTGTTTTGATTGTAAATATAAACAGTCATTCATAGGGTGGTGGGGATCATTACAGTGCTTGGACTGTAAATATCAACAGTCATTCATTGGGTTTTAGGTGTGTGGGTGTCATTACAGTGCTTGGACTGTAAATATCAACAGTCAATCATGAGGTAGTGGGTGTGTGGGTGTCAATAGAGTGCTTAGAATGTAAATATGAACAGTCAATCACAAGGTGGTGGGTGGCATTACAGTGATTGGACTGTAAATATCAAGAGTCATTCATAGGGTGATGGGTGTGTGGGTGTCATTACTGTGTTTGGACTGTAAATGTCAACAGTCATTTATAGAGTGGTGGGTGTTTGAGTGTCATTACATTGCTTAGACTGTAAATATCAACTGTCATTTATGGGGTTGTGGGTGTGTGGGTGTCATTATTGTGCTTAGACTGTAAATACCAACTGTCATTAATAGGGTGGTTGGTGTGTGGGTGTCATTACAGTGCTTGGACTGTAAATATCAAGTCATTAATGGGGTGGTGGGTGTGTGTGTTTTATTATTGCTTGAACTGTAAATATCAACTGTCATTCATGGGGTGGTGGGTGGCATTACAGTGCTTGGACTGTAAATATCAACAGTCATTCATGAGGTGATGGGTGTGAGGGTGTCATTACAGTGCTTGGACTGTAAATATCAACAGTCATTTATGGGATGGTGGGTGTTTGGGTGTCATTACATTGCTTGGACTGTAAATATCAATAGTCAATCATGGGGTGGTGGGTGTCGTAACAGTGCTTGGGCTGTAAATATTAACAGTCATTCATAGGGTGGTGGGTTTGTGGGTGTTATTACAGTGTCTTGACTGTAAATATCAACAGTCATTCAGAGGGTGGTGGGTGTCATTAGAGTGCTTGGACTGTAAATATCAACAGTTATTCATGGGGTGGTGGGTGTGTGGGTATCATGAAAGTGCTTGGACTATAAATATCAACAGTCATTCATGGGGTGGTGAGTGTGTGTGTGTCATTACAGTGCTTGGACTGTAAATATCAACCATAATTCATGAGGTGATGGGTGTATGAGTGTCATTACAGTGCTTGGACTGTAAATATCAACAGTCATTTATGGGATTGTGGGTTTTTGGTTGTCATTACATTGCTTGGACTGTAAATATCAACAGTCAATCACGGGGTGGTGGGTGTTGTAACAGTGCTTGGACTGTAAATATCAACTATCATTCATTGGGTGGTGGGTGTGTGGATGTCATTACAGTGCTTGGACTGAAAATATCAACAGTCATTTATGGGGTGGTGGGTGTGTGGGTGTCATTACAGTGCTTAAACTGTAAATATATAAACAGTCATTCATGGGTTGGTGAGTGTGTGGGTATTATTACAGTGCTTTGACTGTAAATATCAACAGTCATTCAGAGGGTGGTGGGTATCATTAGAGTGCTTGGACTGTAAATATCAACAGTTATTTATGGGTTGGTGGGTGTGTGGGTATCATGAAAGTGCTTGGACTGTAAATATTAAAAGTCATTCATGGGGTGGTGCGTGTGTGGGTGTCATTGCAGTTCTTGGACTGTAAATATCAACCACAATTCATTGGGTGGTGTGTGTCTGGGTGTCATTACAGTGTTTGGACTGTGAATATCAACAGTCATTCATAGGGTGGTGAGTGTGTGGGTATTATTACAGTGCTTTGACTGTAAATATGAACAGTCATTCAGAGGGTGGTGGGTGTCATTAGAGTGCTTGGACTGTAAATATCGACAGTCATTCATGGGGTGGTGGGTTTGTGGATGTCATTACAGTGCTTGGACTGAAAACATCAACAGTCATTTATGGGGTGGTGGGTGTTTGGGTGTCATTACAGTGCTTGGACTATAAATATCAACCATCATTTAAGGGGTGGTGGGTGAGTGGGCGTCATTACAGTGCTTGGACTGTAAATATCAACAGTCATTCATGGGGTGGTCAGTGTGTGGATGTCATTATAGTACTTGGACTGTAAATATTAACATTCAATCATAGGGTGGTGGGTGTGTGGGTGTCATTACAGTGGTTTGATTGTAATTATCAACAGTTATTCATAGGGTGGTGGGTGTCATTACAGTGCTTGGACTGTAAATATCAACAGTCATTCATTGGGTTTTAGGTGTGTGGGTGTCATTACAGTGCTTGGACTGTAAATATCAACAGTCAATCATGAGGTAGTGGGTGTGTGGGTGTCAATAGAGTGCTTAGAATGTAAATATGAACAGTCAATCATAAGGTGGTGGGTGGCATTACAGTGATTAGACTGTAAATATCAAGAGTCATTCATAGGGTGATGGGTGTGTGGGTGTCATTACTGTGTTTGGACTGTAAATCTCAACAGTCATTTATAGAGTGGTGGGTGTTTGAGTGTTATTACATTGCTTAGACTGTAAATATCAACAGTCATTTATGGGGTGGTGGGTGTGTGGGTGTCATTATTGTGATTAGACTGTAAATACCAACAGTCATTAATAGGGTGGTTGGTGTGTAGGTGTCATTACAGTGCTTGGACTGTAAATATCAAGTCATTAATGGGGTGGTGGGTGTGTGTGTTTTATTATTGCTTGAACTGTATATATCAACTGTCATTCATGGGGTGGTGGGTGGCATTACAGTGCTTGGACTGTAAATATCAACAGTCATTCATGAGGTGATGGGTGTGAGGGTGTCATTACAGTGCTTGGACTGTAAATATCAACAGTCATTTATGGGATGGTGGGTGTTTGGGTGTCATTACATTGCTTGGACTCTAAATATCAATAGTCAATCATGGGGTGGTGGGTGTCGTAACAGTGCTTGGACTGTAAATATTAACAGTCATTCATAGGGTGGTGGGTGTGTGGGTGTTATTACAGTGTTTTGACTGTAAATATCAACAGTCATTCAGAGGGTGGTGGGTGTCATTAAAGTGCTTGGACTGTAAATATCAACAGTTAATCATGGGGTGGTGGGTGTGTGGGTATCATGAAAGTGCTTGGACTATAAATATCAACAGTCATTCATGGGGTGGTGAGTGTGTGTGTGTCATTACATTGCTTGGACTGTAAATATCAACTATAATTCATGAGGTGATGGGTGTGTGAGTGTCATTACAGTGCTTGGACTGTAAATATCAACAGTCATTTATGGGATTGTGGGTTTTTGGTTGTCATTACATTGCTTGGACTGTAAATATCAACAGTCAATCACGGGGTGGTGGGTGTTGTAACAGTGCTTGGACTGTAAATATCAACTATCATTCATTGGGTGGTGGGTGTGTGGATGTCATTACAGTGCTTGGACTGAAAATATCAACAGTTATTTATGGGGTGGTGGGTGTGTGGGTGTCATTACAGTGCTTAAACTGTAAATATATAAACAGTCATTCATGGGTTGGTGAGTGTGTGGGTATTATTACAGTGCTTTGACTGTAAATATCAACAGTCATTCAGAGGGTGGTGGGTATCATTAGAGTGCTTGGACTGTAAATATCAACAGATATTTATGGGTTGGTGGGTGTGTGGGTATCATGAAAGTGCTTGGACTGTAAATATTAAAAGTCATTCATGGGGTGGTGAGTGTGTTGGTGTCATTGCAGTTCTTGGACTGTAAATATCAACCACAATTCATTGGGTGGTGTGTGTCTGGGTGTCATTACAGTGATTGGACTGTAAATATCAACAGTCATTCATGGGGTGGTGGGTGTGTGGATGTCATTACAGTGCTTGGACTGAAAACATCAACAGTCATTCATGGGGTGGTGGGTGTGTGGGTATCGTTACAGTGCTTGGACTATAAATATCAACCATTGTTTAAGGGGTGGTGGGTGAGTGGGTGTCATTACAGTGCTTGGACTGTAAAGATTAACAGTCATTCATTGGGTGGTGGTTGTGTGGGTGTCATTACAGTGCTTGGACTGTAAATATCAACCATAATTCATGGGGTGGTGGGTGTGGGGGTGTCATTACAGTGCTTCGACCTTAAATATCAACAGTCAATCATGGGGTGGTTAGTGTGTTGGTGTGATTACAGTGCTTTAACTGTAAATATCAACAGTCATTCATAAGGTGGTGGGTATCATTAGAGTGCTTGGACTGTAAATATTAACAGTCATTCATGGTTTTGTGGGTGTCATTACAGTGCTTCGACTGTAAATATCAACTATAATTCATGGGGTCGTGGGTGTTGGGGTGTCATTACAGTGCTTTGACTGTAAATTTTAACAGTCATTCATGGGGTGGTGGGTAGCATTACAGTGCTTGGACTGTAAATATCAACAGTCATTCATAGGGTGATGAATGTGTGGGTGTCATTACAGTGCTTGGACTGTAAATATCAACAGTTATTTAAAGGGTGGTGGGTGTTTTGTTTCATTACATTGCTTGGACTGTAAATATCAATAGTCAATCATGGAGTTGTGGGTGTGTGGGTGTCATTACATTGCTTGGACTGTAAATATCAACTGTCATTTATAGGTTGGTAGGTGTGTGAGTGTTATTACAGAGCTTGGACTGTAAATATCAACAGTCATTCATGGAGTGGTGGGTGTGTGGGTGTTATTACAGTGCTTGGATTGTAAATATCAACAGTCATTCTTGGGGTGATGGTTGTGTGGGTGTTATTACAGTGCTTTGACTGTAAATATCAACAGTCATTCAGAGTGTGGTGGGTGTCATTAGAGTGCTTGGAGTGTAATTATCAACAGTCATTCATGGGGTGGTGGGAGTGTGGATGTCATTACAGTGCTTGGACTGAAAACATCAACAGTCATTTATGGGGTGGTGTGTGTGTGGGTGTCATTACAGTGCTTGGACTATAAATATCAACCATCATTATGGGGTTGTGGGTGTGTGGGTGTCATGACAGTGCTTGGACTGTAAATATCAACAGTCATTCATGGGGTAGTGGGTGTGTGGAAGTCATTATAATGCTTGGACTGTAAATATCAACAGTTAATCATGGAGTGGTGGGTGTGTGGGTGTCATTACAGTGCTTGGATTGTAAATATCAACAGTCATTCTTGGGGTGATGGTCGTGTGGGTGTTATTACAGTGCTTTGACTGTAAATATCAACAGTCATTCAGAGTGTGGTGGGTGTCATTAGAGTGCTTGGACTGTAAATATCAACAGTCATTCATGGGGTGGTAGGTGTGTGGATGTCATTACAGTGCTTGGACTGTAAATATCAACAGTCATTTATGTGTTTGTGGGTGTGTGGGTGTCATTACAGTGCTTGGACTGTAAATATCAACTATAATTAATGGGGTCGTGGGTGTTGGGGTGTCATTACAGTGCTTTGACTGTAAATATCAACAGTCATTAATGGGTGTGGTGGATGGCATTACAGTGCTTGGACTGTAAATATCAACAGTCATTCATAGGGTGATGAATGTGTGGATGTCATTACAGTGCTTGGACTGTAAATATCAACAGTCATTTATAGGGTAGTGGGTGTTTGGTGTCATTACATTGCTTGGACAGTAAATATCAACAGTCAATCATGGGGTGGTAGGTGTGTGGGTATCATTACAGTGCTTGGACTGTAAATATCAACAGTCATTCATAGGGTGGTAGTTGTGTGAGTGTTATTACAGAGCTTGGACTGTAAATATCAACAGTCATTCATGGAGTGGTGGGTGTGTGGGTGTCATTACAGTGCTTGGACTGTAAATATCAACAGTCATTCTTGGGGTGATGGTTGTGTGGGTGTTATTACAGTGCTTTGACTGTAAATATCAACAGTTATTCAGAGGGTGGTGGGTGTCATTAGAGTGCTTGGACTGTAAATATTAACAGTCATTTATTGGGTGGTGGGTGTTTGGATGTCATTCCAGTGCATGGACTAAAAATATCAACAGTCATTAATGGGATCGTGGGTGTATGGGTGTCATTACAGTGTTTTGATTGTAAATATCAACAGTCATTCATAGGGTGGTGGGTATCATTAGTGTTCTTGGACTGTAAATATCAACAGTCATTCATTGGGTTGTAGGTGTGTGGGTGTCATTACAGTGCTTGGACTGTAAATATCAACAGTCAATCATGAGGTAGTGGGTGTGTGGGTGTCAATATAGTGCTTAGACTGTAAATATCAACAGTCAGTCATAAGGTGGTGGGTGGCATTACAGTGATTGGACTGTAAATATCAACATTTATTCATAGGGTGATGGGTGTGTGGGTGTCATTACTGTGTTTGGACTGTAAATATCAACAGTCATTTATAGAGTAGTGGGTGTTTGAGTGTCATTACATTGCTTGGACTGTAAATATCAACAGTCAATCATGAGGTAGTGGGTGTGTGGGTTTCATTAGAGTGCTTGGACTGTTAATATCAACAGTCATTCATAGATTGGTGGGTGTCATTTGAGTGCTTGGACTGTAAATATCAACAGTCATTAATGGGGTGGTGAGTGTATGGGTGTTATTATAGTGCATGGACTGTAAATATCAAGAGTCATTCATGGGGTGGTAAGTGTGAGGATGTCATTACAGTGTTCAGACTGTAAATATCAACAGTCATTTATGGGGTGGTGGGTGTGTGGATGTCATTACAGTGCTTGGACTGAAAACATCAACAGTTATTCATGGGGTGGTGAGTGTGTGGGTGTCATTGCAGTTCTTGGACTGTAAATATCAACCATCATTCATTGGGTGGTGTGTGTGTGTGTGTCATTACATTGCTTAAACTGTGAATATCAACAGTCATTAATGGGGTGGTGAGTGTGTGGGTATTATTACAGTGCTTTGACTGTAAATATCAACAGTCATTCAGAGAATGGTGGGTGTCATTAGAGTGCTTGGACTTTAAATATCAACAGTCATTCATGGGGTGGTGGGTGTGTGGATGTCATTACAGTGCTTGGACTGAAAACATCAACAGTCATTAATGGGGTGGTGGGTGTTTGGGTGTCATTACAGTGCTTGGACTAAAAATATCAACCATCATTTAAGGGGTGGTGGGTGAGTGGGTGTCATTACAGTGCTTGGACTGTAAATATCAACAGTCATTCATAGGGTGGTCGGTGTGTGGATGTCATTACAGTGCTTGGACTGTAAATATCAACAGTCAATCATAGGGTGGTGGGTGTGTTGGTGTCATTTAAGTGGTTTGATTGTAATTATCAACAGTCATTCATAGGGTGGTAGGTGTCCTTACAGTGCTTGGACTGTAAATATCAACAGTCATTCATTGGGTGGTGGTTGTGTGGGTGTCATTAGAGTGCTTGGACTGTAAATATCAACCATAATTCATGGGGTGGTACATGTGGGGGTGTCATTACAGTGCTTGGACTGTAAATATCAATAGTCAATCATGGGGTGGTGGGTGTGTTGGTGTCATTACAGTGCTTGGACTGTAAATATCAACAGTCATTCATGGGGTGGTGGGTGTATGGGTGTCATTACAGTGATTTGATTGTAAATATCAACAGTCATTCATAGTGTGGTGGGTATCATTAGAGTGCTTGGACTGTAAATATCAACAGTCATTCATGGGTTTGTGGGTGTGTGGGTGTCATTACAGTGCTTGGACTGTAAATATCAACTATAATTCATGGGGTCGTGGGTGTTCGGGTGTCATTACAGTGCTTTGACTGTAAATATTAACAGTCATTCATGGGGTGGTGGGAGGCATTACAGTGCTTGGACTGTAAATATCAACAGTCATTCATAGGGTGATGAGTGTGTGGGTGTCATTACAGTGCTTGGACTGTAAATATCAACAGTCAATCATGAGCTGGTGGGTGTGTTGGTGTCATTACAGTGCTTGGATTGTAAATATCAACAGTCATTCATGGGGTGTTGGGTGTATGGGTGTCATTACAGTGATTTAATTGTAAATATCAACAGTCATTCATAGGGTGGTGGGTATCATTAGAGTGCTTGGACAGTAAATATCAACAGCTATTCATGGGTTTGTGGGTGTGTGGGTGTCATTACAGTGCTTGGACTGTAAATATCAACTATAATTCATGGGGTCGTGGGTGTTGGGGTGTCATTACAGTGCTTTGACTGTAATTATCAACAATCATTCATGGGGTGGTGGGTGGCATTACAGTGCTTGGACTGTAAATATCAACAGTCATTCAAAGGGTGATGAGTGTGTGCGTGTCATTACAGTGCTTTGACTGTAAATATCAACAGTCATTTATAGGGTGGTGGGTGTTTGGTGTCATTACATTGCTTGGACAGTAAATATCAACAGTCAATCATGGGGTGGTGGGTGTGTGGGTATTATTACAGTGCTTGGACTGTAAATATCAACAGTCATTCATAGGGTGGTAGATGTGTAAATGTTATTACTGAGCTTGGACTGAAAATATCAACAGTCATTCATGGAGTGGTGGGTGTGTGGGTGTCATTACAGTGCTTGGACTGTAAATATCAACAGTCATTCTTGGGGTGATGGTTGTGTGGGTGTTATTACAGTGCTTTGACTGTAAATATCAACAGTTATTCATAGGGTGGTGGGTGTCATTAGAGTGCTTGGACTGTAAATATTAAAAGTCATTCATGGGGTGGTGGGTGTTTGGATGTCATTACAGTGCTTGGACTGAAAATATCAACAGTCATTTATGGGGTGGTGGGTGTGTGGGTGTCATGACAGTGCTTGGACTGTAAATATCAACAGTCATTATAGGGTGGTGGGTGTGTGAGTGTCATTACAGAGTTTGGAGTGTAAATATCAACAATCATTCATGGGGTGGTGGGTGGCATTACAATGCTTGGAATGTAAATATCAACAGTCATTCATGGGGTGGTGGGTGTGTGGATGTCATTACAGTGCTTGGACTGAAAACATCAACAGTCATTCATGGGGTGGTGGGTGTGTGGGTATCATTACAGTGCTTGGACTATAAATATCAACCATTGTTTAAGGGGTGGTTGGTGAGTGGGTGTCATTACAGTGCTTGGACTGTAAAGATTAACAGTCATTCATTGGGTGGGTGTTGTGTGGGTGTCATTACAGTGCTTGGACTGTAAATATCAACCATAATTCATGGGGTAGTGGGTGTGTGGAAGTCATTATAATGCTTGGACTGTAAATATCAACAGTTAATCATGGAGTGGTGGGTGTGTGGGTGTCATTACAGTGCTTGGATTGTAAATATCAACAGTCATTCTTGGGGTGATGGTCGTGTGGGTGTTATTACAGTGCTTTGACTGTAAATATCAACAGTCATTCAGAGTGTGGTGGGTGTCATTAGAGTGCTTGGACTGTAAATATCAACAGTCATTCATGGGGTGGTAGGTGTGTGGATGTCATTACAGTGCTTGGACTGTAAATATCAACAGTCATTCATGTGTTTGTGGGTGTGTGGGTGTCATTACAGTGCTTGGACTGTAAATATCAACTATAATTAATGGGGTCGTGGGTGTTGGGGTGTCATTACAGTGCTTTGACTGTAAATATCAACAGTCATTAATGGGTGTTGTGGATTGCATTACAGTGCTTGGACTGTAAATATCAACAGTCATTCATAGGGTGATGAGTGTGTGGATGTCATTACAGTGCTTGGACTGTAAATATCAACAGTCATTTGTAGGGTAGTGGGTGTTTGGTGTCATTACATTGCTTGGAGAGTAAATATCAACAGTCAATCATGGGGTGGTGGGTGTGTGGGTATCATTACAGTGCTTGGACTGTAAATATCAACAGTCATTCATAGGGTGGTAGTTGTGTGAGTGTTATTACAGAGCTTGGACTGTAAATATCAACAGTCATTCATGGAGTGGTGGGTGTGTGGGTGTCATTACAGTGCTTGGACTGTAAATATCAACAGTCATTCTTGGGGTGATGGTTGTGTGGGTGTTATTACAGTGCTTTGACAGTAAATATCAACAGTTATTCAGAGGGTGGTGGGTGTCATTAGAGTGCTTGGACTGTAAATATTAACAGTCATTTATTGGGTGGTGGGTGTTTGGATGTCATTCCAGTGCTTGGACTAAAAATATCAACAATCATTAATGGGATCGTGGGTGTATGGATGTCATTACAGTGTTTTGATTGTAAATATCAACAGTCATTCATAGGGTGGTGGGTATCACTAGTGTGCTTGGACTGTAAATATCAACAGTAATTCATTGGGTTGTAGGTGTGTGGGTGTCATTACAGTGCTTGGACTGTAAATATCAACAGTCAATCATGAGGTAGTGGGTGTGTGGGTGTCAATATAGTGCTTAGACTGTAAATATCAACAGTCAGTCATAAGGTGGTGAGTGGCATTACAGTGATTGGACTGTAAATATCAACATTTATTCATAGGGTGATGGGTGTGTGGGTGTCATTACTGTGTTTGGACTGTAAATATCAACAGTCATTTATAGAGTGGTGGGTGTTTGAGTGTCATTACATTGCTTGGACTGTAAATATCAACAGTCAATCATGAGGTAGTGGGTGTGTGGGTTTCATTAGAGTGCTTGGACTGTTAATATCAACAGTCATTCATAGATTGGTGGGTGTCATTTGAGTGCTTGGACTGTAAATATCAACAGTCATTAATAGGGTGGTGTGTGTATGGGTGTTATTATAGTGCATGGACTGTAAATATCAAGAGTCATTCATGGGGTGGTAAGTGTGAGGATGTCATTACAGTGTACAGACTGTAAATATCAACAGTCATTTATGGGGTGGTGGGTGTGTGGATGTCATTACAGTGCTTGGACTAAAAACATCAACAGTTATTCATGGGGTGGTGAGTGTGTGGGTGTCATTGCAGTTCTTGGACTGTAAATATCAACCATCATTCATTGGGTGGTGTGTGTGTGTGTGTCATTACATTGCTTAAACTGTGAATATCAACAGTCATTAATGGGGTGGTGAGTGTGTGGGTATTATTACAGTGCTTTGACTGTAAATATCAACAGTCATTCAGAGGGTGGTGGGTGTCATTAGAGTGCTTGGACTGTAAATATCAACAGTCATTCATGGGGTGGTGGGTGTGTGGATGTCATTACAGAGCTTGGACTGAAAACATCAACAGTCATTAATGGGGTGGTGGGTGTTTGGGTGTCATTACAGTGCTTGGACTAAAAATATCAACCATCATTTAAGGGGTGGTGGGTGAGTGGGTGTCATTACAGTGCTTGGACTGTAAATATCAACAGTCATTCATAGGGTGGTCGGTGTGTGGATGTCATTACAGTGCTTGGACTGTAAATATCAACAGTCAATCATAGGGTGGTGGGTGTGTTGGTGTCATTTAAGTGGTTTGATTGTAATTATCAACAGTCATTCATAGGGTGGTAGGTGTCCTTACAGTGCTTGGACTGTAAATATCAACAGTCATTCATTGGGTGGTGGTTGTGTGGGTGTCATTAGAGTGCTTGGACTGTAAATATCAACCATAATTCATGGGGTGGTACATGTGGGGGTGTCATTACAGTGCTTGGACTGTAAATATCAACAGTCAATCATGGGGTGGTGGGTGTGTTGGTGTCATTACAGTGCTTGGACTGTAAATATCAACAGTCATTCATGGGGTGGTGGGTGTATGGGTGTCATTACAGTGATTTGATTGTAAATGTCAACAGTCATTCATAGTGTGGTGGGTATCATTAGAGTGCTTTGACTGTAAATATCAACAGTCATTCATGGGTTTGTGGGTGTGTGGGTGTCATTACAGTGCTTGGACTGTAAATATCAACTATAATTCATGGGGTCGTGGGTGTTCGGGTGTCATTACAGTGTTTTGACTGTAAATATTAACAGTCATTCATGGGGTGGTGGGTGGCATTACAGTGCTTGGACTGTAAATATCAACAGTCATTCATAGGGTAATGAGTGTGTGGGTGTCATTACAGTGTTTGGACTGTAAATATCAACAGTCAATCATGAGCTGGTGGGTGTGTTGGTGTCATTACAGTGCTTGGACTGTAAATATCAACAGTCATTCATGGGGTGTTGGGTGTATGGGTGTCATTACAGTGATTTAATTGTAAATGTCAACAGTCATTCATAGGGTGGTGGGTATCATTAGAGTGCTTGGACAGTAAATATCAACAGCTATTCATGGGTTTGTGGGTGTGTGGGTGTCATTATAGTGCTTGGACTGTAAATATCAACTATAATTCATGGGGTCGTGGGTGTTGGGGTGTTATTACAGTGCTTTGACTGTAATTATCAACAATCATTCATGGGGTGGTGGGTGGCATTACAGTGCTTGGACTGTAAATATCAACAGTCATTCAAAGGGTAATGAGTGTGTGGGTGTCATTACAGTGCTTTGACTGTAAATATCAACAGTCATTTATAGGGTGGTGGGTGTTTGGTGTCATTACATTGCTTGGACAGTAAATATCAACAGTCAATCATGGGGTGGTGGGTGTGTGGGTATTATTACAGTTCTTGGACTGTAAATATCAACAGTCATTCATAGGGTGGTAGATGTGTAAATGTTATTACAGAGCTTGGACTGAAAATATCAACAGTCATTCATGGAGTGGTGGGTGTGTGGGTGTCATTACAGTGCTTGGACTGTAAATATCAACAGTCATTCTTGGGGTGATGGTTGTGTGGGTGTTATTACAGTGCTTTGACTGTAAATATCAACAGTTATTCATTGGGTGGTGGGTGTCATTAGAGTGCTTGGACTGTAAATATTAAAAGTCATTCATGGGGTGGTGGGTGTTTGGATGTCATTACAGTGCTTGGACTGAAAATATCAACAGTCATTTATGGGGTGGTGGGTGTGTGGGTGTCATGACAGTGCTTGGACTGTAAATATCAACAGTCATTATAGGGTGGTGGGTGTGTGAGTGTCATTACAGAGTTTGGAGTGTAAATATCAACAATCATTCATGGGGTGGTGGGTGGCATTACAATGCTTGGACTGTAAATATCAACAGTCATTCATAGGGTGATGAGTGTTTGGGTGTCATTACAGTGCATGGACTGTAAATATCAACAGTCATTTATAGAGTGGTGGGTGTTTGGTGTCATTACATTGCTTGGACAGTAAATATCAACAGTCATTCTTGAGGTGATGGTTGTGTGGGTGTTATTACAGTGCTTTGACTGTAATTATCAACAGTTATTCAGAGGGTGGTGGGTGTCATTAGAGTGCTTGGACTGTAAATATTAACAGTCATTCATGGGGTGGTGGGTCTTTGGATGTCATTACAGTGCTTGGACTGAAAATATCAACAGTCATTTATGGGGTGGTGGGTGTGTGGGTGTCATGACAGTGCTTGGACTGTAAATATCAACAGTCATTATAGGGTGGTGGGTGTGTGAGTGTCATTACAGAGTTTGGACTGTAAATATCAACAGTCATTCATGGGGTGGTGGGTGTGTGGATGTCAATATAATGCTTGGACTGTAAATATCAACAGTTAATCATGGGGTGGTGGGTGTGTGTGTGTCATTACAGTGCTTGGACTGTAAATATCAACAGTCTTTCATGGGGTAGTGGGTGTGTAGGTGTCATTACAGTGTTTTGATTGTAATTATCAACAGTCAATCATAGTTTGGTGGGTGTCATTACAGTGCTTGGACTGTAAATATCAACAGTCATTCATGGGGTGGTGGGTGTTTGGATGTCATTACAGTGCTTGGACTGTAAATATCAAACATAATTCATGGGATAGTGGGTGTTGGGGTGTCATTACAGTGCTTGGACTGTAAATATCAATAGTCAATTATGGGGTGGTGGGTGTTTGGGTGTCATTACAGTGCTTGGACTGTAAATATCAACAGTCATTAATGGGGTCGTTGGTGTATGGGTGTCATTACAGTGTTTTGATTGTAAATATCAACAGTCATTCATAGGGTGGTGGGTATCATTAGAGTGCTTGGACTGTAAATATCAACAGTCATTCATTGGGTTGTAGGTGTGTGGGTGTCATTACAGTGCTTGGACTGTAAATATCAACTATAATTCATGGGGTCGTGGGTGTTGGGGTGTCATTACAGTGCTTTGACTGTAAACATTAACAGTCATTCATGGGGTGGTGGGTAGCATTACAGTGCTTGGACTGTAAATATCAACAGTCATTCATAGGGTGATGAGTGTGTATATGTCATTACAGTGCTTGGACTGTAAATATCAACAGTCAATCATGAGCTGGTGGGTGTGTTGGTGTCATTACAGTGCTTGGACTGTAAATATCAACAGTCATTCATGGGGTGGTGGGTGTATGGGTGTCATTACAGTGATTTGATTGTAAATATCAACAGTCATTCATAGGGTGGTGGGTATCATTAGAGTGCTTGGACCGTAAATATCAACAGTCATTCATGGGTTGGTGGGTGTGTGGGTGTCATTACAGTGCTTGCACTGTAAATATCAACTATAATTCATGGGGTCGTGGGTGTTGGGGTGTCATTACAGTGCTTTGACTGTAAATATCAACAATTTTTCATGGGGTGGTGAGTGGCATTACAGTGCTTGGACTGTAAATATCAACAGTCATTCATAGGGTGATGAGTGTGTGGGTGTCATTACAGTGCTGAGACTGTAAATATCAACAGTCATTTACAGGGTGGTGGGTGATTGGTGTCATTACATTGCTTGGACAGTAAATATCAATAGTTAATCATGGGGTGGTGGGTGCGTGGGAATCATTACAGTCCTTGGACTGTAAATATCAACAGTCATTCATAGGGTGGTAGATGTGTAAATGTTATTACAGAGCTTGGACTGTAAATATCAATAGTATTTCATGGAGTGGTGGGTGTGTGGGTGTCATTACAATGCTTGGACTGTAAATATCAACAGTCATTCTTGGGGTGATGGTTTGTGGGTTTTATTACAGTGCTTTTACTGTAAATATCAACAGTTATTCAGAGGGTGGTGAGGGTCTTTAGAGTGCTTGGACTGTAAATATTAACAGTCATTCATGGGGTGGTGGGTGTGTGGATGTCATTACAGTGCTTGGACTGAAAATATCAACAGTCATTTATGGGGTGGTGGGTGTGTGGGTGTCATGACAGTTCTTGGACTGTAAATATCAACAGTCATTTATGGGGTGGTGGGTGTTTGGGTGTCATTACAGTGCTTGGACTAAAAATATCAACCATCATTTAAGGGGTGGTGGGTGAGTGGGTGTCATTACAGTGCTTGGACTGTAAATATCAACAGTCATTCATAGGGTGGTCGGTGTGTGGATGTCATTACAGTGCTTGGACTGTAAATATCAACAGTCAATCATAGGGTGGTGGGTGTGTTGGTGTCATTTAAGTGGTTTGATTGTAATTATCAACAGTCATTAATAGGGTGGTAGGTGTCCTTACAGTGCTTGGACTGTAAATATCAACAGTCATTCATTGGGTGGTGGTTGTGTGGGTGTCATTAGAGTGCTTGGACTGTAAATATCAACCATAATTCATGGGGTGGTGCATGTGGGGGTGTCATTACAGTGCTTGGACTGTAAATATCAACAGTCAATCATGGGGTGGTGGGTGTGTTGGTGTCATTACAGTGCTTGGACTGTAAATATCAACAGTCATTCATGGGGTGGTGGGTGTATGGGTGTCATTACAGTGATTTGATTGTAAATATCAACAGTCATTCATAGTGTGGTGGGTATCATTAGAGTGCTTGGACTGTAAATATCAACAGTCATTCATGGGTTTGTGGGTGTGTGGGTGTCATTACAGTGCTTGGACTGTAAATATCAACTATAATTCATGGGGTCGTGGGTGTTCGGGTGTCATTACAGTGCTTTGACTGTAAATATTAACAGTCATTCATGGGGTGGTGGGTGGCAATACAGTGCTTGGACTGTAAATATCAACAGTCATTCATAGGGTGATGAGTGTGTGGGTGTCATTACTGTGCTTGGACTGTAAATATCAACAGTCAATCATGAGCTGGTGGGTGTGTTGGTGTCATTACAGTGCTTGGACTGTAAATATCAACAGTCATTCATGGGGTGTTGGGTGTATGGGTGTCATTATAGTGATTTAATTGTAAATATCAACAGTCATTGATAGGGTGGTGGGTATCATTAGAGTGCTTGGACAGTAAATATCAACAGTTATTCATGGGTTTGTGGGTGTGTGGGTGTCATTACAGTGCTTGGACTGTAAATATCAACTATAATTCATGGGGACGAGGGTGTTGGGGTGTCATTACAGTGCTTTGACTGTAATTATCAACAATCATTCATGGGGTGGTGGGTGGCATTACAGTGCTTGGACTGTAAATATCAACAGTCATTCAAAGGGTGATGAGTGTGTGGGTGTCATTTCAGTGCTTGGACTGTAAATATCAACAGTCATTTTTAGGGTGGTGGGTGTTTGGTGTCATTACATTGCTTGGACAGTAAATATCAACAGTCAATCATGGGGTGGTGGGTGTGTGGGTATTATTACAGTGCTTGGACTGTAAATATCAACAGTCATTCATAGGGTGGTAGATGTGTAAATGTTATTACATAGCTTGGACTGTAAATATCAAAAGTCATTCATGGAGTGGTGGGTGTGTGTGTGTCATTACAGTGCTTGACCTGTAAATATCAACAGTCATTCTTGGGGTGATGGTTGTGTGGATGTCATTACAGTGCTTGGACTGAAAATATCAACAGTCATTTATGGGGTGGTGGGTGTGTGGGTGTCATGACAGTGCTTGGAGTGTAAATATCAACAGTCATTATAGGGTGGTGGGTGTGTGAGTGTCATTACAGAGTTTGGAGTGTAAATATCAACAATCATTCATGGGGTGGTGGGTGGCATTACAATGCTTGGACTGTAAATATCAACAGTCATTCATAGGGTGATGAGTGTGTGGGTGTCATTACAGTGCATGGACTGTAAATATCAACAGTCATTTATAGGGTGGTGGGTGTTTGGTGTCATTACATTGCTTGGACAGTAAATATCAACAGTCAATCATGGGGTGGTGGGTGTGTGGGTATCATTACAGTGCTTGGACTGTAAATATCAACAGTCATTCATAGGGTGGTAGATGTGTAAATGTTATTACAGAGCTTGGACTGTAAATATCAACAGTCATTCATGGAGTGGTGGGTGTGTGGGTGTCATTACAGTGCTTGGACTGTAAATATCAACAGTCATTCTTGGGGTGATGGTTGTGTGGGTGTTATTACAGTGCTTTGACTGTAAATATCAACAGTTATTCAGAGGGTGGTGGGTGTCATTAGAGTGTTTGGACTGTAAATATTAACAGTCATTCATGGGGTGGTGGGTCTTTGGATGTCATTACAGTGCTTGGACTGAAAATATCAACAGTCATTTATGGGGTGGTGGGTGTGTGGGTGTCATGACAGTGCTTGGACTGTAAATATCAACAGTCATTATAGGGTGGTGGGTGTGTGAGTGTCATTACAGAGTTTAGACTGTAAATATCAACAGTCATTCATGGGGTGGTGGGTGTGTGGATGTCATTATAATGCTTGGACTGTAAATATCAACAGTTAATCATGGGGTGGTGTGTGTGTGTGTGTGTCATTACAGTGCTTGGACTGTAAATATCAACAGTCTTTCATGGGGTAGTGGGTGTGTGGGTGTCATTACAGTGTTTTGATTGTAATTATCAACAGTCAATCATAGTTTGGTGGGTGTCATTACAGTGCTTGGACTGTAAATATCAACAGTCATTCATGGGGTGGTGGGTGTTTGGATGTCATTACAGTGCTTGGACTGTAAATATCAAACATAATTCATGGGATAGTGGGTGTTGGGGTGTCATTACAGTGGTTGGACTGTAAATATAAATAGTCAATTATGGGGTGGTGGGTGTTTGGGTGTCATTACAGTGCTTGGACTGTAAATATCAACAGTCATTAATGGGGTCGTGGGTGTATGGGTGTCATTACATTGTTTTGATTGTAAATATCAACAGTCATTCATAGGGTGGTGGGTATCATTAGAGTGCTTGGACTGTAAATATCAACAGTCATTCATTGGGTTGTAGGTGTGTGGGTGTCATTACAGTGCTTGGACTGTAAATATCAACTATAATTCATGGGGTCGTGGGTGTTGGGGTGTCATTACAGTGCTTTGACTGTAAACATTAACAGTCATTCATGGGGTGGTGGGTGGCATTACAGTGCTTGGACTGTAAATATCAACAGTCATTCATAGGGTGATGAGTGTGTATATGTCATTACAGTGCTTGGACTGTAAATATCAACAGTCAATCATGAGCTGGTGGGTGTGTTGGTGTCATTACAGTGCTTGGACTGTAAATATCAACAGTCATTCATGGGGTGGTGGGTGTATGGGTGTCATTACAGTGACTTGATTGTAAATATCAACAGTCATTCATAGGGTGGTGGGTATCATTAGAGTGCTTGGACAGTAAATATCAACAGTCATTTATGGGTTTGTGGGTGTGTGGGTGTCATTACAGTGCTTGGACTGTAAATATCAACTATAATTCATGGGGTCGTGGGTGTTGGGGTGTCATTACAGTGCTTTGACTGTAAATATCAACAATTTTTCATGAGGTGGTGGGTGGCATTACAGTGCTTGGACTGTAAATATCAACAGTCATTCGTAGGGTGATGAGTGTGTGGGTGTCATTACAGTGCTGAGACTGTAAATATCAACAGTCATTTATAGGGTGGTGGGTGTTTGGTGTCATTACATTGCTTGGACAGTAAATATCAATAGTTAATCATGGGGTGGTGGGTGTGTGGGTATCATTACAGTCCTTGGACTGTAAATATCATCAGTCATTCATAGGGTGGTAGATGTGTAAATGTTATTACAGAGCTTGGACTGTAAATATCAACAGTCATTCATGGAGTGGTGGGTGTGTGGGTGTCATTACAGTGCTTGGACTGTAAATATCAACAGTCATTCTTGGGGTGATGGTTTGTGGGTTTTATTACAGTGCTTTCACTCTAAATATCAACAGTTATTCAGAGGGTGGTGAGGGTCTTTAGAGTGCTTGGACTGTAAATATTAATAGTCATGCATGGGGTGGTGGGTGTGTGGATGTCATTACAGTGCTTGGACTGAAAATATCAACAGTCATTTATGGGGTGGTGGGTGTGTAAGTGTCATGACAGTTCTTGGACTGTAAATATCAACAGTCATTATAGGGTGGTGGGTGTGTGAGTGTCATTACAGAGTTTGGACTGTAAATATCAACAGTCATTCATGGGGTGGTGGGTTTTTGGATGTCATTATAATGCTTGGACTGTAAATATCAACAGTTAATCATGGGGTGGTGGGTGTGTGTGTGTCATTACAGTGCTTGGACTGTAAATATCAACAGTCTTTAATGGGGAAGTGGGTGTGTGGGTGTCATTACAGTGTTTTTATTGTAATTATCAACAGTCAATCATAGTTTGGTGGGTGTCATTACAGTGCTTAAACTGTAAATATCAACAGTCATTTATGGGGTGGTGGTTGTGTGGGTGTCTTTACAGTGCTTGGACTGTAAATATCAAACATAATTCATGGGATAGTGGGTGTTGGGGTGTCATTACAGTGCTTGGACTGTAAATATCAATAGTCAATTATGGGGTGGTGGGTGTTTGGGTGTCATTACAGTGCTTGGACTGTAAATATCAACAGTCATTAATGGGGTCGTGAGTGTATGGGTGTCATTACAGTGTTTTGATTGTAAATATCAACAGTCATTCCTAGGGTTATGGGTATCATTAGAGTGCTTGGACTGTAAATATCAAAAGTCATTCATTGGGTTGTAGGTGTGTGGGTGTCATTACAGTGATTGGACTGTAAATATCATCAGTCAATTATGAGGTAGTGGGTGTGTGGATGTCAATAGAGTGCTTAGACTGTAAATATCAACAGTCAATCATAAGGTGGTGGGTGGCATTACTGTGATTGGACTGTAAATATCAACAGTCATTTAAAGGTTGATGGGTGTGTTAGTGTCATTACTGTGTTTGGACTGTAAATATATACTGTCATTTATAGAGTGGTGGGTGTTTGAGTGTCATTACATTGCTTGGACTGTAAATATCAACAGTCAATCATGAGGTAGTGGGTGTGTGGGTGTCATTAGAGTGCTTAGACTGTAAATATCAACAGTCATTCATAGATTGGAGGGAGTCATTTAAGTGCTTGGACTGTAAATATCAACAGTCATTAATGGGTTGGTGAGTGTATGGGTGTTATTATAGTGCATGGACTGTAAATATCAAGAGTCATTAAAGGGGTGGTGGGTGTGAGGGTGTCATTACAGTGTTCAGACTGTAAATATCAACAGTCATTTATAGGGTGGTGGGTGTGTGGGTGTCATTATTGTGCATAGACTTTAAATACCAACTGTCATTAATGGGGTGGTTGGTGTGTGGGTGTCATTACAGTGCTTGGACTGTAAATATCAACAGTCATTTATAGGATGGTGGGTGTTTGGTGTCATTACATTGCTTGGACTGTAAATATCAACAGTCAATCATGGGGTGGTGGGTGTGTGGGTATCATTACAGTGCTTGGACTGTAAATATCAACAGTAATTCATAGGGTGGTAGGTGTGTGAGTGTTATTACAGAGCTTGGACTGTAAATATCAATAGTCATTCATGGAGTGGTGGGTGTGTGGGTGACATTACAGTGCTTGGACTGTAAATATCAACAGTCTTTCTTGGGGTGAAGGTTGTGTGGGTGTTATTACAGTGCTTTGACTGTAAATATCAACAGATATTCAGAGGGTGGTGAGTGTCATTAGAGTGCTTGGACTGTAAATATTAACAGTCATTTTTAGGGTGGTGGGTGTTTGGATGTCATTACAGTGCTTGGACTGAAAATATCAACAGTCATTTATGGGGTTGTGGGTGTGTGGGTGTCATTACAGTGCTTGGACTGTAAATATCAACAGTCATTCATGGGGTGGTGGGTGTGTGGGTGTCATTACAGTGTTTTGATTGTAATTATCAACAGTCATTTATGGGGTGGTGGGTGTCATTACAGTGCTTGGACTGTAAATATCAACAGTCATTCATGGGGTGGTGGGTGTGTGGATGTCATTACAGTGCTTGGACTGTAAATATCAACCATAATTCATGGGGTGGTGGTTGTGGGGGTGTCATTACATTGCTTGGACTGTAAATTTCAACAGTCAATCATGGGGTGGTGGGTGTGTGAGTGTTATTACAGTGCTTTGACTGTAAATATCAACAGTCATATAGAGGGTTGTGGGTGTCATTAGAGTGCTTGGACTGTAAATATTAACAGTCATTCATTGGGTTGTGGGTGTGTGGATGTCATTACAGTGCTTGGACTGATAATTATCAACCGTCATTTATGGGGTGGTAGGTGTGTGGGTGTCATTACAGTGCTTGGACTGTAAATATCAATAGTCATTCATGGGGTGGTGGGTGTGTGGGTGTCATTACCGTGTTTTGATTGTAATTATCAACAGTCATTTATAGGGTAGTGGGTGTCATCACAGTGCTTGGACTGTAATTATCAACAGTCATTCATGGGGTAGTGGTTTTGTGGTTGTCTTTACATTGCTTGGTCTGTAAATATCAAACATAATTCATGGGATGGTGGGTGTGGGGGTTTTATTACAGTGATTGGACTGTAAATATCAACAGTCAATCATAAGGTGGTGGGTGTGTGGGTGTCATTACAGTGCTTGGACTATAATTATCAACCGTCATTTATGGGGTGGTAGGTGTGTGGGTGTCATTACAGTGCTTGGACTGTAAATATCAATAGTCATACATTGGGTGGTGGGTGTGTGTGTTATTACAGAGCTTGGACTGTAATTATCAACAGTCATTCATGGAGTGGTAGGTGTGTGGGTGTCATTACAGTGCTTGGACTGTAAATACCAACAGTCATTCTTGAGGTGATGGTTGTGTGAGTGTTATTACAGTTCTATGACTGTAAATATCAACAGTCATTAATAGGGTGGTGGGTATCATTAGAGTGCTTGGACTGTAAATATCAACAGTTATTCATTGGGTTGTAGGTGTGTGGGTGTCATTACAGTGCTTGGACTGTAAATATCAACTATAATTCATGGGGTCGTGGGTGTTGGGGTGTCATTACAGTGCTTTGACTGTAAACATTAACAGTCATTCATGAGGTGGTGGGTGGCATTACAGTGCTTGGACTGTAAATATCAACAGTCATTCATAGGGTGATGAGTGTGTATATGTCATTACAGTGCTTGGACTGTAAATATCAACAGTCAATCATGAGCTGGTGGGTGTGTTGGTGTCATTACAGTGCTTGGACTGTAAATATCAACAGTCATTCATGGGGTGGTGGGTGTATGGGTGTCATTACAGTGATTTGATTGTAAATATCAACAGTCATTCATAGGGTGGTGGGTATCATTAGAGTGCTTGGACAGTAAATATCAACAGTCATTCATGGGTTTGTGGGTGTGTGGGTGTCATTACAGTGCTTGGACTGTAAATATCAACTATAATTCATGGGGTCGTGGGTGTTGGGGTGTCATTACAGTGCTTTGACTGTAAATATCAACAATTTTTCATGGGGTTGTTAGTGGCATTACAGTGCTTGGACTGTAAATATCAACAGTCATTCATAGGGTGATGAGTGTGTGGGTGTCATTACAGTGCTTGGACTGTAAATATCAACAGTCATTTATAGGGTGGTGGGTGTTTGGTGTCATTACATTGCTTGGACAGTAAATATCAATAGTTAATCATGGGATGGTGGGTGTGTGGGTATCATTACAGTCCTTGGACTGTAAATATCAACAGTCATTCATAGGGTGGTAGATGTGTAAATGTTATTACAGAGCTTGGACTGTAAATATCAACAGTCATTCATGGAGTGGTGGGTGTGTGGGTGTCATTACAGTGCATGGACTCTAAATATCAACAGTCATTCTTGGGGTGATGGTTTGTGGGTTTTATTACAGTGCTTTCACTGTAAATATCAACAGTTATTCAGAGGGTGGTGGGTGTCATTAGAGTGCTTGGACTGTAAATATTAACAGTCATTCATGGGGTGGTGGGTGTGTGGATGTCATTACAGTGCTTGGACTGAAAATATCAACAGTCATTTATGGGGTGGTGAGTGTGTGGGTGTCATGACAGTTCTTGGACTGTAAATATCAACAGTCATTATAGGGTGGTGGGTGTGTGAGTGTCATTACAGAGTTTGGACTGTAAATATCAATAGTCATTCATGGGGTGGTGGGTTTTTGGATGTCATTATAATGTTTGGACTGTAAATATCAACAGTTAATCATGGGGTGGTGGGTGTGTGTGTGTCATTACAGTGCTTGGACTGTAAATATCAACAGTCAATCATAGTTTGGTGGGTGTCATTACAGTGCTTAGACTGTAAATATCAACAGTCATTTATGGGGTGGTGGTTGTGTGGGTGTCTTTACAGTGCTTGGACTGTAAATATCAAACATAATTCATGGGATAGTGGGTGTTGGGGTGTCATTACAGTGCTTGGACTGTAAATATCAATAGTCAATTATGGGGTGGTGGGTGTTTGGGTGTCATTACAGTGCTTGGACTGTAAATATCAACAGTCATTAATGGGGTCGTGGGTGTATGGGTGTCATTACAGTGTTTTGATTGTAAATATCAACAGTCATTCCTAGGGTTATGGGTATCATTAGAGTGCTTGGACTGTAAATATCAAAAGTCATTCATTGGGTTGTAGGTGTGTGGGTGTCATTACAGTGCTTGGACTGTAAATATCAACAGTCAATTTTGAGGTAGTGGGTGTGTGGATGTCAATAGAGTGCTTAGACTGTAAATATCAACAGTCAATCATAAGGTGGTGGGTGGCATTACAGTGATTGGACTGTAAATATCAACAGTCATTTATAAGTTGATGGGTGTGTGGGTGTCATTACTGTGTTTGGACTGTAAATATCAACTGTCATTTATAGAGTGGTGGGTGTGAGGGTGTCATTACAGTGTTCAGACTGTAAATATCAACAGTCATTTATGGGGTGGTGGGTGTGTGGGTGTCATTATTGTGCATAGACTTTAAATACCAACTGTCATTAATGGGGTGGTTGGTGTGTGGGTGTTATTAAAGTGCTTGGACTGTAAATATCAAGTCATTAATGGGGTGGTGGGTGTGTGTGTTTTATTATTGCTTGGACTGTAAATATCAACAGTCATTCATGGGGTGGTGGGTGTGTGGGTGTCATTACATTAATTTGACTGTAAACAGTCATTCAGAGGGTGGTGGGTGTCATTAGAGTGCTTGGACTGTAAATATCAACAGTCATTCATGGGGTGGTGGGTGTGTGGATGTCATTACAGTGCTTGGACTGAAAACATCAACAGTTATTTATGGGGTGGTGGGTGTTTGGGTGTCATTACAGTGCTTGGACTATAAATATCAACCATCATTTAAGGGGTGGTGGGTGAGTGGGTGTCATTAGAGTGCTTGGACTGTAAATATTAACAGTCATTCATTGGGTGGTGGTTATGTGGGTGTCATTACAGTGCTTGGACTGTAAATAACAACCATAATTCATGGGGTGGTGGGTGTGGGGGTGTCATTACAGAGCTTTGACTGTAAATATCATCTATAATTCATGGGGTCGTGGGTGTTGGGGTGTCATTACAGTGTTTTGACTGTAAATTTTAACAGTCATTCATGGGGTGGTGGGTGGCATTACAGTGCTTGGACTGTAAATATCAACAGTCATTCATAGGGTGATGAGTGAGTGGGTGTCATTACAGTGCTTGGACTGTAAATATCAACAGTCATTTATAGGGTGGTTGGTTTTTGGTGTCATTACATTGCTTGGACTGTAAATATCAACAGTCAATCATGGAGTTGTGGGTGTGTGGGTGTCATTACAGTGCTTGGAATTTAAATATCAACAGTCATTCATAGGTTGGTATGTGTGTGAGTGTTATTACAGAGCTTGGACTGTAAATATCAACAGTCATTCATGGAGTGGTGGGTGTGTCGGTGTCATTACAGTGCTTGGATTGTAAATATCAACAGTCATTCTTGGGGTGATGGTTGTGTGGGTGTTATTACAGTGCTTTGACTGTAAATATCAACAGTTATTCAGAAGGTGGTGGGTGTCATTAGAGTGCTTGGACTGTAAATATCAACAGTTATTTATGGGGTGGTGGGTGTGTGGATGTCATTACAGTGCTTGGAGTGATAACATCAACAGTCATTTATGGGGTGGTGGGTGTGTGGGTGTCATTACAGTGCTTGGACTATAAATATCAACCATCATTTAAGGGGTGGTGGGTGAGTGGGTGTCATTACATTGCTTGGACTGTAAATATCAACAGTCAATCATGAGGTAGTAGGTGTGTGGGTGTCATTAGAGTGCTTAGACTGTAAATATCAACAGTCATTCATAGATTGGTGGGTGTCATTTGAGTGCTTGGACTGTAAATATCAACAGTCATTAATGGGGTGGTGGGTGTATGGGTGTTATTATAGTGCATGGACTGTAAATATCAACCATATTTCATGGGGTTGTCGGTGTGTGGGTGTCATTACAGTGCTTTGTCTGTAAATATCAAGTCATTAATGGGGTAGTGGGTGTGTGTGTGTCATTATTGCATGGACTGTAAATATCAACAGTCATTAATGGGGTGGTTGGTGTGTGGATGTCATTACAGTGCTTGGACTTTAAATATCAACAGTCATTCATAGGGTGATGAGTGAGTGGGTGTCATTACAGTGCTTGGACTGTAAATATCAACAAATATTTATAGGGTGGTGGGTGTTTGGTGTCATTACATTGCTTGGACTGTAAATATCAACAGTCAATCATGGAGTTGTGGGTGTGTGGGTGTCATTACAGTGCTTGGACTGTAAATATCAACTGTCATTTATAGAGTGGTGGGTGTGAGGGTGTCATTACAGTGTTCAGACTGTAAATATCAACAGTCATTTATGGGGTGGAGGGTGTGTGGGTGTCATTATTGTGCATAGACTTTAAATACCAACTGTCATTAATGGGGTGGTTGGTGTGTGGGTGTTATTACAGTGCTTGGACTGTAAATATCAAGTCATTAATGGGGTGGTGGGTGTGTGTGTTTTATTATTGCTTGGACTGTAAATATCAACAGTCATTCATGGGGTGGTGGGTGTGTGGGTGTCATTACATTATTTTGACTGTAAACAGTCATTCAGAGGGTTGTGGGTGTCATTAGAGTGCTTGGACTGTAAATATCAACAGTCATTCATGGGGTGGTGGGTGTGTGGATGTCATTACAGTGTTTGGACTGAAAACATCAACAGTTATTTATGGGGTGGTGGGTGTTTGGGTGTCATTACAGTGCTTGGACTATAAATATCAACCATCATTTAAGGGGTGGTGGGTGAGTGGGTGTCATTAGAGTGCTTGGACTGTAAATATTAACAGTCATTCATTGGGTGGTGGTTATGTGGGTGTCATTACAGTGCTTGGACTGTAAATAACAACCATAATTCATGGGGTGGTGGGTGTGGGGGTGTCATTACAGTGCTTTGACTGTAAATATCAACTATAATTCATGGGGTCGTGGGTGTTGGGGTGTCATTACAGTGTTTTGACTGTAAATTTTAACATTCATTCATGGGGTGTTGGGTGGCTTTACAGTGCTTGGACTGTAAATATCAACAGTCATTCATAGGGTGATGAGTGAGTGGGTGTCATTACAGTGCTTGGACTGTAAATATCAACAGTCATTTATAGGGTGGTTGGTTTTTGGTGTCATTACATTGCTTGGACTGTAAATATCAACAGTCAATCATGGAGTTGTGGGTGTGTGGGTGTCATTACAGTGCTTGGACTTTAAATATCAACAGTCATTCATAGGTTGGTATGTGTGTGAGTGTTATTACAGAGCTTGGACGGTAAATATCAACAGTCATTCATGGAGTGGTGGGTGTGTGGGTGTCATTACAGTGCTTGGATTGTAAATATCAACAGTCATTCTTGGGGTGATGGTTGTGTGGGTGTTATTACAGTGCTTTGACTGTAAATATCAACAGTCATTCAGAAGGTGGTGGGTGTCATTAGAGTGCTTGGACTGTAAATATCAACAGTTATTTATGGGGTGGTGGGTGTGTGGATGTCATTACAGTGCTTGGAGTGAAAACATCAACAGTCATTTATGGGGTGGTGGGTGTGTGGGTGTCATTACAGTGCTTGGACTATAAATATCAACCATCATTTAAGGGGTGGTGGGTGAGTGGGTGTCATTACATTGCTTGGACTGTAAATATCAACAGTCAATCATGAGGTAGTAGGTGTGTGGGTGTCATTAGAGTGCTTAGACTGTAAATATCAACAGTCATTCATAGATTGGTGGGTGTCATTTGAGTGCTTGGACTGTAAATATCAACAGTCATTAATGGGGTGGTGGGTGTATGGGTGTTATTATAGTGCATGGACTGTAAATATCAACCATATTTCATGGGGTTGTCGGTGTGTGGGTGTCATTACAGTGCTTTGTCTATAAATATCAAGTCATTAATGGGGTAGTGCGTGTGTGTGTGTCATTATTGCATGGACTGTAAATATCAACAGTCATTAATGGGGTGGTTGGTGTGTGGATGTAATTACAGTGCTTGGACTTTAAATATCAACAGTCATTCATAGGGTGATGAGTGAGTGGGTGTCATTACAGTGCTTGGACTGTAAATATCAACAGTCATTTATAGGGTGGTGGGTGTTTGGTGTCATTACCTTGCTTGGACTGTAAATATCAACAGTCAATCATGGAGTTGTGGGTGTGTGGGTGTCATTACAGTGCTTGGACTGTAAATATCAACAGTCATTCATAGGTTGGTAGGTGTGTGAGTGTTATTACAGAGCTTGGACTGTAAATATCAACAGTCATTCATGGAGTGGTGGGTGTGTGGGTGTCATTACAGTGCTTGGATTGTAAATATCAACAGTCATTTTTGGGGTGATGGTTGTGTGGGTGTTATTACAGTGCTTTGACTGTAAATATCAACTGTCATTCAGAGGGTGGTGGGTGTCATTAGAGTGCTTGGACTGTAAATATCAACAGTCATTTATGGGGTGGTGGGTGTGTGGATGTCATTACAGTGCTTGGAGTGAAAACATCAACAGTCATTTATGGGGTGGTGGGTGTGTGGGTGTCATTACAGTGCTTGGACTATAAATATCAACCATCATTTAAGGGGTGGTGGGTGAGTGGGTGTCATTATATTGCTTGGACTGTAAATATCAACAGTCAATCATGAGGTAGTAGGTGTGTGGGTGTCATTAGAGTGCTTAGACTGTAAATATCAACAGTCATTCATAGATTGGTGGGTGTCATTTGAGTGCTTGGTCTGTAAATATCAACAGTCATTAATGGGGTGGTTGGTGTGTGGGTGTCATAACAGTGCTTGGACTGTAAATATCAAGTCATTAATGGGGTAGTGGGTGTGTGTGTGTCATTATTGCTTGGACTGTAAATATCAACAGTCATTCATAGGGTGATGAGTGTGTGGGTGTCATTACAGTGCTTGGATTGTAAATATCAACAGTCATTTATAGGGTGGTGGGTGTTTTGTGTCATTACATTGCTTGGACTGTAAATATCAACAGTCAATCATGGGGTGGTGGGTGTGTGGGTATCATTACAGTGCTTGGACTGTAAATATCAACAGTCATTTTTAGGGTGGTAGGTGTGTGAGTGTTATTACAGAGCTTGGACTGTAAATATCAATAGTCATTCATGGAGTGGTGGGTGTGTGGGTGACATTACAGTGCTTGGACTGTAAATATCAACAGTCATTCTTGGGGTGAAAGTTGTGTGGGTGTCATTACAGTGTTTTGATTGTAATTATCAACAGTCATTTATGGGGTGGTGGGTGTCATTACAGTGCTTGGACTGTAAATATCAACAGTCATTCATGGGGTGGTGGGTGTGTGGATGTCATTACAGTGCTTGGACTGTAAATATCAACCATAATTCATGGGGTGGTGGTTGTGGGGGTGTCATTACATTGCTTGGACTGTAAATTTCAACAGTCAATCATGGGGTGGTGGGTATGTTGGTGTCATTACAGTGCTTAGACTGTAAATATTAACATTCATTCATAGGGTGGTTGGTGTGTGAGTGTTATTACAGAGCTTGGACTGTAAATATCAAGTCATGTATATGGTGGTGGGTGTATGGGTGTCATTACAGTGATTTGATTGTAAATATCAACAGTCATTCATAGGGTGGTGGGTATCATTAGAGTGCTTGGACTGTAAATATCAACAGTCATTTATGGGGTTTTGGGTGTGTGGGTGTCATTACAGTGCTTGGACTGTAAATATCAACTATAATTAATGGGGGCGTAGGTGTTGGAGTGTCATTACAGTGCTTTTACTGTAAATATCAACAGTCATTCATGGGGTGGTTGGTGGCATTACAGTGCTTGTGCTGTATATATCAAGAGTCATTTATAAGGTGATGGGTGTGTGGGTGTCATTACAGTGCTTGGACTGTAAATATCAACAGTCATTTATAGGGTGGTGGGTGTTTTGGTGTCATTACATTGCATGGACTGTAAATATCAACAGTCAATCATGGGGTGGTTGGTGTGTGGGTGTCACTACAGTGCTTGGACTGTAAATATCAACAGTCATTCATAGGGTGGTGGGTGTGTGTGTTATTACAGAGCTTGGACAGTAATTATCAACAGTCATTTATGGAGTGGTAGATGCGTGGGTGTCATTACAGTGCTTGGACTTTAAATATCAACAGTCATTCTTGAGGTGATGGTTGTGTGAGTGTAATTACAGTGCTTTGACTGTAAATATCAACAGTCATATAGAGGGTTGTGGGTGTCATTAGAGTGCTTGGACTGTAAATATTAACAGTCATTCATAGGGTTGTGGGTGTGTGGATGTCATTACAGTGCTTGGACTGATAATATCAACAGTCATTTATGGAGTGGTTGGTGTGTGGGTGTCATTACAGTGCTTGGACTATAATTATCAACCGTCATTTATGGAGTGGTAGGTGTGTGGGTGTCATTACATTGCTTGGACTGTAAATATCAATAGTCATTCATGGGGTGGTGGTTGTGTGGGTGTCATTACCGTGTTTTAATTGTAATTATCAACAGTCATTTATAGGGTAGTGGGTGTCATCACAGTGCTTGGACTGTAATTATCAACAGTCATTCATGGCGTAGTGGTTGTGTGGGTGTCTTTACATTGCTTGGTCTGTAAATATCAAACATAATTCATGGAATGGTGGGTGTGTGAGTGTTATTACAGAGCTTGGACTGTAAATATCATGTCATGTATATGGTGGTGGGTGTATGGGTGTCATTACAGTGATTTGATTGTAAATATCAACCGTCATTCATAGGGTGGTGGGTATCATTAGAGTGCTTGGACTGTAAATATCAACAGTCATTTATGGGGTTGTGGGTGTGTGGGTGGCATTACAGTGCTTGGACTGTATATATCAAGAGTCATTCATAGGGTGATGGGTGTGTGGGTGTCATTACAGTGCTTGGACTGTAAATATCAACAGTCATTTATAGGGTGGTGGGTGTTTGGGTGTCATTACATTGCTTGGACTGTAAATATCAACAGTCAATCATGGGGTGGTGGGTGTGTGGGTGTCATTACAGTGCTTGGACTGTAAATATCAACAGTCATACATTGGGTGGTGGGTGTGTGTTTTATTACAGAGCTTGGACTGTAATTATCAACAGTCATTCATGGAGTGGTAGGTGTGTGGGTGTCATTACAGTGCTTGGACTGTAAATACCAACAGTCATTCTTGAGGTGATGGTTGTGTGAGTGTTATTACAGTGCTATGACTGTAAATAACAACAGTCATATAGAGGGTTGTGGGTGTCATTAGAGTGCTTGGACTGTAAATATTAACAGTCATTTATTGGGTTGTGGGTGTGTGGTTGTCATTACAGTGCTTGGACTGAAAATATCAACAGTCATTTATGGGGTGGTGGGTGTGTGGGTGTCATTACAGTGCTTGGACTATAATTATCAACCATCATTTATGGGGTGGTGGGTGTGTGGGTGTCATTACAGTGCTTGGACTGTAAATATCAATAGTCATTCATGGGGTGGTTGGTGTGTGGGTGTCATTACCGTGTTTTGATTGTAATTATCAACAGTCATTCATAGGGTGGAGAGTATCATTAGAGTGCTTGGACTGTAAATATCAACAGTCATTTATGAGGTTGTGGGTGTGTGGGTGTCATTACAGTGCTTGGACTGTAAATATCAACTATAATTCATGGAGTCATGGGTGTTGGAGTGTCATTACAGTGGTTTTACTGTAAATATCAACAGTCATTCATGGGGTGGTGGGTGGCATTACAGTGCTTGGACTGTATATATCAAGAGTCATTCATAGGGTGATGGGTGTGTGGGTGTCATTACAGTGTTTGGACTGTAAATATCAACAGTCATTTATAGGGTGGTGGGTGTTTGGGTGTCATTACATTGCTTGGACAGTAAATATCAACACTCAATCATGGGGTGGTGGGTGTGAAGGTGTCATTACAGTGCTTGGGCTGTAAATATCAACAGTCATTCATAGGGTGGTGGGTGTGTGTGTTATTACAGAGCTTGGACTGTAATTATCAACAGTCATTCATGGAGTGGTAGGTGTGTGGGTGTCATTACAGTGCTTGGACTGTAAATATCAACTGTCATTCTTGAGGTGATGGTTGTGTGAGTGTTATTACAGTGCTTTGACTGTAAATATCAACAGTCATATAGAGAGTGGTGGGTGTCATTAGAGTGCTTGGACTGTAAATATTAACAGTCATTCATTGGGTTGTGGGTGTGTGGATGTCATTACAGTTCTTGGACTGTAAATATCAACTATAATTCATGGAGTGGTGGGTGTGGGGGTGTCATTACAGAGCTTTGAATGTAAATATCAACAGTCATTCATGGGGTGGTTGGGGTGTGTGTGTCATTATGGTGCTTGAACTGTAAATATCCACCGTCATTCATGGGGTGGTGGGTTTGTGGGTGTCATTACAGTGCTTGGACTGTAAATATCAAGTCATTCATGGGGTGGTGTGTGTGTGTTATTAGTGCATGGACTATAAATATCAACATTCATTCGTGGGTTGATGGGTGTGTAGGTGTCATTACAGTGCTTGGACTATAAATATCAACAGTTAATCATGGGATGGTGGGGGTCGGGGTGTCATTACAGTTCTTGGACTGTAAATATCAATAGTCATTCATGTGGTGGTGGGTGTGTGGGTGTCATTACCGTGTTTTGATTGTAATTATCAACAGTCATTCATAGGGTGGTGGGTGTCATTACAGTGCTTGGACTGTAATTATCAACAGTCATTCATGGGGTAGTGGTTGTGTGGGTGTCTTTACATTGCTTGGTCTGTAAATATCAAACATAATTCATGGGATGGTGGGTGTGGGGGTTTTATTACAGTGCTTGGACTGTAAATATCAACAGTCACTCATAAGGTGGTGGGTGTGTGGGTGTCATTACAGTGCTTGGACCGTAAATATCAACAGTCATTCATGGGGTCGTGGGTGTATGGATGTCATTACAGTGTTTTGATTGTAAATATCAACAGTCATTCATAGGGTTGTGGGTATCATTAGAGTGCTTGGACTGTAAATATCTACAGTCATTAATGGGGTTGTGGGTGTATGGGTGTCATTACAGTGCTTGGACTATAAATAGCAACTTTAATTCATGGGGTCGTTAGTGTTGGGGTGTCATTTCATTGCTTGGACTGTAAATATCAACTGTCATTTATGAGGTGGTGGGTGTGAGGGTGTCATTACAGTGATTGGACTATAAATATCAACAGTCATTCGTGAGGTGATGGGTGTGTGGGTGTCATTATAGTGCTTGGACTGTAAATATCAACAGTCATTCATGGGTTGGTGGGTTTGTGGGTGTCATTACAGTGCTTGGACTGTAAATATCAAGTCATTCATGTGGTGATGGAAGTCATTAGTGCTTTGACTGTAAATATCAACAGTCATTCATTTGGTGGTGGGTGGCATTACAGTGCTTGGACTGTAAATATCAACAGTCATTCATAGGGTGATGGGTTTGTGGGTGTCATTACATTGCTTGGACTGTAAATATCAACAGTCATTTATAGGGTGGTTGGTGTTTGGGTGTCATTACATTGCTCGGACAGTAAATATAAACAGTCAATCATGGGGTGGTTGTTGTATGGGTATCATTACAGTGCTTGGACTGTAAATATAAACAGTCATTCATAGGGTGAAGGGAGTGTGAGTGTCATTACAGAGCTTGGACTGTAAATATCAACAGTCATTCATGGGGTTGTGGGTGTGTGGATGTCATTAGAGTGCTTGGACTATAAATATCAACAGTCAATCATGGGGTGGTGGGTGTGTGGGTGTCATTACAGTGCTTGGACTGTAAATATCAACAGTCATTCAAGGGGTGGTGGCTATGTGGGTGTAATTACAGTGTTTTGATTGTAATTATCAACAGTCATTCATATTGTGGTGGGTGTCATTACAGTGCTTGGACTGTAAATATCAACAGTCATTCATGGGATGGTGGTTGTGTGAGTGTTATTACAGTGCTTGGACTGTAAATATCAAACATAATTCACGGGGTGGTGGGTGTAGGGTTATTATTACAGTGCTTGGAATGTAGATATCAACAGTCAATCATGGGGTGGTGGGTGTGTGGGTGTCATTACAGAGCTTGGACTGTAAATATCAACAGTCTTTCTTGGAGTGGTGGGTGTGGGGGTGTCATTACAGTGCTTTAAATGTAAATATCAACAGTCATTCATGGGATGGTGAGTGTGTGGGTGTCATTACAGTGCTTGGACTGTAAATATCAACCATAATTCATGGGGTGGTGGGTGTGGGTGTCATTACAGTGTTTTGACTGTAAATATCAACAGTCATTCATAGGGTGGTGGGTTTCATTAGAGTGCTTGGACTATAAATATCAACAGTTATTCTTTTGGTGGTGGGTGTGTGGGTGTCATTACAGTGCTTAGACTGTAAATATCAACAGTCATTAATGGAATGGTAAGTGTGTGTGTGTCATTACAGTTCTTGGACTCTAAATATCAACCATCATTTATTGTGTGTTTTGTGAGTGGGTGTCATTACAGTGCTTGGACTGTGAATATCAACAGTCATTCATGGGGTGGTGAGTGTGTGGGTGTTATTATAGTGCTTTGACTGTAAATATCAACAGTCATTCAGAGGGTGGTGGGTGTCATAAGAGTGCTTGGACTGTATATATTAACAGTTATTCATGGGGTGGTGGGTGTGTGGGTGTCATGACATTGCTTGGACTATAGATATCAACCATCATTTATGGGGAGGTGTGTGTGTTGGTGTCATTACAGTGCTTGGACTGTAAATATCAACAGTCATTCTTGGGATGGTGGGTGTATGGGTGTCATTACAGTGGTTGGATTGTAAATATCAACAGTTATTCATGGGGTGGTGGGTGTGTGGGTGTTATTACAGTGTTCTGATTGTAACTATCAACAGTCATTTATAGGGTGGTGGGTGTCATTACAGTGCTTAGACTGTAAATATCAACAGTCATTTAAGGGGTGGTGGTTGTGTGGGTATCATTACAGTGCTTGGACTGTATATATCAACCATAATTCATGGGGTGGTTGGTGTGGGGGTGTCATTACAATGCTTGGACTGTAAATATCAGCAGTTAATCATGGGGTGGTGGGTGTCTAGGTGTCATTACAGTGCTTGGACTGTAAATATCAACAATCATTTATGGGGTGGTGGGTGTATATGTGTCATTACAGTGTTTTGATTGTAAATATCAACAGTCATTCATAGGGTGGTGGGTATCATTAGAGTGCTTGGACTGTAATTATCAACAATAATTCATAGGGTTGTGGGTGTGTGGGTGTCATTACAGTGCTTGGACTGTAAATATCAACTATAATTCATGGGGTCGTGGGTGTTGGGGTGTTATTACAGTGTTTTGACTGTAAATATCAACAGTCATTTTTGGGGTGGTGTGTGTGAGGGTGTCATTACATATCTTGGACTGTAAATATCAACAGTCATTCATGGGTTGGTTGGTGGGTGGGTGTCATTAGAGTGCTTAGACTATAAATATCAACAGTTATTTATGAGGTGTTGGGTGTGTGGCTGTCATTACAGTGCTTGGACTGTAAATTTCAACAGTCATTCATGGGGTTGTGGATGTGTGGGTGTCAATAAAGTGCTTGGACTGTAAATATCAAAACATTCATGGTGTGGTGGGTGTGTGTTTATTATTATTGCTTGAACTGTAAATATCAACAGTCATTCATGGGGTGATAAGTGTGTGGGTGTAATTACCGTGCTTGGACTGTCAATATCAACAGTCATTAATGGGGTGGTGGGTGTGTGGGTGTCATTATATTGCTTGGACTGTAAATATCAACAGTCAATCATGGGGAGGTTGGTGTCATTACAGTGCTTGGACTGTAAATATCAACAGTCATTCATAGGGTGGTGGGTGTGTGGGTGTTATTACAGTGCTTTGATTGTAAATATCAACAGCTATTCAGAGGGTAGTGGGTGTCATTAGAGTGCTTGGACTGTAAATATCAACAGTCATTTATGGGGTGGTGGGTGTGTGGGTGTCATGAAAGTGCTTGAACTGTAAATATCAACAGTTATTTATAAGGTGGTGAGTGTGTGGGTGTCATTACAGTTCTTGGACTGTAAATATCTTCCATCATTCATTGGGTGGTGGATGTGTGGGTGTCATTACAGTGCTTGGACTGTAAATATCAACAGTCATTTATAGGGTGGTGGGTGTGTGAGTGTCATTACAGAGCATGGACTGTAAATATCAACCGTCATTCATGGGGTGGTGGGTGTGTGGATGTCATTACAGTGCTTGGACTGTAAATATCAACAGTTAATCAAGGGGTGGTGGAGGTGTGGGTGTCATTACTGTGCTTGGACTGTAAATATCAACATTCATTCATGGGGTGGTGGGTGTGTGGGTGTCATTACAGTGTTTTGATTGTAAATATCAACAGTCATTCATAGGGTGGTGGGTGTCATAACAGTACTTGGACTGTATATATCAACAGTCATTCATGGAGTGGTGGTTGTATGGGTGTCATTACAATACTTGGACTGTAAATATCAATCATAATTCATAGGGTGGTGGGTGTGGGTGTGTCATTACAGTGCTTTGACTATAAATATCAACAGTCATTCATGGGGTGGTGGGTGTGAGGGTGTCATTACAGTGCTTGGACTGTAAATATCAACAGTCATTCATGTGGTTATTGGATGTCATTATAGTGCTTGGACTGTAAATATCAACAGTCATTTATGGGGTGGTGGGTGTGTGGGTGCCATTACAATGCTTTGACTGTAAATATCAAGAGTCATTCATGGGGTGGTGGGTGTGAGGGTGTCATTACTGTGTTCGGACTGTAAATATCAACAGTCATTCATGGGGTGGTTGGTGTGTGGGTGTTATTACAGTGCTTGGACTGTAAATATCAACAGTCATTCATGTGGTTAGTGGATGTCATTTTAGTGCTTGGACTGTAAATATCAACAGTCATTCTTGGGGTGGTGGGTGTGTGGGTGCCATTACATTGCTTGGACTGTAAATATCAACAGTCAATTATGGGGTGGTGGGAGTGTGGGTGTCATTACAGTTTTTGGACAGTATATATCAACAGTCATTCATGGGGTGGTTAGTGTGTGGGTGTCATTACAGTGATTTGATTGTAAATATCAAGTCATTACAGTTATTGGACTGTAAATATCAACCATCATTCATTGGGTGGTGGGTGTGTCGGTGTCATTGCAGTGCTTGTACTGTAAATATTAACAGTCATTAATGGGGTAGTGGGTGTGTGGGTGTCATTACTGTGATTGGACTGAAAATATCAACAGTCATTCATGGGGTGGTGTATGTGTGGGCATCATTACAGTGTTTTGATTGTAAATATCAACAGTATTTTTATAGGGTGGTGGGTGTCATTAGAGTGCTTGGACTGTAAATATCAAGAGTCATTTACGGGGTGGTGGGTGTGTTGTTGTCATTACAGTGCTTGGACTGTAAATATCAACTGTCATTTATGGGGTGGTGGGTGTGTGGGTGTCTTTACAGTGCTTTGACTGTAAATATCAATAGTCATTTATGGGGTGGTGGGTGTGTGTGTCATTATAGTGCTTGGACTGTAAATATCAACAGTCATTCATTTGGTGATGGGTGTCATTAGAGTGCTTGGACTATAAATATCAACAGTTATTTATAGGGTGGTGGGTTTGTGGGTGTCTTGACAGTGCTTGGACTGAAAATAGCAACAGTCATTCATGGGGTGGTGGGTGTGTGGGTGTCATTACAGTGTTTTGATTGTCAATACCAACTGTCATTCATAGGGTGGTGGGTGTCATTAGAGTGCTTGGACTATAAATATCAACAGTTATTTATAGGGTGGTTGGTTTGTGGGTGTCATGACAGTGCCTGGACTGTAAATATCAACAGTCATTCATGGGGTGGTGGGTGTGTGGGTGTCATTACAGTGCTTTGACTGTAAATATCAACAGTCATTTAAGGGGTGGTGGGGGTGGGTGTCATTACAGTGTTTTGACTGTGAATATCAACAGTCATTTATAGGGTGGTTGGTTTGTGGGTGTCATGACAGTGCCTGGACTGTAAATATCAACAGTCATTCATGGGGTGGTGGGTGTGTGGGTGTCATTACAGTGCTTTGACTGTAAATATTAACAGTTATTTATTGGGTGGTGGGTTTGTGGGTGTCATAACAGTGCTTGGACTGTAAACATCAACAAACAATCATTGGGTGATGGGTTTGTGGGTGTCATTACAGTGCTTGGACTGTAAATATCAATAAAAATTTATAGGGTGTGAGGTGTGTGGGTGTCATTACAGTCTTTTGACTGTAAATATCAACAGTCATTTATGGGGCGGTGAGTGTGGGGGTGTCATTACAGTTCTTGGACTGTAAATATCATCCATCATTCATTGGGTATTGGGTGTGTGGGTGTCAATATAGTGCTTGTACTGTAAATATTATGGGTTATTCATGGGGTAGTGGGTGTGTGGATGTCATTTCAGTGCTTGGATTGAAAATATCAACAGTCATTCATGGGGTGGTTGGTGTGTGGGTGTTATTACAGTGTTTGGACTGTAAATATCAAATGTCATTAATGGGGTGGTGGGTGTGTGGGTGTCATTACGGTGCTTTGACTGTAAATATCAACAGTCATTTATGGGGTTGTGGGTGTGTGTGTCATTATAGTGCTTGGACTGTAAATATCAACAGTCATTCATGGAATGGTGAGTGTGTGGGTGTCATTAAAGTGCTTGGACTGAAAATATCAAGTCATTCATAGTGTGGTGGGTGTGTGTGTGTCATTAGTGCTTGGACTGTAAATATCAAAAGTCATTTATAGAGTGGTGAGTGTTTGGGTGTCATCACATTGCTTGGACTGTAAATATAAACAGTCAATCATGGGGTGGTGGTTGTGTGGGTGTCATTACAGTGCTTGGAATGTAAATATAAACAGTCATTCATGGGGTGGTGGGTGTGTAGGTGTTATTACAGTGATTTGACTGTAAATATCAACAGTCATTCAGAGGGTGGTGGGTGTCATTAAAGTGCTTGGACTGTAAATATCAACAGTTATTTATGGGGTGGTGGGTGTGTGGGTGTCATGACTTTGCTTGGACTGTAAATATCAACAGTCATTAATGGGGTGGTGAGTGTGTGGGTGACATTACAGTGCTTAAAGTGTAAATATCAACAGTCATTTATTAGGTGGTGGGTGTGTGGGTGTCATTACTTTGTTTTGATTGTAAATATCAACAGTCATTCATAGGGTGGTGGGTGTCATTACAGTGCTTGGACTGTAAATATCAACAGTCATTCATGGGGTGATAGTTGTGTAGGAGTCATAACAGTGCTTGGACTGTAAATATTATCCATAATTCATGGGGTGGTGGGTGTTGGGGTGTCATTACAGTGCTTTGACTGTTAATATCAACAGTCATTCATTGGGTGGTGGGTGTGAGGGTGTCATTACAGTGCTTAGACTGTAAATATCAACAGTCATTCATGGGGTGGTGGGTGTGAAGGTGCCATTATAGTGCCTGGACTGTAAATATCAACAGTCATTCTTTTGGTCGTAGGTGTGTGGGTGCCATTACTTTGCTTGAACTGTAAATATCAAGTCATTCATGGAGTGGTGTGTGTGTTATTAGTGCTTAGACTGTAAATATCAACAGTCAACTATGGGGTGGTGGGTGTCATTACAGTGCTTGGACTGTAAATTTCAACAGTCATTCATGGGGTGGTGGGTGTGTGGGTGTCATTACTGTTCTTGGACTGTAAATATTATCTGTCATTCATAGGGTGGTGGGTATGTGAGTGTCATTACAGAGCTTGGATTGTAAATATCAATAGTCATTCATGGGGTGGTGGGTGTGTGGTTGTTATTACAGTGCTTTGACTGTAAATATCAACAGTCATTCAGAGGGTTGTTAGTGTCATTACAGTGCTTGGACTGTAAATATCAATAGTTATTTATGGGGTGGTTAATGTGTGGGTGTCTTGACAGTGCTTGGACTGTAAATATCAACAGTCATTCAAAGGGTGGTGAGTGTGTGGGTGTCATTACAGTTTTCGGACCGTAAATACCAAATATCATTCATTGGTTGGTGGGTGTGAGGGTGTCATTAAAGTTCTTTGACTGTAAATATCAACAATCATTTAGAGGGTGGTGGGCGTCATTAGAGTGCTTGGACTGTAAATATTAACAGTTTTTCAAGGGGTGTTGGGTGTGTGAATGTCATCACAGTGCTTGGACTGAAAATATCAACAGTCATTTATGGGGTGGTGGGTGTGTGGGTGTCATTACAGTTCTTGGACTGTAAATATCACCAGTCATTCATGGGGTAGTTGGTGTGTGGGTGACATTACAGTGCTTTGAGTGTAAATATCAACAGTCATTCATGAGGTGATGGGTGTGTGGGTGTCATTACAGTGCTTGGAGTGTAAATATCAACAGTCATTCATGAGGTGATTGGTGTGTGGGTGTCATTACTTTGTTTTGATTGTAAATATCAACAGTCATTCATAGGGTGGTGGGTGTCATTACAGTGCTTGGACTGTAAATATCAACAGTCATTCAGGGGTGGTAGTTGTGTGGGTGTCATAACAGTGTTTAGACTGTAAATATCAACCATAATTCATGGGGGGGTGGGTGTTTGGGTGTCATTACTGTGCTCAAACTGTAAATATTAACAGTTATTCATGGGGTGGTGGGTGTTAGGATGTCATTACACTGCTTGGACTGAAAATATCAACAGTCATTCATGGGGTTGTGGGTGTGTGGTTGTCATTACAGTGTTTGGACTATAAATATCAACTATCATTTATGGGGTGGTGAGAATGTGGGTGTCATTACAGTGGTTGGACTGTCAATATCAAAAGTCATTCTTGGAGTGTAGGGTGTGTGGGTGTCATTACAGTGTTTAGACTGTAAATATCAACAGTCATTTATGGGGTGGTGGGTGTGTGGGTGTCATTACATTGCTTGGGCTGTAAATATCAACAGTCATTCATGGGGTGGGGGGTGTGTGGGTGTCATTACAGTGTTTTAACTATAAATATTAACATACATTTATTGGGTGGTTATTGTCATTAGAGTGTTTGGACTGTAAATATCAACAGTCATTCATGGGGTGGTGGATTTATGGGTGTCATTACAGTGCTTGGACTGTAAATATCAACATTAATTCATAGGGTGATGGGTGTGTGGGTGTCATTACAGTGTTTTGACGGTAAATATCAACAGTCATTTATTTGGAGGTGGGTGTGTGGGTATCATTACAGTCCTTTGACTGTAAATATCAACCATCATTTATTGGGTGGTCGGTGTGTGGATGACATTACAGTGCTTGGACTGAAAATATTAACAGTCATTCATGGGGTGGTAGGTGTGTAGATGTCATTACAGTGCTTGGACTGAAAATATCAACTGTCATTCATGGGATGGTGGGTGTGTGGGTTTAATTACAGTTCTTGGACTGTAAATATCAACCATCATTCATTGGGTGGTGGGTGTGTGGGTGACATTACAGTGCTTGGAGTGTAAATATTAATAGTCATTCATCGGGTGGTTGGTGTGTAGGTGTCATTACAGTTCTTGGACTGTAAATATCAACCATAATTCATTGGGTGGTGGGTGTGGGGATGTCATTACAGTGTTTTGACTGTAAATATCAACATTCATCCATGGGGTGGTGGGGGTGAGGGTGTCATTACAGTGCTTGGACTGTAAATATCAACAGTCATTCATAGGGTGGTTGGTGTGTGGATGTCATTATAGTGCTTGAACTGTAATATGACAGTGCTTGGACTATAAAAATCAACAGTCATTTATGGGGTAGTGGGTGTGTGGACGTCATTACAGTGCTTGGACTGAAAATATCAACAGTAATTAATGGGGTGGTGGATGTGTGGGTGTCATTACAGTTCTTGGACTGTAAATATTAACAGTCATTCATGGGGTGGTAGGTGTGTGGATGTCATTACAGTGCTTTGACTGATAATGTAAACAGTCATTCATGGGGTGGTAGGTGTGTGGGTGTCATTACAGTGCTTGGACTATAAAAATCAAATGTCATTTATGAGGTAGAAGGTGTGTGGATGTCATTACAGTGCTTGGACTGTAAATATCAACCATTATTCATTTGGTGGTGGATGTGTGGGTGTTATTACAGTGCTCATACTGTAAATATTAACAGTTATTCATAGAGTGGTGGGTGTGTGTATGTCATTACAGTGCTTGGACTGAAAATATCAAAAGTCATTCATGGGGTGGTGTGTGTGTGGGTGTCATTACTTTGCTTAGACTGTAAATATCAACAGTCATTTATTGGGTGGTGTGTGTGTAGGTGTCATTACAGTGCTTGGACTGTAAATATCAACAGTCATTCATAGGGTGGTGGGTGTGTGAGTGTCATTACAGAGCTTGGACTGTAAATATCAAGAGTCATTCATGGAGTGGTGGGTGTGTGGTGTCATTAAAGTGATTGGACTATAAATATATAGAGTCATTTATGGGGTGGTGTGTGTGTGGGTGTCATTACAGTGCTTAGATTGTAAATATCAACAGTCATTTATTGGGTGGTGGGTGTGTAGGTGTCATTACAGTGCTTGGACTGTAAATATCAACAGTCAATTATGGGGTGGTGGGCCTGTGGGTGTCATTACAGTGCTTGGACTGTAAATAACAGCTGTCATTTATGGGGAGGTTTATGTGTGGGTGTCATTACAAAGGTTTGACTATAAATATCAACAGTCATTTATTGGGTGGTGGGTGTCATTAGAGTGCTTGGACTGTAAATATCAACACTCATTCATGGGGTGGTGGGTGTCATGACAGTGCTTGGACTGTAAATATCAACAGTCATTAATGGGATGATAAATGTGTGGGTGTCATTACAGTTCTTGGACTGTAAATATCAACCATTATTCATTTGGTGGTGGGTGTGTGGGTGTTATTACAGTTCTTGGACTGTAAATATCAACTGTCATTTATGGGGTGGTGGGTGTGTGGGTGTCTTTACAGTGCTTTGACTGTAAATATCAATAGTCATTTATGGGGTGGTGGGTGTGTGTGTCATTATAGTGCTTGGACTGTAAATATCAACAGTCATTCATTTGGTGATGGGTGTCATTAGAGTGCTTGGACTATAAATATCAACAGTTATTTATAGGGTGGTGGGTTTGTGGGTGTCTTGACAGTGCTTGGACTGAAAATAGCAACAGTCATTCATGGGGTGGTGGGTGTGTGGGTGTCATTACAGTGTTTTGATTGTCAATACCAACAGTCATTCATAGGGTGGTGGGTGTCATTAGAGTGCTTGGACTATAAATATCAACAGTTATTTATAGGGTGGTTGGTTTGTGGGTGTCATGACAGTGCCTGGACTGTAAATATCAACAGTCATTCATGGGGTGGTGGGTGTGTGGGTGTCATTACAGTGCTTTGACTGTAAATATCAACAGTCATTTAAGGGGTGGTGGGTGTGGGTGTCATTACAGTGTTTTGACTGTGAATATCAACAGTCATTTATAGGGTGGTTGGTTTGTGGGTGTCATGACAGTGCCTGGACTGTAAATATCAACAGTCATTCATGGGGTGGTGGGTGTGTGGGTGTCATTACAGTGCTTTGACTGTAAATATTAACAGTTATTTATTGGGTGGTGGGTTTGTGGGTGTCATAACAGTGCTTGGACTGTAAACATCAACAAACAATCATTGGGTGATGGGTTTGTGGGTGTCATTACAGTGCTTGGACTGTAAATATCAATAAAAATTTATAGGGTGCGAGGTGTGTGGGTGTCATTACAGTGTTTTGACTGTAAATATCAACAGTCATTTATGGGGCGGTGAGTGTGGGGGTGTCATTACAGTTCTTGGACTGTAAATATCATCCATCATTCATTGGGTATTGGTTGTGTGGGTGTCAATATAGTGCTTGTACTGTAAATATTATGGGTTATTCATGGGGTAGTGGGTGTGTGGATGTCATTTCAGTGCTTGGACTGAAAATATCAACAGTCATTCATGGGGTGGTTGGTGTGTGGGTGTTATTACAGTGTTTGGACTGTAAATATCAAATGTCATTAATGGGGTGGTGGGTGTGTGGGTGTCATTACGGTGCTTTGACTGTAAATATCAACAGTCATTTATGGGGTTGTGGGTGTGTGTGTCATTATAGTGCTTGGACTGTAAATATCAACAGTCATTCATGGAATGGTGAGTGTGTGGGTGTCATTAAAGTGCTTGGACTGAAAATATCAAGTCATTCATAGTGTGATGGGTGTGTGTGTGTCATTAGTGCTTGGACTGTAAATATCAAAAGTCATTTATAGAGTGGTGAGTGTTTGGGTGTCATCACATTGCTTGGACTGTAAATATAAACAGTCAATCATGGGGTGGTGGTTGTGTGGGTGTCATTACAGTGCTTGGAATGTAAATATAAACAGTCATTCATGGGGTGGTGGGTGTGTAGGTGTTATTACAGTGATTTGACTGTAAATATCAACAGTCATTCAGAGGGTGGTGGGTGTCATTAAAGTGCTTGGACTGTAAATATCAACAGTTATTTATGGGGTGGTGGGTGTGTGGGTGTCATGACTTTGCTTGGACTGTAAATATCAACAGTCATTAATGGGGTGGTGAGTGTGTGGGTGACATTACAGTGCTTAAAGTGTAAATATCAACAGTCATTTATTAGGTGGTGGGTGTGTGGGTGTCATTACTTTGTTTTGATTGTAAATATCAACAGTCATTCATAGGGTGGTGGGTGTCATTACAGTGCTTGGACTGTAAATATCAACAGTCATTCATGGGGTGATAGTTGTGTAGGAGTCATAACAGTGCTTGGACTGTAAATATTATCCATAATTCATGGGGTGGTGGGTGTTGGGGTGTCATTACAGTGCTTTGACTGTTAATATCAACAGTCATTCATTGGGTGGTGGGTGTGAGGGTGTCATTACAGTGCTTAGACTGTAAATATCAACAGTCATTCATGGGGTGGTGGGTGTGAAGGTGCCATTATAGTGCCTGGACTGTAAATATCAACAGTCATTCTTTTGGTCGTAGGTGTGTGGGTGCCATTACTTTGCTTGAACTGTAAATATCAAGTCATTCATGGAGTGGTGTGTGTGTTATTAGTGCTTAGACTGTAAATATCAACAGTCAACTATGGGGTGGTGGGTGTCATTACAGTGCTTGGACTGTAAATTTCAACAGTCATTCATGGGGTGGTGGGTGTGTGGGTGTCATTACTGTTCTTGGACTGTAAATATTATCTGTCATTCATAGGGTGGTGGGTATGTGAGTGTCATTACAGAGCTTGGATTGTAAATATCAATAGTCATTCATGGGGTGGTGGGTGTGTGGTTGTTATTACAGTGCTTTGACTGTAAATATCAACAGTCATTCAGAGGGTTGTTAGTGTCATTACAGTGCTTGGACTGTAAATATCAATAGTTATTTATGGGGTGGTTAATGTGTGGGTGTCTTGACAGTGCTTGGACTGTAAATATCAACAGTCATTCAAAGGGTGGTGAGTGTGTGGGTGTCATTACAGTTTTCGGACCGTAAATACCAAATATCATTCATTGGTTGGTGGGTGTGAGGGTGTCATTAAAGTTCTTTGACTGTAAATATCAACAATCATTTAGAGGGTGGTGGGCGTCATTAGAGTGCTTGGACTGTAAATATTAACAGTTTTTCAAGGGGTGTTGGGTGTGTGAATGTCATCACAGTGCTTGGACTGAAAATATCAACAGTCATTTATGGGGTGGTGGGTGTGTGGGTGTCATTACAGTTCTTGGACTGTAAATATCAACAGTCATTCATGGGGTAGTTGGTGTGTGGGTGACATTACAGTGCTTTGAGTGTAAATATCAACAGTCATTCATGAGGTGATAGGTGTGTGGGTGTCATTACAGTGCTTGGAGTGTAAATATCAACAGTCATTCATGAGGTGATTGGTGTGTGGGTGTCATTACTTTGTTTTGATTGTAAATATCAACAGTCATTCATAGGGTGGTGGGTGTCATTACAGTGCTTGGACTGTAAATATCAACAGTCATTCAGGGGTGGTAGTTGTGTGGGTGTCATAACAGTGTTTAGACTGTAAATATCAACCATAATTCATGGGGGGGTGGGTGTTTGGGTGTCATTACTGTGCTCAAACTGTAAATATTAACAGTTATTCATGGGGTGGTGGGTGTGTGGATGTCATTACACTGCTTGGACTGAAAATATCAACAGTCATTCATGGGGTTGTGGGTGTGTGGTTGTCATTACAGTGTTTGGACTATAAATATCAACTATCATTTATGGGGTGGTGAGAATGTGGGTGTCATTACAGTGGTTGGACTGTCAATATCAAAAGTCATTCTTGGAGTGTAGGGTGTGTGGGTGTCATTACAGTGTTTAGACTGTAAATATCAACAGTCATTTATGGGGTGGTGGGTGTGTGGGTGTCATTACATTGCTTGGGCTGTAAATATCAACAGTCATTCATGGGGTGGGGGGTGTGTGGGTGTCATTACAGTGTTTTAACTATAAATATTAACATACATTTATTGGGTGGTTATTGTCATTAGAGTGTTTGGACTGTAAATATCAACAGTCATTCATGGGGTGGTGGATTTATGGGTGTCATTACAGTGCTTGGACTGTAAATATCAACATTAATTCATAGGGTGATGGGTGTGTGGGTGTCATTACAGTGTTTTGACTGTTAATATCAACAGTCATTTATTTGGAGGTGGGTGTGTGGGTATCATTACAGTCCTTTGACTGTAAATATCAACCATCATTTATTGGGTGGTCGGTGTGTGGATGACATTACAGTGCTTGGACTGAAAATATTAACAGTCATTCATGGGGTGGTAGGTGTGTAGATGTCATTACAGTGCTTGGACTGAAAATATCAACTGTCATTCATGGGATGGTGGGTGTGTGGGTTTAATTACAGTTCTTGGACTGTAAATATCAACCATCATTCATTGGGTGGTGGGTGTGTGGGTGACATTACAGTGCTTGGAGTGTAAATATTAATAGTCATTCATGGGGTGGTTGGTGTGTAGGTGTCATTACAGTTCTTGGACTGTAAATATCAACCATAATTCATTGGGTGGTGGGTGTGGGGATGTCATTACAGTGTTTTGACTGTAAATATCAACATTCATCCATGTGGTGGTGGGGGTGAGGGTGTCATTACAGTGCTTGGACTGTAAATATCAACAGTCATTCATAGGGTGGTTGGTGTGTGGATGTCATTATAGTGCTTGAACTGTAATATGACAGTGCTTGGACTATAAAAATCAACAGTCATTTATGGGGTAGTGGGTGTGTGGACGTCATTACAGTGCTTGGACTGAAAATATCAACAGTCATTAATGGGGTGGTGGATGTGTGGGTGTCATTACAGTTCTTGGACTGTAAATATTAACAGTCATTCATGGGGTGGTAGGTGTGTGGATGTCATTACAGTGCTTTGACTGATAATGTAAACAGTCATTCATGGGGTGGTAGGTGTGTGGGTGTCATTACAGTGCTTGGACTATAAAAATCAAATGTCATTTATGAGGTAGAAGGTGTGTGGATGTCATTACAGTGCTTGGACTGTAAATATCAACCATTATTCATTTGGTGGTGGATGTGTGGGTGTTATTACAGTGCTCATACTGTAAATATTAACAGTTATTCATAGAGTGGTGGGTGTGTGTATGTCATTACAGTGCTTGGACTGAAAATATCAAAAGTCATTCATGGGGTGGTGTGTGTGTGGGTGTCATTACAGTGCTTAGACTGTAAATATCAACAGTCATTTATTGGGTGGTGTGTGTGTAGGTGTCATTACAGTGCTTGGACTGTAAATATCAACAGTCATTCATAGGGTGGTGGGTGTGTGAGTGTCATTACAGAGCTTGGACTGTAAATATCAAGAGTCATTCATGGAGTGGTGGGTGTGTGGTGTCATTAAAGTGATTGGACTATAAATATATAGAGTCATTTATGGGGTGGTGTGTGTGTGGGTGTCATTACAGTGCTTAGATTGTAAATATCAACAGTCATTTATTGGGTGGTGGGTGTGTAGGTGTCATTACAGTGCTTGGACTGTAAATATCAACAGTCAATTATGGGGTGGTGGGCCTGTGGGTGTCATTACAGTGCTTGGACTGTAAATAACAGCTGTCATTTATGGGGAGGTTTATGTGTGGGTGTCATTACAGAGGTTTGACTATAAATATCAACAGTCATTTATTGGGTGGTGGGTGTCATTAGAGTGCTTGGACTGTAAATATCAACACTCATTCATGGGGTGGTGGGTGTCATGACAGTGCTTGGACTGTAAATATCAACAGTCATTAATGGGATGATAAATGTGTGGGTGTCATTACAGTTCTTGGACTGTAAATATCAACCATTATTCATTTGGTGGTGGGTGTGTGGGTGTTATTACAGTGCTCATACTGTAAATATTAACAGTTATTCATAGGGTGGTGGGTGTGTGTATGTCATTACAGTGCTTGGACTGAAAATATCAAAAGTCATTCATGGGGTGGTGGGTGTGTGGGTGTCATTACAGTGCTTGGACTATAAATATCAACTGTCATATATGGGGTGGTGGGTGTGTGGGTGTCATTACATTGCTTGGACTGTAAATTTCAACAGTCATTTATAGGGTGGTGGGTGTGTGGGTTTTATTACAGTTCTTGGACTGTAAATATCAACTATTATTCATTGGGTAGTGGGTGTGTGGGTGACATTACAGTGCTTGGACTGTAAATATTAACAGTCATTCATGGGATAGTGGGTGTGTCGATGTCATTACAGTGCTTGGACTGAAAATATCAACAGTCATTCATAGGGTGGTAGGTGTGTGGGTGTCATTACAGTGCTTGGACTATAAATATCAACTGTCATTTATGGGGTGGTGGGTGTGTGGGTGTCATTACAGTGTTTGGAGTGTAAATATCAACAGTCATTTATAGGGTGGTGTGTGTGTGAGTGTCATTACAGAGCTTGGACTGTAAATATCAATATTCATTAATGGAGTGGTGGGTGTGTGGGTGTCATTACAGTGCTTGGACTCTAAATATCAACAGTCATTCATGGGGTGGGGAGTGTGTGGGTGTCATTACAGTGTTTTAACTATAAATATTAACATACATTTATTGGGTGGTTAGTGTCATTAGAGTGCTTGGACTGTAAATATCAACAGTCATTCATGGGGTGGTGGATGTGTGGGTGTCATTACAGTGCTTGGACTGTAAATATCAACAGTAATTCATAGGGTGATGGGTGTGTGGGTGTCATTACAGTGTTTGGACTGTAAATATCAACAGTCATTTATTTGGAGGTGGGTGTGTGGGTATCATTACAGTCCTTGGACTGTAAATATCAACCATCATTTATTGGGTGGTGGGTGTGTGGATGACATTACAGTGCTTGGACCGTAAATATTAACAGTCATTCATGGGGTGGTAGGTGTGTAGATGTCATTACAGTGCTTGGACTGATAATATTAACTGTCATTCATGGGATGGTGGGTGTGTGGGTTTAATTACAGTTCTTGTACTGTAAATATCAACCATCATTCATTGGGTGGTTTGTGTGTGGGTGACATTACAGTGCTTGGACTGGAAATATTAACAGTCATTTATGGGGTGGTGGGTGTGTAGGTGTTATTATAGTGCTTGGACTGTTAATATAATCAACAGTCATTTATGGGGTGGTGGGTGTGTGGGTGTCATTACATTGATTGGACTAAAAACATCAAGTCACTCATTGGGTGGTTGGTGTGGGTGTGTCATTAGTGCTTGGAATATAAATATCATCAGTCATTCAAGGGGTGGTGGGTGGCATTACAGTGCTTGGACTCTAAATATCAACAGTACTTCATAGGGTGATGGGTGTGTGGGTGTCATTACAGTGCTTGGACTGTAAATATCAACAGTCATTTATTAGGTGGTGGGTGTGTGGGTATCATTACAGTCCTTGGAATGTAAATATGAACCATTATTCATTGGGTGGTGGGTATGTGGGTGACATTACAGTGCTTGGACTGTAAATATTAACAGTCATTGATGGGAAGGGGGGTGTGTGGGTGTCATTACAGTGTTTTAACTATAAATATTAACATACATTTATTGGGTGGTTAGTGTCATTAGAGTGCTTGGACTGTAAATATCAACAGTAATTCATAGGGTGATGGGTGTGTGGGTGTCATTACAGTGTTTGAACTGTAAATATCAACAGTCATTTATTGGGAGGTGGGTGTGTGGGTATCATTACAGTCCTTGGACTGTAAATATCAATCATCATTTATTGGGTGGTGGGTGTGTGGATGACATTACAGTGCTTGGACTGTAAATATTAACACTCATTCATGGGGTGGTAGGTGTGCAGATGTCATTACAGTGCTTGGACTGAAAATATCAACTGTCATTCATGGGATGGTGGGTGTGTGGGTTTAATTAGAGTTCTTGGACTGTAAATATCAACCATCATTCATTGGGTGGTGGGTGTGTGGGTGACATTACAGTGCTTGGACTGTAAATATTAACAGTCATTCATGGGGTGGTGGGTGTGTAGGTGTTATTATAGTGCTTGGACTGTAAATATCAACAGTCATTTATGGGGTGGTGGGTGTGTGGGTGTCATTACATTGATTGAACTAAAAATATAAAGTCACTCATTGGGTGGTTGGTGTGGGTGTGTCATTAGTGCTTGGAATATAAATATCAACAGTCATTCATTGGGTGGTGGGTGGCATTACAGTGCTTGGACTCTAAATATCAACAGTAATTCATAGGGTGATGGGTGTGTGGGTGTCATTACAGTGCTTGGACTGTAAATATCAACAGTCATTTCTTGGGTGGTGGGTGTGTGGGTATCATTACAGTCCTTGGAATGTAAATATCAACCATTATTCATTGGGTGGTGGGTATGTAGGTGACATTACAGTGCTTGGACTGTAAATATTAACAGTCATTCATGGGGTGGTAGGTGTGTAGATGTCATTACATTGCTTGGACTCTAAATATCAACAGTAATTCATAGGGTGATGGGTGTGTCGGTTTCATTACAGTTCTTGGACTGTAAATATCAACCATCATTCATTGGGTCGTGGGTGTGTGGGTGACATTACATTGCTTGGACTGTAAATATTAACAGCCATTCATGGGGTGGTTGGTGTGTAGGTGTCATTATAGTGCTTGAACTGTAAATATCAAGTCATTCATTATGTGGTGGGTGTGTGTGTGTCATTAGTGCTTGGACGTTAAATATAAACATCCATTCATGGGGTGGTGGGTGTCATTACAGTGCTTGGACTCTAAATATCAACATTAATTTATAGGGTGGTGTGTGTGTGGGTGTCATTACAGTGCTTGGACTGTAAATATCAACAGTCATTTATTGGGTGGTGGGTGTGTGGGTATCATTACAGTGCTTGGACTGAAAATATCAACTGTCATTCATGGGTGGTGGGTGTGTGGGTGACATTACAGTGCTTGGACTCTATATATAAACAGTCATTTATGGAATGGTGGGTGTGTGAATGTCATTAAAGTGCTTGGACTGAAAAAAACAACAGTCATTCATGGTGTAGTAGGTGTGTGGGTGTCATTACAGTGCTTGGACTTTAAATATCAACTGTCATTTATCGGGTGGTGGGTTTGTGGGTGTCATTACAGTGCTTGGACTTTAATTATCAACAGTCATTCATATGGTGGTGGGTGTGTGAGTGTCATTACAGTACTTGGACTGTAAATGTCAACAGTTATTAATTGGGTGGTGGGTGTGTGGGTGTCATTACAGTGCTTAGACTGTAAATATCAACAGTCAATCATTAGGTGGGGGGTGTGTGGGGGTCATTAAAGTGCTCGGACTGTAAATATTAACAGTCATTAATGGTGTGGTGGGTGTGTGGATGTAATTACAGTGTTTGGACTAAAAATATCAACAGTATTTCATGGGGTGGTGGGTGTGTGGTTGTCATTACAGTGCTTGGACTATAAAAATCAACCATCATTTATGGGGTGGTGGGTGTTTGGGTGTCATTACAGTGCTTGGACTGTAAATATCAACAGTCATTTATAGGGTGGTGGGTGTGTGAGTGTCATTACATAGCCTGGACTTTAAATATCAACAGTCATTCATGGGGTGGTGGGTGTGTATGTGTCATTACAGTGCTTGGACTGTAAATATCAAAAGTCATTCTTTTCGGTGGTGGGTGTGTGGGTGTCATTACAGTGCTTAGACTGTAAATATCAACAATCATTTGTGGGGTAGTGGGTGTCATTAGAGTGCTTGGACTGTAAATTTCAACAGTCATTCATGGATTTGTGTGTGTGTTGGTGTCATTACAGTGCTTGGACTGTAAATATCAACCATAATTAATGGGGTGGTGGGTGTGGGGGTGTCACTACAGTGCTTGGACTGTAAATATCAACATTCATTCATGGGAAGGTGGATGTGTTGGTGTCATTATAGTGCTTGAACTGTTAATATCAACAGTCATTCATGGGGAGGTGGGTGTGTAGGTGTCATTACATTGCTTGGACTGTAAATATTAAGTCATTCATGAGGTGTAGGGTGTGTGTGTGTCATTATAGTTCTTGGACTGTAAATATCAACAGTCAATCATTGGGTGTTGGGTGTGTGGGTGTCAATACATTACTTGGACTGTAAATATCAAGTCATTCATTGGGTGGTGGGTGTGTGTGTCATTAGTGCTTGGACAGTAAATATCAAGTCATTCATGGGGTAGTGGGTGGCATTACAGTGATTGGACTCTAAATATCAACAGTAATTCATATGGTGATGGGTGTGTGGGTGTCATTACAGTGCTTGGACTGTAAATATTAACAGTAATTCATGGAGTTGTGAGTGTTTGGGTGTCTATGCATTGCTTGGACTGTAAATATCAACAGTCAATCATGGGGTGGTGGGTGTGTGGGTGTCATTACAGTGCTTGGACTGTAAATATAAACAGTCATTCATTTGTTGGTGGGTGTGTGGGTGTCATAACAATGTTTTGACTGTAAATATTTACAGTCATTCATAGGGTGGTGGGTGTCATTAGAGTGCTTGGACTGTAAATATCAACAGTTTTTCATGGGGTGGTGGGTGTGTGGGTGTCATGACAGTGCTTGAACTGTAAATATCAACCATAATTAATGGGGTTGTTGGTTTGGGGGTGTCATTACAGTGCTTGGACTGTAAATATCAACAGTCATTTATGGGATAGTGGATGTGTGGGTGTCAGTATAGTGCTTGAACTGTTAATATCAACAGTCATTCATGGTGTGGTGGGTGTGTGGGTGTCATTACATTGCTTGGACTGTAAATATCAAGTCATTCATCGGGTGTTGGGTGTGTATGTGTGTCATTAGTGCTTGGACTGTAAATATCAACAGTCATTCATGGAGTGGTGGTTGGCATTACAGTGCTTGGACTCCAAATATCAACAGTCATTCATGGGGTGGTGGGTGGCATTACAGTGCTTGGACTCCAAATATCAACAGTCATTCATGGGGTGATGGGTGTGTTTGTGTCATTACAGAGCTTGGACTGTAAATATCAACAGTCATTCATGGGGTTGTGGGTGTCTGGGTGTCTGTGCAGTGCTTGGACTGTAAATATCAGCAGTCAATCATGGGTTGGTGGGTGTGTGGGTGTCATTACAGAGCTTGGACTGTAAATATCAACAGTCATTCATGGGGTGGTTGGTGTGTGGGTGTCATTACAATGTTTTGATTGTAAATATCAACAGTCATTCATGGGGTGGTTGGTGTGTGGGTGTTATTACAGTGCTTGGACTGTAAATATCAACCATAATTCATGGGGTAGAGGGTGTGAGGGTGTCATTACAGTGCTTTGACTGTAAATATCAACAGTCATTTATGGGGTGGTGGGTGTTAGGGTGTCATTACAGTGCTTAGACTGTAAATATCAAGAGTCATTTATGGGGTGGTGGGTGTGTGGGTGTCATTATAGTGCTTGGACTGTAAATATCAACAGTCAATCATGGGGTGTGGGGTGTGTGGGTGTCATTACATTGCTTGGACTGTAAATATCAAGTCATTCATTGGGTGGTGGCTGTGTGTGTGTCATTAGTGCTTGGATTGTAAATATCAACAGTAATTCATGGGGTAGTAGGTGTCATTACAGTGCTTGGACTGTAAATATTAACAGTTATTCATGGGGTAGTGGGTGTGGGGGTGTCACTACAGTGCTTTGACTGTAAATAACAACAGTCATTTATGGGGTGGTGGGTGTGTGGATGTCATTACAGTGCATGGACTGAAAATATCAATTGTCATTCATGGGGTGATGGGTGTGTGGGTGTCATTACATTGCTTGGACTGTAAATATCAACCGTGATTTATGGGGTGGTAAGTGTGTATGTGTCAGTACAGTCCTTGGACTGTAAATATCAACCATAATTAATAGGGGGGTTGGTGTGGGTGTGTTATTACAGTGTTTGGACTGTAAATATTAACAGTCATTAATTTGGTGGTGGATGTGTGGGTGTCATTATAGTGCTTGAACTGTAAATATCAACAGTCATTCATGGGGTGGTGGGTGTGTGGGTGTCATTACATTGCTTGAACTGTAAATATCAAGTCATTCATGGGGTGGTGGGTGTGTGTGTGTCATTTGTGCTTGGACTGTAAATATATCAACAGTCATTCATTGGGTGGTGGGTGGCATTACAGTGCTTGGACTCTAAATATCAACAGTCATTCATGGGGTGATGGGTGTGTGGGTGTCATTACAGAGCTTGGATTGTAAATATCAACAGTCATTCATGGGGTTGTGGGTGTCTGGGTGTCTGTGCAATGCTTGGACTGTAAATATCAACAGTCATTAATGAGGTAGTGGGTGTGTGGGTGTCATTACATTGATTGTACTGTAATTAGCAAGTCATTCATTGGGTGGTGGGTGTGTGTGTGTCATTATTGCTTGGACTGTAAATATCAACAGTCATTCATGGGGTTATGGGTGGCATTACAGTGATTGGACTCTAAATATCAAAAGTAATTCATAGGGTGATGGGTGTTAGGGTGTCATTACAGTGCTTGGACTGTAATTATTAACAGTCATTCATGGGGTTGTGGGTGTTTGGGTGTCTATGCATTGTTTGGACTGTAAATATCAACAGTTAATTATGGGGTGGTGGGTGTGTGGTGTCATTACATTGCTTGGACTGTAAATATTAACAGATATTCAAGGGGTGGTGGGTGTGTGGGTGTCATTACAGTGTTTTGACTGTATATATTAACAGTCATTCAAAGGGTGGTGGGTGTCATTAGAGTGCTTGGACTGTAAATATCAACAGTTTTTTATTTGATGGTGGGTGTGTGGGTGTCTTGACAGTGTTTGGAGTGTAAATATCAACAGTCATTCATGGGGTGGGGAATGTGTGGGGTTATTACAGTTATTCGACTGTAAATATCAACCATTATTCATTGGGTGGTGGGTGTGTGGCTGTCATTACAGTGCTCAGACTATAAATATTAACAGTTATTCATGGGGTGGTGGGTGTGTGGATGTCATTACAGTGCATGGACTGAAAATATCAACTGTCATTTAAGGGGTGGTGGATGTGTGGGTGTCATTACAGTGCTAAGACTGTAAATATTAAGTGTAATTTATGGGATAGTGGGTGTGTCGATGTCATTACATTGCTTGGACTGAAAATATCAACAGTCATTCATAGGGTGGTAGGTGTGTGGGTGTCATTACAGTGCTTGGACTATAAATATCAACCGTCATTTATGGGGTGGTGTGTGTTTGGGTGTCTATGCATTGCTTGGACTGTAAATATCAACTGTCAATCATGGGGTGGTGGGTGTGTGGGTGTCATTACAGTGCTTGGGCTGTAAATATAAACAGTCATTCATGTGGTGGTGGGTGTGTGGGTGTCATAACAGTGTTTTGACTGTAAATATTTACAGTCATTCATAGGTTGGTGGGTGTCATTAGAGTGCTTGGACTGTAAATATCAACAGTTTTTCATGGGGTGGTGGGTGTGTGGGTGTCATGACAGTGCTTGGACTGTAAATATCAACCATAAATAATGGGGTGGTGGGTGTGGGGGTGTCATTACTGTCCTTAGCCTGTAAATATCAACAGTCATTCATGGGATGGTGGATGTGTGGGTGTCAGTATAGTGCTTGAACTGTTAATATCAACAGTCATTCATGGTGTGGTGGGTGTGTGGGTGTCATTACATTGCTTGGACTGTAAATATCAAGTCATTCATCGGGTGTTGGGTGTGTGTGTGTGTCATTAGTGCTTGGACTGTAAATATCAACAGTCATTCATGGGGTGGTGGGTGGCATTACAGTGCTTGGACTCCAAATATCAACAGTCATTCATGGGGTGGTGGGTGGCATTACAGTGCTTCGACTCCAAATATCAACAGTCATTCATGGGGTGATAGGTGTTTTTTTTGTCATTACAGAGCTTGGACTGTAAATATCAACAGTCATTCATGGGGTTGTGGGTGTCTGGGTGTCTGTGCAGTGCTTGGACTGTAAATATCAGCAGTCAATCATTGGGTGGTGGGTGTGTGGGTGTCATTACAGAGCTTGGACTGTAAATATCAACAGTCATTCATGGGGTGGTGGGTGTGTGGGTGTCATTACAGTGTTTTGATTGTAAATATCAACAATCATTTATAGGGTTTTGGGTGTCATTAGAGTGCTTGGACTGTAAATATCAACAGTCATTCATGGGGTGGTTGGTGTGTGGGTGTAATTACAGTGCTTGGACTGTAAATATCAACCATAATTCATGGGGTAGAGGGTGTGAGGGGGTTCATTACAGTGCTTTGACTGTAAATATCAACAGTTATTTATGGGGTGGTGGGTGTGAGGGTGTCATTACAGTGCTTAGACTGTAAATATCAACAGTCATTTATGGGGTGGTGGGTGTGTGGGTGTCATTATAGTGCTTGGACTGTAAATATCAACAGTCAATCATTGGGTGTGGGGTGTGTGGGTGTCATTACATTGCTTGGACTGTAAATATCAAGTCATTCATTGGGTGGTGGCTGTGTGTGTGTCATTAGTGCTTGGATTGTAAATATCAACAGTCATTCATGGGGTAGTGGGTGGCATTACAGTGATTGGACTCTAAATATCAACAGTAATTCATAGTGTGATTGGTGTGTGGGTGTCATTACAGTGCTTGGACTGTAAATATTAACAGTAATTCATGGGGTAGTGGGTGTGGGGGTGTCATTACAGTGCTTTGACTGTAAATATCAACAGTCATTCATCGGATGGTGGGTGTGTGGATGTCATTACAGTGCATGGACTGAAAATATCAATTGTCATTCATGGGTTGGTGGGTGTGTGGGTGTCATTACATTGCTTGGATTGTATATATCAACCATCATTTATTAGGTGGTGGGTGTGTGGGTGTCATAACAGTGTGTTGACTGTAAATATTAACAGTCATTCATATGATGGTGGGTGTCATTAGAGTGCTTGGACTGTAAATATTAACAGTCATTAATTTGGTGGTGGGTTTGTGGATGTCATTACACTGCATGGACTGAAAATATCAACTGTCCTTAATGGGGTGGTGAGTGTGTGGGTGTTATTACAATTCTTGGACTGTATATATCAACCATCATTCATTAGGTGGTGGGTGTGTGGGTGTCATTACAGAGCTTGGACTGTGAATATCAACAGTCATTAATGGGGTTGTGGGTGTCTGGGTGTCTGTGCAGTGCTTGGACTGTAAATATCAGCAGTCAATCATGGGGTGGTGGGTGTGTGGGTGTCATTACAGAGCTTGGACTGTAAATATCAACAGTCATTCATGGGGTGGTGGGTGTGTGAATGTCATTACAGTGTTTTGATTGTAAATATCAACAGTCATTCATAGGGTGGTGGGTGTCATTAGAGTGCTTGGACTGCAAATATCAATAGTTATTCATGGGGTGGTTGGTGTGTGGGTGTAATTACAGTGCTTGGACTGTAAATATCAACCATAATTCATGGGGTAGAGGGTGTGAGGTTGTCATTACAGTGCTTTAACTGTAAATATCAACAGTCATTTATGGGGTGGTTGGTGTGAGGGTTTCATTACGGTGCTTAGACTGTAAATATCAACAGTCATTTATGGGGTGGTGGGTGTGTGGGTGTCATTATAGTGCTTGGACTGTAAATATCAACAGTCAATCATGGGGTGTGGGGTGTGTGGGTGTCATTACATTGCTTGGACTGTAAATATCAAGTCATTCATTGGGTGGTGGCTGTGTGTGTGTCATTAGTGCTTGGATTGTAAATATCAACAGTCATTCATGGGGTAGTGGGTGGCATTACAGTGATTGGACTCTAAATATCAACAGTATTTCATAGTGTGATGGGTGTGTGGGTGTCATTACAGTGCTTGGACTGTAAATATTAACAGTAATTCATGGGGTAGTGGGTGTGGGGGTGTCATTACAGTGCTTTGACTGTAAATATCAACAGTCATTCATGGGGTGGTGGGTGTGTGGATGTCATTACAGTTCATGGACTGAAAATGTCAATTGTCATTCATGGGTTGGTGGGTGTGTGGGTGTCATTACATTGCTTGGACTGTAAATATCAACCGTGATTTATGGGGTGGTAAGTGTGTGGGTGTCATTACAGTCCTTGGACTGTAAATATCAACCATAATTAATAGGGGGGTTGATGTGGGTGTGTTATTACAGTGTTTGGAGTGCAAATATTAACAGTCATTAATTTGGTGGTGGATGTGTGGGTGTCATTATAGTGCTTGAACTGTAAATATCAACAGTCATTCATGGGGTGGTGGGTGTGTGGGAGTCATTTCATTGCTTGGACTGTAAATATCAAGTCATTCATGGGGTGGTGGGTTTGTGTGTGTCATTTGTGCTTGGACTGTAAATAACAACAGTCATTCATTGGGTGGTGGGTGGCATTACAGTGCTTGGACTCTAAATACCAACAGTCATTCATGGGGTGATGGGTGTGTGGGTGTCATTACAGAGCTTGGATTGTAAATATCAACAGTCATTCATGGGGTTGTGGGTTTCTGGGTGTCTGTGCAATGCTTGGACTGTAAATATCAACATTCATTCATGGGGTGGTGGGTGTGTGGGTGTGATTACACTGTTTTGACTGTATATATTAACAGTCATTCATAGGGTGGTGGGTGTCATTAGAGTGCTTGGACTGTAAATATCAACAGTTTTTCATGGGGTGGTGGGTGTGTGGATGTCATTACAGTGCATGGACTGAAAATATCAACTGTCATTCATGGGGTGGTGAGTGTGTGGGTGTTATTACAATTCTTGGACTGTAAATATCAACCATCATTTATTAGGTGGTGGGTGTGTGGGTGTCATTACAGTGCTCAGACTGTAAATACTAACAGTCATTCATGGTGTGGTTGGTGTGTGGATGTAATTACAGTACTTGGACAGAAAATATTAACAGTTATTCATGGGGTGGTGGGTGTGTGGGTGTCATTACAGTGCTTGGACTATAAAAATCAACTGTTATTTATGGGGTAGTGGGTGTGGGGGTGTCATTACAGTGCTTGGACTGTAAATATCAACAGTCATTTATGGGGTGGTGGGTGTGTGGGTGTCATTACATTGATTGGACTAAAAATATAAAGTCACTCATTGGGTGGTTGGTGTGGGTGTGTCATTAGTGCTTGGAATATAAATATCAACAGTCATTCATTGGGTGGTGGGTGGCATTACAGTGCTTGGACTCTAAATATCAACAGTAATTCATAGGGTGATGGGTGTGTGGGTGTCATTACAGTGCTTGGACTGTAAATATCAACAGTCATTTCTTGGGTGGTGGGTGTGTGGGTATCATTACAGTCCTTGGAATGTAAATATCAACCATTATTCATTGGGTGGTGGGTATGTAGGTGACATTACAGTGCTTGGACTGTAAATATTAACAGTCATTCATGGGGTGGTAGGTGTGTAGATGTCATTACATTGCTTGGACTGAAAATATCAACTGTCATTCATGGGGTGGTTGGTGTGTGGGTTTCATTACAGTTCTTGGACTGTAAATATCAACCATCATTCATTGGGTCGTGGGTGTGTGGGTGACATTACATTGCTTGGACTGTAAATATTAACAGCCATTCATGGGGTGGTTGGTGTGTAGGTGTCATTATAGTGCTTGAACTGTAAATATCAAGTCATTCATTATGTGGTGGGTGTGTGTGTGTCATTAGTGCTTGGACGTTAAATATAAACATTCATTCATGGGGTGGTGGGTGTCATTACAGTGCTTGGACTCTAAATATCAACAGTAATTTATAGGGTGGTGGGTGTGTGGGTGACATTACAGTGCTTGGACTCTATATATAAACAGTCATTTATGGAATGGTGGGTGTGTGAATGTCATTAAAGTGCTTGGACTGAAAAAAACAACAGTCATTCATGGTGTAGTAGGTGTGTGGGTGTCATTACAGTGCTTGGACTTTAAATATCAACTGTCATTTATCGGGTGGTGGGTTTGTGGGTGTCATTACAGTGCTTGGACTTTAATTATCAACAGTCATTCATATGGTGGTGGGTGTGTGAGTGTCATTACAGTACTTGGACTGTAAATGTCAACAGTTATTAATTGGGTGGTGGGTGTGTGGGTGTCATTACAGTGCTTAGACTGTAAATATCAACAGTCAATCATTAGGTGGGGGGTGTGTGGGGGTCATTAAAGTGCTCGGACTGTAAATATTAACAGTCATTAATGGTGTGGTGGGTGTGTGGATGTAATTACAGTGTTTGGACTAAAAATATCAACAGTATTTCATGGGGTGGTGGGTGTGTGGTTGTCATTACAGTGCTTGGACTATAAAAATCAACCATCATTTATGGGGTGGTGGGTGTTTGGGTGTCATTACAGTGCTTGGACTGTAAATATCAACAGTCATTTATAGGGTGGTGGGTGTGTGAGTGTCATTACATAGCCTGGACTTTAAATATCAACAGTCATTCATGGGGTGGTGGGTGTGTATGTGTCATTACAGTGCTTGGACTGTAAATATCAAAAGTCATTCTTTTCGGTGGTGGGTGTGTGGGTGTCATTACAGTGCTTAGACTGTAAATATCAACAATCATTTGTGGGGTAGTGGGTGTCATTAGAGTGCTTGGACTGTAAATTTCAACAGTCATTCATGGATTTGTGTGTGTGTTGGTGTCATTACAGTGCTTGGACTGTAAATATCAACCATAATTAATGGGGTGGTGGGTGTGGGGGTGTCACTACAGTGCTTGGACTGTAAATATCAACATTCATTCATGGGAAGGTGGATGTGTTGGTGTCATTATAGTGCTTGAACTGTTAATATCAACAGTCATTCATGGGGAGGTGGGTGTGTAGGTGTCATTACATTGCTTGGACTGTAAATATTAAGTCATTCATGAGGTGTAGGGTGTGTGTGTGTCATTATAGTTCTTGGACTGTAAATATCAACAGTCAATCATTGGGTGTTGGGTGTGTGGGTGTCAATACATTACTTGGACTGTAAATATCAAGTCATTCATTGGGTGGTGGGTGTGTGTGTCATTAGTGCTTGGACAGTAAATATCAAGTCATTCATGGGGTAGTGGGTGGCATTACAGTGATTGGACTCTAAATATCAACAGTAATTCATATGGTGATGGGTGTGTGGGTGTCATTACAGTGCTTGGACTGTAAATTTTAACAGTAATTCATGGAGTTGTGGGTGTTTGGGTGTCTATGCATTGCTTGGACTGTAAATATCAACAGTCAATCATGGGGTGGTGGGTGTGTGGGTGTCATTACAGTGCTTGGACTGTAAATATAAACAGTCATTCATTTGTTGGTGGGTGTGTGGGTGTCATAACAATGTTTTGACTGTAAATATTTACAGTCATTCATAGGGTGGTGGGTGTCATTAGAGTGCTTGGACTGTAAATATCAACAGTTTTTCATGGGGTGGTGGGTGTGTGGGTGTCATGACAGTGCTTGAACTGTAAATATCAACCATAATTAATGGGGTTGTTGGTTTGGGGGTGTCATTACAGTGCTTGGACTGTAAATATCAACAGTCATTTATGGGATAGTGGATGTGTGGGTGTCAGTATAGTGCTTGAACTGTTAATATCAACAGTCATTCATGGTGTGGTGGGTGTGTGGGTGTCATTACATTGCTTGGACTGTAAATATCAAGTCATTCATCGGGTGTTGGGTGTGTATGTGTGTCATTAGTGCTTGGACTGTAAATATCAACAGTCATTCATGGAGTGGTGGTTGGCATTACAGTGCTTGGACTCCAAATATCAACAGTCATTCATGGGGTGGTGGGTGGCATTACAGTGCTTGGACTCCAAATATCAACAGTCATTCATGGGGTGATGGGTGTGTTTGTGTCATTACAGAGCTTGGACTGTAAATATCAACAGTCATTCATGGGGTTGTGGGTGTCTGGGTGTCTGTGCAGTGCTTGGACTGTAAATATCAGCAGTCAATCATGGGTTGGTGGGTGTGTGGGTGTCATTACAGAGCTTGGACTGTAAATATCAACAGTCATTCATGGGGTGGTTGGTGTGTGGGTGTCATTACAATGTTTTGATTGTAAATATCAACAGTCATTCATGGGGTGGTTGGTGTGTGGGTGTTATTACAGTGCTTGGACTGTAAATATCAACCATAATTCATGGGGTAGAGGGTGTGAGGGTGTCATTACAGTGCTTTGACTGTAAATATCAACAGTCATTTATGGGGTGGTGGGTGTTAGGGTGTCATTACAGTGCTTAGACTGTAAATATCAAGAGTCATTTATGGGGTGGTGGGTGTGTGGGTGTCATTATAGTGCTTGGACTGTAAATATCAACAGTCAATCATGGGGTGTGGGGTGTGTGGGTGTCATTACATTGCTTGGACTGTAAATATCAAGTCATTCATTGGGTGGTGGCTGTGTGTGTGTCATTAGTGCTTGGATTGTAAATATCAACAGTCATTCATGGGGTAGTAGGTGTCATTACAGTGCTTGGACTGTAAATATTAACAGTTATTCATGGGGTAGTGGGTGTGGGGGTGTCACTACAGTGCTTTGACTGTAAATAACAACAGTCATTTATGGGGTGGTGGGTGTGTGGATGTCATTACAGTGCATGGACTGAAAATATCAATTGTCATTCATGGGGTGATGGGTGTGTGGGTGTCATTACATTGCTTGGACTGTAAATATCAACCGTGATTTATGGGGTGGTAAGTGTGTATGTGTCAGTACAGTCCTTGGACTGTAAATATCAACCATAATTAATAGGGGGGTTGGTGTGGGTGTGTTATTACAGTGTTTGGACTGTAAATATTAACAGTCATTAATTTGGTGGTGGATGTGTGGGTGTCATTATAGTGCTTGAACTGTAAATATCAACAGTCATTCATGGGGTGGTGGGTGTGTGGGTGTCATTACATTGCTTGAACTGTAAATATCAAGTCATTCATGGGGTGGTGGGTGTGTGTGTGTCATTTGTGCTTGGACTGTAAATATATCAACAGTCATTCATTGGGTGGTGGGTGGCATTACAGTGCTTGGACTCTAAATATCAACAGTCATTCATGGGGTGATGGGTGTGTGGGTGTCATTACAGAGCTTGGATTGTAAATATCAACAGTCATTCATGGGTTTGTGGGTGTCTGGGTGTCTGTGCAATGCTTGGACTGTAAATATCAACAGTCATTAATGAGGTAGTGGGTGTGTGGGTGTCATTACATTGATTGTACTGTAATTAGCAAGTCATTCATTGGGTGGTGGGTGTGTGTGTGTCATTATTGCTTGGACTGTAAATATCAACAGTCATTCATGGGGTTATGGGTGGCATTACAGTGATTGGACTCTAAATATCAAAAGTAATTCATAGGGTGATGGGTGTTAGGGTGTCATTACAGTGCTTGGACTGTAATTATTAACAGTCATTCATGGGGTTGTGGGTGTTTGGGTGTCTATGCATTGTTTGGACTGTAAATATCAACAGTTAATTATGGGGTGGTGGGTGTGTGGTGTCATTACATTGCTTGGACTGTAAATATTAACAGATATTCAAGGGGTGGTGGGTGTGTGGGTGTCATTACAGTGTTTTGACTGTATATATTAACAGTCATTCAAAGGGTGGTGGGTGTCATTAGAGTGCTTGGACTGTAAATATCAACAGTTTTTTATTTGATGGTGGGTGTGTGGGTGTCTTGACAGTGTTTGGAGTGTAAATATCAACAGTCATTCATGGGGTGGGGAATGTGTGGGGTTATTACAGTTATTCGACTGTAAATATCAACCATTATTCATTGGGTGGTGGGTGTGTGGCTGTCATTACAGTGCTCAGACTATAAATATTAACAGTTATTCATGGGGTGGTGGGTGTGTGGATGTCATTACAGTGCATGGACTGAAAATATCAACTGTCATTTAAGGGGTGGTGGATGTGTGGGTGTCATTACAGTGCTAAGACTGTAAATATTAAGTGTAATTTATGGGATAGTGGGTGTGTCGATGTCATTACATTGCTTGGACTGAAAATATCAACAGTCATTCATGGGGTGGTTGGTGTGTGGGTGTTATTACAGTGCTTGGACTGTAAATATCAACCATAATTCATGGGGTAGAGGGTGTGAGGGTGTCATTACAGTGCTTTGACTGTAAATATCAACAGTCATTTATGGGGTGGTGGGTGTTAGGGTGTCATTACAGTGCTTAGACTGTAAATATCAAGAGTCATTTATGGGGTGGTGGGTGTGTGGGTGTCATTATAGTGCTTGGACTGTAAATATCAACAGTCAATCATGGGGTGTGGGGTGTGTGGGTGTCATTACATTGCTTGGACTGTAAATATCAAGTCATTCATTGGGTGGTGGCTGTGTGTGTGTCATTAGTGCTTGGATTGTAAATATCAACAGTCATTCATGGGGTAGTAGGTGTCATTACAGTGCTTGGACTGTAAATATTAACAGTTATTCATGGGGTAGTGGGTGTGGGGGTGTCACTACAGTGCTTTGACTGTAAATAACAACAGTCATTTATGGGGTGGTGGGTGTGTGGATGTCATTACAGTGCATGGACTGAAAATATCAATTGTCATTCATGGGGTGATGGGTGTGTGGGTGTCATTACATTGCTTGGACTGTAAATATCAACCGTGATTTATGGGGTGGTAAGTGTGTATGTGTCAGTACAGTCCTTGGACTGTAAATATCAACCATAATTAATAGGGGGGTTGGTGTGGGTGTGTTATTACAGTGTTTGGACTGTAAATATTAACAGTCATTAATTTGGTGGTGGATGTGTGGGTGTCATTATAGTGCTTGAACTGTAAATATCAACAGTCATTCATGGGGTGGTGGGTGTGTGGGTGTCATTACATTGCTTGAACTGTAAATATCAAGTCATTCATGGGGTGGTGGGTGTGTGTGTGTCATTTGTGCTTGGACTGTAAATATATCAACAGTCATTCATTGGGTGGTGGGTGGCATTACAGTGCTTGGACTCTAAATATCAACAGTCATTCATGGGGTGATGGGTGTGTGGGTGTCATTACAGAGCTTGGATTGTAAATATCAACAGTCATTCATGGGTTTGTGGGTGTCTGGGTGTCTGTGCAATGCTTGGACTGTAAATATCAACAGTCATTAATGAGGTAGTGGGTGTGTGGGTGTCATTACATTGATTGTACTGTAATTAGCAAGTCATTCATTGGGTGGTGGGTGTGTGTGTGTCATTATTGCTTGGACTGTAAATATCAACAGTCATTCATGGGGTTATGGGTGGCATTACAGTGATTGGACTCTAAATATCAAAAGTAATTCATAGGGTGATGGGTGTTAGGGTGTCATTACAGTGCTTGGACTGTAATTATTAACAGTCATTCATGGGGTTGTGGGTGTTTGGGTGTCTATGCATTGTTTGGACTGTAAATATCAACAGTTAATTATGGGGTGGTGGGTGTGTGGTGTCATTACATTGCTTGGACTGTAAATATTAACAGATATTCAAGGGGTGGTGGGTGTGTGGGTGTCATTACAGTGTTTTGACTGTATATATTAACAGTCATTCAAAGGGTGGTGGGTGTCATTAGAGTGCTTGGACTGTAAATATCAACAGTTTTTTATTTGATGGTGGGTGTGTGGGTGTCTTGACAGTGTTTGGAGTGTAAATATCAACAGTCATTCATGGGGTGGGGAATGTGTGGGGTTATTACAGTTATTCGACTGTAAATATCAACCATTATTCATTGGGTGGTGGGTGTGTGGCTGTCATTACAGTGCTCAGACTATAAATATTAACAGTTATTCATGGGGTGGTGGGTGTGTGGATGTCATTACAGTGCATGGACTGAAAATATCAACTGTCATTTAAGGGGTGGTGGATGTGTGGGTGTCATTACAGTGCTAAGACTGTAAATATTAAGTGTAATTTATGGGATAGTGGGTGTGTCGATGTCATTACATTGCTTGGACTGAAAATATCAACAGTCATTCATAGGGTGGTAGGTGTGTGGGTGTCATTACAGTGCTTGGACTATAAATATCAACCGTCATTTATGGGGTGGTGTGTGTTTGGGTGTCTATGCATTGCTTGGACTGTAAATATCAACTGTCAATCATGGGGTGGTGGGTGTGTGGGTGTCATTACAGTGCTTGGGCTGTAAATATAAACAGTCATTCATGTGGTGGTGGGTGTGTGGGTGTCATAACAGTGTTTTGACTGTAAATATTTACAGTCATTCATAGGTTGGTGGGTGTCATTAGAGTGCTTGGACTGTAAATATCAACAGTTTTTCATGGGGTGGTGGGTGTGTGGGTGTCATGACAGTGCTTGGACTGTAAATATCAACCATAAATAATGGGGTGGTGGGTGTGGGGGTGTCATTACTGTCCTTAGCCTGTAAATATCAACAGTCATTCATGGGATGGTGGATGTGTGGGTGTCATTATAGTGCTTGAACTGTTAATATCAACAGTCATTCATGGTGTGGTGGGTGTGTGGGTGTCATTACATTGCTTGGACTGTAAATATCAAGTCATTCATCGGGTGTTGGGTGTGTGTGTGTGTCATTAGTGCTTGGACTGTAAATATCAACAGTCATTCATGGGGTGGTGGGTGGCATTACAGTGCTTGGACTCCAAATATCAACAGTCATTCATGGGGTGGTGGGTGGCATTACAGTGCTTCGACTCCAAATATCAACAGTCATTCATGGGGTGATAGGTGTTTTTTTTGTCATTACAGAGCTTGGACTGTAAATATCAACAGTCATTCATGGGGTTGTGGGTGTCTGGGTGTCTGTGCAGTGCTTGGACTGTAAATATCAGCAGTCAATCATTGGGTGGTGGGTGTGTGGGTGTCATTACAGAGCTTGGACTGTAAATATCAACAGTCATTCATGGGGTGGTGGGTGTGTGGGTGTCATTACAGTGTTTTGATTGTAAATATCAACAATCATTTATAGGGTTTTGGGTGTCATTAGAGTGCTTGGACTGTAAATATCAACAGTCATTCATGGGGTGGTTGGTGTGTGGGTGTAATTACAGTGCTTGGACTGTAAATATCAACCATAATTCATGGGGTAGAGGGTGTGAGGGGGTTCATTACAGTGCTTTGACTGTAAATATCAACAGTTATTTATGGGGTGGTGGGTGTGAGGGTGTCATTACAGTGCTTAGACTGTAAATATCAACAGTCATTTATGGGGTGGTGGGTGTGTGGGTGTCATTAGTGCTTGGATTGTAAATATCAACAGTCATTCATGGGGTAGTGGGTGGCATTACAGTGATTGGACTCTAAATATCAACAGTAATTCATAGTGTGATTGGTGTGTGGGTGTCATTACAGTGCTTGGACTGTAAATATTAACAGTAATTCATGGGGTAGTGGGTGTGGGGGTGTCATTACAGTGCTTTGACTGTAAATATCAACAGTCATTCATCGGATGGTGGGTGTGTGGATGTCATTACAGTGCATGGACTGAAAATATCAATTGTCATTCATGGGTTGGTGGGTGTGTGGGTGTCATTAAATTGCTTGGATTGTATATATCAACCATCATTTATTAGGTGGTGGGTGTGTGGGTGTCATAACAGTGTGTTGACTGTAAATATTAACAGTCATTCATATGATGGTGGGTGTCATTAGAGTGCTTGGACTGCAAATATCAATAGTTATTCATGGGGTGGTTGGTGTGTGGGTGTAATTACAGTGCTTGGACTGTAAATATCAACCATAATTCATGGGGTAGAGGGTGTGAGGGTGTCATTACAGTGCTTTAACTGTAAATATCAACAGTCATTTATGGGGTGGTTGGTGTGAGGGTTTCATTACGGTGCTTAGACTGTAAATATCAACAGTCATTTATGGGGTGGTGGGTGTGTGGGTGTCATTATAGTGCTTGGACTGTAAATATCAACTGTCCTTAATGGGGTGGTGAGTGTGTGGGTGTTATTACAATTCTTGGACTGTATATATCAACCATCATTCATTAGGTGGTGGGTGTGTGGGTGTCATTACAGAGCTTGGACTGTGAATATCAACAGTCATTAATGGGGTTGTGGGTGTCTGGGTGTCTGTGCAGTGCTTGGACTGTAAATATCAGCAGTCAATCATGGGGTGGTGGGTGTGTGGGTGTCATTACAGAGCTTGGACTGTAAATATCAACAGTCATTCATGGGGTGGTGGGTGTGTGAATGTCATTACAGTGTTTTGATTGTAAATATCAACAGTCATTCATAGGGTGGTGGGTGTCATTAGAGTGCTTGGACTGCAAATATCAATAGTTATTCATGGGGTGGTTGGTGTGTGGGTGTAATTACAGTGCTTGGACTGTAAATATCAACCATAATTCATGGGGTAGAGGGTGTGAGGGTGTCATTACAGTGCTTTAACTGTAAATATCAACAGTCATTTATGGGGTGGTTGGTGTGAGGGTTTCATTACGGTGCTTAGACTGTAAATATCAACAGTCATTTATGGGGTGGTGGGTGTGTGGGTGTCATTATAGTGCTTGGACTGTAAATATCAACAGTCAATCATGGGGTGTGGGGTGTGTGGGTGTCATTACATTGCTTGGACTGTAAATATCAAGTCATTCATTGGGTGGTGGCTGTGTGTGTGTCATTAGTGCTTGGATTGTAAATATCAACAGTCATTCATGGGGTAGTGGGTGGCATTACAGTGATTGGACTCTAAATATCAACAGTATTTCATAGTGTGATGGGTGTGTGGGTGTCATTACAGTGCTTGGACCGTAAATATTAACAGTAATTCATGGGGTAGTGGGTGTGGGGGTGTCATTACAGTGCTTTGACTGTAAATATCAACAGTCATTCATGGGGTGGTGGGTGTGTGGATGTCATTACAGTTCATGGACTGAAAATATCAATTGTCATTCATGGGTTGGTGGGTGTGTGGGTGTCATTACATTGCTTGGACTGTAAATATCAACCGTGATTTATGGGGTGGTAAGTGTGTGGGTGTCATTACAGTCCTTGGACTGTAAATATCAACCATAATTAATAGGGGGGTTGATGTGGGTGTGTTATTACAGTGTTTGGAGTGCAAATATTAACAGTCATTAATTTGGTGGTGGATGTGTGGGTGTCATTATAGTGCTTGAACTGTAAATATCAACAGTCATTCATGGGGTGGTGGGTGTGTGGGAGTCATTTCATTGCTTGGACTGTAAATATCAAGTCATTCATGGGGTGGTGGGTTTGTGTGTGTCATTTGTGCTTGGACTGTAAATAACAACAGTCATTCATTGGGTGGTGGGTGGCATTACAGTGCTTGGACTCTAAATACCAACAGTCATTCATGGGGTGATGGGTGTGTGGGTGTCATTACAGAGCTTGGATTGTAAATATCAACAGTCATTCATGGGGTTGTGGGTTTCTGGGTGTCTGTGCAATGCTTGGACTGTAAATATCAACATTCATTCATGGGGTGGTGGGTGTGTGGGTGTGATTACACTGTTTTGACTGTATATATTAACAGTCATTCATAGGGTGGTGGGTGTCATTAGAGTGCTTGGACTGTAAATATCAACAGTTTTTCATGGGGAGGTGGGTGTGTGGATGTCATTACAGTGCATGGACTGAAAATATCAACTGTCATTCATGGGGTGGTGAGTGTGTGGGTGTTATTACAATTCTTGGACTGTAAATATCAACCATCATTTATTAGGTGGTGGGTGTGTGGGTGTCATTACAGTGCTCAGACTGTAAATACTAACAGTCATTCATGGTGTGGTTGGTGTGTGGATGTAATTACAGTACTTGGACAGAAAATATTAACAGTTATTCATGGGGTGGTGGGTGTGTGGGTGTCATTACAGTGCTTGGACTATAAAAATCAACCGTTATTTATGGGGTAGTGGGTGTGGGGGTGTCATTACAGTGCTTGGACTTTAAATATCAACAGTCATTCATGGGATGGTGGATGTGTAGGTGTCATTATAGTGCTTGAACTGTTAATATCAACAGTCATTTATGGGGTGGTGGGTGTGTGGGTGTAATTACAGTGTTTTGATTGTAAATATCAACAGTCATTCATAGGGTGGTGGGTGTCATTAGAGTGCTTGGACTGTAAATATCAACAGTCATTCATGGGGTGGTAGGTGTGAGGGTGTCATTACAGTGCTTGGACTGTAATGTCATTCATAGGGTTGTGGGTGGCATTACAGTAATTGGACTCAAAATATCAACAGTAATTCATAGGGTGATGGGTGTGTGGGTGTAATTATAGTGCTTGGAGTGAAAATATCAACTGTCATTCATGGGGTGGTGAGTGTGTGTGTGTTATTACAATTCTTGGACTGTAAATATCAATCATATTAAATATCAACAGTTATTCATGGAGTGGTGGGTGTGTGGGTGTCATTACACTGTTTTGACTGTATATATTAACAGTCATTTATAGGGTGGTGGGTGTCATTAGAGTGTTTGGACTGTAAATATCAACAGTTTTTCATGGGGTTGTGGGTGTGTGGATATCATTACAGTTCATGAACTGAAAATATCAACTGTCATTCATGGGGTGGTGAGTGTGTGTGTGTTATTACAATTCTTGGACTGTAAATATCAATCATCATCCAATGGGTGGTGGGTGTGTGGGTGTCATTACAGTGCTCAGACTGTAAATATTAAGTGTCATTCATGGGATAGTGGGTGTGTCGATGTCATTACAGTGCTTGGACTGAAAATATCAACAGTCATTCATAGGGTGGTAAATGTGTGGGTGTCATTACAGTGCTTGGAATATATATATCAACCATCATTTATGGGGTGGTGGGTGTGTGGGTGTCATTACAGTGTTTGGACTCTAAATATCAACAGTCATTCATAGGGTGGTGGGTGTGTGAGTGTCATTACAGAGCTTGGACTGTAAATATCAACATTCATTAATGGAGTGGTGGGTGTGTGGGTGTCATTACAGTGCTTGGACTGTAAATATTAACTGTCAATCATAGGGTAGTCAGTGTGTGGGTGTCATTACAGTGCTTGGACTGTAAATATCAACAGTCATTCATGGGGTGGGGAGTGTGTGGGTGTCATTACAGTGTTTTAACTATAAATATTAACATACATTTATTGGGTGGTTGTGTCATTAGAATGCTTGGACTGTAAATATCAACCATCATTCATTGGGTGGTGGGTGTGTGGATGACATTACAGTGCTTGAACTGAAAATATCAACTGTCATTCATGGGATGGTGGGTGTGTGGGAGTAATTACAGTTCTTGGACTCTAAATATCAACCATCATTTATTGGGTGGTGGGTTTGTTGGTGACATTACAGTGCTTGGACTGTAAATATTAACAGTCATTCATGGGGTGGTGGGTGTGTAGGTATCATTATAGTGCTTGGACTGAAAATATCAACAGTCATTTATGGGGTGGTGGGTGTGTGGGTGTCATTAAATTGCTTGGACTGAAAATATCAAGTCACTCATTGTGTGGTGGGTGTGGGTGTGTCATTAGTGCTTGGAATATACATATCAACAGTCATTCATGGGGTGGTGGGTGGCATTACAGTGCTTGAACTCTAAATATCAACAGTAATTCATAGGGTGATGGGTGTGTGGGTGTCATTACAGTGTTTGGACTGTAAATATCAACAGTCATTTATTGGGTGGTGGGTGTGTGGGTATCATTACATTCCTTGGAATGTAAATATCAACCATTATTCATTGAGTGGTGGATGTGTGGGTGACATTACAGTGCTTGGACTGTAAATATTAACAGTCATTCTTGGGGTGGTAGATGTATAGATGTCATTACAGTGCTTGGACTGAGAATATCAACTGCCATTTATGGGGTGGTGGGCGTGTGGGTTTCATTACAGTTCTTGGACTGTAAATATCAACCATCATTCATTGGGTCGTGGGTGTGTGGGTGACATTACAGTGCTTGGACTGTAAATATTAACAGCCATTCATGGGGTGGTGGGTGTGTAGGTGTCATTATAGTGCTTGGACTGTAAATATCAACAGTCACTCATGGGGTGGTGGGTGTGTGGGTGTCATTACATTGCTTGGACTGTAAATATCAAGTCATTCATTATGTTGTGGATGTGTGTGTGTCATTAGTGCTTGGACTGTAAATATATACATTTATTCATGGGGTGGTGGGTGTCATTACAGTGCTTGGACTCTAAATATCAACAGTAATTCATAGGGTGAGGGGTGTGTGGGTGTCATTACAGTGCTTGGACTGAAAATATCAACAGTCATTTATTGGGTGGAGGGTGTGTGGGTATCATTACAGTCCTTGGACTGTAAATATCAACCATCATTCATTGGGTGGTGGGTGTATGGGTGACATTACAGTGCTTGGACTGTAAATATTAAAAGTCATTCATGGGGTGGTAGGTGTGTAGATGTCATTACAGTGCTTGGACTGAAAACATATACTGTCATTCATGGGTGGTGGGTGTGTTGGTGACATTACAGTGCTTGGACTGTAAATATAAACATTGATTCATGGGGTAGTGGGTGTCATTACAGTGCTTGGACTCTAAATATCAACAGTAATTCATAGGGTGAGAGGTGTGTGGATGTCATTAAAGTGCTTGGACTGAAAATAACAACAGATATTCATGGGGTTTTAGGTGTGTGGTTGTCATTACAGAGCATGGACTTTAAATATCAACAATCATTTATAGGGTGGTGGGTGTGTTGGTGTCATTACAGTGCTTGGACTGTAATTATCAACAGTCATTCATATGGTGGTGGGTGTGTGAGTGTCATTACAGTAGTTGGACTGTAAATGTCAACAGTTATTAATTGGGTGGTGGGTGTGTGGGTGTCATTACAGTGCTTGGACTGTAAATATCAACAGTCTATCATGGGGTGGTCAGTGTGTGGGTGTCATTACAGAGCTTGAACTGTAAATATCAACAGTCATTTCTGAGGTGGTGGGTGTATGGGTGTCTTTACAGTGTTTTAACTATAAATATCAACATTCATTTATTGGGTAGTGGGTGTCATTACAGTGCTTGGATTGTAAATATCAACAGTCATTCATAGGGTGGTACGTGTGTGGGTGTCATGACAATGTTTGGACTGTAAATATCAACAGTCATTCATAGGGTGGTGAGTGTGTACGTGTCATTACAGTTCTTGGACTGTAAATATCAACCATCATTCATTAGGTGGTGGGTGTGTGGGTGTTATTAAATTGCTCGGACTGTAAATATTAACGTGTCATTAATGGTGTGGTGGGTGTGTGGATGTAATAACAGTGCTTGGACTAAAAATATCAACAGTCATTCATGGGGTGGTGGGTGTGTGAGTGTCATTACAGTGTTTTAACTATAAATATCAACATTCATTTATTGGGTGGTGGGTGTCATGACAGTGCTTGGACTGTAAATATCAACAGTCATTCATAGGGTTGTGCATGTGTGGGTGTCATGACAGTGCTTGGACTGTAAATATTAACAGTCATTCATTTGGTGGTGAGTGTGTGGGTGTCATTACAGTGCTGAGACTGTAAATACTAACAGACATTTATGGTGTGGTGGGTGTGTGGATGTAATTACAGTGTTTGGACTAAAAATATCAACAGTCTTTCATGGGGTGGTTTGTGTGTGGGTGTCATTACAGTGCTTGGACTATAAAAATCAACCGTAATTTCTGGGATGGTGGGTGTGTGGGTGTCATTACAGAACTTGGACTGTAAATATCAACAGTCATTCATGGGGTGGTGGGTGTGTATGTGTCATTACAGTGCTTGGACTGTAAATATCAAAAGTCATTCTTTTCGGTGGTGGGTGTGTGGGTGTCATTACAGTGCTTAGACTGTAAATATCAATAGTCATTTGTGGGGTAGTTGGTGTCATTAGAGTGCTTGGACTGTAAATTTCAACAGTCATTCATGGATTTGTGTGTGTGTTGGTGTCATTACAGTGCTTGGACAGTAAATATCAACCATAATTAATGGGGTGGTGGGTGTGGGGGTGTCACTACAGTGCTTGAACTGTAAATATCAACAGTCATTCTTGGGAAAGTGGATGTGTGGGTGTCATTATAGTGCTTGAACTGTTAATATCAACAGTCATTAATGGGGTGGTGGGTGTGTGGGTGTCATTACATTGCTTGGACTGTAAATATCAACAGTCATTTATTGGGTGGTGGGTGTGTGGGTATCATTACAGTCCTTGGAATGTAAATATCAACCATTATTCATTGAGTGGTGGGTGTGTGGGTGACATTAGAGTGCTTGGACTGTAAATATTAACAGTTATTCATGGGGTGGTAGGTGTATAGATGTCATTACAGTGCTTGGACTTAGAATATCAACTGCCATTTATGGGGTGGTGGGTGTGTGGGTTTCATTACAGTTCTTGGACTGTAAATATCAACCATCATTCATTGGGTCGTGGGTGTGTGGGTGACATTACAGTGCTTGGACTGTAAATATTAACAGCCATTCATGGGGTGGTGAGTGTGTAGGTGTCATTATAGAGCTTGGACTGTAAATATCAACAGTCACTCATGGGGTGGTGGGTGTGTGGGTGTCATTACATTGCTTGGACTGTAAATATCAAGTCATTCATTATGTTGTGGATGTGTGTGTGTCATTAGTGCTTGGACTGTAAATATATACATTTATTCATGGGGTGGTGGGTGTCATTACAGTGCTTGGACTCTAAATATCAACAGTAATTCATAGGGTGAGGGGTGTGTGGGTGTCATTACAGTGCTTGGACTGAAAATATCAACAGTCATTTATTGGGTGGAGGGTGTGTGGGTATCATTACAGTCCTTGGACTGTAAATATTAACAGCCATTCATGGGGTGGTAGGTGTGTAGATGTCATTACAGTGCTTGGACTGAAAATATCAACTGTCATTCATGGGTCGTGGGTGTGTGGGTGACATTACAGTGCTTGGACTGAAAATAACAACAGTTATTCATGGGGTAGTAGGTGTGTGGGTGTCATTACAGAGCTTGGACTTTAAATATCAGCCATCATTTATAGGGTGGTGGGTGTGTGGGTGTCATTACAGTGCTTAGACTGTAAATATCAACAGTCATTCAAATGGTGGTGGGTGTGTGAGTGTCATTACAGTACTTGGACTGTAAATGTCAACAGTTATTAATTGGGTGGTGGGTGTGTGGGTGTCATTACAGTGCTTGGACTGTAAATATCAACAGTCAATCCTGGGGTGGTCGGTGTGTGGGTGTCATTACAGTGCTTGAACTGTAAATATCAACAGTCATTTCTGGGGTGGTGGTTGTATGGGTGTTATTACCGTGTTTTAACTATAAATATCAACATTCATTTATTGGGTAGTGGGTGTCATGACAGTGCTTGGACTGTAAATATCAACAGTCATTCATAGGGTGGTGTGTGTGTGGGTGTCATGACAGTGCTTGGACTGTAAATATCAACAGTCATTCATAGGGTGGTGAGTGTGTGGGTGTCATTACAGTTCTTGGACTGTAAATATCAACCATCATTCATTAGGTGGTGGTTGTGTGGGTGTCATTAAATTGCTCGGACTGTAAATATTAACAGTCATTAATGGTGTGGTTGGTGTGTGGATTTAATTACAGTGCTTGGACTAAAAATATCAACAGTCATTCATGGGGTGGTGGGTGTATGAGTGTCATTACAGTGTTTTAACTATAAATATAAACATTCATTTATTGGGTGGTGGGTGTCATGACAGTGCTTGGACTGTAAATAACAACAGTCATTCATAGGGTTGTGCATGTGTGGGTGTCATGACAGTGCTTGGACTGTAAATATCAACATTCATTCATTAGGTGGTGGGTGTGTGGGTGTCATTACAGTGCAGAGACTGTAAATACTAACTGTCATTCATGGTATGGTGGGTGTGTGGATGTAATTACAGTGTTTGGACTAAAAATATCAACAGTCTTTCATGGGGTGGTGGGTTTGTGGGTGTCATTACAGTGCTTGGACTATAAACATCAACCGTCATTTCTGGGGTGGTGGGTGTGTGGGTGTCATTACAGTGCTTGGACTGTTAATATCAACAGTCATTCATAGGGTGGTGGGTGTGTGAGTGTCATTACAGAGCCTGGACTGTAAATATCAACAGTCATTCATGGGGTGGTGGGTGTGTATGTGTCATTAAAGTGCTTGGACTGTAAATATCAAAAGTCATTCTTTTCGGTGGTGGGTGTGTGGGTGTCATTACAGTGCTTAGACTGTAAATGACAATAGTCATTTGTGGGGTAGTTGGTGTCATTAGAGTGATTGGACTGTAAATTTCAACAGTCATTCATGGGAAGGTGGATGTGTGGGTGTCATTATAGTGCTTAACTGTTAATATCAACAGTCATTCATGGGGTGGTGGGTGTGTGGGTGTCATAACATTGCTTGGACTGTAAATATCAAGTCATTCATGGGGTGTTGGGTGTGTGTGTGTCATTAGTGCTTGGACTGTAAATATCAACAGTCATTCATGGGGTGGTGGGTTTCATTACAGTGCTTGGACTCCAAATATCAACAGTCATTCATGGGGTAATGGGTGGCATTACAGTGATTGGACTCTAAATATCAACAGTAATTCATAGGGTAATGGGTGTGTGGGTGTCATTACAGTGCTTGGAATGTAAATATTAATAGTAATTCATGGGGTTGTGGGTGTTTGGGTGTCTATGCATTGCTTGGACTGTAAATATCAACAGTCAATCATGGGGTGGTGGGTGTGTGGGTGTAATTACAATGCTTGGACTGTAAATATAAACAGTCATTCAAGGGGTGGTGGGTTTGTGGGTGTCATAACAGTGCTTGGACTGTAAATATCAACAGTAATTCATAGTGTGGTGAGTGTCATTAGAGTGATTGGACTGTAAATATCAACAGTTTTTCATGGGGTGGTGGGTGTGTGGGTGTCATTACAGTGCTTGGACTGTAAATATAAACAGTCATTCATGGAGTGGTGGGTGTGTGGATGTCATTAAAGTGCTTGGACTTAAAATAACAACAGTTATTCATGGGGTAGTAGGTGTGTGGGTGTCATTACAGAGCTTGGACTTTAAATATCAACCGTCATTTATAGGATGGTGGGTGTGTGGGTGTCATTACAGTGCTTGGACTATAATTATCAACAGTCATTCATATGGTGGTGGGTGTGTGAGTGTCATTACAGTACTTGGACTGTAAATGTCAACAGTTATTAATTGGGTGTTGGGTGTGTGGGTGTCATTACAGTGCTTGGACTGTAAATATCAAAATTCATTATTTTCGGTGGTGGGTGAGTGGGTGTCATTACAGTGCTTAGACTGTAAATATCAATAGTCATTTGTGGGGTAGTGGGTGTCATTAGAGTGCTTGGACTGTAAATTTCAACAGTCATTCATGGATTGGTGTGGGTGTTGGTGTCATTACAGTGCTTAGACTGTAAATATCAACAGTCATTCATGGGGTTGTGGGTGTTTGGGTGTCTATGCATTGCTTGGACTGTAAATATCAACAGTCAATCATGGGGTGGTGGGTGTGTGGGTGTCATTACAGTGCTTGGACTGTAAATATCAACAGTCATTAATGGGGTGGTGGGTGTGTGGGTGTCATAACAGTGTTTTGACTGTAAATATTAACAATCATTCATATGTTCGTGGTTGTCATTAGTGTGCTTGGACTGTAAATATCAACAATTTTTCATGGGGTGGTGGGTGTGTGGGTGTCATGACAGTGCTTGGACTGTAAATATCAATAGTCATTCATGGGGTGGTGAGTGTGTGGGGGTTATTACAGTTCTTGGACTGTAAATATCAACCATCATTTATTGGGTGGTGGGTGTGTGGGTGTCATTACAGTGCTCAGACTGTAAATATTAACAGTCATTCATGGGGTGGTGGGTATGTGGATGTCATTACATTGCTTGGACTGAAAATATCATCTGTCATTCATGGAGTGGTGAGTGTGTGGTTGTTATTACAATTCTTGGACTGTAAATATCAACCATCATTCATTGGGTGGTGGGTGTGTAGATGTCATTACAGTGCTCAGACTGTAAATATTAACAGTCATTCATGGGGTGGTAGGTGTGTGGATGTTATTACAGTGCATGGACTAAAAATTAAATTGTCATTCATGGAGTGGTGGGTGTCATTACATTGCTTGGACTGTAAATATCAAGTCATTCATTGAGTTGTGGGTGTGTGTGTGTCATTATTGCTTGGATTGTAAATATCAACAGTCATTCATGTGGTGGTGGGTGGCATTACAGTGATTGGAATCTAAATATCAAAAGTAATTTATAGGGTGATGGGTGTGTGGGTGTCATTACAGTGCTTGGACTGTAATTATTAACAGTCATTCATAGGGTTGTGGGTGTTTGGGTGTCTATGCATTGTTTGGACTGTAAATATCAACAGTTAATCATGGGGTGGTGGGTGTGTGGTATCATTACAGTGCTTGGACTGTATATATCAACAGTTATTCATGGGGTGGTGGGTGTGTGGGTGTCATTACAGTGTTTTGACTGTATATATTATCAGTCATTCATAGGGTGTTGGGTGTCATTAGAGTGCTTGGACTGTAAATATTAACAGGTTTTCATGGGGTGGGGAGTGTATGGGTGTTATTACACTTCTTGGACTGTAAATATCAACCATCATTCATTGGGTGGTGGATGTGTGGCTGTCATTACAGTGCTCAGACTGTAAATATTAACAGTCATTCATGGGATGGTGGGTGTGTGGATGTCATTACAGTGCATGGACTGAAAATATCAACTGTCATTCATGGGGTGGTGAGTGTGTGGGTGTTATTACAATTCTTGGACTGTATATATCAATCATCATTCAATGGGTGGTGGGTGTGTGGGTGTCATTACAGTGCTCAGACTGTAAATATTAACAGTTATTCATATGGTTGTGGGTGTGTGGATGTCATTACAGTGCATGGACGGAAAATATCAACTGTCATTCAAGGGGTGGTGGGTGTGTGGGTGTCATTACAGTGCTTGGACTGTAAATATCAACCGTCACTCATGGGGTGGAGGGTGTGTGGGTTTAAATACAGTGCTTAGACTGTAAATATCAAATGTCATTCTTAGGGTAGTGGGTGCCATTACATTGCTTAGACTGTAAATATCAACAGTCATTTATGGGGTGGTGGGTGTGTGGCTGTCATTACAGTGCTTGGACTGTAAATATCAACAGTCAATCATGAGGTGGTGGGTGTGCGGGTGTCATTACAGTGTTTTGACTGTAAATATCAAAAGTCATTCATAGGTGGTGGGTGTGTGGGTGTCATTACAGTGTTTTGATTGTAAATATCAACAGTCAATTATAGGTTGGTTGGTGTCATTAGAGTGCTTGGATAGTAAATATCAACAGTCATTCATGGGGTGGTGGGTGTGTGGGTGACATTACATTGCGTGGACTGTAAATATCAACCATAATTCATGGGGTGGTGGGTGTGCGGGTCTGATTACAGTGCTTTGACTGTGAATATCAAGAGTCATTCATAAGGTGATGGGTTTTTGGGTGTCTATGCAGTGCTTGGAGTTTAAATATCAATAGTCAATAATGGGGTGGTGGGTGTGTGGTTGTCATTACAGTGCTTGGACTCTAAATATCAACAGTCATTCATGGGGTGGTGGGTGTGTGGGTGTCATTACAGTGCTTAGACTGTAAATAATAACAGTCATTTATTGGGTGGTGGGTGTGTGGGTGTCATTACAGAGCTTGGACTGTAAATATCAACAGTCATTCATAGGGTGGTGGGTGTGTGAGTATCATTACAGAGCTTGGACTGTAAATATCAACAGTCATTCAGGGGGTGGTTGGTGTGTAGGTGTTATTACAGTGCTTGGACTGTAAATATCAAAAGTCATTCATGGGGTTGTGGGTGTGTGGGTGTCATTACATTGCTTAGACTGTAAATATCAACAAACATTTATTGGGTGATGGGTGTGTGGCAGTCATTACAGTGCTTGAACTGTAAACATCAACAGTCAATCATGGGGTGGTGGGTGTGTTGGTGTCATTACAGTGCTTAGACCGAAAATATCAACAGTCATTCATGGGGTGTTGGGTGTGTGGGTGTCATTACAGTGCTTGGACTGTAAATATCAAAAGTCATTCTTGGGGTGGTGAGTGTGTGGGTGTCATTACAATGCTTAGAATGTAAATATCAACAGTCATTTATGGGGTGGTGGGTGTGTGGGTGACATTATAGTGCTTAGACTGTAAATATCAACAGTCCATTATGGGGTGGTGGGTGTGTGGCTGTCATTACAGTGCTTGGACTGTAAATATCAACAGTCAATCATGGGGTGGTGGGTGTGCGGGTGTCATTACAGTGTTTTGACTGTAAATATCAAAAGTCATTTATAGGTGGTGGGTGTGTGGGTGTCATTACAGTGTTTTGATTGTAAATATCAACTGTCAATTATAGGTTGGTTGGTGTCATTAGAGTGCTTAAATTGTAAATATCAACAGTCATTCATGGGGTGGTGGGTGTGTGGGTGACATTACATTGCGTGGACTGTAAATATCAACCATAATTCATGGGGTGGTGGGTGTGCGGGTTTCATTACAGTGCTTTGACTCTAAATATCAACAGTCATTCATAGGGTGATGGGTGTGAGGGTGTCATTTCAGTGCTTAGACTGTAATTATCAACAGTCATTCATGTGGTGGTGGGTGTGTGGGTGTCATTATAGTGCTTGGACTGTAAATATCAACAGTCACTCATGGGGTGGTGGGTGTCTGTGTATCATTAGTGCTTGGACTGTAAATATCAACAGTCATTCAAGGGGTGGAGGGTGTTATTAGAGTGCTTGTACTGTAAATATCAACAGTCATTCATGGGGTGGTGGGTGTGTGGGTGTCATTACAGTGCTTAGACTTAAAACATCAACAGTCATTCATGGGGTGTTGGGTGTGTGGGTGTCTATGCAGTGCTTGGACTGTAAATATCAACAGTCATTCATGGAGTGGTGGGTGTGTGGGTGTCATTACAGTGCTTGGACTGTAAATATCAACCGTAATTTATGGGGTGGTGTTTGTTTTAGTATCATTACAGTTCCTGGACTGTAAAAATTAACAGTCATTCTTAGGGTGGTGGGTGTGTGAGTGTCATTACGGAGCTTGGACTGTAAATATCAACAGTCATTCATGGGGTGGTGGGTGTGTGGGTGTAATTACAGTGCTTAGACTGTAAATATCAACAGTCAGTTATTGGGTTGTGGGTGTGTGGGTGTCATTACAGTGCTTGGACTGTAAATATTAACAGTCAATCATGGGGTAGTCGGTGTGTGGGTGTCATTACAGTGCTGAGACTGTAATTATCAACAGTCATTCATGGGGTGGTGTGTGTGTTGGTGTCATTACAGTGTTTTAACTATAAATATCAACATTCATTTATTGGGTGTTGGGTGTCATTACAGTGCTTTGACTATAAATATCAACAGTCATTCAAGGGGTGGTGCATGTGTGGGTGTAATGACAGTTCTTGGACTGTAAATATCAACAGTCATTAATGGGGTGGTGAGTGTGTGGGTGTCATTACAGTTCATGAACTGTAAATATCAACCATCATTAATGTGTGGGTGTCATTACAGAGCTCAGACTGTAAATATTAACAGTTATTCCTATGGTGGTGGGTGTGTTGGTGTCATTACAGTGCATGGACTATAAATATGAACCATCATTTAAGGGGTGGTGGGTGTGTGGGTGTCATTACAGTGCATGGACTGTAAATATCAACAGTCAATCATGGGGTGGTGGGTGTGTGGGTGTCATTACAGTGCTTAGACTGTAATTATCAACAGTCCTTCATGGGTTTGTGGGTGTGTGGGTGTCATTACAGTGCTTAGGCTGTAAATATCAACAGTCATTTTTTGGGTGGTGGGTGTGTGGGTGTCATTACAGTGCTTGGACTGTAAATATCAATAGTCAATCATGGGATGGTCAGTGTGTGGGTGTCATTACAGTTCTTGGACTGTAAATATCAATAGTCATTTACGGGGTGGTGGGTGTCATTACAATGTTTTGATTGTAAATATCAACAGTCATTCATGGGGTGGTGGGTGTGTGGGCGTCATTATACTGCTTGGACTGTAAATATCAACAGTCTCTCATGGGGTGGTGGGTGTGTTGGTGTCATTACAGTGCTTAGACTGAAAATATCAACAGTCATTCATGGGGTGTTGGGTGTGTGGGTGTCATTACAGTGCTTGGACTGTAAATATTAACTGTGATTTATGGGGTGGTGGATGTGTAGGTGTCATTACAGTGTTTGGACTGTAAATATCAAAAGTCATTCTTGGGGTGGTGAGTGTGTGGTTGTCATTACAATGCTTAGACTGTAAATATCAACAGTCATTTATGAGGTGGTGGGTGTGTGGGTGTCATTACAGTGTTTTGATTGTAAATATCAACATTCAATTATAGGTTGGTTGGTGTCATTAGAGTGCTTGGACTGTAAATATCAACAGTCATTCATGGGGTGGTGGGTGTGTGGGTGACATTACATTGCGTGGACTGTAAATATCAACCATAATTCATGGGGTGGTGAGTGTGCGGGTGTCATTACAGTGCTTTGACTGTAAATATCAACAGTCATTCATAGTGTGATGGGAGTGAGGGTATCATTACAGTGCTTAGACTGTAATTATCAACAGTCATTCATGTGGTGGTGGGTGTGTGGGTGTCATTATAGTTCTTGGACTGTAAATATCAACAGTCACTCATGGGGTGGTGGGTGTCTTTGTGTCATTAGTGCTTGTACTGTAAATATCAACAGTCATTCGAGGGGTGGTGGGTGGCATTACAGTGCTTGGACTCTAAATATCAACAGTCATTCATAGAGTGGTGGGTGTGTGAGTGTCATTACATCGTTTTGACTATAAATATCAACAGTCATTCATGGGGTTGTGGGTTTTTGTGTGTCTATGCAGTGCTTGGAGTGTAAATATCAACAGTCATTCATGGGGTGTAAGGGAGACTGCGGTGGTGAAAGGACGTGTCTCGTTAGCTCCGTGACATGTATAAACAGTGCTAGTGTCTACATTAACAGTGCAGTGCTAGTGCGCCTGTATATGTTTTGGCACGTCCAGCATGGGTTCTCCAGTTGACGAATTGTGCCTTGTCTGTCATGAGCGAGATTATGGAAAGGTCAAGTGGCTGAAATGTCTCAAGTGCAAATTGGGTGGCCATAGCACTTGTACGAGAATGACTGGTTTGAAATCAAATGCTTCGGAAGTAAATTGGGTTTGTGATCCTTGTGCTCTAGTGATAAATAGTGAAGTTCACCTTCGAGAGGAGATTAATGTAATGAAAAGTGATATTATTGAAATCAAGAATATGCTGAAGGATATAAGACTACCCGAGAATCTTCAGAATAGTGTAATGGCTGCTTTGCCGGCTCTGACTGACGGGGTCACGCTGGCTGTGGAAGAGGCTGTCGGCCGTATTGTTAAACTCCACCTTCCCCGCACTGGGAACGAACCTCTTAAAGGGTTCTCTTCTGGAAGAGGGTCCTTCCCGTAACGTTAAACTCTTCCTCTTCTTCACCTTCATTGGGGCCCTTCGCGCCAGAGTTGGTAATACTTGTATTTAAAAAAGAGTTGTCAATGCGCATCCAGATCGTCAATTTCTTTGTTTGTTTACATTTCGCCAGCTACGTGAGTGTCCTGAGTTTACCACCTCGTCACTTTTCACCGCTGTTAGTAAAGGTAATGACCGTTTTTGTTAACTTTATTTTACTTTTAAAGAGTTTTGAGGTTAAACTAACCTCTAGGTATCATTAAATAAGCCGATATTTACCTTCATTAGTCAAAAGAATGTCTACCAAAACAACCGCATTGAGGCATTTGCCCCACAGTGTATTCAAATTTTTTATTATCCTATATTTATTAAGGTGGACCTATTATGATGAGTTTTTTATGCTTATTTTTGTTATATAATGACAGAGCTCCAATAAAATTAGCTTAACACTGTATAGTTACCATATAGGAAGCCCTGATGTGATGATTAGTTTTGTTTACAATGGGCCAAGGCCTGGTGTGGTAAAATTATATAAATATTAACATTAATTTATAGCAGATTGTTAGAATATTAGGTCTAAAGTGATAAAATTCTACTGTCACAAATTGGAAAAGCATCAACTACAGAGAAGAAAACTATCAATCTTATTACAAAAAGTAGCAGCATTAATTATCTAAATTATTACCTATTTATTTACTTTATAAAGCATGTGAGGTATTAGAATAAGCCTATAATGAATTAAAAAAATATTTTGTTACCAAGTTAAGTATTACCACTAGTCTAACCTAAATGTATGCTTAAGATGACATTACTGTATTGTTATTTATAATGTCCATATTCCAGTTTTCATAGCTCCTCTTCGTTGTCCCCTTCGTGAAAGCACCTACCAGCACCTACCACCTCGTCACTTTTCACCGTTGTTAGTAAAGGTAATGACCGTTTTTGTTAACTTTATTTTACTTTTAAAGAGTTTTGAGGTTAAACTAACCTCTAGGTATCATTAAATAAGCCGATATTTACCTTCATTAGTCAAAAGAATGTCTACCAAAACAACCGCATTGAGGCATTTGCCCCACAGTGTATTCAAATTTTTTATTATCCTATATTTATTAAGGTGGACCTATTATGATGAGTTTTTTATGCTTATTTTTGTTATATAATGACAGAGCTCCAATAAAATTAGCTTAACACTGTATAGTTACCATATAGGAAGCCCTGATGTGATGATTAGTTTTGTTTACAATGGGCCAAGGCCTGGTGTGGTAAAATTATATAAATATTAACATTAATTTATAGCAGATTGTTAGAATATTAGGTCTAAAGTTATAAAATTCTACTGTCACAAATTGGAAAAGCATCAACTACAGAGAAGAAAACTATCAATCTTATTACAAAAAGTAGCAGCATTAATTATCTAAATTATTACCTATTTATTTACTTTATAAAGCATGTGAGGTATTAGAATAAGCCTATAATGAATAAAAAAAATATTTTGTTACCAAGTTAAGTATTACCACTAGTCTAACCTAAATGTATGCTTAAGATGACATTACTGTATTGTTATTTATAATGTCCATATTCCAGTTTTCTGAAAGAATGGATTGGCAACTGCAGTTATTCGCTGATTGGGATGACCAAGAACGTCTGGATGCAGAGATTAATGCCCTCGTCGGTGCGAGACGTCGTCCTCGCAGAATTGTTACAGGTAATATAGTAGTACTTATAATGTGCTTCCAATTTATTAAATTATGTCTTCTTAAATAATATCTTGCTGTCAAACCATTGAAGGTTGCAATGACAGAATTAGTTTATCTTGGCTTGATGTCAAGCAAATTACAGCTTGCTCAAAAACTTAATGATATTTGAATGTAAAGGCTGAATTTTAAGAGGAGGAACTCATTGATTGTTCAGCTTTCTTAACAACTGAAATACTGTAATGAACTTTACCACACCTAACCATGACAAAAATATTTTGCAGATCGGATGAATCCCTTCACATCAATGAGCGATGATGAATTTGTGGATCGATTTCGGCTGAGAAAGGTTTCTGCAGTTACTCTTCTTGAAGAAGTTAGAAATGAGCTTCCTGCTGCAGCTGATTTGAGAGGTAAATTTTCACATTCTGTACACTAGTTTGTTACTCATATTAGCATACAGTATAGCATTTATTAAAGTAAATGCTAAATTTTTTTTTTTTCGTCTAACCAACCATAATATCTGTGTTACAGTGTTATAATTAGAATTATTATAATTAACCAGAATGAGCATATGCTAGTGGGGTATCATTACTGTATAGTACAGGGGTGTCAAACACGCGGCCCGTGGGCTTGCCACACATCTAAATGCGGCTCGCGGCACATTTTCTGCTCCAGATAGTCGGCCTGTCTCATGTTTATAACTTTACACGTAAATACAGGTGTAGATAAAATTTACCTTTCTTTCTTATTATTATTTTCATTATTATTATCATTAATCCATTATTATTATATTACTTCCTTAATATGTGGTATTGATCTGTTGATAATTATCTGGCCCGCGTACTGTATACTCTAATTAAATGTGGCCCGCTGGGGTAAATGAGTTTGACAACCCTGGTATAGTACACTGCATTGTTTCTCAACAGGATGTCCAGTGCCACCTCACCTCCAGCTTCTGATTGCCATAAGATGTATGGCCACGGGTAGTCATCAGGTGACCATAGGTGACTGCCATGATGTGTCCCAAACCACAGTCAGCCAGTGCCTGAAGATTGTCTCCAGAGCAATTGCCAGTAGGAGTAGACATTATATATTGCCTCCTGCTGGTAATGACTTGCGACAAACAATTCAACAATTTTACAACATTGCTAGGATTCCAGGTGTAGTAGGGGCAATAGATTGCACACATGTAGAAATTTTACGACCATCAGTTGAAAATTCAGAATTGTTTAGATGTAGGAAAGGATTCTTTTCATTAAATGTACAGGCGGTGTGTGGTCCAGATCTCCGTTTCCACAGTGTTGTAGCACGCTGGCCTGGGAGTGTCCACGACAGTAGAATCTTTCATAATAGTAGGTTGTGTGCTGATTTAGAAGCTGGGTTGAATCCCAGGTATCACTTACTTGGTGATAGTGGATATGCCCTTAAAACATACCTCCTTACTCCTGTGGCATCTCCGAGTGATGCTCATGAGGAAGCATATAATTTTTCTCATGCAGCAACCAGAAACACTGTGGAACGGGCATTTGGTGTTCTTAAAAGGAGGTTTAGTTACTTAGGAAAGAAAATTAGAACAGGGTTAGAAACCACACAAGCAATCATTGTTGCTTCCTTTGTACTGCACAATATAGCAGTGCAAACAAGACTTGTTTTGCCTGAAGAGGGGGAAGTGCAAGAAATCCCTAACAACCATGCCTTGCAAAATGTTGAATTGCAGGTACAGGGGCATAGAAATATGGCAGGGAGGTTGAAGCGACAAAATATAATAAGGGAAAACTTTTAATATTTTTGACATGTAACAGTTTCCGACTCATTACTCTCATTTCTTTCCCATCGATATCCATCCCTTCCAGCATCCTCATGCCTTACTTTACCTACTGTATAATAAAAAATATATATAAATCAAGTTTATTATTTTCTTAATGAGAGTGAGTAATTGTATAACACTACCCTTTCAATCTCCTGTTGTATTATGTGGATGTTTAAAATATGCCTTCATGTCCAACTTTTTTCTGTCAAGACTTGTGGTCAAACTGTCCAAGACTCAAACATCTGCACTAACCACCACACATCAACCTCCATCATTGAATTGTTCCACACTTGAGACAGCTTATAAAAAAAAAAACTGATAGGTTCGTTGACATGCCTTTCCCATTCCTGTCCAGTTTTAGGAGAAATAAACATCATGTACTGCACAATATTTATTCATTTATTTATTTTTTGTGTTTGTAGCTGCTTATAGGGTAGAGAGTGGGAGTGAATGATGTGTATGAAATGTTTAGGAAACTAGTAATGAGGACAGCAGCAGAGGTAGTGGGATACTAGACACAGAAGAGGGGCAAGAAAGGGAGTGCTTGGTGGTCAGAAGAAGTGAAAGATGCAGTAGATATGACAATGAAGGCATATAGGAGAACATGTCGGAGGAAGTGGAAGAGAGAATATTACAATGTATGTAAGAGAAAAGTGAAGAGGATGGTGAGTGAGAGTAAAAGGAGAGTAGATGAGGAGTTTGGTAAGAAACAGTGAGAAGTTTAAAGAAAACAAGATATTTATATATAAATAGGTAACCCCATCTCTGCTGCCTTTGCCTCAGCAATTTGCCTGGTGATTTTAACTTCTTTTAATTTCTCTTTCAGAATTTCCTCATTTAATTTCTTGCTCTGCTCTGCCTCTTGCAGCCTAACTTCTGCCTGTTTTATTTGCAAATCAATTAGGGTTTGCCTATGGGTACTAACTTTGCGGTGCATTTCTGCATCCTCCTCTGTCAAGTTTTTTATCATTTCTTGACTTGCATAATTATTGTCATCATAGAGAGACCTCCTAAGCCTGCGTCTTTTTCTGGTCGACGCTTTCTCATGGACACTCAAAGGAGTATCCCTTGAGGGTCCAGGAGTCACCATAGTAGTGAGAGTCGCTGTAGGCAGTCCCTCCGACAGGTTGACAGGCTCGGGATCATCTGGATCGACCTCTATGGTGACGGCCTCTTGAATGTAAGTCCCAGAGTAGGAGTTGGCTGTTAATTGATAGGGAAGATTAGCTTATGTATAGAAAACATCTTTTATTGTGAAAAAAAATCAGTTATTGGCACTGTAAATGAGGCATGATTTTCTTTTACAGACAGGTATGGTAACATATATGCCAAGTGTAAGAAGTCATAGGAAAGCTAGTAATGAAAAATTGCAATATCATACAAAGTACATAATAGGCCTGTGGAGATGAAGCACACATTTTTTTGTTAGCCAATTCTAAGTCTAACTTCTCTCAACTCAAGAGTTTAACACAATGTTTAAGCCATCCAAAAGAAGTTTTGGGATTCACAAATGGGGACTCTAGCAGCATATTACAGAAATGTAAGCAGTTAAGGAAAAGAACAAAATGACAGAAAACCAATTTCAAGGGTATTTATTAGAATTATTGAAAACACCAAAGTAGTGAAGCACTGAAAAGCAGGAAATATATGAAGAATTAATTATTTATATATTCTTAAAGAAAGCAGGTATGATAAAGCAGCACACACTACAAAATTACTACTGGGTGACTTAAAAATTATCTTACAAGCTTTGGCAAGGCAAAACACATGCTTATGGGATTGTAATTCCTTACCTCCCACACCGAAAGTCTTGCTAAAGTAGATGAGTCGACCATGTAGGTGCGACTTTGCTGAGAATAAGGTTACTTTAATTCAGATAGATGATAATTATTGAAACAGCTTAAGTTTATAATTTATTATTATATACACTTATTCAAAAAATTGACATCAGGCGAGGGAGCCCCTAAGGGAGCTTCAGAAACCCCTGGTCTATATATTGCAGCATAAATTGTAATTATAGCAAGGATTTTTTCCATCCAATATTTAATATAAAGTACATATAGTCTAGCACAGTCCATGACACGTAATATATAAATGTACAATATACAGTAGGCCTAATGCTTTTGGTTGTGAAAACTAAAAGACTGGAGTGTGCACTGCACCATGTGATAATTTCATTGGATTACACATTCCTCAGATTATGTGAAGGATTCATTTTTCTATTATACAATCTCAGCAATAACTATGGTCAGACTGATAACTTACCTAGAGCTGGTAAGGCATCGTCATCAAAGTTACACCCCAGGTCATTCACCTCGGGTGCAATGAGTGCGAGCACCTTCTCTACATCCTTAGGGACGTCTGGAGGGGGTGCCCCACCGCCAGTTTTCTTCTCCTCTCTCCTATGGACACTGTGTTGTTGTTTAGACCTAGACATGAATAAATAAACAATAAACACAATGCAAGCCTTGAGTTCATTCTTTTGTGAGACGAACTGTTGTTCGGCACTCAAAGAATTTGTATTGGAGATGAAATAATAAAAAAAGTATGGAAATCTGTTGAAAATATTATATACATATAATGTATTGTAAAAAGGGCTTTCAAAGTACGGTTCAGCATATAGCAACTTACTTTGTTTTCATGCGTTCCCAAGCTTTCTGAAGCTGTTTCTTTGAACGCTTGGACCCAACGTTCATTGCATTGTACTTGCTCTCAAGTCTGTCCCAAGCCTTATTTTTGAGACCTACAACCTTCCCATTGGTCTCCCTGTTAGTGATAATGGGCTCCTCCTCAATCATTGACAGCAGCATATCCCGTTCTAGTTGGGACATAGGACTCACCCTAGCTGCTGTCTCTATAATGGTGCCTTCCATGCTGAGGAAGAAATACAAAGATTAGCATTATTCCTATCTACCGTCTGCATATGCAATAATAGAATTTTATCACTTTAGACCTAATATTCTAACAATCTGCTATAAATTAATGTTAATATTTATATAATTTTACCACACCAGGCCTTGGCCCATTGTAAACAAAACTAATCATCACATCAGGGCTTCCTATATGGTAACTATACAGTGTTAAGCTAATTTTATTGGAGCTCTGTCATTATATAACAAAAATAAGCATAAAAAACTCATCATAATAGGTCCACCTTAATAAATATAGGATAATAAAAAATTTGAATACACTGTGGGGCAAATGCCTCAATGCGGTTGTTTTGGTAGACATTCTTTTGACTAATGAAGGTAAATATCGGCTTATTTAATGATACCTAGAGGTTAGTTTAACCTCAAAACTCTTTAAAAGTAAAATAAAGTTAACAAAAACGGTCATTACCTTTACTAACAACGGTGAAAAGTGACGAGGTGGTAGGTGCTGGTAGGTGCTTTCACGAAGGGGACAACGAAGAGGAGCTATGAAAACTGGAATATGGACATTATAAATAACAATACAGTAATGTCATCTTAAGCATACATTTAGGTTAGACTAGTGGTAATACTTAACTTGGTAACAAAATATTTTTTTTATTCATTATAGGCTTATTCTAATACCTCACATGCTTTATAAAGTAAATAAATAGGTAATAATTTAGATAATTAATGCTGCTACTTTTTGTAATAAGATTGATAGTTTTCTTCTCTGTAGTTGATGCTTTTCTAATTTGTGACAGTAGAATTTTATCACTTTAGACCTAATATTCTAACAATCTGCTATAAATTAATGTTAATATTTATATAATTTTACCACACCAGGCCTTGGCCCATTGTAAACAAAACTAATCATCACATCAGGGCTTCCTATATGGTAACTATACAGTGTTAAGCTAATTTTATTGGAGCTCTGTCATTATATAACAAAAATAAGCATAAAAAACTCATCATAATAGGTCCACCTTAATAAATATAGGATAATAAAAAATTTGAATACACTGTGGGGCAAATGCCTCAATGCGGTTGTTTTGGTAGACATTCTTTTGACTAATGAAGGTAAATATCGGCTTATTTAATGATACCTAGAGGTTAGTTTAACCTCAAAACTCTTTAAAAGTAAAATAAAGTTAACAAAAACGGTCATTACCTTTACTAACAACGGTGAAAAGTGACGAGGTGGTAAGTGCTGGTAGGTGCTTTCACGAAGGGGACAACGAAGAGGAGCTATGAAAACTGGAATATGGACATTATAAATAACAATACAGTAATGTCATCTTAAGCATACATTTAGGTTAGACTAGTGGTAATACTTAACTTGGTAACAAAATATTTTTTTTATTCATTATAGGCTTATTCTAATACCTCACATGCTTTATAAAGTAAATAAATAGGTAATAATTTAGATAATTAATGCTGCTACTTTTTGTAATAAGATTGATAGTTTTCTTCTCTGTAGTTGATGCTTTTCTAATTTGTGACAGTAGAATTTTATCACTTTAGACCTAATATTCTAACAATCTGCTATAAATTAATGTTAATATTTATATAATTTTACCACACCAGGCCTTGGCCCATTGTAAACAAAACTAATCATCACATCAGGGCTTCCTATATGGTAACTATACAGTGTTAAGCTAATTTTATTGGAGCTCTGTCATTATATAACAAAAATAAGCATAAAAAACTCATCATAATAGGTCCACCTTAATAAATATAGGATAATAAAAAATTTGAATACACTGTGGGGCAAATGCCTCAATGCGGTTGTTTTGGTAGACATTCTTTTGACTAATGAAGGTAAATATCGGCTTATTTAATGATACCTAGAGGTTAGTTTAACCTCAAAACTCTTTAAAAGTAAAATAAAGTTAACAAAAACGGTCATTACCTTTACTAACAGCGGTGAAAAGTGACGAGGTGGTAGGTGCTGGTAGGTGCTTCCACGAAGGGGACAACGAAGAGGAGCTATGAGCGGCCCCGCGATATTTCATTCACGAGCGACTCTCTCCTGGGTGGCAAATTTTTAACGGTACGCTTTCCTACACAAACGGCTCTCTCCCACCACCAGCAACCCTCTTGCACGAAGGTGGAGTTTAACAATACGGCCGTGTGTCAGCTCAATCGGGCCAGGTGGAAAAAGATGGCATGAACTGGGCTGAGGTGGTGTCGAGAAGCAGGAAACGGAAACGCACACAGAAAAATAAGAATCTTCTTATTATTAAAGCAAAGGGTAGCAAAAAAGCGGTTGATATGAAGAAAGAGGTCGAAGAATTGTTGTCGGATGTTCAAATTATGGACTCCAAATTCACTAACAAGGGAAATATTGTTATAAATCTTGAATCTGAAGAGAAGAGAAATGCTGCACAAAATAAGTTACACGAGGTGGGGAATTTAATTGTTTCCAATGGGAAGCGATGGGACCCCAAAATTATGGTATGTAATGTGGCTCGGAATGAGGACAAGGAATCGCTCATTGAAGAAATTATTGTAAGGAATAATTTGGAATCGATTGACGGAGTTATGAATAAAATGAAAATTGTTTCTGAAAGACCAGCTGCGGGAGGGACTGTACATTATGTACTGAAGTGTGATCCAGAGGTACGTGCAAGAATTCACGGGATGAATGACAAGCTGAAGCTGAAGTGGGGCGTTCATCAGGTATACGATCGTTATTTTCCACTACTGTGTTACCACTGCCTGAAATTCGGTCACAAGTCGGATAGTTGCCAATCCAAGGTCAAAGGTCATGCACCCCACTGCTATAAGTGTGCAGGTCAGCATGAAGGTCGCTCTTGCCAGTCTGATGTGAGAAAATGCTTCAACTGTGCTGCTTCAAAACGTCAAAGCGAACACTCTGTAAGTAGTTTGTCTTGCCCCATTTTCACCTCGGAAGTAAATAGGATCAGACTCAACACTAACCATGGCTTTTAATATGCAAAGTGTTAATTGTGGACTATTGAACGTGCAGTCTGCTAAAAATAAAACATTTGAGATACGCCAGACGATTGTTGATGGCTGTTTAGATTTTTATGCCATTACTGAGATGTGGTTAACGAAATTTGACTCAGCTGCTATCCAGGAAATGACTCCGGTGACTCATTCTTTTTTACATAAACCGAGGTGTACGGGTCGAGGCGGAGGTGTTGGTCTATTTGTTTCAAATTCTATAAAGAAGGTGAAGGTATGCAAGTCGCCGGGGTTTGAAAGTTTCGAACTCCTTCAGGTTGAGTGTCAAGCTGGTGGAAGCAAATTAACGTTTATAACAATATATAGACCCCCTGCTACTAGCCCTGGTTTATTCATTGATGAGCTTGAGCTGTACCTCGAGACGGTTGACATGATTAGCTCTAATGTCATTGTGTTGGGAGATTTTAATTTTTGGCTTGATACTCCAGGAGCCCGCTATGTTCAGCGATTTACAGATATGTTAGCAACGTTTAACCTGGTCAATGTAGTGAACAAGCCCACATCGATTTGTGGCCATATTATTGATTTGGTCTTGGTGGACACATCTGGAGACCTGGTACGTAACCTTCAGGTGGACGATGTATGCTCCCTTTCACCGGTACACAAACTTGTGGTGTTTAATCTGAACCTGTTGTTGAGTAAAAGGCAAGTAAAGAATATTTCTTTTCGGTCCAGAAGAAATTTTAATAGTGATGGTCTACTATCACTCGTTTGTAATAAGATAGTCGAGCAATACGGTGATTCGTGCAATCATGGGTGGGCAGTGAAAGGAGAGTGTCATGACTGTTTGTACAATCTATACAATTACACACTGAAGTCTGAATACGACAAAATGTGTCCTATAGTTGAGAAGAAAATAATAGTGAAAGATGAGTCTCCGTGGTTCAACAATGACATAAATAAAGCGAAAATTAATAAAAAAAAGATGGAAAGACGGTGGCGCAAGTATCGTACTGAGGAATGTAGACATGCATACACTCAAGCACGAAACTACGAATTAAGGCTTGTCACCAAGAGAAAGTGCAGTTATTACAAAGAGAAAACTGAAATGGCGGGATCGAATATACACGAGCTCTACAAGATACTTGACTGCCTGACTGGTGATAAGAGGAAGCACAAGTTGCCGGAGAGCTGTTCGGATAGCAATTTGGCCAATGATTTTGTATATTTTTTCGATAATAAGATCAAGAATATTATATCGACGTTTGTGAGTGATAGTTCGCATATGGTTATGAGTGAACAAACTTCTGATATTAAACTGAGTGAGTTCCGAATTGTGAGTGAATTGACTGTTAGTGAGATGATCAAGAAGGCAAAACCAACTTACTCTGCAATCGACCCTATGCCGTTCAAGCTGTTTAATAGAAACAAAAGGTTTGATCGTCTGGTCAGCGTTATCACAAAAATGGTAAATGTCAGTATTGCTAATAGTGTGTTCCCAAACTCTGAAAAGCAAGCTATTGTAACACCCATATTGAAGGGGAATCTTGACCCCCAATCTTTCAGCTCATTTCGTCCTGTATCCAATTTAACTTTTCAATCCAAGATTTTGGAAAAGGTAATTTTAACTCAATTGATGGATTATTTGGATATGGTTGGTGCAATTCATGATAACCAGTCAGCCTACCGTCGTCTGTATTCCACGGAGACTGCTCTGTGTTCTATCGTAAGTGACATGCGCACTTTGATGGATGATGGAAAATGTGGTCTGTTGGTATTACTGGATTTGAGTGCTGCATTCGACACAGTAGTGCACAGTGTCTTATTGAGTGTCTGTGAACGTATTGGTATAATAGGTGCTGCTCTCTCGTACCTGAAGAGTTACCTGACTGGCCGCAACTACTGTGTAAAAATAGGAAATGAATTTTCTGACGCAATACCATTAACAAGAGGTGTGCGTCAGGGTAGTGTTTTAGGCCCAATACTCTTCTGTTTATATACTACAGATCTTTCTGTACTACTTGAAAAGTACGAAGTCAGATTCAAGCTTTTTGCGGGTGACACGCAGTTTTACATGTCATTCACAAATATACACGATTCAGAAACTCATTTGAGCTCTGTACTTACTGACATTAAGCAATGGATGGATTCCAGGCAGCTTAAATTAAATCAAGATAAAACAGAATGTCTGTATGTCGGTCGTAGAACTGACTTCGACAGCTTGGGAGTACGTAAACTGAAAGTGAATGATAGGGAAATCACAATCAACAAATGTGTGAAGAGTCTCGGGGTGATGTTGGACAGTGAGCTAATGATGAGAGATCAGATTGGTCATGTGGTTCAAATTGCTGGATACCACTTGAGGAATTTGGCTTTCGTAAGGAAATACCTTGATCAGAGTGTGATGATGAAACTGGTTTACAATCATGTTCTAAGTAAATTGGATTATTGTAATTCCCTATATTACGGCTTGCCTGATTATCTATTGAAGAAACTCCAGATGATCACGAACAGAGCTGCGAGATTGATACGAGGTCTGTCAAGAAGAGATCGAATAACACCAGCACTCATACAACTACATTGGCTTCCTATTAAGGCACGTATCGTTTACAAGCAGTGTGTTATGGTTCATCAAGCGTTAAATTTTGGCAAACAAGTTTACATGCGAGATATGCTCCTGGACTTTCATGTGGATACCAATGTAGAATTGCGACATAGCAGCGAGGTGAATAGGATTCTGGAACCAAGATTCAGAAGGGAATGTGGAAAAAGAGTGTTCGCATAGTGCTCCTCGCCTCTACAACAACCTTCCGAGCTTCGTTAGGGCAGTGAAACAGCTGCTCTATTCAAAAAGAGACTGAAGACACACCTCTTCACCGAGTCTTACGACCTCATAAATGAAGAAATGAGACCAAGTTTCCGGCTTTAGTTGATCTACGGAGGGACTTGGAGAGCTGGCAACGGCTGAAAGTCCCTAGAAGCCATCACATAAGTAACATAAGTAAGTAAGAGTGTGTGGGTGTCATTACGGTTCATGGACTGTAAATATAAACCATCATACATTCGGTGGTGGGTGTGTGGGTGTCATTACAGTGCTTGGACTGTATATATCATCAGTCATTCATGGGGTGGTGGGTGTGTGGATGTCATTAAAGTGCTTGGACTGAAAATATCAACAGTCATTCTTGGGGTGGTGGGTGTGTGGATGTCATTACAGTGCTTGGCCAATAAATATTAACCATCATGTATGGGGTGGTGGGTGTGTGGGTGTCATTACAGTGCTTGGACTGTAAATATCAACAGTCATTCATAGGGTGGTGGGTGTGTGAGTGTCATTACAGAACTTGGACTGTAAATATCAACAGTCATTCATTGGTGGTGGGTAAGTAGGTGTCATTATAGTGCTTGGACTGTAAATATCAAAAGTCATTCCTGGGGTGGTTGGTGTGTGGGGGACATTACAGTGCTTTGACTGAAAATATTAACAGTCATTTATAGGGTGGAGGGTGTGTGGCTGTCATTACAGTGCTTGGACTGTAAATATCAACAGTCAATCATGGGGTGGTAGGTGTGTGGGTGTCATTACATTGCTTTGACTGTAAATATCAACAGACATTCATGGGGTGGTGGGTGTGTGGGTGTCATTACAGTGTTTTGTTTGTAAATATCAACAGTCATTTATAAGGTTGTAGGTGTCATTAGAGTGATTGGACTGTAAATATCAACAGTCATTCATAAGGTGGTGGGTGTGGGGGTGTCATTACATTGTTTTGACTGTAAATATCAACAGTCATTCATGGGGTGGTGGGGGTGAGGGTGTTATTACAGTGCTTGGACTGTATATATCAACAGTCATTCATGGGGTGGTGGGTGTGTGGGTGTCATTATAGTGTTTGAACTGTAAATAGCAACAGTCATTCATGGGGTGGTGGGTGTGTGGTTGTCATTACAGTGCTGGGACTATAAAAATTAAGTCATTCATGGTGTGTTGGGTGTGTCTGTGTGTCATTAGTGCTTGGACTGTAAATATCAACAGTCATTCATGGGGTGTTGGGTGTCATTAGAGTGCTTGGACTGTAAATATCAAAAGTCATTCATAAGGTTTTGGGTTTTTGGGTGTCTATGCAGTGCTTGGACAGTAAATATCAACAGTCAATCATGGGGTGGTGGGTGTCTGGGTGTCATTACAGTGCTTGGACTGTAAATATCAACAGTGATTCATGGGGTTGTGGGTGTGTGGGTGTCTTTGCAGTGTTTTGATTGTAAATATCAGCAGTCATTCATAGGGTGGTGGGTGTCATTAGAGTGATTGGATTGTAAATATTAACAGTCATTCATGGGGTGGTGGGTGTGGGTGTGTCATTACAGTGCTTGGACTGTAAATATCAACCATATTTCACGAGTAGGTGGGTGTGGGGGTGTCATTACAGTACTTGTACTGTAAATATCAACAGTCATTCATGGGGTGGTGGACGTGTGGGTGTCATTACAGTGCTTAGACTGTAAATATCAATAGTCATTCATGGGGTGGTGGGTGTGAGGGTGTTATTACAATACTTAGACTGTATACATCAACAATCATTCATAGGGTGGTGGGTGTGTGGGTGTCATTATAGTGTTTAGACTGTAAATATCAACAGTCATTCATGGGGTGGTGGGTGTGTGGGTGTCATTACAATGTTTTAATTGTAAATATCAATAGTCATTCATAGGGTGGTGGGTGTCATTAGAGTGTTTGGACTGTAAATATCAACAGTCATTCATGGGGTGGTATGTGTGTGGGTGTCATTACAGTGCTTGGACTGTAAATATCAACTGTCATTTATGGGGTGGTGTTTGTGTGTGTGTCATTACAGTTCCTGGACTGTAAATATCAACAGTCATTTATAGGTTGGTGAGTGTGTGAGTGTCATTACAGAGTTTCGACTGTAAATATCAACAGTCATTCATGGGGTGGTGGGTGTGTGGGTGTCATTACAGTGCTTGGACTGTAAATATCAACAGTCAATCATGGGGTGGTCGGTGTGTGGGTGTTATTACAGTGCATGGACTGTAAATATCAACAGTCATTTATAGAGTGGTGGGTGTGTGGCTGTCATTACAGTGCTTGGACTGTAAATATCAACAGTCAATTATGGGATGGTGGGTGTGTTGGTGTCATTACAATGCTTAGACTGTAATTATCAACCATCCTTCATGGGTTGGTGGGTGTGTGGGTGTCATTACAGTGCTTAGACTGTAAATATCAACAGTCATTTTTTGGGTCGGGGGTGTGTGGGTGTCATTACAGTGCTTGGACTGTAAATATCAATAGTCAATCATGGGATGGTCAGTGTGTGGGTGTCATTACAGTGCTTGGACTGTAAATATCAACAGTCATTCATGAGGTGGTGTGTGTGTGGGTGTCATTACAGTGTTTTAACTATAAATATCAACATTCATTTATTGGGTGGTGGGTGTCATTAGAGTGCTTGGACTGTAAATATCAACAGTCATACATGGGGTGGTGCATGTGTGGGTGTCATGACAGTGCTTGGACTGTAAATATCAACAGTCATTCATGGGGTGGTGAGTGTGTGGGTGTCATTACATTTTTTGGACTGTAAATATAAACCATCATACATTAGGTGGTGGGTGTGTGGGTGTCATTACAGTGCTTGGACTGTAAATATCAAGAGTCATTAATGGTGTGGTGGGTGTGTGGATGTCATTAGAGTGCTTGGACTGTAAATATCAACAGTCATTCATAAGGTGGTGGGTGTGGGGGTGTCATTACAGTGTTTTGACTGTAAATATCAACAGTCATTCATTGAGTGGTGGGGGTTAGGGTGTCATTACAGTGCTTGGACTGTAAATATCAACAGTCATTCATGGGGTGGTTGGTGTCATTACAGTTCATGGACTGTAAATATCAACAGTCAATCATGGGGTGGTAGGTGTGTGGGTGTCATTTCAGTGCATAGACTGTAAATATCAATAGTCATTCATGGGGTGGTGGGTGTGATGGTGTCATTACAGTGCTTAGACTGTATATATCAACAATCATTCATGGGGTCGTGGGTGTGTGGGTGTCATTATAGTGTTTGGACTGTAAATATCAACAGTTATTCATGGGGTGGTGAATGTGTGGGTGTCATTACATAGCTTGGACTGTAAATATCAAGTCATTCATGGGGTGGTGGGTATGTATTGTCATTATAGTGCTTGAACTGTAAATATCAACAGTCATTCATGGGGTGGTGGGTGTGTGGGTGTCATTACAGTGCTTGGACTATAAATATCAATTCATTCATGGTGTGGTGAGTGTTTGTGTGTCATTAGTGCTTGGACTGTGAATATTAACAGTCATACATGGGGTGGTGGGTGGCATTACAGTGCTTAGACTCTAATATTAACAGTCATTCATGGGGTGATGGGTGTGTGGGTGTCATTACAGTGCTTGGACTGTAAATATAAACAGTTATTCATGGGGATGTGGGTGTTTGGGTGTCTATGCAGTGCTTGTTCTGTAAATATCAACAGTCAATCATGGAGTGGTGGGTGTGTGTGTGTCATTAGAGTGCTTGGACTGTAAATATTAACAGTCATTCATGGGTTGGTGAGTGTGTGGATGTCATTAGAGTGCTTGGACTGTAAATATCAACAGTCATTCATAAGGTGGTGGGTGTGGGGGTATCATTACAGTGTTTTGACTGTAAATATCAACAGTCATTCATTGAGTGGTGGGGGTTAGGGTGTCATTACAGTGCTTGGACTGTAAATATCAACAGTCATTCGTGGGGTGGTGGGTGTGTGGGTGTCATTATAATGCTTGAAATGTTAATATCAACAGTCATTCATAGGGTGGTGGGTGTGTGGTTGTCATTACAGTGCATGGACTATAAATATTATGTCATTCATGGTGTGGTGGGTGTGTGTGTGTGTCATTATTGCTTGGACTGTAAATATCAACAGTCATTCATGGGGTGGTTGGTGTTATTACAGTTCTTGGACTGTAAATATCAACAGTCAATCATGGGGTGTTGGTAGTCATTAGAGTGTTTGGACTCTTAATATCAACAGTCATTCATGGGGTTTTGGGTGTTTGGATGTCTATGCAGTGCTTGGACTGTAAATATCAACAGTCAATCATAGGGTTGTGGCTTTCTGGGTGTCATTACAGTGCTTGGACTGTATATATCAACAGTGAGTCATGGGGTGGTGGGTGTGTGGGTGTCATTACAGTGTTTTGATTGTAAATATCAACAGTCATTTATAGGGTGGTGGGTGTCATTAGAGTGCTTGAACTATAAATATCAACAGTCATTCATGGGGTGGTATGTGTGTGGGTGTCTTTACAGTGCAAAGACTGTAAATATCAATAGTCATTCATGGGGTGGTGGGTGTGAGGGTGTCATTACAGTGCTTAGACTGTATATATAAACAATCATTCATGGGGTCGTGGGTGTGTGGGTGTCATAATAGTGTTTGGACTGTAAATATCAACAGTCAATCAAGGGGTGGTGAATGTGTGGGTGTCATTACATTGCTTGGACTGTAAATATCAAGTCATTCATGGGGTGGTGGGTATGTGGGTGTCATTATAGTGCTTGAACTGTAAATATCAACAGTCATTTATGGGGTGGTGGGTGTGTGGGTGTCATTACAGTGCTTGGACTATAAATATCAATTCATTCATGGTGTGGTGAGTGTTTGTGTGTCATTAGTGCTTGGACTGTGAATATTAACAGTCATTCATGGGGTGGTGGGTAGCATTACAGTGATTAGACTCTAATATCAACAGTCATTCATGGGGTGATGGGTGTGTGGGTGTCATTACAGTGCTTGGACTGTAAATATAAACAGTTATTCATGGGGATGTGGGTGTTTGGGTGTCTATGCAGTGCTTGTACTGTAAATATCAACAGTCAATCATGGAGTGGTGGGTGTGTGGGTGTCATTAGAGTGCTTGGACTGTAAACAATAACAGTCATTCATGGGGTGGTGGGTGTGTGGGTGTCATTACAGTGTTTTGACTGTAAATGTCAACAGTCATTGATAGGGTGTTGGGTGTCATGACACTGCTTGGACTGTAAATATCAACTGTCATTCATGGGGTGGTGAGTGTGTGGGTGTTATTACAGTTCTTGGACTGTATATATCAACCATTATTCATTGGTTGGTGGGTGTGTGGGTGTCATTACAGTGCTTGGACTGTAAATATTAACAGTTATTCTTGGGGTGGTGGGGGTGTGGATGTCATTACAGTGCTCGGACTGAAAATATTAATTGTCATTTATAGGGTGGTGGTTATGTGGGTGTTATTACAGTGGTTGGACTGTAAATATCAACAGTCATTCAAAAAGTGCTGGGTGTGTGTGTCATTACAGATCTTGGACTGTAAATATTAACAGTCATTAATGGAGTGGTGGGTGTGTGGGAGTCATTACAGTGTTTGGACTGTAAATATCAACAGTCAATCATGGGGTGGACGGTGTGTGGGTGTCATTACAGTGCTTGGACTGTAAATATCAACTGTCATTCATGGGGTGGTGCGTGCATTGGTATAATGACAGTGCTTGGACTGTAAATATCAACAGTCATTCATGGGGTGGTAAGTGTGTGGGTGTCATTACAGTTCTTGGACTATAAATATCAACCCTTATTCATTAGGTGGTGGGTTTGTGGGTGTCATTACAGTGCTCAGACTGTAAATGTTAACAGTCATTCATGGGGTGGTGGGTGTGTGGATGTCTTTACAGTGATTAGACTGTAAACATCAACAGTCATTCATGGGGTGGTGTGTGTGTGAGTGTGATTACAGTGCTTGAACTATAAATATTGACCGTCATTTATGGGATTGTGGGTGTTTGGGTGTCATTACAGTGCATGGACTGTAAATATCGTCAGTCATTTATGGGGTTGTGGGTGTGTAGGTGTCATTACAGTGCTTGGAGTGTAAATATCAAAATTAATTCTTGGGGTGGTGGGTCTGTGGGTATCATTACAGTGCTTAGACTTAAAATATCAACAGTCATTTATGGGGTGGTGGGTGTGTGGCTGTCATTATAGTGCATGGACTGTAAATATCAACAGTCATTCATAGAGTGGTGGGTGTGTGGCTGTCATTACAGTGCTTGGACTGTAAATATCAACAGTCAATCATGGGGTGGTGGGTGTGTGGGTGTCATTACAGTGCTTAGACTGTAATTATCAACAGTCCTTCATGGGTTTGTGGGTGTGTGGGTGTCATTACAGTGCTTAGACTGTAAATATCAACAGTCATTTTTTGGGTGGTGGGTGTGTGGGTGTCATTACAGTGCTTGGACTGTAAATATCAATAGTCAATCATGGGATGGTCAGTGTGTGGGTGTCATTACAGTGCTTGGACTGTAAATATCAACAGTCATTTACGGGGTGGTGGGTGTTTGAGTGTCATTACAATGTTTTGATTGTAAATATCAACAGTCATTCATGGGGTGGTGGGTGTGTGGGCATCATTATAGTGCTTGGACTGTAAATATCAACAGTCACTCATGGGGTGGTGGGTGTGTTGGGGTCATTACAGTTCTTAGACTGAAAATATCAAAAGTCATTCTTGGGGTGGTGAGTGTGTGGGTGTCATTACAATGCTTACACTGTAAATATCAACAGTCATTTATGGGGTGGTGGGTGTGTGGGTGTCATTATAGTGCTTAGACTGTAAATATCAACAGTCATTTACGGGGTGGTGGGTGTGTGGCTGTCATTACAGTGCTTGGACTGTAAATATCAACAGTCAATCATGGGGTGGTGGGTGTGCGGGTGTCATTACAGTGTTTTGACTGTAAATATCAAAAGTAATTTATAGGTGATGGGTGTGTGGGTGTCATTACAGTGTTTTGATTGTAAATATCAACAGTCAATTATAGGTTGGTTGGTGTCATTAGAGTGCTTGGACTGTAAATATCAACAGTCATTCATAGGGTGGTGGGTGTGTGGGTGACATTACATTGCGTGGACTGTAAATATCAACAGTCATTTATGGGGTGGTGGGTGTGTGGGTGTCATTACAGTGCTTGGACTGTATATATTAACAGTCATTTATGGAGTGGTGGGTGTGTGGGTGTCATTACAGAGCTTGGACTGTAAATATCAACAGTCATTCAGGGTGTGGTTGGTGTGTAGGTGTCATTACAGTGCTTGGACTGTAAATATCAAATGTCATTCTTGGGGTTATGGGTGTGTGGGTGTCATTACATTGCTTAGACTGTAAATATCAACAAACATTTATTGGGTGTTGGGTGTGTGGCTGTCATTACAGTGCTTGGACTATAAATATCGACAGTCAATCATTGGGTGGTGGGTGTGTTTGTGTCATTATAGTGCTTGGACTGAAAATATCAACAGTCATTCATGGGGTGTTGGGTTTGTGGGTGTCATTACAGTGCTTGGACTGTAAATATTAACTGTGATTTATAGGGTGGTGGGTATGTAGGTGTCATTACAGTGTTTGGACTGCAAATATCAAAAGTCATTCTTGGGGTGGTGTGTGTGTGGGTGTCATTACAATGCTTAGACTGTAAATATCAACAGTCATTTATGGGGTGGTGGGTGTGTGGGTGTCATTACAGAGCTTAGACTGTAAATATCAACAGTCATTTATGGGGTGGTGGGTGTGTGGCTGTTATTACAGTGCTTGGACTGTAAATATCAACAGTCAATCATGGGGTGGTGGGTGTGTGGGTGTCATTACAGTGCTTGGACTGTAAATATCAACAGTCATTCATGGGGTGGTGGGTGTGTGGGTGTCATAACAGTGTTTTGACTGTAAATATTAACAGTCATTCATATGTTGGTGGGTGTCATTAGAGTGCTTGAGCTGTAAATATCAACAATTTTTTATGGGGTGGTAGGTGTGTGGGTGTCATGACAGTGCTTGGACTGTAAATATCAACAGTCATTCATGGGTTGGTGAGTGTGTGGGGGTTATTACAGTTCTTGGACTGTAAATATCAACCATCATTCATTGGGTGGTGGGTGTGTGGGTGTCATTACAGTGCTTAAAATGTAAATATTAACAGTCATTCATGGAGTGGTGGGTGTGTGGCTGTCATTACAGTGCTTGGACTGTAAATATCAACAGTCAATCATGGGGTGGTGGGTGTACGGGTGTCATTACAGTGTTTTGACTGTAAATATCAAAAGTCATTCATAGGTGGTGGGTGTGTGGGTGTCATTACAGTGTTTTGATTGTAAATATCAACAGTCAATTATAGGTTGGTTGGTGTCATTAGAGTGCTTGGACTGTAAATATCAACAGTCATTCATAGGGTGATGGGAGTGAAAGGGTCATTACAGTGCTTAGACTGTAATTATCAACAGTCATTCATGTGGTGGTGGGTGTGTGGGTGTCATTATAGTGCTTGGACTGTAAATATAAACAGTCACTCATTGGGTGGTGGGTGTCTGTGTGTCATTAGTGCTTGGACTGTAAATATTAACAGGAATTTATTGGGTGGTGGGTGTGTGAGTGTCATTACAGTGCTTTGACTATAAATATCAAAAGTCATTCATGGGGTTGTGGGTTTTTGGGTGTCTATGCAGTGCTTGGAGTGTAAATATCAACAGTCAATCATGGGCTGGTGGGTGTGTGGTTGTCATTACAGTGCTTGGACTCTAAATATCAACAGTCATTCATGGGGTGGTGGGTGTGTGGGTGTCATTACAGTGCTTAGACTGTAAATATTAACAGTCATTTATTGGGTGGTGGGTGTGTGGGTGTCATTACAGAGCTTGGACTGTAAATATCAACAGTCATTCATAGGGTGGTGGGTGTGTGAGTATCATTACAGAGCTTGGACTGTATATATCAACAGTCATTCAGGGGGTGGTTGGTGTGTAGGTGTTATTACAGTGCTTGGACTGTAAATTAAAAAGTCATTCTTGGGGTTGTGGGTGTGTGGGTGTCATTACATTGCTTAGACTGTAAATATCAACAAACATTTATTGGGTGGTGGGTGTGTGGCTCTCATTACAGTGCTAGAACTGTAAACATCAACAGTCAATCATGGGGTGGTGGGTTTTTGGTGTCATTACAGTGCTTAGAATGTAAATATCAACAGTCATTTATGGGGTGGTTGGTGTGTGGCTGTCATTACAGTGCTTGGACTGTAAATATCAACAGTCAATTATAGGTTGGTTGGTGTCATTAGAGTGCTTAGACTGTAAATATCAACTGTCGTTCATGGGGTGGTGTGTGTGTGGGTGACATTACATTGCGTGGACTGTAAATATCAACAATAATTCATTGGGTGGTGGGTGTGCGGGTGTCATTACAGTGCTTTGACTCTAAATATCAACAGTCATTCATAGGGTGATGGGTGTGAGGGTGCCATTACAGTGCTTAGACTGTAATTATCAACAGTCATTTATGTGGTGGTGGGTGTGTGGGTGTCATTATAGTGCTTGGACTGTAAATATCAACAGTCACTCATGGGGTGGTGGGTGTCTGTGTGTCATTAGTGCTTGGACTGTAAATATCAACAGTCATTCAAGGGGTGGAGGGTGGCATTACAGTGCTTGGACTCTAAATATCAACAGTCATTTATAGAGTGGTGGGTGTGTGAGTGTCATTACAATGTTTTGATTGTAAATATCAACAGTCATTCATAGGGTGGTGGGTATTATTAGAGTGCTTGTACTGTAAATATCAACAGTCATTCATGGGGTGGTGGGTTTGTGGGTATCATTATAGTGCTTGGACTGTAAATATCAACAGTCACTCATGGGGTGGTGGGTGTGTTGGTGTCATTACAGTGCTTAGACTGAAAATATCAACAGTCATTCATGAGGTGTTGGGTGTGTGGGTGTCTATGCAGTGCTTGGACTGTAAATATCAACAGTCATTCATGGGGTGGTGGGTGTGTGGGCGTCATTACAGTGCTTGGACTGTAAATATCAACCGTCATTTATGGGGTGGTGTTTGTGTGGGTGTCATTACAGTTCCTGGACTGTAAAAATTAACAGTCATTCATAGGGTGGTGGGTGTGTGAGTGTCATTACAGAGCTTGGACTGTAAATATCAACAGTCATTCATGGGGTGGTGGGTGTGTGGGTGTCATTACAGTGCTTAGAGTGTAAATATCAACAGTCAGTTATAAGTTTGTGGGTGTGTGGGTGTCATTACAGTGCTTGGACTGTAAATATTAACAGTCAATCATGGAGTGGTCGGTGTGTGGGTGTCATTACAGTGCTAGGACTGTAATTATCAACAGTCATTCATTGGTGGTGTGTGTGTTGGTGTCATTACAGTGTTTTAACTATAAATATCAACATTCATTTATTGGGTGTTGGGTGTCATTACAGTGCTTTGACTATAAATATCAACAGTCATTCATGGGGTGGTGCATGTGTGGGTGTAATGACAGTTCTTGGACTGTAAATATCAACAGTCATTAATGGGGTGGTGAGTGTGTGGGTGTCATTACAGTTCTTGAACTGTAAATATCAACCATCATTAATGTGTGGGTGTCATTACAGAGCTCACACTGTAAATATTAACAGTTATTCCTGGGGTGGTGGGTGTGTTGGTGTCATTACAGTGCGTGGACTATAAATATGAACCATCATTTATGGGGTGGTGGGTGTGTGGGTGTCATTACAGTGCTTTGACTGTAAAGATCAACAGTCATTCATAGTGTGATGGGTGTGAGGGTGTCATTACAGTGCTTAGATTTTAATTATCAACAGTCATTCATGTGGTGGTGGGTGTGTGGGTGTCATTATAGTGCTTGGACTGTAAATATCAACAGTCACTATTGGGGTGGTGGGTGTCTGTGTGTCATTAGTGCTTGGACTGTAAATATCAAGAGTCATTCAAGGGGTGGTTTGTGGCATTACAGTGCTTGGACTCTAAATATCAACAGTCATTCATAGAGTGGTGGGTGTGTGAGTGTCATTACATTGTTTTGAATATAAATATCGACAGTCATTTACGGGGTGGTGGGTGTGTGGGTGTCATTACAATGTTTTGATTGTAAATATCAACAGTCATTCATAGGGTGGTGGGTGTTATTAGAGTGCTTGAACTGTAAATATCAACAGTCATTCATGGGGTGGTGGGTGTGTGGGTGTCATTATAGTGCTTGGACTGTAAATATCAACAGTCACTCATGGGGTGGTGGGTGTGTGTGTCATTAGTGCTTGGACTGTAAATATCAACAGTCATTCATGGGGTGGTTGGTGTGTGGGTGTCATTACAGTGGTTGGACTGTAATTATCAACAGTCCTTCATGGATTGGTGGGTGTGTGGGTGTCATTACAGTGCTTAGACTGTAAATATCAACTGTCATTTATTGGGTGGTGGGTGTGTGGGTGTCATTACAGTGCTTGGACAGTAAACATCAATAGTCAATCATGGGAAGGTCGGTGTGTGGGTGTCATTATAGTGCTTGGACTGTAAATATCAACAGTCATTCATAAGTTGGTGGGTTGGCGGGTGTCATTACAGTGTTTTAACTATAAATATCAACATTCATTTATTGGGTGGTGGGTGTCATTAGAGTGCTTGGAGTGTAAATATCAACAGTCATTCGTGGGGTGGTGCATTTGTGGGTGTCACGACAGTGATTGGACTGTAAATATCAACAGTCATTAATGGGGTGGTGAGTGTGTGAGTGTCATTACAGTTCCTGGACTGCTAATATAAACCATCATACATTAGATGGTGGGTGTGTGGGTGTCTTTACACTGCTCAGACTGTAAATATTAACAGTCATTTATGGGGTGGTGGGTGTGTGGATGTCATTACAGTGCTTGGACTGAAAATATCAACAGTCATTCTTAAGGTGGTGGGTGTGTGGGTGTCATTACAGTGATTGGCCTATAAATATTAATCGTCATTTATGGGGTGGTGGGTGTGTGGGTGTCATTACAGTGCTTGGACTGTAAATATCAACAGTTATTCATAGGGTGGTGGGTGTGTGAGTGTAATTACAGAGCTTGGACTGTATATATCAACAGACATTCATGGGGTGGTGGGTGTGTAGGTGTCATTACAGTGCTTGGACTGTAAATATCAAAAGTCATTCTTGGGGTGGTCGGTGTGTGGGTGTCATTACAGTGCTTAGACTGTAAATATCAACAGTCATTCATAGGGTGGTGGGTGTGTGAGTGTAATTACAGAGCTTGGACTGTATATATCAACAGACATTCATGGGGTGGTGGGTGTGTGGCTGTCATTACAGTGCTTGGACTGTAAATATCAAAAGTCATTCATGGGGTGGTTGGTGTGTGGGTGTCATTACAGTGCTTTGACTGTAAATATCAACAGTCTTTTTTTGGGTGGTGGGTGTGTGGGTGTCATTACAGTGTTTTGATTGTAAATATCAACAGCCATTTAAAAGGTGGTGGGTGTCATTAGAGTGCTTGAACTGTAAATATCAACAGTCATTCATAAGGTGGTAGGTGTGGGGGTGTCATTATAGTGCTTTGACTGTAAATATCAACAGTCATTCATGGGGTGGTAGGGGTGAAGGTGTCATTACAGTGCTTGGACTGTAAATATCAACAGTCATTCATGGGGTGGTGGGTGTGTGGGTTTCATTATAGTGTTTGAACTGTAAATATCAACAGTCATTCATGGGGTGGTGGGTGTGTGGGTGTCATCACAGTGCTTGGACTATAAATATTAAGTCATTCATGGTGTGGTGGGTGTGTGTGTGTCATTACAGTGCTTGGACTGTAATTATCAACAGTCAATCATGGGGTGGTTGGTGTCATTACAGTGCTTGGACTGTAAATATCAACAGTTAATCATGGGGTGTTGGGTGTCATTAGAGTGCTTGGACTGTAAATATCAACTTTCATTCATGGGGTTTTTGTGTTTGGGTGTCTATTCAGTGCTTGGACTGTAAATATCAACAGTCATTCATGGGGTGGTGGGTGTGTGGGTGTCATTACAGTGCTTGGACTGTAAATATCAACTGTCATTTATGGGGTGGTGTTTGTGTGGGTGTCATTACAGTTCCTGGACTGTAAAAATTAACAGTCATTCATAGGGTGGTGGGTGTGTGAGTGTCATTACAGAGCTTGGACTGTAAATATCAACAGTCATTCATGGGGTGGTGGGTGTGTGGGTGTCATTACAGTGCTTAGACTGTAAATATCAACAGTTAGTTATTGGGTTGTGGGTGTGTGGGTGTCATTACAGTGCTTGGACTGTAAACATTAACAATCAATCATGGGGTGGTCGGTGTGTGGGTGTCATTACAGTGCTGGGACTGTAATTATCAACAGTCATTCATGAGGTGGTGGGTGTGTGGGTGTCATTACAGTGTTTTAAGTATAAATATCAACATTCATTTATTGGGTGTTGGGTGTCATTACAGTGCTTTGACTATAAATATCAATAGTCATTCATGGGGTGGTGCATGGGTGGGTGTAATGACAGTTCTTGGACTGTAAATATCAACAGTCATTAATGGGGTGGTGAGTGTGTGTGTGTCATTACAGTTCTTGAACTGTAACTATCAACCATCATTAATATGTGGGTGTCATTACAGAGCTCAGACTGTAAATATTAACAGTTATTCCTGGGGTGGTGGGTGTGTTGATGTCATTACAGTGCTTGTACTATAAATATCAACAGTCATTCATGGTGTTTTGGTGTTTGGGTGTCTATGCAGTGCTTGGACTGTAAATATCAACAGTCATTCATGGAGTGGTGGGTGTGTGGCTGTCATTACAGTGCTTGGACTGTAAATATCAACAGTCAATTAAGGGGTGGTGGGTGTGCGTGTGTCATTACAGTGTTTTGACTGTAAATATCAAAAGTCATTCATAGGTGGTGGGTGTGTGGGTGTCATTACAGTGTTTTGATTGTAAATATCAACAGTCAATTATAGGTTGGTTGGTGTCATTAGAGTGCTTGGACTGTAAATATCAACAGCCATTCATAGTGTGATGTGTGTGAGGGTGTCATTACAGTGCTTAGATTGTAATTATCAACAGTCATTCATGTGGTGGTGGGTGTGTGGGTGTCATTATAGTGCTTGGACTGTAAACATAAACAGTCACTCATTGGGTGGTGGGTGTCTGTGTGTCATTAGTGCTTGGACTGTAAATATCAAGAGTCATTCAAGGGGTGGTGGGTGGCATTACAGTGCTTGGACTCTAAATATCAACAGTCATTCATAGAGTGGTGGGTGTGTGAGTGTCATTACATCGTTTTGAATATAAATATCAACAGTCATTCATGGGGTTGTGGGTTTTTGGGTGTCTATGCAGTGCTTGGAGTGTAAATATCAACAGTCAATCACGGGGTGGTGGGTGTGTGGTTGTCATTACAGTGCTTGGACTGTAAATATCGACAGTCATTTACGGGGTGGTGGGTGTGTGGGTGTCATTACAATGTTTTGATTGTAAATATCAACAGTCATTCATAGGGTGGTGGGTGTTATTAGAGTGCTTGAACTGTAAATATCAACAGTCATTCATGGGGTGGTGGGTGTGTGGGTGTCATTATAGTGCTTGGACTGTAAATATCAATAGTCACTCATGGGGTGGTGGGTGGGCGGGTGTCATTACAGTGTTTTAACTATAAATATCAACATTCATTTATTGGGTGGTGGGTGTCATTAGAGTGCTTGGAGTGTAAATATCAACAGTCATTCGCGGGGTGGTGCATTTGTGGGTGTCACGACAGTGATTGGACTGTAAATATCAACAGTCATTAATGGGGTGGTGAGTGTGTGAGTGTCATTACAGTTCCTGGACTGCTAATATAAACCATCATACATTAGATGGTGGGTGTGTGGGTGTCTTTACACTGCTCAGACTGTAAATATTAACAGTCATTTATGGGGTGGTGGGTGTGTGGATGTCATTACAGTGCTTGGACTGAAAATATCAACAGTCATTCTTAAGGTGGTGGGTGTGTGGGTGTCATTACAGTGATTGGCCTATAAATATTAACCGTCATTTATGGGGTGGTGGGTGTGTGGGTGTCATTACAGTGCTTGGACTGTAAATATCAACAGTCATTCATAGGGTGGTGGGTGTGTGAGTGTAATTACAGAGCTTGGACTGTATATATCAACAGACATTCATGGGGTGGTGGGTGTGTAGGTGTCATTACAGTGCTTGGACTGTAAATATCAAAAGTCATTCTTGGGGTGGTCGGTGTGTGGGTGTCATTACAGTGCTTAGACTGTAAATATCAACAGTCATTCATAGGGTTGTGGGTGTGTGAGTGTAATTACAGAGCTAGGACTGTATATATCAACAGACATTCATGGGGTGGTGGGTGTGTGGCTGTCATTACAGTGCTTGGACTGTAAATATCAAAAGTCATTCATGGGGTGGTTGGTGTGTGGGTGTCATTACAGTGCTTTGACTGTAAATATCAACAGTCATTCTTTGGGTGGTGGGTGTGTGGGTGTCATTACAGTGTTTTGATTGTAAATATCAACAGCCATTTAAAAGGTGGTGGGTGTCATTAGAGTGCTTGAACTGTAAATATCAACAGTCATTCATAAGGTGGTAGGTGTGGGGGTGTCATTACAGTGCTTGGACTGTAAATATCAACAGTCATTCATGGGGTGGTAGGGGTGAAGGTGTCATTACAGTGCTTTGACTGTAAATATCAACAGTCATTCATGGGGTGGTGGGTGTGTGGGTTTCATTATAGTGTTTGAACTGTAAATATCAACAGTCATTCATGGGGTGGTGGGTGTGTGGGTGTCATTACAGTGCTTGGACTATAAATATTAAGTCATTCATGGTGTGGTGGGTGTGTGTGTGTCATTAGTGCTTGGACTGTAATTATCAACAGTCAATCATGGGGTGGTTGGTGTCATTACAGTGCTTGGACTGTAAATATCAACAGTTAATCATGGGGTGTTGGGTGTCATTAGAGTGCTTGGACTGTAAATATCAACTTTCATTCATGGGGTTTTGGTGTTTGGGTGTCTATTCAGTGCTTGGACTGTAAATATCAACAGTCATTCATGGGGTGGTGGGTGTGTGGGTGTCATTACAGTGCTTGGACTGTAAATATCAACCGTCATTTATGGGGTGGTGTTTGTGTGGGTGTCATTACAGTTCCTGGACTGTAAAAATTAACAGTCATTCATAGGGTGGTGGGTGTGTGAGTGTCATTACAGAGCTTGGACTGTAAATATCAACAGTCATTCATGGGGTGGTGGGTGTGTGGGTGTCATTACAGTACTTAGACTGTAAATATCAACAGTTAGTTATTGGGTTGTGGGTGTGTGGGTGTCATTACAGTGCTTGGACTGTAAACATTAACAATCAATCATGGGGTGGTCGGTGTGTGGGTGTCATTACAGTGCTGGGACTGTAATTATCAACAGTCATTCATGAGGTGGTGGGTGTGTGGGTGTCATTACAGTGTTTTAACTATAAATATCAACATTCATTTATTGGGTGTTGGGTGTCATTACAGTGCTTTGACTATAAATATCAATAGTCATTCATGGGGTGGTGCATGTGTGGGTGTAATGACAGTTCTTGGACTGTAAATATCAACAGTCATTAATGGGGTGGTGAGTGTGTGGGTGTCATTACAGTTCTTGAACTGTAAATATCAACCATCATTAATGTGTGGGTGTCATTACAGAGCTCACACTGTAAATATTAACAGTTATTCCTGGGGTGGTGGGTGTGTTGGTGTCATTACAGTTCGTGGACTATAAATATGAACCATCATTTATGAGGTGGTGGGTGTGTGGGTGTCATTACAGTGCTTTGACTGTAAATATCAACAGCCATTCATAGTGTGATGGGTGTGAGGGTGTCATTACAGTGCTTAGATTGTAATTATCAACAGTCATTCATGTGGTGGTGGGTGTGTGGGTGTCATTATAGTGCTTGGACTGTAAATATCAACAGTCACTCATGGGGTGGTGGGTGTCTCTGTGTCATTAGTGCTTGGACTGTAAATATCAAGAGTCATTCAAGGGGTGGTGGGTGGCATTACAGTGCTTGGACTCTAAATATCAACAGTCATTCATAGAGTGGTGGGTGTGTGAGTGTCATTACATCGTTTTGAATATAAATATCAACAGTCATTCATGGGGTTGTGGGTTTTTGGGTGTCTATGCAGTGCTTGGAGTGTAAATATCAACAGTCAATCATGGGGTGGTGGGTGTGTGGTTGTCATTACAGTGCTTGGACTGTAAATATCGACAGTCATTTACGGGGTGGTGGGTGTGTGGGTGTCATTACAATGTTTTGATTGTAAATATCAACAGTCATTCATAGGGTGGTGGGTGTTATTAGAGTGCTTGAACTGTAAATATCAACAGTCATTCATGGGGTGGTGGGTGTGTGGGTGTCATTATAGTGCTTGGACTGTAAATATCAATAGTCACTCATGGGGTGGTGGGTGGGCGGGTGTCATTACAGTGTTTTAACTATAAATATCAACATTCATTTATTGGGTGGTGGGTGTCATTAGAGTGCTTGGAGTGTAAATATCAACAGTCATTCGTGGGGTGGTACATTTGTGGGTGTCAGGACAGTGATTGGACTGTAAATATCAACAGTCATTAATGGGGTGGTGAGTGTGTGAGTGTCATTACAGTTCCTGGACTGCTAATATAAACCATCATACATTAGATGGTGGGTGTGTGGGTGTCTTTACACTGCTCAGACTGTAAATATTAACAGTCATTTATGGGGTGGTGGGTGTGTGGATGTCATTACAGTGCTTGGACTGAAAATATCAACAGTCATTCTTAAGGTGGTGGGTGTGTTGGTGTCATTACAGTGATTGGCCTATAAATATTAACCGTCATTTATGGGGTGGTGGGTGTGTGGGTGTCATTACAGTGCTTGGACTGTAAATATCAACAGTCATTCATAGGGTGGTGGGTGTGTGGGTGTCATTACAGTGCTTGGACTGTAAATATCAACCGTCATTTATGGGGTGGTGTTTGTGTGGGTGTCATTACAGTTCCTGGACTGTAAAAATTAACAGTCATTTATAGGGTGGTGGGTGTGTGAGTGTCATTACATAGCTTGGACTGTAAATATCAACAGTCATTCATGGGGTGGTGGGTGTGTGGGTGTCATTACAGTGCTTAGACTGTAAATATCAACAGTTAGTTATTGGGTTGTGGGTGTGTGGGTGTCATTACAGTGCTTGGACTGTAAACATTAACAATCAATCATGGGGTGGTCGGTGTGTGGGTGTCATTACAGTGCTGGGACTGTAATTATCAACAGTCATTCATGAGGTGGTGGGTGTGTGGGTGTCATTACAGTGTTTTAACTATAAATATCAACATTCATTTATTGGGTGTTGGGTGTCATTACAGTGCTTGGACTATAAATATCAATAGTCATTCATGGGGTGGTGCATGTGTGGGTGTAATGACAGTTCTTGGACTGTAAATATCAACAGTCATTAATGGGGTGGTGAGTGTGTGGGTGTCATTACAGTTCTTGAACTGTAAATATCAACCATCATTAATGTGTGGGTGTCATTACAGAGCTCACACTGTAAATATTAACAGTTATTCCTGGGGTGGTGGGTGTGTTGGTGTCATTACAGTTCGTGGACTATAAATATGAACCATCATTTATGAGGTGGTGGATGTGTGGGTGTCATTACAGTGCTTTGACTGTAAATATCAACAGCCATTCATAGTGTGATGGGTGTGAGGGTGTCATTACAGTGCTAAGATTGTAATTATCAACAGTCATTCATGTGGTGGTGGGTGTGTGGGTGTCATTATAGTGCTTGGACTGTAAATATCAACAGTCACTCATGGGGTGGTGGGTGTCTCTGTGTCATTAGTGCTTGGACTGTAAATATCAAGAGTCATTCAAGGGGTGGTGGGTGGCATTACAGTGCTTGGACTCTAAATATCAACAGTCATTCATAGAGTGGTGGGTGTGTGAGTGTCATTACATCGTTTTGAATATAAATATCAACAGTCATTCATGGGGTTTTGGGTTTTTGGGTGTCTATGCAGTGCTTGGAGTGTAAATATCAACAGTCAATCATGGGGTGGTGGGTGTGTGGTTGTCATTACAGTGCTTGGACTGTAAATATCGACAGTCATTTACGGGGTGGTGGGTGTGTGGGTGTCATTACAATGTTTTGATTGTAAATATCAACAGTCATTCATAGGGTGGTGGGTGTTATTAGAGTGCTTGAACTGTAAATATCAACAGTCATTCATGGGGTGGTGGGTGTGTGGGTGTCATTATAGTGCTTGGACTGTAAATATCAACAGTCACTCATGGGGTGGTGGGTGGGCGGGTGTCATTACAGTGTTTTAACTATAAATATCAACATTTATTTATTGGGTTGTGGGTGTCATTAGAGTGCTTGGAGTGTAAATATCAACAGTCATTCGTGGGGTGGTGCATTTGTGGGTGTCAGGACAGTGATTGGACTGTAAATATCAACAGTCATTAATGGGGTGGTGAGTGTGTGAGTGTCATTACAGTTCCTGGACTGCTAATATAAACCATCATACATTAGATGGTGGGTGTGTGGGTGTCTTTACACTGCTCAGACTGTAAATATTAACAGTCATTTATGGGGTGGTGGGTGTGTGGATGTCATTACAGTGCTTGGACTGAAAATATCAACAGTCATTCTTAAGGTGGTGGGTGTGTGGGTGTCATTACAGTGATTGGCCTATAAATATTAACCGTCATTTATGGGGTGGTGGGTGTGTGGGTGTCATTACAGTGCTTGGACTGTAAATATCAACAGTCATGCATAGGGTGGTGGGTGTGTGGGTGTCATTACAGTGCTTGGACTGTAAATATCAACCGTCATTTATGGGGTGGTGTTTGTGTGGGTGTCATTACAGTTCCTGGACTGTAAAAATTAACAGTCATTTATAGGGTGGTGGGTGTGTGAGTGTCATTACAGAGCTTGGACTGTAAATATCAACAGTCATTCATGGGGTGGTGGGTGTGTGGGTGTCATTACAGTGCTTAGACTGTAAATATCAACAGTTAGTTATTGGGTTGTGGGTGTGTGGGTGTCATTACAGTGCTTGGACTGTAAACATTAACAATCAATCATGGGGTGGTCGGTGTGTGGGTGTCATTACAGTGCTGGGACTGTAATTATCAACAGTCATTCATGAGGTGGTGGGTGTGTGGGTGTCATTACAGTGTTTTAACTATAAATATCAACATTCATTTATTGGGTGTTGGGTGTCATTACAGTGCTTTGACTATAAATATCAATAGTCATTCATGGGGTGTTGCATGTGTGGGTGTAATGACAGTTCTTGGACTGTAAATATCAACAGTCATTAATGGGGTGGTGAGTGTGTGGGTGTCATTACAGTTCTTGAACTGTAAATATCAACCATCATTAATGTGTGGGTGTCATTACAGAGCTCACACTGTAAATATTAACAGTTATTCCTGGGGTGGTGGGTGTGTTGGTGTCATTACAGTGCGTGGACTATAAATATGAACCATCATTTATGAGGTGGTGGGTGTGTGGGTGTCATTACAGTGCTTTGACTGTAAATATCAACAGCCATTCATAGTGTGATGGGTGTGAGGGTGTCATTACAGTGCTTAGATTGTAATTATCAACAGTCATTCATGTGGTGGTGGGTGTGTGGGTGTCATTATAGTGCTTGGACTGTAAATATCAACAGTCACTCATGGGGTGGTGGGTGTCTGTGTGTCATTAGTGCTTGGACTGTAAATATCAAGAGTCATTCAAGGGGTGGTGGGTGGCATTACAGTGCTTGGACTCTAAATATCAACAGTCATTCATAGAGTGGTGGGTGTGTGAGTGTCATTACATCGTTTTGAATATAAATATCAACAGTCATTCATGGGGTTGTGGGTTTTTGGGTGTCTATGCAGTGCTTGGAGTGTAAATATCAACAGTCAATCATGGGGTGGTGGGTGTGTGGTTGTCATTACAGTGCTTGGACTGTAAATATCGACAGTCATTTACGGGGTGGTGGGTGTGTGGGTGTCATTACAATGTTTTGATTGTAAATATCAACAGTCATTCATAGGGTGGTGGGTGTTATTAGAGTGCTTGAACTGTAAATATCAACAGTCATTCATGGGGTGGTGGGTGTGTGGGTGTCATTATAGTGCTTGGACTGTAAATATCAACAGTCACTCATGGGGTGGTGGGTGGGCGGGTGTCATTACAGTGTTTTAACTATAAATATCAACATTAATTTATTGGGTGGTGGGTGTCATTAGAGTGCTTGGAGTGTAAATATCAACAGTCATTCGTGGGGTGGTGCATTTGTGGGTGTCAGGACAGTGATTGGACTGTAAATATCAACAGTCATTAATGGGGTGGTGAGTGTGTGAGTGTCATTACAGTTCCTGGACTGCTAATATAAACCATCATACATTAGATGGTGGGTGTGTGGGTGTCTTTACACTGCTCAGACTTTAAATATTAACAGTCATTTATGGGGTGGTGGGTGTGTGGATGTCATTACAGTGCTTGGACTGAAAATATCAACAGTCATTCTTAAGGTGGTGGGTGTGTGGGTGTCATTACAGTGATTGGCCTATAAATATTAACCGTCATTTATGGGGTGGTGGGTGTGTGGGTGTCATTACAGTGCTTGGACTGTAAATATCAACAGTCATTCATAGGGTGGTGGGTGTGTGAGTGTAATTACAGAGCTTGGACTGTATATATCAACAGACATTCATGGGGTGGTGGGTGTGTAGGTGTCTTTACAGTGCTTGGACTGTAAATATCAAAAGTCATTCTTGGGGTGGTCGGTGTGTGGGTGTCATTACAGTGCTTAGACTGTAAATATCAACAGTCATTCATAGGGTGGTGGGTGTGTGAGTGTAATTACAGAGCTTGGACTGTATATATCAACAGACATTCATGGGGTGGTGGGTGTGTGGCTGTCATTACAGTGCTTGGACTGTAAATATCAAAAGTCATTCATGGGGTGGTTGGTGTGTGGGTGTCATTACAGTGCTTTGACTGTAAATATCAACAGTCATTCTTTGGGTGGTGGGTGTGTGGGTGTCATTACAGTGTTTTGATTGTAAATATCAACAGCCATTTAAAAGGTGGTGGGTGTCATTAGAGTGCTTGAACTGTAAATATCAACAGTCATTCATAAGGTGGTAGGTGTGGGGGTGTCATTACAGTGCTTTGACTGTAAATATCAACAGTCATTCATGGGGTGGTAGGGGTGAAGGTGTCATTACAGTGCTTGGACTGTAAATATCAACAGTCATTCATGGGGTGGTGGGTGTGTGGGTTTCATTATAGTGTTTGAACTGTAAATATCAACAGTCATTCATGGGGTGGTGGGTGTGTGGGTGTCATTACAGTGCTTGGACTATAAATATTAAGTCATTTATGGTGTGGTGGGTGTGTGTGTGTCATTAGTGCTTGGACTGTAATTATCAACAGTCAATCATGGGGTGGTTGGTGTCATTACAGTGCTTGGACTGTAAATATCAACAGTTAATCATGGGGTGTTGGGTGTCATTAGAGTGCTTGGACTGTAAATATCAACTTTCATTCATGGGGTTTTGGTGTTTGGGTGTCTATTCAGTGCTTGGACTGTAAATATCAACAGTCATTCATGGGGTGGTGGGTGTGTGGGTGTCATTACAGTGCTGGGACTGTAATTATCAACAGTCATTCATGGGGTGGTGGGTGTGTGTGTGTCATTACAGGTTTTTTGACAGTAAATATCAACAGTCATTTATTGGGTGGTGGGTGTCATTAGAGTGCTTGGACTGTAAATATCAACAGTCATTCATGGGGTGGTGGGTGTGTGGGTGTCATTACAGTGCTTAGACTGTAAATATCAACAGTTAGTTATTGGGTTGTGGGTGTGTGGGTGTCATTACAGTGCTTGGACTGTAAACATTAACAATCAATCATGGGGTGGTCGGTGTGTGGGTGTCATTACAGTGCTGGGACTGTAATTATCAACAGTCATTCATGAGGTGGTGGGTGTGTGGGTGTCATTACAGTGTTTTAACTATAAATATCAACATTCATTTATTGGGTGTTGGGTGTCATTACAGTGCTTTGACTATAAATATCAATAGTCATTCATGGGGTGGTGCATGTGTGGGTGTAATGACAGTTCTTGGACTGTAAATATCAACAGTCATTAATGGGGTGGTGAGTGTGTGTGTGTCATTACAGTTCTTGAACTGTAACTATCAACCATCATTAATATGTGGGTGTCATTACAGAGCTCAGACTGTAAATATTAACAGTTATTCCTGGGGTGGTGGGTGTGTTGATGTCATTACAGTGCTTGGACTATAAATATCAACAGTCATTCATGGTGTTTTGGTGTTTGGGTGTCTATGCAGTGCTTGGACTGTAAATATCAACAGTCATTCATGGGGTGGTGGGTGTGTGGGTGTCATTACAGTGCATGGACTGTAAATATCAACAGTCATTCATAGAGTGGTGGGTGTGTGGCTGTCATTACAGTGCTTGGACTGTAAATATCAACAGTCAATCATGGGGTGGTGGGTGTGTGGGTGTCATTACAGTGCTTAGACTGTAATTATCAACAGTTCTTCATGGGTTTGTGGGTGTGTGGGTGTCATTACAGTGCTTAGACTGTAAATATCAACAGTCATTTTTTGGGTGGTGGGTGTGTGGGTGTCATTACAGTGCTTGGACTGTAAATATCAATAGTCAATCATGGGATGGTCAGTGTTTGGGTGTCATTACAGTGCTTGGACTGTAAATATCAACAGTCATTCATGAGGTGGTGGGTGTGTGGGTGTCATTACAGTGTTTTAACTATAAATATCAACATTCCTTTATTGGGTGGTGGGTGTCATTAGAGTGCTTGGACTGTAAATATCAACTGTCATACATGGGGTGGTGCATGTGTGGGTGTCATGACAGTGCTTGGACTGTAAATATCAACAGTCATTGATGGGGTGTAAGGGAGACTGCGGTGGTGAAAGGACGTGTCTCGTTAGCTCCGTGACATGTATAAACAGTTCTAGTGTTTACATTAACAGTTCAGTGCTAGTGCGCCTGTATATGTTTTGGCACGTCCAGCATGGGTTCTCCAGTTGACGAGCTGTGCCTTGTCTGTCATGAGCGTGATGATGGAAAGGTCAAGTGGCTGAAATGTCTCAAGTGCAAATTGGGCGGCCATAGCACTTGTATGAGAATGACTGGTTTGAAATCAAATGCTTCGGAAGTAAATTGGGTTTGTGATCCTTGTGCTCTAGTGATAAAGAGTGAAGTTCACCTTCGAGAGGAGATTAATGTAATGACTGACGGGGTCACGCTGGCTGTGGAAGAGGCTGTGTCAGCTCAATCGGGCCAGGTGGAAAAAGATGGCATGAACTGGGCTGAGGTGGTGTCGAGAAGCAGGAAACGGAAACGCACACAGAAAAATAAGAATCTTCTTATTATTAAAGCAAAGGGTAGCAAAAAAGCGGTTGATATGAAGAAAGAGGTCGAAGAATTGTTGTCGGATGTTCAAATTATGGACTCCAAATTCACTAACAAGGGAAATATTGTTATAAATCTTGAATCTGAAGAGAAGAGAAATGCTGCACAAAATAAGTTACACGAGGTGGGGAATTTAATTGTTTCCAATGGGAAGCGATGGGACCCCAAAATTATGGTATGTAATGTGGCTCGGAATGAGGACAAGGAATCGCTCATTGAAGAAATTATTGTAAGGAATAATTTGGAATTGATTGACGGAGTTATAAATAAAATAAAAATTGTTTCTGAAAGACCAGCTGCGGGAGGGACTGTACATTATGTACTGAAGTGTGATCCAGAGGTACGTGCAAGAATTCACGGGATGAATGACAAGCTGAAGCTGAAGTGGGGCGTTCATCAGGTATACGATCGTTATCTTCCACTACTGTGTTACCACTGCCTGAAATTCGATCACAAGTCGGATAGTTGCCAATGCAAGGTCAAAGGTCATGCACCCCACTGCTATAAGTGTGCAGGTCAGCATGAAGGTCGCTCTTGCCAGTCTGATGTGAGAAAATGCTTCAACTGTGCTGCTTCAAAACGTCAAAGCGAACACTCTGTAAGTAGTTTGTCTTGCCCCATTTTCACCTCGGAAGTAAATAGGATCAGACTCAACACTAACCATGGCTTTTAATATGCAAAGTGTTAATTGTGGACTATTGAACGTGCAGTCTGCTAAAAATAAAACATTTGAGATACGCCAGACGATTGTTGATGGCTGTTTAGATTTTTATGCCATTACTGAGACGTGGTTAACGAAATTTGACTCAGCTGCTATCCAGGAAATGACTCCGGTGACTCATTCTTTTTTACATAAACCGAGGTGTACGGGTCGAGGCGGAGGTGTTGGTCTATTTGTTTCAAATTCTATAAAGAAGGTGAAGGTATGCAAGTCGCCGGGGTTTGAAAGTTTCGAACTCCTTCAAGTTGAGTGTCAAGCTGGTGGAAGCAAAGTAACGTTTATAACAATATATAGACCCCCTGCTACTAGCCCTGGTTTATTCATTGATGAGCTTGAGCTGTACCTCGAGACGGTTGACATGATTAGCTCTAATGTCATTGTGTTGGGAGATTTTAATTTTTGGCTTGATACTCCAGGAGCCCGCTATGTTCAGCGATTTACAGATATGTTAGCAACGTTTAACCTGGTCAATGTAGTGAACAAGCCCACATCGATTTGTGGCCATATTATTGATTTGGTCTTGGTGGACACATCTGGAGACCTGGTACGTAACCTTCAGGTGGACGATGTATGCTCCCTTTCACCGGTACACAAACTTGTGGTGTTTAATCTGAACCTGTTGTTGAGTAAAAGGCAAGTAAAGAATATTTCTTTTCGGTCCAGAAGAAATTTTAATAGTGATGGTCTACTATCACTCGTTTGTAATAAGATAGTCGAGCAATACGGTGATTCATGCAATCATGGGTGGGCAGTGAAAGGAGAGTGTCATTACTGTTTGTACAATCTATACAATTACACACTGAAGTCTGAATACGACAAAATGTGTCCTATAGTTGAGAAGAAAATAATAGTGAAAGATGAGTCTCCGTGGTTCAACAATGACATAAATAAAGCGAAAATTAATAAAAAAAAGATGGAAAGACGGTGGCGCAAGTATCGTACTGAGGAATGTAGACATGCATACACTCAAGCACGAAACTACGAATTAAGGCTTGTCACCAAGAGAAAGTGCAGTTATTACAAAGAGAAAACTGAAATGGCGGGATCGAATATACACGAGCTCTACAAGATACTTGACTGCCTGACTGGTGATAAGAGGAAGCACAAGTTGCCGGAGAGCTGTTCGGATAGCAATTTGGCCAATGATTTTGTATATTTTTTCGATAATAAGATCAAGAATATTATATCGACGTTTGTGAGTGATAGTTCGCATATGGTTATGAGTGAACAAACTTCTGATATTAAACTGAGTGAGTTCCGAATTGTGAGTGAATTGACTGTTAGTGAGATGATCAAGAAGGCAAAACCTACTTACTCTGCAATCGACCCTATGCCGTTCAAGCTGTTTAATAGAAACAAAAGGTTTGATCTTCTGGTCAGCGTTATCACAAAAATGGTAAATGTGAGTATTGCTAATAGTGTGTTCCCAAACTCTGAAAAGCAAGCTATTGTAACACCCATATTGAAGGGGAATCTTGACCCCCAATCTTTCAGCTCATTTCGTCCTGTACCCAATTTAACTTTACAATCCAAGATTTTGGAAAAGGTAATTTTAACTCAATTAATGGATTATTTGGATATGGTTGGTGCAATTCATGATAACCAGTCAGCCTACCGTCGTCTGTATTCCACGGAGACTGCTCTGTGTTCTATCGTAAGTGACATGCGCACTTTGATGGATGATGGAAAAAGTGGTCTGTTGGTATTACTGGATTTGAGTGCTGCATTCGACACAGTAGTGCACAGTGTCTTATTGAGTGTCTGTGAACGTATTGGTATAATAGGTGCTGCTCTCTCGTACCTGAAGAGTTACCTGACTGGCCGCAACTACTGTGTAAAAATAGGAAATGAATTTTCTGACGCAATACCATTAACAAGAGGTGTGCGTCAGGGTAGTGTTTTAGGCCCAATACTCTTCTGTTTATATACTACAGATCTTTCTGTACTACTTGAAAAGTACGAAGTCAGATTCAAGCTTTTTGCTGATGACACGCAGTTTTACATGTCATTCACAAATATACACGATTCAGAAACTCATTTGAGCTCTGTCCTTACTGACATTAAGCAATGGATGGATTCCAGGCAGCTTAAATTAAATCAAGATAAAACAGAATGTCTGTATGTCGGTCGTAGAACTGACTTCGACAGCTTGGGAGTACGTAAACTGAAAGTGAATGATAGGGAAATCACAATCAACAAATGTGTGAAGAGTCTCGGGGTGATGTTGGACAGTGAGCTAATGATGAGAGATCAGATTGGTCATGTGGTTCAAATTGCTGGATACCACTTGAGGAATTTGGCTTTCGTAAGGAAATACCTTGATCAGAGTGTGATGATGAAACTGGTTTACAATCATGTTCTAAGTAAATTGGATTACTGTAATTCCCTATATTACGGATTGCCTGATTATCTATTGAAGAAACTCCAGATGATCACGAACAGAGCTGCGAGATTGATACGAGGTCTGTCAAGAAGAGATCGAATAACACCAGCACTCATACAACTACATTGGCTTCCTATTAAGACACATATCGTTTACAAGCAGTGTGTTATGGTTCATCAAGCGTTAAATTTTGGCAAACCAGTTTACATGCGAGATATGCTCCTGGACTTTCATGTGGATACCAATGTAGAATTGCGACATAGCAGCGAGGTGAATAGGCTTCTGGAACCAAGATTCAGAAGGGAATGTGGAAAAAGAGCGTTCGCATAGTGCTCCTCGCCTCTACAACAACCTTCCGAGCTTCGTTAGGGCAGTGAAACAGCTGCTCTATTCAAAAAGAGACTGAAGACACACCTCTTCACCGAGTCTTACGACCTCAAAATGAAGAAATGAGACCAAGTTTCCGGCTTTAGTTGATCTACGGAGGGACTTGGAGAGCTGGCAACGGCTGAAAGTCCCTAGAAGCCATCACATAAGTAACATAAGTAAGTAAGAGTGTGTGGGTGTCATTACGGTTCCTGGACTGTAAATATAAACCATCATACATTCGGTGGTGGGTGTGTGGGTGTCATTACAGTGCTTGGACTGTAAATATCAACAGTCATTCATGGGGTGGTGGGTGTGTGGATGTCATTAAAGTGCTTGGACTGAAAATATCAACAGTCATTCTTGGGGTGGTGGGTGTGTGGATGTCATTACAGTGCTTGGCCAATAAATATTAACCATCATGTATGGGGTGGTGGGTGTGTGGGTGTCATTACAGTGCTTGGACTGTAAATATCAACAGTCATTCATAGGGTGGTGGGTGTGTGAGTGTCATTACAGAACTTGGACTGTAAATATCAACAGTCATTCATTGGTGGTGGGTGTGTAGGTGTCATTATACTGCTTGGACTGTAAATATCAAAAGTCATTCTTGGGGTGGTCGGTGTGTGGGTGTCATTACAGTGCTTAGACTGTAAATATTAACAGTCATTTATAGGGTGGTTGGTGTGTGGTTGTCATTACAGTGCTTGGACTGTACATATCAACAGTCAATCATGGGGTGGAAGGTGTGTGGGTGTCATTACATTGCTTTGACTGTAAATATCAACAGACATTCATCGGGTGGTGGGTGTGTGGATGTCATTACAGTGTTTTGTTTGTAAATATCAACAGTCATTTATAAGGTTGTAGGTGTCATTAGAGTGATTGGACTGTAAATATCAACAGTCATTCATAAGGTGATGGGTGTGGGGTTGTCATTACATTGTTTTGACTGTAAATATCAACAGTCATTCATGGGGTGGTGGGGGTGAGGGTGTTATTACAGTGCTTGGACTGTATATATCAACAGTCATTCATGGGGTGGTGTGTGTGTGTGGGTGTCATTATAGTGTTTGAACTGTAAATAGCAACAGTCATTCATGGGTTGGTGGGTGTGTGGTTGTCATTACAGTGCTGGGACTATAAAAATTAAGTCATTCATGGTGTGTTGGGTGTGTGAGTGTGTCATTAGTGCTTGGACTGTAAATATCAACAGTCATTCATGGGGTGGTTGGTGTCATTACAGTGCTTGGACTGTAAATATCAACAGTAAATCATGGGGTGTTGGGAGTCATTAGAGTGCTTGGACTGTAAATATCAACAGTCATTCATGGGGTTTTGGGTGTTTGGGTGTCTATGCAGTGCTTGGACTGTAAATATCAACAGTCAATCATGGGGTGGTGGGTGTCTGGGTGTCATTACAGTGCTTGGACTGTAAATATCAACAGTGATTCATGGGGTTGTGGGTGCGTGGGTGTCTTTACAGTGTTTTGATTGTAAATATCAGCAGTCATTCATAGTGTGGTAGGTGTCATTAGAGTGACTGGACTGTAAATATTATCAGTCATTCATGGGGTGGTGGGTGTGGGGGTGTCATTACAGTGCTTGGACTGTAAATATCAACCATATTTCACGGGTAGATGGGTGTGGGGGTGTCATTACAGTACTTGTACTGTAAATATTAACAGTCATTCATGGGGTGGTGGATGTGTGGGTGTCATTACAGTACTTAGAATGTAAATATCAATAGTCATTTATGGGGTGGAGGGTGTGAGGGTGTCATTACAGTAATTAGACTGTATATATCAACAATCATTCATAGGGTGGTGGGTGTGTGGGTGTCATTATAGTGTTTGGACTGTAAATATCAACAGTCATTTATGCGGTGGTGGGTGTGTGGATGTCATTAAAGTGCTTGGACTGAAAATATCAACAGTCATTCTTGGGGTGGTGGGTGTGTGGATGTCATTACAGTGCTTGGCCAATAAATATTAACCATCATGTATGGGGTAGTGGGTGTGTGGGTGTCATTACAGTGCTTGGACTGTAAATATCAACAGTCATTCATAGGGTGGTGGGTGTGTGAGTGTCATTACAGAACTTGGACTGTAAATATCAACAGTCATTCATTGGTGGTGGGTGTGTAGGTGTCATAATAGTGCTTGGACTGTAAATATTAAAAGTCATTCTTGGGGTGGTCGGTGTGTGGGTGTCATTACAGTGCTTAGACTTTAAATATTAACAGTCATTTATATGGTTGTAGGTGTCATTAGAGTGATTGGACTGTAAATATCAACAGTCATTCATAAGGTGGTGGGTGTGGGGGTGTCATTACATTGTTTTGACTGTAAATATCAACAGTCATTCATGGGGTGGTGGGGGTGAGGGTGTTATTACAGTGCTTGGACTGTATATATCAACAGTCATTCATGGGGTGGTGGGTGTGTGGGTGTCATTATAGTGCTTGAACTGTAAATAGCAATAGTCATTCATGGGGTGGTGGGTGTGTGGTTGTCATTACAGTGCTGGGACTATAAAAATTAAGTCATTCATGGTGTGTTGGGTGTGTGTGTGTGTCATTAGTGCTTTGACTGTAAATATCAACAGTCATTCATGGGGTGGTGCATGTGTGGGTGTCATTACAGAGCATGGACTGTAAATATCAACAGTCATTTATGGGGTGGTGGGTGTGTGGGTGTTATTACAGTGCATGGACTGAAAATATCAACAATCATTTATTGAGTGGTGGGTGTGTGGCTGTCATTACAGTGCTTGGACTGTAAATATCAACAGTCAATTATGGGATGGTGGGTGTGTGGGTGTCATTACAATGCTTAGACTGTAATTATCAACCATCCTTCATGGGTTGGTGGGTGTGTGGGTGTCATTACAGTGCTTAGACTGTAAATATCAACAGTCATTTTTTGAGTCGGGGGTGTGTGGGTGTCATTACAGTGCTTGGACTGTAAATATCAATAGTCAATCATGGGATGGTCAGTGTGTGGGTGTAATTACAGTGCTTGAACTGTAAATATCAACAGTCATTCATGAGGTGGTGGGTGTGTGGGTGTCATTACAGTGTTTTAACTATAAATATCAACAGTCATTAATGGTGTGGTGGGTGTGTGGATGTCATTAGAGTGCTTGGACTGTAAATATCAACATTCATTCATAAGGTGGTGGGTGTGGGGGTGTCATTACAGTGTTTTGACTGTAAATATCAACAGTCATTCATTGAGTGGTGGAGGTTAGGGTGTTATTACAGTGCTTGGACTGTAAATATCAACAGTCATTCATGGGGTGGTCGGTGTGTGGGTGTCATTATAATGCTTGAAATGTAAATATCAACAGTCATTCATTGGGTGGTGGGTGTGTGGTTGCCATTACAGTGCATGGACCATAAATATTAAGTCATTCATGGTGTGGTGGGTGTGTGTGTGTGTCATTAGTGCTTGGACTGTAAATATCAACAGTCATTCATGGGGTGGTTGGTGTCATTACAGTTCTTGGACTGTAAAAATCAACAGTCAATCATGGGGTGTTGGTAGTCTTTAGAGTGTTTGGACTCTTAATATTAACATTCATTCATGGGGTTTTGGGTGTTTGGGTGTCTATGCAGTGCTTGGACTGTAAATATCAACAGTCAATCATAGGGTTGTTGCTTTCTGGGTGTCATTACAGTGCTTGGACTGTATATATCAACAGTGAGTCATGGGGTGGTGGGTGTGTGGGTGTCATTACAGTGTTTTGATTGTAAATATCAACAGCCATTTATAGGGTGGCGGGTGTCATTAGAGTGCTTGGACTGTAAATATCAACAGTCATTCATGCGGTGGTAGGTGTGTGGGTGTCATTACAGTGCTTAGACTGTAAATATCAATAGTCATTCATGGGGTGGTGGGTGTTAGGGTGTCATTACAGTTACAGTGCTTAGACTGTATATATCAACAATCATTCATGGGGTCGTGGATGTGTGGGTGTCATTATAGTGTTTGGACTGTAAATATCAACAGTCATTCATAGGGTGGTGAATGTGTGGGTGTCATTACAATGCTTGGACTGTAAATTTCAAGTCATTCATGGGGTGGTGGGTATGTGGGTGTCATTATAGTGCTTGAACTGTAAATATCAACAGTCATTCATGGGGTGGTGGGTGTGTTGGTGTCATTACAGTGCTTGAACTATAAATATAAATTTATTAATGGTGTGGTGAGTGTCTGTGTGTCATTAGTGCTTGGACTGTGAATATTAACAGTCATTTATGGGGTGGTGGGTGGCATTACAGTGCTTGGACTCTAATATCAACAGTCATTCATGGGGTGATGGGTGTGTGGGTGTCATTACAGTGCTTGGACTGTAAATATAAACAGTTTTTCATTGGGATGTGGGTGTTTGGGTGTCTATGCAGTGCTTGGACTGTAAATATCAACAGTCAATCATTGAGTGGTGGGTGTGTGGGTGTCATTAGAGTGCTTGGACTGTAAATATTAACAGTCATTCATTTTGTGGTGGGTGTGTGGGTGTCATTACAATGTTTTGACTGTAAATATCAACAGTCATTGATAGGGTGTTGGGTGTCATTACAGTGCTTGGACTGTAAATATTAACAGTTATTCAAGGGTTGGTAGGTGTGTGGGTGTCATGACACTGCTTGGACTGTAAATATCAACAGTCATTCATGGGGTGGTGTGTGTGTGGGTGTTATTACAGTTCTTGGACTGTAAATATCAACCATTATTCATTGGTTGGTGGGTGTGTGGGTGTTATTACAGTGCTTGGACTGTAAATATTAACAGTTATTCATGGGATGCTGGGTGTGTGGATGTCATTACAGTGCTCGGACAGAAAATATTAATTGTCATTTATAGGGTGGTGGTTGTGTGGGTGTTATTACAGTGGTTGGACTGTAAATATCAACAGTCATTCATAAAGTGCTGGGTGTGTGAGTGTCATTACAGAGCTTGGACTGTAAATATCAACAGTCATTAATGGAGTGGTAAGTGTGTTGGTGTCATTACAGTGCTTGGACTGTAAATATCAACAGTCATTCATGGGATTAGGGTTTGTGAGTGTCATTACAGTGCTTAGACTGTAAATTTCAACTGTCATTCATGGGGTGGTGGATGTGTGGGTGTCATTACAGTGTTTGAACTTTAAATATCAACAGTCAATTATGGGGTGGACGGTGTGTGGGTGTCATTACAGTGCTTGGACTGTAAATATCAACAGTCATTCATGGGGTGGTGCGTGTATTAGTATCATGACAGTGCTTGGACTGTAAACATCAACAGTCATTCATGGGGTGGTAAGTGTGTGGGTGTCATTACAGTTCTTGGACTATAAATATTAACCCTTATTCATTAGGTGGTGGGTTTGTGGGTTTCATTACAGTGCTCAGACTGTAAATGTTAACAGTCATTCATGGAGTGGTGGGTGTGTGGATGTCTTTACAGTGCTTAGACTGTAAATATCAACAGTCATTCATGGGGTGGTGTGTGTGTGGGTGTCATTACAGTGCTTGGACTATAAATATTAACTGTCATTTATGGGATTGTGGGTGTTTGGGTGTCATTACAGTGCATGGACTGTATATATCTTTAGTCATTTATGGGGTTGTGGGTGTGTAGGTGTCATTACAGTGCTTGGAGTGTAAATATCAAAATTAATTCTTGGGGTGGTTGGTCTGTGGGTATCATTACAGTGCTTAGACTGAAAATATCAACAGTCATTTATGGGGTGGTAGGTGTGTGGCTGTCATTATAGTGCTTGGACTGTAAATATCAACAGTCAATCATAGTGTGGTGGGTATGTGGGTGTCATTACAGTGCTTGAACTGTAAATATCAACAGTCCTTCATGGGTTGGTGGGTGTGTGGGTGTCATTACAGTGCTTAAACTGTAAATATCAACAGTCATTAATTGTGTGGTGGGTGTGTGGGTGTCATTACAGTGCTTGGACTGTAAATATAAACAGTCATTTATGGGGTGGTGGGTGTGTGGGTGTCATTACAGTGTTTTAACTATAAATATTAACATTCATTTATTGGGTGGTGGGTTTTCATTAGATTGCTTGGACTGTAAATATCAACAGTCATTCATGGGGTGGTGCATGTGTGGGTGTCATGACAGTGCTTGGACTGTAATTATCAACAGTCATTCATGGGGTGGTGAGTGTGTGGGTGTCATAACAGTTCTTGGACTGTAAATATAAACCAGTATTCATCAGGTGGTGGGTGTTTAGATGTCATTACAGTGCTTGGACTCTAATATCAACAGTCATTCATGGGGTGATGGGTGTGTGGGTGTCATTACAGTGTTTGGACTGTAAATATAAACAGTTATTCATTGGGATGTGGGTGTTTGGGTTTCTATGCAGTGCTTGGACTGTAAATATCAACAGTCAATCATAGAGTGGTGGGTGTGTGGGTGTCATTAGAGTGCTTGGACTGTAAATATTAACAGTCATTCATGGGGTGGTGGGTGTGTGGGTGTCATTACAATGTTTTGACTGTAAATATCAACAGTCATTGATAGGGTGTTGGGTGTCATTACAGTGCTTGGACTGTAAATATTAACAGTTATTCAAGGGGTGGTAGGTGTGTGGGTGTCATGACACTGCTTGGACTGTAAATATCAACAGTCATTCATGGGGTGGTGTGTGTGTGGGTGTTATTACAGTTCTTGGACTGTAAATATCAACCATTATTCATTGGTTGGTGGGTGTGTGGGTGTTATTACAGTGCTTGGACTGTAAATATTAACAGTTATTCATGGGATGGTGGGTGTGTGGTTATCATTACAGTGCTCGGACTGAAAATATTAATTGTCATTTAGAGGGTGGTGGTTGTGTGGGTGTTATTACAGTGGTTGGACTGTAAATATCAACAGTCATTCATAAAGTGCTGGGTGTGTGAGTGTCATTACAGAGCTTGGACTGTAAATATCAACAGTCATTAATGGAGTGGTAAGGGTGTGGGTGTCATTACAGTGCTTGGATTGTAAATATCAACAGTCATTCATGGGGTTAGGGTTTGTGGGTGTCAATACAGTGCTTAGACTGTAAATATCAACAGTCATTAATTGGGTGGTGGGTGTGTGGGTGTCATTACAGTGTTTGGACTGTAAATATCAACAGTCAATCATGGGGTGGACGGTGTGTGGGTGTCATTACAGTGCTTGGACTGTAAATATCAACTGTCATTCATGGGGTGGTGCGTGTATTAGTATCATGACTGTGCTTGGACTGTAAATATCAACAGTCATTTATGGGGTGGTAAGTGTGTGGGTGTCATTAGAGTTCTTGGACTATAAATGTTAACCCTTATTCATTAGGTGGTGGGTTTGTGGATGTCATTACAGTGCTCAGACTGTAAATGTTAACAGTCATTCATGGGGTGGTGGGTGTGTGGATGTCTTTACAGTGCTTAGACTGTAAATATCAACAGTCATTCATGGGGTGGTGTGTGTGTGGGTGTCATTACAGTGCTTGGACTATAAATATTAACTGTCATTTATAGGATTGTGGGTGTTTGGGTGTCATTACAGTGCATGGACTGTAAATATCTTTAGTCATTTATGGGGTTGTGGGTGTGTAGGTGTCATTACAGTGCTTGGAGTGTAAATATCAAAATTAATTCTTTTGGTGGTTGGTCTGTGGGTATCATTACAGTGCTTAGACTGAAAATATCAACAGTCATTTATGGGGTGGTGGGTGTGTGGCTGTCATTATAGTGCTTGGACTGTAAATATCAACAGTCAATCATAGTGTGGTGGGTATGTGGGTGTCATTACAGTGCTTGGACTGTATATATCAACAGTCCTTCATGGGTTGGTGGGTGTGTGGGTGTCATTACAGTGCTTAAACTGTAAATATCAACAGTCATTCGTTGTGTGGTGGGTGTGTGGGTGTCATTACAGTGCTTGGACTTTAAATATAAACAGTCATTTATGGGGTGGTGGGTGTGTGGGTGTCATTACAGTGTTTTAACTATAAATATTAACATTCATTTATTGGGTGGTGGGTTTTCATTAGATTGCTTGGACTGTAAATATCAACAGTCATTCATGGGGTGGTGCATGTGTGGGTGTCATGACAGTGCTTGGACTGTAAATATCAACAGTCATTCATGGGGTGGTGAGTGTGTGGGTGTCATAACAGTTCTTGGACTGTAAATATAAACCAGCATTCATCAGGTGGTGGGTGTTTAGATGTCATTACAGTGCTTGGACTAAAAATATCAACAGTCATTCTTGGGGTGGTGGGTTTGTGGGTGTCATTACAGAGCTTGGCCTATAAATATTAACCTTCATTTATGGGGTGGTGGGTGTGTGGGTGTCATTACAGTACTTGGACTGTAAATATCAACAGTCATTCATAGGGTGGTGGGTGTGTGGGTGTCATTACAGTGCTTTGACTGTAAATATCAAAAGTCATTCATGGGGTGGTGGGTGTGTGGGTGTCATTACAGAGGTTTGATTTTAAATATCAACAGTCATTAATAAGGTGGTGGGTGTCATTAGAGTGCTTGCCCTGTAAATATCAACAGTCATTCATAGGGTGGTGGGTGTGTGAGTGTCATTACAGAACTTGGACTGTAAATATCAACAGTCATTCATGGGGTGGTATGTGTGTAGATGACATTACAGTGCTTGGACTGTAAATATCAAAAGTCATTTTTGGGGTGGTCGGTGTGTGGGTGTCATTACAGTGCTTAGACTGTAAATATTAACAGTCATTTATGGGGTGGTGGGTGTGTGGCTGTCATTACAGTGCTTGGACTGTAAATATCAAAAGTCAATCATGGGGTGGTGGTTGTGCGGGTGTCATTACAGTGCTTTGACTGTAAATATCAACAGACATTCATGGGGTGGTGGGTGTGTGGGTGTCATTACAGTGTTTTGTTTGTAAATATCAACAGTCATTTATAAGCTTGTGGGTGTCATTAGAGTGATTGGACTGTAAATATTAACAGTCATTCATAAGGTGGTGGGTGTTGGGGTAACATTACAGTCTTTTGACTGTAAATATCAACAATCATTTATGGGGTGGTGGGGGTGAGGGTGTCATTACAGTGCTTGGACTGTAAATATCAACAGTCATTCATGGGGTGGTGGGTGTGTGGGTGTCATTATAATTCTTGAAATGTAAATATCAACAGTCATTCATGGGGTGGTGGGTGTGTGGGTGTCATTACAATGTTTTGACTGTAAATATCAACAGTCATTGATAGGGTGTTGGGTGTCATTACAGTGCTTGGACTGTAAATATTAACAGTTATTCAAGGGGTGGTAGGTGTGTGGGTGTCATGACACTGCTTGGACTGTAAATATCAACAGTCATTCATGGGGTGGTGTGTGTGTGGGTGTTATTACAGTTCTTGGACTGTAAATATCAACCATTATTCATTGGTTGGTGGGTGTGTGGGTGTTATTACAGTGCTTGGACTGTAAATATTAACAGTTATTCATGGGATGGTGGGTGTGTGGTTATCATTACAGTGCTCGGACTGAAAATATTAATTGTCATTTAGAGGGTGGTGGTTGTGTGGGTGTTATTACAGTGGTTGGACTGTAAATATCAACAGTCATTCATAAAGTGCTGGGTGTGTGAGTGTCATTACAGAGCTTGGACTGTAAATATCAACAGTCATTAATGGAGTGGTAAGGGTGTGGGTGTCATTACAGTGCTTGGATTGTAAATATCAACAGTCATTCATGGGGTTAGGGTTTGTGGGTGTCAATACAGTGCTTAGACTGTAAATATCAACAGTCATTAATTGGGTGGTGGGTGTGTGGGTGTCATTACAGTGTTTGGACTGTAAATATCAACAGTCAATCATGGGGTGGACGGTGTGTGGGTGTCATTACAGTGCTTGGACTGTAAATATCAACTGTCATTCATGGGGTGGTGCGTGTATTAGTATCATGACTGTGCTTGGACTGTAAATATCAACAGTCATTTATGGGGTGGTAAGTGTGTGGGTGTCATTAGAGTTCTTGGACTATAAATGTTAACCCTTATTCATTAGGTGGTGGGTTTGTGGATGTCATTACAGTGCTCAGACTGTTAATGTTAACAGTCATTCATGGGGTGGTGGGTGTGTGGATGTCTTTACAGTGCTTAGACTGTAAATATCAACAGTCATTCATGGGGTGGTGTGTGTGTGGGTGTCATTACAGTGCTTGGACTATAAATATTAACTGTCATTTATAGGATTGTGGGTGTTTGGGTGTCATTACAGTGCATGGACTGTAAATATCTTTAGTCATTTATGGGGTTGTGGGTGTGTAGGTGTCATTACAGTGCTTGGAGTGTAAATATCAAAATTAATTCTTGGGGTGGTTGGTCTGTGGGTATCATTACAGTGCTTAGACTGAAAATATCAACAGTCATTTATGGGGTGGTGGGTGTGTGGCTGTCATTATAGTGCTTGGACTGTAAATATCAACAGTCAATCATAGTGTGGTGGGTATGTGGGTGTCATTACAGTGCTTGGACTGTATATATCAACAGTCCTTCATGGGTTGGTGGGTGTGTGGGTGTCATTACAGTGCTTAAACTGTAAATATCAACAGTCATTCATTGTGTGGTGGGTGTGTGGGTGTCATTACAGTGCTTGGACTTTAAATATAAACAGTCATTTATGGGGTGGTGGGTGTGTGGGTGTCATTACAGTGTTTTAACTATAAATATTAACATTCATTTATTGGGTGGTGGGTTTTCATTAGATTGCTTGGACTGTAAATATCAACAGTCATTCATGGGGTGGTGCATGTGTGGGTGTCATGACAGTGCTTGGACTGTAAATATCAACAGTCTTTCATGGGGTGGTGAGTGTGTGGGTGTCATAACAGTTCTTGGACTGTAAATATAAACCAGCATTCATCAGGTGGTGGGTGTTTAGATGTCATTACAGTGCTTGGACTAAAAATATCAACAGTCATTCTTGGGGTGGTGGGTTTGTGGGTGTCATTACAGAGCTTGGCCTATAAATATTAACCTTCATTTATGGGGTGGTGGGTGTGTGGGTGTCATTACAGTACTTGGACTGTAAATATCAACAGTCATTCATAGGGTGGTGGGTGTGTGGGTGTCATTACAGTGCTTTGACTGTAAATATCAACAGTCATTCATGGGGTGGTGGGTGTGTGGGTGTCATTACAGAGGTTTGATTTTAAATATCAACAGTCATTAATAAGGTGGTGGGTGTCATTAGAGTGCTTGCCCTGTAAATATCAACAGTCATTCATAGGGTGGTGGGTGTGTGAGTGTCATTACAGAACTTGGACTGTAAATATCAACAGTCATTCATGGGGTGGTATGTGTGTAGATGACATTACAGTGCTTGGACTGTAAATATCAAAAGTCATTTTTGGGGTGGTCGGTGTGTGGGTGTCATTACAGTGCTTAGACTGTAAATATTAACAGTCATTTATGGGGTGGTGGGTGTGTGGCTGTCATTACAGTGCTTGGACTGTAAATATCAAAAGTCAATCATGGGGTGGTGGGTGTGCGGGTGTCATTACAGTGCTTTGACTGTAAATATCAACAGACATTCATGGGGTGGTGGGTGTGTGGGTGTCATTACAGTGTTTTGTTTGTAAATATCAACAGTCATTTATAAGCTTGTGGGTGTCATTAGAGTGATTGGACTGTAAATATTAACAGTCATTCATAAGGTGGGTGTTGGGGTAACATTACAGTCTTTTGACTGTAAATATCAACAATCATTTATGGGGTGGTGGGGGTGAGGGTGTCATTACAGTGCTTGGACTGTAAATATCAACAGTCATTCATGGGGTGGTGGGTGTGTGGGTGTCATTATAATTCTTGAAATGTAAATATCAACAGTCATTCATGGGGTGGTGGGTGTGTGGTTGTCATTACAGTGCATGGACTATAAATATTAAGTCATTCATGGTGTGGTAGGTGTGTGTGTATGTCATTAGTGCTTGGACTGTAAATATCAACAGTCATTCATGGGGTGGTTGGTATCATTACAGTGCTTGGACTGTAAATATCAACAGTTAATCATGTGGTGTTGGTAGTCATTAGAGTGTTTGGACTCTAAATATCAACAGTCAATCATGGGGTGGTGGGTGTGTGGGTGTCATTACAGTGTTTTGATTGTAAATATCAACAGTTATTCATAGGGTGGTGGGTGTCATTAGAGTGCTTGGACTGTATATATCAACAGTCATTCATGGGGTGGTGGGTGTGTGGGTGTCATTACAGTGCTTAGACTGTAAATATCAATAGTCATTCATAGGGTGGTGGGTGTGAGGGTGTCATTACAGGGCTTAGACTGTATATATCAACAATCATTCATGGGGTCGTGGGTGTGTGGGTGTCATTATAGTGTTTGGACAGTAAATATCAACAGTCATTCATGGGGTGGTGAATGTGTGGGTGTCATTACATTGCTTGGACTGTAAATATCAAGTCATTCATGGGATGGTGGGTGTCTGTGTGTCATTAGTGCTTGGACTGTGAATATTAACAGTCATTTATGGGGTGGTGGGTGGCATTACAGTGCTTAGACTCTAATATCAACAGTCATTCATGCGGTGATGGGTGTGTGGGTGTCATTACAGTGCTTGGACTGTAAATATAAATAGTTATTCATGAGGATGTGGGTGTTTGGGTGTTTATGCAGTGCTTGGACTGTAAATATTAATTGTCATTCATATGATGGTGGGTGTGTGGGTGTCATTACAGTGTTTTGACTGTAAATATCATCAGTCATTTATAGGGTGTTGATTGTCAATACAGTGCTTTTACTGTAAATATCAACAGTTATTCAAGGGGTGGTCGGTGTGTGGGTGTCATGACACTGCTTGGATTGTAAATATTAACCATCATTCATGGGGTGGTGAGTGTGTGTGTGTTATTACAGTTCTTGGACTGTATATATCAACCATTATTCATTGGTTGGTGGGTGTGTGGGTGTCATTACAGTGCTTGGACTGTAAATATCAACAGTCATTTATAGGGTGGTGGGTGTTTGAGTGTCATTACAGAGCTTGGACTGTAAATATCAACAGTCATTTATAGGGTGGTGGGTGTGTGGCTGTCATTACAGAGCTTGGACTGTAAATATCAACAGTCATTCATGGGGTGGTGGGTGTGTGGGTGTCATTACAGTGTTTTGATTGTAAATATCAACAGTCATTAATAAGGTGGTATATGTCATTAGAGTGCTTGCCCCATAAATATCAACAGTCATTCATTGGGTGGTGGGTGTTCGGTTTTTCCATACAGTGCTTTGACTGTAAATATCAACAGTCATTCATGGGGTGGTGAGGGTAAGGGTGTCATTACAGTGCTTGGACTGTAACTATCAACTGTCATTCATGGGGTGGTGGGTATGTGGGTGTCATTATAGTGCTTGAACTGTAAATATTAACAGTCATTCATGGGGTGGTGGGTGTGTGTGTGTCATTACAGTGCTTGGACTATAAATATTAATTCATTCATGGTGTGGTGGGTGTGTGTGTCATTAGTGCTTGGACTGTAAATATCAACAGTCATTCATGGGGTAGTTGGTGTCATTACAGTGTTTGGACTGTAAATATCAACAGTCAATCATGGAATGTTGAGTGTCATTAGAATGCTTGGACTGTAAATATTACAGTAATTTATTGGGTGGTGGGTGTGTGGGTGTCATTACAGTGTTTTGACTGTAAATATCAACAGTCAATCATAGGGTGGTCGGTGTGTGGGTGTCATTACAGTGCTTTAACTATAAATATCAACATTCATTTGTTGGGTGGTGGGTGTCATTAGAGTGCTTGGACTGTAAATATCAACAGTCATTCATAGGGTGGTGCATGTGTGGGTGTCATGACAGTGCTTGGACTGTAAATATCAACAGTCATTCATGGGGTGGTGAGTGTGTGGGTGTCATTACAGTGCTTTGACTGTAAATATCAACAGTCATTCGTGGGGTGGTGGGTGTGTGGGTGTCATTACAGTCTTTTGATTGTAAATATCAACAGTCATTTATAAGGTGGTGGGTGTCATTAGAGTGCTTGGACTGTAAATATCAACAGTCATTTATGGGGTGGTGGGTGTTGGGGTGTCATTACAGTGCTTTGACTGTAAATATCAACAGTCATTCATGGGGTAATGGGGGTGAGGGTGTCATTACAGTGCTTGGACTGTAAATATCAACAGTCATTCATGGGGTTGTGTGTGTGTAGGTGTCATTACAGTGCTTAGACTGTAAGTTTTAACAGTCATTTATGGGGTGGTGGGTGTGTGGCTGTCATTATAGTGCTTGGACTGTAAATATCAACAGTCAATCATGGGGTGGTGGGTATGTGGGTGTCATTACAGTGCTTGGACTGTAAATATCAACAGTCATTTATGGGGTGGTGGGTGTGTGGCTGTCATTAGAGTGCTTCGACTGTAAATATCAACAGTCATTCATGGATTTGTAGGTGTGTTGGTGTCATTACAGTGCTTGGACTGTAAATATTAACCATAATGCATGGGGTGGTGGGTGTGGGTCGTCATTACAGTGCTTACAGTGTAAAAATCAACAGTCATTCATGGGGTGGTGTTGGTGAGGGTGTCATTACAGTTCTTGGACTTTAAATATCAACCATCATTCATTAGGTGGTGGGTTTGTGGGTGTCATTACAGTGCTTAGACTGTAAATATTGTCAGTCATTCATGGGGTTGTAGGTGTGTAGGTGTCATTACAGTGCTTGGGCTGTAAATATTAACAGTCAATCATAGAGTGGTGGGTATGTGGGTGTCATTACAGTGCTTGGACTGTAAATATCAACAGTCCTTAATGGGGTTTGTGGTGTTTGGGTGTCTATGCAGTGCTTGTACTGTAAATATCAATAGTCATTCATAGGGTGGTGGGGGTGTGGGTGTCATTACAGTGCTTTGACGGTAAATATCAACAGTCATTCGTGAGGTGGTGGGTGTGTGGGTGTCATTACAGTCTTTTGATTGTAAATATCAACAGTCATTTATAAGGTGGTGAGTGTCATTAGAGTGCTTGGACTGTAAATATCAACCATAATGCATGGGGTGGTGGGTGTGGGGCGTCATTACAGTGCTTTGAGTGTAAAAATCAACAGTCTTTTATGGGGTGGTGTGGGTGAGGGTGTCATTACAGTGCTTGGACTATAAATATTAACCGTCATTTATGGGGTTGTGGGTGTATGGGTGTCATTACAGTGCATGGACTGTAAATATTGTCAGTCATTCATGGGGTTGTAGGTGTAAAGGTGTCATTACAGTGCTTGGACTGTAAATATCAAAATTCATTCTTGGGGTGGTGGGTGTTTGGGTATCATTACAGTGCTTAGACTGTAAATATCAACAGTCATTTATGGGGTGGTGGGTGTGTGGCTGTCATTATAGTGCTTGGACTGTAAATATTAACAGTCAATCATTGAGTGGTGGGTATGTGGGTGTCATTACAGTGCTTGGACTGTAAATATCAACAGTCCTTCATTGGGTTTTGGGTGTTTGGGTGTCTATGCAGTGCTCGGACTGAAAATATTAACCGTCATTTATAGGGTAGTGGGTGTGTGGGTTTCATTACAATGGTTGGACTGTAAATATCAGCAGTCATTAATACGTTGGTAGGTGTGTGGGTGTCATTACAGTGTTTTGATTGTAAATATCTACAGTCATTAATAAGGTGGTGGGTGTCATTATGGTGCTTGGACTGTAAATATCAACAGTCATTCATAAGGTGGTGGGTGTGGGGGTGTCATTACAGTGCTTTGACTGTAAATATCAATAGTCATTCATGGGGTGGTGGGGGTGAGGGTGTCATTACAGTGTTTTGATTGTAAATATCAACAGTCATTAATAAGGTGGTATATGTCATTAGAGTGCTTGCCCCATAAATATCAACAGTCATTCATTGGGTGGTGGGTGTTCGGTTTTTCCATACAGTGCTTTGACTGTAAATATCAACAGTCATTCATGGGGTGGTGAGGGTAAGGGTGTCATTACAGTGCTTGGACTGTAACTATCAACTGTCATTCATGGGGTGGTGGGTATGTGGGTGTCATTATAGTGCTTGAACTGTAAATATTAACAGTCATTCATGGGGTGGTGGGTGTGTGCGTGTCATTACAGTGCTTGGACTATAAATATTAATTCATTCATGGTGTGGTGGGTGTGTGTGTCATTAGTGCTTGGACTGTAAATATCAACAGTCATTCATGGGGTAGTTGGTGTCATTACAGTGTTTGGACTGTAAATATCAACAGTCAATCATGGAATGTTGAGTGTCATTAGAATGCTTGGACTGTAAATATTACAGTAATTTATTGGGTGGTGGGTGTGTGGGTGTCATTACAGTGTTTTGACTGTAAATATCAACAGTCAATCATAGGGTGGTCGGTGTGTGGGTGTCATTACAGTGCTTTAACTATAAATATCAACATTCATTTGTTGGGTGGTGGGTGTCATTAGAGTGCTTGGACTGTAAATATCAACAGTCATTCATAGGGTGGTGCATGTGTGGGTGTCATGACAGTGCTTGGACTGTAAATATCAACAGTCATTCATGGGGTGGTGAGTGTGTGGGTGTCATTACAGTGCTTTGACTGTAAATATCAACAGTCATTCGTGGGGTGGTGGGTGTGTGGGTGTCATTACAGTCTTTTGATTGTAAATATCAACAGTCATTTATAAGGTGGTGGGTGTCATTAGAGTGCTTGGACTGTAAATATCAACAGTCATTTATGGGGTGGTGGGTGTTGGGGTGTCATTACAGTGCTTTGACTGTAAATATCAACAGTCATTCATGGGGTAATGGGGGTGAGGGTGTCATTACAGTGCTTGGACTGTAAATATCAACAGTCATTCATGGGGTTGTGTGTGTGTAGGTGTCATTACAGTGCTTAGACTGTAAGTTTTAACAGTCATTTATGGGGTGGTGGGTGTGTGGCTGTCATTATAGTGCTTGGACTGTAAATATCAACAGTCAATCATGGGGTGGTGGGTATGTGGGTGTCATTACAGTGCTTGGACTGTAAATATCAACAGTCATTTATGGGGTGGTGGGTGTGTGGCTGTCATTAGAGTGCTTCGACTGTAAATATCAACAGTCATTCATGGATTGGTAGGTGTGTTGGTGTCATTACAGTGCTTGGACTGTAAATATTAACCATAATGCATGGGGTGGTGGGTGTGGGTCGTCATTACAGTGCTTACAGTGTAAAAATCAACAGTCATTCATGGGGTGGTGTTGGTGAGGGTGTCATTACAGTTCTTGGACTTTAAATATCAACCATCATTCATTAGGTGGTGGGTTTGTGGGTGTCATTACAGTGCTTAGACTGTAAATATTGTCAGTCATTCATGGGGTTGTAGGTGTGTAGGTGTCATTACAGTGCTTGGGCTGTAAATATTAACAGTCAATCATAGAGTGGTGGGTATGTGGGTGTCATTACAGTGCTTGGACTGTAAATATCAACAGTCCTTAATGGGGTTTGTGGTGTTTGGGTGTCTATGCAGTGCTTGTACTGTAAATATCAATAGTCATTCATAGGGTGGTGGGGGTGTGGGTGTCATTACAGTGCTTTGACGGTAAATATCAACAGTCATTCGTGAGGTGGTGGGTGTGTGGGTGTCATTACAGTCTTTTGATTGTAAATATCAACAGTCATTTATAAGGTGGTGAGTGTCATTAGAGTGCTTGGACTGTAAATATCAACCATAATGCATGGGGTGGTGGGTGTGGGGCGTCATTACAGTGCTTTGAGTGTAAAAATCAACAGTCTTTTATGGGGTGGTGTGGGTGAGGGTGTCATTACAGTGCTTGGACTATAAATATTAACCGTCATTTATGGGGTTGTGGGTGTATGGGTGTCATTACAGTGCATGGACTGTAAATATTGTCAGTCATTCATGGGGTTGTAGGTGTAAAGGTGTCATTACAGTGCTTGGACTGTAAATATCAAAATTCATTCTTGGGGTGGTGGGTGTTTGGGTATCATTACAGTGCTTAGACTGTAAATATCAACAGTCATTTATGGGGTGGTGGGTGTGTGGCTGTCATTATAGTGCTTGGACTGTAAATATTAACAGTCAATCATTGAGTGGTGGGTATGTGGGTGTCATTACAGTGCTTGGACTGTAAATATCAACAGTCCTTCATTGGGTTTTGGGTGTTTGGGTGTCTATGCAGTGCTCGGACTGAAAATATTAACCGTCATTTATAGGGTAGTGGGTGTGTGGGTTTCATTACAATGGTTGGACTGTAAATATCAGCAGTCATTAATACGTTGGTGGGTGTGTGGGTGTCATTACAGTGTTTTGATTGTAAATATCTACAGTCATTAATAAGGTGGTGGGTGTCATTATGGTGCTTGGACTGTAAATATCAACAGTCATTCATAAGGTGGTGGGTGTGGGGGTGTCATTACAGTGCTTTGACTGTAAATATCAATAGTCATTCATGGGGTGGTGGGGGTGAGGGTGTCATTACAGTGCTTGGACTGTATATATCAACAATCATTCATGGGGTGGTGGGTGTGTGGGTGTCATTATAGTGTTTGGACTGTAAAAATCAACAGTCATTTATTGGGTGGTGGGTGTGTGGGGGTCATTACATTGCTTGGACTGTAAATATCAAGTAATTCATTGGATGGTGGGTGTCTGTGTGTCATTAGTGCTTGGACTGTGAATATCAATTGTCATTCATAGGGTGGTGGGTGGCATTACAGTGCTTAGACTCTAATATCAAAAATCATTCATGGTGTGATGGGTGTGTGGGTGTCATTACAGTGCTTGGACTGTAAATATAAATAGTTATTCATGGGGATGTGGGTGTTTGGGTGTCTATGCAGTGCTTGGACTGTAAATATCAACAGTCAATCATGGGGTGGTGGGTGTGTGGGTGTCATTAGAGTGCCTAGACTGTAAATATTAACAGTCATTCATGGGATGGTAGGTTTGCGGGTGTCATTACAGTGTTTTGACTGTAAATATCAACAGTCATTCATAGGGTGTTGGGTGTCATTACAGTGCTTGGACTGTAAATATCAACAGTTATTCAAGGGGTGGTGGGTGTGTGGGTGTCATGACACTGCTTGGACAGTAAATATCAACAGTTATTCATGGGGTGGTGAGTGTGTGGGTGTTATTACAGTTCTTGGACTGCATATATCAACCATCATTCATTGGTTGGTGGGTGTGTGGGTGTTATTACAGTGCTTGGACTAAAAATATCAACTGTCATTCATGGGGTGGTGAGTGTGTGGGTTTCATTACAGTTCTTGGACTGTAAATATCAACCATCATTCATTGGGTGGTTTGTGTGTGTTTGACATTACAGTGCTTGGACTGTAAATATTAACAGTTATTCATGGGGTGGTGGGTGTGTGGATGTCATTACAGTACTTGGACTGAAAATATTAACCGTCATTTATAGGGTGGTGGGTGTGTGGGTGTTATTAGAATGGTTGGATTGTAAATATCAACAGTCATTTATAAAGTGCTGGGTGTGTGAGTGTTATTACAGAGCTTGGACTGTAAATATCAACAGTCATTCATGGAGTGGTGGGTGTGTGGGATTCATTACAGTGCTTGGTCTGCAAACATCAACAGTCATTTATGGTGTGGTGGGCGTGTGAGTGTCATTACATTGCTTAGACTGTAAATCTCAACAGTCATTAATTAGGTGGTGGGTGTGTGGGTGTCATTACAGTGCTTGGACTGTAAATATCAACAGTCAATCACGGGGTGGTCGGTGTGTGGGTGTCATTACAGTGCTTGGACTGTAAATATAGGCAGTCATTAATGGGGTGGTGTGTGTGTTGGTGTCATGACAGTGCTTGAACTTTAAATATCCACAGTCATTCAAGGGGTGGTAAGTGTGTGGGTGTCATTACAGTTCTTGGACTATAAATATCAACCCTTATTCATAAGGTGGTGGGTTTGTGGGTGTCATTACAGTGCTCAGACTGTAAATATTAACAGTCATTCATGAGGTAGTGGGTGTGTGGATGTTGTTACAGTTCTTGGATTGCATATATCAACCATCATTCATTGGTTGGTGGGTGTGTGGGTGTTATTACAGTGCTTTGACTAAAAATATCAACTGTCATTCATGGGGTGGTGAGTGTTTGGGTTTCATTACAGGTCTTGGACTGTAAATATCAACCATCATTCATTGGGTGGTGGGTGTGTGTGTGACATTACATTGCTTGGACTGTAAATATTAACAGTTATTTATGGGGAGGTGGGTGAGTGGATGTCATTACAGTGCTCAGACTGAAAATATTAACCGTCATTTATAGGGTGGTGGGTGTGTGGGTGTTATTACAATGGTTGGATTGTAAATATCAACAGTCATTTATAAAGTGCTGGGTGTGTGAGTGTTATTACAGAGCTTGGACTGTAAATATCAACAGTCATTAATGGAGTGGTGGGTGTGTGGGATTCATTACAGTGCTTGGTCTGTAAACATCAACAGTCATTTATAGTGTGGTGGGTGTGTGGGTGTCATTACATTGCTTAGACTGTAAATATCAACAGTCATTAATTGGGTGGTGGGTGTGTGGGTGTCATTACAGTGCTTGGACTGTAAATGTCAACAGTCAATCACGGGGTGGTCGGTGTGTGGGTGTCATTACAGAGCTTGGAACTGTAAATATCAACAGTCATTAATGGGGTGGTGCGTGTGTTGGTGTCATGACAGTGCTTGAACTGTAAATATCCACAGTCATTCATGGGGTGGTAAGTGTGTGGGTGTCATTACAGTTCTTGGACTATAAATATCAACCCTTATTCATTAGGTGGTGGGTTTGTGGGTGTCATTACATTGCTCAGACTGTAAATATTAACAGTCATTCATGAGGTAGTGGGTGTGTGGATGTTATTACAGTGCTTTGACTGTAAATATCAACAGTCATTTATTGGGTGGTAGGTGTGTGGGTGTCATTACATTGTTTGGACTGTAAATATAAACAGTCATTCATGGGGTGGTGTGTGTGTGGGTGTCATTACAGTGTTTTAACTATAAATATCAATATTATTTATTGGGTGGTGGGTTTTCATTAGAGTGCTTGGACTGTAAATATCAACAGTCAATCATGGTGTGGTGGGTATGTGGGTGTCATTACAGTGTTTGGACTGTAAATATCAACAGTCCTTCATGGGTTGGTGGGTGTGTGGGTGTCATTACAGTGCTTAGACTGTAAATATCAACAGTCATTTATTAGGTGGTGGGTGTATGGGTATCATTACATTGCTTGGACAGTAAAAATAAACAGTCTTTCATGGGGTGGTGGGTGTGTGGATGTCATTACAGTGTTTTAACTATAAATATCAACATTCATTTATTGGGTGGTGGGTTTTCATTAGAGCGCTTGGACTGTAAATATCAACAGTCATTCATGCGGTGGTGCATGTGTGGGTGTCATGACAGTGCATGGACTGTAAATATCAACAGTCATTCATAAGGTGGTGAGTGTGTGGGTGTCATTACAGTTCCTGGACTGTAAATATAAACCATCATTCATCAGGTGGTGGGTGTTTGGATGTCATTACATTGCTTGGCCTATAAATATTAACCGTCATTTATGGGGTGGTGGGTGTGTGGGTGTCATTACAGTGCTTGGACTGTAAATATCAAGTCATTTATAGGGTGGTGGGTGTGTGAGTGTCATTACAGAGCTTGGACTGTAAATATCAACAGATATTCATGGGGTAGTGGGTGTGTAGGTGTCATTAAAGTGCGTGGACTGCAAATATCAAAAGTCATTCTTGGGGTGGTCGGTGTGTGGGTGTCATTACAGTGGTTAGACTGTAAAAATCAGAAGTCATTTATGAAGTGGGAGTTGTGTTGCTGTCATTACAGTGCTTGGACTGTAAATATCAACAGTCAATCATAGCTTGGTGGGTGTGTGGGTGTCAAAACAGTGCTTTGACTGTAAATATTAACACTCATTCGTGGGATGGTGGGTGTGTGGGTGTCATTACAGTGCTTTGATTGTAATTATCAACAGTCATTTATAAGGTTGTTGGTGTCATTACAGAGCTTAGACTGTAAGTATCAACAGTCATTTATGGGGTGGTGGGTGTGTGGCTGTCATTATAGTGCTTGGACTGTAAATATTAACAGTCAATCATGGGGTGGTGGGTATGTGGGTGTCATTACAGTGGTTGGACTGAAATATCAATAGTCATTTATGGAGTGGTGGGTGTGTGGCTGTTATTATAGTGCTTGGACTGTAAATATCAACAGTCATTCATAGGGTGGTGGGGGTGAGGGTGTCATTACAGTGCTTGGACGGTAAATATCAGTAACAATTCATGGGGTTGTGGGTATATGGGTGTCATTATAGTGCTTGAACTGTAAATATCAACAGTCAGTTATGGGGTGGTGGGTGTGTGCGGGTCATTACAGTGCTTGGACTGTAAATATCAAGTCATACATGGGATGGTGGGTGTGTGTGTGTCATTAGTGCTTGGACTGTAAATATCAACAGTCATTCATGGGGTGGTGAGTCTGTGGGTGTCATTACAGTGCTTGGACTATAAAAATCAAATGTCATTTATGAGGTAGATGGTGTGTGGATGTCATTACAGTGCTTGGACTGTAAATATCAACCATTATTCATTTGGTGGTGGGTGTGTGGGTGTTATTACAGTGCTCATACTGTAAATATTAACAGTTATTCATAGGGTGGTGGGTGTGTGTATGTCATTACAGTGCTTGGACTGAAAATATCAAAAGTCATTCATGGGGTGGTGGGTGTGTGGGTGTCATTACAGTGCTTAGACTGTAAATATCAACAGTCATTTATTGGGTGGTGTGTGTGTAGGTGTCATTACAGTGCTTGGACTGTAAATATCAACAGTCATTCATAGGGTGGTGGGTGTGTGAGTGTCATTACAGAGCTTGGACTGTAAATATCAAGAGTCATTCATGGAGTGGTGGGTGTGTGGTGTCATTAAAGTGATTGGACTATAAATATATAGAGTCATTTATGGGGTGGTGTGTGTGTGGGTGTCATTACAGTGCTTAGACTGTAAATATCAACAGTCATTTATTGGGTGGTGGGTTTGTAGGTGTCATTACAGTGCTTTGACTGTAAATATCAACAGTCAATTATGGGGTGGTGGGCCTGTGGGTGTCATTACAGTGCTTGGACTGTAAATAACAGCTGTCATTTATGGGGTGGTTTGTGTGTGGGTGTCATTACAGAGGTTTGACTATAAATATCAACAGTCATTTATTGGGTGGTGGGTGTCATTAGAGTGCTTGGACTGTAAATATCAACACTCATTCATGGGGTGGTGGGTGTCATGACAGTGCTTGGACTGTAAATATCAACAGTCATTAATGGGATGGTAAGTGTGTGGGTGTCATTACAGTTCTTGGACTGTAAATATCAACCATTATTCATTTGGTGGTGGGTGTGTGGGTGTTATTACAGTGCTCATACTGTAAATATTAACAGTTATTCATAGGGTGGTGGGTGTGTGTATGTCATTACAGTGCTTGGACTGAAAATATCAAAAGTCATTCATGGGGTGGTGGGTGTGTGGGTGTCATTACAGTGCTTGGACTATAAATATCAACTGTCATTTATGGGGTGGTGGGTGTGTGGGTGTCATTACATTGCTTGGACTGTAAATATCAACAGTCATTTATAGAGTGGTGGGTGTGTGGGTTTTATTACAGTTCTTGTACTGTAAATATCAACTATTATTCATTGGGTAGTGGGTGTGTGGGTGACATTACAGTGCTTGGACTGTAAATATTAACAGTCATTCATGGGATAGTGGGTGTGTCGATGTCATTACAGTGCTTGGACTGAAAATATCAACAGTCATTCATAGGGTGGTAGGTGTGTGGGTGTCATTACAGTGCTTGGACTATAAATATCAACCGTCATTTATGGGGTGGTGGGTGTGTGGGTGTCATTACAGTGTTTGGAGTGTAAATATCAACAGTCATTCATAGGGTGGTGTGTGTGTGAGTGTCATTACAGAGCTTGGACTGTAAATATCAACATTCAATAATGGAGTGGTGGGTGTGTGGGTGTCATTACAGTGCTTGGACTGTAAATATCAACAGTCATTCATGGGGTGGGGGGTGTGTGGGTGTCATTACAGTGTTTTAACTATAAATATTAACATACATTTATTGGGTGGTTAGTGTCATTAGAGTGCTTGGACTGTAAATATCAAACATTAATTTATTGGGTGTTGGGTGTGTGGATGACATTACAGTGCTTGGACTGTAAATATTAACAGTCATTCATGGGGTGGTAGGTGTGTAGATATCATTACAGTGCTTCGACTGAAAATATCAACTGTCATTCATGGGATGGTGGGTGTGTGGGTTTAATTACAGTTCTTGGACTGTAAATATCAACCATCATTTATTGGGTGGTGGGTGTGTGGGTGACATTACAGTGCTTGGACTGGAAATATTAACAGTCATTTATGGGGTGGTGGGTGTGTAGGTGTTATTATAGTGCTTGGACTGTTAATATAATCAACAGTCATTTATGGGGTGGTGGGTGTGTGGGTGTCATTACATTGATTGGACTAAAAACATCAAGTCACTCATTGGGTGGTTGGTGTGGGTGTGTCATTAGTGCTTGGAATATAAATATCATCAGTCATTCAAGGGGTGGTGGGTGGCATTACAGTGCTTGGACTCTAAATATCAACAGTAATTCATAGGGTGATGGGTGTGTGGGTGTCATTACAGTGCTTGGACTGTAAATATCAACAGTCATTTATTAGGTGGTGGGTGTGTGGGTATCATTACAGTCCTTGGAATGTAAATATGAACCATTATTCATTGGGTGGTGGGTATGTGGGTGACATTACAGTGCTTGGACTGTAAATATTAACAGTCATTCATGGGGTGGGGGGTGTGTGGGTGTCATTACAGTGTTTGGACTGTAAATATCAACAGTCATTTATTGGGAGGTGGGTGTGTGTGTGTCATTAGTGCTTGGACGTTAAATATAAACATTCATTCATGGGGTGGTGGGTGTCATTACAGTGCTTGGACTCTAAATATCAACAGTAATTTATAGGGTGGTGTGTGTGGGTGTCATTACAGTGCTTGGACTGTAAATATTAACAGTCATTCATGGGGTGGTAGGTGTGTAGATGTCATTACATTGCTTGGACTGAAAATATCAACTGTCATTCATGGGGTGGTGGGTGTGTGGGTTTCATTACAGTTCTTGGACTGTAAATATCAACCATCATTCATTGGGTCGTGGGTGTGTGGGTGACATTACATTGCTTGGACTGTAAATATTAACAGCCATTCATGGGGTGGTTGGTGTGTAGGTGTCATTATAGTACTTGGACTGTAAATATCAAGTCATTCATTATGTGGTGGGTGTGTGTGTGTCATTAGTGCTTGGACGTTAAATATAAACATTCATTCATGGGGTGGTGGGTGTCATTACAGTGCTTGGACTCTAAATATCAACAGTAATTTAAAGGGTGGTGTGTGTGGGTGTCATTACATTGCTTGGACTGTAAATATCAATAGTCATTTATTGGGTGGTGGGTGTGTGGGTGACATTACAGTGCTTGGACTCTATATATAAACAGTCATTTATGGAATGGTGGGTGTGTGAATGTCATTAAAGTGCTTGGACTGAAAAAAATAACAGTCATTCATGGTGTAGTAGGTGTGTGGGTGTCATTACAGTGCTTGGACTTTAAATATCAACCGTCATTTATCGGTTGGTGGGTGTGTGGGTGTCATTACAGTGCTTGGACTTTAATTATCAACAGTCATTCATATGGTGGTGGGTTTGTGAGTGTCATTACAGTACTTGGACTTTAAATGTCAACAGTTATTAATTGGGTGGTGGGTGTGTGGGTGTCATTACAGTGCTTAGACTGTAAATATCAACAGTCAATCATTAGGTGGGGGGTGTGTGGGGGTCATTAAAGTGCTCGGACTGTAAATATTAACAGTCATTAATGGTGTGGTGGGTGTGTGGATGTAATTACAGTGTTTGGACTAAAAATATCAACAGTATTTCATGGGGTGGTGGGTGTGTGGTTGTCATTACAGTGCTTGGACTATAAAAATCAACCATCATTTATGGGGTGGTGGGTGTTTGGGTGTCATTACAGTGCTTGGACTGTAAATATCAACAGTCATTCATAGGGTGGTGGGTGTGTGAGTGTCATTACATAGCCTGGACTGTAAATATCAACAGTCATTCATGGGGTGGTGGGTGTGTATGTGTCATTACAGTGCTTGGACTGTAAATGTCAAAAGTCATTCTTTTCGGTGGTGGGTGTGTGGGTGTCATTACAGTGCTTAGACTGTAAATATCAACAATCATTTGTGGGGTAGTGGGTGTCATTAGAGTGCTTGGACTGTAAATTTCAACAGTCATTCATGGATTGGTGTGTGTGTTGGTGTCATTACAGTGCTTGGACTGTAAATATCAACCATAATTAATGGGGTGGTGGGTGTGGGGGTGTCACTACAGTGCTTGGACTGTAAATATCAACATTCATTCATGGGAAGGTGGATGTGTTGGTGTCATTATAGTGCTTGAACTGTTATTATCAACAGTCATTCATGGGGAGGTGGGTGTGTGGGTGTCATTACATTGCTTGGACTGTAAATATCAAGTCATTCATGAGGTGTTGGGTGTGTGTGTGTCATTATAGTTCTTGGACTGTAAATATCAACAGTCAATCATTGGGTGTTGGGTGTGTGGGTGTCATTACATTACTTGGACTGTAAATATCAAGTCATTCATTGGGTGGTGGGTGTGTGTGTCATTAGTGCTTGGACTGTAAATATCAAGTCATTCATGGGGTAGTGGGTGGCATTACAGTGATTGGACTCTAAATATCAACAGTAATTCATATGGTGATGGGTGTGTGGGTGTCATTACAGAGCTTGGACTGTAAATATTAACAGTAATTCATGGAGTTGTGGGTGTTTGGGTGTCTATGCATTGCTTGGACTGTAAATATCAACAGTCAATCATGGGGTGGTGGGAGTGTGGGTGTCATTACAGTGCTTGGACTGTAAATATAAACAGTCATTCATGTGTTGGTGGTTGTGTGGGTGTCATAACAGTGTTTTGACTGTAAATATTTACAGTCATTCATAGGGTGGTGGGTGTCATTAGAGTGCTTGGACTGTAAATATCAACGGTTTTTCATGAGGTGGTGGGTGTGTGGGTGTCATGACAGTGCTTGGACTGTAAATATCAACCATAATTAATGGGGTTGTTGGTTTGGGGGTGTCATTACAGTGCTTGGACTGTAAATATCAACAGTCATTCATGGGATAGTGGATGTGTGGGTGTCAGTATAGTGCTTGAACTGTTAATATCAACAGTCATTCATGGTGTGGTGGGTGTGTGGGTGTCATTACATTGCTTGGACTGTAAATATCAAGTCATTCATCGGGTGTTGGGTGTGTATGTGTGTCATTAGTGCTTGGACTGTAAATATCAACAGTCATTCATGGGGTGGTGGTTGGCATTACAGTGCTTGGACTCCAAATATCAACAGTCATTCATGGGGTGGTGGGTGGCATTACAGTGCTTGGACTCCAAATATCAACAGTCATTCATGGGGTGATGGGTGTGTTTGTGTCATTACAGAGCTTGGACTGTAAATATCAACAGTCATTCATGGGGTTGTGGGTGTCTGGGTGTCTGTGCGGTGCTTGGACTGTAAATATCAGCAGTCAATCTTGGGGTAGTGGGTGTGTGGGTGTCATTACTGAGCTTGGACTGTAAATATCAACAGTCATTCATGGGGTGGTGGGTTTGTGGGTGTCATTACAGTGTTTTGATTGTAAATATCAACTGTCATTTATTGGGTGGTGGGTGTCATTAGAGAGCTTGGACTGTAAATATCAACAGTAATTCATTGGGTGATTGGTGTGTGGGTGTTATTACAGTGCTTGGACTGTAAATATCAACCATAATTCATAGGGTTGAGGGTGTGAGGGTGTCATTACAGTGCTTTGACTGTAAATATCAACAGTCATTTATGGGGTGGTGGGTGTGAGGGTGTCATTACAGTGCTTAGACTGTAAATATCAACAGTCATTTATGGGGTGGCGGGTGTGTGGGTGTCATTATAGTGCTAGGACTGTAAATATCAACAGTCAATCATGGTGTGGTCAGTGTGTGGGTATCATTACATTGCTTGAACTGTAAATATCAAGTCATTCATCGGGTGTTGGGTGTGTGTGTGTGTCATTAGTGCTTGGACTGTAAATATCAACAGTCATTCATGGGGTGGTGGGTGGCATTACAGTGCTTGGACTCCAAATATCAACAGTCATTCATGGGGTGGTGGGTGGCATTACAGTGCTTGGACTCCAAATATCAACAGTCATTCATGGGGTGATGGGTGTGTTTGTGTCATTACAGAGCTTGGACTGTAAATATCAACAGTCATTCATGGGGTTGTAGGTGTCTGGGTGTCTGTGCAGTGCTTGGACTGTAAATATCAGCAGTCATTCATGGGGTGGTGGGTGTGTGGGTGTCATTACAGAGCTTGGACTGTAAATATCAACAGTCATTCATGGGGTGGTTGGTGTGTGGGTGTCATTACAATGTTTTGATTGTAAATATCAACAGTCATTCATGGGGTGGTTGGTGTGTGGGTGTTATTACAGTGCTTGGACTGTAAATATCAACCATAATTCATGGGGTAGAGGGTGTGAGGGTGTCATTACAGTGCTTTGACTGTAAATATCAACAGTCATTTATGGGGTGGTGGGTGTGAGGGTGTCATTACAGTGCTTAGACTGTAAATATCAAGATTCATTTATGGGGTGGTGGGTGTGTGGGTGTCATTATAGTGATTGGACTGTAAATATCAACAGTCAATCATGGGGTGTGGGGTGTGTGGGTGTCATTACATTGCTTGGACTGTAAATATCAAGTCATTCATTGGGTGGTGGCTGTGTGTGTGTCATTAGTGCTTGGATTGTAAATATCAACAGTCATTCATGGGGTGATGGGTGTGTGGGTGTCATTACAGTGCTTTGACTGTAAATAACAACAGTCATTTATGGTGTGGTGGGTGTGTGGATGTCATTACAGTGCATGGACTGAAAATATCAATTGTCATTCATGGGGTGATGGGTGTGAGGGTGTCATTACATTGCTTGGACTGTAAATATCAACCGTGATTTATGGGGTGGTAAGTGTGTGGGTGTCATTACAGTCCTTGGACTGTAAATATCAACCATAATTAATAGGGGGGTTGGTGTGGGTGTGTTATTACAGTGTTTGGACTGTAAATATTAACAGTCATTAATTTGGTGGTGGATGTGAGGGTGTCATTATAGTGCTTGAACTGTAAATATCAACAGTCATTCATGGGGTGGTGGGTGTGTGGGTGTCATTACATTGCTTGAACTGTAAATATCAAGTCATTCATGGGGTGGTGGGTGTGTGTGTGTCATTTGTGCTTGGACTGTAAATATATCAACAGTCATTCATTGGGTGGTGGGTGGCATTACAGTGCTTGGACTCTAAATATCAACAGTCATTCATGGGGTGATGGGTGTGTGGGTGTCATTACAGAGCTTGGATTGTAAATATCAACAGTCATTCATGGGGTTGTGGGTGTCTGGGTGTCTGTGCAATGCTTGGACTGTAAATATCAACAGTCATTAATGGGGTAGTGGGTGTGTGGGTGTCATTACATTGCTTGTACTGTAAATAGCAAGTCATTCATTGGGTGGTGGGTGTGTGTGTGTCATTATTGCTTGGACTGTAAATATCAACAGTCATTCATGGGGTTATGGGTGGCATTACAGTGATTGGACTCTAAATATCAAAAGTAATTCATAGGGTGATGGGTGTTAGGGTGTCATTACAGTGCTTGGACTGTAATTATTAACAGTCATTCATGGGGTTGTGGGTGTTTGGGTGTCTATGCATTGTTTGGACTGTAAATATCAACAGTTAATTATGGGGTGGTGGGTGTGTGGTGTCATTACATTGCTTGGACTGTAAATATTAACAGATATTCAAGGGGTGGTGGGTGTGTGGGTGTCATTACAGTGTTTTGACTGTATATATTAACAGTCATTCAAAGGGTGGTGGGTGTCATTAGAGTGCTTGGACTGTAAATATCAACAGTTTTTTATTTGATGGTGGGTGTGTGGGTGTCTTGACAGTGCTTGGACTGTAAATATCAACAGTCATTCATGGGGTGGGGAATGTGTGGGGTTATTACAGTTATTCGACTGTAAATATCAACCATTATTCATTGGGTGGTGGGTGTGTGGCTGTCATTACAGTGCTCAGACTGTAAATATTAACAGTCATTTATGGGGTGGTGGGTGTGTGGATGTCATTACAGTGCATGGACTGAAAATATCAACTGTCATTCATACGGTGGTGAGTGTGTGGGTTTTATTACAATTCTTGGACTGTAAATATCAATCATCATTCAATGGGTGGTGGGTGCGTGGGTGTCATTACAGTGCTCAGACTATAAATATTAACAGTTATTCATGGGGTGGTGGGTGTGTGGATGTCATTACAGTGCATGGACTGAAAATATCAACTGTCATTTAAGGGGTGGTGGATGTGTGGGTGTCATTACAGTGCTAAGACTGTAAATATTAAGTGTAATTTATGGGATAGTGGGTGTGTCGTTGTCATTACATTGCTTGGACTGAAAATATCAACAGTCATTCATAGGGTGGTAGGTGTGTAGGTGTCATTACAGTGCTTGGACTATAAATATCAACCGACATTTATGGGGTGGTGTGTGTTTGGGTGTCTATGCATTGCTTGGACTGTAAATATCAACTGTCAATCATGGGGTGGTGGGTGTGTGGGTGTCATTACAGTGCTTGGGCTGTAAATATAAACAGCCATTCATGTGGTGGTGGGTGTGTGGGTGTCATAACAGTGTTTTGACTGTAAATATTTACAGTCATTCATAGGTTGGTGGGTGTCATTAGAGTGCTTGGACTGTAAATATCAACAGTTTTTCATGGGGTGGTGGGTGTGTGGGTGTCATGACAGTGCTTGGACTGTAAATATCAACCATAAATAATGGGGTGGTGGGTGTGGGGGTGTCATTACTGTGCTTGGCCTGTAAATATCAACAGTCTTTTATGGGATGGTGGATGTGTGGGTGTCATTATAGTGCTTGAACTGTTAATATCAACAGTCATTCATGGTGTGGTGGGTGTGTGGGTGTCATTACATTGCTTGGACTGTAAATATCAAGTCATTCATCGGGTGTTGGGTGTGTGTGTGTGTCATTAGTGCTTGGACTGTAAATATCAACAGTCATTCATGGGGTGGTGGGTGGCATTACAGTGCTTGGACTCCAAATATCAACAGTCATTCATGGGGTTCTGGGTGGCATTACAGTGCTTGGACTCCAAATATCAACAGTCATTCATGGGGTGATGGGTGTTTTTGTGTCATAACAGAGCTTGGACTGTAAATATCAACAGTCATTCATGGGGTTGTGGGTGTCTGGGTGTCTGTGCAGTGCTTGGACTGTAAATATCAGCAGTCAATCATTGGGTGGTGGGTGTGTGGGTGTCATTACAGAGCTTGGACTGTAAATATCAACAGTCATTCATGTGGTGGTGGGTGTGTGGGTGTCATTACAGTGTTTTGATTGTAAATATCAACAATCATTTATAGGGGTTTGGGTGTCATTAGAGTGCTTGGACTGTAAATATCAACAGTCATTCATGGGGTGGTTGGTGTGTGGGTGTAATTACAGTGCTTGGACTGTAAATATCAACCATAATTCATGGGGTAGAGGGTGTGAGGGGGTTCATTACAGTGCTTTGACTGTAAATATCAACAGTCATTTATGGGGTGGTGGGTGTGAGGGTGTCATTACAGTGCTTAGACTGTAAATATCAACAGTCATTTATGGCATGGTGGGTGTGTGGGTGTCATTATAGTGCTTGGACTGTAAATATGAACAGTCAATCATTGGGTGTGGGGTGTGTGGGTGTCATTACATTGCTTAGACTGTAAATATCAAGTCATTCATTGGGTGGTGGCTGTGTGTGTGTCATTAGTGCTTGGATTGTAAATATCAACAGTCATTCATGGGGTAGTGGGTGGCATTACAGTGATTGGACTCTAAATATCAACAGTAATTCATAGTGTGATGGGTGTGTGGGTGTCATTACAGTGCTTGGACTGTAAATATTAACAGTAATTCATGGGGTAGTGGGTGTGGGGGTGTCATTACAGTGCTTTGACTGTAAATATCAACAGTCATTCATGGGATGGTGGGTGTGTGGATGTCATTACAGTGCATGGACTGAAAATATCAATTGTCATTCATGTGTTGGTGGGTGTGTGGGTGTCATTACATTGCTTGGACTGTATATATCAACCATCATTTATTAGGTGGTGGGTGTGTGGGTGTCATAACAGTGTGTTGACTGTAAATATTATCTGTCATTCATATGGTGGTGGGTGTCATTAGAGTGCTTGGACTGTAAATATTAACAGTCATTAATTTGGTGGTGGGTTTGTGGATGTCATTACACTGCATGGACTGAAAATATCAACTGTCCTTAATGGGGTGGTGAGTGTGTGGGTGTTATTACAATTCTTGGACTGTATATATCAACCATCATTCATTAGGTGGTGGGTGTGTGGGTGTCATTACAGAGCTTGGAATGTGAATATCAACAGTCATTAATGGGGTTGTGGGTGTCTGGGTGTCTGTGCAGTGCTTGGACTGTAAATATCAGCAGTCAATCATGGGGTGGTGGGTTTGTGGGTGTCATTACAGAGCTTGGACTGTAAATATCAACAGTCATTCATGGGGTGGTGGGTGTGTGAATGTCATTACAGTGTTTTGATTGTAAATATCAACAGTCATTCATAGGGTGGTGGGTGTCATTAGAGTGCTTGGACTGTAAATATCAATAGTTATTCATGGGGTGGTTGGTGTGTGGGTGTAATTACAGTGCTTGGACTGTAAATATCAACTATAATTCATGGGGTAGAGGGTGTGAGGGTGTCATTACAGTGCTTTAACTGTAAATATCAACAGTCATTTATGAAGTGGTTGGTGTGAGGGTGTCATTACGGTGCTTAGACTGTAAATATCAACAGTCATTTATGGAGTGGTGGGTGTGTGGGTGTCATTATAGTGCTTGGACTGTAAATATCAACAGTCAATCATGGGGTGTGGGGTGTGTGGGTGTCATTACATTGCTTGGACTGTAAATATCAAGTCATTCATTGGGTGGTGGCTGTGTGTGTGTCATTAGTGCTTGGATTGTAAATATCAACAGTCATTCATGGGGTAGTGGGTGGCATTACAGTGATTGGACTCTAAATATCAACAGTATTTCATAGTGTGATGGGTGTGTGGGTGTCATTACAGTGCTTGGACTGTAAATATTAACAGTAATTCATGGGGTAGTGGGTGTGTGGGTGTCATTACAGTGCTTTGACTGTAAATATCAACAGTCATTCATGGGGTGGTGGGTGTGTGGATGTCATTACAGTGCATGGACTGAAAATATCAATTGTCATTCATGGGTTGGTGGGTGTGTGGGTGTCATTACATTGCTTGGACTGTAAATATCAACCGTGATTTATGGGGTGGTAAGTGTGTGGGTGTCATTACAGTCCTTGGACTGTAAATATCAACCATAATTAATAGGGGGGTTGGTGTGGGTGTGTTATTACAGTGTTTGGAGTGCAAATATTAACAGTCATTAATTTGGTGGTGGATGTGTTGGTGTCATTATAGTGCTTGAACTGTAAATATCAACAGTCATTCATGGGGTGGTGGGTGTGTGGGAGTCATTTCATTGCTTGGACTGTAAATAACAACAGTCATTCATTGGGTGGTGGGTGGCATTACAGTGCTTGGACTCTAAATACCAACAGTCATTCATGGGGTGATGGGTGTGTGGGTATCATTACAGAGCTTGGATTGTAAATATCAACAGTCTTTCATGGGGTTGTGGGTTTCTGGGTGTCTGTGCAATGCTTGGACTGTAAATATCAACAGTCATTCATGGGGTGGTGGGTGTGTGGGTGTGATTACACTGTTTTGACTGTATATATTAACAGTCATTCATAGGGTGGTGGGTGTCATTAGAGTGTTTGGACTGTAAATATCAACAGTTTTTCATGGGGTGGTGGGTGTGTGGATGTCATTACAGTGCATGGACTGAAAATATCAACTGTCATTCATGGGGTGGTGAGTGTGTGGGTGTTATTACAATTCTTGGACTGTAAATATCAACCATCATTTATTAGGTGGTGGGTGTGTGGGTGTCATTACAGTGATCAGACTGTAAATACTAACAGTCGTTCATGGTGTGGTTGGTGTGTGGATGTTATTACAGTACTTGGACAGAAACTATTAACAGTTATTCATGGGGTGGTGGGTGTGTGGGTGTCATTACAGTGCTTGGACTATAAAAATCAACCGTTATTTATGGGGTGGTGGGTGTGGGGGTGTCATTACAGTGCTTGGACTGTAAATATCAACAGTCATTCATGGGATGGTGGATGTGTAGGTGTCATTATAGTGCTTGAACTGTTAATATCAACAGTCATTTATGGTGTGGTGAGTGTGTGGGTGTCATTACATTGCTTAGACTGTAAATATTAAGTCATTCATTAGGTGTTGGGTGTGTGTGTGTGTCATTAGTGCTTGGACTGTAAATATCAACAGTAATTCTTGGGGTGGTGTGTGGCATTACAGTGCTTGGACTCCAAATATCAACAGTCATTCATGGGGTGATGGGTGTGTTTGTGTCATTAGAGATTGGACTGTAAATATCAACAGTCATTCATGGGGTTGTGGGTGTCTGGGTGTCTGTGCAGTGCTTGGACTGTAAATATCAGCAGTCAATCATGGGTTGGTGGGTGTGTGGGTGTCATTACAGAGCTTGGACTGTAAATATCAACAGTCATTTATGGGGTGGTGGGTGTGTGGGTGTAATTACAGTGTTTTTATTGTAAATATCAACAGTCATTCATAGGGTGGTGGGTGTCATTAGAGTGTTTGGACTCTAAATACCAACAGTCATTCATGGGGTGATGGGTGTGTGGGTGTCATTACAGAGCTTGGATTGTAAATATCAACAGTCATTCATGGGGTTGTGGGTTTCTGGGTGTCTGTGCAATGCTTGGACTATAAATATCAACAGTCATTCATGGGGTGGTGGGTGTGTGGGTGTGATTACACTGTTTTGACTGTATATATTAACAGTCATTCATAGGGTGGTGGGTGTCATTAGAGTGCTTGGACTGTAAATATCAACAGTTTTTCATGGGGTGGTGGGTGTGTGGATGTCATTACAGTTCATGGACTGAAAATATCAACTGTCATTCATGGGGTGGTGAGTGTGTGGGTGTTATTACAATTCTTGGACTGTAAATATCAACCATCATTTATTAGGTGGTGGGTGTGTGGGTGTCATTACAGTGATCAGACTGTAAATACTAACAGTCATTCATGGTGTGGTTGGTGTGTGGATGTAATTACAGTACTTGGACAGAAAATAATAACAGTTATTCATGGGGTGGTGGGTGTGTGGGTGTCATTACAGCGCTTGGACTATAAAAATCAACCGTTATTTATGGGGTGGTGGGTGTGGGGGTGTCATTACAGTGCTTGGACTGTAAATATCAACAGTCATTCATGGGATGGTGGATGTGTAGGTGTCATTATAGTGCTTGAACTGTTAATATCAACAGTCATTTATGGTGTGGTGGGTGTGTGGGTGTCATTACATTGCTTGGACTGTAAATATTAAATCATTCATTAGGTGTTGGGTGTGTGTGTGTGTCATTAGTGCTTGGACTGTAAATATCAACAGTAATTCATGGAGTGGTGGGTGGCATTACAGTGCTTGGACTCCAAATATCAACAGTCATTCTTGGGGTGGTGGGTGGCATTACAGTGCTTGGACTCCAAATATCAACAGTCATTCATGGGGTGATGGGTGTGTTTGTGTCATTAGAGATTGGACTGTAAATATCAACAGTCATTCATGGGGTTGTGGGTGTCTGGGTGTCTGTGCAGTTCTTGGACTGTAAATATCAGCAGTCAATCATGGGTTGGTGGGTGTGTGGGTGTCATTACAGAGCTTGGACTGTAAATATCAACAGTCATTTATAGGGTGGTGGGTGTGTGGGTGTAATTACAGTGTTTTGATTGTAAATATCAACAGTCATTCATAGGGTGGTGGGTGTCATTAGAGTGCTTGGACTGTAAATATCAACAGTCATTCATGGGGTGGTGGGTGTGAGGGTGTAATTATAGTGCTTGGAGTGAAAATATCAACTGTCATTCATGGGGTGGTGAGTGTGTATGTGTTATTACAATTCTTGGACTGTAAATATCAATCATCATTTAATGGGTGGTGGGTGTGTGGGTGTCATTACAGTGCTCAGACTGTAAATATTAAGTGTCATTCATGGGATAGTGGGTGTGTCGATGTCATTACAGTGCTTGGACTGAAAATATCAACTGTCTTTCATGGGGTGGTGGGTGTGTGGGTGTCATTACATTGCTTGGACTGTAAATATCAACCGTGATTTATCGGGTGGTAAGTGTGTGGGTGTCATTACAGTCCTTGGACTGTAAATATCAACCATAATTAATAGGGGGGCTGGTGTTAGGGTGTCATTATAGTGCTTGAACTGTAAATATCAACAGTCATTCATGGGGTGGTGTGTGTGTGGGTGTCATTACAGAGCTTGGATTGTAAATATCAACAGTCATTTATGGGGTTGTGGGTGTCTGGGTGTCTGTGCAATGCTTGGACTGTAAATATCAACAGTCATTAATGGGGTGGTGGGTGTGTGGGTGTCATTACATTGCTTGGACTGTAAATATCAAGTCATTTATTGGGTGGTAGGTGTTTGGGTTTCTATGCATTGTTTGGACTGTAAATATCAACAGTTAATCATGGGGTGGTGGGTGTGTGGTGTCATTACAGTGCTTGGACTGTAAATATCAACAGTTATTCATGGGGTGGTGGGTGTGTGGGTGTCATTACACTGTTTTGACTGTATATATTAACAGTCATTCATAAGGTGGTGGGTGTCATTAGAGTGTTTGGACTGTAAATATCAACAGTTTTTCATTAGGTTGTGGGTGTGTGGATATCATTACAGTTCATGAACTGAAAATATCAACTGTCATTCATGGGGTGGTGAGTGTGTGTGTGTTATTACAATTCTTGGACTGTAAATATCAATCATCATCCAATGGGTGGTGGGTGTGTGGGTGTCATTACAGTGCTCAGACTGTAAATATTAAGTGTCATTCATGGGATAGTGGGTGTGTCGATGTCATTACAGTGCTTGGACTGAAAATATCAACAGTCATTCATAGGGTGGTAGATGTGTGGGTGTCATTACAGTGCTTGGACTATAAATATCAACCATCATTTATGGGGTGGTGGGTGTGTGGGTGTCATTACAGTGTTTGGACTGTAAATATCAACAGTCATTCATAGGGTGGTGGGTGTGTGAGTGTCATTACAGAGCTTGGACTGTAAATATCAACATTCATTAATGGAGTGGTGGGTGTGTGGGTGTCATTACAGTGCTTGGACTGTAAATATTAACTGTCAATCATAGGGTAGTCAGTGTGTGGGTGTCATTACAGTGCTTGGACTGTAAATATCAACAGTCATTCATGGGGTGGGGAGTGTGTGGGTGTCATTACAGTGTTTTAACTATAAATATTAACATACATTTATTGGGTGGTTGTGTCATTAGAGTGCTTGGACTGTAAATACCAACCATCATTCATTGGGTGGTGGGTGTGTGGATGACATTACAGTGCTTGAACTGAAAATATCAACTGTCATTCATGGGATGGTGGGTGTGTGGGTGTAATTACAGTTCTTGGACTCTAAATATCAACCATCATTTATTGGGTGGTGGGTGTGTGGGTGACATTACAGTGCTTGGACTGTAAATATTAACAGTCATTCATGGGGTGGTGGGTGTGTAGGTGTCATTATAGTGCTTGGACTGAAAATATCAACAGTCATTTATGGGGTGGTGGGTGTGTGTGTGTCATTAAATTGCTTGGACTGAAAATATCAAGTCACTCATTGGGTGGTGGGTGTGGGTGTGTCATTAGTGCTTGGAATATACATATCAACAGTCATTCATGGGGTGGTGGGTGGCATTACAGTGCTTGAACTCTAAATATCAACAGTAATTCATAGGGTGATGGGTGTGTGGGTGTCATTACAGTGTTTGGACTGTAAATATCAACAGTCATTTATTGGGTGGTGGGTGTGTGGGTATCATTACAGTCCTTGGAATGTAAATATCAACCATTATTCATTGGGTGGTGGATGTGTGGGTGACATTACAGTGCTTGGACTGTAAATATTAACAGTCATTCTTGGGGTGGTAGATGTATAGATGTCATTACAGTGCTTGGACTGAGAATATCAACTGCCATTCATGGGGTGGTGGGTGTGTGGGTTTCATTACAGTTCTTGGACTGTAAATATCAACCATCATTCATTGGGTCGTGGGTGTGTGGGTGACATTACAGTGCTTGGACTGTAAATATTAACAGCCATTCATGGGGTGGTGGGTGTGTAGGTGTCATTATAGTGCTTGGACTGTAAATATCAACAGTCACTCATGGGGTGGTGGGTGTGTGGGTGTCATTACATTGCTTGGACTGTAAATATCAAGTCATTCATTATGTTGTGGATGTGTGTGTGTCATTAGTGCTTGGACTGTAAATATATACATTTATTCATGGGGTGGTGGGTGTCATTACAGTGCTTGGACTCTAAATATCAACAGTAATTCATAGGGTGAGGGGTGTGTGGGTGTCATTACAGTGCTTGGACTGAAAATATCAACAGTCATTTATTGGGTGGAGGGTGTGTGGGTATCATTACAGTCCTTGGACTGTAAATATCAACCATCATTCATTGGGTGGTGGGTGTATGGGTGACATTACAGTGCTTGGACTGTAAATATTAAAAGTCATTCATGGGGTGATAGGTGTGTAGATGTCATTACAGTGCTTGGACTGAAAACATATACTGTCATTCATGGGTGGTGGGTGTGTTGGTGACATTACAGTGCTTGGACTGTAAATATAAACATTGATTCATGGGGTGGTGGGTGTCATTACAGTGCTTGGACTCTAAATATCAACAGTAATTCATAGGGTGAGAGGTGTGTGGATGTCATTAAAGTGCTTGGACTGAAAATAACAACAGATATTCATGGGGTTTTAGGTGTGTGGTTGTCATTACAGAGCTTGGACTTTAAATATCAACCATAATTTATAGGGTTTTGGGTGTGTTGGTGTCATTACAGTGCTTGGACTGTAATTATCAACAGTCATTCATATGGTGGTGGGTGTGTGAGTGTCATTACAGTAGTTGGACTGTAAATGTCAACAGTTATTAATTGGGTGGTGGGTGTGTGGGTGTCATTACAGTGCTTGGACTGTAAATATCAACAGTCAGTCATGGGGTGGTCAGTGTGTGGGTGTCATTACAGAGCTTGAACTGTAAATATCAACAGTCATTTCTGGGGTGGTGGGTGTATGGGTGTCTTTACAGTGTTTTAACTATAAATATCAACATTCATTTATTGGGTAGTGGGTGTCATTACAGTGCTTGGATTGTAAATATCAACAGTCATTCATAGGGTGGTGCGTGTGTGGGTGTCATGACAATGTTTGGACTGTAAATATCAACAGTCATTCATAGGGTGGTGAGTGTGTGGGTGTCATTACAGTTCTTGGACTGTAAATATCAACCATCATTCATTAGGTGGTGGGTGTGTGGGTGTTATTAAATTGCTCTGACTGTAAATATTAACAGTCATTAATGGTGTGGTGGGTGTGTGGATGTAATAACAGTGCTTGGACTAAAAATATCAACAGTCATTCATGGGGTGGTGGGTGTGTGAGTGTCATTACAGTGTTTTAACTATAAATATCAACATTCATTTATTGGGTGGTGGGTGTCATGACAGTGCTTGGACTGTAAATATCAACAGTCATTCATAGGGTTGTGCATGTGTGGGTGTCATGACAGTGCTTGGACTGTAAATATTAACAGTCATTCATTTGGTGGTGAGTGTGTGGGTGTCATTACAGTGCTGAGACTGTAAATACTAACAGACATTTATGGTGTGGTGGGTGTGTGGATGTAATTACAGTGTTTGGACTAAAAATATCAACAGTCTTTCATGGGGTGGTTTGTGTGTGGGTGTCATTACAGTGCTTGGACTATAAAAATCAACCGTCATTTCTGGGGTGGTGGGTGTGTGGGTGTCATTACAGTACTTGGACAGTAAATATCAACAGTCATTCATAGGGCGAGGGGTGTGTGAGTGTCATTACAGAACCTGGACTGTAAATATCAACAGTCATTCATGGGGTGGTGGGTGTGTATGTGTCATTACAGTGCTTGGACTGTAAATATCAAAAGTCATTCTTTTCGGTGGTGGGTGTGTGGGTGTCATTACAGTGCTTAGACTGTAAATATTAATAGTCATTTGTGGGGTAGTTGGTGTCATTACAGTGCTTGGACAGTAAATATCAACCATAATTAATGGGGTGGTGGGTGTGGGGGTGTCACTACAGTGCTTGGACTGTAAATATCAACAGTCATTCATGGGAAAGTGGATGTGTGGGTGTCATTATAGTGCTTGAACTGTTAATATCAACAGTCATTAATGGGGTGGTGGGTGTGTGGGTGTCATTACATTGCTTGGACTGTTAATATCAACAGTCATTTATTGGGTTGTGGGTGTGTGGGTATCATTACAGTCCTTGGAATGTAAATATCAACCATTATTCATTGGGTGGTGGGTGTGTGGGTGACATTAGAGTGCTTGGACTGTAAATATTAACAGTCATTCATGGGGTGGTAGGTGTATAGATGTCATTACAGTGCTTGGACTTAGAATATCAACTGCCATTTATGGGGTGGTGGGTGTGTGGGTTTCATTACAGTTCTTGGACTGTAAATATCAACCATCATTCATTGGGTCGTGGGTGTGTGGGTGACATTACAGTGCTTGGACTGTAAATATTAACAGCCATTCATGGGGTGGTGAGTGTGTAGGTGTCATTATAGTGCTTGGACTGTAAATATCAACAGTCACTCATGGGGTGGTGGGTGTGTGGGTGTCATTACATTGCTTGGACTGTAAATATCAAGTCATTCATTATGTAATGGGTGTGTGTGTACCATTAGTGCTTGAACTGTAAATATAAACATTTATTCATGGGGTGGTGGGTGTCATTACAGTGCTTGGACTGAAAATATCAACAGTCATTTATTGGGTGGAGGGTGTGTGGGTATCATTACAGTGCTTGGACTGAAAATATCAACAGTCATTTATTGGGTGGAGGGTGTGTGGGTATCATTACAGTCCTTGGACTGTAAATATCAACCATCATTCATTGGGTGGTGGGTGTATGGGTGACATTACAATGCTTGAACTGTAAATATTAACAGCCATTCATGGGGTGGTAGGTGTGTAGATGTCATTACAGTGCTTGGACTGAAAATAACAACAGTTATTCATGGGGTAGTAGGTGTGTGGGTGTCATTACAGAGCTTGGACTTTAAATATCAGCCATCATTTATAGGGTGGTGGGTGTGTGGGTGTCATTACAGTGCTTAGACTGTAAATATCAACAGTCATTCATATGGTGGTGGGTGTGTGAGTGTCATTACAGTACTTGAACTGTAAATGTCAACAGTTATTAATTGGGTGGTGGGTGTGTGGGTGTCATTACAGTGCTTGGACTGTAAATATCAACAGTCAATCCTGGGGTGGTCGGTGTGTGGGTGTCATTACAGTGCTTGAACTGTAAATATCAACAGTCATTTCTGGGGTGGTGGGTGTATGGGTGTCATTACAGTGTTTTAACTATAAATATCAACATTCATTTATTGGGTAGTGGGTGTCATGACAGTGCTTGGACTGTAAATATCAACAGTCATTCATAGGGTGGTGCGTGTGTGGGTGTCATGACAGTGCTTGGACTGTAAATATCAACAGTCATTGATAGGGTGGTAAGTGTGTGGGTGTCATTACAGTTCTTGGACTGTAAATATCAACCATCATTCATTAGGTGGTGGTTGTGTGGGTGTCATTAAAGTGCTCGGACATTAAATATTAACAGTCATTAATGGTGTGGTGGGTGTGTGGATGTAATTACAGTGCTTGGACTAAAAATATCAACAGTCATTCATGGGGTGGTGGGTGTATGAGTGTCATTACAGTGTTTTAACTATAAATATAAACATTCATTTATTGTGTGGTGGGTGTCATGACAGTGCTTGGACTGTAAATAACAACAGTCATTCATAGGGTTGTGCATGTGTGGGTGTCATGCCAGTGCTTGGACTGTAAATATCAACAGTCATTCATTTGGTGGTGAGTGTGTGGGTGTCTTTACAGATCTTGGACTGTAAATATCAACATTCATTCATTAGGTGGTGGGTGTGTGGGTGTCATTACAGTGCTGAGACTGTAAATACTAACTGTCATTCATGGTATGGTGGGTGTGTGGATGTAATTACAGTGTTTGGACTAAAAATATCAACAGTCTTTCATGGGGTGGTGGGTGTGTGGGTGTCATTACAGTGCTTGGACTATAAAAATCAACCGTCATTTCTGGGGTGGTGGGTGTGTGGGTGTCATTACAGTGCTTGGACTGTTAATATCAACAGTCATTCATAGGGTGGTTGGTGTGTGAGTGTCATTACAGGGCCTGGACTGTAAATATCAACAGTCATTCATGGGGTGGTGGGTGTGTATGTGTCATTACAGTGCTTGGACTGTAAATATCAAAAGTCATTCTTTTCGGTGGTGGGTGTGTGTGTGTCATTACAGTGCTTAGACTGTAAATATCAATAGTCATTTGTGGGGTAGTTGGTGTCATTAGAGTGATTGGACTGTAAATTTCAACAGTCATTCATGGATTGGTGTTTGTGTTGGTGTCATTACAGTGCTTGGACTGTAAATATTAACCATAATTAATGGGGTGGTGTGTGGGGGGGTGTCACTACAGTGCTTGGACTGTAAATATCAACAGTCATTCATGGGAAGGTGGATGTGTGGGTGTCATTATAGTGCTTCAACTGTTAATATCAACAGTCATTCATGGGGTGGTGGGTGTGTGGGTGTCATAACATTGCTTGGACTGTAAATATCAAGTCATTCATGGGGTGTTGGTTGTGTGTGTGTCATTAGTGCTTGGACTGTAAATATCAACAGTCATTCATGGGGTGGTGGGTTTCATTACAGTGCTTGGACTCCAAATATCAACAGTCATTCATGGGGTAATGGGTGGCATTACAGTGATTGGACTCTAAATATCAACAGTAATTCATAGGGTGATGGGTGTGTGGGTGTCATTACAGTGCTTGGAATGTAAATATTAATAGTAATTCATGGGGTTGTGGGTGTTTGGGTGTCTATGCATTGCTTGGACTGTAAATATCAACAGTCAATCATGGGGTGGTGGGTGTGTGGGTGTAATTACAGTGCTTGGACTGTAAATATAAACAGTCATTCAAGGGGTGGTGGGTGTGTGGGTGTCATAGCAGTGCTTGGACTGTAAATATCAACAGTCATTCATAGTGTGGTGAGTGTCATTAGAGTGATTGGACTGTAAATATCAACAGTTTTTCATGGGGTGGTGGGTGTGTGGGTGTCATTACAGTGCTTGGACTGTAAATATAAACAGTCATTCATGGAGTGGTGGGTGTGTGGATGTCATTAAAGTGCTTGGACTGAAAATAACAACAGTTATTCATGGGGTAGTAGGTGTGTGGGTGTCATTACAGAGCTTGGACTTTAAATATCAACCATCATTTATAGGATGGTGGGTGTGTGGGTGTCATTACAGTGCTTGGACTGTAATTATCAACAGTCATTCATATGGTCGTGGGTGTGTGAGTGTCATTACAGTACTTGGACTGTAAATATCAACAGTCAATCATAGGGTGTTCGGTGTGTGGGTGTCATTACAGTGCTTGAACTGTAAATATCAACAGTCATATCTGGGGTGGTGGTTGTATGGGTGTCATTACAGTGTTTTAACTATAAATATCAACTTTCATTTATTGGGTAGTGAGTGTCATGACAGTGCTTGGACTGTAAATATCAACAGTCATTCATAGGGTGGTGGGTGTGTGAGTGTCATTACAGAGCCTGGACTGTAAATATCAACAGTCATTCATGGGGTGGTGGGTGTGTATGTGTCATTACAGTGCTTGGACTGTAAATATCAAAATTCATTATTTTCGGTGGTGGGTGAGTGGGTGTCATTACTGTGCTTAGACTGTAAATATCAATAGTCATTTGTGGGGTAGTGGGTGTCATTAGAGTGCTTGGACTGTAAATTTCAACAGTCATTCATGGATTGGTGTGTGTGTTGGTGTCATTACAGTGCTTAGACTGTAAATATCAACAGTCATTCATGGGGTTGTGGGTGTTTGGGTGTCTATGCATTGCTTGGACTGTAAATATCAACAGTCAATCATGGGGTGGTGGGTGTGTGGGTGTCATTACAGTGCTTGGACTGTAAATATCAACAGTCATTAATGGGGTGGTGGGTGTGTGGGTGTCATAACAGTGTTTTGACTGTAAATATTAACAGTCATTCATATGTTGGTGGTTGTCATTAGTGTGCTTGGACTGTAAATATCAACAATTTTTCATGGGGTGGTGGGTGTGTGGGTGTCATTACATTGCTTGGACAGAAAATATCATCTGTCATTCATGGAGTGGTGAGTGTGTGGTTGTTATTACAATTCTTGGACTGTAAATATCAACCATCATTCATTGGGTGGTGGGTGTGTAGATGTCATTACAGTGCTCAGACTGTAAATATTAACAGTCATTCATGGGGTGGTAGGTGTGTGGATGTTATTACAGTGCATGGACTAAAAATTAAATTGTCATTCATGGAGTGGTGGGTGTCATTACATTGCTTGGACTGTAAATATCAAGTCATTCATTGAGTTGTGGGTGTGTGTGTGTCATTATTGCTTGGACTGTAAATATCAACAGTCATTCATGGGGTGGTGGGTGGCATTACAGTGATTGGAATCTAAATATCAAAAGTATTTTATAGGGTGATGGGTGTGTGGGTGTCATTACAGTGCTTGTACTGTAATTATTAACAGTCATTCATGGGGTTGTGGGTGTTTGGGTGTCTATGCATTGTTTGGACTGTAAATATCAACAGTTAATCATGGGGTGGTGGGTGTGTGGTGTCATTACAGTGCTTGGACTGTATATATCAACAGTTATTCATGGGGTGGTGGGTGTGTGGGTGTCATTACAGTGTTTTGACTGTCTATATTAACAGTCATTCATAGGGTGGTGGGTGTCATTAGAGTGCTTGGACTGTAAATATTAACAGTCATTCGTGGGGTGGTGGGTGTGTGGATGTCATTACAGTGCATGTACTAAAAATATCAATTGTCATTCATGGGGTGGTGGGTGTCATTATCATGGGGTGGGGAGTGTATGGGTGTTATTACAGTTCTTGGACTGTAAATATCAACCATCATTCATTGGGTGGTGGGTGTGTGGCTGTCATTACTGTGCTCAGACTGTAAATATTAACAGTCATTCATGGGGTGGTGGGTGTTTGGATGTCATTACAGTGCATGGACTGAAAATATCAACTGTCATTAATGGGGTGGTGAGTGTGTGGGTGTTATTACAATTCTTGGACTGTAAATATCAATCATCATTCAATGGGTGGTGGGTGTGTGGGTGTCATTACAATGCTCAGACTGTAAATATTAACAGTTATTCATGGGGTGGTGGGTGTGTGGATGTCATTACAGTGCATGGACGGAAAATATCAACTGTAATTCATGGGGTGGTGGTTGTCATTACATTGCTTGGACTGTAAATATCAAGTCATTCATTGAGTGGTGGGTGTGTGGGTGTCATTATTGCTTGGACTGTAAATATCAACAGTCATTTATGGGGCGGTGGGTGGCATTACAGTGATTGGAATCTAAATATAAAAAGTAATTTATAGGGTGATGGGTGTGTGGGTGTCATTACAGTGCTTGGACTGTAATTATTAACAGTTATTCATGGGGTTGCAGGTGTTTGGGTGTCTATGCATTGTTTGGACTGTAAATATCAACAGTTAATCATGGGGTGGTGGGTGTGTGGTGTCATTACAGTGCTTGGACTGTATATATCAACAGTTATTCATGGGGTGGTGGGTGTGTGGGTGTCATTACAGTGTTTTGACTGTATATATTATCAGTCTTTCATAGGGTGTTGGGTGTCATTAGAGTGCTTGGACTGTAAATATTAACAGTTTTTCATGGGGTGGGGAGTGTATGGGTGTTATTACAGTTCTTGGACTGTAAATATCAACCATCATTCATTGGGTGGTGGATGTGTGGCTGTCATTACAGTGCTCAGACTGTAAATATTAACAGTCATTCATGGGGTGGTGGGTGTGTGGATGTCATTACAGTGCATGGACTGGAAATATCAACTGTCATTCATGGGGTGGTGAGTGTGTGGGTGTTATTACAATTCTTGGACTGTATATATCAATCATCATTCAATGGGTGGTGGGTGTGTGGGTGTCATTACAGTGCTGAGACTGTAAATATTAACAGTTATTCATATGGTTGTGGGTGTGTGGATGTCATTACAGTGCATGGACGGAAAATATCAACTGTCATTCAAGGGGTGGTGGGTGTGTGGGTGTCATTACAGTGCTTGGACTGTAAATATCAACCGTCACTTATGGGGTGGAGGGTGTGTGGGTTTAAATACAGTGCTTAGACTGTAAATATCAAATGTCATTCTTAGGGTAGTGGATGCCATTACATTGCTTAGACTGTAAATATCAACAGTCATTTATGGGGTGGTGGGTGTGTGGGTGTCATTACAGTGCTTGGACTGTAAATATCAACAGTCATTTATGGAGTGGTGGGTGTGTGGGTGTCATTACAGTGCTTGAACTCTAAATATCAACAGTCATTCATGGGGTGGTGGGTGTGTGGGTGTCATTACAGTGCTTAGACTGTATATATTAACAGTCATTTATTGGGTGGTGGGTGTGTGGGTGTCATTACAGAGCTTGGACTGTAAATATCAACAGTCATTTATAGGGTGGTGGGTGTGTGAGTATCATTTCAGAGCTTGGACTGTAAATATCAACAGTCATTCAGGGTGTGGTTGGTGTGTAGGTGTCATTACAGTGCTTGGACTGTAAATATCAAAAGTCATTCGTGGGATTGTGGGTGTGTGGGTGTCATTACATTGCTTAGACTGTAAATATCAACAAACATTTATTGGATGGTGGGTGTGTGGCTGTCATTACAGTGCTTGGACTGTAAATATCAACAGTCAATTATGGGGTGGTGGGTGTGTTGGTGTCATTATAGTGCTTGGACTGAAAATATCAACAGTCATTCATGGGGTGTTTTGTGTGTGGGTGTCATTACAGTGCTTGGACTGTAAATATTAACTGTGATTTATGGGGTGGTGGGTGTGTAGGTGTCATTACAGTGTTTGGACTGTAAATATCAAAAGTCATTCTTGGGGTGGTGAGTGTGTGGGTGTCATTACAATGCTTAGACTCTAAATATCAACAGTCATTTATGGGGTGGTGGGTGTGTGGGTGTCATTACAGTGCTTAGACTGTAAATATCAACAGTCATTTATGGGGTGGTGGGTGTGTGGCTGTTATTACAGTGTTTGGACTGTAAATATCAACAGTCAAAAATGGGGTGGTGGGTGTGTGGGTGTCATTACAGTGCTTGGACTGTAAATATCAACAGTCATTCATGGGGTGGTGGGTGTGTGGGTGTCATAACAGTGTTTTGACTGTAAATATTAACAGTCATTCATATGTTGGTGTGTGTCATTAGAGTGCTTGGACTGTAAATATCAACAATTTTTCATGGGGTGGTGGGTGTGTGGGTGTCATGACAGTGCTTGGACTGTAAATATCAACAGTCATTCATAGGGTGGTGAGTGTGAGGGGGTTATTACACTTCTTGGACTGTAAATATCAACCATCATTCATTGGGTGGTGGGTGTGTGGGTGTCATTACAGTGCTTAAAATGTAAATATTAACAGTCATTCATGGAGTGGTGGGTGTGTGGCTGTCATTACAGTGCTTGGACTGTAAATATCAACAGTCAATCATGAGGTGGTGGGTGTGCGGATGTCATTACAGTGTTTTGACTGTAAATATCAAAAGTCATTCATAGTTGGTGGGTGTGTGGGTGTCATTACAGTGTTTTGATTGTAAATATCAACAGTCAATTATAGGTTGGTTGGTGTCATTAGAGTGCTTGGATAGTAAATATCAACAGTCATTCATGGGGTGTTGGGTGTGTGGGTGACATTACATTGCGTGGACTGTAAATATCAACCATAATTCATGGGGTGGTGGATGTGCGGGTCTCATTACAGTGCTTTGACTGTGAATATCAAGAGTCATTCATAAGGTGATGGGTTTTTGGGTGTCTATGCAGTGCTTGGAGTTTAAATATCAACAGTCAATAATGGGGTGGTGGGTGTGTGGTTGTCATTACAGTGCTTGGACTCTAAATATCAACAGTCATTCATGGGGTGGTGGGTGTGTCTGTGTCATTACAGTGCTTAGACTGTAAATAATAACAGTCATTTATTGGGTGGTGGGTGTGTGGGTGTCATTACAGAGCTTGGACTGTAAATATCAACAGTCATTCATAGGGTGGTGGGTGTGTGAGTATCATTACAGAGCTTGGACTGTAAATATCAACAGTCATTCAGTGGGTGGTTGGTGTGTAGGTGTTATTACAGTGCTTGGACTGTAAATATCAAAAGTCATTCATGTGGTTGTGGGTGTGTGGGTGTCATTACATTGCTTAGACTGTAAATATCAACAAACATTTATTGGGTGATGGGTGTGTGGCTGTCATTACAGTGCTTGAACTGTAAACATCAACAGTCAATCATGGGGTGGTGGGTGTGTTGGTGTCATTACAGTGCTTAGACTGAAAATATCAACAGTCATTCATGGGGTGTTGGGTGTGTGGGTGTCATTACAGTGCTTGGACTGTAAATATCAAAAGTCATTCTTGGGGTGGTGAGTGTGTGGGTGTCATTACAATGCTTAGAATGTAAATATCAACAGTCATTTATGGGGTGATGGGTGTGTGGGTGTCATTATAGTGCTTAGACTGTAAATATCAACAGTCCTTTATGGGGTGGTGGGTGTGTGGCTGTCATTACAGTGCTTGGACTGTAAATATCAACAGTCAATCATGGGGTGGTGGGTGTGCGGGTGTCATTACAGTGTTTTGACTGTAAATATCAAAAGTCATTTATAGGTGGTGGGTGTGTGGGTGTCATTACAGTGTTTTGATTGTAAATATCAACCGTCAATTATAGGTTGGTTGGTGTCATTAGAGTGCTTAAACTGTAAATATCAACAGTCATTCATGGGGTGGTGGGTGTGTGGGTGACATTACATTGCGTGGACTGTAAATATCAACCATAATTCATGGGGTGGTGGGTGTGCGGGTTTCATTACAGTGCTTTGAATCTAAATATCAACAGTCATTCATAGGGTGATGGGTGTGAGGGTGTCATTTCAGTGCTTAGACTGTAATTATCAACAGTCATTCATGTGGTGGTGGGTGTGTGGGTGTCATTATAGTGCTTGGACTGTAAATATCAACAGTCACTCATGGGGTGGTGGGTGTCTGTGTGTCATTAGTGCTTGGACTGTAAATATCAACAGTCATTCAAGGGGTGGAGGGTGTTATTAGAGTGCTTGTACTGTAAATATCAACAGTCATTCATGGGGTGGTGGGTGTGTGGGTGTCATTATAGTGCTTGGACTGTAAATATCAACAGTCACTCATGGGGTGGTGGGTGTGTTGGTGTCATTACAGTGCTTAGACATAAAATATCAACAGTCATTCATGGGGTGTTGGGTGTGTGGGTGTCTATGCAGTGCTTGGACTGTAAATATCAACAGTCATTCATGGAGTGGTGGGTGTGTGGGTGTCATTACAGTGCTTGGACTGTAAATATCAACCGTAATTTATGGGGTGGTGTTTGTGTGGGTATCATTACAGTTCCTGGACTTTAAAAATTAACAGTCATTCTTAGGGTGGTGGGTGTGTGAGTGTCATTACGGAGCTTGGACTGTAAATATCAACAGTCATTCATGGGGTGGTGGGTGTGTGGGTGTAATTACAGTGCTTAGACTGTAAATATCAACAGTCAGTTATTGGGTTGTGGGTGTGTGGGTGTCATTACAGTGCTTGGACTGTAAATATTAACAGTCAATCATGGGGTGGTCAGTCAGTTATTGGGTTGTGTGTGTGTTGTTGTCATTACAGTGTTTTAACTATAAATATCAACATTCATTTATTGGGTGTTGGGTGTCATTACAGTGCTTTGACTATAAATATCAACAGTCATTCAAGGGGTGGTGCATGTGTGGGTGTAATGACAGTTCTTGGACTGTAAATATCAACAGTCATTAATGGGGTGGTGAGTGTGTGGGTGTCATTACAGTTCTTGAACAGTAAATATCAACCATCATTAATGTGTGGGTGTCATTACAGAGCTCAGACTGTAAATATTAACAGTTATTCCTGGGGTGGTGGGTGTGTTGGTGTCATTACAGTGCATGGACTATAAATATGAACCATCATTTAAGGGGTGGTGGGTGTGTGGGTGTCATTACAGTGCATGGATTGTAAATATCAACAGTCAATCATGGGGTGGTGGGTGTGTGGGTGTCATTACAGTGCTTAGACTGTAATTATCAACAGTCCTTCATGGGTTTGTGGGTGTGTGGGTGTTATTACAGTGCTTAGACTGTAAATATCAACAGTCATTTTTTGGGTGGTGGGTGTGTGGGTGTCATTACAGTGCTTGGACTGTAAATATCAATAGTCAATCATGGGATGGTCAGTGTGTGGGTGTCATTACAGTGCTTGGACTGTAAATATCAATAGTCATTTACGGGGTGGTGGGTGTGTGGGTGTCATTACAATGTTTTGATTGTAAATATCAACAGTCATTCATGGGGTGGTGGGTGTGTGGGCGTCATTATACTGCTTGGACTGTAAATATCAACAGTCTCTCATGGGGTGGTGGGTGTGTTGGTGTCATTACAGTGTAAGCTTAGACTGAAAATATCAACAGTCATTCATGGCGTGTTTGGTGTGTGGGTGTCATTACAGTGCTTGGACTGTAAATATTAACTGTGATTTATGGGGTGGTGGATGTGTAGGTGTCATTACAGTGTTTGGACTGTAAATATCAAAAGTCATTCTTGGGGTGGTGAGTGTGTGGTTGTCATTACAATGCTTAGACTGTAAATATCAACAGTCATTTATTAGGTGGTGGGTGTGTGGGTGTCATTACAGTGTTTTGATTGTAAATATCAACATTCAATTATAGGTTGGTTGGTGTCATTAGAGTGCTTGGACTGTAAATATCAACAGTCATTCATGGGGTGGTGGGTGTGTGGGTGACATTACATTGCGTGGACTGTAAATATCAACCATAATTCATGGGGTGGTGAGTGTGCGGGTGTCATTACAGTGCTTTGACTGTAAATATCAACAGTCATTCATAGTGTGATGGGTGTGAGGGTATCATTACAGTGCTTAGACTGTAATTATCAACAGTCATTCATGTGGTGGTGGGTGTGTGGGTGTCATTATAGTGCTTGGACTGTAAATATCAACAGTCACTCATGGGGTAGTGGGTGTCTGTGTGTCATTAGTGCTTGGACTGTAAATATCAACAGTCATTCGAGGGGTGGTGGGTGGCATTACAGTGCTTGGACTCTAAATATCAACAGTCATTCATAGAGTGGTGGGTGTGTGAGTGTCATTACATCGTTTTGACTATAAATATCAACAGTCATTCATGGGGTTGTGGGTTTTTGGGTGTCTATGCAGTGCTTGGAGTGTAAATATCAACAGTCATTCATGGGGTGTAAGGGAGACTGCGGTGGTGAAAGGACGTGTCTCGTTAGCTCCGTGACATGTATAAACAGTGCTAGTGTCTACATTAACAGTACAGTGCTAGTGCGCCTGTATATGTTTTGGCATGTCCAGCATGGGTTCTCCAGTTGACGAATTGTGCCTTGTCTGTCATGAGCGAGATTATGGAAAGGTCAAGTGGCTGAAATGTCTCAAGTGCAAATTGGGTGGCCATAGCACTTGTACGAGAATGACTGGTTTGAAATCAAATGCTTCGGAAGTAAATTGGGTTTGTGATCCTTGTGCTCTAGTGATAAATAGTGAAGTTCACCTTCGAGAGGAGATTAATGTAATGAAAAGTGATATTATTGAAATCAAGAATATGCTGAAGGATATAAGACTACCCGAGAATCTTCAGAATAGTGTAATGGCTGCTTTGCCGGCTCTGACTGACGGGGTCACGCTGGCTGTGGAAGAGGCTGTGTCAGCTCAATCGGGCCAGGTGGAAAAAGATGGCATGAACTGGGCTGAGGTGGTGTCGAGAAGCAGGAAACGGAAACGCACACAGAAAAATAAGAATCTTCTTATTATTAAAGCAAAGGGTAGCAAAAAAGCGGTTGATATGAAGAAAGAGGTCGAAGAATTGTTGTCGGATGTTCAAATTATGGACTCCAAATTCACTAACAAGGGAAATATTGTTATAAATCTTGAATCTGAAGAGAAGAGAAATGCTGCACAAAATAAGTTACACGAGGTGGGGAATTTAATTGTTTCCAATGGGAAGCGATGGGACCCCAAAATTATGGTATGTAATGTGGCTCGGAATGAGGACAAGGAATCGCTCATTGAAGAAATTATTGTAAGGAATAATTTGGAATCGATTGACGGAGTTATGAATAAAATGAAAATTGTTTCTGAAAGACCAGGTGCGGGAGGGACTGTACATTATGTACTGAAGTGTGATCCAGAGGTACGTGCAAGAATTCACGGGATGAATGACAAGCTGAAGCTGAAGTGGGGCGTTCATCAGGTATACGATCGTTATTTTCCACTACTGTGTTACCACTGCCTGAAATTCGGTCACAAGTCGGATAGTTGCCAATGCAAGGTCAAAGGTCATGCACCCCACTGCTATAAGTGTGCAGGTCAGCATGAAGGTCGCTCTTGCCAGTCTGATGTGAGAAAATGCTTCAACTGTGCTGCTTCAAAACGTCAAAGCGAACACTCTGTAAGTAGTTTGTCTTGCCCCATTTTTACCTCGGAAGTAAATAGGATCAGACTCAACACTAACCATGGCTTTTAATATGCAAAGTGTTAATTGTGGACTATTGAACGTGCAGTCTGCTAAAAATAAAACATTTGAGATACGCCAGACGATTGTTGATGGCTGTTTAGATTTTTATGCCATTACTGAGACGTCGTTAACGAAATTTGACTCAGCTGCTATCCAGGAAATGACTCCGGTGACTCATTCTTTTTTACATAAACCGAGGTGTACGGGTCGAGGCGGAGGTGTTGGTCTATTTGTTTCAAATTCTATAAAGAAGGTGAAGGTATGCAAGTCGCCGGGGTTTGAAAGTTTCGAACTCCTTCAGGTTGAGTGTCAAGCTGGTGGAAGCAAATTAACGTTTATAACAATATATAGACCCCCTGCTACTAGCCCTGGTTTATTCATTGATGAGCTTGAGCTGTACCTCGAGACGGTTGACATGATTAGCTCTAATGTCATTGTGTTGGGAGATTTTAATTTTTGGCTTGATACTCCAGGAGCCCGCTATGTTCAGCGATTTACAGATATGTTAGCAACGTTTAACCTGGTCAATGTAGTGAACAAGCCCACATCGTTTTGTGGCCATATTATTGATTTGGTCTTGGTGGACACATCTGGAGACCTGGTACATAACCTTCAGGTGGACGATGTATGCTCCCTTTCACCGGTACACAAACTTGTGGTGTTTAATCTGAACCTGTTGTTGAGTAAAAGGCAAGTAAAGAATATTTCTTTTCGGTCCAGAAGAAATTTTAATAGTGATGGTCTACTATCACTCGTTTGTAATAAGATAGTCGAGCAATACGGTGATTCGTGCAATCATGGGTGGGCAGTGAAAGGAGAGTGTCATGACTGTTTGTACAATCTATACAATTACACACTGAAGTCTGAATACGACAAAATGTGTCCTATAGTTGAGAAGAAAATAATAGTGAAAGATGAGTCTCCGTGGTTCAACAATGACATAAATAAAGCGAAAATTAATAAAAAAAAGATGGAAAGACGGTGGCGCAAGTATCATACTGAGGAATGTAGACATGCATACACTCAAGCACGAAACTACGAATTAAGGCTTGTCACCAAGAGAAAGTGCAGTTATTACAAAGAGAAAACTGAAATGGCGGGATCGAATATACACGAGCTCTACAAGATACTTGACTGCCTGACTGGTGATAAGAGGAAACACAAGTTGCCGGAGAGCTGTTCGGATAGCAATTTGGCCAATGATTTTGTATATTTTTTCGATAATAAGATCAAGAATATTATATCGACGTTTGTGAGTGATAGTTCGCATATGGTTATGAGTGAACAAACTTCTGATATTAAACTGAGTGAGTTCCGAATTGTGAGTGAATTGACTGTTAGTGAGATGATCAAGAAGGCAAAACCAACTTACTCTGCAATCGACCCTATGCCGTTCAAGCTGTTTAATAGAAACAAAAGGTTTGATCGTCTGGTCAGCGTTATCACAAAAATGGTAAATGTGAGTATTGCTAATAGTGTGTTCCCAAACTCTGAAAAGGAAGCTATTGTAACACCCATATTGAAGAGGAATCTTGACCCCCAATCTTTCAGCTCATTTCGTCCTGTATCCAATTTAACTTTTCAATCCAAGATTTTGGAAAAGGTAATTTTAACTCAATTGATAGATTATTTGGATATGGTTGGTGCAATTCATGATAACCAGTCAGCCTATCGTCGTCTGTATTCCACGGAGACTGCTCTGTGTTCTATCGTAAGTGACATGCGCACTTTGATGGATGATGGAAAATGTGGTCTGTTGGTATTACTGGATTTGAGTGCTGCATTCGACACAGTAGTGCACAGTGTCTTATTGAGTGTCTGTGAACGTATTGGTATAATAGGTGCTGCTCTCTCGTACCTGAAGAGTTACCTGACTGGCCGCAACTACTGTGTAAAAATAGGAAATGAATTTTCTGACGCAATACCATTAACAAGAGGTGTGCGTCAGGGTAGTGTTTTAGGCCCAATACTCTTCTGTTTATATACTGCAGATCTTTCTGTACTACTTGAAAAGTACGAAGTCAGATTCAAGCTTTTTGCGGGTGACACGCAGTTTTACATGTCATTCACAAATATACACGATTCAGAAACTCATTTGAGCTCTGTACTTACTGACATTAAGCAATGGATGGATTCCAGGCAGCTTAAATTAAATCAAGATAAAACAGAATGTCTGTATGTCGGTCGTAGAACTGACTTCGACAGCTTGGGAGTACGTAAACTGAAAGTGAATGATAGGGAAATCACAATCAACAAATGTGTGAAGAGTCTCGGGGTGATGTTGGACAGTGAGCTAATGATGAGAGATCAGATTGGTCATGTGGTTCAAATTGCTGGATACCACTTGAGGAATTTGGCTTTCGTAAGGAAATACCTTGATCAGAGTGTGATGATGAAACTGGTTTACAATCATGTTCTAAGTAAATTGGATTATTGTAATTCCCTATATTACGGCTTGCCTGATTATCTATTGAAGAAACTCCAGATGATCACGAACAGAGCTGCGAGATTGATACGAGGTCTGTCAAGAAGAGATCGAATAACACCAGCACTCATACAACTACATTGGCTTCCTATTAAGGCACGTATCGTTTACAAGCAGTGTGTTATGGTTCATCAAGCGTTAAATTTTCGCAAACAAGTTTACATGCGAGATATGCTCCTGGACTTTCATGTGGATACCAATGTAGAATTGCGACATAGCAGCGAGGTGAATAGGCTTCTGGAACCAAGATTCAGAAGGGAATGTGGAAAAAGAGTGTTCGCATAGTGCTCCTCGCCTCTACAACAACCTTCCGAGCTTCGTTAGGGCAGTGAAACAGCTGCTCTATTCAAAAAGAGACTGAAGACACACCTCTTCACCGAGTCTTACGACCTCATAAATGAAGAAATGAGAACAAGTTTCCGGCTTTAGTTGATCTACGGAGGGACTTGGAGAGCTGGCAACGGCTGAAAGTCCCTAGAAGCCATCACATAAGTAACATAAGTAAGTAAGAGTGTGTGGGTGTCATTACGGTTCATGGACTGTAAATATAAACCATCATACATTCGGTGGTGGGTGTGTGGGTGTCATTACAGTGCTTGAACTGTATATATCAACAGTCATTCATGGGGTGGTGGGTGTGTGGATGTCATTAAAGTTCTTGGACTGAAAATATCAACAGTCATTCTTGGGGTGGTGGGTGTGTGGATGTCATTACAGTGCTTGGCCAATAAATATTAACCATCATGTATGGGGTGGTGGGTGTGTGGGTGTCATTACAGTGCTTGGATTGTAAATATCAACAGTCATTCATAGGGTGGTGGGTGTGTGAGTGTCATTACAGAACTTGGACTGTAAATATCAACAGTCATTCATTGGTGGTGGGTAAGTAGGTGTCATTATAGTGCTTGGACTGTAAATATCAAAAGTCATTCTTGGGGTGGTCGGTGTGTGGGTGTCATTACAGTGCTTAGACTGTAAATATTAACAGTCATTTATAGGGTGGTGGGTGTGTGGTTGTCATTACAGTGCTTGGACTGTAAATATCAACAGTCAATCATGGGGTGGAAGGTGTGTGGGTGTCATTACATTGCTTTGACTGTAAATATCAACAGACATTCATGGGGTGGTGGGTGTGTGGGTGTCATTACAGTGTTTTGTTATAAATATCAACAGTCATTTATAAGGTTTTAGGTGTCATTAGAGTGATTGGACTGTAAATATCAACAGTCATTCATAAGGTGATGGGTGTGGGGTTGTCATTACATTGTTTTGACTGTAAATATCAACAGTCATTCATGGGGTGGTGGGGGTGAGGGTGTTATTACAGTGCTTGGACTGTATATATCAACAGTCATTCATGGGGTGGTGGGTGTGTGGGTGTCATTATAGTGTTTGAACTGTAAATAGCAACAGTCATTCATGGGGTGGTGGGTGTGTGGTTGTCATTACAGTGCTGGGACTATAAAAATTAAGTCATTTGTAACCCCCCTATTTTATATGTATTATTATTCGGGATATTTACGGGTGTTGTATATTTATATGTATTAGAATAGGTTTTTAGTGTAGAATTGTAGGGAGTAGCCAGGCGGTGATTTAAGAAAGGAATGTAAAATAATTTAATGGAGACAGGGAATAACCTGCATTTCTAATTATAATATATAATAACGAAGCTAACATTCCTATACTGTTACCGGCATTTAATTGTAACTTGCTTAGAAAATTAATTAGATTAGTTAGGGCCTACAGTCGGGACAGTACATTTTCTGGTTGGCGGAACAATACATGCCTTGAATATGTAAATAACAGTAGTGTAAAACTTTACACAAGGGAGAAAGCAATATATTTGAGCTCACTTATATGTTTAAATTAGGTTATGTAATTATATACACCAGTAAGGGTAGAACTAATGGATTTGCCAGAAATTAAGATGAGTTGGTCACTACTTTGCTTAAGAGAGTGAGAGTGGGGGAGATGGCGAGGCGGTACCCTGAGTTGCTACTAGCTCATTCTGATCTCGTCTCTGCTGGTGGCAGGTGGCAGCCATTAAATAGCATTCTCCCTTGGTGTTTAGTGAACCACGTGGTACTAAGAAAATTAACTACATTTGCTGGCAATTTGATAAGTTTCATTTATAATATTGAGATTAGGATGTTATTTTTTTTTGGTATTAACTATATTTCGGCCTTATTGTGCAAAATTTATTATTAGGAATTATTTGAAATATTGTGGGAGGGGGGGACACTTCATGTAATATCTTTTTTTATATGTACTTAGATCTGTCACTAGCGAGGCACGGAATTATTCCTGTCCTAGTACCAGAAAAGGGAGTAGGAACTGTATTAAGGGAGGGGGGATATTTTATAGTAATAATTGTTTTTGTTTTGGATTTATGTGTTAGCTCTGTCAACTGGCGAGACCCGGAAGTATTCCTATCCTAGTTGACAGAAAAGGGAGTAGGTAATATTAGCAAAGGGGGGGGGGGGGGACATAAATTATTATTATAGGGAACTAGTTGTACTTGTAACAAATAAGTGGATAAAATAAACGGGTTTATAATTGTCTGAGTATTTCCGTCACCGATATAACAAATAGACTGTGTACCTATATAGAGATTAGTTCTCCTTTCACAACACTGATCGTACCCCCGTTAAAATTGTAGTCTGGGTTGCTTACTCGCGAGCCTTCTTAACGTAACGTTACGCTACCCTGCCGGTGTGTGCTCACTTGGTTCCTCTGATCGACTTTGGTCTGGTGGTGGCAGCGTTTACCCAGTACTGGAGAGGAGCTGGACTTGTCCTTTGTATGATTTATTTTTGGTATTCGCAAGGCAAGTCCTGTTCCTCATCGGTATCTTGTTTTTTTTTCCAGACCAGGTTGATACAGCTATAGGATAGAGTGTAGCATACACTGGTTTTTTTTTTTTTATTTGTTAAAGGCAGTAGATTTTTGTTTCCCTCCACAAGTAGAGTAAAAAAATAGAAAAATCAAAGAATAACGTAAGGGGACAAAAATTGAGCTTTTACACATTCATGGTGTGTTGGGTGTGTGAGTGTGTCATTAGTGCTTGGACTGTAAATATCAAGAGTCATTCATGGGGTGGTTGGTGTCATTACAGTGCTTGGACTGTAAATATCAACAGTAAATCATCGGGTGTTGGGTGTCATTAGAGTGCTTGGACTGTAAATATCAACAGTCATTCATGGGGTTTTGGGTGTTTGGGTGTCTATGCAGTGCTTGGACTGTAAATATCAACAGTCAATCATGGGGTGGTGGGTGTCTGGGTGTCATTACAGTGCTTGGACTGTAAATATCAACAGTGATTCATGGGGTTGTGGGTGTGTGGGTGTCTTTACAGTGTTTTGATTGTAAATATCAGCAGTCATTCATAGGGTGGTAGGTGTCATTAGAGTGATTGGACTGTAAATATTAACAGTCATTCATGGGGTGGTGGGTGTGGGGGTGTCATTACAGTGCTTGGACTGTAAATATCAACCATATTTCATGGGTAGATGGGTGTGTGAGTGTCATTACAGAACTTGGACTGTAAATAACAGTCATACATTGGTGGTGGGTGTGTAGGTGTCATAATAGGGCTTGGACGGTAAATATCAAAAGTCATTCATGGGGTGGTGGGTGTGAGGGTGTCATTACAATACTTAGACTGTATATATCAACAATCATTCATAGGGTGGTGGGTGTGTGGGTGTTATTACAGTGCTTGGACTGTATATATCAACAGTCATTCATGGGGTGGTGGGTGTGTGGGTGTCATTATAGTGTTTGAACTGTAAATAGCAACAGTCATTCATGGGGTGGTGGGTGTGTGGTTGTCATTACAGTGCTGGGACTATAAAAATTAAGTCATTCATGGTGTGTTGGGTGTGTCTGTGTGTCATTAGTGCTTGGACTGTAAATATCAACAGTCATTCATGGGGTGTTGGGTGTCATTAGAGTGCTTGGACTGTAAATATCAAAAGTCATTCATGGGGTTTTGGGTTTTTGGGTGTCTATGCAGTGCTTGGACTGTAAATATCAACAGTCAATCATGGGGTGGTGGGTGTCTGGGTGTCATTACAGTGCTTGGACTGTAAATATCAACAGTGATTCCTGGGGTTGTGTGTGTGTGGGTGTCTTTGCAGTGTTTTGATTGTAAATATCAGCAGTCATTCATAGGGTGGTGGGTGTCATTAGAGTGATTGGATTGTAAATATTAACAGTCATTCATGGGGTGGTGGGTGTGGGTGTGTCATTACAGTGCTTGGACTGTAAATATCAACCATATTTCACGGGTAGGTGGGTGTGGGAGTGTCATTACAGTACTTGTACTATAAATATCAACAGTCATTCATGGGGTGGTGGACGTGTGGGTGTCATTACAGTGCTTAGACTGTAAATATCAATAGTCATTCATGGGGTGGTGGGTGTGTGGGTGTCATTATAGTGTTTAGACTGTATATATCAACAGTCATTCATGGGGTGGTGGGTGTGTGGGTGTCATTACAATGTTTTAATTGTAAATATCAATAGTCATTCATAGGGTGGTGGGTGTCATTAGAGTGTTTGGACTGTAAATATCAACAGTCATTCATGGGGTGGTATGTGTGTGGGTGTCATTACAGTGCTTGGACTGTAAATATCAACTGTCATTTATGGGGTGGTGTTTGTGTGTGTGTCATTACAGTTCCTGGACTGTAAATATCAACAGTCATTCATAGGTTGGTGAGTGTGTGAGTGTCATTACAGAGTTTCGACTGTAAATATCAACAGTCATTCATGGGGTGGTGGGTGTGTGGGTGTCATTACAGTGCTTGGACTGTAAATATCAACAGTCAATCATGGGGTGGTCGGTGTGTGGGTGTTATTACAGTGCATGGACTGTAAATATCAACAGTCATTTATAGAGTGGTGGGTGTGTGGCTGTCATTACAGTGCTGGGACTGTAATTATCAACAGTCATTCATGGGGTGGTGTGTGTGTGGGTGTCATTACAGTGTTTTAACTATAAATATCAACATTCATTTATTGTGTGGTGGGTGTCATTACAGTGCTTTGACTGTAAATATCAACAGTCATTCATGGGGTGGTGCATGTGTGGGTGTCATTACAGAGCATGGAATGTAAATATCAACAGTCATTTATAGAGTGGTGGGTGTGTGGCTGTCATTACAGTGCTTGGACTGTAAATATCAACAGTCAATTATGGGATGGTGGGTGTGTTGGTGTCATTACAATGCTTAGACTGTAATTATCAACCATCCTTCATGGGTTGGTGGGTGTGTGGGTGTCATTACAGTGCTTAGACTGTAAATATCAACAGTCATTTTTTGGGTCGGGGGTGTGTGGGTGTCATTACAGTGCTTGGACTGTAAATATCAATAGTCAATCATGGGATGGTCAGTGTGTGGGTGTCATTACAGTGCTTGGACTGTAAATATCAACAGTCATTCATGAGGTGGTGGGTGTGTGGGTGTCATTACAGTGTTTTAACTATAAATATCAACATTCATTTATTGGGTGGTGGGTGTCATTAGAGTGCTTGGACTGTAAATATCAACAGTCATTCATGGGGTGGTGCATGTGTGGGTGTCATGACAGTGCTTGGACTGTAAATATCAACAGTCATTCATGGGGTTGTGAGTGTGTGGGTGTCATTACATTTCCTGGACTGTAAATATAAACCATCATACATTAGGTGGTGGGTGTGTGGGTGTCATTACAGTGCTTGGACTGTAAATATCAAGAGTCATTAATGGTGTGGTGGGTGTGTGGATGTCATTAGAGTGCTTGGACTGTAAATATCAACAGTCATTCATAAGGTGGTGGGTGTGGGGGTGTCATTACAGTGTTTTGACTGTAAATATCAACAGTCATTCATTGAGTGGTGGGGGTTAGGGTGTCATTACAGTGCTTGGACTGTAAATATCAACAGTCATTCATGGGGTGGTTGGTGTCATTACAGTTCTTGGACTGTAAATATCAACAGTCAATCATGGGGTGGTAGGTGTGTGGGTGTCATTTCAGTGCATAGACTGTAAATATCAATAGTCATTCATGGTGTGGTGGGTGTGATGGTGTCATTACAGTGCTTAGACTGTACATATCAACAATCATTCATGGGGTCGTGGGTGTGTGGGTGTCATTATAGTGTTTGGACTGTAAATATCAACAGTCATTCATGGGATGGTGAATGTGTGGGTGTCATTACATAGCTTGGACTGTAAATATCAAGTCATTCATGGGGTGGTGGGTATGTATTGTCATTATAGTGCTTGAACTGTAAATATCAACAGTCATTCATGTGGTGGTGGGTGTGTGGGTGTCATTACAGTGCTTGGACTATAAATATCAATTCATTCATGGTGTGGTGAGTGTTTGTGTGTCATTAGTGCTTGGACTGTGAATATTAACAGTCATTCATGGGGTGGTGGGTGGCATTACAGTGCTTAGACTCTAATATTAACAGTCATTCATGGGGTGATGGGTGTGTGGGTGTCATTACAGTGCTTAGACTGTAAATATAAACAGTTATTCATGGGGATGTGGGTGTTTGGGTGTCTATGCAGTGCTTGTTCTGTAAATATCAACAGTCAATCATGGAGTGGTGGGTGTGTGGGTGTCATTAGAGTGCTTGGACTGTAAATATTAACAGTCATTCATGGGTTGGTGAGTGTGTGGATGTCATTAGAGTGCTTGGACTGTAAATATCAACAGTCATTCATAAGGTGGTGGGTGTGGGGGTGTCACTACAGTGTTTTGACTGTAAATATCAACAGTCATTCATTGAGTGGTGGGGGTTAGGGTGTCATTACAGTGCTTGGACTGTAAATATCAAGAGTCATTCATGGGGTGGTTGGTGTTATTACAGTTCTTGGACTATAAATATCAACAGTCAATCATGGGGTGTTGGTAGTCATTAGAGTGTTTGGACTCTTAATATCAACAGTCATTCATGGGGTTTTGGGTGTTTGGGTGTCTATGCAGTGCTTGGACTGTAAATATCAACAGTCAATCATAGGGTTGTGGCTTTCTGGGTGTCATTACAGTGCTTGGACTGTATATATCAACAGTGAGTCATGGGGTGGTGGGTGTGTGGGTGTCATTACAGTGTTTTGATTGTAAATATCAACAGTCATTTATAGGGTAGTGGGTGTCATTAGAGTGCTTGAACTATAAATATCAACAGTCATTCATGTGGTGGTATGTGTGTGGGTGTCATTACAGTGCAAAGACTGTAAATATCAATAGTCATTCATGGGGTGGTGGGTGTGAGGGTGTCATTACAGTGCTTAGACTGTATATATAAACAATCATTCATGGGGTCGTGGGTGTGTGGGTGTCATTATAGTGTTTGGACTGTAAATATCAACAGTCATTCAAGGGGTGGTGAATGTGTGGGTGTCATTACATTGCTTGGACTGTAAATATCAAGTCATTCATGGGGTGGTGGGTATGTGGGTGTCATTATAGTGCTTGAACTGTAAATATCAACAGTCATTTATGGGGTGGTGGGTGTGTGGGTGTCATTACAGTGCTTGTACTATAAATATCAATTCATTCATGGTGTGGTGAGTGTCTGTGTGTCATTAGTGCTTGGACTGTGATTATTAACAGTCATTCATGGGGTGGTGGGTGGCATTACAGTGATTAGACTCTAATATCAACAGTCATTCATCGGGTGATGGGTGTGTGGGTGTCATTACAGTGCTTGGACTGTAAATATAAACAGTTATTCATGGGGATGTGGGTGTTTGTGTGTCTATGCAGTGCTTGTACTGTAAATATCAACAGTCAATCATGGAGTGGTGGGTGTGTGGGTGTCATTAGAGTGCTTGGACTGTAAATGTTAACAGTCATTCATGGGGTGGTGGGTGTGTGGATGTCTTTACAGTGCTTAGACTGTAAACATCAACAGTCATTCATGGGGTGGTGTGTGTGTGAGTGTGATTACAGTGCTTGGACTATAAATATTAACCGTCATTTATGGGATTTTGGGTGTTTGGGTGTCATTACAGTGCATGGACTGTAAATATCGTCAGTCATTTATGGGGTTGTGGGTGTGTAGGTGTCATTACAGTGCTTGGAGTGTAAATATCAAAATTAATTCTTGGGGTGGTGGGTCTGTGGGTATCATTACAGTGCTTAGACTTAAAATATCAACAGTCATTTATGGGGTGGTGGGTGTGTGGCTGTCATTATAGTGCATGGACTGTAAATATCAACAGTCATTCATAGAGTGGTGGGTGTGTGGCTGTCATTACAGTGCTTGGACTGTAAATATCAACAGTCAATCATGGGGTGGTGGGTGTGTGGGTGTTATTACAGTGCTTAGACTGTAATTATCAACAGTCCTTCATGGGTTTGTGGGTGTGTGGGTGTCATTACAGTGCTTAGACTGTAAATATCAACAGTCATTTTTTGGGTGGTGGGTGTGTGGGTGTCATTACAGTGCTTGGACTGTAAATATCAATAGTAAATCATGGGATGGTCAGTGTGTGGGTGTCATTACAGTGCTTGGACTGTAAATATCAACAGTCATTTACGGGGTGGTGGGTGTGTGAGTGTCATTACAATGTTTTGATTGTAAATATCAACAGTCATTCATGGGGTGGTGGGTGTGTGGGCATCATTATAGTGCTTGGACTGTAAATATCAACAGTCACTCATGGGGTGGTGGGTGTGTTGGGGTCATTACAGTGCTTAGACTGAAAATATCAAAAGTCATTCTTGGGGTGGTGAGTGTGTGGGTGTCATTACAATGCTTACACTGTAAATATCAACAGTCATTTATGGGGTGGTGGGTGTGTGGGTGTCATTATAGTGCTTAGACTGTAAATATCAACAGTCATTTACGGGGTGGTGGGTGTGTGGCTGTCATTAGAGTGCTTGGACTGTAAATATCAACAGTCAATCATGGGGTGGTGGGTGTGCGGGTGTCATTACAGTGTTTTGACTGTAAATATCAAAAGTCATTTATAGGTGATGGGTGTGTGGGTGTCATTACAGTGTTTTGATTGTAAATATCAACAGTCAATTATAGGTTGGTTGGTGTCATTAGAGTGCTTGGACTGTAAATATCAACAGTCATTTATAGGGTGGTGGGTGTGTGGGTGACATTACATTGCGTGGACTGTAAATATCAACAGTCATTTATGGGGTGGTGGGTGTGTGGGTGTCATTACAGTGCTTGGACTGTATATATTAACAGTCATTTATGGAGTGGTGGGTGTGTGGGTGTCATTACAGAGCTTGGACTGTAAATATCAACAGTCATTCAGGGTGTGGTTGGTGTGTAGGTGTCATTACAGTGCTTGGACTATAAATATTAACCGTCATTTATGGGATTGTGGGTGTTTGGGTGTCATTACAGTGCATGGACTGTAAATATCGTCAGTCATTTATGGGGTTGTGGGTGTGTAGGTGTCATTACAGTGCTTGGAGTGTAAATATCAAAATTAATTCTTGGGGTGGTGGGTCTGTGGGTATCATTACAGTGCTTAGACTGAAAATATCAACAGTCATTTATGGGGTGGTGGGTGTGTGGCTGTCATTATAGTGCATGGACTGTAAATATCAACAGTCATTCATAGAGTGGTGGGTGTGTGGCTGTCATTACAGTGCTTGGACTGTAAATATCAACAGTCAATCATGGGGTGGTGGGTGTGTGGGTGTCATTACAGTGCTTAGACTGTAATTATCAACAGTCCTTCATGGGTTTGTGGGTGCGTGGGTGTCATTACAGTGCTTAGACTGTAAATATCAACAGTCATTTTTTGGGTTGTGGGTGTGTGGGTGTCATTACAGTGCTTGGACTGTAAATATCAATAGTCAATCATGGGATGGTCAGTGTGTGGGTGTCATTACAGTGCTTGGACTGTAAATATCAACAGTCATTTACGGGGTGGTGGGTGTGTGAGTGTCATTACAATGTTTTGATTGTAAATATCAACAGTCATTCATGGGGTGGTGGGTGTGTGGGCATCATTATAGTGCTTGGACTGTAAATATCAACAGTCACTCATGGGGTGGTGGGTGTGTTGGGGTCATTACAGTGCTTAGACTGAAAATATCAAAAGTCATTCTTGGGGTGGTGAGTGTGTGGGTGTCATTACAATGCTTACACTGTAAATATCAACAGTCATTTATGGGGTGGTGGGTGTGTGGGTGTCATTATAGTGCTTAGACTGTAAATATCAACAGTCATTTACGGGGTGGTGGGTGTGTGGCTGTCATTAGAGTGCTTGGACTGTAAATATCAACAGTCAATCATGGGGTGGTGGGTGTGCGGGTGTCATTACAGTGTTTTGACTGTAAATATCAAAAGTCATTTATAGGTGATGGGTGTGTGGGTGTCATTACAGTGTTTTGATTGTAAATATCAACAGTCAATTATAGGTTGGTTGGTATCATTAGAGTGCTTGGACTGTAAATATCAACAGTCATTTATAGGGTGGTGGGTGTGTGGGTGACATTACATTGCGTGGACTGTAAATATCAACAGTCATTTATGGGGTGGTGGGTGTGTGGGTGTCATTACAGTGCTTGGACTGTATATATTAACAGTCATTTATGGAGTGGTGGGTGTGTGGGTGTCATTACAGAGCTTGGACTGTAAATATCAACAGTCATTCAGGGTGTGGTTGGTGTGTAGGTGTCATTACAGTGCTTGGACTATAAATATTAACCGTCATTTATGGGATTGTGGGTGTTTGGGTGTCATTACAGTGCATGGACTGTAAATATCGTCAGTCATTTATGGGGTTGTGGGTGTGTAGGTGTCATTACAGTGCTTGGAGTGTAAATATCAAAATTAATTCTTGGGGTGGTGGGTCTGTGGGTATCATTACAGTGCTTAGACTGAAAATATCAACAGTCATTTATGAGGTGGTGGGTGTGTGGCTGTCATTATAGTGCATGGACTGTAAATATCAACAGTCATTCATAGAGTGGTGGGTGTGTGGCTGTCATTACAGTGCTTGGACTGTAAATATCAACAGTCAATCATGGGGTGGTGGGTGTGTGGGTGTCATTACAGTGCTTAGACTGTAATTATCAACAGTCCTTCATGGGTTTGTGGGTGTGTGGGTGTCATTACAGTGCTTAGACTGTAAATATCAACAGTCATTTTTTGGGTTGTGGGTGTGTGGGTGTCATTACAGTGCTTGGACTGTAAATATCAATAGTCAATCATGGGATGGTCAGTGTGTGGGTGTCATTACAGTGCTTGGACTGTAAATATCAACAGTCATTTACGGGGTGGTGGGTGTGTGAGTGTCATTACAATGTTTTGATTGTAAATATCAACAGTCATTCATGGGGTGGTGGGTGTGTGGGCATCATTATAGTGCTTGGACTGTAAATATCAACAGTCACTCATGGGGTGGTGGGTGTGTTGGGGTCATTACAGTGCTTAGACTGAAAATATCAAAAGTCATTCTTGGGGTGGTGAGTGTGTGGGTGTCATTACAATGCTTACACTGTAAATATCAACAGTCATTTATGGGGTGGTGGGTGTGTGGGTGTCATTATAGTGCTTAGACTGTAAATGTCAACAGTCATTTACGAGGTGGTGGGTGTGTGGCTGTCATTACAGTGCTTGGACTGTAAATATCAACAGTCAATCATGGGGTGGTGGGTGTGCGGGTGTCATTACAGTGTTTTGACTGTAAATATCAAAAGTAATTTATAGGTGATGGGTGTGTGGGTGTCATTACAGTGTTTTGATTGTAAATATCAACAGTCAATTATAGGTTGGTTGGTGTCATTAGAGTGCTTGGACTGTAAATATCAACAGTCATTCATAGGGTGGTGGGTGTGTGGGTGACATTACATTGCGTGGACTGTAAATATCAACAGTCATTTATGGGGTGGTGGGTGTGTGGGTGTCATTACAGTGCTTGGACTGTATATATTAACAGTCATTTATGGAGTGGTGGGTGTGTGGGTGTCATTACAGAGCTTGGACTGTAAATATCAACAGTCATTCAGGGTGTGGTTGGTGTGTAGGTGTCATTACAGTGCTTGGACTGTAAATATCAAATGTCATTCTTGGGGTTATGGGTGTGTGGGTGTTATTACATTGCTTAGACTGTAAATATCAACAAACATTTATTTGGTGGTGGGTGTGTGGCTGTCATTACAGTGCTTGGACTGTAAATATCGACAGTCAATCATTGGGTGGTGGGTGTGTTGGTGTCATTATAGTGCTTGGACTGAAAATATCAACAGTCATTCATGGGGTGTTGGGTGTGTGGGTGTCATTTCAGTGCTTGGACTGTAAATATTAACTGTGATTTATGGGGTGGTGGGTATGTAGGTGTCATTACAGTGTTTGGACTGTAAATATCAAAAGTCATTCTTGGGGTGGTGTGTGTGTGGGTGTCATTACAATGCTTAGACTGTAAATATCAACAGTCATTTATGGGGTGGTGGGTGTGTGGGTGTCATTACAGAGCTTAGACTGTAAATATCAACAGTCATTTATGGGGTGGTGAGTGTGTGGCTGTTATTACAGTGCTTGGACTGTAAATATCGACAGTCAATCATGGGGTGGTGGGTGTGTGGGTGTCATTACAGTGCTTGGACTGTAAATATCAACAGTCATTCATGGGGTGGTGGGTGTGTGGTTGTCATAATAGTGTTTTGACTGTAAATATTAACAGTCATTCATATGTTGGTGGGTGTCATTAGAGTGCTTGAACTGTAAATATCAACAATTTTTCATGGGGTGGTGGGTGTGTGGGTGTCATGACAGTGCTTGACTGTAAATATCAACAGTCATTCATGGGTTGGTGAGTGTGTGGGGGTTATTACAGTTCTTGGACAGTAAATATCAACCATCATTCATTGGGTGGTGGGTGTGTGGGTGTCATTACAGTGCTTAAAATGTAAATATTAACAGTCATTCATGGAGTGGTGGGTGTGTGGCTGTCATTACAGTGCTTGGACTGTAAATATCAACAGTCAATCATGGGGTGGTGTGTGTGCGGGTGTCATTACAGTGTTTTGACTGTAAATATCAAAAGTCATTCATAGGTGGTGGGTGTGTGGGTGTCATTTCAGTGTTTTGATTGTCAATATCAACAGTCAATTATAGGTTGGTTGGTGTCATTAGAGTGCTTGGACTGTAAATATCAACAGTCATTCATAGGGTGATGGGAGTGAGGGGGTCATTACAGTGCTTAGACTGTAATTATCAACAGTCATTCATGTGGTGGTGGGTGTGTGGGTGTCATTATAGTGCTTGGACTGTAAATATAAACAGTCACTCATTGGGTGGTGGGTGTCTGTGTGTCATTAGTGCTTGGACTGTAAATATTAACAGGAATTTATTGGGTGGTGGGTGTGTGAGTGTCATTACAGAGCTTTGACTATAAATATCAACAGTCATTCATGGGGTTGTGGGTTTTTGGGTGACTATGCAGTGCTTGGAGTGTAAATATCAACAGTCAATCATGGGCTGGTGGGTGTGTGGTTGTCATTACAGTGCTTGGACTCTAAATATCAACGGTCATTCATGGGGTGGTGGGTGTGTGGGTGTCATTAAATAGCTTTGAATATAAATATCAACAGTCATTCATGGGGTTGTGAGTTTTTGGGTGTCTATGCATTGCTTGGAGTGTAAATATCAACAGTCAATCATGGGGTGGTGGGTGTGTGGTTGTCATTATAGTGCTTGGACTGTAAATATCGACAGTCATTTACGGTGTGGTGGGTGTGTGGGTGTCATTACAATGTTTTGATTGTAAATATCAACAGTCATTCATAGGGTGGTGGGTGTTATCAGAGTGCTTGTACTGTAAATATCAACAGTCGTTCATGTGGTGGTGGGTTTGTGGGTGTCATTATAGTGCTTGGACTGTAAATATCAACAGTCACTCATGGGGTGGTGGGTGTCTGTGTGTCATTAGTGCTTGGACTGTAAATATCAAGAGTCATTCAAGGGGTGGTGGGTGGCATTACATTGCTTGGACTCTAAATATCAACAGTCATTCATAGAGTGGTGGGTGTGTGAGTGTCATTACATTGTTTTGAATATAAATATCAACAGTCATTCATGGGGTTGTGGGTTTTTGGGTGTCTATGCAGTGCTTGGAGTGTAAATATCAACAGTCAATCATGGGGTGGTGGGTGTGTGGTTGTCATTACAGTGCTTGGACTGTAAATATCGACAGTCATTTACGGGGTGGTGGGTGTGTGGGTGTCATTACAATGTTTTGATTGTAAATATCAACAGTCATTCATAGGGTGGTGGGTGTTATTAGAGTGCTTGAACTGTAAATATCAACAGTCATTCATGGGGTGGTGGGTGTGTGGGTGTCATTATAGTGCTTGGACTGTAAATATCAACAGTCACTCATGGGGTGGTGGGTGTGTGTGTCATTAGTGCTTGGACTGTAAATATCAACAGTCATTCATGGGGTGGTGGGTGTGTGGGTGTCATTACAGTAGTTGGACTGTAATTATCAACAGTCCTTCATGGATTGGTGGGTGTGTGGGTGTCATTACAGTGCTTAGACTGTAAATATCAACTGTCATTTATTAGGTTGTGGGTGTGTGGGTGTCATTACAGTGCTTGGACAGTAAATATCAATAGTCAATCATGGGAAGGTCGGTGTGTGGGTGTCAATATAGTGCTTGGACTGTAAATATCAACAGTCATTCATGAGGTGGTGGGTGGGCGGGTGTCATTACAGTGTTTTAACTATAAATATCAACATTCATTTATTGGGTGGTGGGTGTCATTAGAGTGCTTGGAGTGTAAATATCAAAAGTCATTCGTGGGGTGGTGCATTTGTGGGTGTCACGACAGTGATTGGACTGTAAATATCAACAGTCATTAATGGGGTGGTGAGTGTGTGAGTGTCATTACAGTTTTGGACTGCTAATATAAACCATCATACATTAGATGGTGGGTGTGTGGGTGTCTTTACACTGCTCAGACTGTAAATATTAACAGTCATTTATGGGGTGGTGGGTGTGTGGATGTCATTACAGTGCTTGGACCGAAAATATTAACAGTCATTCTTAAGGTGGTGGGTGTGTGGGTGTCATTACATTGATTGGCCTATAAATATTAACCGTCATTTATGGGGTGGTGGGTGTGTGGGTGTCTTAACAGTGCTTGGACTGTAAATATCAACAGTCATTCATAGGGTGGTGGGTGTGTGAGTGTAATTACAGAGCTTGGACTGTATATATCAACAGACATTCATGGGGTGGTGGGTGTGTAGGTGTCATTACAGTGCTTGGGCTGTAAATATCAAAAGTCATTCTTGGGGTGGTCGGTGTGTGGGTGTCATTACAGTGCTTAGACTGTAAATATCAACAGTCATTCATAGGGTGGTGGGTGTGTGAATGTAATTACAGAGCTTGGACTGTATTTATCAACAGACATTCATGGGGTGGTGGGTGTGTGGCTGTCATTACAGTGCTTGGACTGTAAATATCAAAAGTCATTCATGGGGTGGTTGGTGTGTGGGTGTCATTACAGTGCTTTGACTGTAAATATCAACAGTCATTCTTTGGGTGGTGGGTGTGTGGGTGTCATTACAGTGTTTTGATTGTAAATATCAACAGACATTTAAAAGGTGGTGGGTGTCATTAGAGTGCTTGAACTGTAAATATCAACAGTCATTCATAAGGTGGTAGGTGTGGGGGTGTCATTACAGTGCTTTGACTGTAAATATCAACAGTCATTCATGGGGTGGTAGGGGTGAAGGTGTCGTTACAGTGCTTGGACTGTAAATATCAACAGTCATTCATGGGGTGGTGGGTGTGTGTGTTTCATTATAGTGTTTGAACTGTAAATATCAACAGTCATTCATGGGGTGGTGGGTGTGTGGGTGTCATTACAGTGCTTGGACTATAAATATTAAGTCATTCATGGTGTGGTAGGTGTGTGTGTGTCATTAGTGCTTGGACTGTAATTATCAACAGTCAATCATGGGGTGGTTGGTGTCATTACAGTGCTTGGACTGTAAATATCAACAGTTAATCATGGGGTGTTGGGTGTCATTAGAGTGCTTGGACTGTAAATATCAACTTTCATTAATGGGGTTTTGGTGTTTGGGTGTCTATTCAGTGCTTGGACTGTAAATATCAACAGTCATTCATGGGGTGGTGGGTGTGTGGGTGTCATTACAGTGCTTGGACTGTAAATATCAACCGTCATTTATGGGGTGGTGTTTGTGTGGGTGTCATTACAGTTCCTGGACTGTAAAAATAAACAGTCATTCATAGGGTGGTGGGTGTGTGAGTGTCATTACAGAGCTTGGACTGTAAATATCAACAGTCATTCATGGGGTGGTGGGTGTGTGGGTGTAATGACAGTTCTTGGACTGTAAATATCAACAGTCATTAATGGGTGGTGAGTGTGTGTGTGTCATTACAGTTCTTGAACTGTAACTATCAACCATCATTAATATGTGGGTGTCATTACAGAGCTCAGACTGTAAATATTAACAGTTATTCCTGGGGTGGTGGGTGTGTTGATGTCATTACAGTACTTGGACTATAAATATCAACAGTCATTCATGGTGTTTTGGTGTTTGGGTGTCTATGCAGTGCTTGGACTGTAAATATCAACAGTCATTCATGGAGTGGTGGGTGTGTGGCTGTCATTACAGTGCTTGGACTGTAAATATCAACAGTCAATCATGGGGTGGTGGGTGTGCGGGTGTCATTACAGTGTTTTGACTGTAAATATCAAAAGTCATTCATAGGTGGTGGGTGTGTGGGTGTCATTACATTGTTTTGATTGTAAATATCAACAGTCAATTATAGGTTGGTTGGTGTCATTAGAGTGCTTGGACTGTAAATATCAACAGTCATTCATAGGGTGATGGGAGTGAGGGGGTCATTACAGTGCTTAGACTGTAATTATCAACAGTCATTCATGTGGTGGTGGGTGTGTGGGTGTCATTATAGTGCTTGGACTGTAAATATAAACAGTCACTCATTGGGTGGTGGGTGTCTGTGTGTCATTAGTGCTTGGACTGTAAATATTAACAGGAATTTATTGGGTGGTGGGTGTGTGAGTTTCATTACAGAGCTTTGACTATAAATATCAACAGTCATTCATGGGGTTGTGGGTTTTTGGGTGTCTATGCAGTGCTTGGAGTGTAAATATCAACAGTCAATCATGGGCTTGTGGGTGTGTGGATGTCATTACAGTGATTGGCCTATAAATATTAACCGTCATTTATGGGGTGGTGGGTGTGTAGGTGTCTTAACAGTGCTTGGACTGTAAATATCAACAGTCATTCATAAGGTGGTAGGTCTGGGGGTGTCATTACAGTGCTTTGACTGTAAATATCAACAGTCATTCATGGGGTGGTAGGGGTGAAGGTGTCATTACAGTGCTTGGACTGTAAATATCAACAGTCATTCATGGGGTGGTGGGTGTGTGGGTTTCATTATAGTGTTTGAACTGTAAATATCAACAGTCATTCATCGGGTGGTGGGTGTGTGGGTGTCATTACAGTGCTTGGACTATAAATATTAAGTCATTCATGGTTTGGTGGGTGTGTGTGTGTCATTAGTGCTTGGACTGTAATTATCAACAGTCAATCATGGGGTGGTTTGTGTCATTACAGTGCTTGGACTGTAAATATCAACAGTTAATCATGGGGTGTTGGGTGTCATTAGAGTGCTTGGACTGTAAATATCAGCTTTCATTCATGGGGTTTTGGTGTTTGGGTGTCTATTCAGTGCTTGGACTGTAAATATCAACAGTCATTCATGGGGTGGTGGGTGTGTGGGTGTCATTACAGTGCTTGGACTGTAAATATCAACCGTCATTTATGGGGTGGTGTTTGTGTGGGTGTCATTACAGTTCCTGGACTGTAAAAATTAACAGTCATTCATGGGGTGGTGGGTGTGTGGGTGTCATTACAGTGCTTAGACTTTAAATATCAACAGTTAGTTATTGGGTTGTGGGTGTGTGGGTGTCATTACAGTGCTTGGACTGTAAACATTAACAATCAATCATGGGGTGGTCGGTGTGTGGGTGTCATTACAGTGCTGGGACTGTAATTATCAACAGTCATTCATGAGGTGGTGGGTGTGTGGGTGTCATTACAGTGTTTTAACTATTAATATCAACATTCATTTATTGGGTGTTGGGTGTCATTACAGTGCTTTGACTATAAATATCAATAGTCATTCTTGGGGTGGTGCATGGGTGGGTGTAATGACAGTTCTTGGACTGTAAATATCAACAGTCATTAATGGGTGGTGAGTGTGTGTGTGTCATTACAGTTCTTGAACTGTAACTATCAACCATCATTAATATGTGGGTGTCATTACAGAGCTCAGACTGTAAATATTAACAGTTATTCCTGGGGTGGTGGGTGTGTTGATGTCATTACAGTACTTGGACTATAAATATCAACAGTCATTCATGGTGTTTTGGTGTTTGGGTGTCTATGCAGTGCTTGGACTGTAAATATCAACAGTCATTCATGGAGTGGTGGGTGTGTGGCTGTCATTACAGTGCTTGGACTGTAAATATCAACAGTCAATCATGGGGTGGTGGGTGTGCGGGTGTCATTACAGTGTTTTGAATGTAAATATCAAAAGTCATTCATAGGTGGTGGGTGTGTGGGTGTCATTACAGTGTTTTGATTGTAAATATCAACAGTCAATTATAGGTTGGTTGGTGTCATTAGAGTGCTTGGACTGTAAATATCAACAGTCATTCATAGGGTGATGGGAGTGTGGGGGTCATTACAGTGCTTAGACTGTAATTATCAACAGTCATTCATGTGGTGGTGGGTGTCATTATAGTGCTTGGACTGTAAATATAAACAGTCACTCATTGGGTGGTGGGTGTCTGTGTGTCATTAGTGCTTGGACTGTAAATATTAACAGGAATTTATTGGGTGGTGGGTGTGTGAGTTTCATTACAGAGCTTTGACTATAAATATCAACAGTCATTCATGGGAAGGTGGGTTTTTGGGTGTCTATGCAGTGCTTGGAGTGTAAATATCAACAGTCAATCATGGGCTGGTGGGTGTGTGGTTGTCATTACAGTGCTTGGACTCTAAATATCAACAGTCATTCATGGGGTGGTGGGTGTGTGGGTGTCATTACAGTGCTTAGACTGTAAATATTAACAGTCATTTATTGGGTGGTGGGTGTGTGGGTGTCATTACAGAGCTTGGACTGTAAATATCAACAGTCATTCATAGGGTGGTGGGTGTGTGAGTATCATTACAGAGTTTGGACTGTAAATATCAACAGTCATTCAGGGGGTGGTTGGTGTGTAGGTGTTATTACAGTGCTTGGACTGTAAATATCAACAAACATTTATTGGGTGGTGGGTGTGTGGCTGTCATTACAGTGCTAGAACTGTAAACATCAACAGTCAATCATGGGGTGGTGGGTTTTTGGTGTCATTACAGTGCTTAGACTGTAAATATCAACAGTCATTTATGGGGTGGTGGGTGTGTGGCTGTCATTACAGTGCTTGGACTGTAAATATCAACAGTCAATTATAGGTTGGTTGGTGTCATTAGAGTGCTTAGACTGTAAATATCAACTGTCATTCATGGGGTGGTGTGTGTGTGGGTGACATTACATTGCGTGGACTGTAAATATCAACCATAATTCATTGGGTGGTGGGTGTGTGGGTGTCATTACAGTGCTTTGACTCTAAATATCAACAGTCATTCATAGGGTGATGGGTGTGAGGGTGCCATTACAGTGCTTAGACTGTAATTATCAACAGTCATTTATGTGGTGGTGGGTGTGTGGGTGTAATTATAGTGCTTGGACTGTAAATATCAACAGTCACTCATGGGGTGGTGGGTGTCTGTGTGTCATTAGTGCTTGGACTGTAAATATCAACAGTCATTCAAGGGGTGGAGGGTGGCATTACAGTGCTTGGACTCTAAATATCAACAGTCATTTATAGAGTGGTGGGTGTTTGAGTGTCATTAAATAGCTTTGACTATAAATATCAACAGTCATTCATGGGGTTGTGGGTTTTTGGGTGTCTATGCATTGCTTGGAGTGTAAATATCAACAGTCAATCATGGGGTGGTGGGTGTGTGGTTGTCATTACAGTGCTTGGACTGTAAATATCGACAGTCATTTACGGTGTGGTGGGTGTGTGGGTGTCATTACAATGTTTTGATTGTAAATATCAACAGTCATTCATAGGGTGGTGGGTGTTATTAGAGTGCTTGTACTGTAAATATCAACAGTCATTCATGGGGTGGTGGGTTTGTGGGTGTCATTATTGTGCTTGGACTGTAAATATCAACAGTCACTCATGGGGTGGTGGGTGTGTTGGTGTCATTACAGTGCTTAGACTGAAATAAAACAACAGTCATTCATGGGGTGTTGGGTGTGTGGGTGTCTATGCAGTGCTTGGACTGTAAATATCAACAGTCATTCATGGGGTGGTGGGTGTGTGGGTGTCATTACAGTGCTTGGACTGTAAATATCAACCATCATTTATGGGGTGGTGTTTGTGTGGGTGTCATTACAGTTCCTGGACTGTAAAAATTGACAGTCATTTATAGGGTGGTGGGTTTGTGAGTGTCATTACAGAGCTTGGACTGTAAATATCAACAGTCATTCATGGGGTGGTGGGTGTGTGGGTGTCATTACAGTGCTTAGAATGTAAATATCAACAGTCAGTTATAAGTTTGTGGGTGTGTGGGTGTCATTACAGTGCTTGGACTGTAAATATTAACAGTCAATCATGGGGTGGTCGGTGTGTGGGTGTCATTACAGTGCTGGGACTGTAATTATCAACAGTCATTCATTGGTGGTGTGTGTGTTGGTGTCATTACAGTGTTTTAACTATAAATATCAACATTCATTTATTGGGTGTTGGGTGTCATTACAGTGCTTTGACTATAAATATCAACAGTCATTCATGGGGTGGTGCATGTGTGGGTGTAATGACAGTTCTTGGACTGTAAATATCAACAGTCATTAATGGGGTGGTGAGTGTGTGGGTGTCATTACAGTTCTTGAACTGTAAATATCAACCATCATTAATGTGTGGGTGTCATTACAGAGCTCAGACTGTAAATATTAACAGTTATTCCTGGGGTGGTGGGTGTGTTGGTGTCATTACAGTGCGTGGACTATAAATATGAACCATCATTTATGGGGTGGTGGGTGTGTGGGTGTCATTACAGTGCTTTGACTGTAAATATCAACAGTCATTCATAGTGTGATGGGTGTGAGGGTGTCATTACAGTGCTTAGATTGTAATTATCAACAGTCATTCATGTGGTGGTGGGTGTGTGGGTGTCATTATAGTGCTTGGACTGTAAATATCAACAGTCACTCATGGGGTGGTGGGTGTCTGTGTGTCATTAGTGCTTGGACTGTAAATATCAAGAGTCATTCAAGGGGTGGTGGGTGGCATTACAGTGCTTGGACTCTAAATATCAACAGTCATTCATAGAGTGGTGGGTGTGTGAGTGTCATTACATCGTTTTGAATATAAATATCAACAGTCATTCATGGGGTTGTGGGTTTTTGGGTGTCTATGCAGTGCTTGGAGTGTATATATCAACAGTCAATCATGGGGTGGTGGGTGTGTGGTTGTCATTACAGTGCTTGGACTGTAAATATCGACAGTCATTTACGGGGTGGTGGGTGTGTGGGTGTCATTACAATGTTTTGATTGTAAATATCAACAGTCATTCATAGGGTGGTGGGTGTTATTAGAGTGCTTGAACTGTAAATATCAACAGTCATTCATGGGGTGGTGGGTATGTGGGTGTCATTATAGTGCTTGGACTGTAAATATCAACAGTCACTCATGGGGTGGTGGGTGTGTGTGTCATTAGTGCTTGGACTGTAAATATCAACAGTCATTCATGGGGTGGTGGGTGTGTGGGTGTCATTACAGTGGTTGGACTGTAATTATCAACAGTCCTTCATGGATTGGTGGGTGTGTGGGTGTCATTACAGTGCTTAGACTGTAAATATCAACTGTCATTTATTAGGTTGTGGGTGTGTGGGTGTCATTACAGTGCTTGGACAGTAAATATCAATAGTCAATCATGGGAAGGTCGGTGTGTGGGTGTCAATATAGTGCTTGGACTGTAAATATCAACAGTCATTCATGAGGTGGTGGGTAGGCGGGTGTCATTACAGTGTTTTAACTATAAATATCAACATTCATTTATTGGGTGGTGGGTGTCATTAGAGTGCTTGGAGTGTAAATATCAAAAGTCATTCGTGGGGTGGTGCATTTGTGGGTGTCACGACAGTGATTGGACTGTAAATATCAACAGTCATTAATGGGGTGGTGAGTGTGTGAGTGTCATTACAGTTCCTGGACTGCTAATATAAACCATCATACATTAGATGGTGGGTGTGTGGGTGTCTTTACACTGCTCAGACTGTAAATATTAACAGTCATTTATGGGGTGGTGGGTGTGTGGATGTCATTACAGTGCTTGGACCGAAAATATTAACAGTCATTCTTAAGGTGGTGGGTGTGTGGGTGTCATTACATTGATTGGCCTATAAATATTAACCGTCATTTATGGGGTGGTGGGTGTGTGGGTGTCTTAACAGTGCTTGGACTGTAAATATCAACAGTCATTCATAGGGTGGTGGGTGTGTGAGTGTAATTACAGAGCTTGGACTGTATATATCAACAGACATTCATGGGGTGGTGGGTGTGTAGGTGTCATTACAGTGCTTGGGCTGTAAATATCAAAAGTCATTCTTGGGGTGGTCGGTGTGTGGGTGTCATTACAGTGCTTAGACTGTAAATATCAACAGTCATTCATAGGGTGGTGGGTGTGTGAATGTAATTACAGAGCTTGGACTGTATTTATCAACAGACATTCATGGGGTGGTGGGTGTGTGGCTGTCATTACAGTGCTTGGACTGTAAATATCAAAAGTCATTCATTGGGTGGTTGGTGTGTGGGTGTCATTACAGTGCTTTGACTGTAAATATCAACAGTCATTCTTTGGGTGGTGGGTGTGTGGGTGTCATTACAGTGTTTTGATTGTAAATATCAACAGCCATTTAAAAGGTGGTGGGTGTCATTAGAGTGCTTGAACTGTAAATATCAACAGTCATTCATAAGGTGGTAGGTGTGGGGGTGTCATTACAGTGCTTTGACTGTAAATATCAACAGTCATTCATGGGGTGGTAGGGGTGAAGGTGTCGTTACAGTGCTTGGACTGTAAATATCAACAGTCATTCATGGGGTGGTGGGTGTGTGGGTTTCATTATAGTGTTTGAACTGTAAATATCAACAGTCATTCATGGGGTGGTGGGTGTGTGGGTGTCATTACAGTGCTTGGACTATAAATATTAAGTCATTCATGGTGTGGTAGGTGTGTGTGTGTCATTAGTGCTTGGACTGTAATTATCAACAGTCAATCATGGGGTGGTTGGTGTCATTACAGTGCTTGGACTGTAAATATCAACAGTTAATCATGGGGTGTTGGGTGTCATTAGAGTGCTTGGACTGTAAATATCAACTTTCATTAATGGGGTTTTGGTGTTTGGGTGTCTATTCAGTGCTTGGACTGTAAATATCAACAGTCATTCATGGGGTGGTGTGTGTGTGGGTGTCATTACAGTGCTTGGACTGTAAATATCAACCGTCATTTATGGGGTGGTGTTTGTGTGGGTGTCATTACAGTTCCTGGACCGTAAAAATTAACAGTCATTCATAGGGTGGTGGGTGTGTGAGTGTCATTACAGAGCTTGGACTGTAAATATCAACAGTCATTCATGGGGTGGTGGGTGTGTGGGTGTAATGACAGTTCTTGGACTGTAAATATCAACAGTCATTAATGGGTGGTGAGTGTGTGTGTGTCATTACTGTTCTTGAACTGTAACTATCAACCATCATTAATATGTGGGTGTCATTACAGAGCTCAGACTGTAAATATTAACAGTTATTCCTGGGGTAGTGGGTGTGTTGATGTCATTACAGTACTTGGACTATAAATATCAACAGTCATTCATGGTGTTTTGGTGTTTGGGTGTCTATGCAGTGCTTGGACTGTAAATATCAACAGTCATTCATGGAGTGGTGGGTGTGTGGCTGTCATTACAGTGCTTGGACTGTAAATATCAACAGTCAATCATGGGGTGGTGGGTGTGCGGGTGTCATTACAGTGTTTTGACTGTAAATATCAAAAGTCATTCATAGGTGGTGGGTGTGTGGGTGTCATTACATTGTTTTGATTGTAAATATCAACAGTCAATTATAGGTTGGTTGGTGTCATTAGAGTGCTTGGACTGTAAATATCAACAGTCATTCATAGGGTGATGGGAGTGAGGGGGTCATTACAGTGCTTAGACTGTAATTATCAACAGTCATTCATGTGGTGGTGGGTGTGTGGGTGTCATTATAGTGCTTGGACTGTAAATATAAACAGTCACTCATTGGGTGGTGGGTGTCTGTGTGTCATTAGTGCTTGGACTGTAAATATTAACAGGAATTTATTGGGTGGTGGGTGTGTGAGTTTCATTACAGAGCTTTGACTATAAATATCAACAGTCATTCATGTGGTTGTGGGTTTTTGGGTGTCTATGCAGTGCTTGGAGTGTAAATATCAACAGTCAATCATGGGCTTGTGGGTGTGTGGTTGTCATTACAGTGATTGGCCTATAAATATTAACCGTCATTTATGGGGTGGTGGGTGTGTAGGTGTCTTAACAGTGCTTGGACTGTAAATATCAACAGTCATTCATAAGGTGGTAGGTGTGGGGGTGTCATTACAGTGCTTTGACTGTAAATATCAACAGTCATTCATGGGGTGGTAGGGGTGAAGGTGTCATTACAGTGCTTGGACTGTAAATATCAACAGTCATTCATGGGGTGGTGGGTGTGTGGGTTTCATTATAGTGTTTGAACTGTAAATATCAACAGTCATTCATCGGGTGGTGGGTGTGTGGGTGTCATTACAGTGCTTGGACTATAAATATTAAGTCATTCATGGTGTGGTGGGTGTGTGTGTGTCATTAGTGCTTGGACTGTAATTATCAACAGTCAATCATGGGGTGGTTTGTGTCATTACAGTGCTTGGACTGTAAATATCAACAGTTAATCATGGGGTGTTGGGTGTCATTAGAGTGCTTGGACTGTAAATATCAGCTTTCATTCATGGGGTTTTGGTGTTTGGGTGTCTATTCAGTGCTTGGACTGTAAATATCAACAGTCATTCATGGGGTGGTGGGTGTGTGGGTGTCATTACAGTGCTTGGACTGTAAATATCAACCGTCATTTATGGGGTGGTGTTTGTGTGGGTGTCATTACAGTTCCTGGACTGTAAAAATTAACAGTCATTCATGGGGTGGTGGGTGTGTGGGTGTCATTACAGTGCTTAGAATTTAAATATCAACAGTTAGTTATTGGGTTGTGGGTGTGTGGGTGTCATTACAGTGCTTGGACTGTAAACATTAACAATCAATCATGGGGTGGTCGGTGTGTGGGTGTCATTACAGTGCTGGGACTGTAATTATCAACAGTCATTCATGAGGTGGTGGGTGTGTGGGTGTCATTACAGTGTTTTAACTATTAATATCAACATTCATTTATTGGGTGTTGGGTGTCATTACAGTGCTTTGACTATAAATATCAATAGTCATTCTTGGGGTGGTGCATGGGTGGGTGTAATGACAGTTCTTGGACTGTAAATATCAACAGTCATTAATGGGTGGTGAGTGTGTGTGTGTCATTACAGTTCTTGAACTGTAACTATCAACCATCATTAATATGTGGGTGTCATTACAGAGCTCAGACTGTAAATATTAACAGTTATTCCTGGGGTGGTGGGTGTGTTGATGTCATTACAGTACTTGGACTATAAATATCAACAGTCATTCATGGTGTTTTGGTGTTTGGGTGTCTATGCAGTGCTTGGACTGTAAATATCAACAGTCATTCATGGAGTGGTGGGTGTGTGGCTGTCATTACAGTGCTTGGACTGTAAATATCAACAGTCAATCATGGGGTGGTGGGTGTGCGGGTGTCATTACAGTGTTTTGAATGTAAATATCAAAAGTCATTCATAGGTGGTGGGTGTGTGGGTGTCATTACAGTGTTTTGATTGTAAATATCAACAGTCAATTATAGGTTGGTTGGTGTCATTAGAGTGCTTGGACTGTAAATATCAACAGTCATTCATAGGTTGATGGGAGTGTGGGGGTCATTACAGTGCTTAGACTGTAATTATCAACAGTCATTCATGTGGTGGTGGGTGTCATTATAGTGCTTGGACTGTAAATATAAACAGTCACTCATTGGGTGGTGGGTGTCTGTGTGTCATTAGTGCTTGGACTGTAAATATTAACAGGAATTTATTGGGTGGTGGGTGTGTGAGTTTCATTACAGAGCTTTGACTATAAATATCAACAGTCATTCATGGGAAGGTGGGTTTTTGGGTGTCTATGCAGTGCTTGGAGTGTAAATATCAACAGTCAATCATGGGCTGGTGGGTGTGTGGTTGTCATTACAGTGCTTGGACTCTAAATATCAACAGTCATTCATGGGGTGGTGGGTGTGTGGGTGTCATTACAGTGCTTAGACTGTAAATATTAACAGTCATTTATTGGGTGGTGGGTGTGTGGGTGTCATTACAAAGCTTGGACTGTAAATATCAACAGTCATTCATAGGGTGGTGGGTGTGTGAGTATCATTACAGAGTTTGGACTGTAAATATCAACAGTCATTCAGGGGGTGGTTGGTGTGTAGGTGTTATTACAGTGCTTGGACTGTAAATATCAAAAGTCATTCTTGGGGTTGTGGGTGTGTGGGTGTCATTACATTGCTTAGACTGTAAATATCAACAAACATTTATTGGGTGGTGGGTGTGTGGCTGTCATTACAGTGCTAGAACTGTAAACATCAACAGTCAATCATGGGGTGGTGGGTTTTTGGTGTCATTACAGTGCTTAGACTGTAAATATCAACAGTCATTTATGGGGTGGTGGGTGTGTGGCTGTCATTACAGTGCTTGGACTGTAAATATCAACAGTCAATTATAGGTTGGTTGGTGTCATTAGAGTGCTTAGACTGTAAATATCAACTGTCATTCATGGGGTGGTGTGTGTGTGGGTGACATTACATTGCGTGGACTGTAAATATCAACCATAATTCATTGGGTGGTGGGTGTGTGGGTGTCATTACAGTGCTTTGACTCTAAATATCAACAGTCATTCATAGGGTGATGGGTGTGAGGGTGCCATTACAGTGCTTAGACTGTAATTATCAACAGTCATTTATGTGGTGGTGGGTGTGTGGGTGTAATTATAGTGCTTGGACTGTAAATATCAACAGTCACTCATGGGGTGGTGGGTGTCTGTGTGTCATTAGTGCTTGGACTGTAAATATCAACAGTCATTCAAGGGGTGGAGGGTGGCATTACAGTGCTTGGACTCTAAATATCAACAGTCATTTATAGAGTGGTGGGTGTTTGAGTGTCATTAAATAGCTTTGACTATAAATATCAACAGTCATTCATGGGGTTGTGGGTTTTTGGGTGTCTATGCATTGCTTGGAGTGTAAATATCAACAGTCAATCATGGGGTGGTGGGTGTGTGGTTGTCATTACAGTGCTTGGACTGTAAATATCGACAGTCATTTACGGTGTGGTGGGTGTGTGGGTGTCATTACAATGTTTTGATTGTAAATATCAACAGTCATTCATAGGGTGGTGGGTGTTATTAGAGTGCTTGTACTGTAAATATCAACAGTCATTCATGGGGTGGTGGGTTTGTGGGTGTCATTATTGTGCTTGGACTGTAAATATCAACAGTCACTCATGGGGTGGTGGGTGTGTTGGTGTCATTACAGTGCTTAGACTGAAATAAAACAACAGTCATTCATGGGGTGTTGGGTGTGTGGGTGTCTATGCAGTGCTTGGACTGTAAATATCAACAGTCATTCATGGGGTGGTGGGTGTGTGGGTGTCATTACAGTGCTTGGACTGTAAATATCAACCATCATTTATGGGGTGGTGTTTGTGTGGGTGTCATTACAGTTCCTGGACTGTAAAAATTGACAGTCATTTATAGGGTGGTGGGTTTGTGAGTGTCATTACAGAGCTTGGACTGTAAATATCAACAGTCATTCATGGGGTGGTGGGTGTGTGGGTGTCATTACAGTGCTTAGAATGTAAATATCAACAGTCAGTTATAAGTTTGTGGGTGTGTGGGTGTCATTACAGTGCTTGGACTGTAAATATTAACAGTCAATCATGGGGTGGTCGGTGTGTGGGTGTCATTACAGTGCTGGGACTGTAATTATCAACAGTCATTCATTGGTGGTGTGTGTGTTGGTGTCATTACAGTGTTTTAACTATAAATATCAACATTCATTTATTGGGTGTTGGGTGTCATTACAGTGCTTTGACTATAAATATCAACAGTCATTCATGGGGTGGTGCATGTGTGGGTGTAATGACAGTTCTTGGACTGTAAATATCAACAGTCATTAATGGGGTGGTGAGTGTGTGGGTGTCATTACAGTTCTTGAACTGTAAATATCAACCATCATTAATGTGTGGGTGGCATTACAGAGCTCAGACTGTAAATATTAACAGTTATTCCTGGGGTGGTGGGTGTGTTGGTGTCATTACAGTGCGTGGACTATAAATATGAACCATCATTTATGGGGTGGTGGGTGTGTGGGTGTCATTACAGTGCTTTGACTGTAAATATCAACAGTCATTCATAGTGTGATGGGTGTGAGGGTGTCATTACAGTGCTTAGATTGTAATTATCAACAGTCATTCATGTGGTGGTGGGTGTGTGGGTGTCATTATAGTGCTTGGACTGTAAATATCAACAGTCACTCATGGGGTGGTGGGTGTCTGTGTGTCATTAGTGCTTGGACTGTAAATATCAAGAGTCATTCAAGGGGTGGTGGGTGGCATTACAGTGCTTGGACTCTAAATATCAACAGTCATTCATAGAGTGGTGGGTGTGTGAGTGTCATTACATCGTTTTGAATATAAATATCAACAGTCATTCATGGGGTTGTGGGTTTTTGGGTGTCTATGCAGTGCTTGGAGTGTATATATCAACAGTCAATCATGGGGTGGTGGGTGTGTGGTTGTCATTACAGTGCTTGGACTGTAAATATCGACAGTCATTTACGGGGTGGTGGGTGTGTGGGTGTCATTACAATGTTTTGATTGTAAATATCAACAGTCATTCATAGGGTGGTGGGTGTTATTAGAGTGCTTGAACTGTAAATATCAACAGTCATTCATGGGGTGGTGGGTATGTGGGTGTCATTATAGTGCTTGGACTGTAAATATCAACAGTCACTCATGGGGTGGTGTGTGTGTGTGTCATTAGTGCTTGGACTGTAAATATCAACAGTCATTCATGGGGTGGTGGGTGTGTGGGTGTCATTACAGTGGTTGGACTGTAATTATCAACAGTCCTTCATGGATTGGTGGGTGTGTGGGTGTCATTACAGTGCTTAGACTGTAAATATCAACTGTCATTTATTGGGTGGTGGGTGTGTGGGTGTCATTACAGTGCTTGGACAGTAAATATCAATAGTCAATCATGGGAAGGTCGGTGTGTGGGTGTCATTATAGTGCTTGGACTGTAAATATCAACAGTCATTCATTAAGTGGTGGGTGGGCGGGTGTCATTACAGTGTTTTTACTATAAATATCAACATTCATTTATTGGGTTGTGGGTGTCATTAGAGTGCTTGGAGTGTAAATATCAACAGTCATTCGTGGGGTGGTGCATTTGTGGGTGTCACGACAGTGATTGGACTGTAAATATCAACAGTCATTAATGGGGTGGTGAGTGTGTGAGTGTCATTACAGTTCCTGGACTGCTAATATAAACCATCATACATTAGATGGTGGGTGTGTGGGTGTCTTTACACTGCTCAGACTGTAAATATTAACAGTCATTTATGGGGTGGTGGGTGTGTGGATGTCATTACAGTGCTTGGACTGAAAATATCAACAGTCATTCTTAAGGTGGTGAGTGTGTGGGTGTCATTACAGTGATTGGCCTATAAATATTAACCGTCATTTATGGGGTGGTGGGTGTGTGGGTGTCATTACAGTGCATGGACTGTAAATATCAACAGTCATTCATAGGGTGGTGGGTGTGTGAGTGTAATTACAGAGCTTGGACTGTATATATCAACAGACATTCATGGGGTGGTGGGTGTGTAGGTTTCATTACAGTGCTTGGACTGTAAATATCAAAAGTCATTCTTGGGGTGGTCGGTGTGTGGGTGTCATTACTGTGCTTAGACTGTAAATATCAACAGTCATTCATAGGGTGGTGGGTGTGTGAGTGTAATTACAGAGCTTGGACTGTATATATCAACAGACATTCATGGGGTGGTGGGTGTGTGGCTGTCATTACAGTGCTTGGACTGTAAATATCAAAAGTCATTCATGGGGTGGTTGGTGTGTGGGTGTCATTACAGTGCTTTGACTGTAAATATCAACAGTCATTCTTTGGGTGGTGGGTGTGTGGGTGTCATTACAGTGTTTTGATTGTAAATATCAACAGCCATTTAAAATGTGGTGGGTGTCATTAGAGTGCTTGAACTGTAAATATCAACAGTCATTCATAAGGTGGTAGGTGTGGGGGTGTCATTACAGAGCTTTGACTGTAAATATCAACAGTCATTCATGGGGTGGTAAGGGTGAAGGTGTCATTACAGTGCTTGGACTGTAAATATCAACAGTCATTCATGGGGTGCTGGGTGTGTGGGTTTCATTATAGTGTTTGAACTGTAAATATCAACAGTCATTCATGGGGTGGTGGGTGTGTGGGTGTCATTACAGAGCTTGGACTATAAATATTAAGTCATTCATGGTGTGGTGGGTGTGTGGGTGTCATTAGTGCTTGGACTGTAATTATCAACAGTCAATCATGGGGTTGTTGGTGTCATTACAGTGCTTGGACTGTAAATATCAACAGTTAATCATGGGGTGTTGGGTGTCATTAGAGTGCTTGGACTGTAAATATCAACTTTCATTCATGGGGTTTTGGTGTTTGGGTGTCTATTCAGTGCTTGGACTGTAAATATCAACAGTCATTCATGGGGTGGTGGGTGTGTGGGTGTCATTACAGTGCTTGGACTGTAAATATCAACCGTCATTTATGGGGTGGTGTTTGTGTGGGTGTCATTACAGTTCCTGGACTGTAAAAATTAACAGTCATTCATAGGGTGGTGGGTGTGTGAGTGTCATTACAGAGCTTGGACTGTAAATATCAACAGTCATTCATGGGGTGGTGGGTGTGTGGGTGTCATTACAGTGCTTAGACTGTAAATATCAACAGTTAGTTATTGGGTTGTGGGTGTGTGGGTGTCATTACAGTGCTTGGACTGTAAACATTAACAATCAATCATGGGGTGGTCGGTGTGTGGGTGTCATTACAGTGCTGGGACTGTAATTATCAACAGTCATTCATGAGGTGGTGGGTGTGTGGGTGTCATTACAGTGTTTTAACTATAAATATCAACATTCATTTATTGGGTGTTGGGTGTCATTACAGTGCTTTGACTATAAATATCAATAGTCATTCATGGGGTGGTGCATGTGTGGGTGTAATGACAGTTCTTGGACTGTAAATATCAACAGTCATAAATGGGGTGGTGAGTGTGTGTGTGTCATTACAGTTCTTGAACTGTAACTATCAACCATCATTAATATGTGGGTGTCATTACAGAGCTCAGACTGTAAATATTAACAGTTATTCCTGGGGTGGTGGGTGTGTTGATGTCATTACAGTGCTTGGACTATAAATATCAACAGTCATTCATGGTGTTTTGGTGTTTGGGAGTCTATGCAGTGCTTGGACTGTAAATATCAACAGTCATTCATGGGATGGTGGGTGTGTGGGTGTCATTACAGTGCATGGACTGTAAATATCAACAGTCATTCATAGAGTGGTGGGTGTGTGGCTGTCATTACAGTGCTTGGACTGTAAATATCAACAGTCAATCATGGGGTGGTGGGTGTGTGGGTGTCATTACAGTGCTTAGACTGTAATTATCAACAGTCCTTCATGGGTTTGTGGGTGTGTGGGTGTCATTACAGTGCTTAGACTGTAAATATCAACAGTCATTTTTTGGGTGGTGGGTGTGTGGGTGTCATTACAGTGCTTGGACTGTAAATATCAATAGTCAATCATGGGATGGTCAGTGTTTGGGTGTCATTACAGTGCTTGGACTGTAAATATCAACAGTCATTCATGAGGTGGTGGGTGTGTGGGTGTCATTACAGTGTTTTAACTATAAATATCAACATTCATTTATTGGGTGGTGGGTGTCATTAGAGTGCTTGGACTGTAAATATCAACTGTCATACATGGGGTGGTGCATGTGTGGGTGTCATGACAGTGCTTGGACTGTAAATATCAACAGTCATTGATGGGGTGTAAGGGAGACTGCGGTGGTGAAAGGACGTGTCTCGTTAGCTCCGTGACATGTATAAACAGTGCTAGTGTTTACATTAACAGTTCAGTGCTAGTGCGCCTGTATATGTTTTGGCACGTCCAGCATGGGTTCTCCAGTTGACGAGCTGTGCCTTGTCTGTCATGAGCGAGATGATGGAAAGGTCAAGTGGCTGAAATGTCTCAAGTGCAAATTGGGCGGCCATAGCACTTGTATGAGAATGACTGGTTTGAAATCAAATGCTTCGGAAGTAAATTGGGTTTGTGATCCTTGTGCTCTAGTGATAAAGAGTGAAGTTCACCTTCGAGAGGAGATTAATGTAATGACTGACGGGGTCACGCTGGCTGTGGAAGAGGCTGTGTCAGCTCAATCGGGCCAGGTGGAAAAAGATGGCATGAACTGGGCTGAGGTGGTGTCGAGAAGCAGGAAACGGAAACGCACACAGAAAAATAAGAATCTTCTTATTATTAAAGCAAAGGGTAGCAAAAAAGCGGTTGATATGAAGAAAGAGGTCGAAGAATTGTTGTCGGATGTTCAAATTATGGACTCCAAATTCACTAACAAGGGAAATATTGTTATAAATCTTGAATCTGAAGAGAAGAGAAATGCTGCACAAAATAAGTTACACGAGGTGGGGAATTTAATTGTTTCCAATGGGAAGCGATGGGACCCCAAAATTATGGTATGTAATGTGGCTCGGAATGAGGACAAGGAATCGCTCATTGAAGAAATTATTGTAAGGAATAATTTGGAATCGATTGACGGAGTTATAAATAAAATAAAAATTGTTTCTGAAAGACCAGGTGCGGGAGGGACTGTACATTATGTACTGAAGTGTGATCCAGAGGTACGTGCAAGAATTCACGGGATGAATGACAAGCTGAAGCTGAAGTGGGGCGTTCATCAGGTATACGATCGTTATTTTCCACTACTGTGTTACCACTGCCTGAAATTCGGTCACAAGTCGGATAGTTGCCAATGCAAGGTCAAAGGTCATGCACCCCACTGCTATAAGTGTGCAGGTCAGCATGAAGGTCGCTCTTGCCAGTCTGATGTGAGAAAATGCTTCAACTGTGCTGCTTCAAAACGTCAAAGCGAACACTCTGTAAGTAGTTTGTCTTGCCCCATTTTCACCTCGGAAGTAAATAGGATCAGACTCAACACTAACCATGGCTTTTAATATGCAAAGTGTTAATTGTGGACTATTGAACGTGCAGTCTGCTAAAAATAAAACATTTGAGATACGCCAGACGATTGTTGATGGCTGTTTAGATTTTTATGCCATTACTGAGACGTCGTTAACGAAATTTGACTCAGCTGCTATCCAGGAAATGACTCCGGTGACTCATTCTTTTTTACATAAACCGAGGTGTACGGGTCGAGGCGGAGGTGTTGGTCTATTTGTTTCAAATTCTATAAAGAAGGTGAAGGTATGCAAGTCGCCGGGTTTTGAAAGTTTCGAACTCCTTCAGGTTGAGTGTCAAGCTGGTGGAAGCAAAGTAATGTTTATAACAATATATAGACCCCCTGCTACTAGCCCTGGTTTATTCATTGATGAGCTTGAGCTGTACCTCGAGACGGTTGACATGATTAGCTCTAATGTCATTGTGTTGGGAGATTTTAATTTTTGGCTTGATACTCCAGGAGCCCGCTATGTTCAGCGATTTACAGATATGTTAGCAACGTTTAACCTGGTCAATGTAGTGAACAAGCCCACATCGATTTGTGGCCATATTATTGATTTGGTCTTGGTGGACACATCTGGAGACCTGGTACGTAACCTTCAGGTGGACGATGTATGCTCCCTTTCACCGGTACACAAACTTGTGGTGTTTAATCTGAACCTGTTGTTGAGTAAAAGGCAAGTAAAGAATATTTCTTTTCGGTCCAGAAGAAATTTTAATAGTGATGGTCTACTATCACTCGTTTGTAATAAGATAGTCGAGCAATACGGTGATTCATGCAATCATAGGTGGGCAGTGAAAGGAGAGTGTCATGACTGTTTGTACAATCTATACAATTACACACTGAAGTCTGAATACGACAAAATGTGTCCTATAGTTGAGAAGAAAATAATAGTGAAAGATGAGTCTCCGTGGTTCAACAATGACATAAATAAAGCGAAAATTAATAAAAAAAAGATGGAAAGACGGTGGCGCAAGTATCGTACTGAGGAATGTAGACATGCATACACTCAAGCACGAAACTACGAATTAAGGCTTGTCACCAAGAGAAAGTGCAGTTATTACAAAGAGAAAACTGAAATGGCGGGATCGAATATACACGAGCTCTACAAGATACTTGACTGCCTGACTGGTGATAAGAGGAAGCACAAGTTGCCGGAGAGCTGTTCGGATAGCAATTTGCCAATGATTTTGTATATTTTTTCGATAATAAGATCAAGAATATTATATCGACGTTTGTGAGTGATAGTTCGCATATGGTTATGAGTGAACAAACTTCTGATATTAAACTGAGTGAGTTCCGAATTGTGAGTGAATTGACTGTTAGTGAGATGATCAAGAAGGCAAAACCTACTTACTCTGCAATCGACCCTATGCCGTTCAAGCTGTTTAATAGAAACAAAAGGTTTGATCGTCTGGTCAGCGTTATCACAAAAATGGTAAATGTGAGTATTGCTAATAGTGTGTTCCCAAACTCTGAAAAGCAAGCTATTGTAACACCCATATTGAAGGGGAATCTTGACCCCCAATCTTTCAGCTCATTTCGTCCTGTATCCAATTTAACTTTACAATCCAAGATTTTGGAAAAGGTAATTTTAACTCAATTAATGGATTATTTGGATATGGTTGGTGCAATTCATGATAACCAGTCAGCCTACCGTCGTCTGTATTCCACGGAGACTGCTCTGTGTTCTATCGTAAGTGACATGCGCACTTTGATGGATGATGGAAAAAGTGGTCTGTTGGTATTACTGGATTTGAGTGCTGCATTCGACACAGTAGTGCACAGTGTCTTATTGAGTGTCTGTGAACGTATTGGTATAATAGGTGCTGCTCTCTCGTACCTGAAGAGTTACCTGACTGGCCGCAACTACTGTGTAAAAATAGGAAATGAATTTTTTGACGCAATACCATTAACAAGAGGTGTGCCTCAGGGTAGTGTTTTAGGCCCAATACTCTTCTGTTTATATACTACAGATCTTTCTGTACTACTTGAAAAGTACGAAGTCAGATTCAAGCATTTTGCGGATGACACGCAGTTTTACATGTCATTCACAAATATACACGATTCAGAAACTCATTTGAGCTCTGTCCTTACTGACATTAAGCAATGGATGGATTCCAGGCAGCTTAAATTAAATCAAGATAAAACAGAATGTCTGTATGTCGGTCGTAGAACTGACTTCGACAGCTTGGGAGTACGTAAACTGAAAGTGAATGATAGGGAAATCACAATCAACAAATGTGTGAAGAGTCTCGGGGTGATGTTGGACAGTGAGCTAATGATGAGAGATCAGATTGGTCATGTGGTTCAAATTGCTGGATACCACTTGAGGAATTTGGCTTTCGTAAGGAAATACCTTGATCAGAGTGTGATGATGAAACTGGTTTACAATCATGTTCTAAGTAAATTGGATTACTGTAATTCCCTATATTACGGATTGCCTGATTATCTATTGAAGAAACTCCAGATGATCACGAACAGAGCTGCGAGATTGATACGAGGTCTGTCAAGAAGAGATCGAATAACACCAGCACTCATACAACTACATTGGCTTCCTATTAAGACACATATCGTTTACAAGCAGTGTGTTATGGTTCATCAAGCGTTAAATTTTGGCAAACCAGTTTACATGTGAGATATGCTCCTGGACTTTCATGTGGATACCAATGTAGAATTGCGACATAGCAGCGAGGTGAAGGGCTTCTGGAACCAAGATTCAGAAGGGAATGTGGAAAATGAGCGTTAGCATAGTGCTCCTCGCCTCAACAACAACCTTCCGAGCTTCGTTAGGGCAGTGAAACAGCTGCTCTATTCAAAAAGAGACTGAAGACACACCTCTTCACCGAGTCTACGGAGGGACTTGGAGAGCTGGCAACGGCTGAAAGTCCCTAGAAGCCATCACATAAGTAACATAAGTAAGTAAGAGTGTGTGGGTGTCATTACGGTTCCTGGACTGTAAATATAAACCATCATACATTCGGTGGTGGGTGTGTGGGTGTCATTACAGTGCTTGGACTGTAAATATCAACAGTCATTCATGGGGTGGTGGGTGTGTGGATGTCATTAAAGTGCTTGGACTGAAAATATCAACAGTCATTCTTGGGGTGGTGGGTGTGTGGATGTCATTACAGTGCTTGGCCAATAAATATTAACCATCATGTATGGGGTGGTGGGTGTGTGGGTGTCATTACAGTGCTTGGACTGTAAATATCAACAGTCATTCATAGGGTGGTGGGTGTGTGAGTGTCATTACAGAACTTGGACTGTAAATATCAACAGTCATTCATTGGTGGTGGGTGTGTAGGTGTCATTATACTGCTTGGACTGTAAATATCAAAAGTCATTCTTGGGGTGGTCGGTGTGTGGGTGTCATTACAGTGCTTAGACTGTAAATATTAACAGTCATTTATAGGGTGGTTGGTGTGTGGTTGTCATTACAGTGCTTGGACTGTACATATCAACAGTCAATCATGGGGTGGAAGGTGTGTGGGTGTCATTACATTGCTTTGACTGTAAATATCAACAGACATTCATCGGGTGGTGGGTGTGTGGGTGTCATTACAGTGTTTTGTTTGTAAATATCAACAGTCATTTATAAGGTTGTAGGTGTCATTAGAGTGATTGGACTGTAAATATCAACAGTCATTCATAAGGTGATGGGTGTGGGGTTGTCATTACATTGTTTTGACTGTAAATATCAACAGTCATTCATGGGGTGGTGGGGGTGAGGGTGTTATTACAGTGCTTGGACTGTATATATCAACAGTCATTCATGGGGTGGTGTGTGTGTGTGGGTGTCATTATAGTGTTTGAACTGTAAATAGCAACAGTCATTCATGGGGTGGTGGGTGTGTGGTTGTCATTACAGTGCTGGGACTATAAAAATTAAGTCATTCATGGTGTGTTGGGTGTGTGAGTGTGTCATTAGTGCTTGGAATGTAAATATCAACAGTCATTCATGGGGTGGTTGGTGTCATTACAGTGCTTGGACTGTAAATATCAACAGTAAATCATGGGGTGTTGGGAGTCATTAGAGTGCTTGGACTGTAAATATCAACAGTCATTCATGGGGTTTTGGGTGTTTGGGTGTCTATGCAGTGCTTGGACTGTAAATATCAACAGTCAATCATGGGGTGGTGGGTGTCTGGGTGTCATTACAGTGCTTGGACTGTAAATATCAACAGTGATTCATGGGGTTGTGGGTGTGTGGGTGTCTTTACAGTGTTTTGATTGTAAATATCAGCAGTCATTCATAGGGTGGTAGGTGTCATTAGAGTGACTGGACTGTAAATATTAACAGTCATTCATGGGGTGGTGGATGTGGGGGTGTCATTACAGTGCTTGGACTGTAAATATCAACCATATTTCACGGGTAGATGGGTGTGGGGGTGTCATTACAGTACTTGTACTGTAAATATTAACAGTCATTCATGGGGTGGTGGATGTGTGGGTGTCATTACAGTACTTAGAATGTAAATATCATTAGTCATTTATGGGGTGGAGGGTGTGAGGGTGTCATTACAGTAATTAGACTGTATATATCAACAATCATTCATAGGGTGGTGGGTGTGTGGGTGTCATTATAGTGTTTGGACTGTAAATAACAACAGTCATTTATGGGGTGGTGGGTGTGTGGATGTCATTAAAGTGCTTGGACTGAAAATATCAACAGTCATTCTTGGGGTGGTGGGTGTGTGGATGTCATTACAGTGCTTGGCCAATAAATATTAACCATCATGTATGGGGTAGTGGGTGTGTGGGTGTCATTACAGTGCTTGGACTGTAAATATCAACAGTCATTCATAGGGTGGTGGGTGTGTGAGTGTCATTACAGAACTTGGACTGTAAATATCAATAGTCATTCATTGGTGGTGGGTGTGTAGGTGTCTTTACAGTGTTTTGATTGTAAATATCAGCAGTCATTCATAGGGTGGTAGGTGTCATTAGAGTGCTTGGACTGTAAATATTAAAAGTCATTCTTGGGGTGGTCGGTGTGTGGGTGTCATTACAGTGCTTAGACTGTAAATATTAACAGTCATTTATATGGTTGTAGGTGTCATTAGAGTGATTGGACTGTAAATATCAACAGTCATTCATAAGGTGGTGGGTGTGGGGGTGTCATTACATTGTTTTGACTGTAAATATCAACAGTCATTCATGGGGTGGTGGGGGTGAGGGTGTTATTACAGTGCTTGGACTGTATATATCAACAGTCATTCATGGGGTGGTGGGTGTGTGGGTGTCATTATAGTGTTTGAACTGTAAATAGCAACAGTCATTCATGGGGTGGTGGGTGTGTGGTTGTCATTACAGTGCTGGGACTATAAAAATTAAGTCATTCATGGTGTGTTGGGTGTGTGTGTGTGTCATTAGTGCTTGGACTGTAAATATCAACAGTCATTCATGGGGTGGTTGGTGTCATTACAGTGCTTGGACTGTAAATATCAACAGTAAATCATGGGGTGTTGGGTGTCATTAGAGTGCTTGGACTGTAAATATCAACAGTCATTCATGGGGTTTTGGTTGTTTGGGTGTCTATGCAGTGCTTGGACTGTAAATATCAACAGTCAATCATGGGGTGGTGGGTGTCTGGGTGTCTATGCAGTGCTTGGACTGTAAATATTAACAGTCATTCATGGGGTGGTGGGTGTGGGGGTGTCATTACAGTGCTTCGACTGTAAATATCAACCATATTTCACGGGTAGGTGGGTGTGGGGGTGTTATTACAGTACTTGTACTGTAAATATCAACAGTCATTCATGGGGTGGTGGACGTGTGGGTGTCATTACAGTGCTTAGACTGTAAATATCAATAGTCATTCATGGGGTGGTGGGTGTGAGGGTGTCATTACAGTACTTAGACTGTATATATCAACAATCATTCATAGGGTGGTGGGTGTGTGGGTGTCATTATAGTGTTTGAACTGTAAATAGCAACAGTCATTCATGGGGTGGTGGGTGTGTGGTTGTCATTACAGTGCTGGGACTATAAAAATTAAGTCATTCATGGTGTGTTGGGTGTGTGTGTGTGTCATTAGTGCTTGGACTGTAAATATCAACAGTCATTCATGGGGTGGTTGGTGTCATTACAGTGCTTGGACTGTAAATATCAACAGTAAATCATGGGGTGTTGGGTGTCATTAGAGTGCTTGGACTGTAAATATCAACAGTCATTCATGGGGTTTTGGGTGTTTGGGTGTCTATGCAGTGCTTGGACTGTAAATATCAACAGTCAATCATAGGGTGGTGGGTGTCTGGGTGTCTATGCAGTGCTTGGACTGTAAATATTAACAGTCATTCATGGAGTGGTGGGTGTGGGGGTGTCATTACAGTGCTTCGACTGTAAATATCAACCATATTTCACGGGTAGGTGGGTGTGGGGGTGTCATTACAGTACTTGTACTGTAAATATCAACAGTCATTCATGGGGTGGTGGACGTGTGGGTGTCATTACAGTGCTTAGACTGTAAATATCAATAGTCATTCATGGGGTGGTGGGTGTGAGGGTGTCATTACAGTACTTAGACTGTATATATCAACAATCATTCATAGGGTGGTGGGTGTGTGGGTGTCATTATAGTGTTTAGACTGTAAATATCAACAGTCATTCATGGGGTGGTGGGTGTGTGGGTGTCATCACAATGTTTTAATTGTAAATATCAATAGTCATTCATAGGGAGGTGTGTGTCATTAGAGTTTTTGGACTGTAAATTTCAACAGTCATTCATGGTGTGGTAGGTGTGTGGGAGTCATTACAGTGCTTGGACTGTAAATATTAACCGTCATTTATGGGGTGGTGTTTGTGTGTGTGTCATTACAGTTCCTGGACTGTAAATATCAACAGTCATTCATAGGGTGGTGGGTGTCTGAGTGTCATTACTGAGCTTGGACTGTTAATATAAACAGTCATTCATGGGGTGGTGGGTGTGTGGGTGTCATTACAGTGCTTGGACTGTAAATATCAACAGTCAATCATGGGGTGGTCGGTGTGTGGGTGTCATTACAGTGCTGGGACTGTAATTATCAACAGTCATTCATGGGGTGGTGTGGGTGTGGGTGTCATTACAGTGTTTTAACTATAAATATCAACATTCATTTATTGGGTGGTGGGTGTCATTACAGTGCTTTGACTGTAAATATCAACAGTCATTTATGGGGTGGTGCATGTGTGGGTGTCATTACAGAGCATGGACTGTAAATATCAACAGTCATTTATGGGGTGGTGGGTGTGTGGGTGTTATTACAGTGCATGGACTGAAAATATCAACAATCATTTATAGAGTGGTGGGTGTGTGGCTGTCATTACAGTGCTTGGACTGTAAATATCAACAGTCAATTATGGGATGGTGGGTGTGTGGGTGTCATTACAATGCTTAGACTGTAATTATCAACCATCCTTCATGGGTTGGTGGGTGTGTGGGTGTCATTACAGTGCTTAGACTGTAAATATCAACAGTCATTTTTTGGGTCGGGGGTGTGTGGGTGTCATTACAGTGCTTGGACTATAAATATCAATAGTCAATCATGGGATGGTCAGTGTGTGGGTGTCATTACAGTGCTTGAACTGTAAATATCAACAGTCATTCATGAGGTGGTGGGTGTGTGGGTGTCATTACAGTGTTTTAACTATAAATATCAACATTAATTTATTTTGTGGTGGGTGTCATTAGAGTGCTTGGACTGTAAATATCAACAGTCATACATGGGGTGGTGCATGTGTGGGTGTCATGACAGTGCTTGGACTGTAAATATTAACAGTCATTTATGGGGTGGTGAGTGTGTGGGTGTTATTACATTTCCTGGACTGTAAATATAAACCATCATACATTAGGTGGTGGGTGTGTGGGTGTCATTACAGTGCTTGGACTGTAAATATCAACAGTCATTAATGGTGTGGTGGGTGTGTGGATGTCATTAGAGTGCTTGGACTGTAAATATCAACATTCATTCATAAGGTGGTGGGTGTGGGGGTGTCATTACAGTGTTTTGACTGTAAATATCAACAGTCATTCATTGAGTGGTGGGGGTTAGGGTGTTATTACAGTGCTTGGACTGTAAATATCAACAGTCATTCATGGGGTGGTGGGTGTGTGGGTGTCATTATAATGCTTGAAATGTAAATATCAACAGTCATTCATTGGGTGGTGGGTGTGTGGTTGTCATTACAGTGCATGGACTATAAATATTAAGTCATTCATGGTGTGGTGGGTGTGTGTGTGTGTCATTAGTGCTTGGACTGTAAATATCAACAGTCAATCATAGGATTGTTGCTTTCTGGTTGTCATTACAGTGCTTGGACTGTATATATCAACAGTGAGTCATGGGGTGGTGGGTGTGTGGGTGTCATTACAGTGTTTTGATTGTAAATATCAACAGCCATTTATAGGGTGGCGGGTGTCATTAGAGTGCTTGGACTGTAAATATCAACAGTCATTCATGGGGTGGTAGGTGTGTGGGTGTCATTACAGTGCTTAGACTGTAAATATCAATAGTCATTCATGGGGTGGTGGGTGTTAGGGTGTCATTACAGTTACAGTGCTTAGACTGTATATATCAACAATCATTCATGGGGTCGTGGATGTGTGGGTGTCATTATAGTGTTTGGACTGTAAATATCAACAGTCATTCATGGTGTGGTGGGTGTGTGGGTGTCATTACAATGCTTGGACTGTAAATATCAAGTCATTCATGGGGTGGTGGGTATGTGGGTGTCATTATAGTGCTTGAACTGTAAATATCAACAGTCATTCATGGGGTGGTGGGTGTGTTGGTGTCATTACAGTGCTTGAACTATAAATATAAATTTATTAATGGTGTGGTGAGTGTCTGTGTGTCATTAGTGCTTGGACTGTGAATATTAACAGTCATTCATGGGGTGGTGGGTGACATTACAGTGCTTGGACTCTAATATCAACAGTCATTCATGGGGTGATGGGTGTGTGGGTGTCATTACAGTGCTTGGACTGTAAATATAAACAGTTAATCATTGGGATGTGGGTGTTTGGGTGTCTATGCAGTGCTTGGACTGTAAATATCAACAGTCAATCATAGAGTGGTGGGTGTGTGGGTGTCATTAGAGTGCTTGGACTGTAAATATTAACAGTCATTCATTTGGTGGTGGGTGTGTGGGTGTCATTACAATGTTTTGACTGTAAATATCAACAGTCATTGATAGGGTGTTGGGTGTCATTACAGTGCTTGGACTGTAAATATTAACAGTTATTCAAGGGGTGGTAGGTGTGTGGGTGTCATGACACTGCTTGGACAGTAAATATCAACAGTCATTCATGGGGTGGTGTGTGTGTGGGTGTTATTACAGTTCTTGGACTGTAAATATCAACCATTATTCATTGGTTGGTGGGTGTGTGGGTGTTATTACAGTGCTTGGACTGTAAATATTAACAGTTATTCATGGGATGCTGGGTGTGTGGATGTCATTACAGCGCTCAGACTGAAAATATTAATTGTCATTTATAGGGTGGTGGTTGTGTGGGTGTTATTACAGTGGTTGGACTGTAAATATCAAGAGTCATTCATAAAGTGCTGGGTGTGTGAGTGTCATTACAGAGCTTGGACTGTAAATATCAACAGTCATTCATGGGGTTAGGGTTTGTGGGTGTCATTACAGTGCTTAGACTGTAAATATCAACTGTCATTCATGGGGTGGTGGATGTGTGGGTGTCATTACAGTGTTTGGACTTTAAATATCAACAGTCAATTATGGGGTGGACGGTGTGTGGGTGTCATTACAGTGCTTGGACTGTAAATATCAACAGTCATTCATGGGGTGGTCGGTGTGTGGGTGTCATTACAGTGCTGGGACTGTAATTATCAACAGTCATTCATGGGGTGGTGTGGGTGTGGGTGTCATTACAGTGTTTTAACTATAAATATCAACATTCATTTATTGGGTGGTGGGTGTCATTACAGTGCTTTGACTGTAAATATCAACAGTCATTCATGGGGTGGTGCATGTGTGGGTGTCATTACAGAGCATAGACTGTAAATATCAACAGTCATTTATTGGGTGGCGGGTGTGTGGGTGTTATTACAGTGCATGGACTGAAAATATCAACAATCATTTATAGAGTGGTGGGTGTGTGGCTGTCATTACAGTGCTTGGACTGTAAATATCAACAGTCAATTATGGGATGGTGGGTGTGTGGGTGTCATTACAATGCTTAGACTGTAATTATCAACCATCCTTCATGGGTTGGTGGGTGTGTGGGTGTCATTACAGTGCTTAGACTGTAAATATCAACAGTCATTTTTTGGGTCGGGGGTGTGTGGGTGTCATTACAGTGCTTGGACTGTAAATATCAATAGTCAATCATGGGATGGTCAGTGTGTGGGTGTCTTTACAGTGCTTGAACTGTAAATATCAACAGTCATTCATGAGGTGGTGGGTGTGTGGGTGTCATTACAGTGTTTTAACTATAAATATCAACATTCATTTATTTTGTGGTGGGTGTCATTAGAGTGCATGGACTGTAAATATCAACAGTCATACATGGGGTGGTGCATGTGTGGGTGTCATGACAGTGCTTGGACTGTAAATATCAACAGTCATTTATGGGGTGGTGAGTGTGTGGGTGTCATTACATTTCCTGGACTGTATATATAAACCATCATACATTAGGTGGTGGGTGTGTGGGTGTCATTACAGTGCTTGGACTGTAAATATTAACAGTCATTAATGGTGTGGTGGGTGTGTGGATGTCATTAGAGTGCTTGGACTGTAAATATCAACATTCATTCATAAGGTGGTGGGTGTGGGGGTGTCATTACAGTGTTTTGACTGTAAATATCAACAGTCATTCATTGAGTGGTGGGGGTTAGGGTGTTATTACAGTGCTTGGACTGTAAATATCAACAGTCATTCATGGGGTGGTGGGTGTGTGGGTGTCATTATAATGCTTGAAATGTAAATATCAACAGTCATTCATTGGGTGGTGGGTGTGTGGTTGTCATTACAGTGCATGGACTATAAATATTAAGTCATTCATGGTGTGGTGGGTGTGTGTGTGTGTCATTAGTGCTTGGACTGTAAATATCAACAGTCAATCATAGGGTTGTTGCTTTCTGGGTGTCATTACAGTGCTTGGACTGTATATATCAACAGTGAGTCATGGGGTGGTGGGTGTGTGGGTGTCATTACAGTGTTTTGATTGTAAATATCAACAGCCATTTATAGGGTGGCGGGTGTCATTAGAGTGCTTGGACTGTAAATATCAACAGTCATTCATGGGGTGGTAGGTGTGTGGGTGTCATTACAGTGCTTAGACTGTAAATATCAATAGTCATTCATGGGGTGGTGGGTGTTAGGGTGTCATTACAGTTACAGTGCTTAGACTGTATATATCAACAATCATTCATGGGGTCGTGGATGTGTGGGTGTCATTATAGTGTTTGGACTGTAAATATCAACAGTCATTCATGGGGTGGTGAATGTGTGGGTGTCATTACAATGCTTGGACTGTAAATATCAAGTCATTCATGGGGTTGTGGGTATGTGGGTGTCATTATAGTGCTTGAACTGTAAATATCAACAGTCATTCATGGGGTGGTGGGTGTGTTGGTGTCATTACAGTGCTTGAACTATAAATATAAATTTATTAATGGTGTGATGAGTGTCTGTGTGTCATTAGTGCTTGGACTGTGAATATTAACAGTCATTCATGGGGTGGTGGGTGGCATTACAGTGCTTGGACTCTAATATCAAAAGTCATTCATGGGGTGATGGGTGTGTGGGTGTCATTACAGTGCTTGGACTGTAAATATAAACAGTTATTCATTGGGATGTGGGTGTTTGGGTGTCTATGCAGTGCTTGGACTGTAAATATCATCAGTCAATCATAGAGTGGTGGGTGTGTGGGTGTCATTAGAGTGCTTGGACTGTAAATATTAACAGTCATTCATTTGGTGGTGGGTGTGTGGGTGTCATTACAATGTTTTGACTGTAAATATCAACAGTCATTGATAGGGTGTTGGGTGTCATTACAGTGCTTGGACTGTAAATATTAACAGTTATTCAAGGGGTGGTAGGTGTGTGGGTGTCATGACACTGCTTGGACTGTAAATATCAACAGTCATTCATGGGGTGGTGTGTGTGTGGGTGTTATTACAGTGCTTGGACTGTAAATATTAACAGTTATTCATGGGATGCTGGGTGTGTGGATGTCATTACAGTGCTCGGACTGAAAATATTAATTGTCATTTATAGGGTGGTGGTTGTGTGGGTGTTATTACAGTGGTTGGACTGTAAATATCAACAGTCATTCATAAAGTGCTGGGTGTGTGAGTGTCATTACAGAGCTTGGACTGTAAATATCAACAGTCATTAATGGAGTGGTAAGTGTGTTGGTGTCATTACAGTGCTTGGACTGTAAATATCAACAGTCATTCATGGGGTTAGGGTTTGTGGGTGTCATTACAGTGCTTAGACTGTAAATATCAAATGTCATTCATGGGGTGGTGGATGTGTGGGTGTCATTACAGTGTTTGGACTTTAAATATCAACAGTCAATTATGGGGTGGACGGTGTGTGGGTGTCATTACAGTGCTTAGACTGTAAATATCAACAGTCATTCATGGGGTGGTGCGTGTATTAGTATCATGACAGTGCTTGGACTGTAAACATCAACAGTCATTCATGGGGTGGTAAGTGTGTGGGTGTCATTACAGTTCTTGGACTATAAATATTAACCCATATTCATTAGGTGGTGGGTTTGTGGGTGTCATTACAGTGCTCAGACTGTAAATGTTAACAGTCATTCATGGAGTGGTGGGTGTGTGGATGTCTTTACAGTGCTTAGACTGTAAATATCAACAGTCATTCATGGGGTGGTGTGTGTGTGGGTGTCATTACAGTGCTTGGACTATAAATATTAACTGTCATTTATGGGATTGTGGGTGTTTGGGTGTCATTACAGTGCATGGACTGTATATATCTTTAGTCATTTATGGGGTTGTGGGTGTGTAGGTGTCATTACAGTGCTTGGAGTGTAAATATCAAAATTAATTCTTGGGGTGGTTGGTCTGTGGGTATCATTACAGTGCTTAGACTGAAAATATCAACAGTCATATATGGGGTGGTAGGTGTGTGGCTGTCATTATAGTGCTTGGACTGTAAATATCAACAGTCAATCATAGTGTGGTGGGTATGTGGGTGTCATTACATTGCTTGGACTGTAAATATCAACAGTCCTTCATGGGTTGGTGGTTGTGTGGGTGTCATTACAGTGCTTAAACTGGAAATATCAACAGTCATTCATTGTGTGGTGGGTGTGTGGGTGTCATTACAGTGGTTGGACTGTAAATATAAACAGTCATTTATGGGGTGGTGGGTGTGTGGGTGTCATTACAGTGTTTTAACTATAAATATTAACATTCATTTATTGGGTGGTGGGTTTTCATTAGATTGCTTGGACTGTAAATATCAACAGTCATTCATGAGGTGGTGCATGTGTGGGTGTCATGACAGTGCTTGGACTGTAAATATCAACAGTCATTCATGGGGTGGTGAGTGTGTGGGTGTCATTACAGAGCTTTGACTGTAAATATTAACCTTCATTTATGGGGTGTTGGGTGTGTGGGTGTCATTACAGTACTTGGACTGTAAATATCAACAGTCATTCATAGGGTGGTGGGTGTGTGGGTGTCATTACAGTGCTTTGACTGTAAATATCAACAGTCATTCATGGGGTGGTGGGTGTGTGGGTGTCATTACAGAGGTTTGATTTTAAATATCAACAGTCATTAATAGGGTGGTGGGTGTCATTAGAGTGCTTGCCCTGTAAATATCAACAGTCATTCATAGGGTGGTGGGTGTGTGAGTGTCATTACAGAACTTGGACTGTAAATATCAACAGTCATTCATGGGGTGGTATGTGTGTAGGTGACATTACAGTGCTTGGACTGTAAATATCAAAAGTCATTTTTGGGGTGGTCGGTGTGTGGGTGTCATTACAGTGCTTAGACTGTAAATATTAACAGTCATATATGGGGTGGTGGGTGTGTGGCTGTCATTACAGTTCTTGGACTGTAAATATCAAAAGTCAATCATGGGGTGGTGGGTGTGCGGGTGTCATTACAGTGCTTTGACTGTAAATATCAACAGACATTCATGGGGTGGTGGGTGTGTGGGTGTCATTACAGTGTTTTGTTTGTAAATATCAACAGTCATTTATAAGCTTGTGGGTGTCATTAGAGTGATTGGACTGTAAATATTAACAGTCATTCATAAGGTGGTGGGTGTTGGGGTAACATTACAGTCTTTTGACTGTAAATATCAACAATCATTAATGGGGTGGTGGGGGTGAGGGTGTCATTACAGTGCTTGGACTGTAAATATCAACAGTCATTCATGGGGTGGTGGGTGTGTGGGTGTCATTATAATGCTTGAAATGTAAATATCAACAGTCATTCATGGGGTGGTGGGTGTGTGGTTGTCATTACAGTGCATGGACTATAAATATTAAGTCATTCATGGTGTGGTAGGTGTGTGTGTATGTCATTAGTGCTTGGACTGTAAATATCAACAGTCATTCATGGGGTGGTTGGTATCATTACAGTGCTTGGACTGTAAATATCAACAGTTAATCATGGGGTGTTGGTAGTCATTAGAGTGTTTGGACTCTAAATATCAACAGTCAATCATGGGGTGGTGGGTGTGTGGGTGTCATTACAGTGTTTTGATTGTAAATATCAACAGTTATTCATAGGGTGGTGGGTGTCATTAGAGTGCTTGGACTGTAAATATCAACAGTCATTCATGGGGTGGTGGGTGTGTGGGTGTCATTACAGTGCTTAGACTGTAAATATCAATAGTCATTCATAGGGTGGTGGGTGTGAGGGTGTCATTACAGTGCTTAGACTGTATATATCAACAATCATTCATGGGGTCGTGTGTGTGTGGGTGTCATTATAGTGTTTGGACTGTAAATATCTTTAGTCATTTATGGGGTTGTGGGTGTGTAGGTGTCATTACAGTGCTTGGAGTGTAAATATCAAAATTAATTCTTGGGGTGGTTGGTCTGTGGGTATCATTACAGTGCTTAGACTGAAAATATCAACAGTCATTTATAGGGTGGTGGGTGTGTGGCTGTCATTATAGTGCTTGGACTGTAAATATCAACAGTCAATCATAGTGTGGTGGGTATGTGGGTGTCATGACAGTGCTTGGACTGTAAATATCAACAGTCCTTCATGGGTTGGTGGGTGTGTGGGTGTCATTACAGTCCTTAAACTGTAAATATCAACAGTCATTCATTGTGTGGTTGGTGTGTGGGTGTCATTACAGTGCTTGGACTGTAAATATAAACAGTCATTTATGGGGTGGTGGGTGTGTGGGTGTCATTACAGTGTTTTAACTATAAATATTAACATTCATTTATTGGGTGGTGGGTTTTCATTAGATTGCTTGGACTGTAAATATCAACAGTCATTCATGGGGTGGTGCATGTGTGGGTGTCATGACAGTGATTGGACTGTAAATATCAACAGTCATTCATGGGGTGGTGAGAGTGTGGGTGTCATTACAGTTCTTGGATTGTAAATATAAACCAGCATTCATCAGGTGGTGGGTGTTTAGATGTCATTACAGTGCTTGGACTGAAAATATCAACAGTCATTCTTGGGTTAGTGGGTTTGTGGGTGTCATTACAGAGCTTGGCCTATAAATATTAACCTTCATTTATGGGGTGTTGGGTGTGTGGGTGTCATTACAGTACTTGGACTGTAAATATCAACAGTCATTCATAGGGTGGTGGGTGTGTGGGTGTCATTACAGTGCTTTGACTGTAAATATCAACAGTCATTCATGGTGTGGTGGGTGTGTGGGTGTCATTACAGAGGTTTGATTTTAAATATCAACAGTCATTAATAAGGTGGTGGGTGTCATTAGAGTGCTTGCCCTGTAAATATCAACAGTCATTCATAGGGTGGTGGGTGTGTGAGTGTCATTACAGAACTTGGACTGTAAATATCAACAGTCATTTATGGGGTGGTATGTGTGTAGGTGACATTACAGTGCTTGGACTGTAAATATCCAAAGTCATTTTTGGGGTGGTCGGTGTGTGGGTGTCATTACAGTGCTTAGACTGTAAATATTAACAGTCATTTATGGGGAGGTGGGTGTGTGGCTGTCATTACAGTGCTTGGACTGTAAATATCAAAAGTCAATCATGGGGTGGTGGGTGTGCGGGTGTCATTACAGTGCTTTGACTGTAAATATCAACAGACATTCATGGGGTGGTGGGTGTGTGGGTGTCATTACAGTGTTTTGTTTGTAAATATCAACAGTCATTTATAAGCTTGTGGGTGTCATTAGAGTGATTGGACTGTAAATATTAACAGTCATTCATAAGGTGGTGGGTGTTGGGGTAACATTACAGTCTTTTGACTGTAAATATCAACAATCATTCATGGGGTGGTGGGGGTGAGGGTGTCATTACAGTGCTTGGACTGTAAATATCAACAGTCATTCATGGGGTGGTGGGTGTGTGGGTGTCATTATAATGCTTGAAATGTAAATATCAACAGTCATTCATGGGGTGGTGGGTGTGTGGTTGTCATTACAGTGCATGGACTATAAATATTAAGTCATTCATGGTGCGGTAGGTGTGTGTGTATGTCATTAGTGCTTGCACTGTAAATATCAACAGTCATTCATGGGGTGGTTGGTATCATTACAGTGCTTGGACTGTAAATATCAACAGTTAATCATGGGGTGTTGGAAGTCATTAGAGTGTTTGGACTCTAAATTTCAACAGTCAATCATGGGGTGGTGGGTGTGTGGGTGTCATTACAGTGTTTTGATTGTAAATATCAACAGCTATTCATAGGGTGGTGGGTGTCATTAGAGTGCTTGGACTGTAAATATCAACAGTCATTCATGGGGTGGTGGGTGTGTGGGTGTCATTACAGTGCTTAGACTGTAAATATCAATAGTCATTCATAGGGTGGTGGGTGTTAGGGTGTCATTACAGTGCTTAGACTGTATATATCAACAATCATTCATGGGGTCGAAGGTGTGTGGGTGTCATTATAGTGTTTGGACAGTAAATATCAACAGTCATTCATGGGGTGGTGAATGTGTGGGTGTCATTACATTGCTTGGACTGTAAATATCAAGTCATTCATGGGATGGTGGGTGTCTGTGTGTCATTAGTGCTTGGACTGTGAATATTAACAGTCATTTATGGGGTGGTGGGTGGCATTACAGTGCTTAGACTCTAATATCAACAGTCATTCATGGGGTGATGGGTGTGTGAGTGTCATTACAGTGCTTGGACTGTAAATATAAATAGTTATTCATGGGGATGTGGGTGTTTGGGTGTCTATGCAGTGCTTGGACTGTAAATATTAATAGTCATTCATATGGTGGTGGGTGTGTGGGTGTCATTACAGTGTTTTGACTGTAAATATCATCAGTCATTTATAGGGTGTTGGGTGTCATTACAGTGCTTTTACTGTAAATATCAACAGTTATTCAAGGGGTGGTCGGTGTGTGGGTGTCATGACACTGCTTGGACTGTAAATATTAACAGTCATTCATGGGGTGGTGAGTGTGTGTGTGTTATTACAGTTTTTGGACTGTATATATCAACCATTATTCATTGGTTGGTGGGTGTGTGGGTGTCATTACAGTGCTTGGACTGTAAATATCAACAGTCATTTATAGGGTGGGTGGTGTTTGAGTGTCATTACAGAGCTTGGACTGTAAATATCAACAGTCATTTATAGGGTGGTGGGTGTGTGGCTGTCATTACAGTGCTTGGACTGTAAATATCAACAGTCAATCATGGAGTGGTGGGTTTGTGGGTGTCATTACAGTGCTTTGACTGTAAATATCAACAGTCATTCATGGGGTGGTGGGTGTGTGGGTGTCATTACAGTGTTTTGATTGTAAATATCAACAGTCATTAATAAGGTGGTGGATGTCATTAGAGTGCTTGCCCCATAAATATCAACAGTCATTCATGGGGTGGTGTGTGTTCGGTTTTTCCATACAGTGCTTTGACTGTAAATATCAACAGTCATTCATGGGGTGGTGAGGGTGAGGGTGTCATTACAGTGCTTGGACTGTAACTATCAACTGTCATTCATGGGGTGGTGGGTATGTGGGTGTCATTATAGTGCTTGAACTGTAAATATTAACAGTCATTAATGGGGTGGTGGGTGTGTGCGTGTCATTACAGTGCTTGGACTATAAATATTAATTCATTCATGGTGTTGTGGGTGTGTGTGTCATTAGTGCTTGGACTGTAAATATCAACAGTCATTCATGGGGTAGTTGGTGTCATTACAGTGTTTGGACTGTAAATATCAACAGTCAATCATGGAATGTTGAGTGTCATTACAATGCTTGGACTGTAAATATTACAGTAATTTATTGGGTGGTGGGTGTGTGGGTGTCATTACAGTGTTTTGACTGTAAATATCAACAGTCAATCATAGGGTGGTCGGTGTGTGGGTGTCATTACAGTGCTTTAACTATAAATATCAACATTCATTTATTGGGTGGTGGGTGTCATTAGAGTGCTTGGACTGTAAATATCAACAGTCATTCATAGGGTGGTGCATGTGTGGGTGTCATGACAGTGCTTGGACTGTAAATATCAACAGTCATTCATGGGGTGGTGAGTGTGTGGGTGTCATTACAGTGCTTTGACTGTAAATATCAACAGTCATTCGTGGGGTGGTGGGTGTGTGGGTGTCATTACAGTCTTTTGATTGTAAATATCAACAGTCATTTATAAGGTGGTGGGTGTCATTAGAGTGCTTGGACTGTAAATATCAACAGTCATTCATGGGGTGGTGGGTGTTGGGGTGTCATTACAGTGCTTTGACTGTAAATATCAACAGTCATTCATGGGGTAATGGGGGTGAGGGTGTCATTACAGAGCTTGTACTGTAAATATCAACAGTCATTCATGGGGTTGTGTGTGTGTAGGTGTCATTACAGTGCTTAGACTGTAAGTTTTAACAGTCATTTATGGGGTGGTGGGTGTGTGGCTGTCATTATAGTGCTTGGACTGTAAATATCAACAGTCAATCATGGGGTGGTGGTTATGTGGGTGTCATTACAGTGCTTGGACTGTAAATATCAACAGTCATTCATGGGGTGGTGGGTATGTGGGTGTCATTACAGTGTTTTGATTGTAAATAACAACAGTCATTTATAAGGTGGTGGGTGTCATTAGAGTGCTTCGACTGTAAATATCAACAGTCATTCATGGATTGGTAGGTGTGTTGGTGTCATTACAGTGCTTGGACTGTAAATATTAACCATAATGCATGGGGTGGTGGGTGTGGGTCGTCATTACAGTGCTTTCAGTGTAAAAATTAACAGTCATTCATGGGGTGGTGTGGGTGAGGGTGTCATTACAGTTCTTGGACTTTAAATATCAACCATCATTCATTAGGTGGTGGGTTTGTGGGTGTCATTACAGTGCTTAGACTGTAAATATTGTCAGTCATTCATGGGGTTGTAGGTGTGTAGGTGTCATTACAGTGCTTGGACTGTAAATATTAACAGTCAATCATAGAGTGGTGGGTATGTGGGTGTCATTACAGTGCTTGGACTGTAAATATCAACAGTCCTTAATGGGGTTTGTGGTGTTTGGGTGTCTATGCAGTGCTTGTACTGTAAATATCAATAATCATTCATGGGGTGGTGGGTGTGTGGGTGTCATTACAGTGTTTTGTTTGTAAATATCAACAGTCATTTATAAGCTTGTGGGTGTCATTAGAGTGATTGGACTGTAAATATTAACAGTCATTCATAAGGTGGTGGGTGTTGGGGTAACATTACAGTCTTTTGACTGTAAATATCAACAATCATTCATGGGGTGGTGGGGGTGTGGGTGTCATTACAGTGCTTGGACTGTAAATATCAACAGTCATTCATGGGTTGGTGGGTGTGTGGGTGTCATTATAATGCTTGAAATGTAAATATCAACAGTCATTCATGGGGTGGTGGGTGTGTGGTTGTCATTACAGTGCATGGACTATAAATATTAAGTCATTCATGGTGTGGTAGGTGTGTGTGTATGTCATTAGTGCTTGGACTGTAAATATCAACAGTCATTCATGGGGTGGTTGGTATCATTACAGTGCTTGGACTGTAAATATCAACAGTTAATCATGGGGTGTTGGTAGTCATTAGAGTGTTTGGACTCTAAATATCAACAGTCAATCATGGGGTGGTGGGTGTGTGGGTGTCATTACAGTGTTTTGATTGTAAATATCAACAGTTATTCATAGGGTGGTGGGTGTCATTAGAGTGCTTGGACTGTAAATATCAACAGTCATTCATGGGGTGGTGGGTGTGTGGGTGTCATTACAGTGCTTAGACTGTAAATATCAATAGTCATTCATAGGGTGGTGGGTGTGAGGGTGTCATTACATTGCTTAGACTGTATATATCAACAATCATTCATGGGGTCGTGGGTGTGTGGGTGTCATTATAGTGTTTGGACAGTAAATATCAACAGTCATTCATGGGGTGGTGAATGTGTGGGTGTCATTACATTGCTTGGACTGTAAATATCAAGTCATTCATGGGATGGTGGGTGTCTGTGTGTCATTAGTGCTTGGACTGTGAATATTAACAGTCATTTATGGGGTGGTGGGTGGCATTACAGTGCTTAGACTCTAATATCAACAGTCATTCATGGGGTGATGGGTGTGTGGGTGTCATTACAGTGCTTGGACTGTAAATATAAATAGTTATTCATGGGGATGTGGGTGTTTGGGTGTCTATGCAGTGCTTGGACTGTAAATATTAATAGTCATTCATATGGTGGTGGGTGTGTGGGTGTCATTACAGTGTTTTGACTGTAAATATCATCAGTCATTTATAGGGTGTTGGGTGTCATTACAGTGCTTTTACTGTAAATATCAACAGTTATTCAAGGGGTGGTCTGTGTGTGGGTGTCATGACACTGCTTGGATTGTAAATATTAACAGTCATTCATGGGATGGTGAGTGTGTGTGTGTTATTACAGTTCTTGGACTGTATATATCAACCATTATTCATTGGTTGGTGGGTGTGTGGGTGTCATTACAGTGCTTGGACTGTAAATATCAACAGTCATTTATAGGGTGGTGGGTGTTTGAGTGTCATTACAGAGCTTGGACTGTAAATATCAACAGTCATTTATAGGGTGGTGGGTGTGTGGCTGTCATTACAGTGCTTGGACTGTAAATATCAACAGTCAATCATTGAGTGGTGGGTTTGTGGGTGTCATTACAGTGCTTTGACTGTAAATATCAACAGTCATTCATGGGGTGGTGGGTGTGTGGGTGTCATTACAGTGTTTTGATTGTAAATATCAACAGTCATTAATAAGGTGGTGGATGTCATTAGAGTGCTTGCCCCATAAATATCAACAGTCATTCATGAGGTGGTGGGTGTTCGGTTTTTCCATACAGTGCTTTGACTGTAAATATCAACAGTCATTCATGGGGTGGTGAGGGTGAGAGTGTCATTACAGTGCTTGGACTGTAACTATCAACTGTCATTCCTGGGGTGGTGGGTATGTGGGTGTCATTATAGTGCTTGAACTGTAAATATTAACAGTCATTCAAGGGGTGGTGGGTGTGTGCGTGTCATTACAGTGCTTGGACTATAAATATTAATTCATTCATGGTGTGGTGGGTGTGTGTGTCATTAGTGCTTGGACTGTAAATATCAACAGTCATTCATGGGGTAGTTGGTGTCATTACAGTGTTTGGACTGTAAATATCAACAGTCAATCATGGAATGTTGAGTGTCATTAGAATGCTTGGACTGTAAATATTACAGTAATTTATTGGGTGGTGGGTGTGTGGGTGTCATTACAGTGTTTTGACTGTAAATATCAACAGTCAATCATAGGGTGGTCGGTGTGTGGGTGTCATTACAGTGCTTTAACTATAAATATCAACATTCATTTATTGGGTGGTGGGTGTCATTAGAGTGCTTGGACTGTAAATATCAACAGTCATTCATAGGGTGGTGCATGTGTGGGTGTCATGACAGTGCTTGGACTGTAAATATCAACAGTCATTCATGGGGTGGTGAGTGTGTGGGTGTCATTACAGTGCTTTGACTGTAAATATCAACAGTCATTCGTGGGGTGGTGGGTGTGTGGGTGTCATTACAGTCTTTTGATTGTAAATATCAACAGTCATTTATAAGGTGGTGGGTGTCATTAGAGTGCTTGGACTGTAAATATCAACAGTCATTCATGGGGTGGTGGGTGTTGGGGTGTCATTACAGTGCTTTGACTGTAAATATCAACAGTCGTTCATGGGGTAATGGGGGTGAGGGTGTCATTACAGTGCTTCGACTGTAAATATCAACAGTCATTCATGGGGTTGTGTGTGTGTAGGTGTCATTACAGTGCTTAGACTGTAAGTTTTAACAGTCATTTATGGGGTGGTGGGTGTGTGGCTGTCATTATAGTGCTTGGACTGTAAATATCAACTGTCAATCATGGGGTGGTGGGTATGTGGGTGTCATTATAGTGCTTGGACTGTAAATATCAACAGTCATTAATGGGGTGGTGGGTGTGTGGGTGTCATTACAGTGTTTTGATTGTAAATAACAACAGTCATTTATAAGGTGGTGGGTGTCATTAGAGTGCTTCGACTGTAAATATCAACAGTCATTCATGGATTGGTAGGTGTGTTGGTGTCATTACAGTGCTTGGACTGTAAATATTAACCATAATGCATGGGGTGGTGGGCGTGGGTCGTCATTACAGTGCTTTCAGTGTAAAAATCAACAGTCATTCATGGGGTGGTGTGGGTGAGGGTGTCATTACAGTTCTTGGACTTTAAATATCAACCATCATTCATTAGGTGGTGGGTTTGTGGGTGTCATTACAGTGCTTAGACTGTAAATATTGTCAGTCATTCATGGGGTTGTAGGCGTGTAGGTGTCATTACAGTGCTTTAACTGTAAATATTAACAGTCAATCATAGAGTGGTGGGTATGTGGGTGTCATTACAGTGCTTGGACTGTAAATATCAACAGTCCTTAATGGGGTTTGTGGTGTTTGGGTGTCTATGCAGTGCTTGTACTGAAAATATCAATAGTCATTCATAGGGTGGTGGGGGTGAGGGTGTCATTACAGTGCTTTGACTGTAAATATCAACAGTCATTCGTGAGGTGGTGGGTGTGTGGGTGTCATTACAGTCTTTTGATTGTAAATATCAACAGTCATTTATAAGGTGGTGAGTGTCATTAGAGTGCTTGGACTGTAAATATCAACCATAATGCATGGGGTGGTGGGTGTGGGGCGTCATTTCAGTGCTTTGAGTGTAAAAATCAACAGTCTTTCATGGGGTGGTGTGGGTGAGGGTGTCATTACAGTGCTTGGACTATAAATATTAACCGTCATTTATGGGATTGTGGGTGTATGGGTGTCATTACAGTGCATGGACTGTAAATATTGTCAGTCATTCATGGGGTTGTAGGTGTAAAGGTGTCATTACAGTGCTTGGACTGTAAATATCAAAATTCATTCTTGGGGTGGTGGGTGTTTGGGTATCATTACAGTGCTTAGACTGTAAATATCAACAGTCATTTATGGGGTGGTTGGTGTGTGGCTGTCATTATAGTGCTTGGACTGTAAATATTAACAGTCAATCATTGAGTGGTGGGTATGTGGGTGTCATTACAGTGCTTGGACTGTAAATATCAACAGTCCTTCATGGGGTTTTGGGTGTTTGGGTGTCTATGCAGTGTTCGGACTGAAAATATTAACCGTCATTTATAGGGTAGTGGGTGTGTGGGTTTCATTACAATGGTTGGACTGTAAAAATCAGCAGTCATTAATGGGTTGGTGGGTGTGTGGGTGTCATTACAGTGTTTTGATTGTAAATATCTACAGTCATTAATAAGGTGGCGGGAGTCATTATGGTGCTTGGACTGTAAATATCAAAAGTCATTCATAAGGTGGTGGGTGTGGGGGTGTCATTACAGTGCTTTGACTGTAAATATCAACAGTCATTCATGGGGTGGTGGGGGTGAGGGTGTCATTACAGTGCTTGGACTGTATATATCAACAATCATTCATGGGGTGGTGGGTGTGTGGGTGTCATTATAGTGTTTGGACTGTAAAAATCAACAGTCATTCATTGGGTGGTGGGTGTGTGGGGGTCATTACATTGCTTGGATTGTAAATATCAAGTCATTCATTGGATGGTGGGTGTCTGTGTGTCATTAGTGCTTGGACTGTGTATATCAACTGTCATTCATAGGGTGGTGGGTGGCATTACAGTGCTTAGACTCTAATATCAACAATCATTCATGGTGTGATGGGTGTGTGGGTGTCATTACAGTGCTCGGACTGTAAATATAAATAGTTATTCATGGGGATGTGAGTGTTTGGGTGTCTATGCAGTGCTTGGACTGTAAATATCAACAGTCAATCATGGGGTGGTGGGTGTGTGGGTGTCATTAGAGTGCCTGGACTGTAAATATTAACAGTCATTCATGGGATGGTGGGTTTGCGGGTGTCATTACAGTGTTTTGACTGTTAATATCAACAGTCATTCATAGGGTGTTGGGTGTCATTACAGTGCTTGGACTGTAAATATCAACAGTTATTCAAGGGGTGGTGGGTGTGTGGGTGTCATGACACTGCTTGGACAGTAAATATCAACAGTTATTCATGGGGTGGTGAGTGTGTGGGTGTTATTACAGTTCTTGGACTGCATATATCAACCATCATTCATTGGTTGGTGGGTGTGTGGGTGTTATTACAGTGCTTGGACTAAAAATATCAACTGTCATTCATGGGGTGGTGAGTGTGTGGGTTTCATTACAGTTCTTGGACTGTAAATATCAACCATCATTCATTGGGTGGTGGGTGTGTGTTTGACATTACAGTGCTTGGACTGTAAATATTAACTTTTATTCATGGGGTGGTGGGTGTGTGGATGTCATTACAGTACTTGGACTGAAAATATTAACCGTCATTTTTAGGGTGGTGGGTGTGTGGGTGTTATTACAATGGTTGGATTGTAAATATCAACAGTCATTTATAAAGTGCTAGGTGTGTGAGTGTTATTACAGAGCTTGGACTGTAAATATCAACAGTCATTCATGGTGTGGTGGGTGTGTGGGATTCATTACAGTGCTTGGTCTGCAAACATCAACAGTCATTTATGGTGTGGTGGGCGTGTGGGTGTCATTACATTGCTTAGACGGTAAATATCAACAGTCATTAATTAGGTGGTGGGTGTGTGGGTGTCATTACAGTGCTTGGACTGTAAATATCAACAGTCAATCACGGGGTGGTCGGTGTGTGGGTGTCATTACAGTGCTTGGACTGTAAATATAGGCAGTCATTAATGGGGTGGTGCGTGTGTTGGTGTCATGACAGTGCTTGAACTGTAAATATCCACAGTCATTCATGGGGTGGTAAGTGTGTGGGTGTCATTACAGTTCTTGGACTATAAATATCAACACTTATTCATTAGGTGGTGGGTTTGTGGGTGTCATTACAGTGCTCAGACTGTAAATATTAACAGTCATTCATGAGGTAGTGGGTGTGTGGATGTTATTACAGTGCTTGGACTGTAAATATCAACAGTCATTCATGGGGTGGTATGTGTGTGGGTGTCATTACAGTGCTTTGACTGTAAGTATCAACAGTCATTTATTGGGTGGTGGGTGTGTGGGTGTTATTACATTGCTTGGACTGTAAATATAAACAGTCATTCATGGGGTGGTGGGTGTGTGGGTGTCATTACAGTGTTTTAACTATAAATATCAATATTCATTTATTGGGTGGTGGGTTTTCATTAGAGTGCTTGGACTGTAAATATCAACAGTCAATCATGGTGTGGTGGGTATGTGGGTGTCATTTCAGTGTTTGGACTGTAAATATCAACAGTCCTTCATGGGTTGGTGGGTGTGTGGGTGTCATTACAGTGCTTAGACTTTAAATATCAACAGTCATTTATTAGGTGGTGGGTGTATGGGTGTCATTACATTGCTTGGACTGTAAATATAAACAGTCTTTCATGGGGTGGTGGGTGTGTGGGTGTCATTACAGTGTTTTAACTATAAATATCAACATTCATTTATTGGGTGGTGGGTTTTCATTAGAGTGCTTGGACTGTAAATATCAACAGTCATTCATGGGGTGGTGCATGTGTGGGTGTCATGACAGTGCATGGACTGTAAATATCAACAGTCATTCATAAAGTGGTGAGTGTGTGGGTGTCATTACAGTTCCTGGACTGTAAATATAAACCATCATTCATCAGGTGGTGGGTGTTTGGATGTCATTACATTGCTTGGACTGAAAATATCAACAGTCATTTTTGGGGTGGTGGGTGTGTGTGTGTGTCATTACAGTGCTTGGCCTATAAATATATACCATCATTTATGGAGTGGTGGTTGTGTGGGTGTCATTACAGAGCTTGGACTGTAAATATCAACAGTCATTTATGGGGTGGTGGGTGTGTGGGTGTCATTACAGTGCTTTGACTGTAAATATCAACAGTCATTCATGGGGTGGTGGGTGTGTGGGTGTCATTACAGTGTTTTGATTGTGAATATCAACAGTCATTAATAAGGTGGTGGGTGTCATTAGAGTGCTTGGACTGTTAATATCAACAGTCATTCATGGGATGGTGGGTGTGGGGGTATCATTACAGTGCTTTGACTGTAAATATCAACAGTCATTCATGGGGTGGTGGGGGTTAGGGTGTCATTACAGTGCTTGGACTGTATATATCAACAATCATTTATGTGGTGGTGGGTGTGTGGGTGTCATTATAGTGTTTGTACTGTATATATCAACAATCATTCATGGGGTGGTGGGTGTGTGTGTGTGTCATTACAGTGCTTGTACTATAAATATATACCATCATTTATGGAGTGGTGGTTGTGTGGGTGTCATTACAGTGCTTTGACTGTAAATATCAACAGTCATTCATGGGGTGGTGGGTGTGTGGGTGTCATTACAGTGTTTTGATTGTGAATATCAACAGTCATTAATAAGGTGGTGGGTGTCATTAGAGTGCTTGGACTGTAAATATCAACAGTCATTCATGGGGTGGTGGGTTTGGGGGTATCATTACAGTGCTTTGAATGTAAATATCAACAGTCATTCATGGGGTGGTGGAAGTGTGGGTGTCATTACAGTGCTTGGACTATAAATATCAAGTCATTCATGGTGTGGTGGATGTGTGTGTGTCATTAGTGCTTGGACTGTAAATGTTAACAGTCATTCATGGGGTGGTTGGTGTCATATCAATGTTTGGACTGTAAATATCAACAGTCAATCATGGAATGTTGGGTGTCATTAGTGTGCTTGGACTGTAAATATCAACAGTCATTTATTGGGTGGTGGGTGTGTGGGTGTCATTACAGTGCTTGTACTGTAAATATCAACAGTGATTAATGGGGTGGTGGGTGTGTGGGTGTCATTACAGTGTTTTGATTGTAAATATCAACAGCCATTCATAGGGTGGTGGGTGTCATTAGAGTGCTTGGACTGTAATTATCAACCATAATTAATGTGGTGGTGGGTGTGGGGGTGTCATTACAGTACTTGGAATGTATATATCAACAATCATTCATGGGGTGGTGGGTGTGTGGGTGTCATTACAGTTCTTGGACGGTAAATATCAACCATCATTCATTGGGTGGTGGGTGTGTGTGTGACATTACAGTGCTTGGACTGTAAATATTAACAGTTATTCATGGGGTGGTGGGTGTGTGGATGTCATTACAGTGCTCGGATTGAAAATATTAACCGTCATTTATAGGGTGGTGGGTGTGTGGGTGTCATTACAATGGTTGGACTGTAAATATCAGCAGTCATTCATGGGTTGGTGGGTGTGTGGGTGTCATTACAGTGTTTTGATTGTAAATATCTACAGTCATTAATAAGGTGGTGGGTGTCATTAGTGTGCTTGGACTGTAAATATCAACAGTCATTCATGGGGTGGTGGATGTGGGGGTGTCATTACAGTGCTTTGACTGTAAATATCAACAATCATTCATGGGGTGGTGGGGGTGAGGGTATCATTACAGTGCTTGGACTGTATATATCAACAATCATTCATGGGGTGGTGGGTGTGTGGGTGTCATTATAGTGTTTGGACTGTAAATATCAATAGTCATTCATTGGGTGGTGGGTGTGTGGGGGTCATTACATTGCTTGGACTGTAAATATCAAGTCATTCATTGGATGGTGGGTGTCTGTGTGTCATTAGTGCTTGGACTGTGAATATCAACTGTCATTCATGGGGTGGTGGGTGGCATTACAGTGCTTAGACTCTAATATCAACAGTCATTCATGGGGTGATGGGTGTGTGGGTGTCATTACAGTGCTTGGACTGTAAATATAAATAGTTATTCATGGGGATGTGGGTGTTTGGGTGTCTATGCAGTGCTTGGACTGTAAATATCAACAGTCATTCATGGAGTGGTGGGTGTGTTGGATTCATTACAGTGCTTGGTCTGTAAACATCAACAGTCATTTATGGTGTGGTGGGTGTGTGGGTGTCATTTCATTGCTTAGACTGTAAATATCAACAGTCATTAATTGGGTGGTGGGTGTGGCGGTGTCATTACAGTGCTTGGACTGTAAATATCAACAGTCAATCACGGGGTGGTCGTTGTGTGGGTGTCATTACAGAGCTTGGAATGTAAATATCAACAGTCATTAATGGGGTATTGCGTGTGTTGGTGTCATGACAGTGCTTGAACTGTAAATATCCACAGTCATTCATGGGGTGGTAAGTGTGTGGGTGTCATTACAGTTCTTGGACTATAAATATCAACACTTATTCATTAGGTGGTGGGTTTGTGGGTGTCATTACAGTGCTCAGACTGTAAATATTAACAGTCATTTATGAGGTAGTGGGTGTGTGGATGTTATTACAGTGCTTGGACTGTAAATATCAACAGTCATTCATGGGGTGGTAGGTGTGTGGGTGTCATTACAGTGCTTTGACTGTAAGTATCAACAGTCATTTATTGGGTGGTGGGTGTGTGGGTGTTATTACATTGCTTGGACTGTAAATATAAACAGTCATTCATGGGGTGGTGGGTGTGTGGGTGTCATTACAGTGTTTTAACTATAAATATCAATATTCATTTATTGGGTGGTGGGTTTTCATTAGAGTGCTTGGACTGTAAATATCAACAGTCAATCATGGTGTGGTGGGTATGTGGGTGTCATTTCAGTGTTTGGACTGTAAATATCAACAGTCCTTCATGGGTTGGTGGGTGTGTGGGTGTCATTACAGTGCTTAGACTTTAAATATCAACAGTCATTTATTAGGTGGTGGGTGTATGGGTGTCATTACATTGCTTGGACTGTAAATATAAACAGTCTTTCATGGGGTGGTGGGTGTGTGGGTGTCATTACAGTGTTTTAACTATAAATATCAACATTCATTTATTGGGTGGTGGGTTTTCATTAGAGTGCTTGGACTGTAAATATCAACAGTCATTCATGGGGTGGTGCATGTGTGGGTGTCATGACAGTGCATGGACTGTAAATATCAACAGTCATTCATAAAGTGGTGAGTGTGTGGGTGTCATTACAGTTCCTGGACTGTAAATATAAACCATCATTCATCAGGTGGTGGGTGTTTGGATATCATTACATTGCTTGGACTGAAAATATCAACAGTCATTCTTGGGGTGGTGGGTGTGTGTGTGTGTCATTACAGTGCTTGGCCTATAAATATATACCATCATTTATGGAGTGGTGGTTGTGTGGGTGTCATTACAGAGCTTGGACTGTAAATATCAACAGTCATTTATGGGGTGGTTTGTGTGTGGCTGTCATTAAAGTGCTTGGACTGTAAATATCAACAGTCATTTATGGGGTGGTGGGTGTGTGGGTGTCATTACAGTGCTTTGACTGTAAATATCAACAGTCATTCATGGGGTGGTGGGTGTGTGGGTGTCATTACAGTGTTTTGATTGTGAATATCAACAGTCATTAATAAGGTGGTGGGTGTCATTAGAGTGCTTGGACTGTTAATATCAACAGTCATTCATGGGGTGGTGGGTGTGGGGGTATCATTACAGTGCTTTGACTGTAAATATCAACAGTCATTCATGGGGTGGTGGGGGTGAGGGTGTCATTACAGTGCTTGGACTGTATATATCAACAATCATTTATGTGGTGGTGGGTGTGTGGGTGTCATTATAGTGTTTGTACTGTATATATCAACAATCATTCATGGGGTGGTGGGTGTGTGTGTGTGTCATTACAGTGCTTGTACTATAAATATATACCATCATTTATGGAGTGGTGGTTGTGTGGGTGTCATTACAGTGCTTTGACTGTAAATATCAACAGTCATTCATGGGGTGGTGGGTGTGTGGGTGTCATTACAGTGTTTTGATTGTGAATATCAACAGTCATTAATAAGGTGGTGGGTGTCATTAGAGTGCTTGGACTGTAAATATCAACAGTCATTCATGGGGTTGTGGGTGTGGGGGTATCATTACAGTGCTTTGACTGTAAATATCAACAGTCATTCATGAGGTGGTGCATGTGTGGGTGTCATGACAGTGCATGGACTGTAAATATCAACAGTCATTTATGGGGTGGTTTGTGTGTGGCTGTCATTAAAGTGCTTGGACTGTAAATATCAACAGTCATTTATGGGGTGGTGGGTGTGTGGGTGTCATTACAGTGGTTTAACTATAAATATCAACATTCATTTATTGGGTGGTGGGTGTCATTAGAGTGCTTGGACTGTAAATATCAACAGTCATTAATAAGGTGGTCCGTGTGTGGGTGTCATGTCAGTGCTTGGACTGTAAATATCCACAGTCATTCATGGGGTGGTGAGTGTGTGAGTGTCATTACAGTTCCTGGACTGTAAATATAAACCATCATTCATAAAGTGGTGGGTGTGTGGCTGTCATTAAAGTGCTTGGCCTATAAATATTAACCGTCATTTATGGGGTTGTGTGTGTGTGGGTGTCATTACAGTCCTTGGACTGTAAATATCAAGTCATTTATAGGGTGGTGGGTGTGTGAGTGTCATTACAGAGCTTGGACTGTAAATATCAACAGATATTCATGGGGTAGTGGGTGTGTAGGTGTCATTAAAGTGCATGGACTGCAAATATCAAAAGTCATTCTTGGGGTGGTCGGTGTGTGGGTGTCATTACAGTGGTTAGACTGTAAAAATCAAAAGTCATTTATGAAGTGGGGGTTGTGTTGCTGTCATTACAGTGCTTGGACTGTAAATATCAACAGTCAATCATAGCTTGGTGGGTGTGTGGGTGTCATTACAGTGCTTTGACTGTAAATATTAACACTCATTCGTGGGGTGGTGGGTGTGTGGGTGTCATTACAGTGCTTTGATTGTAATTATCAACAGTCATTTATAAGGTTGTTGTTGTCATTACAGAGCTTAGACTGTAAGTATCAACAGTCATTTATGGGGTGGTGGGTGTGTGGCTGTCATTATAGTGCTTGGACTGTAAATATTAATAGTCAATCATGGGGTGGTGGGTATGTGGGTGTCATTACAGTGGTTGGACTGAAATATCAATAGTCATTTATGGAGTGGTGGGTGTGTGGCTGTTTTTATAGTGCTTGGACTGTAAATATCAACAGTCATTCATAGGGTGGTGGAGGTGAGGGTGTCATTACAGTGCTTGGACGGTAAATATCAGTAACAATTCATGGGGTTGTGGGTATATGGGTGTCATTATAGTGCTTGAACTGTAAATATCAACAGTCATTTATGGGGTGGTGGGTGTGTGCGGGTCATTACAGTGCTTGGACTGTAAATATCAAGTCATACATGGTATGGTGGGTGTGTGTGTGTCATTAGTGCTTGGACTGTAAATATCAACAGTCATTCATGTGGTGGTGAGTCTGTGGGTGTCATTACAGTTCTTGGATTATAAATATCAACCATCATTCATTAGGTGGTGGGTTTGTGGGTGTCATTACAGTGCTTAGACTGTATATATTAACAGTCATTCCTGGGGTGGTTGGTGTGTGGGTGTCATTACAGTGCTTGGACTATAAATATCAACCATCATTTATGGGGTTGTGGGTGTGTGGGTGTCATTACAGTTCTTGGACTGTAAATATCAACAGTCATACATAGGGTGGTGGGTGTGTGAGTGTCATTATGGAGCTTGTACTGTAAATATCAACAGTCATTAATAGGGTGGTGGGTGTCATTAGAGTGCTTGAACTGGAAATATCAACAGTCATTCATGGGTTGTGAGGGTGTCATTAGAGTGCTTGGACTGTACATATCAACAGTCATTCATGGGGTGGAGGGTGTGAGGGTGTCATTACAGTGCTTGGACTATAAATATCAACAGTCATTTATAGGGTGGTGGGTGTGTGAGTGTCATTACAGAGCTTGGAATGTAAATATCAACAGTCATTCATGGGGTGGTAGGTTTGTTGTTATCATTACAGTGCTTGGACTGTAAATATCGAAAGTCATTCTTGGGCTGGTGGGTGTATAGGTGTCATTACAGTGCTTAGACTGTAAATATCAACAGTCATTTATTGGGTGGTGGGTGTGTGGCTGTCATTACAGTGCTTGGACTGTAAATATCAACAGTCAATCATGGGGTAGTAGGAGTATGGGTGTCATTACAGAGTTTGGACTGTAAATATCAACAGTCATTTATGGGGTGGTGGGTGTGTGGGTGTCATTACAGTGATTGGACTGTAAATATCAATAGTCATTTTTGGGGTGGTGGGTGTGTAGGTGTCATTACAGTGCGTAGGCTCTAAATAAAAACAGTCATTCATGAGGTGGTGGGTGTTTTGCTGTCATTACAGTGCTTGGACTGTAAATATCAACAGTCATTCATGGGGTGGTGGCTGTGTGAGAGTCATTACAGTGCTTGAACTGTAAATATCAACAGTCATTCGTGGGGTGGTGGGTTTGTGCGTGTCATTACAGTGGTTGGATTGTAAATATAAACAGTCATTAATAGGGTGGTGGGTGTCATTAGAGTGCTTGAACTGGAAATATCAACAGTCATTCATGGGTTGTGAGGGTGTCATTAGAGTGCTTGGACTGTAAATATCAACAGTCATTCATGGGGTGGTGGGTGTGTGGGTGTCATGACAGTGCTTGGACTGTAAATATCAACAGTCATTAATGGGGTGGTGAGTGTGTGGGTGTCATTGCAGTGCTTGAACTATAAATATCAACAGTCATTCATGGGGTGGTGGGTGTGTGGGTGTCATTACATTGCTTTGACTGTAAATACCAACAGTCATGCATGTGGTTGTGTATGTGTGAGTGTCATTACAGAGCTTGAACTGTAAATATCAACAGTCATTCATGGGGTAGTGGGTGTGTGGGTGTCATTACAGTGCTTGGACTGTAAATATCAACAGTCATTTATGGGGTAGAGGGTGTGTGGGTGTCATTACAGTGTTTTGATTGTAAATATCAACAGTCCTTCATAGTGTGGTGGGTGTCATTAGAGTGCTTGGACTGTAAATATCAACAGTCATCATTTGGGTGGTTGGTGTGTTGGAGTCATTACAGTGTTTGGACTGTAAATATCAACTATAATTCATGGGTTGGTGGGTGTTGGGGTGTCATTACATTGCTTTGACTGTAAATATCAACAGTCATTCATGGGGTGGTTGGTGTGAGGGTGTCATTACAGTGCTTGGACTTTAAACATTGGGAGTCATTCATGGGGTGGTGGGTGTGTGTGTCATTATAGTGCTTGGACTGTAAATATCAACAGTCATTCATAGGGTGGTGGGTGTGTGGGTGTCATTACAGTGCTTGGACTGTAAATATCAAGTCATTCATGGGGTTGGGGGTGTTTGTGTATCATTAGTGCATGGACTGTAAATATCAAGAGTCATTCATGGGGTGGTGGGTGGCATTACAGTGATTGGACTGTAAATATCAACAGTCATTTATGGGATGATGGGTGTGTGGGTGTCATTACAGTGCTTGGACTGTAAATATCAACAGTCATTCATGGGTTGGTGAGTTTTTGGGTGTCATTACAGTGCTTGGATTGTAAATATCAATAGTCATTAATGGGGTGGGGGGTTTGTGGGTGTCATTATAGTGCTTGGACTGTAAATATCAAGTCATTCATGGGGTTGTGGGTGTGTGCGTGTCATTACAGTTAAGGGACTGTAAATATATACAGTCATTTACGGGGTGGTGGGTGTGTGGGTGTTAATACAGTGCTTGAACTGTAGATATTAACAGTCATTCATGGGGTGGTGGGTGTGTGGGTGTCATTACAGTGGTTGGATTGTAAATATCAACAGTCATTAATAGGATGGTGGTTGTCATTAGAGTGCATGAACTGGAAATATCATCAGTCATTCATGGGTTGTGAGGGTGTCATTAGAGTGCTTGGAATGTAAATATCAACAGTCATTCATGGGGTGGTGGGTGTGAGGGTGTCATTACAGTGCTTGGACTATAAATATCAACCGTCATTTATTGAGTGGTGTTGTGTGTGGGTTTCATTACAGTGCTTGGACTGTAAATATCAACAGTCATTTATAGGGTGGTGGGTGTGTGAGTATCATTACAGAGCTTGGAATGTAAATATCAACAGTCATTCATGGGGTGGTGGGTGTGTTGTTATCATTACAGTGCTTGGACTGTAAATATCAAAAGTCATTCTTGGGCTGGTGGGTGTGTGGGTATCATTACAGTGCTTAGACTGTAAATATCAACAGTCATTTATTGGGTGGTGGGTGTGTGGCTGTCATTACAGTGCTTGGACTGTAAATATCAACAGTCATTCATGGGGTGGTGAGTGTGTGGGTGTCATTTCAGTGCTTGAACTATAAATATCAACAGTCATTCATGGGGTGGTGGGTGTTTGGGTGTCATTACAGTGCTTTAACTGTAAATATCAACAGTCATTCATGTGGTTGTGTGTGTGTGAGTGTCATTACAAAGCTTGGACTGTAAATATCAACAGTCATTCATGAGTTGGTGTGTGTGTGGGTGTCATTACAGTGCTTGAACTGTAAATATCAACAGTCATTCATGGGAGGGTGGGTGTTTTGCTGTCATTACAGTATTTTGATTGTAAATATCAATAGTCATTCATAGGGTGGTGGGTGTCATTAGAGTGCTTGGACTGTAAATATCAACAGTCATTGATGGGGTGATGGGTGTCATTAGAGTGCTTGAACTGTAAATATCAACAGTCATTCATGAGGTGGTGGGTGTTTTGCTGTCATTACAGTGCTTGGACTGTAAATATCAACAGTCATTTATGGGGTGGTGGCTGTTTGAGTGTCATTACAGTGCTTGAACTGTAAATATCAACAGTCATTCGTTGGGTGGTGGGTTTGTGCGTGTCATTACAGTGGTTGGATTGTAAATATAAACAGTCATTAATAGGGTGGTGGGTGTCATTAGAGTGCTTGAACTGGAAATATCAACAGTCATTCATGGGTTGTGAGGGTGTCATTAGAGTGCTTGGACTGTAAATATCAACAGTCATTCATGGGGTGGTGGGTGTGTGGGTGTCATGACAGTGCTTGGACTGTAAATATCAACAGTCATTCATGGGGTGGTGAGTGTGTGGGTGTCATTGCAGTGATTGAACTATAAATATCAACAGTCATTCATGGGGTGGTTGGTGTGAGGGCGTCATTACAGTGCTTGGACTGTAAACATTGAGAGTCATTCATGAGGTGGTGGGTGTGTGTGTCATTATAGTGCTTGGACTGTAAATATCAACAGTCATTCATGGGGTGGTGGGTGTGTGGGTGTCATTACAGTGCTTGGACTGTAAATATCAAGTCATTCATGGGGTGGTGGGTGTTTGTGTGTCATTAGTGCATGGACTGTAAATATCAAGAGTCATTCATGGGGTGGTGGGTGGCATTACAGTGATTGGACTGTAAATATCAACAGTCATTTATGGGATGATGGGTGTGTGGGTGTCATTACAGTGCTTGGACTGTAAATATCAACAGTCATTCATGGGTTGGTGAGTTTTTGGGTGTCATTACAGTGCTTGGATTGTAAATATCAACAGTCATTCATGGGGTGGGGGGTTTGTGGGTGTCATTATAGTGCTTGGACTGTAAATATCAAGTCATTCATGGGGTTGTGGGTGTGTGCGTGTCATTACAGTTAATAGACTGTAAATATCAACAGTCATTTATGGGGTGGTGGGTGTGTGGGTGTCATTACAGTAATTGGATTGTAAATATCAACAGTCATTAATAGGGTGGTGGGTGTCATTAGAGTGCATGAACTGGAAATATCAACAGTCATTCATGGGTTGTGAGGGTGTCATTAGAGTGCTTGGAATGTAAATATCAACAGTCATTCATGGGGTGGTGGGTGTGAGGGTGTCATTACAGTGCTTGGACTATAAATATCAACCGTCATTTATTGAGTGGTGTTGTGTGTGGGTTTCATTACAGTGCTTGGACTGTAAATATCAACAGTCATTTATAGGGTGGTGGGTGTGTGAGTATCATTACAGAGCTTGGAATGTAAATATCAACAGTCATTCATGGGGTGGTGGGTGTGTTGTTATCATTACAGTGCTTGGACTATAAATATCAAAAGTCATTCTTGGGCTGGTGGGTGTGTGGGTGTCATTACAGTGCTTAGAATGTAAATATCAACAGTCATTTATTGGGTGTTGGGTGTGTGGCTGTCATTACAGTGCTTGGACTGTAAATATCAACAGTCAATCATGGGGTAGTAGGAGTATGGGTGTCATTACAGAATTTGGACTGTAAATATGAACAGTCATTTATGGGGTGGTGGGTGTGGGTGTCATTACAGTGATTGGACTTTAAATATCAACAGTCATTCTTGTGGTAGTGGGTGTGTAGGTGTCATTACAGTGCGTAAGCTGTAAATACCAACAGTCATTCATGAGGTGGTGGGTGTTTGGCTGTCATTACAGTGCTTGGACTGTAAATATCAACAGTCATTCATGGGGTGGTGGGTTTGTGCGTGTCATTACAGTGGTTGGATTGTAAATATAAACAGTCTTTAATAGGGTGGTGGGTGTCATTAGAGTGCTTGAACTGGAAATATCAACAGTCATTCATGGGTTGTGAGGGTGTCAATAGAGTGCTTGGAATGTAAATATCAACAGTCATTTATGGGATGGTGGGTGTGTGGGTGTCATGACAGTGTTTGGACTGTAAATATCAACAGTCATTCATGGGGTGGTGAGTGTGTGGGTGTCATTGCAGTGCTTGAACTATAAATATCAACAGTTATTCATGGGGTGGTGGGTGTGTGGGTGTCATTACAGTGCTTTGACTGTAAATATCAACAGTCATTCATGTGGTTGTGTGTGTGTGAGTGTCATTACAGAGCTTGGACTGTAAATATCAACAGTCATTCATGAGGTGGTGTGTGTGTGGGTGTCATTACAGTGCTTGGACTGTAAATATCAACAGTCATTCATGGGATGGTGGGTGTGTGGGTGTCATTACAGTATTTTGATTGTAAATATCAATAGTTATTCATAAGGTGGTGGGTGTCATTAGAGTGCTTGGACTGTAAATATCAACAGTCATTGATGGGGTGATGGGTGTCATTAGAGTGCTTGAACTGGAAATATCAACAGTCATTCATGGGTTGTGAGGGTGTCATTACAGTGCTTGGACTGTAAATATCAACAGTCATTCATGGGGTGGTGGGTGTGTGGGTGTCATGACAGTGCTTGGACTGTAAATATCAACAGTCATTCATGGGGTGGTGAGTGTGTGGGTGTCATTGCAGTGCTTGAACTATAAATATCAACAGTCATTCATGGGGTGGTGGGTGTGTGGGTGTCATTACATTGCTTTGACTGTAAATACCAACAGTCATGCATGTGGTTGTGTATGTGTGAGTGTCATTACAGAGCTTGGACTGTAAATATCAACAGTCATTCATGGGGTAGTGGGTGTGTGGGTGTCATTACAGTGCTTGGACTGTAAATATCAACAGTCATTTATGGGGTAGAGGGTGTGTGGGTGTCATTACAGTGTTTTGATTGTAAATATCAACAGTCCTTCATAGTGTGGTGGGTGTCATTAGAGTGCTTGGACTGTAAATATCAACAGTCATCATTTGGGTGGTTGGTGTGTGGGAGTCATTACAGTGTTTGGACTGTAAATATCAACTATAATTCATGGGTTGGTGGGTGTTGGGGTGTCATTACATTGCTTTGACTGTAAATATCAACAGTCATTCATGGGGTGGTTGGTGTGAGGGCGTCATTACAGTGCTTGGACTGTAAACATTGAGAGTCATTCATGGGGTGGTGGGTGTGTGTGTCATTATAGTGCTTGGACTGTAAATATCAACAGTCATTCATAGGGTGGTGGGTGTGTGGGTGTCATTACAGTGCTTGGACTGTAAATATCAAGTCATTCATGGGGTGGGGGGTGTTTGTGTATCATTAGTGCATGGACTGTAAATATCAAGAGTCATTCATGGGGTGGTGGGTGGCATTACAGTGATTGGACTGTAAATATCAACAGTCATTTATGGGATGATGGGTGTGTGGGTGTCATTACAGTGCTTGGACTGTAAATATCAACAGTCATTCATGGGTTGGTGAGTTTTTGGGTGTCATTACAGTGCTTGGATTGTAAATATCAACAGTCATTAATGGGGTGGGGGGTTTGTGGGTGTCATTATAGTGCTTGGACTGTAAATATCAAGTCATTCATGGGGTTGTGGGTGTGTGCGTGTCATTACAGTTAAGGGACTGTAAATATATACAGTCATTTACGGGGTGGTGGGTGTGTGGGTGTTAATACAGTGCTTGAACTGTAGATATTAACAGTCATTCATGGGGTGGTGGGTGTGTGGGTGTCATTACAGTGGTTGGATTGTAAATATCAACAGTCATTAATAGGGTGGTGGGTGTCATTAGAGTGCATGAACTGGAAATATCAACAGTCATTCATGGGTTGTGAGGGTGTCATTAGAATGCTTGGAATGTAAATATCAACAGTCATTCATGGGGTGGTGGGTGTGAGGGTGTCATTACAGTGCTTGGACTATAAATATCAACCGTCATTTATTGAGTGGTGTTGTGTGTGGGTTTCATTACAGTGCTTGGACTGTAAATATCAACAGTCATTTATAGGGTGGTGGGTTTGTGAGTATCATTACAGAGCTTGGAATGTAAATATCAACAGTCATTCATGGGGTGGTGGGTGTGTTGTTATCATTACAGTGCTTGGACTGTAAATATCAAAAGTCATTCTTGGGCTGGTGGGTGTGTGGGTATCATTACAGTGCTTAGACTGTAAATATCAACAGTCATTTATTGGGTGGTGGGTGTGTGGCTGTCATTACAGTGCTTGGACTGTAAATATCAACAGTCATTCATGGGGTGGTGAGTGTGTGGGTGTCATTGCAGTGCTTGAACTATAAATATCAACAGTCATTCATGGGGTGGTGGGTGTTTGGGTGTCATTACAGTGCTTTGACTGTAAATATCAACAGTCATTCATGTGGTTGTGTGTGTGTGAGTGTCATTACAAAGCTTGGACTGTAAATATCAACAGTCATTCATGAGTTGGTGTGTGTGTGGGTGTCATTACAGTGCTTGAACTGTAAATATCAACAGTCATTCATGGGAGGGTGGGTGTGTGGGTGTCATTACAGTATTTTGATTGTAAATATCAATAGTCATTCATAGGGTGGTGGGTGTCATTAGAGTGCTTGGACTGTAAATATCAACAGTCATTGATGGGGTGATGGGTGTCATTAGAGTGCTTGAACTGTAAATATCAACAGTCATTCATGAGGTGGTGGGTGTTTTGCTGTCATTACAGTGCTTGGACCGTAAATATCAACAGTCATTCATGAGGTGGTGGCTGTTTGAGTGTCATTACAGTGCTTGAACTGTAAATATCAACAGTCATTCGTTGGGTGGTGGGTTTGTGCGTGTCATTAAAGTGGTTGGATTGTAAATATAAACAGTCATTAATAGGGTGGTGGGTGTCATTAGAGTGCTTGAACTGGAAATATCAACAGTCATTCATGGGTTGTGAGGGTGTCATTAGAGTGCTTTGACTGTAAATATCAACAGTCATTCATGGGGTGGTGGGTGTGTGGGTGTCATGACAGTGCTTGGACTGTAAATATCAACAGTCATTCATGGGGTGGTGAGTGTGTGGGTGTCATTGCAGTGATTGAACTATAAATATCAACAGTCATTCATGGGGTGGTGAGTGTGTGGGTGTCATTACAGTGCTTTGACTGTAAATAATAACAGTCATGCATGTGGTTGTGTATGTGTGAGTGTCATTACAGAGCTTGGACTGTAAATATCAACAGTCATTAATGGGGTGGTGGGTGTGTGGGTGTCATTACAGTGCTTGGACTGTAAATATCAACAGTCATTTATGGGGTAGAGGGTGTGTGGGTGTCATTACAGTGTTTTGATTGTAAATATCAACAGTCCTTCATAGTGTGGTGGGTGTCATTAGAGTGATTGGACTGTAAATATCAACAGTCATCATTTGGGTGGTTGGTGTGTGGTAGTCATTACAGTGTTTGGACTGTAAATATCAACAATAATTCATGGGTTGGTGGGTGTTGGGGTGTCATTACATTGCTTTGACTGTAAATATCAACAGTCATTCATGGGGTGGTTGGTGTGAGGGCGTCATTACAGTGCTTGGACTGTAAACATTGAGAGTCATTCATGAGGTGGTGGGTGTGTGTGTCATTATAGTGCTTGGACTGTAAATATCAACAGTCATTCATGGGGTGGTGGGTGTGTGGGTGTCATTACAGTGCTTGGACTGTAAATATCAAGTCATTCATGGGGTGGTGGGTGTTTGTGTGTCATTAGTGCATGGACTGTAAATATCAACAATCATTCATGGGGTGGTGGGTGGCATTACAGTGATTGGACTGTAAATATCAACAGTCATTTATGGGATGATGGGTGTGTGGGTGTCATTACAGTGCTTGGACTGTAAATATCAACAGTCATTCATGGGGTGGGGGGTTTGTAGGTGTCATTATAGTGCTTGGACTGTAAATATCAAGTCATTCATGGGGTTGTGGGTGTGTGCGTGTCATTACAGTTAATAGACTGTAAATATCAACAGTCATTTATGGGGTGGTGGGTGTGTGGGTGTCATTACAGTGATTGGATTGTAAATATCAACAGTCATTAATAGGGTGGTGGGTGTCATTAGAGTGCATGAACTGGAAATATCAACAGTCATTCATGGGTTGTGAGGGTGTCATTAGAGTGCTTGGAATGTAAATATCAACAGTCATTCATGGAGTGGTGGGTGTGAGGGTGTCATTACAGTGCTTGGACTATAAATATCAACCGTCATTTATTGAGTGGTGTTGTGTGTGGGTTTTATTACAGTGCTTGGACTGTAAATATCAACAGTCATTTATAGGGTGGTGGGTGTGTGAGTATCATTACAGAGCTTGGAATGTAAATATCAACAGTCATTCATGGGGTGGTGGGTGTGTTGTTATCATTACAGTGCTTGGACTATAAATATCAAAAGTCATTCTTGGGCTGGTGGGTGTGTGGTTGTCATTACAGTGCTTAGAATGTAAATATCAACAGTCATTTATTGATTGGTGGGTGTGTGGCTGTCATTACAGTGCTTGGACTGTAAATATCAACAGTCAATCATGGGGTAGTAGGAGTATGGGTGTCATTACAGAATTTGGACTGTAAATATGAACAGTCATTTATGGGGTGGTGGGTGTGGGTGTCATTACAGTGATTGGACTGTAAATATCAACAGTCATTCTTGTGGTAGTGGGTGTGTAGGTGTCATTACAGTGCGTAAGCTGTAAATACCAACAGTCATTCATGAGGTGGTGGGTGTTTGGCTGTCATTACAGTGCTTGGACTGTAAATATCAACAGTCATTCATGGGGTGGTGGGTTTGTGCGTGTCATTACAGTGGTTGGATTGTAAATATAAACAGTCATTAATAGGGTGGTGGGTGTCATTAGAGTGCTTGAACTGGAAATATCAACAGTCATTCATGGGTTGTGAGGGTGTCAATAGAGTGCTTGGAATGTAAATATCAACAGTCATTTATGGGATGGTGGGTGTGTGGGTGTCATGACAGTGTTTGGACTGTAAATATCAACAGTCATTCATGGGGTGGTGAGTGTGTGGGTGTCATTGCAGTGCTTGAACTATAAATATCAACAGTCATTCATGGGGTGGTGGGTGTGTGGGTGTCATTACAGTGCTTTGACTGTAAATATCAACAGTCATGCATGTGGTTGTGTGTGTGTGAGTGTCATTACAGAGCTTGGACTGTAAATATCAACAGTCATTCATGGGGTGGTGGGTGTGTGGGTATCATTACAGTGCTTAGACTGTAAATACCAACAGTCATTCATGGGGTGGTGAGGGTGTGGGTGTCATTGCAGTGCTTGAACTATAAATATCAACAGTCATTCATGGGGTGGTGGGTGTGTGGGTGTCATTACAGTGCTTTGACTGTAAATATCAACAGTCATTCATGTGGTTGTGTGTGTGTGAGTGTCATTACAGAGCTTGGACTGTAAATATCAACAGTCATTCATGAGGTGGTGTGTGTGTGGGTGTCATTACAGTGCTTGGACTGTAAATATCAACAGTCATTCATGGGATGGTGGGTGTGTGGGTGTCATTACAGTATTTTGATTGTAAATATCAATAGTTATTCATAAGGTGGTGGGTGTCATTAGAGTGCTTGGACTGTAAATATCAACAGTCATTGATGGGGTGATGGGTGTCATTAGAGTGCTTGAACTGGAAATATCAACAGTCATTCATGGGTTGTGAGGGTGTCATTACAGTGCTTGGACTGTAAATATCAACAGTCATTCATGGGGTGGTGGGTGTGTGGGTGTCATGACAGTGCTTGGACTGTAAATATCAACAGTCATTTATGGGGTGGTGAGTGTGTGGGTGTCATTGCAGTGCTTGAACTATAAATATCAACAGTCATTCATGGGGTGGTGGGTGTGTGGGTGTCATTACAGTGCTTTGACTGTAAATATCAACAGTCATGCATGTGGTTGTGTGTGTGTGAGTGTCATTACAGAGCTTGGACTGTAAATATCAACAGTCATTCATGGGGTGGTGGGTGTGTGGGTATCATTACAGTGCTTAGACTGTAAATACCAACAGTCATTCATGGGGTGGTGAGGGTGTGGGTGTCATTGCAGTGCTTGAACTATAAATATCAACAGTCATTCATGGGGTGGTGGGTGTGTGGGTGTCATTACAGTGCTTTGACTGTAAATATCAACAGTCATTCATGTGGTTGTGTGTGTGTGAGTGTCATTACAGAGCTTGGACTGTAAATATCAACAGTCATTCATGGGGTGGTGTGTGTGTGGGTGTCATTACAGTGCTTGGACTGTAAATATCAACAGTCATTCATGGGATGGTGGGTGTGTGGGTGTCATTACAGTATTTTGATTGTAAATATTAACAGTCATTCATAGGGTGGTGGGTGTCATTAGAGTGCTTGGACTGTAAATATCAACAGTCATTGATGGGTTGGTGGGTGTGTGGGTGTCATTACAGTGCTTGGGCTGTAAATATCAACCATAGTTCATGGGGTAGTGGGTGTGTGGGTGTCATTACAGTGCTTTGACTGTAAATATCAACAGTCATTCATGGGGTCGTGCGTGTGAGGGTGACATTACAGTGCTTGGACTGTAAATATCAACAGTCATTCATGGGTTGGTGGGTGTGTGGGTGTCATTATAGTGTTTGGACTGTAAATATCACCAGTCATTCATGGGGTGGTGGGTGTGTGGGTGTCATTACAGTGCTTGGACTGTAAAAATCATCTCATTAATGGGGTGGTGGGTTTGTGTGTGTCATTAGTGCTTGGACTGTAAATATCAACAGTCATTCATGGGGTGGTGGGTGGCATTACAGTGCTTGGACTGTAAATATCAACAGTCATTCATGGGTTGTGTGGGTGTCTTTACAGAGCTTGGACTGTAAATATCAACAGTCATTCATGAGGTTGTGGGTGTGTGGGTATCATTACAGTACTTGGACTGTAAATATCCACAGTCATTCATGGGGTGGTGGGTGTGTGGATGTCATTCCAGTGCTTGGACTGTAAATATCAACCATCATTCATGAGGTGGTGGGTGTGTCGGTGTCATTACAGTGTTTGGACTGTAAATATCAACAGTCATTCATGGGGTGGTGGGTGTGTGAGTGTCATTACAGTTCTTGGACTGTAAATATCAACAGTCTTTTATAGGGTGGTGGGTGTGTGGGTTTCATTACAGTGCTTGGGCTGTAAATATCAACAGTCATTCATGGGATTCTGGGTGTGTGAGTGTCATTACAGTGCTTGGACTGTAAATATCAACAGTCGTTCATGAGGTGGTGGGTGTGTGGGTGTCATTACAGTGCTTGGACTGTAATTATCAACAGTCATTAATGGGGTGGTGCAAATAAGTCCATCTAAACATTTTGGTTTTGATAAAATATTTTCAAAATTAATTGAAGACTTGAAGGAACTTGAGAACAACGGCATTCAAATTAATAATGATAATTTGAAGGGGACACTATTTTGCATTACTTATGATAACTTGTGGTCTCATGGCATTGGTGCTTTTACAGAAATTTTTTGTAGATATTGTAACATAACCCTAAAAGAATTTCTTACTGACCCTGTGCATGTTGGTGTAATGTAATACATTAGCAATACAACAACTTAAAAACGAGAACACTGTCAAAATTTTAAATAATGTCATAGGTATTAAATTTAATTATCCATTCAATGCACTGAAATATTATCATGTCTGCAAAGCAGGTTTTCCACCATGCCTGGGTCATGACATTTTTTAGGGTGTTGGTGGTTATAATGTTGCTCTGATATTGAAGAATTTAGTAAATGAAAAGAGATGGCTAACTTATGCAGAACTTAATCAGTTTATAATTATGTTTCTTTATCGTGGTACAGATGCTGCCTCAATGCCATGTCAAGTAAATACTTCAGGTACTAAATTAGGTGGTCAGGCTACACAAAACTGGTGTTTAATCAGGCTGTTGCCTGTTATATTATATGGCAAAATAGTTGATGCTAATGATCCTGTTTGGCAGTTGTTCCTGTTATTACGTAACATTACTGAAATTATCTGTGCCCCAAAGTTTGACGACTCTGACCTTGCATATCTAGCAATACTTAATAATGAATATTTAGAAGACAGACAAAGAATTTTTTCAAATGACAAACTGAGGCCAAAGCATCATTTTCTAAAACATTATCCAAACCTAATTTTGCTGTTTGGCCCATTAATTCGTTTGTGGACATTACGCTTTGAAAGCAAGCACTGCTAATTCAAAGGATGCATTAAAAGTGCCCATTCCTTCAAGAATGTGTATCAGACCATGAGTGAAAAACATCAGTTATTACAAGCATACAAACAGGCCAGTTCATATTTTCCCACTGATATAGAGGTTGTAAAAAACATTTTGTTAATCTCAGATACATAAAGTTCAGATATTAAAAAAGCCTTAATGATGTGTCAGATTACTGAAGGTGCAGAAGTTAGCTTGGAAGTGACAATAATGGGGACTCCATACAAGAAGGGACACTATGTGGTGTTAAGTAAATGTGAACAGGGTATAATGTTAGGTGAGATTCAGTTCATAATATTGAACTCCTGTACACAAGCATACTTTTTAGTAAACAAATTCACAGAACAAATTTCCAAGGAGTTGCAATTATCTACAGTATTGAACACCTTCCCATACTCTTCCTTTAAATGTACAGAATTTTCTAAACTCCTAGATTATTACCCACTGGTTGACTACAAAAGAGGAAAATAATTGTTGATCCCACTCAAACACAATATATCTGCATAAGACTTCCACGAAAATTGAAAAGGTAATTTAAAGATTATAATTCTATATTCATGTAGACCATTAGATTTCCTGTACAGTACTGTATACCAGTACTACAGTACATTATATTCATCTCCTTTCCCTGGGGCATGATTTCAAGAAAATGACAAAAGGTTGAACTGAAATGGAAGTTAAATGTTAAAGTTCCATACAAAAGATTAAAACATTCTGAACTGGAATTGGTTGTAGCTAAGGACCATGATGGTTATGAAGATGATGACAGTGATAGTGATACTTGTAGTACAAGTAGTAGAGAGACAGTGATTTACATGACAGGTAAAGTACAGTACTGTACCATATGCACTGTAATTATGAAAACTGCTTATATGAGTAATGTACAGCATACTAAAGTAACTCCACTTCTCTACCTTTAATTGTGTTCTACATTGAATTTTTTACACAAAAATCATAAGTAAAATGAAAATGGTTAAATGACTTCTGTAAACTGGGGTTCGACTTCCCTGAGCTCAGCTAGCTAAGTTAAACTGTTCTAATGAGATATGGTAGGCCTATGTGCAGTTATGGTAACTTACTTCCTTGTTTTGGATCATTACGGGTTTAATCTAGCAGTAGCTGTTTCATTTTCTAATTATTTTCTAATTATCAGAGACTGGATTGATTGATTTATTTATTGATGCTATTAGGCATCTGGCGGCGCAACAGCAATGGTCATATACCGCCCAACATAAAATGGTCATCTACATCATTAATAAAATATGTAAAAAGATTCAATAATTTTCACTACCTCGAAAGGGAGAAGCAGCATGAATAAAACCCACATCTTCCAAAAAATCATATATTAATGAAATAACCTACTTAAGTTAGATATATAAAAGAATTGAAATATTAACGAAAGAAACATTAAACTTTAACTACCAAAAAGTAAATAGCCATAAATACAATAAAATTCACAATTTGTGGAGAAGGCCAGCCTCCTCCACATACGAGAGGGTGTTCCCTCCCACACCACAAGCCTCCTCCCCGAGGACCTGAGAGAGACTGTAAGAACCGTCACCCTCCTGGTACTCAGAGAGGTGCCTACGACGAAGGTCACCAAGGCTGGGACACTCAACAATAAGATGCCGCACTGTCAAAGGGACCAGACAATCATCACAGTAGGGAGGGTGAGCCCTCTCCATTAAATAGCCATGAGTCAATAATGTGTGGTCAATGCGCAGACGGACAAGAGCCGTCTCCCACCGGCGGGACAGGCCACTGTAGCTCCACAAACCAAGGTGCTGGCGGATGTCGCGGAGCTTGTTAGCCCCGACGGCATCCCATCTGTCCTGCCAGCAGGAACAAACAGTAGCATCTATGTAGGGTCGAAGGTCCACTGCAGGAACAGGATGATGCCTGGCAGGAGGCCAGGAATTGGAGACCGCAGCCTTAGCCAGGGCATCAGCCCGCTCATTTCCATCAACACCCACATGGGCCGGGACCCAACAACAAGTGACTTTGTGGCCACGACGACCCAGGAGGACAAGCCACTCAAGAATGGCCAACACCAGGGGATGGGAAAAGTTAAAATTACACAAGGCCTGCAAGGCACTACAGGAATCGCTAAAAATAGTAAACGGAGGCTGAGGGAGAGTAAAAATTACTTGGAGGGCATATAAAATAGCCGAGAGCTCAGCAGTAAAAATTAACATGACAGAAGGGAGCCTGCCGCCACGGCAAAAGTCAGGAAAGACAACTCCAAAGCCAACTCCAGCATCAGACTTTGACCCATCAGTGTACACGAGTGAAGGCATGTTCTAAAAAGGGGGAACGAGCCACTGGAGGAGAAAGAGATTCCTTCTTGTCTGTAAAGCAGGTGCAGGGAAAAACTTCTGGAAAAAGCCATGGAGCAACCCTGGGGACCCTCACAGGACAAATCTGTAAGTCATCAATGCCCATCTCCTCCATAGCCTTCCTGACCTGGAAGCCAAAGGGCCATGGTGTACGAGAATGTAAAAGGTAGTACTGAGACATGATATCAGATGACACCGCCAAGCAGGGAAGGGAGTCAGGAAGTCGATGTAATCGATGCCAACAACGAACCATCAAGGACTGGCGACGGAGATCAAGAGGTGGCTCATTAGCGTTCACCAGGAGACTGGGGATTGGGGACGACCTGAAGGCTCCGGTCGCCAGACGTACTCCAGCATGATGAACAGGGTCTAAAACTCTGAGACGGGCATCGGTGGCAGAAGAGTACACCTCACACCCATAGTCGTGTTTTGACCTAATAACAACATGGTATAGGCGGAGGAGGGTGGCCTGATCAGCCCCCCAGGATGTATGGCCCAGGGCCCTCAACAGGTTAAGAGCCTTGAGGCAAGAGACCTTAAGTGTACGTAAGTGTGGCACCCAAGTCAAAAGTTTGTCAAAAAGGAGACCCAAAAGGCGAGTCTCCTCGACACAGCGTATCCGATGACCATACATGAATAAGTCCGGATCGGGGTGGACGCCTCGGATGCTGCAGAAGTGCATAGCAACTGTCTTGGAAGGAGAAAATCGAAACCCATGAGAACCAGTCCAACGTGACACCCTGTCAAGGGCAAGCTGCATGCGCCGCTCTGCCACTGACATACGGGAAGCAGCAAATCAGACTGCTAGGTCGTCAACGTACATCGAGTTAGCTATACCGTCTGGAAGGGATGAGGCAATAGCAATAATTGCTACTGCAAACAATGTGACACTGAGGACGCTTTTTGGGGGGATGCCCTCCTCCTGTGCAACAGATGCTGAGTGGGTGGTACCAACCCTCACAGAAAAAACTGCGACCACTGAGAAACTCCTTAAGAAAGCGTGGAATGCTACCCCGCAGGCCATATAAATGGAGTTGCTGCAGGATGCCATATTGCCATGTAGTGTCATAGGCTTTCTCTAAATCAAAGAATACACAGACAAGGTGTTGATGTCGAGCAAAGGCCTCGCATGCAGCAGCTTCCAACCTGACCAGAGCATCTGTAGTGGAACGGTGTTTACGAAAGCCAGACTGGGACGGAGACAGAAAATCACCCCGTTCTATGAAGTATACCAGTCTGACATTCACCATCTTTCCAAATAGTTTACAGAGACAGGAGGTCAAGGCAATTGGTCGATAATTGAGGGCAACACCAGAGTCCTTGCCCAGCTTGAGGAAAGGAAGGATGGTAGCAACCCTGCACCCAGAAGGGAAGACACCCTCCAGCCAGATTCTGTTATATAAAGCTAAAAGAAGTGAGATCGCCTCCTCACCCAAGTGTCGTAACATTGCATATGGGATGTTGTCTGGCCCAGGAGAAGTGTCGCCGCAGAGAGAGAGAGCAGAATGCAGGTCTCTCAGGTTGAATATATGGTTATAACTTTCATTCTCGTTCCCTGAGAAATCCAGGACAGTACGCTCCTTGACTCTTAACTCATGCCTGACAGCCAGAGGTCGAGAGTCACGGCTGGAGACTTTTGCAAAAGCCTCCGCCATGGTATTGGCCACTGTCAAACCATCCATGATCTTAATTCCATTGACCTTAAGTACAGGTGGAGAACTAGGAGAAAACTTCCCCGCCATCATACGGACTCTCCTGAACACTTGGGTGAGTGCAGTTTTAGTATTAATTGAAGACACATAGGCTTTCCAAGATGTGCGTCGTGCCTCTTTTAAAACTCGTCTAGCCTGAGCCCTTGCCCGTCGGAAGTCCTCTTAAAGAGTTGGGTCCCCACGATTGCGACGAAGGCGAGAGAAAGCAGCGCGCTTCTCCCGCACAGCGTTGGTGCAGACTGATGACCACCAAGGGACAGGACGTTTGGGAAAGTAACCAGAAGTTCTAGTGATAGAGTTGAGAGCAGCAGAGTGGAGCATATCAGTGAAATATGTTACAGCCTCGTCAGAGCTACTAAAATCGGTTACAGAAGAGACCGAAGAAGTTAGCTCTCTAAAAAAACTGCCAGTCAGCCTTCTCTAATTTCCACCTAGGAAGACGAGACTGTGGTTCTTACCTGTTACCTTCTAAAAGTATAGGGAAATGGTCACTGCCATATAAATCAGGCAACACTCTCCAAGTAAAATCCAACAGAGCACTGGGTGAGCAGAGGGAAATGTCAATGGCGGTAAAAGTCCCAGTAGTGCTATTAAAATGTGTCACATCTCCCGTATTTAAAACCCCTAATCCCTCATCCTCAATAAAAGAAGCCAATAAAACACCCCTGGGGTTGACCGAACTGTCACCCCACAGAAGGACACAATTCCACTGAAGGACCTTGAACGGTGTTACTTTAGTACTGATTTTTGGGAAGCCTCACGGAGGTACTTCCCACTACCACCTCGACCTGAGGGTTTACTCAAACAATAAGATTTGTCTAATCCTAGGCCACTAGAAGAAGAGCGAACCCGAGGAGTAGTATGTGGGGCAGTAATTGGGACCCGTAGACGAGTCCCCGAAGCATCTGATATGTTAGATGATGAAGGTATATGAGCTGGGATATTCTTTGAAACAATTACATTGGTTTTGTCCTGTACAACAGTGGTATCACTGACACAGGCAGATACATCAACATCCATAATACAGGTGGTAGAATCACTCCGCTGCTCAAGCGGAAGAGAAACTGAATCTTTTGAAGTAACAACATCCGTGGCATAGACATTAACTTCACGCCCCTCTGATGATCCCGAAGGAAGCTTGCGAGGAGGAACTTCTGTTGAATGAAGAGATTCATCAGACCCACGAGAACGCTTCTGGTGAAATTGAGAGGAAACTATGGATGAGTCCACAGAGATGGTTGCCTTACAAGGTGGAATATCTATAGAGTCAAGTGCCTCAGAGGAACCACGAAGGCATCTCTGTGGCAGTTTAGGTGACTTAAGTTTCCTTTTTGGAGAGCGTGTGGCAGCGTGAACCTCTACCACATGGACACCTTTAGCTAAAATCTGAGAATTGTCATCAGTTGAAGGTTCAACAGAATGAGAGTCTGGTAAAGTTTCCAAGACAGAGAAACTATTATGTAGAGTAACCTTAGAAACATTCTCACTTGAGCAAAAAGCAGAAAGCAGCTGCCTCTTGAGAGGGTTGAGAGGGTGCTGCAACCAATTTAGGGCGAAGGGAGGAGGCGTATGTCTTCACACCACCATCCTTCTGTCGCCTGAAGTTGAGTTGCCGTCTGGCACTACCTATGCTAATGAATTGAATATTAGCCAAGTGGAGGATATCCTGCTCAAGGAGGTACATCTTACATTGGCGAGAACGCAAGGGGTGAGCATCTCTGCATTAAAAGCAGTAACTCTCTGACCGACACTCAGAAGTAAGATGTGAGTCAGGAGCAGAACAATTACCACACCGGGAACGGTTGTTGCAGTTCCTCCTCCCATGACCAAACTCATAACAACCAAAACACTGTAGGGGACGCTCAACAAAAGGCTTCACCTCAAATGAGGTGGGGTTAATGTTAATGCGATCTGGGATATGCGAGCCATAGAAAGTGAGGATGATCATATTTTTACTGCCTTTCATCTTCGTTACCCGTTGGACACTGTCTGGGCACATAGCGAGAATGTCCTCTTCAGAGAATTCATACAGGTCCTCATTATATATACGCCCCTTGCTATAATTAAATGTTCGATGTGGTTTAATAGATTCAAACATGCTATCAGAAGGACAGGGGAGATTGAGGAGCATCATGGCCTGTGTAAGATCTTTGGCTCTGATTAAAATGCCCGTACTATATTTCTTTATGTGGCCCATTGGTAATAATCCAATTTCTTTCTCCAGATACCGGGAAGCATGGATAAGGTTACCACGTCCCTCCCTGTAGTAAGCCACAAACCAAAAGGGTGTAGGAACCCGACATTCCTTTGGGACATACTCTACAGAGTCATCAAATATATTAGGGCAGTAGTCATTGTCACTGTCAACTACATTGGTGGACCGCATCATCTGAACTTTACAATGAGTATCCCCCACCGTCAGAGAATCTTTTGCCTCAAATGCTGCTTTGGCAGCAGCATTTGTATTGAAAGTAATATAGCACCGATTAGACCTACAATTACTGTCATATGTGATTCGGATTCGAAGAACTACTCCAAAACACTTAAAAATGGAGTGGATAGCGCCATAGGAAAAGGATGCAAGTACATTCGTTAACATTAAAGTGTCCAAATCGCTAACAGGTTCTTCGACACAACACTCAACCTGCTAGGTCTAGTCTTATTTGCAGCTTTCTGCATATTACCACGACCAGAGAGTGACGTCTCGAGGGCCTGGTCGACCACCGCTCGAGGAAGAGATTGGGGCTTTTCTTTATCCATATATCATTGATTTGATGTTTTTGGCCCCAGGAGCCAAAAGCTACTACCTACCGGGCAGATGAGGGGACCGAGCGCTGGTCGCTGTGGGCGACCACTGGGCCACTCGTTTTAAAAAGCAGCTCCAATGGCTCGAAAGTTTGCCCACGATGGTGCTGAGACCCCCTTCCCCAACATCTCCCGGCCCAGATACCCAACCATCCAACATAGGACGGCCCCTAGAGGGCAGTCCCTATGGAGGGCAGCGCTGTTGGCCCATACTGGCAGCCTAATGCATGGGAACCATTTAGTCTGGTCTCTCACTGGCGACCTTACTAGCATGGGAAGCCCTCTCTCCCCGAAATCAGGGCAGAGGAGGGGCCGGAGCCCCCTCTAGTCTAGCTCGCCAGGTCTCAGAGACACACAAGCCCCCCTACCATGTCAAGGCGGTTCCCGTTGGGGGGAAACAGAGACTGGAGATGGAGGAAATCAAGGAGACCATTAAAAAAAAAATTCTTCCAACCCTTCCTCCACAGTTACTGGAGGAAGTGTGTGAACTCCTTATCAGCATTGGTGTAGAAACTGTTAATGATATTCACTATGTGAAGGCATCCCATCTTACACCCATGTAGAAAGAGATTCAAGCACGTAAACTTATTGATAAATGGAAACAAGGTACAGTATAATGCATGCCATATTTTTTTAAGATTAGTTTACCTTACTGTACAGTTCTTGCCTGCATTTAAGACTCAGGTAATATTCTATATTAGCTTATGAGTTGTGTCCTAACTAACTTGGCCAATCTTTTTTTTTTTTTTTACAGTACCGGTACAGTACTGTATATTCAGACACTTGATGTGGGTTGTCATTTAACTGCAGGTCCAATTAAAACAGAGTATCACTGTTGCTTGTTATGTAACTTATTGTTCCCATGTACCCACAAAATACTTATACATCATCTTTTTGATGAAATGTTGTCTCATTTTCTTCTCAATTATGTTTCTTATAAATTAACTCATACAAAAATGGAATGCAGGAAGGGAGAAGTGAAGGAAGGAAGCACTGTGTGAATTATGTACAGTGTTGTGGATGGGCATGTTATTGCATATGGGCTTAAGTACTATGCATAATCAACACCAACATTTTTTATTGGTTCTCTTAATATTTCAGTGGCACCGGCATCACAGGAATTATCACACTCATCACAGGAACTATCACACTCATCACAGGAATTATCACACTCATCACAGGAAGATGCACACTCATCACAGCAAGATACACACTCATCACAGGAATTATCACACTCATCACAGGAAGATACACACTCATCACAGGAAGATACACACTCATCACAGGAATTATCACACTCATCACAGGAAGATACACACTCATCACAGGAAGATGCACACTCATCACAGGAAGATACACACTCATCACAGGAAGATGCACACTCATCACAGGAAGATATACAATCATCACAGGAAGATATACAATCATCACAGGAAGATACACACTCACCACAGGAAGATACACACTCATCACAGGAAGATACACACTCAATTCAGCCAACTGTTTCAGTTCTAGATGATGGAGAAATCAGTGCCAAGCTACAACCAATCACATTGGGCTGAAGATTATACAATACCCTGGAAAAGATTTTCAAAGACAAATTTGCTCGTTTCCTTAGAAAAAGGACAGAGACCTAAGCCTTCTGCTAGAAGAGAGATGGTGAGAGTGTTGGTGGATGATATATCAAAAATCTCAGAAAGACCAGGGAAGAAATCACTGGCAGTAATTGCTGAGAGAATTGTTAAAACTTATCCGGCATCGTTTTTAGATGAAATTGATGGAACACTTGTTGGAACAGGTTTTGACTCTTTATTTAAACAGCTAATGGCAAGGTTTGATAATATAAATAGAGGGCCTAATAGTAATTCAATAAAAAAAAAAGTAAACTGTTCCCATGAAAATGAAGAAATAGACACTGAGGGAGCTGGTCTAATCAGAAGAGTACAGGTGTGTTTTAATGATAAATATAGGTGTATTAATTATATGCCCAAAGATTATCCGGATGGGGAATCTGAAACAACACAAGAAGACAGGAAAACTTACTGAATAATTACTGAAAACATTACTGAATAATGAGAGTTTGGAGGACTACATTGACTCCAAATTGACCACAAAAGGTTGATTTCCTTAAGGTGGCATATAGCACATTGTTATGGGTGATAAATTTAGAGCAATGATTCCTCCAAACTATTCCAGATATTGTATCAATATTTCTGCCTTTATTAAATTGAATATTGTATGAATATTTCTGCTTTAAATTAAATTGAATAGTGCATGAATATTTCTGCTTTAAATTAAATTGAATATTGTATAAATATTTCTGCTTTAAACTGAATATTGTATGAACGTGATATAAGTTGTTAATGTCAAACATCCCTAAGTTTGATATACCGTAGGTCTTACCTTGTGAAACTCCGTATAGGCTGTTCAGGTTAGGTCTTGGTAGTCTGCTATGGTTAGGTCCCGCTAGTCTGCAATAGTCCAGATTAGGTTAGATTGGGTTGGGTCGGGTTGGGTTGGGTTGGGTCGGGTTTGGTTTGGTTGGGGTGGGTTAGGTTGGATTAGATTATGTTAGGTTAGGTTAGGTATGTATGGCTAAAAACAGGACATTTGCACAATAAATGGATGTAAAAATTGAACTAATCACTTGAAAAAAATTGAACTAATCACTTGAAAAAATCTTAGAAAAGCAATATTTTGTCTGAAAATTTCACACGTGTAGCTCAGAAAATGTACCCAATTTTTTAATTACAAAAAAAAACATTGTATAGACAAGGGAAACCATTATGAAATATGAGTAATAAAAACATCCGGTAATTATCTAATCTATTGCCATTTTCTATTACAATATTTTTATCTTCTTTATTCACAAATTCATAACATTCTAAAACACTTTTATTCGGAAATGCCCCATTTCCAAGTTAGGTCATATTCAAATTTTGAAATTAGTATGACCTTACATGACATAATTAGGGGAAACCACAATCTGACTCTGCTCCTTTTTACTGTAGAGGCAAAAGCTTATTACCATCGTATTCCTCGTGTGTTTTTACGTATAATAACCAATTTTCATTGAAATCGTACATCAAATATTATTGTTCCCAATTTTTTTCACCAACTGAGGGATTTTTTTTTTTTTTTTTTTTCAGAACTTTATCATACTTTATGTGGACACTCTCCTTAGATACAGCAACACTGTCATGAGCCAAGAACCCCATATCACTGCAAGAAATGGGAAATTGAAATCGCTTGAAAAGGGAGATAAAATTTCTGAGATGAAAAAATTCCTTAAAAATAGGGTAATCATTTATCAAGGAAATGGAAACAACAAAATATGCTCATATATACGTGTATCACTTGTGAAAAGCTTCATGAACATGACATAAACACTGTTCGAGCTGTTATCAATTGCACCTGAAAAAGTGGGTCCTGAGAAAACTGCGAATTTGTGATATAGGAAAGTTGGGCAGTCTAAAATAGTATCCCCCGTTTCCTTTACGTACTCTATCATATCTCAAGTATAGAGAATGTGTCTGATGTATGGTAAACTATTAATTTTGCATATATAACTACGAGAATCTTAATTCCTCGTTCATCACTGACATATACCAGCACAGTATTTCAAGTTTTAGGGTCCCGCAGAGGGCCGCTCATGGGCGGCATAATATGCGGGGGTTGTGCGGGGGATTTAGGGATCCAGGGCAGGATTAGGAAGAGGGTTAGGATAAGGGTGGATTGGGTCAGGGACTGTGGGTTGAGGATTAGGATTGGGGAGGTAATGATTGGTGATCCTATTTCTAAACGTGTCAAGAGTGGGGCTATTAACTACGTGAGATGGGAGATGATTCCACTCTTGGATGCTGCGGGGAAAGAATGAGTGCCTAAATATATCAGTGCTTGTCTGGTATGTATGGTATTTTAAGTTGTGGCTGCCTCTAGTGGATCGTATACTTGTAGGGTGTAGATATGTGTCTTTGTCTATGTCAACTAACTTGTTTGTGATTTTGTATATCATCTGTTGTCTGTGTATCTGTCTTCGTGTTACTAATGGGTCTAGTTTTGTGTCTTGTTTAAGCAAAGTGACTGATGTAGTGTGTCTGTAATCACGTCTGGCCCATCTTGCAGTCTTGTTTTGTATGGACTCTAATTTATTGATATTATTGTAAGTGTGTGGGTCCCAGACGGTGTCGCAATAATCTAAATGTGGCCGAACGAAAGTGTTGTATGCAATAATTTTGGTGTCTGTGTTACACCTGCTGAGGTTCCTGCGCAAGAACCCCAGGACCCTACTAGCTTTAGCTCTGACGCTACCTATGTGTGTGTTCCACCTCATGTCCGCTGAGATGTGGACGCCCAAGTATTTGTGGGAAGTGACTGTGTTGAGGTTGGTGTTGTGTAATTGGTATGTATATGGAATGACATTATGGGCACGGGTAAAACGGATGTGATGGCATTTGTCTGGTCTAAATGTCATCTGCCACTTGACTTCCCAGTCTTCAAGTGCAGTTAGGTCGTCCTGTAGTCGAAGGCAGTCATTCCTATCTTTAATTGGTCTGTAAACTAAGCTATCGTCTGCAAAGAGTCTAGTGGTAGAGGAAAGTGAAAGTGGGAGGTCATTAATGTATGAAAGGAAGAGAAGGGGACCCAGGACAGTGCCCTGGGGTACCCCAGAGGTCACAGGAACAGATGGAGACTGACTACCGTCAAGAACTACACGTTGCTTTCTGGTAGTCAAGAACGTTCTAATCCAGTGAAGAAGTTGTCCCTGTATGCCATAGAATTCTAATTTGTGTAGTAGTCTTTGGTGAGGGACTTTGTCGAAGGCTTTGGCAAAGTCTAATACTATGGCGTCAACCTGTCTGATTTTTGTGTCATTGAGGGACTGCAAGATGTCATGAGTAGTTACCAGTAGCTGCGTCTCACACGAGCGTTTAGGCCGAAAACCGTGTTGATTGTCAGTCAGTATATTTTGCCTATCAAAGTGGTCCATTATGTGTCTATGAATAATGTGTTCTAAAATTTTGCAGGGGACTGAGGTAAGTGAAATAGGTCTATAATTAATGGGAAGGGTTCTGTCTCCGGATTTAAAGATTGGGGTCACATTTGCCAAAAGCCAGTCTTGAGGGAGTTCACCGGTCTGTAAAGTCTGTGAGAATATAACCTGCAGGACAGGGGCAAGAACGCTAGCGTTAGCCCTCAATATCCTGCAGGGTATATTGTCTGGTCCAGTCGCTTTGTGTATGTCTACCTCAGATAAGAGTTTCTCAATTCCTTGGGTGTTTATATGAATGGGAGGGATAGGTGGGTGTGATGGTGTTGGCATGTCTGGTAAGTGTTCATGTTCATGGGTAAAAACGGACTGGAATTGTGTGTTAAGGGCGTTGGCTTTGTCTTGTGGGTGTGTAACCAAGGAATTGTTGTGTAGTAATGTTGTAATACCGGTCGAGTCTTGTTTGCGTGCTTTAAAAAAGCTGAAGAATTTTTTGTGGTTTTGTGTGTTGTCTGCGAGGAAAGTGGATGTGTATTTAGTTTCTGCTTGTTTAGTTTCTTTCTGTAGTGTTTTCTGTATGTTTTTGTATTCTAACCAGTGTTCTGTATCGTTGTATCGTTTTGCTCTGTTGTATGCCTTTACCTTGTTTCTGTGTAGTCTCTTTAATTGTCTATTGTACCATGGTAATGACCGGTTATGTGTGATGGTTTTCGTGGGTATGTGCTTGTCCATTGTGTCACGTATAAAGTCACGAAGTCTGGTCCAGTTTGTTTCCACAGAGCTGGCCATTGGGTCTGAGTCAAGGAACGAGTCACAAAATTCAACTAAGTCTTGGGTAATGCCATCCATGTCAGCTCTGTTGTACATGTAAATTGTCCTGGGTAATTGTTTTTGTGTTGTTGGCTTGATGTTTGCGTCAATGAGTACCATCTCATGGTCACTAAGACCAGGTAGTACTCGTGTCCGTGTAATTAAGGAAATGTTGTTTGTGAGAAATAAGTCTAGTATGTTGGATGTGACCCCGTGTCTTATGTTAGGATTATGTCTTTCTACACTGACTTGTGTGCGTGTTGGTTCGAGTACTGTTTGGGTAAGTGAGTGGGTGTTAATGATGTCAATTAAATTTTCATGTAAGAGTTTCCTATCAGTCTGTAATAGTAAGTCGCCTTCATGGGTGGGATTGTCCAGTGTATGATACATATAACGATATATTGTGATATATTATGCTATATAGCAAAATATTATGATGCATTATAAATAATAAACAGTTCATATGATGGACTGAGAAGGGAGAATGAGATTTGAGATGGGTATGGGAGTTCTTATTGAATTTGTGTGTGTGTGTGTGTGCCTACACTGCAATTATTTGTATGATCATTCACTTATTCATTATTTATTTGTTTATTTACCTATATAATTAGCCTTTACCGACAAGTGTAACTTGTCTCACCCCTGGGGGATTATGGAAGTAGCTGGCTCAACGAAAAGGGGTTTATTTTTACCAGGGATTGGCTCTTCCCTTTCCTCCTCAGCTACTTCTACCCTTTTACTCACGTCCTTGCTTAGAAGGCTCCTGCTTCATATGTGGTGCCTTCTTTGATGACTTTCTTTGCTTCTTCTTCCATTGCCTTTCGTTTCTTTGATCATCTTTCTTCCTTCTTTTCTTGGCGGCTTTCAAACAATTTGTGTTTTTTCACGTCCTGCCCTGTTCCAATTTTCTTCCCTATTTTTCCAGAAGACACAAGGCCTCCAGAACGCGCAAATCCAAAGTTGAACTCAGTTATGGCCTTAGCACACAGGTAATGCACCCTCTCCTTTTGATAAAACACAGTTTTAGAGCACTTGCTCCATATGACTGAATTCAGGCATTCATTGGCATTCTGTGTTCGTCCAGTGCACCTTGACAAGAGTTCATCTGTGCTGTACTTTCTCATTATGTCGTACAGGTCACCCTTGAGATCTTGGCGTATTGGGTAGTGAATTTGCTGGTCATGGCTTCCAGTAGGCTTTCCTTCAGCTCGAGCTTTGTTGAAGAAGCACCAGGAATCAACTCCTTCTGGGCACAGCTCGTGGCAAGGATCGTCATCGGTGCTACAACAGTGTTCAATTATTGCAAAAATTGCATTTTTCATCTTCTTCACATCATCCAGGTTACGAATTATGGCATACCTGTAAAAATCCTGGATTTTCCCTAAAGTAACCTGGGTCAGGGATCCTCTTCTCCTCCCTCCAACTCCTTCTCCTTTCCTACTCTTTTCTTGTACATAGTCTCTCAATGCCTTCCCAACTCTCTTTGCAACTTGATTGATGCATTCATCTTTGCGAATTTCCACATCTCCATACACTTTTTCTTTCACTACAGATGAGTAGGTCTTCGAGTCACCATCTGAAATTACAGTGGTATATCGAAAGTTACATTTTTCCACTGACTTTTCCACAGTTTCATCCAACCCTCTGTCTCCATTGCAGGAGAACTTCCATCAAAGTTTTTTACGCACTGTGGCTGATGTGCAGCATACCAGTCACCTTCTGTTTTTTTATTTTTCTCACATATTCTGCAGTATTTACTCAATACTTCATAGTCCACAACAAGTCCTGTGTCAAAGTGTATGACTGGTACCACACAAAACTTTGCCACAAACCCTCTCTTTGACCAGGAACCATCACATGTCACTGTTATATTCTTCACTTCAGGAGAACCTGGTTGTTCATTTTCAAAATATTCATGGACGAGTTCCCGTGCTCGTCTCAAACTCACTTCACCATCTTGGATTCCTTTTGCCTCAATTTCTCGGGCAATGTAAAAGAACCTGGTACTTGACATTATTTTCATCTCGAACACTTTTTCCATGTCCTCAAGTATTTTATAGCCATTGTTTTCTAGGCCAAATTCTACGAACTTTATATTCACATCATACTTGCCCTGTGGTTCGTACCTGAAGGAGGTCCAGGCAACAGACGTCTCGCCACACACACTACACTCGCACACGATTTTGTTTGCTGCACCAAGTCGCCTTCCTACACTGGGGATACCCAATGCAACATTTCTACACTTTTCACATTTTTGTTTGAAATTTTGGAACAATTTTCTCTTCGAAATTATGACATATTCGTCTTTCACTCTGTCAAGAGAAACAGCGATACTTTCTCGCAGCCGTCTCTTCACAGCGGCGGGTGACACTTGGGTTGTCCCCTCCTCTTGTGGTTGTGGTTGCTCCCCCGATGGTCCTGGTTGTGGCTGGGGTTGTGGTTGCTCCCCCGATGGTCCTGGTTGTGGCTGGGGTTGTGGTTGCTCCCCTGATGGTCCTGGTTGTTGCTGGGGTTGTGGTTGCTCCCCTGCTTTTTCTGCAATAGCAGCCAGGGCCTTCTCCTTCTTCTTCCTCGCTATATCAGCCATCTTTTTTCTAAGCTTTGACTTGGGTCCCATCTTGAGAAAAAGATTGCTTGCTTGCTTGATTTGAGCTCGTACAATAATACTCGACAGAGTCTGGAGTAAAAGTAAAGGAAAGTGGTAGTGGTAGGATGCGCTGTTTATGGTCACGTTCTGAATCCTTTGAGACAACTTGAGGGTAAAGGCTAATTTCATTTTACATTTCTGTTTTTTTCCTTTTATCATTCACAGTGATTTTCATATAGAGTATTCTACATAAAAAAAAAAACACACACACATATATATGTGTATTTGTATATGGGTTTGTTATATAGTCTACGACTGTTCAGAAAATTTGACCGTGTGAAGAAGGGTCGCGATATGGGTAGTGAACAAGGTTGGAGGTTATGGGGTTGGGGATTGGGAGTTAGGGGGAGAGAGTTATGGGGTGGGGGTTATGGGACTGGGGGTTATGTGGTTGGGGTTTATGGGGTGGGGTTTGGGATTGGGGGTTATGTGGTTGGGGATATGGGGTGGGGTTTGGGATTGGGGGTTATGGGTTGGGGGCTATGGGGTGGGAGTTATGGGGTGGGGTTTATGGGGTGGGGATCATGGGTTGAGGGTTATGGGGTGGGGGTTATGGGGTGGGGTTTATGGGGTTGGGGGTTATGGGTTGGGGGTTATGGGGTGGGGGTTATGGGGTTGGGGGTTATGGGTTGGGGGTTATGAGGTGGGGGTTATGGGGTGGGGGTTATGAGGTGGGGATTATGGGGTGGGGGTTATCAGATGGGGGTTATGGGATGGGGGTTGTGGGGTGGGGGTTGTGGGGTGGGGGTTGTGGGGTGGGGGTTATGGGGTTGGGAGTTGTGGGGTGGGGATTATGGGGTTGGGGGTTGTAGGATGGGGTTCATGGGGTTGGGGTTTATGGGGTGGGGGTTATGGGGTGGGGGTTATGGGGTAGGGATTATGGGGTGGGGGTTGTGGGGTGGGGGTTGTGGGGTGGGGGTTATGGGATGGTGGTTGTGGGGTGGGGGTTGTGGGGTAGGGGTTAGGGGGTTGGGGGTTGTGCGGTGGGGGTTGTGGGGTGTGGGTTGTGGGGTGGGGGTCGTGGGGTGGGGGTTGTGGAGTGGGGGTTATGGGGTTGGGGGTTGTGGGGTGGGGTTTATGGGTTTGGGGTTTATGGGGTGGGTGTTATGGGGTGGGGGTTATGGGATGGTGGTTGTGGGGTGGGGGTTGTGGGGTGGGGGTTGTGGGGTGTGGATTATTGGGTTGGGGGTTGTGGGGTGAGGGTTGTGGGGTGGGGTGGGGGTTATGGGGTTGGGGGTTGTGGGGTGGGGGTTGTGGGGTGGGGATTGTGGGGTGGGGGTTGTGGGGTGGGGATTGTGGGGTGGGGGTTTTGGGGTGGGGTTTATGGGGTTGGGGGTTGTGGGGTGGGGTTTATGGGGTTGGGGAACATAATAATACTAATCAAATTACTAATTCAATGACCATATATAACATAGGAAACAAAAATGGAATTTTGAGTGTTTGGGGGTAGTTGGGGGGGGGGGTTGGAGGGGTTTGAAGGCTGATAAGCAAGTTTGGTTGCTACTACATGATGCGTAGGACCTCAAAGAACATATTTAGCATGGAATTGAAAAATGCAAAATTTAGGCCAAAATTATCATGTCAGAGTGTGGTCTCCCCTCCTAACCTAAACTGCAGTAAACTACCGGGACCTAACCTGGGCAAACTACCAGGAATTAAACGTGGTAAGGACCGTGGCAAAATACGGTAAATATTGAAACAACTGCCGTTATCATGTACGTTTTTTCTACCTTCATTACCCACTTATTTAGACCATTCTAAGACTATTTTCTTCTATGGCATTTCCAAGATAGGGCATATTCAAATGGGGCATTTTGAACTTAGCCTAGCCTAACCTAACCTAACCTAGACCGCATCAGACCACAGGGACCTAATCTGGGCAAACTACCGGAATCTAACCTGGTCAAACTACCGGGAAATAACCGTGGTAAAGTACAGGAAATGGCCGGGGCAGAATACTGGGACCTAGCCGGATGTGGTAACACTGCTACAAAACGGTAATGGGCCAAACTTTACCTTAAATGGCACCAAACTATGGTAATCTGGGGTAATTACCTTGGAAATGACAACACTGAAGAAATTAGCAATGCTGGTGTAAATAAAAGGGATTATGAGTGTTCACTATTATTATTATCATTATTATTATTATTATTTATTTATTTATTTATTTATCTAGTTATTGGGTTTTAAATATTCATTGGTATTTATTCAAATATATTTCATTTTTTTTATAATACTCGTATTGTTATTATTATTGTTATTATTATTACTTTTACATTCATCATCTCAATATAAACAAACTGGCGGCCATCATGGATTTTGACGTTATTATTGACAGTGTCGTGAAATCAGTGTTGCCATGTAAGAGGCAATTTTTTTTTTAATACTTACAAAAAAAAAAAAATAATAATACTTAAAAAAAATTAATACTAAAAAAAATTAATACATAAAAAAATAATATTACTTAATAAAATAATACTTAAAAAAAATTAATACTTATTAAAAAATGAATACTTAAAAAAAATTAATACTTACAAAAAGAAAATGAAAAAAAAAATAATACTTACAAAAAATAGCACTTAAAAAAATTGATATTTAAAAAAAAATTAATACTTAAACAAATTATATTTAAAAAAAAATAATACTTACAAAAAATTGTTACTTAAAAAAATAATACTTAAAAAAAATTAATACTTAAAAAAAAATTGTTACTTATCAAACCTTGGTTTGGCACTTACGAATGTCTTAGCCACTAAGGATATTATGGTTAAAGTTTAAAATTTTAGAAGTTACTATTAGGGTGCCAAATCAATCTTTAGATACATAAACAAATTCCAAAGTCAATATGACTTCAGCGGGAAACGTATGTCAGTTTGGCCAGTTTGGTAACTATAACAAGTAGCAAAAAGAATAACCTAAGTTGGATGTTAGGGAGAATAAAGTCAATGAAGCACCTGTAAAGACTCTCAAAATGACACTTAGCTGTAGGGTTGCAGACACTTCGTTCTCCCAAGGTGAAGAAATGAGGCACGAGAATAGTATGGGTTATCACCAATAGTCAGTCACCCAGTCGAGTACCGGTATAAGGTTTCTTGGATAAGTCAAGAGGATATGTAGAAAAGAGCTCGTTAACTGAGAGCTATGACAATCAAGAATAAGGTATAAATGAAGGAACTTGAAGTGACTTGTACCACCACCAGTATTTAACTGGGCGAGATCCAGAACAGAACTGCCTTCCACACTCACTCTCTCCTCCTCCATCACCTCGGATTATATGTTATGAATCATCCCCAAAAGTCTCGAACTGAGGAAAGCAGTTTCATACAGTTTTCACAACACAGAAAATTAGATTCATGAACATGGATCCATGTATTCATCGAATCATATCTTAACAAAACTAAATATACAGCATCCAATAATTACAACAAATACATGTATATGTTAAACATGCAAACAATCGATATTTTGGGTGCCCAAAGTCAATATGTGCATGCATATTCTGTACCCGTTTATATCCCAAATTCAGGCTCAAAACACCCAAAAAATCGATATTTTTGTGTCCCAGAAGCGATCTGTACATACCTACTCAGTGCTAGAATGTTTTCAAAATATAGGCTCAAAACATGCTAATAATCGATATTTTATGTGTCCAAAGTCGATATGTACATGCATCTTCTGTACCCGTTTTTATCTTAAATTCAGGCTTAAAACACCCGAAAATTAGATATTTTTGGGTCCCAGAAGCGATCTGTACATGCTTATTCAGTGTTAGAATATTTTTAAGATACAGGCCCAAAACATGCTGAAAATCGATATTTTATCTGCCCAAAGTCGATATGTGTATGCATATTTTGTACACGTTTATATCTCAAATTCAGTCTCAAAACACCCGAAAATTCGATATTCTTGGGTCATAGAAGCGATCTGTACATGCCTACTCAGTGTTAGAATATTTTACAAAATACAGGCCCAAAGCATGCTAAAAATTGATATTTTAGTTGCCCAAAGTTAATATGTGTATGCGTATTCTGTACAAGTTTATATCCCAAATTCATGTTCAAAACACCCCAAAATTCTATATTTTTTGGTCCCAGAAGCGATCTGTACCTGCCTACTCAGTGCTTAAATATTTTCAAAATATAGGCCCAAAACATGCTAAAAATCGATATTTTTGGTGCCCAATGTCGATATGTGAATGCATCTTCAGTATTTGTTTACATCTCAAATTCAGGCTCAGAACACCCAAATATTCGATATTTTTGGGTCCCAGAAGCGATCTGTACATGCCTACTCAGTACTAGAATATTATAAAAATATACGCCCTAAACATGCTAAAAATCGATTTTTTTGGTGCCCAAAGACGATATGTACATGCATCTTCTGTACCCGTTTATATCTCAAATTCAGGCTCAAAACACCCGAAAATTCGATATTTTTGGGTCCCAGAAGCGATCTGTACATGCCTACTCAGTGTTTGAATATTTTCAAAATACAGGCACAAACCAAAGTGGAAAATCGATATTTTAGGTGCCTTAAATCGATATGTGCAATGCATCTTCTGTACCCGTTTATATCTAAAATTCAGGCTCAAAACACCTGACAATTTGATATTTTTAGGTCCCATAAGCTATCTGTACATGTCTACTCAGTGACAGAATATTTTCAAAATACAGGCCCAAAACATGCTAAAAATCGATATTTTAGGTGCCCTAAATCGATATGTGCATGCATCGTCAGTACCCATTTATATCTCAAATTCACGCTCAAAACACCCGAAAATTCGATATTTTTGGATCCCAGAAGCGATCTGTGCATGCATCTTCAGTACCCGTTAATATCTCAAATTCAGGATAAAAAAACCCGAAAATTCGATATTTTTGGGTCCCAGAAGCGATCTATACATGCCTACTCAGTGCTAAAATATTTTCAAAATACCAGCCCAAAACATGCTGAAAATTGATACTTTAGTTGCCCAAAGTCAATATGTGTATGAATATTCTGTACCCGTTTATATCCCAAATTCAGTCTCAAAACACCCGAAAATTCTATATTTTTGGGTCCCAGAAGCGTTGTGTACATGCCTACTCAGTGCTAAAATATTTTCAAAATATAGGCCCAAAACATGCTAAAAATCGATATTTTTGGTGCCCAATGTCGATATGTGAATGCATCTTAAGTACTCGTTTATATCTCAAATTCAGGCTCAAAACACCCAAAAATTCGATTTCTTTTTTTGTCCCAGAAGCGATCTGTACATGCCTACTCAGTGCTAAAATGCTTTCAAGATACAGGCCCAAAACATGTTGAAAATCGATATTGTATGTGGAAAAAGTCGATCTATGCATACATCTTCAGTACCAGTTTATATCTCAAATTCATGCTCAAAACACCCGAAAATTCAATATTTTGGGGTCCCAGAAGCGATCTGTACATGTCTACTCAGTGACAGAATATTTTCAAAATACATTCCCAAAACATGCTAAAAAACGATATTTTTGGTGCCAAATGTCGATATGTGAATGTATCTTCAGTACTCGTTTATATCTCAAATTCAGGCTCAAAACAACCGAAAATTCGACATTTTTGGGTCCCAGAAGCGATCTGTACATGCCTACTCCTTGCTAGAATATTATCAAAATATACGCCAAAAGCATGCTAAAAATCGATTATTTTGTTGCCCAAGGACGATTTGTGCATGCATCTTCTGTACCCGTTTATATTTCAAATTCAGTGTCAAAACACCCGAAAATTCGATATTTTTTGGACCCAGAAGCGATCTGTACATGTCTACTCAGTGACAGAATATTTTCAAAATACATTCCCAAAACATGCTAAAAAAACGATATTTTTGGTGCCAAATGTCGATATGTGAATGCATCTTCAGTACTCGTTTATATCTCAAATTCAGGCTCAAAACAACCGAAAATTCGACATTTTTGGGTCCTAGAAGCGATCTGTACATGCCTACTCCTTGCTAGAATATTATCAAAATATACGCCCAAAGCATGCTAAAAATCGATTATTTTGTTGCCCAAGGACGATTTGTGCATGCATCTTCTGTACCCGTTTATATTTCAAATTCAGTGTCAAAACACTCGAAAATTCGATATTTTTTGGACCCAGAAGCGATCTGTACATGTCTACTCAGTGACAGAATATTTTCAAAATATAGGCCCAAAACATGCTGAAAAATCGAAATTTTAGGTACTTAATGTCGATATGTGCATGCATCATCAGTTCCCGTTTATATCTCAAATTCAGGCTCAAAACACCCGAAAATTCGATATTCTTGGGTCCCAGAAGCGATCTATTCATGCCTACTCAGTGCTAAAATATTTTCAAAATACAAGCCCAAAACATGCTAAAAATTGATACTTTAGTTGCCCAAAGCAAATATGTGTATGAATATTCTGTACCCGTTTATATCCCAAATTCAGGCTCAAAACACCCGAAAATTCTATATTTTTGGGTCCCAGAAGCGTTGTGTACATGCCTACTCAGTGCTAAAATATTTTCAAAATATAGGCACAAAAAATGCTAAAAATCGTTATTTTTGGTGCCCAATGTCGATATGTGAATGCATCTTCAGTACTCGTTTATATCTCAAATTCAGGCTCAAAACACCCGAAAATTTGATTTTTTTGGTCCCAGAAGCAATCTGTACATTCCTACTTAGTACTAGAATATTATCAAAATATGGGGCAAAAACATGCTAAAAATCGATATTTTTGGTGCCCAAAGTCGATATGTGCATGCATCTTCTTTATCCGTTTATATCTCAAATTCAGGCTCATAACACCTGAAAATTCGATATTTTTGGGTTAAAGGAGCGATCTGTACATGCCTACTCAGTGTTAGAATATTTTTAAGATACATGTCCAAAACATGCTGAAAATCAATATTTTATCTGTCCAAAGTCGATATGTGTATGTATATTTTGTACCCGTTTAAATCTCAAATTCAGTCTCAAAACACCCGAAAATTCGATATTCGTAGATTACAGAATCGATCTGTACATGCCTACTCAGTGTTAGAATTTTTAACAGAATACAGGCCCAAAACATGCTGAAAATTGATATTTTAGTTGCCCAAAGTCAATATGTGTATGAATATTCTGTACCCGTTTACATCCTAAATTCAGGCTGAAAACACCCGAAAATTCCATATTTTTGGGTCCCAGAAGCGATCTGTACATGCCTACTCAGTGCTTAAATATTTTCAAAATATAGGCCCAAAACATGCTAAAAATAGATAATTTTGGTGCCAAAAGACGATATGTGCATTCATCTTCTGTACCCGTTTATATCTCAAATTCAGGCTCAAAACACCCGAAAATTCGATATTTTTGGGTCCCAGAACCGATCTGTACATGTCTACTCAGTGACAGAATATTTTCAAAATACAGGCCCAAAACATGCTAAAAATCGATATTTTAGGTGCCTAATGTCGATATGTGCATGCCTCATAAGTACCCGTTTATGTCTCAAATTCAGACTCAAACACCCGAAAATTCGAATTTTTTTTGTCCCAGAAGCGATCTGTACATGCCTACTTAGTACTAGAATATTATTTAAAATATAGGGCAAAAACATGCTAAAAATCGATATTTTTGGCGCCCAAAGTCGATATGTGCCTGTAACTTCTTTACCCGTTTATATCTTAAATTCAAGATCAAAACACACGAAACTTCGATGTTTTTGGGTTCAAGGAGCGATCTGTACATGCCTACTCAGTGTTAGAATATTTTTAAAATACAGGCACAAAACAAGTTCAAAATCAATATTTGATGTGCCCTCAATCAATATATGCTTGCATCTTCTGTACCTATTTATATCTGAAATTCAGGCTCAAAACAACCGAAAATTTGATATTTTTGGGTCCCAGAAGCGAACTGTGCATGCATCTTCAGTACCCTTTTATATCTCAAATTCAGGCTCAAAACACCCTAAAATTCGATATTTTGGGGTCCCAGAAGCGATCTGTACATGCCTACTCAGTGCTAAAATGCTTTCAAGATACAGGCCCAAAACATGCTGAAAATCGATATTATAGGTGCAAAAAGTCGATCTATGCATAAATTTTTAGTACCCGTTTATATCTCAAATTCATGCTAAAAACACTCGAAAATTCGAATTTCTTTGGTCCCAGAATCGATATGTACATTCCTACACAGTACTAGAATATTACCAAATTATAGGGCAAAAACATGCTAAAAATCGATATTTTTGGTGCCCAAAGACGATATGTGCATGCATCTTCTTTACCCGTTTATATCTCAAATTTCAGATCAAAACACACGAAAATTCGATATTTTTGGATTCAAGGAGCGATCTGTACATGCCTACTCAGTGTTAGAATATTTTCAAAATGCAGGTACAAAACAAGTTCAAAATCGATATTATAAGTGCCCTAAATCAATATGTGCATGCATCTTCTGTACCCGTTTATATCTCAAATTCAGGCTCAAAACACCCGAAAATTTGATATTTTTGGGTCCCAGTAGCGATCTGTGCATGCATCTTCAGTACCCTTTTTTATCTCAAATTCAGGCGAAAAAAAAACGAAAATTCGATATTTTTTGGTCCCAGAAGCGATCTGTAGATGCCTACTCAGTGCTAGAATGCTTTCAAGATACAGGCTTAAAACATACCTGAAAATCGATATTGTAGGTGCAAAAAGTCAATCTATGCATACATCTTCAGTACCCGTTTATATCTCAAATTCAGGCTCAAAACACCCGAAAATCCGATATTTTGGGGTCCCAGAAGCGATTTGTACATGCCTACTAAGTGCTTCAATTTTTCAAAATATAGGCCCAAAACATGCTAAAAATCGATATTTTGGGTGTCAAAAGTCGATATATTCATGCATCTTCTGTACCCGTTTATATCTCAAATTCGTGATTAAAACACACGAATATTCGATTTTTTTGGATTCAATGAGCGATCTGTACATGCCTACTTAGTGTTAGAATATTTTCAAATACAGGCACAAAACAAGTTGAAAATCGATATTTTAGGTGCCCTAAATCGATATGAGCATGCATCTTCTGTACCCGTTTATATCTCAAATTCAGGCTCAAAACACCCGAAAATTTGATATTTTTGGGTCCCAGAAGCGATCTGTAGTCAGTGTTAGAATAATTTTGAGATACATGTCCAAAACATGCTAAAAAACGATATTTTTGGTGCCAAATGTCAATATGTGAATGCATCTTCAGTACTCGTTTATATCTCAAATTCAGGCTCAAAACACCCGAAAATTCGATTTTTTTAGGGTCCCAGAAGCGATCTGTACATGCCTACTCCTTGCTAGAATATTATCGTAATATACGCCCAAAACATGCTAAAAATCGATTATTTTGTTGCCCAAGGATGATATGTGCATGCATCTTCTGTACCCGTTTATATCTTAAATTTAGTCTCAAAACACCCGAAAATTTGATATTTCTGGGACCCAGAAGCGATCTGTACATGTCTACTCAGTGACAGAATATTTTTAAAATACAAGCCCAAAACATGCTGAAAAATCGATATTTTAGGTGCTTAATGTCGATATGTGCATGCCTCATAAGTACCCGTTAATGTCTCAAATTCAGACTCAAAACACCCGAAAATTCGAATTTTTTTGGTCCCGGAAGCGATCTGTACATGCCTACTTAGTACTAGAATATTATCAACATATAGGGCAAAAACATGTTAAAAATCGATATTTTTGGTGCCGAAAATCGTTATGTGCATGCATCTTCTTTACCCGTTTACATCTTAAATTTGAGATCAAAACACACGAAAATTCGATATTTTTGTGTTCAAGGAGCGATCTGTACATGCCTACTCAGTGTTAGAATATTTTCAAAATACAGGCACAAAACAAGTTCAAAATCAATATTTTATGTGCCCTAAATCAATATGTGAACGCATCTTCTGTACCTATTTATATCTTTAATTCAGTCTCAAAACAACCGAAAATTTGATATTTTTGGGTCCCAGAAGCGATCTGTGCATGCATCTTCAGTACCCTTTTATATCTCAAATTCAGGCTCAAAACACCCGAAAATTCGATATTTTTGGGTCCCAGAAGCGATCTGTACATGCCTACTCAGTGCTAAAATGCTTTCAAGATACAGGCCCAAAACATGCTGAAAATCGATATTATAGGTGCAAAAAGTCGATCTATGCATACATTTTCAGTACCCGTTTATATCACAAATTCATGCTCAAAACACTCGAAAATTCGAATTTCTTTGGTCCCAGAATCGATCTGTACATTCCTACTTAGTACTAGAATATTATCAAATTATATAGCAAAAACATGCTAAAAATCGATATTTTTGGTGCCTAAAGTCGATATGTGCATGCATCTTCTTTACCCGTTTATATCTCAAATTTGAGATTAAAACACACGAAAATTCGATATTTTTGGATTCAAGGAGCGATCTGTACATGCCTACTCAGTGTTAGAATATTTTCAAAATACAGGTACAAAACGAGTTCAAAATCAATAATATAAGTGCCCTAAATCAATATGTGCATGCATCTTCTGTACCCGTTTATATCTAAAAGCAGGCTCAAAACACCCGAAAATTTGATATTTTTGGGTCCCAGTAGCGATCTGTGCATGCATCTTCAGTACCCTTTTTTATCTCAAATTCAGGCGAAAAAAAAAAAACGAAAATTCGATATTTTTTGGTCCCAGAAGCAATCTGTAGATGCCTACTCAGTGCTAGTATGCTTTCAAGATACAGGCCCAAAACATACCTGAAAATCGATATTGTAGGTGCAAAAAGTCAATCGATGAATACATCTTCAGTACCCGTTTATATCTCAAATTCAGGCTCAAAACACCCGAAAATCCGATATTTTGGGGTCCCAGTAGCGATCTGTACATGCCTACTCAGTGCTTCAATGTTTTCAAAATATAGGCAAAAAACATGCTTAAAATCGATATTTTGGGTGTCCGAAGTCGATATATTCATGCATCTTCTGTACCCGTTTATATCTCAAATTCGTGATTAAAACACACGAATATTCGATTTTTTTGGATTCAATGAGCGATCTGTACATGCCTACTTAGTACTAGAATATTATCAAAATATGGGTTCAAAAACATGCTAAAAATCGATATTTTTGGTGCCCAAAGTCGATATGTGCATGCATCTTCTTTATCCGTTTATATCGCAAATTTGAGATCAAAACACCCGAAAATTCTATATTTTTGGGTTCAAGGAGTGATCTGTACATGCCTACTCAGTGTTAGAATATTTTTAAGATACATGTCCAAAACATGCTGAAAATCGATATTTTATCTGCCCAAAGTCGATATGTGTATGCATATTCTGTACCCGTTTATATCTCAAATTCAGTCTCAAAACTCCCGAAAATTCGATATTCGTAAATTACAGAATCGATCTGTACATGCCTACTCAGTGTTAGAAATTTTAACAGGATACAGGCCCAAAACATGCTGAAAATTAATATTTTAGTTGCACAAAGTCAATATGTGTATGAATATTCTGTACCCGTTTACATCCTAAATTCAGGCTGAAAACACCCGAAAATTCCATATTTTTGGGTACCAGAAGCAATCTGTACATGCCTACTCAGTGCTTAAATATTTTCAAAATATAGGCCCAAAACAGGCTAAAAATCGAAATTTTTGGTGCCCAAAGACGATATGTGCATGCATCTTCTGTACCCGTTTATATCTCAAATTCAGGCTCAAAACACCCGAAAATTTGATATTTTTGGGTCCCATGAGCGATCTGTACATGCCTACTCAGTGCTAAAATGCTTTCAAGATACAGGCCCAAAACATGCTGAAAATCGATATTGTAGGTGGAAAAAGTCGATCTATGCATACATCTTCTGTACCCGTTTATATCTCAAATTCATGCGAAAAAAAAAACGAAAATTCGATATTTTTTGGTCCCAGAAGCGATCTGTAGATGCCTACTCAGTGCTAGTATGCTTTCAAGATACAGGCCCAAAACATACCTGAAAATCGATGTTGTAGGTGCAAAAAGTCAATCGATGAATACATCTTCAGTACCCGTTTATATCTCAAATTCAGGCTCAAAACACCCGAGAATCCGATATTTTGGGGTCCCAGTAGCGATCTGTACATGCCTACTCAGTGCTTCAATGTTTTCAAAATATAGGCAAAAAACATGCTAAAAATCGATATTTTTGGTGTCCGAAGTCGATATATTCATGCATCTTCTGTACCCGTTTATATCTCAAATTCGTGATTAAAACACACGAATATTCGATTTTTTTGGATTCAATGAGCGATCTGTACATGCCTACTTAGTACTAGAATATTATCAAAATATGGGTTCAAAAACATGCTAAAAATCGATATTTTTGGTGCCCAAAGTCGATATGTGCATGCATCTTCTTTATCCGTTTATATCGCAAATTTGAGATCAAAACACAAGAAAATTCGATATTTTTGGGTTCAAGGATCGATCTGTACATGCCTACTCAGTGTTAGAATATTTTTGAGATACATGTCCAAAATATGCTGAAAATCGATATTTTATCTGCCCAAAGTCGATATGTGTATGCATATTCTGTACCCGTTTATATCTCAAATTCAGTCTCAAAACACCTGAAAATTCGATATTCGTAAATTACAGAATCGATCTGTACATGCCTACTCAGTGTTAGAAATTTTAACAGGATACAGGCCCAAAACATGCTGAAAATTGATATTTTAGTTGCACAAAGTCAATATGTGTATGAATATTCTGTACCCGTTTACATCCTAAATTCAGGCTGAAAACACCCGAAAATTCCATATTTTTGGGTACCAGAAGCAATCTGTACATGCCTACTCAGTGCTTAAATATTTTCAAAATATAGGCCCAAAACAGGCTAAAAATCGAAATTTTTGGTGCCCAAAGACGATATGTGCATGTATCTTCTGTACCCGTTTATATCTCAAATTCAGGCTCAAAACACCCGAAAATTCGATATTTTTGGGTCCCAGAAGCGATCTGTACATGTCTACTCAGTGACAGAATATTTTCAAAATACAGGCCCAAAACATGCTAAAAATCGATATTTTAGGTGCCTAATGTCGATATGTGCATGCCTCATAAGTACCCGTTTATGTCTCAAATTCAGACTCAAAACACTCGAAAATTCGAATTTTTTTTTGTCCCAGAAGCAATCTGTACATGCCTACTTAGTACTAGATTATTATTTAAAATATAGGGCAAAAACATGCTAAAAATCGATATTTTTGGTGCCCAAAGTCGATATGAGCATGTATCTTCTTTTCCCGTTTATATCTTAAATTCAAGATCAAAACACACGAAACTTCGATATTTTTGGGTTCAAGGAGCGATCTGTACATGCCTACTCAGTGTTAGAATATTTTCAAAATACAGGCACAAAACAAGTTCAAAATCAATATTTTATGTGCCCTAAATCAATATGTGCATGCATCTTCTGTACCTGTTTATATCTCAAATTCAGGCTCAAAACACCCGAAAATTTGATATTTTTGGGTCCCAGTAGCGATCTGTGCATGCATCTTCAGTACCCTTTTTTATCTTAAATTCAGGCTCAAAACACCCGAAAATCCGATATTTTGGGGTCCCAGAAGCGATCAGTACATGCCTACTAAGTGCTTCAATGTTTTCAAAATATAGGCCCAAAGCATGCTAAAAATCGATATTTTGGGTGTCAAAAGTCGATATATTCATGCATCTTCTTAGTACCCGTTTATATCTCAAATTCGTGATTAAAACACACGAATATTCGATTTTTTTGGATTCAATGAGCGATCTGTACATGCCTACTTAGTGTTAGAATATTTTCAAATACAGGCACAAAACAAGTTGAAAATCGATATTTTAGGTGCCCTAAATCGATATGAGCATGCAACTTCTGTACCCGTTTATATCTCAAATTCAGGCTCAAAACACCCGAAAATTTGATATTTTTGGGTCCCAGAAGCGATCTGTACATGCCTACTCAGTGTTAGAATATTTTTGAGATACATGTCCAAAACATGCTAAAAAACGATATTTTTGGTGCCAAATGTCAATATGTGAATGCATCTTCAGTACTCGTTTATATCTCAAATTCAGGCTCAAAACACCCGAAAATTCGATATTTTTGGGTCCCAGAAGCGATCTGTACATGCCTACTCATTGCTAGAATATTATCGTAATATACGCCCAAAACATGCTAAAAATCGATTATATTGTTGCCCAAGGATGATATGTGCATGCATCTTCTGTACCCATTTATATCTGAAATTCAGGCTCAAAACAACCGAAAATTTGATATTTTTGGGTCCCAGAAGCGATTTGTGCATGCCTCTTCAGTACCCTTTTATATCTCAAATTCAGGCTCATAACACCCGGAAATTCGATATTTTTGGTTCCCAGAAGCGATCTGTACATGCCTACTCAGTGCTAAAATGCTTTCAAGATACAGGCCCAAAACATGCTGAAAATCGATATTATAGGTGCAAAAAGTCGATCTATGCATACATTTTCAGTACCCGTTTATATCACAAATTCATGCTCAAAACACTCGAAAATTCGAATTTTTTTGGTCCCAGAATCGATCTGTACATTCCTAATTAGTACTAGAATATTATCAACTTATAGGGCAAAAACATGCTAAAAATCGATATTTTTGGTGCCTAAAGTCGATATGTGCATGCATCTTCTTTACCCGTTTATATCTCAAATTTGAGATCAAAACACAAGAATATTCGATATTTTTGGATTCAAGGAGAGATCTGTACATGCCTACTCAGTGTTAGAATATTTTTAAACTACAGGTACAAAACAAGTTCAAAATCGATATTATAAGTGCCCTAAATAAATATGTGCATGCATCTTCTGTACCCGTTTATATCTCAAAGCAGGCTCAAAACACCCGAAAATTTGATATTTTTGGATCCCAGTAGCGATCTGTGCATGCATCTTCAGTACCCTATTTTATCTCAAATTCAGGCGAAAAAAAAAACGAAACTTCGATATTTTTTGGTCCCAGTTGCGATCTGTAGATGCCTACTCAGTGCTAGAATGCTTTCAAGATACAGGCCCAAAACATACCTGAAAATCGATATTGTAGGTGCAAAAAGTCAATCGATGAATACATCTTCAGTACCCGTTTATATCTCAAATTCAGGCTCAAAACACCCGAAAATCCGATATTTTGGGGTCCCAGTAGCGATCTGTATATGCCTACTCAGTGCTTCAATGTTTTCAAAATATAGGCCCAAATCATGCTAAAAATCGATATTTTGGGTGTCCGAAGTCTATCGATATATTCATGCATCTTCTGTACCCGTTTATATATCAAATTCGTGATTAAAACACACGAATATTCGATTTTTTTGGATTCAATGAGCGATATGTACATGCCTACTTAGTGTTAAAATATTTTCAAATACAGGCACAAAACAAGTTGAAAATCGATATTTTAGGTGCCCTAAATCGATATGAGCATGCATCTTCTGTACCCGTTTATATCTCAAATTCAGGCTCAAAACACCCGAAAATTCGATATTTTTTGGTCCCAGAAGCGATCTGTACATGCCTACTCAGTGTTCAAATATTTTTAAGGTACATGTCCAAAACATGCTGAAAATTGATATTTTAGTTGCCCAAAGTCAATATGTGTATGAATATTTTGTGCCCGTTTACATCCTAAATTCGGGCTCAAAACACTCGAAAATTCCATATTTTTGGGTCCCAGAAGCGATCTATACATGCCTACTCAGTGCTTAAATATTTTCAAAATATAGGCCCAAAACATGCTAAAAATCGATATTTTTGGTGCCCAAAGACGATATGTGCATGCATCATCTGTACCCGTTTATATCTCAAATTCAGGCTCAAAACACCCGAAAATTCGATATTTTTGGGTCCCAGAAGCTATCTGTACATGTCTACTCAGTGACAGAATATTTTCAAAATACAGCCCCAAAACATGCAAAAAAACGATATTTTTGGTGCCAAATGTCAATATGTGAATGCATCTTCAGTACTCGTTTATATCTCAAATTCAGGCTCAAAACACCCGAAAATTCGATATTTTTGGGTCCCAGAAGCGACCTGTACATGCCTACTCCTTGCTATAATATTATCAAAATATACGCCCAAAACATGTTAAAAATCAATTATTTTGTTGCCCAAGGACGATATGTGCATGCATCTTCTGTACCCGTTTATATTTCAAATTCAGTCTCAAAGCACCCGAAAATTCAATATTTTTGGGACCCAGAAGCGATCTGTACATGTCTACTCAGTGACAGAATATTTTCAAAATACAGGCCCAAAACATGCTGAAAAATCGATATTTTAGGTGCTTAATGTCGATATGTGCATGCATCATCAGTACCCGTTTATATCTCAAATTCATGCTCAAAACACTCGAAAATTCGAATTTTTTTGGTCCCAGAAGCGATCTGTAAATGCCTACTTAATACTAGAATATTATCAAAATATAGGACAAAAACATGCTAAAAATCGATATTTTTGGTGCCCAAAGTCGATATGTGCATGCATCTTCTTTACTCGTTTACATCTTAAATTTGAGATCAAAACACACGAAAATTCGATATTTTTGTGTTCAAGGAGCGATCTGTACATGCCTACTCAGTGTTAGAATATTTTCAAAATACAGGCACAAAACTAGTTCAAAATCGATATTTTATGTGCCCTAAATCAATATGTGCATGCATCTTCTGTACCCGTTTATATCTTAAATTCAGGTTCAAAACAACCGAAAATTGGATATTTTTGCGTCCCTGAAGCGATCTGTGCATGCATCTTCAGTACCCTTTTATATCTCAAATTCAGGCTCAAAACACCCGAAAATTCGATATTTTTGGGTCCCAGAAGCGATCTGTACATGCCTACTCAGTGCTAAAATGCTTTCAAGATACAGGCCCAAAACATGCTGAAAATCGATATTGTAGGTGCAAAAAGTCGATATATGCATACATCTTCAGTACCCGTTTATATCTCAAATTCATGCTCAAAACACCCGAAAATTCGATTTTTTGGGGTCCCAGAAGCGATCTGTACATGCCTACTCAGTGCTTGAATGTTTTCAAAATATAGGCGCAAAACAGGATAAAATTGATATTTTAGTTGCCCAAAGTCAATATGTGTATGCACATTCTGTACCCGTTTATATCCCAAAGTCAGGCTGAAAACACCCGAAAATTCCATATTTTCGGGTCCCAGAAGCGATCTGTACATGCCTACTCAGTGCTTAAATATTTTCAAAATATAGGCCCAAAACAGGCTAAAAATCGATATTTTTGGTGCCCAAAGACGATATGTGCATGCATCTTCTGTACCCGTTTATATCTCAAATTCAGGCTCAAAACACCCGAAAATTCGATATTTTTGGGTCCCAGAACCGATCTGTACATGTCTACTCAGTGACAGAATATTTTCAAAATACAGGCCCAAAACATGCTAAAAATCGATATTTTAGGTGCCTAATGTCGATATGTGCATGCATCATCAGTACCCGTTTATATCTCAAATTCAGACTCAAAACACCCGAAAATTCGAATTTTTTTTGTCCCGGAAGCGATCTGTACATGTCTACTTAGTACTAGAATATTATTTAATATATAGGGCAAAAACATGCTAAAAATCGATATTTTTGGTGCCCAAAGTCGATATGAGCATGCATCTTCTTTACCCGTTTATATCTTAAATTCGAGATCAAAACACACGAAACTTCGATATTTTTGGGTTCATGGAGCGATCTGTACATGCCTACTCAGTGTTAGAATATTTTCAAAATACAGGCACAAAACAAGTTCAAAATCGATATTTTATGTGCCCTAAATCAATATGTACATGCATCTTCTGTATCCATTTATATCAGAAATTCAGGCTCAAAACAACCGAAAATTTGATATTTTTGTGTCCCAGAAGCGATCTTTGCATGCATCTTTAGTACCCTTTTATATCTCAAATTCAGGCTCAAAACACCCGAAAATTCGATATTTTTGGGTCCCAGAATCGATCTGTACATGCCTACTCAGTGCTAAAATACTTTCAAGATACAGGCCCAAAACATGCTGAAAATCGATATTGTAGGTGCAAAAAGTCGATCTATGCATACATTTTCAGTACCCGTTTATATCTCAAATTCATGCTCAAAACACTCGAAAATTCGAATTTTTTTGGTCCCAGAATCGATCTGTTCATTCCTACTTAGTACTAGAATTTTTTCAAATTATAGGGCAAAAACATGCTAAAAATCGATATTTTTGGTGTCCAAAGTCGATATGTGCATACATCTTCTTTACCCGTTTATATCTCAAATTTGAGATCAAAACACACGAAAATTCGATATTTTTGGATTCAAGGAGCGATCTGTACATGCCTACTCAGTGTTAGAATATTTTCAAAATACAGGTACAAAACAAGTTCAAAATCGATATTATAAGTGCCCTAAATAAATATGTGCATGCATCTTCTGTACCCGTTTATATCTCAAAGCAGGCTCAAAACACCCGAAAATTTGATATTTTTGGATCCCAGTAGCGATCTGTGCATGCATCTTCAGCACCCTATTTTATCTCAAATTCAGGCGAAAAAAAAAACGAAACTTCGATATTTTTTGGTCCCAGTTGCGATCTGTAGATGCCTACTCAGTGCTAGAATGCTTTCAAGATACAGGCCCAAAACATACCTGAAAATCGATATTGTAGGTGCAAAAAGTCAATCGATGAATACATCTTCAGTACCCGTTTATATCTCAAATTCAGGCTCAAAACACCCGAAAATCCGATATTTTAGGGTCCCAGTAGCGATCTGTATATGCCTAGTCAGTGCTTCAATGTTTTCCAAATATAGGCCCAAAACATGCTAAAAATCGATATTTTGGGTGTCCAAAGTCTATCGATATATTCATGCATCTTCTGTACCCGTTTATATATCAAATTCGTGATTAAAACACACGAATATTCGATTTTTTTGGATTCAATGAGCGATCTGTACATGCCTACTTAGTGTTAAAATATTTTCAAATACAGGCACAAAACAAGTTGAAAATCGATATTTTAGGTGCCCTAAATCGATATGAGCATGCATCTTCTGTACCCGTTTATATCTCAAATTCAGGCTCAAAACACCCGAAAATTCGATATATTTTGGTCCCTGAAGCGATCTGTACATGCCTACTCAGTGTTCAAATATTTTTAAGGTACATGTCCAAAACATGCTGAAAATTGATATTTTAGTTGCCCAAAGTCAATATGTGTATGAATATTTTGTGCCCGTTTACATCCTAAATTCGGGCTCAAAACACTCGAAAATTTCATATTTTTGGGTCCCAGAAGCGATCTGTACATGTCTACTCAGTGACAGAATATTTTCAAAATACAGGCCCAAAACATGCTAAAAGACGATATTTTTGGTGCCAAATGTCAATATGTGAATGCATCTTCAGTACTCGTTTATATCTCAAATTCAGGCTCAAAACACCCGAAAATTCGATATTTTTGGGTCCCAGAAGCGACCTGTACATGCCTACTCCTTGCTATAATATTATCAAAATATACGCCCAAAACATGTTAAAAATCGATTATTTTGTTGCCCAAGGACGATATGTGCATGCATCATCAGTACCCGTTTATATCTCAAATTCATGCTCAAAACACTCGAAAATTCGAATTTTTTTGGTCCCAGAAGCGATCTGTAAATGCCTACTTAGTACTAGAATATTATCAAAATATAGGACAAAAACATGCTAAAAATCGATATTTTTGGTGCCCAAAGTCGATATGTGCATGCATCTTCTTTACCCGTTTACATCTTAAATTTGAGATCAAAACACACGAAAATTCGATATTTTTGTGTTCAAGGAGCGATCTGTACATGCCTACTCAGTGTTAGAATATTTTCAAAATACAGGCACAAAACTAGTTCAAAACCGATATTTTATGTGCCCTAAATCAATATGTGCATGCATCTTCTGTACCCGTTTATATCTCAAATTCAGGCTCAAAACACCCGAAAATTCGATATTTTTGGGTCCCAGAAGTGATGTGTACATGCCTACTCAGTGCTAAAATGCTTTCAAGATACAGGCCCAAAACATGCTGAAAATCGATATTGTAGGTGCAAAAAGTCGATCTATGCATACATCTTCAGTACCCGTTTATATCTCAAATTCATGCTCAAAACACCTGAAAATTCGATATTTTGGGGTCCCAGAAGCGATCTGTACATGCCTACTCAGTGCTTGAATGTTTTCAAAATATAGGCGCAAAACAGGATAAAATTGATATTTTAGTTGCCCAAAGTCAATATGTGTATGAATATTTTGTGCCCGTTTACAACCTAAATTCGGGCTCAAAACACCCGAAAATTCGATATTTTTGGGTCCCAGAAGTGATCTGTACATGCCTACTCAGTGCTTAAATATTTTCAAAATATAGGCCCAAAACATGCTAAAAATCGATATTTTTGGTGCCCAAAGACGATATGTGCATGCACCTTCTGTAACCGTTTATATCTCAAATTCAGGCTCGAAACACCCTAAAATTCGATATTTTTGGGTCCCAGAAGCGATCTGTACATGTCTACTCAGTGACAGAATATTTTCAAAATACAGGCCCAAAACATGCTAAAAAACGATATTTTTGTTGCCAAATGTCGATATGTGAATGCATCTTCAGTACTCGTTTATATCTCAAATTCAGGCTCAAAACACCCGAAAATTCGATTTTTTTTTGTCCCAGAAGCGATCTGTACATGCCTACTTAGTACTAGAATATTATTTAAAATATAGGGCAAAAACATGCTAAAAATCGATATTTTTGGTGCCCAAAGTCGATATGAGCATGCATCTTCTTTACCCGTTTATATCTTAAATTCGAGATCAAAACACACGAAACTTCGATATTTTTGGGTTCAAGGAGCGATCTGTACATGCCTACTCAGTGTCAGAATATTTTCAAAATACAGGCACAAAACAAGTTCAAAATCGATATTTTATGTGCCCTAAATCAATATGTACATGCATCTTCTGTATCCATTTATATCAGAAATTCAGGCTCAAAACAACCGAAAATTTGATATTTTTGTGTCCAAGAAGCGATCTGTGCATGCATCTTTAGTACCCTTTTATATCTCAAATTCAGGCTCAAAACACCCGAAAATTCGATATTTTTGGGTCCCAGAAGCGATCTGTACATGCCTACTCAGTGCTAAAATACTTTCAAGATACAGGCCCAAAACATGCTGAAAATCGATATTGTAGGTGCAAAAAGTCGATCTATGCATACATTTTCAGTACCCGTTTATATCTCAAATTCATGCTCAAAACACTCGAAAATTCGAATTTTTTTGTTCCCAGAATCGATCTGTACATTCCTACGTAGTACTAGAATTTTTTCAAATTATAGGGCAAAAACATGCTAAAAATCGATATTTTTGGTGTCCAAAGTCGATATGTGCATGCATCTTCTTTACCCGTTTATATCTCAAATTTGAGATCAAAACACACGAAAATTCGATATTTTTGGATTCAAGGAGCGATCTGTACATGCCTACTCAGTGTTAGAATATTTTCAAAATACAGGTACAAAACAAGTTCAAAATCGATATTATAAGTGCCCTAAATCAATATGTGCATGCATCTTCTGTACCCGTTTATATCTCAAATTCAGGCTCAAAACACCCGAAAATTTGATATTTTTGGGTCCCAGTAGCGATCTGTGCATGCATCTTCAGTACCCTTTTTTATCTCAAATTCAGGCGAAAAAAAAAAAAACGAAAATTCGATATTTTTTGGTCCTAGAAGCGATCTGTAGATGCCTACTCAGTGCTAGAATGCTTTCAAGATACAGGCCCAAAACATACCTGAAAATCGATATTGTAGGTTCAAAAAGTCGATCTATGCATACATCTTCAGTACCCGTTTATATCTCAAATTCAGGCTCAAAACACCTGAAAATCCGATATTTTGGGGTCCCAGAAGCGATTTGTACATGCCTACTCAGTGCTTCAATGTTTTCAAAATATAGGCCCAAAACATGCTAAAAATCGATATTTTGGGTGTCAAAAGTCGATATATTCATGCATCTTCTGTACCTGTTTATATCTCAAATTCGTGATTAAAACACACGAATATTCGATTTTTTTGGATTCAAGGAGCGATCTGTACATGCCTACTTAGTGTTAGAATATTTTCAAATACAGGCACAAAACAAGTTGAAAATCGATATTTTAGGTGCCCTAAATCGATATGAGCATGCATCTTCTGTACCCGTTTATATCTCAAATTCAGGCTCAAAACACCCGAAAATTTGATATTTTTGGGTCCCAGAAGCGATCTGTACATGCCTACTCAGTGTTAGAATATTTTTAAGATACATGTCCAAAACATGCTGAAAATTGATATTTTAGTTGCCCAAAGTCAATATGTGTATGAATATTTTGTGCCCGTTTACAACCTAAATTCGGGCTCAAAACACCCGAAAATTCGATATTTTTGGGTCCCAGAAGCGATCCGTACATGCCTACTCAGTGCTTAAATATTTTCAAAATATAGGCCCAAAACATGCTAAAAATCGATATTTTTGGTGCCCAAAGACGGTATGTGCACGCACCTTCTGTAACCGTTTATATCTCAAATTCAGGCTCAAAACACCCTAAAATTCGATATTTTTGGGTCCCAGAAGCTATCTGTACATGTCTACTCAGTGACAGAATATTTTCAAAATACAGCCCCAAAACATGCAAAAAAACGATATTTTTGGTGCCAAATGTCAATATGTGAATGCATCTTCAGTACTCGTTTATATCTCAAATTCAGGCTCAAAACACCCGAAAATTCGATATTTTTGGGTCCCAGAAGCGACCTGTACATGCCTACTCCTTGCTATAATATTATCAAAATATACGCCCAAAACATGTTAAAAATCAATTATTTTGTTGCCCAAGGACGATATGTGCATGCATCTTCTGTACCCGTTTATATTTCAAATTCAGTCTCAAAGCACCCGAAAATTCAATATTTTTGGGACCCAGAAGCGATCTGTACATGTCTACTCAGTGACAGAATATTTTCAAAATACAGGCCCAAAACATGCTGAAAAATCGATATTTTAGGTGCTTAATGTCGATATGTGCATGCATCATCAGTACCCGTTTATATCTCAAATTCATGCTCAAAACACTCGAAAATTCGAATTTTTTTGGTCCCAGAAGCGATCTGTAAATGCCTACTTAATACTAGAATATTATCAAAATATAGGACAAAAACATGCTAAAAATCGATATTTTTGGTGCCCAAAGTCGATATGTGCATGCATCTTCTTTACTCGTTTACATCTTAAATTTGAGATCAAAACACACGAAAATTCGATATTTTTGTGTTCAAGGAGCGATCTGTACATGCCTACTCAGTGTTAGAATATTTTCAAAATACAGGCACAAAACTAGTTCAAAATCGATATTTTATGTGCCCTAAATCAATATGTGCATGCATCTTCTGTACCCGTTTATATCTTAAATTCAGGTTCAAAACAACCGAAAATTGGATATTTTTGCGTCCCTGAAGCGATCTGTGCATGCATCTTCAGTACCCTTTTATATCTCAAATTCAGGCTCAAAACACCCGAAAATTCGATATTTTTGGGTCCCAGAAGCGATCTGTACATGCCTACTCAGTGCTAAAATGCTTTCAAGATACAGGCCCAAAACATGCTGAAAATCGATATTGTAGGTGCAAAAAGTCGATCTATGCATACATCTTCAGTACCCGTTTATATCTCAAATTCATGCTCAAAACACCCGAAAATTCGATTTTTTGGGGTCCCAGAAGCGATCTGTACATGCCTACTCAGTGCTTGAATGTTTTCAAAATATAGGCGCAAAACAGGATAAAATTGATATTTTAGTTGCCCAAAGTCAATATGTGTATGCACATTCTGTACCCGTTTATATCCCAAAGTCAGGCTGAAAACACCCGAAAATTCCATATTTTCGGGTCCCAGAAGCGATCTGTACATGCCTACTCAGTGCTTAAATATTTTCAAAATATAGGCCCAAAACAGGCTAAAAATCGATATTTTTGGTGCCCAAAGACGATATGTGCATGCATCTTCTGTACCCGTTTATATCTCAAATTCAGGCTCAAAACACCCGAAAATTCGATATTTTTGGGTCCCAGAACCGATCTGTACATGTCTACTCAGTGACAGAATATTTTCAAAATACAGGCCCAAAACATGCTAAAAATCGATATTTTAGGTGCCTAATGTCGATATGTGCATGCATCATCAGTACCCGTTTATATCTCAAATTCAGACTCAAAACACCCGAAAATTCGAATTTTTTTTGTCCCGGAAGCGATCTGTACATGTCTACTTAGTACTAGAATATTATTTAATATATAGGGCAAAAACATGCTAAAAATCGATATTTTTGGTGCCCAAAGTCGATATGAGCATGCATCTTCTTTACCCGTTTATATCTTAAATTCGAGATCAAAACACACGAAACTTCGATATTTTTGGGTTCATGGAGCGATCTGTACATGCCTACTCAGTGTTAGAATATTTTCAAAATACAGGCACAAAACAAGTTCAAAATCGATATTTTATGTGCCCTAAATCAATATGTACATGCATCTTCTGTATCCATTTATATCAGAAATTCAGGCTCAAAACAACCGAAAATTTGATATTTTTGTGTCCCAGAAGCGATCTTTGCATGCATCTTTAGTACCCTTTTATATCTCAAATTCAGGCTCAAAACACCCGAAAATTCGATATTTTTGGGTCCCAGAATCGATCTGTACATGCCTACTCAGTGCTAAAATACTTTCAAGATACAGGCCCAAAACATGCTGAAAATCGATATTGTAGGTGCAAAAAGTCGATCTATGCATACATTTTCAGTACCCGTTTATATCTCAAATTCATGCTCAAAACACTCGAAAATTCGAATTTTTTTGGTCCCAGAATCGATCTGTTCATTCCTACTTAGTACTAGAATTTTTTCAAATTATAGGGCAAAAACATGCTAAAAATCGATATTTTTGGTGTCCAAAGTCGATATGTGCATACATCTTCTTTACCCGTTTATATCTCAAATTTGAGATCAAAACACACGAAAATTCGATATTTTTGGATTCAAGGAGCGATCTGTACATGCCTACTCAGTGTTAGAATATTTTCAAAATACAGGTACAAAACAAGTTCAAAATCGATATTATAAGTGCCCTAAATAAATATGTGCATGCATCTTCTGTACCCGTTTATATCTCAAAGCAGGCTCAAAACACCCGAAAATTTGATATTTTTGGATCCCAGTAGCGATCTGTGCATGCATCTTCAGCACCCTATTTTATCTCAAATTCAGGCGAAAAAAAAAACGAAACTTCGATATTTTTTGGTCCCAGTAGCGATCTGTAGATGCCTACTCAGTGCTAGAATGCTTTCAAGATACAGGCCCAAAACATACCTGAAAATCGATATTGTAGGTGCAAAAAGTCAATCGATGAATACATCTTCAGTACCCGTTTATATCTCAAATTCAGGCTCAAAACACCCGAAAATCCGATATTTTAGGGTCCCAGTAGCGATCTGTATATGCCTAGTCAGTGCTTCAATGTTTTCCAAATATAGGCCCAAAACATGCTAAAAATCGATATTTTGGGTGTCCAAAGTCTATCGATATATTCATGCATCTTCTGTACCCGTTTATATATCAAATTCGTGATTAAAACACACGAATATTCGATTTTTTTGGATTCAATGAGCGATCTGTACATGCCTACTTAGTGTTAAAATATTTTCAAATACAGGCACAAAACAAGTTGAAAATCGATATTTTAGGTGCCCTAAATCGATATGAGCATGCATCTTCTGTACCCGTTTATATCTCAAATTCAGGCTCAAAACACCCGAAAATTCGATATTTTTTGGTCCCTGAAGCGATCTGTACATGCCTACTCAGTGTTCAAATATTTTTAAGGTACATGTCCAAAACATGCTGAAAATTGATATTTTAGTTGCCCAAAGTCAATATGTGTATGAATATTTTGTGCCCGTTTACATCCTAAATTCGGGCTCAAAACACTCGAAAATTTCATATTTTTGGGTCCCAGAAGCGATCTGTACATGTCTACTCAGTGACAGAATATTTTCAAAATACAGGCCCAAAACATGCTAAAAGACGATATTTTTGGTGCCAAATGTCAATATGTGAATGCATCTTCAGTACTCGTTTATATCTCAAATTCAGGCTCAAAACACCCGAAAATTCGATATTTTTGGGTCCCAGAAGCGACCTGTACATGCCTACTCCTTGCTATAATATTATCAAAATATACGCCCAAAACATGTTAAAAATCGATTATTTTGTTGCCCAAGGACGATATGTGCATGCATCATCAGTACCCGTTTATATCTCAAATTCATGCTCAAAACACTCGAAAATTCGAATTTTTTTGGTCCCAGAAGCGATCTGTAAATGCCTACTTAGTACTAGAATATTATCGAAATATAGGACAAAAACATGCTAAAAATCGATATTTTTGGTGCCCAAAGTCGATATGTGCATGCATCTTCTTTACCCGTTTACATCTTAAATTTGAGATCAAAACACACGAAAATTCGATATTTTTGTGTTCAAGGAGCGATCTGTACATGCCTACTCAGTGTTAGAATATTTTCAAAATACAGGCACAAAACTAGTTCAAAACCGATATTTTATGTGCCCTAAATCAATATGTGCATGCATCTTCTGTACCCGTTTATATCTCAAATTCAGGCTCAAAACACCCGAAAATTCGATATTTTTGGGTCCCAGAAGTGATGTGTACATGCCTACTCAGTGCTAAAATGCTTTCAAGATACAGGCCCAAAACATGCTGAAAATCGATATTGTAGGTGCAAAAAGTCGATCTATGCATACATCTTCAGTACCCGTTTATATCTCAAATTCATGCTCAAAACACCTGAAAATTCGATATTTTGGGGTCCCAGAAGCGATCTGTACATGCCTACTCAGTGCTTGAATGTTTTCAAAATATAGGCGCAAAACAGGATAAAATTGATATTTTAGTTGCCCAAAGTCAATATGTGTATGAATATTTTGTGCCCGTTTACAACCTAAATTCGGGCTCAAAACACCCGAAAATTCGATATTTTTGGGTCCCAGAAGTGATCTGTACATGCCTACTCAGTGCTTAAATATTTTCAAAATATAGGCACAAAACATGCTAAAAATCGATATTTTTGGTGCCCAAAGACGATATGTGCATGCACCTTCTGTAACCGTTTATATCTCAAATTCAGGCTCGAAACACCCTAAAATTCGATATTTTTGGGTCCCAGAAGCGATCTGTACATGTCTACTCAGTGACAGAATATTTTCAAAATACAGGCCCAAAACATGCTAAAAAACGATATTTTTGTTGCCAAATGTCGATATGTGAATGCATCTTCAGTACTCGTTTATATCTCAAATTCAGGCTCAAAACACCCGAAAATTCGATTTTTTTTTGTCCCAGAAGCGATCTGTACATGCCTACTTAGTACTAGAATATTATTTAAAATATAGGGCAAAAACATGCTAAAAATCGATATTTTTGGTGCCCAAAGTCGATATGAGCATGCATCTTCTTTACCCGTTTATATCTTAAATTCGAGATCAAAACACACGAAACTTCGATATTTTTGGGTTCAAGGAGCGATCTGTACATGCCTACTCAGTGTCAGAATATTTTCAAAATACAGGCACAAAACAAGTTCAAAATCGATATTTTATGTGCCCTAAATCAATATGTACATGCATCTTCTGTATCCATTTATATCAGAAATTCAGGCTCAAAACAACCGAAAATTTGATATTTTTGTGTCCAAGAAGCGATCTGTGCATGCATCTTTAGTACCCTTTTATATCTCAAATTCAGTCTCAAAACACCCGAAAATTCGATATTTTTGGGTCCCAGAAGCGATCTGTACATGCCTACTCAGTGCTAAAATACTTTCAAGATACAGGCCCAAAACATGCTGAAAATCGATATTGTAGGTGCAAAAAGTCGATCTATGCATACATTTTCAGTACCCGTTTATATCTCAAATTCATGCTCAAAACACTCGAAAATTCGAATTTTTTTGGTCCCAGAATCGATCTGTACATTCCTACGTAGTACTAGAATTTTTTCAAATTATAGGGCAAAAACATGCTAAAAATCGATATTTTTGGTGTCCAAAGTCGATATGTGCATGCATCTTCTTTACCCGTTTATATCTCAAATTTGAGATCAAAACACACGAAAATTCGATATTTTTGGATTCAAGGAGCGATCTGTACATGCCTACTCAGTGTTAGAATATTTTCAAAATACAGGTACAAAACAAGTTCAAAATCGATATTATAAGTGCCCTAAATCAATATGTGCATGCATCTTCTGTACCCGTTTATATCTCAAATTCAGGCTCAAAACACCCGAAAATTTGATATTTTTGGGTCCCAGTAGCGATCTGTGCATGCATCTTCAGTACCCTTTTTTATCTCAAATTCAGGCGAAAAAAAAAAAAACGAAAATTCGATATTTTTTGGTCCTAGAAGCGATCTGTAGATGCCTACTCAGTGCTAGAATGCTTTCAAGATACAGGCCCAAAACATACCTGAAAATCGATATTGTAGGTTCAAAAAGTCGATCTATGCATACATCTTCAGTACCCGTTTATATCTCAAATTCAGGCTCAAAACACCTGAAAATCCGATATTTTGGGGTCCCAGAAGCGATTTGTACATGCCTACTCAGTGCTTCAATGTTTTCAAAATATAGGCCCAAAACATGCTAAAAATCGATATTTTGGGTGTCAAAAGTCGATATATTCATGCATCTTCTGTACCTGTTTATATCTCAAATTCGTGATTAAAACACACGAATATTCGATTTTTTTGGATTCAAGGAGCGATCTGTACATGCCTACTTAGTGTTAGAATATTTTCAAATACAGGCACAAAACAAGTTGAAAATCGATATTTTAGGTGCCCTAAATCGATATGAGCATGCATCTTCTGTACCCGTTTATATCTCAAATTCAGGCTCAAAACACCCGAAAATTTGATATTTTTGGGTCCCAGAAGCGATCTGTACATGCCTACTCAGTGTTAGAATATTTTTAAGATACATGTCCAAAACATGCTGAAAATTGATATTTTAGTTGCCCAAAGTCAATATGTGTATGAATATTTTGTGCCCGTTTACAACCTAAATTCGGGCTCAAAACACCCGAAAATTCGATATTTTTGGGTCCCAGAAGCGATCCGTACATGCCTACTCAGTGCTTAAATATTTTCAAAATATAGGCCCAAAACATGCTAAAAATCGATATTTTTGGTGCCCAAAGACGGTATGTGCACGCACCTTCTGTAACCGTTTATATCTCAAATTCAGGCTCAAAACACCCTAAAATTCGATATTTTTGGGTCCCAGAAGCGATCTGTACATGTCTACTCAGTGACAGAATATTTTCAAAATACAGGCCCAAAACATGCTAAAAAACGATATTTTTGGTGCCCAAAGACGATATGTGCATGCATCATCTGTACCCGTTTATATCTCAAATTCAGGCTCAAAACACCCGAAAATTCGATATTTTTGGGTCCCAGAAGCGATCTGTACATGTCTACTCAGTGACAGAATATTTTCAAAATACAGGCCCAAAACATGCTAAAAAACGATATTTTTGGTGCCAAATGTCAATATGTGAATGCATCTTCAGTACTCGTTTATATCTCAAATTCAGGCTCAAAACACCCGAAAATTCGATATTTTTGGGTCCCAGAAGCGACCTGTACATGCCTACTCCTTGCTATAATATTATCAAAATATACGCCCAAAACATGTTAAAAATCGATTATTTTGTTGCCCAAGGACGATATGTGCATGCATCATCAGTACCCGTTTATATCTCAAATTCATGCTCAAAACACTCGAAAATTCGAATTTTTTTGGTCCCAGAAGCGATCTGTAAATGCCTACTTAGTACTAGAATATTATCGAAATATAGGACAAAAACATGCTAAAAATCGATATTTTTGGTGCCCAAAGTCGATATGTGCATGCATCTTCTTTACCCGTTTACATCTTAAATTTGAGATCAAAGCACACGAAAATTCGATATTTTTGTGTTCAAGGAGCGATCTGTACATGCCTACTCAGTGTTAGAATATTTTCAAAATACAGGCACAAAACTAGTTCAAAATCGATATTTTATGTGCCCTAAATCAATATGTGCATGCATCTTCTGTACCCGTTTATATCTCAAATTCAGGTTCAAAACAACCGAAAATTGGATATTTTTGCGTCCCTGAAGCGATCTGTGCATGCATCTTCAGTACCCTTTTATATCTCAAATTCAGGCTCAAAACACCCGAAAATTCGATATTTTTGGGTCCCAGAAGCGATCTGTACATGCCTACTCAGTGCTAAAATGCTTTCAAGATACAGGCCCAAAACATGCTGAAAATCGATATTGTAGGTGCAAAAAGTCGATCTATGCATACATCTTCAGTACCCGTTTATATCTCAAATTCATGCTCAAAACACCCGAAAATTCGATATTTTGGGGTCCCAGAAGCGATCTGTACATGCCTACTCAGTGCTTGAATGTTTTCAAAATATAGGCGCAAAACAGGATAAAATTGATATTTTAGTTGCCCAAAGTCAATATGTGTATGCATATTCTGTACCCGTTTATATCCCAAAGTCAGGCTAAAAACACCCGAAAATTCCATATTTTCGGGTCCCAGAAGCGATCTGTACATGCCTACTCAGTGCTTCAATGTTTTCAAAATATAGGCCCAAAACATGCTAAAAATCGATATTTTTGGTGCCCAAAGACGGTATGTGCACGCACCTTCTGTAACCGTTTATATCTCAAATTCAGGCTCAAAACACCCTAAAATTCGATATTTTTGGGTCCCAGAAGCGATCTGTACATGTCTACTCAGTGACAGAATATTTTCAAAATACAGTCCCAAAACATGCTAAAAAACGATATTTTTGGTGCCCAAAGACGATATGTGCATGCATCATCTGTACCCGTTTATATCTCAAATTCAGGCTCAAAACACCCGAAAATTCGATATTTTTGGGTCCCAGAAGCGATCTGTACATGTCTACTCAGTGACAGAATATTTTCAAAATACAGGCCCAAAACATGCTAAAAAACGATATTTTTGGTGCCAAATGTCAATATGTGAATGCATCTTCAGTACTCGTTTATATCTCAAATTCAGGCTCAAAACACCCGAAAATTCGATATTTTTGGGTCCCAGAAGCGACCTGTACATGCCTACTCCTTGCTATAATATTATCAAAATATACGCCCAAAACATGTTAAAAATCGATTATTTTGTTGCCCAAGGACGATATGTGCATGCATCATCAGTACCCGTTTATATCTCAAATTCATGCTCAAAACACTCGAAAATTCGAATTTTTTTGGTCCCAGAAGCGATCTGTAAATGCCTACTTAGTACTAGAATATTATCGAAATATAGGACAAAAACATGCTAAAAATCGATATTTTTGGTGCCCAAAGTCGATATGTGCATGCATCTTCTTTACCCGTTTACATCTTAAATTTGAGATCAAAGCACACGAAAATTCGATATTTTTGTGTTCAAGGAGCGATCTGTACATGCCTACTCAGTGTTAGAATATTTTCAAAATACAGGCACAAAACTAGTTCAAAATCGATATTTTATGTGCCCTAAATCAATATGTGCATGCATCTTCTGTACCCGTTTATATCTCAAATTCAGGTTCAAAACAACCGAAAATTGGATATTTTTGCGTCCCTGAAGCGATCTGTGCATGCATCTTCAGTACCCTTTTATATCTCAAATTCAGGCTCAAAACACCCGAAAATTCGATATTTTTGGGTCCCAGAAGCGATCTGTACATGCCTACTCAGTGCCAAAATGCTTTCAAGATACAGGCCCAAAACATGCTGAAAATCGATATTGTAGGTGCAAAAAGTCGATCTATGCATACATCTTCAGTACCCGTTTATATCTCAAATTCATGCTCAAAACACCCGAAAATTCGATATTTTGGGGTCCCAGAAGCGATCTGTACATGCCTACTCAGTGCTTGAATGTTTTCAAAATATAGGCGCAAAACAGGATAAAATTGATATTTTAGTTGCCCAAAGTCAATATGTGTATGCACATTCTGTACCCGTTTATATCCCAAAGTCAGGCTGAAAACACCCGAAAATTCCATATTTTCGGGTCCCAGAAGCGATCTGTACATGCCTACTCAGTGCTTAAATATTTTCAAAATATAGGCCCAAAACAGGCTAAAAATCGATATTTTTGGTGCCCAAAGACGATATGTGCATGCATCTTCTGTACCCGTTTATATCTCAAATTCAGGCTCAAAACACCCGAAAATTCGATATTTTTGGGTCCCAGAACCGATCTGTACATGTCTACTCAGTGACAGAATATTTTCAAAATACAGGCCCAAAACATGCTAAAAATCGATATTTTAGGTGCCTAATGTCGATATGTGCATGCATCATCAGTACCCGTTTATATCTCAAATTCAGACTCAAAACACCCGAAAATTCGATTTTTTTTTGTCCCGGAAGCGATCTGTACATGTCTACTTAGTACTAGAATATTATTTAATATATAGGGCAAAAACATGCTAAAAATCGATATTTTTGGTGCCCAAAGTCGATATGAGCATGCATCTTCTTTACCCGTTTATATCTTAAATTCGAGATCAAAACACACGAAACTTCGATATTTTTGGGTTCATGGAGCGATCTGTACATGCCTACTCAGTGTTAGAATATTTTCAAAATACAGGCACAAAACAAGTTCAAAATCGATATTTTATGTGCCCTAAATCAATATGTACATGCATCTTCTGTATCCATTTATATCAGAAATTCAGGCTCAAAACAACCGAAAATTTGATATTTTTGTGTCCCAGAAGCGATCTTTGCATGCATCTTTAGTACCCTTTTATATCTCAAATTCAGGCTCAAAACACCCGAAAATTCGATATTTTTGGGTCCCAGAATCGATCTGTACATGCCTACTCAGTGCTAAAATACTTTCAAGATACAGGCCCAAAACATGCTGAAAATCGATATTGTAGGTGCAAAAAGTCGATCTATGCATACATTTTCAGTACCCGTTTATATCTCAAATTCATGCTCAAAACACTCGAAAATTCGAATTTTTTTGGTCCCAGAATCGATCTGTTCATTCCTACTTAGTACTAGAATTTTTTCAAATTATAGGGCAAAAACATGCTAAAAATCGATATTTTTGGTGTCCAAAGTCGATATGTGCATACATCTTCTTTACCCGTTTATATCTCAAATTTGAGATCAAAACACACGAAAATTCGATATTTTTGGATTCAAGGAGCGATCTGTACATGCCTACTCAGTGTTAGAATATTTTCAAAATACAGGTACAAAACAAGTTCAAAATCGATATTATAAGTGCCCTAAATAAATATGTGCATGCATCTTCTGTACCCGTTTATATCTCAAAGCAGGCTCAAAACACCCGAAAATTTGATATTTTTGGATCCCAGTAGCGATCTGTGCATGCATCTTCAGCACCCTATTTTATCTCAAATTCAGGCGAAAAAAAAAACGAAACTTCGATATTTTTTGGTCCCAGTTGCGATCTGTAGATGCCTACTCAGTGCTAGAATGCTTTCAAGATACAGGCCCAAAACATACCTGAAAATCGATATTGTAGGTGCAGAAAGTCAATCGATGAATACATCTTCAGTACCCGTTTATATCTCAAATTCAGGCTCAAAACACCCGAAAATCCGATATTTTAGGGTCCCAGTAGCGATCTGTATATGCCTAGTCAGTGCTTCAATGTTTTCCAAATATAGGCCCAAAACATGCTAAAAATCGATATTTTGGGTGTCCAAAGTCTATCGATATATTCATGCATCTTCTGTACCCGTTTATATATCAAATTCGTGATTAAAACACACGAATATTCGATTTTTTTGGATTCAATGAGCGATCTGTACATGCCTACTTAGTGTTAAAATATTTTCAAATACAGGCACAAAACAAGTTGAAAATCGATATTTTAGGTGCCCTAAATCGATATGAGCATGCATCTTCTGTACCCGTTTATATCTCAAATTCAGGCTCAAAACACCCGAAAATTCGATATTTTTTGGTCCCTGAAGCGATCTGTACATGCCTACTCAGTGTTCAAATATTTTTAAGGTACATGTCCAAAACATGCTGAAAATTGATATTTTAGTTGCCCAAAGTCAATATGTGTATGAATATTTTGTGCCCGTTTACATCCTAAATTCGGGCTCAAAACACTCGAAAATTTCATATTTTAGGGTCCCAGAAGCGATCTGTACATGTCTACTCAGTGACAGAATATTTTCAAAATACAGGCCCAAAACATGCTAAAAGACGATATTTTTGGTGCCAAATGTCAATATGTGAATGCATCTTCAGTACTCGGTTATATCTCAAATTCAGGCTCAAAACACCCGAAAATTCGATATTTTTGGGTCCCAGAAGCGACCTGTACATGCCTACTCCTTGCTATAATATTATCAAAATATACGCCCAAAACATGTTAAAAATCGATTATTTTGTTGCCCAAGGACGATATGTGCATGCATCATCAGTACCCGTTTATATCTCAAATTCATGCCCAAAACACTCGAAAATTCGAATTTTTTTGGTCCCAGAAGCGATCTGTAAATGCCTACTTAGTACTAGAATATTATCAAAATATAGGACAAAAACATGCTAAAAATCGATATTTTTGGTGCCCAAAGTCGATATGTGCATGCATCTTCTTTACCCGTTTACATCTTAAATTTGAGATCAAAACACACGAAAATTCGATATTTTTGTGTTCAAGGAGCGATCTGTACATGCCTACTCAGTGTTAGAATATTTTCAAAATACAGGCACAAAACTAGTTCAAAACCGATATTTTATGTGCCCTAAATCAATATGTGCATGCATCTTCTGTACCCGTTTATATCTCAAATTCAGGCTCAAAACACCCGAAAATTCGATATTTTTGGGTCCCAGAAGTGATCTGTACATGCCTACTCAGTGCTAAAATGCTATCAAGATACAGGCCCAAAACATGCTGAAAATCGATATTGTAGGTGCAAAAAGTCGATCTATGCATACATCTTCAGTACCCGTTTATATCTCAAATTCATGCTCAAAACACCTGAAAATTCGATATTTTGGGGTCCCAGAAGCGATCTGTACATGCCTACTCAGTGCTTGAATGTTTTCAAAATATAGGCGCAAAACAGGATAAAATTGATATTTTAGTTGCCCAAAGTCAATATGTGTATGAATATTTTGTGCCCGTTTACAACCTAAATTCGGGCTCAAAACACCCGAAAATTCGATATTTTTGGGTCCCAGAAGTGATCTGTACATGCCTACTCAGTGCTTAAATATTTTCAAAATATAGGCACAAAACATGCTAAAAATCGATATTTTTGGTGCCCAAAGACGATATGTGCATGCACCTTCTGTAACCGTTTATATCTCAAATTCAGGCTCGAAACACCCTAAAATTCGATATTTTTGGGTCCCAGAAGCGATCTGTAAATGTCTACTCAGTGACAGAATATTTTCAAAATACAGGCCCAAAACATGCTAAAAAACGATATTTTTGTTGCCAAATGTCGATATGTGAATGCATCATCAGTACTCGTTTATATCTCAAATTCAGGCTCAAAACACCCGAAAATTCGATTTTTTTTGGTCCCAGAAGCGATCTGTACATGCCTACTTAGTACTAGAATATTATTTAAAATATAGGGCAAAAACATGCTAAAAATCGATATTTTTGGTGCCCAAAGTCGATATGAGCATGCATCTTCTTTACCCGTTTATATCTTAAATTCGAGATCAAAACACACGAAACTTCGATATTTTTGGGTTCAAGGAGCGATCTGTACATGCCTACTCAGTGTCAGAATATTTTCAAAATACAGGCACAAAACAAGTTCAAAATCGATATTTTATGTGCCCTAAATCAATATGTACATGCATCTTCTGTATCCATTTATATCAGAAATTCAGGCTCAAAACAACCGAAAATTTGATATTTTTGTGTCCAAGAAGCGATCTGTGCATGCATCTTTAGTACCCTTTTATATCTCAAATTCAGGCTCAAAACACCCGAAAATTCGATATTTTTGGGTCCCAGAAGCGATCTGTACATGCCTACTCAGTGCTAAAATACTTTCAAGATACAGGCCCAAAACATGCTGAAAATTGATATTGTAGGTGCAAAAAGTCGATCTATGCATACATTTTCAGTACCCGTTTATATCACAAATTCATGCTCAAAACACTCGAAAATTCGAATTTTTTTGGTCCCAGAATCGATCTGTACATTCCTACGTAGTACTAGAATTTTTTCAAATTATAGGGCAAAAACATGCTAAAAATCGATATTTTTGGTGTCCAAAGTCGATATGTGCATGCATCTTCTTTACCCGTTTATATCTCAAATTTGAGATCAAAACACACGAAAATTCGATATTTTTGGATTCAAGGAGCGATCTGTACATGCCTACTCAGTGTTAGAATATTTTCAAAATACAGGTACAAAACAAGTTCAAAATCGATATTATAAGTGCCCTAAATCAATATGTGCATGCATCTTCTGTACCCGTTTATATCTCAAATTCAGGCTCAAAACACCCGAAAATTTGATATTTTTGGGTCCCAGTAGCGATCTGTGCATGCATCTTCAGTACCCTTTTTTATCTCAAATTCAGGCGAAAAAAAAAAAAACGAAAATTCGATATTTTTTGGTCCTAGAAGCGATCTGTAGATGCCTACTCAGTGCTAGAATGCTTTCAAGATACAGGCCCAAAACATACCTGAAAATCGATATTGTAGGTTCAAAAAGTCGATCTATGCATACATCTTCAGTACCCGTTTATATCTCAAATTCAGGCTCAAAACACCTGAAAATCCGATATTTTGGGGTCCCAGAAGCGATTTGTACATGCCTACTCAGTGCTTCAATGTTTTCAAAATATAGGCCCAAAACATGCTAAAAATCGATATTTTGGGTGTCCGAAGTCTATCGATATATTCATGCATCTTCTGTACCTGTTTATATCTCAAATTCGTGATTAAAACACACGAATATTCGATTTTTTTGGATTCAAGGAGCGATCTGTACATGCCTACTTAGTGTTAGAATATTTTCAAATACAGGCACAAAACAAGTTGAAAATCGATATTTTAGGTGCCCTAAATCGATATGAGCATGCATCTTCTGTACCCGTTTATATCTCAAATTCAGGCTCAAAACACCCGAAAATTTGATATTTTTGGGTCCCAGAAGCGATCTGTACATGCCTACTCAGTGTTAGAATATTTTTAAGATACATGTCCAAAACATGCTGAAAATTGATATTTTAGTTGCCCAAAGTCAATATGTGTATGAATATTTTGTGCCCGTTTACAACCTAAATTCGGGCTCAAAACACCCGAAAATTCGATATTTTTGGGTCCCAGAAGCGATCCGTACATGCCTACTCAGTGCTTAAATATTTTCAAAATATAGGCCCAAAACATGCTAAAAATCGATATTTTTGGTGCCCAAAGACGGTATGTGCACGCACCTTCTGTAACCGTTTATATCTCAAATTCAGGCTCAAAACACCCTAAAATTCGATATTTTTGGGTCCCAGAAGCGATCTGTACATGTCTACTCAGTGACAGAATATTTTCAAAATACAGGCCCAAAACATGCTAAAAAACGATATTTTTGGTGCCCAAAGACGATATGTGCATGCATCATCTGTACCCGTTTATATCTCAAATTCAGGCTCAAAACACCCGAAAATTCGATATTTTTGGGTCCCAGAAGCGATCTGTACATGTCTACTCAGTGACAGAATATTTTCAAAATACAGGCCCAAAACATGCTAAAAAACGATATTTTTGGTGCCAAATGTCAATATGTGAATGCATCTTCAGTACTCGTTTATATCTCAAATTCAGGCTCAAAACACCCGAAAATTCGATATTTTTGGGTCCCAGAAGCGACCTGTACATGCCTACTCCTTGCTATAATATTATCAAAATATACGCCCAAAACATGTTAAAAATCGATTATTTTGTTGCCCAAGGACGATATGTGCATGCATCATCAGTACCCGTTTATATCTCAAATTCATGCTCAAAACACTCGAAAATTCGAATTTTTTTGGTCCCAGAAGCGATCTGTAAATGCCTACTTAGTACTAGAATATTATCGAAATATAGGACAAAAACATGCTAAAAATCGATATTTTTGGTGCCCAAAGTCGATATGTGCATGCATCTTCTTTACCCGTTTACATCTTAAATTTGAGATCAAAGCACAGGAAAATTCGATATTTTTGTGTTCAAGGAGCGATCTGTACATGCCTACTCAGTGTTAGAATATTTTCAAAATACAGGCACAAAACTAGTTCAAAATCGATATTTTATGTGCCCTAAATCAATATGTGCATGCATCTTCTGTACCCGTTTATATCTCAAATTCAGGTTCAAAACAACCGAAAATTGGATATTTTTGCGTCCCTGAAGCGATCTGTGCATGCATCTTCAGTACCCTTTTATATCTCAAATTCAGGCTCAAAACACCCGAAAATTCGATATTTTTGGGTCCCAGAAGCGATCTGTACATGCCTACTCAGTGCTAAAATGCTTTCAAGATACAGGCCCAAAACATGCTGAAAATCGATATTGTAGGTGCAAAAAGTCGATCTATGCATACATCTTCAGTACCCGTTTATATCTCAAATTCATGCTCAAAACACCCGAAAATTCGATATTTTGGGGTCCCAGAAGCGATCTGTACATGCCTACTCAGTGCTTGAATGTTTTCAAAATATAGGCGCAAAACAGGATAAAATTGATATTTTAGTTGCCCAAAGTCAATATGTGTATGCATATTCTGTACCCGTTTATATCCCAAAGTCAGGCTAAAAACACCCGAAAATTCCATATTTTCGGGTCCTAGAAGCGATCTGTACATGCCTACTCAGTGCTTCAATGTTTTCAAAATATAGGCCCAAAACATGCTAAAAATCGATATTTTTGGTGCCCAAAGACGGTATGTGCACGCACCTTCTGTAACCGTTTATATCTCAAATTCAGGCTCAAAACACCCTAAAATTCGATATTTTTGGGTCCCAGAAGCGATCTGTACATGTCTACTCAGTGACAGAATATTTTCAAAATACAGTCCCAAAACATGCTAAAAAACGATATTTTTGGTGCCCAAAGACGATATGTGCATGCATCATCTGTACCCGTTTATATCTCAAATTCAGGCTCAAAACACCCGAAAATTCGATATTTTTGGGTCCCAGAAGCGATCTGTACATGTCTACTCAGTGACAGAATATTTTCAAAATACAGGCCCAAAACATGCTAAAAAACGATATTTTTGGTGCCAAATGTCAATATGTGAATGCATCTTCAGTACTCGTTTATATCTCAAATTCAGGCTCAAAACACCCGAAAATTCGATATTTTTGGGTCCCAGAAGCGACCTGTACATGCCTACTCCTTGCTATAATATTATCAAAATATACGCCCAAAACATGTTAAAAATCGATTATTTTGTTGCCCAAGGACGATATGTGCATGCATCATCAGTACCCGTTTATATCTCAAATTCATGCTCAAAACACTCGAAAATTCGAATTTTTTTGGTCCCAGAAGCGATCTGTAAATGCCTACTTAGTACTAGAATATTATCGAAATATAGGACAAAAACATGCTAAAAATCGATATTTTTGGTGCCCAAAGTCGATATGTGCATGCATCTTCTTTACCCGTTTACATCTTAAATTTGAGATCAAAGCACACGAAAATTCGATATTTTTGTGTTCAAGGAGCGATCTATACATGCCTACTCAGTGTTAGAATATTTTCAAAATACAGGCACAAAACTAGTTCAAAATCGATATTTTATGTGCCCTAAATCAATATGTGCATGCATCTTCTGTACCCGTTTATATCTCAAATTCAGGTTCAAAACAACCGAAAATTGGATATTTTTGCGTCCCTGAAGCGATCTGTGCATGCATCTTCAGTACCCTTTTATATCTCAAATTCAGGCTCAAAACACCCGAAAATTCGATATTTTTGGGTCCCAGAAGCGATCTGTACATGCCTACTCAGTGCCAAAATGCTTTCAAGATACAGGCCCAAAACATGCTGAAAATCGATATTGTAGGTGCAAAAAGTCGATCTATGCATACATCTTCAGTACCCGTTTATATCTCAAATTCATGCTCAAAACACCCGAAAATTCGATATTTTGGGGTCCCAGAAGCGATCTGTACATGCCTACTCAGTGCTTGAATGTTTTCAAAATATAGGCGCAAAACAGGATAAAATTGATATTTTAGTTGCCCAAAGTCAATATGTGTATGCATATTCTGTACCCGTTTATATCCCAAAGTCAGGCTGAAAACACCCGAAAATTCCATATTTTCGGGTCCCAGAAGCGATCTGTACATGCCTACTCAGTGCTTCAATGTTTTCAAAATATAGGCCCAAAACATGCTAAAAATCGATATTTTGGGTGTCAAAAGTCGATATATTCATGCATCTTCTGTACCTGTTTATATCTCAAATTCGTGATTAAAACACACGAATATTCGATTTTTTTGGATTCAAGGAGCGATCTGTACATGCCTACTTAGTGTTAGAATATTTTCAAATACATGCACAAAACAAGTTGAAAATCGATATTTTAGGTGCCCTAAATCGATATGAGCATGCATCTTCTGTACCCGTTTATATCTCAAATTCAGGCTCAAAACACCCGAAAATTTGATATTTTTGGGTCCCAGAAGCGATCTGTACATGCCTACTCAGTGTTAGAATATTTTTAAGATACATGTCCAAAACATGCTGAAAATTGATATTTTAGTTGCCCAAAGTCAATATGTGTATGAATATTTTGTGCCCGTTTACAACCTAAATTCGGGCTCAAAACACCCGAAAATTCGATATTTTTGGGTCCCAGAAGCGATCCGTACATGCCTACTCAGTGCTTAAATATTTTCAAAATATAGGCCCAAAACATGCTAAAAATCGATATTTTTGGTGCCCAAAGACGGTATGTGCACGCACCTTCTGTAACCGTTTATATCTCAAATTCAGGCTCAAAACACCCTAAAATTCGATATTTTTGGGTCCCAGAAGCGATCTGTACATGTCTACTCAGTGACAGAATATTTTCAAAATACAGGCCCAAAACATGCTAAAAAACGATATTTTTGGTGCCAAATGTCAATATGTGAATGCATCTTCAGTACTCGTTTATATCTCAAATTCAGGCTCAAAACACCCGAAAATTCGATATTTTTGGGTCCCAGAAGCGACCTGTACATGCCTACTCCTTGCTATAATATTATCAAAATATACGCCCAAAACATGTTAAAAATCGATTATTTTGTTGCCCAAGGACGATATGTGCATGCATCATCAGTACCCGTTTATATCTCAAATTCATGCTCAAAACACTCGAAAATTCGAATTTTTTTGGTCCCAGAAGCGATCTGTAAATGCCTACTTAGTACTAGAATATTATCGAAATATAGGACAAAAACATGCTAAAAATCGATATTTTTGGTGCCCAAAGTCGATATGTGCATGCATCTTCTTTACCCGTTTACATCTTAAATTTGAGATCAAAGCACACGAAAATTCGATATTTTTGTGTTCAAGGAGCGATCTGTACATGCCTACTCAGTGTTAGAATATTTTCAAAATACAGGCACAAAACTAGTTCAAAATCGATATTTTATGTGCCCTAAATCAATATGTGCATGCATCTTCTGTACCCGTTTATATCTCAAATTCAGGTTCAAAACAACCGAAAATTGGATATTTTTGCGTCCCTGAAGCGATCTGTGCATGCATCTTCAGTACCCTTTTATATCTCAAATTCAGGCTCAAAACACCCGAAAATTCGATATTTTTGGGTCCCAGAAGCGATCTGTACATGCCTACTCAGTGCTAAAATGCTTTCAAGATACAGGCCCAAAACATGCTGAAAATCGATATTGTAGGTGCAAAAAGTCGATCTATGCATACATCTTCAGTACCCGTTTATATCTCAAATTCATGCTCAAAACACCCGAAAATTCGATATTTTGGGGTCCCAGAAGCGATCTGTACATGCCTACTCAGTGCTTGAATGTTTTCAAAATATAGGCGCAAAACAGGATGAAATTGATATTTTAGTTGCCCAAAGTCAATATGTGTATGCATATTCTGTACCCGTTTATATCCCAAAGTCAGGCTGAAAACACCCGAAAATTCCATATTTTCGGGTCCCAGAAGCGATCTGTACATGCCTACTCAGTGCTTCAATGTTTTCAAAATATAGGCCCAAAACATGCTAAAAATCGATATTTTGGGTGTCAAAAGTCGATATATTCATGCATCTTCTGTACCTGTTTATATCTCAAATTCGTGATTAAAACACACGAATATTCGATTTTTTTGGATTCAAGGAGCGATCTGTACATGCCTACTTAGTGTTAGAATATTTTCAAATACAGGCACAAAACAAGTTGAAAATCGATATTTTAGGTGCCCTAAATCGATATGAGCATGCATCTTCTGTACCCGTTTATATCTCAAATTCAGGCTCAAAACACCCGAAAATTTGATATTTTTGGGTCCCAGAAGCGATCTGTACATGCCTACTCAGTGTTAGAATATTTTTAAGATACATGTCCAAAACATGCTGAAAATTGATATTTTAGTTGCCCAAAGTCAATATGTGTATGAATATTTTGTGCCCGTTTACAACCTAAATTCGGGCTCAAAACACCCGAAAATTCGATATTTTTGGGTCCCAGAAGCGATCCGTACATGCCTACTCAGTGCTTAAATATTTTCAAAATATAGGCCCAAAACATGCTAAAAATCGATATTTTTGGTGCCCAAAGACGATATGTGCACGCACCTTCTGTAACCGTTTATATCTCAAATTCAGGCTCAAAACACCCTAAAATTCGATATTTTTGGGTCCCAGAAGCGATCTGTACATGTCTACTCAGTGACAGAATATTTTCAAAATACAGGCCCAAAACATGCTAAAAAACGATATTTTTGTTGCCAAATGTCGATATGTGAATGCATCTTCAGTACTCGTTTATATCTCAAATTCAGGCTCAACACACCCGAAAATTCGATATTTTTGGGTCCCAGAAACGATCTGTACATGCCTACTCCTTGCTAGAATATTATCAAAATATACGCCCAAAACATACTAAAAATCGATTATTTTGTTGCCCAAGGACGATATGTGCATGCATCTTCTGTACCCGTTTATATCTCAAATTCTGTCTCAAAACACCCAAAAATTCGATATTTTTGGGACCCAGAAGCGATCTGTACATGTCTACTCAGTGACAGAATATTTTCAAAATACAGGCCCAAAACATGCTGAAAAATCGATATTTTAGGTGCTTAATGTCGATATGTGCATGCATCATCAGTACCCGTTTATATGGTGGTGAAATCACACTGGCGTGATGATCATAAACATTGAATAAAACCCACTCTTGTTGACGGAAATAATAAATTAATCCATACAGTTTCGGTGGACACTGCCACCATCTTCAGTGGTCTAGCTAGCGAGAAGAAAGGAATGACATAGATAGTACATAGGTATGAACTTATATACAGTTTGTGGAGGGGCGAGGGAAGGAGGTGTCAGTGGGATGGGGAAGAAGGAGGTGTCGGTGAGGGCAGGTCACGTGTTAATCCCCTTGGACGTCACCTAGGTGTGGGTGAGGTGAGGTGAGGTGTGTGTGGTGAGGGAAGGGACATTTCTACCAAGGATCTCATTATTGGGTCTAATTTATACATACCATAACTAAGGTTGAAATTGCGGTATTTTTCAATGCACATTGATTCGATTATCTTACGTTTTCTAAAGTCGTTGCTTTTATACATCAGATGGCTACCTTGCCAATCAATTCTATGATTGGCATTACAAACATGGTTAAAAATAGCATTGTTTAAATTACAAGTCTTAGTGGCATATTTATGTTCCTTAATTCTAGTTTCTAGGTTTCGGCCAGTCTCTCCTATGTAAACTAGTTCATAATCTTTGCATGGAATTTTATATATCCCTGCTTCTGTCGGGGTTCTAAATTTGTTTTTTTCTAACTTTGATTTAATAGTTGAGGTGTATTTAAAGGCTATATTTACATCACTTGTGTGACAAATAGACCTCACCATACTCAAATCAGAGATGTAAGGCAATGTGAGAAAACGTTTCATTTGTGTGGTGGGGTTTTTTGGAGCATAGTGAGATTGCCTTGCTTTAAGGTAGGTTTTTTTTATGAACCAAGGGGGGTATTTTAAATTTTGAAAGATTTTCCAAATCAGCTGATTTTCTTCATGTATATGCTTTGGACTGCAAATTCTGAGGACTCTAAGGAACATTGATGAGATGACAGACAATTTTGTGGCCGAATGGTGATACGAATAGTAATGAATGAACAAATTACAACTGGTAGGCTTCCTATACACTTTGAAGCTTAGTAAATGATTAAGTTTTACTACTAATACATCTAGAAACGGAAGTACGCCACCGTTCTCCCATTCGACTTTAAAATTGATGGATGGTGCAAGGTGATTAAGCTGGTGGAAGAAATCATCAAAGTTGTCAAGGGCTGAGGGCCAAAATGAAAAAATATCGTCTATGTAGCGAAACCAAACGAGATGATGGGGGGAGATATGTGGTAGTAGTTCCGTTTCAAAATACTCCATAAATAAATTACTTAAAATGGGTGACAGTGGGGAACCCATACCCATGCCAAAACATTGCATATAATAGTTGTTATTGAAAGAAAAAGCACTTGAAGTTACACATAATTTTACAAGTTCTATGAAAGTGTCGACTGGCATGCCCAAATCAATATCACAGTCAGGCAATTTATTAGCAAGAAATTCTAGGACATCATTAATGGGAACTTTAGTGAACAATGAATCGACATCGAAACTAACCATTTTACCAGAGAAAAGATTAAGTTGTTTAATTTTGTCTATAAAATCAGAGGAATTCTTCACATGGGCTGGAGAAACAGTACCTATGATGGGGGCTAATTTATTAGCAAGGAACTGTGATAATTTATAAGTAAAACAACCTGACTGTGAGATGATAGGACTAATTGGAATATTATCTTTGTGTGTCTTTGGTAAGCCATACATATATAGTAACTTTGGATTGATCTGAATAAATGTCTTGCTGTCTGAAGATGGTGGCAAAGTCACCCGAAACTGTATGGATTAATATATTATTTCCGTCAACAAGAGTGGGTTTTATTCACCCGTTTATATCTCAAATTCAGGCTCAAAACACACGAAAATTCGATTTTTTTTTATCCCAGAAGCGATCTGTAGATGCCTACTCAGAGCTAGAATGCTTTCAAGATACAGGTCTAAAACATGCTGAAAATCGATATTATAGGTGCAAAAAGTCGATCTATGCATACATCTTCCGTACCCGTTTATATCTCAAATTCAGTTTCAAAACACCCGAAAATTCGATATTTTGGGGTCCCAGAAGCGATCTGTACATGCCTACTCAGTGATTGAATGTTTTCAAAATATAGGCCCAAAACATGCTAAAATTGATATTTTAGTTGCCCAAAGACGATATGTGCTTGCATCTTCTGTACCCGTTTATATCTCAAATTCAGGCTCAAAACACCCGAAAATTCGATATTTTTGGGTCCCAGAAGCGATCTGTACATGTCTACTCAGTGCTTAAATATTTTCAAAATAAAGGCCCAAAAAATGCTACAAATCGATATTTTTGGTGCCCAATGTCGATATGTGAATGCATCTGCAGTACTCGTTTATATCTCAAATTAAGGCTTAAAACACACAAATATTCGATTTTTTTTGGTTTCAAGGAGCAATCTGTACATGCCTACTCAGTGTTAGAATATTTTCAAATACAGGCACAAAACAAGTTGAAAATCGAGATTTTAGGTGCCCTAAATCGATATGTGCAAGCATCTTCTGTACCCGTTTATATCTCAAATTCAGGCTCAAAACACCCGAAAATTTGATATTTTTGGGTCTCAGAAGCGATCTGTACATGCCTACTCAGTGTTAGAATATTTTTACGATACATGTCCAAAACATGCTGAAAATCGATATTTTATCTGCCCAAAGTCGATATGTGTATTCATATTCTGTACCCGTTTATATCTCAAATTCAGTCTCAAAACACTCGAAAATTCGATATTCTTGGGTCACAGAATTGATCTGTACATGCCTACTCAGTGTTAGATTTTTTAACAGAGTACAGTCCCAAAACATGCTGAAAATTGATATTTTAGTTGCCCAAAGTCAATATGTGTATGCATATTCTGCACCCGTTTACCTCCTAAATTCAGGTTGAAAACACCCGAAAATTCCATATTTTTGGGTCTTAGAAGCGATCTGTACATGCCTACTCAGTGCTTAAATATTTTCAAAATATAGGCCCAAAATATGCTAAAAATCGATATTTTTGGTGCCTAATGTCGATATGTGCATGCATCATAAGTAGGCTACCCGTTTATATATCAAATTCAGGCTCAAAACACCCGAAAATTCGATTTTTTTGGGTCCCAGAAGCGATCTGTATATGCCTACTTAGTACTAGAATATTCTCAAAATATAGGGCAAAAACATGCTAAAAATCGATATTTTTGGTGCCCAAAGTTGATATGTGCATGCCTCTACTGTACCCGTTTATATCTCAAATTCGAGATCAAAACACACGAAAATTCGATATTTTTGGGTTCAAGGATCGATCTGTACATGCCTACTCAGTGTTAGAATATTTTCAAAATACAGGCCCAAAACAAGCTGAAAATCGATATTTTATGTGCCCTAAATCGATATGTGCATGCATCTTCTGTACCCATTTATATCTCATATTCAAGCTCAAAACAACCGAAAATTTGATATTTTTGGGTCCCAGAAGCGATCTGTGCATGCATCTTCAGTACCCTTTTATATCTCAAATTCAGGCTCAAAACACCCGAAAATTCGATATTTTTGGGTCCCAGAAGCGATCTGTACATGCCTACTCAGTGCTAAAATGCTTTCAATATACAGGCCCAAAACATGCTGAAAATCGATATTGTAGGTGCAAAAAGTCGATCTATGCATACATCTTCAGTACCCGTTTATATCTCAAATTCAGTTTCAATACACCCGAAAATTCGATATTTTGGGGTCCCAGAAGCGATCTGTACATGCCTACTCAGTGCTTGAATGTTTTCAAATTATAGGCCCAAAACATGCTAAAATTGATATTTTAGTTGCCCAAAGACGATATGTGCATGCATCTTCTGTACCCGTTTATATCTCAAATTCAGGCTCAAAACACCCGAAAATTCGATATTTTGGGGTCCAAGAAGCTATCTGTACATGTCTACTCAGTGATTAAATATTTTCAAAATAAAGGCCCAAAAAATGCTAAAAATCGATATATTTTGTGCCCAATGTCGATATGTGAATGCATCTTCAGTAATCGTTTATATCTCAAATTCTTGCTTAAAACACACGAATATTCGATTTTTTTGGATTCAAGGAGCAATCTGTGTTAGAATATTTTCAAATACAGGCACAAAACAAGTTGAAAATCGAGATTTTAGGTGCCCTAAATCGATATGTGCAAGCATCTTCTGTACCCGTTTATATCTCAAATTCAGGCTCAAAACACCCGAAAATTTGATATTTTTGGGTCCCAGAAGCGATCTGTACATACCTACTCAGTGTTAGAATATTTTTAAGATACATGTCCAAAACATGCTGAAAATCGATATTTTATATGCCCAAAGTCGATATGTGTATTCATATTCTGTACCCGTTTATATCTCAAATTCAGTCTCAAAACACTCGAAAATTCGATATTCTTGGGTCACTGAATCGATCTGTACATGCCTACTCAGTGTTAGAATTTTTAACAGAGTACAGTCCCAAAACATGCTGAAAATTGATATTTTAGTTGCCCAAAGTCAATATGTGTATGCATATTCTGTACCCGTTTACCTCCTAAATTCAGGTTGAAAACACCCGAAAATTCCATATTTTTGGGTCCCAGAAGCGATCTGTACATGCCTACTCAGTGCTTAAATATTTTCAAAATATAGGCCCAAAACATGCTAAAAATCGATATTTTTGGTGCCCAAACACGATATGTGCATGCATCATCTGTACCCGTTTATATCTCAAATTCAGGATCAAAACACCCGAAAATTCGATATTTTTGGGTCCCAGAAGCGATCTGTACATGTCTACTCAGTGACAGAATATTTTCAAAATACAGGCCCAAAACATGCTGAAAATCGATATTTTAGGTGCCTAATGTCGATATGTGCATGCATCATAAGTAGGCTACCCGTTTATATATCAAATTCAGGCTCAAAACACCCGAAAATTCGATTTTTTTGGGTCCCAGAAGCAATCTGTACATGCATACTCAGTGTTAGAATATTTTCAAAATACAGGCCCAAAACAAGTTAAAAATCGATATTTTATGTGCCCTAAATCGATATGTGCATCCATCTTCTGTACCCATTTATATCTCATATTCAAGCTCAAAACAACCGAAAATTTGAAATTTTTGGATCCCAGAAGCGATCTGTGCATGCATCTTCAGTACCCTTTTATATCTAAAATTCAAGCTCAAAACACCCGAAAATTCGATATTTTTGGGTCCCAGAAGCGATCTGTACATGCCTACTCAGTGCTAAAATGCTTTCAATATACAGGCCCAAAACATGCTGAAAATCGATATTGAAGGTGCAAAAAGTCGATCTATGCATACATCTTCAGTACCCGTTTATATCTCAAATTCAGTTTCAAAACACCCGAAAATTCGATATTTTGGGGTCCCAGAAGCGATCTGTACATGCCTACTCAGTGCTTGAATGTTTTCAAAATATAGGCCCAAAACATGCTAAAATTGATATTTTAGTTGCCCAAAGACGATATGTGCATGCATCTTCTGTACCCGTTTATATCTCAAATTCAGGCTCAAAACACCCGAAAATTCGATATTTTGGGGTCCAAGAAGCTATCTGTACATGTCTACTCAGTGATTAAATATTTTCAAAATAAAGGCCCAAAAAATGCTAAAAATCGATATATTTTGTGCCCAATGTCGATATGTGAATGCATCTTCAGTAATCGTTTATATCTCAAATTCTTGCTTAAAACACACGAATATTCGATTTTTTTGGATTCAAGGAGCAATCTGTGTTAGAATATTTTCAAATACAGGCACAAAACAAGTTGAAAATCGAGATTTTAGGTGCCCTAAATCGATATGTGCAAGCATCTTCTGTACCCGTTTATATCTCAAATTCAGGCTCAAAACACCCGAAAATTTGATATTTTTGGGTCCCAGAAGCGATCTGTACATACCTACTCAGTGTTAGAATATTTTTAAGATACATGTCCAAAACATGCTGAAAATCGATATTTTATATGCCCAAAGTCGATATGTGTATTCATATTCTGTACCCGTTTATATCTCAAATTCAGTCTCAAAACACTCGAAAATTCGATATTCTTGGGTCACTGAATCGATCTGTACATGCCTACTCAGTGTTAGAATTTTTAACAGAGTACAGTCCCAAAACATGCTGAAAATTGATATTTTAGTTGCCCAAAGTCAATATGTGTATGCATATTCTGTACCCGTTTACCTCCTAAATTCAGGTTGAAAACACCCGAAAATTCCATATTTTTGGGTCCCAGAAGCGATCTGTACATGCCTACTCAGTGCTTAAATATTTTCAAAATATAGGCCCAAAACATGCTAAAAATCGATATTTTTGGTGCCCAAACACGATATGTGCATGCATCATCTGTACCCGTTTATATCTCAAATTCAGGATCAAAACACCCGAAAATTCGATATTTTTGGGTCCCAGAAGCGATCTGTACATGTCTACTCAGTGACAGAATATTTTCAAAATACAGGCCCAAAACATGCTGAAAATCGATATTTTAGGTGCCTAATGTCGATATGTGCATGCATCATAAGTAGGCTACCCGTTTATATATCAAATTCAGGCTCAAAACACCCGAAAATTCGATTTTTTTGGGTCCCAGAAGCAATCTGTACATGCATACTCAGTGTTAGAATATTTTCAAAATACAGGCCCAAAACAAGTTAAAAATCGATATTTTATGTGCCCTAAATCGATATGTGCATCCATCTTCTGTACCCATTTATATCTCATATTCAAGCTCAAAACAACCGAAAATTTGAAATTTTTGGGTCCCAGAAGCGATCTGTGCATGCATCTTCAGTACCCTTTTATATCTAAAATTCAAGCTCAAAACACCCGAAAATTCGATATTTTTGGGTCCCAGAAGCGATCTGTACATGCCTACTCAGTGCTAAAATGCTTTCAATATACAGGCCCAAAACATGCTGAAAATCGATATTGAAGGTGCAAAAAGTCGATCTATGCATACATCTTCAGTACCCGTTTATATCTCAAATTCAGTTTCAAAACACCCGAAAATTCGATATTTTGGGGTCCCAGAAGCGATCTGTACATGCCTACTCAGTGCTTGAATGTTTTCAAATTATAGGCCCAAAACATGCTAAAATTGATATTTTAGTTGCCCAAAGACGATATGTGCAGGCATCTTCTGTACCCGTTTATATCTCAAATTCAGGCTCAAAACACACGAAAATTCGATATTTTGGGGTCCAAGAAGCTATCTGTACATGTCTACTCAGTGATTAAATATTTTCAAAATAAAGGCCCAAAAAATGCTAAAAATCGATATATTTTGTGCCCAATGTCGATATGTGAATGCATCTTCAGTAATCGTTTATATCTCAAATTCTTGCTTAAAACACACGAATATTCGATTTTTTTGGATTCAAGGAGCAATCTGTGTTAGAATATTTTCAAATACAGGCACAAAACAAGTTGAAAATCGAGATTTTAGGTGCCCTAAATCGATATGTGCAAGCATCTTCTGTACCCGTTTATATCTCAAATTCAGGCTCAAAACACCCGAAAATTTGATATTTTTGGGTCCCAGAAGCGATCTGTACATACCTACTCAGTGTTAGAATATTTTTAAGATACATGTCCAAAACATGCTGAAAATCGATATTTTATATGCCCAAAGTCGATATGTGTATTCATATTCTGTACCCGTTTATATCTCAAATTCAGTCTCAAAACACTCGAAAATTCGATATTCTTGGGTCACTGAATCGATCTGTACATGCCTACTCAGTGTTAGAATTTTTAACAGAGTACAGTCCCAAAACATGCTGAAAATTGATATTTTAGTTGCCCAAAGTCAATATGTGTATGCATATTCTGTACCCGTTTACCTCCTAAATTCAGGTTGAAAACACCCGAAAATTCCATATTTTTGGGTCCCAGAAGCGATCTGTACATGCCTACTCAGTGCTTAAATATTTTCAAAATATAGGCCCAAAACATGCTAAAAATCGATATTTTTGGTGCCCAAACACGATATGTGCATGCATCATCTGTACCCGTTTATATCTCAAATTCAGGATCAAAACACCCGAAAATTCGATATTTTTGGGTCCCAGAAGCGATCTGTACATGTCTACTCAGTGACAGAATATTTTCAAAATACAGGCCCAAAACATGCTGAAAATCGATATTTTAGGTGCCTAATGTCGATATGTGCATGCATCATAAGTAGGCTACCCGTTTATATATCAAATTCAGGCTCAAAACACCCGAAAATTCGATTTTTTTGGGTCCCAGAAGCAATCTGTACATGCATACTCAGTGTTAGAATATTTTCAAAATACAGGCCCAAAACAAGTTAAAAATCGATATTTTATGTGCCCTAAATCGATATGTGCATCCATTTTCTGTACATATTTATATCTCATATTCAAGCTCAAAACAACCGAAAATTTGAAATTTTTGGGTCCCAGAAGCGATCTGTGCATGCATCTTCAGTACCCTTTTATATCTAAAATTCAAGCTCAAAACACCCGAAAATTCGATATTTTTGGGTCCCAGAAGCGATCTGTACATGCCTACTCAGTGCTAAAATGCTTTCAATATACAGGCCCAAAACATGCTGAAAATCGATATTGAAGGTGCAAAAAGTCGATCTATGCATACATCTTCAGTACCCGTTTATATCTCAAATTCAGTTTCAAAACACCCGAAAATTCGATATTTTGGGGTCCCAGAAGCGATCTGTACATGCCTACTCAGTGCTTGAATGTTTTCAAAATATAGGCCCAAAACATGCTAAAATTGATATTTTAGTTGCCCAATGTCGATATGTGAATGCATCTTCAGTAATCGTTTATATCTCAAAATCAGGCTTAAAACACACAAATATTCGATTTTTTTGGATTCAAGGAGCAATCTGTACATGCCTACTCAGTGTTAGAATATTTTCAAATACGGGCACAAAACAAGTTGAAAATCGAGATTTTAGGTGCCCTAAATCGATATGTGCAAGCATCTTCTGTACCCGTTTATATCTCAAATTCAGGCTCAAAACACCCGAAAATTTGATATTTTTGGGTCCCAGAAGCGATCTGTACATGCCTACTCAGTGTTAGAATATTTTTAAGATACATGTCCAAAACATGCTGAAAATCGATATTTTATCTCCCCAAAGTCGATATGTTTATTCATATTCTGTACCCGTTTATATCTCAACTTCAGTCTCAAAACACTCGAAAATTCGATATTCTTGGGTCACAGAATCGATCTGTACATGCCTACTCATGGTTAGAATTTTTAACAGAGTACAGTCCCAAAACATGCTGAAAATTGATATTTTAGTTGCCCAAAGTCAATATGTGTATGCATATTCTGTACCCGTTTATATCTCAAATTCATTCTCAAAACACTCGAAAATTCGATATTCTTGGGTCACAGAATCGATCTGTACATGCCTACTCAGTGTTAGAATTTTTAACAGAGTACAGTCCCAAAACATGCTGAAAATTGATATTTTAGTTGCCCAAAGTCAATATGTGTATGCATATTCTGTACCCGTTTACCTCCTAAATTCTGTTTGAAAACACCCGAAAATTCCATATTTTTGGGTCCCAGAAGCGATCTGTACATGCCTACTCAGTGCTTAAATATTTTCAAAATATAGCCCCAAAACATGCTAAAAATCGATTTTTTTGGTGCCTAATGTCGATATGTGCATGCATCATAAGTAGGCTACCCGTTTATATATCAAATTCAGGCTCAAAACATCCGAAAATTCGATTTTTTTGGGTCCCAGAATCGATCTGTACATGCCTACTCAATGTTAGAATTTTTAACAGAGTACAGTCCCAAAACATGCTGAAAATTGATATTTTAGTTGCCCAAAGTCAATATGTGTATGCATATTCTGTACCCGTTTATATCTCAAATTCATTCTCAAAACACTCGAAAATTCGATATTCTTGGGTCACTGAATCGATCTGTACATGCCTACTCAGTGTTAGAATTTTTAACAGAGTACAGTGCCAAAACATGCTGAAAATTGATATTTTAGTTGCCCAAAGTCAATATGTGTATGCATATTCTGTACCCGTTTACCTCCTAAATTCTGCTTGAAAACACCCGAAAATTCCATATTTTTGGGTCCCAGAAGCGATCTGTACATGCCTACTCAGTGCTTAAATATTTTCAAAATATAGCCCCAAAACATGCTAAAAATCGATATTTTTGGTGCCTAATGTCGATATGTGCATGCATCATAAGTAGGCTACCCGTTTATATATCAAATTTAAGCTCAAAACATCCGAAAATTCGATTTTTTTGGGTCCCAGAAGCGATCTGTATATGCCTACTTAGTACTAGAATATTCTCAAAATATACGGCAAAAACATGCTAAAAATCGATATTTTTGGTGCCCAATGTCGATATGTGAATGCATCTTTAGTAATCGTTTATATCTCAAATTCAATTTCAAAACACCCGAAAATTCGATATTTTTGGTTCCCAGTAGCGATCTCTACATGCCTACTTAGTACTAGAATATTCTCAAAATATAGGGCAAAAACATGCTAAAAATCGATATTTTTGGTGCCCAAAGTTGATATGTGCATGCATCTTCTGTACCCGTTTATATCTCAAATTCGAGATCAAAACATACGAAAATTCGATATTTTTGGGTTCAAGGAGTGATCTGTACATGCCTACTCAGTGTTAGAATATTTTCAAAATACAGTCCCAAAACAAGTTGAAAATCGATATTTTATGTGCCCTAAATCGATATGTGCATGCATCTTCTGTACCCATTTATATCTCATATTCAAGCTCAAAACAACCGAAAATTTGATATTTTTGGGTCCCAGAAGCGATCTGTGCATGCATCTTCAGTACCCTTTTATATCTCAAATTCAGGATGAAAACCCCCGAAAATTCGATATTTTTGGGTCCCAGAAGCGATCTGTACATGCCTACTCAGTGCTAAAATGCTTTCAATATATAGGCCGAAAACATGCTGAAAATCGATATTGAAGGTGCAAAAAGTCGATCTATGCATACATCTTCAGTACCCGTTTAAATATCAAATTCAGTTTCAAAACACCCGAAAATTCGATATTTTGGGGTCCCAGAAGCGATCTGTACATGGCTACTCAGTGATTAAATATTTTCAAAATAAAGGCCCAAAAAATGCTAAAAATCGATATTTTTGGTGCCCAATGTCGATATGTGAATGCATCTTCAGTAATCGTTTATATCTCAAATTCAGGCTTAAAACACACGAATATTCGATTTTTTTGGATTCAAGGAGCAATCTGTGTTAGAATATTTTCAAATACAGGCACAAAACAAGTTGAAAATCGAGATTTTCGGTGCCCTAAATCGATATGTGCAAGCATCTTCTGTACCCGTTTATATCTCAAATTCAGGCTCAAAACAACCGAAAATTTGATATTTTTGGGTCCCAGAAGCGATCTGTACATGTCTACTCAGTGTTAGAATATTTTTAAGATACATGTCCAAAACATGCTGAAAATCGATATTTTATCTGCCCAAAGTCGATATGTGTATTCATATTCTGTACCCGTTTATATCTCAAATTCAGTCTCAAAACACTCGAAAATTCGATATTCTTGGGTCACAGAATCGATCTGTACATGCCTACTCAGTGTTAGAATTTTTAACAGAGTACAGACCCAAAACATGCTGAAAATTGATATTTTAGTTGCCCAAAGTCAATATGTGTATGCATATTCTGTACCCGTTTACCTCCTAAATTCAGGTTGAAAACACCCGAAAATTCCATATTTTTGGGTCCCAGAAGCGATCTGTACATGCCTACTCAGTGCTTAAATATTTTCAAAATATAGGCCCAAAACATGCTAAAAATCGATATTTTTGGTGCCCAAAGACGATATGTGCATGCATCTTCTGTACCCGTTTATATCTCAAATTCAGGCTCAAAACACCCGAAAATTCGATATTTTGGGGTCCCAGAAGCGATCTGTACATGTCTACTCAGTGACAGAATATTTTCAAAATACAGGCCCAAAACATGCTAAAAATCGATATTTTAGGTGCCTAATGTCGATATGTGCATGCATCATAAGTAGGCTACCCGTTTATATCTCAAATTCAGGCTCAAAACACCCGAAAATTCGATATTTATGGGTCCCAGAAGCGATCTGTACATGCCTACTCAGTGCTAAAATGCTTTCAATATACAGGCCCAAAACATGCTGAAAATCGATATTGAAGGTGCAAAAAGTCGATCTATGCATATATCTTCAGTACCCGTTTATATCTCAAATTCAGTTTAAAAACACCCGAAAATTCGATATTTTGGGGTCCCAGAAGCGATCTGTACACGCCTACTCAGTGCTTGAATGTTTTCAAAATATAGGCCCAAAACATGCTAAAATTGATATTTTAGTTGCCCAAAGACGATATGTGCATGCATCTTCTGTACCCGTTTATATCTAAAATTCAGTCTCAAAACACGCGAAAATTCGATATTCTTGGGTCACAGAATCGATCTGTACATGCCTACTCAGTGTTAGAATTTTTAACAAAGTACAGTCCCAAAACATGCTGAAAATTTATATTTTAGTTGCCCAAAGTCAATATGTGTATGCATATTCTGTACCCGTTTACCTCCTAAATTCAGGTTGAAAACACCCGAAAATTCCATATTTTTGGGTCCCAGAAGCGATCTGTACATGACTACTCAGTGCTTAAATATTTTCAAAATATAGGCCCAAAACATGCTAAAAATCGATATTTTTGGTGCCGAAAGACGATATGTGCATGCATCTTCTGTACCCGTTTATATCTCAAATTCAGGCTCAAAACACCCGAAAATTCGATATTTTGGGGTCCCAGAAGCGATCTGTACATGTCTACTCAGTGACAGAATATTTTCAAAATACAGGCCCAAAACATGCTAAAAATCGATATTTTAGGTGCCTAATGTCGATATGTGCATGCATCATAAGTAGGCTACCCGTTTATATCTCAAATTCAGGCTCAAAACACCCGAAAATTCGATTTTTTTGGGTCCCAAAAGCGATCTGTACATGCCTACTTAGTACTAGAATATTCTCAAAATATAGGGCAAAAACATGCTAAAAATCGATATTTTTGGTGCCCAAAGTTGATATGTGCATGCCTCTTCTGTACCCGTTTATATCTTAAATTCGAGATCAAAACACACGAAAATTCGATATTTTTGGGTTCAAGGAGCGATCTGTACATGCCTACTCAGTGTTAGAATATTTTCAAAATACAGGCCCAAAACAAGTTGAAAATCGATATTTTATGTGCCCTAAATCGATATGTGCATGCATCTTCTGTACCCATTTATATCTCATATTCAAGCTCAAAACAACCAAAAATTTGATATATTTGGGTCCCAGAATCGATCTGTGCATGCATCTTCAGTACCCTTTTATATCTCAAATTCAGGCTGAAAACACCCGAAAATTCGATATTTTTGGGTCCCAGAAGCGATCTGTACATGCCTACTCAGTGCTAAAATGCTTTCAATATACAGGCCCAAAACATGCTGAAAATCGATATTGAAGGTGCAAAAAGTCGATCTATGCATATATCTTCAGTACCCGTTTATATCTCAAATTCAGTTTAAAAACACCCGAAAATTCGATATTTTGGGGTCCCCGAAGCGATCTGTACATGCCTACTCAGTGCTTGAATGTTTTCAAAATATAGGCCCAAAACATGCTAAAATTGATATTTTAGTTGCCCAAAGACGATATGTGCATGCATCTTCTGTACCCGTTTATATCTAAAATTCAGTCTCAAAACACGCGAAAATTCGATATTCTTGGGTCACAGAATCGATCTGTACATGCCTACTCAGTGTTAGAATTTTTAACAAAGTACAGTCCCAAAACATGATGAAAATTTATATTTTAGTTGCCCAAAGTCAATATGTGTATGCATATTCTGTACCCGTTTACCTCCTAAATTCAGGCTGAAAACACCCGAAAATTCCATATTTTTGGGTCCCAGAAGCGATCTGTACATGCCTACTCAGTGCTTAAATATTTTCAAAATATAGGCCCAAAACATGCTAAAAATCGATATTTTTGGTGCCCAAACACGATATGTGCATGCATCTTCTGTACCCGTTTATATCTCAAATTAAGGCTCAAAACACCCGAAAATTCGATATTTTTGGGTCCCAGAAGCGATCGGTACATGTCTACTCAGTGACAGAATATTTTCAAAATACAGCCCCAAAACATGCTGAAAATCGATATTTTAGGTGCCTAATGTCGATATGTGCATGCATCATCAGTAGGCTACCCGTTTATATATCAATTTCTGGCTCAAAACACCCGAAAATTCTATATTTTTGGGTCCCAGTTGCTATCTCTACATGCCTACTTAGTACTAGAATATTCTCAAAATATAGGGCAAAAACATGCTAAAAATCGATATTTTTGGTGCCCAAAGTTGATATGTGCATGCATCTTCTGTACCCGTTTATATCTCAAATTCGAGATCAAAACATACGAAAATTCGATATTTTTGGGTTCAAGGAGTGATCTATACATGCCTACTCAGTGTTAGAATATTTTCAAAATACAGGCCCAAAACAAGTTGAAAATCGATATTTTATGTGCCCTAAATCGATATGTGCATGCATCTTCTGTACCCATTTATATCTCATATTCAAGCTCAAAACAACCGAAAATTTGATATTTTTGGGTCCCAGAAGCGATCTGTGCATGCATCTTCAGTACCCTTTTATATCTCAAATTCAGGCTGAAAACACCCGAAAATTCGATATTTTTGGGTCCCAGAAGCGATCTGTACATGCCTACTCAGTGCTAAAATGCTTTCAATATATAGGCCGAAAACATGCTGAAAATCGATATTGAAGGTGCAAAAAGTCGATCTATGCATACATCTTCAGTACCCGTTTAAATCTCAAATTCAGTTTCAAAACACCCGAAAATTCGATATTTTGGGGTCCCAGAAGCGATCTGTACATGGCTACTCAGTGATTAAATATTTTCAAAATAAAGGCCCAAAAAATGCTAAAAATCGATATTTTTGGTGCCCAATGTCGATATGTGAATGCATCTTCAGTAATCGTTTATATCTCAAATTCAGGCTTAAAACACACGAATATTCGATTTTTTTGGATTCAAGGAGCAATCTGTGTTAGAATATTTTCAAATACAGGCACAAAACAAGTTGAAAATCGAGATTTTCGGTGCCCTAAATCGATATGTGCAAGCATCTTCTGTACCCGTTTATATCTCAAATTCAGGCTCAAAACACCCGAAAATTTGATATTTTTGGGTCCCAGAAGCGATCTGTACATGTCTACTCAGTGTTAGAATATTTTTAAGATACATGTCCAAAACATGCTGAAAATCGATATTTTATCTGCCCAAAGTCGATATGTGTATTCATATTCTGTACCCGTTTATATCTCAAATTCAGTCTCAAAACACTCGAAAATTCGATATTCTTGGGTCACAGAATCGATCTGTACATGCCTACTCAGTGTTAGAATTTTTAACAGAGTACAGACCCAAAACATGCTGAAAATTGATATTTTAGTTGCCCAAAGTCAATATGTGTATGCATATTCTGTACCCGTTTATCTCCTAAATTCAGGTTGAAAACACCCGAAAATTCCATATTTTTGGGTCCCAGAAGCGATCTGTACATGCCTACTCAGTGCTTAAATATTTTCAAAATATAGGCCCAAAACATGCTAAAAATCGATATTTTTGGTGCCCAAAGACGATATGTGCATGCATCTTCTGTACCCGTTTATATCTCAAATTCAGGCTCAAAACACCCGAAAATTCGATATTTTGGGGTCCCAGAAGCGATCTGCACATGTCTACTCAGTGACAGAATATTTTCAAAATATAGGCCCAAAACATGCTAAAAATCGATATTTTAGGTGCCTAATGTCGATATGTGCATGCATCATAAGTTGGCTACCCGTTTATATCTCAAATTCAGGCTCAAAACACCCGAAAATTCGATTTTTTTGGGTCCCAGAAGCGATCTGTACATGCCTACTTAGTACTAGAATATTCTCAAAATATTGGGCAAAAACATGCTAAAAATCGATATTTTTGGTGCCCAAAGTTGATATGTGCATGCCTCTTCTGTACCCGTTTATATCTTAAATTCGAGATCAAAACACACGAAAATTCGATATTTTTGGGTTCAAGGAGCGATCTGTACATGCCTACTCAGTGTTAGAATATTTTCAAAATACAGGCCCAAAACAAGTTGAAAATCGATATTTTATGTGCCCTAAATCGATATGTGCATGCATCTTCTGTACCCATTTATATCTCATATTCAAGCTCAAAACAACCAAAAATTTGATATATTTGGGTCCCAGAATCGATCTGTGCATGCATCTTCAGTACCCTTTTATATCTCAAATTCAGGCTGAAAACACCCGAAAATTCGATATTTTTGGGTCCCAGAAGCGATCTGTACATGCCTACTCAGTGCTAAAATGCTTTCAATATACAGGCCCAAAACATGCTGAAAATCGATATTGAAGGTGCAAAAAGTCGATCTATGCATATATCTTCAGTACCCGTTTATATCTCAAATTCAGTTTCAAAACACCCGAAAATTCGATATTTTTGGGTCCCAGAAGCGATCTGTACATGCCTACTCAGTGCTTGAATGTTTTCAAAATATAGGCCCAAAACATGCTAAAATTGATATTTTAGTTGCCCAAAGACGATATGTGCATGCATCTTCTGTACCCGTTTATATCTAAAATTCAGTCTCAAAACACGCGAAAATTCGATATTCTTGGGTCACAGAATCGATCTGTACATGCCTACTCAGTGTTAGAATTTTTAACAAAGTACAGTCCCAAAACATGCTGAAAATTTATATTTTAGTTGCCCAAAGTCAATATGTGTATGCATATTCTGTACCCGTTTACCTCCTAAATTCAGGCTGAAAACACCCGAAAATTCCATATTTTTGGGTCCCAGAAGCGATCTGTACATGCCTACTCAGTGCTTAAATATTTTCAAAATATAGCCCCAAAACATGCTAAAAATCGATATTTTTGGTGCCCAAACACGATATGTGCATGCATCTTCTGTACCCGTTTATATCTCAAATTAAGGCTCAAAACACCCGAAAATTCGATATTTTTGGGTCCCACAAGCGATCGGTACATGTCTACTCAGTGACAGAATATTTTCAAAATACAGCCCCAAAACATGCTGAAAATCGATATTTTAGGTGCCTAATGTCGATATGTGCATGCATCATCAGTAGGCTACCCGTTTATATATCAAATTCTGGCTCAAAACACCCGAAAATTCGATATTTTTGGGTCCCAGTAGCGATCTGTACATGCCTACTTAGTACTAGAATATTCTCAAAATATAGGGCAAAAACATGCTAAAAATCGATATTTTTGGTGCCCAAAGTTGATATGTGCATGCATCTTCTGTACCCGTTTATATCTCAAATTCGAGATCAAAACATACGAAAATTCGATATTTTTGGGTTCAAAGAGTGATCTGTACATGCCGACTCAGTGTTAGAATATTTTCAAAATACAGGCCCAAAACAAGTTGAAAATAGATATTTTATGTGCCCTAAATTGATATGTGCATGCATCTTCTGTACCTGTTTATATCTCAATTTCAAGCTCAAAACACCCGAAAATTCGATATTCTTGGGTCACAGAATCGATATGTACATGACTACTCAGTGTTAGAATATTTTACAAATTACAGACCCAAACCATGCTGAAAATTTGATATTTTAGTTGCCCAAAGTCAATATGTGGATGCATATTCTGTACCCGTTTACATACTAAATTCAGGCTGAAAACACCAGAAAATTCCATATTTTTGGGCCCCAGAGGCGATCTGTACATGCCTACTCAGTGTTAGAATATTTTTAATATACATGTCCAAAACATGCTGAAAATCGATATTTTTGGTGCCCAAAGTCGATATGTGTATTCATATTCTGTACCCGTTTATATCTCAAATTCAGTCTCAGAACACTCGAAAATTCGATATTCTTGGGTCACAGAATCGATCTGTACATGCCTACTCAGTGTTAGAATTTTTAACAAAGTACAGTCCCAAAACATGCTGAAAATTGATATTTTAGTTGCCCAAAGTCAATATGTGTATGCATATTCTGTACCCGTTTACCTCCTAAATTCAGGCTGAAAACACCCGAAAATTCCATATATTTGGGTCCCAGAAGCGATCTGTACATGCCTACTCAGTGTTTAACTATTTTCAAAATATAGCCCCAAAACATGCTAAAAATCGATATTTTTGGTGCCCGAAGACGATATGTGCATGCATCTTCTGTACCCGTTTATATCTCAAATTCAGGCTCAAAACACCCGAAAATTCGATTTTTTTGGGTCCCCAAAGCGATTTGTACATGCCTACTTAGTACTAGAATATTCTCAAAATATAGGGCAAAAACATGCTAAAAATCGATATTTTTGGTGCCCAAAGTTGATATGTGCATGCCTCTTCTGTACTCGTTTATATCTCAAATTCGAGATCAAAACACACGAAAATTCGATATTTTTGGGTTCAAGGAGCGATCTGTACATGCCTACTCAGTGTTAGAATATTTTCAAAATACAGGCCCAAAACAAGTTGAAAATCGATATTTTATGTGCCCTAAATCGATATGTGCATGCATCTTCTGTACCCATTTATATCTCATATTCAAGCTCAAAACAACCGAAAATTTGATATTTTTGGGTCCCAGAAGCGATTTGTGCATGCATCTTCAGTACCCTTTTATATCTCAAATTCAGGCTGAAAACCCCCGAAAATTCGATATTTTTGGGTCCCAGAAGCGATCTGTACATGCCTACTCAGTGCTAAAATGCTTTCAATATACAGGCCCAAAACATGCTGAAAATCGATATTGAAGGTGCAAAAAGTCGATCTATGCATACATCTTCAGTACCCGTTTAAATCTCAAATTCAGTTTCAAAACACCCGAAAATTCGATATTTTGGGGTCCCAAAAGCGATCTGTACATGCCTACTCAGTGCTTGAATGTTTTCAAAATATAGGCCCAAAACATGCTAAAATTGATATTTTAGTTGCCCAAAGACGATATGTGCATGCATCTTCTGTACCCGTTTATATCTCAAATTCAGTCTCAAAACACGCGAATATTCGATATTCTTGGGTCACAGAATCGATCTGTACATGCCTACTCAGTGTTAGAATTTTTAACAAAGTACAGTCCCAAAACATGCTGAAAATTTATATTTTAGTTGCCCAAAGTCAATATGTGTATGCATATTCTGTACCCGTTTACCTCCTAAATTCAGGCTGAAAACACCCGAAAATTCCATATTTTTGGGTCCCAGAAGCGATCTGTACATGCCTACTCAGTGCTTAAATATTTTCAAAATATAGGCCCAAAACATGCTAAAAATCGATATTTTTGGTGCCCAAACACGGTATGTGCATGCATCTTCTGTACCCGTTTATATCTCGAATTCAGGCTCAAAACAACCGAAAATTCGATATTTTTGGGTCCTACAAGCGATCTGTACATGTCTACTCAGTGACAGAATATTTTCAAAATACATCCCCAAAACATGCTAAAAATCGATATTTTAGGTGCCTAATGTCGATATATGCATGCATCATCAGTAGGCTACCCGTTTATATATCAAATTCAGGCTCAAAACACCCGAAAATTCGATATTTTTGGGTCCCAGAAGCGATCTCTACATGCCTACTTAGTACTAGAATATTCTCAAAATATAGGGCAAAAACATGCTAAAAATCGATATTTTTGGTCCCCAAGGTGATATGTGCATGCATCTTCTCTACCCGTTTATATCTCAAATTCGAGATCAAAACATACGAAAATTCGAAATTTTTGGGTTCAAGGAGTGATCTGTACATGCCGACTCAGTTTTAGAATATTTTCAAAATACAGGCCCAAAACAAGTTGAAAATCGATATTTTATGTGCCCTAAATTGATATGTGCATGCATCTTCTGTACCCGTTTATATCTCAATTTCAAGCTCAAACCACCCGAAAATTCGATATTCTTGGGTCACAGAATCGATATGTACATGACTACTCAGTGTTAGAATACTTTACAAATTACAGACCCAAACCATGCTGAAAATTTGATATTTTAGTTGCCCAAAGTCAATATGTGTATGCATATTCTGTACCCGATTACATCCTAAATTCAGGCTGAAAACACCCGAAAATTCCATATTTTTGGGTCCCATAAGCGATCTGTACATGCTTACTCAGTGCTTAAACATTTTCAAAATATAGGCCCAAAACAAGCTAAAAATCGATATTTTTGGTGCCCAATGTCGATAGGTGAATGCATCTTCTTTACTCTTTTATATCTCAAATTCAGGCTCAAAACACCCAAAAATTCAATATTTTTGGGTCCCAGAAGCAATCTGTACATGTCTACTCAGTGACAGAATACTTTGCAAAATACAGGCCCAAAACATGTTAAAAATCGAAATTTTATGTGCATAATGTCGATATGTGCATGCATCATCAGTACCCGTTTATATCTCAAATTCAGGCTCAAAACTCTCGAAAATTCGATATTTTTGGGTCCAAGAAGCGATCTGTACATGCCTACTTAGTACTAGAATATTATCAAAATATAGGGCAAAAACAAGCTAAAAATCGATATTTTTGGTGCCCAAAGTCGATATGTGCATGTATCTTCTCTACCCGTTTATATCTCAAATTCGAGATCAAAACACACGAAAATTCGATATATTTGGGTTCAAGGAGCGATCTGTACATGCCTACTCAGTGTTAGAATATTTTCAAAATACAGGCACAAATCAAGTTGAAAATCGATATTTTATGTGCCCTAAATCGATATGTGCATGCATCTTCTGTACCCGTTTATATCTCAAATTCAGGCTCAAAACAACCGAAAATTCGATATTTTTGGGTCCCAGAGGCGATCTGTACATGCCTACTCAGTGTTAGAATATTTTTAATATACATGTCCAAAACATGCTGAAAATCGATATTTTATCTGCCCAAAGTCGATATGTGTATGCATATTCTGTACCCGTTTATATCTCAAATTCAGTCTCAAAACACTCGAGAATTCGATATTCTTGGGTCACAGAATCGATCTGTACATGCCTACTCAGTGTTAGAATTTTTAACAAAGTACAGTCCCAAAACATGCTGAAAATTGATATTTTAGTTGCCCAAAGTCAATATGTGTATGCATATTCTGTACCCGTTTACCTCCTAAATTCAGGCTGAAAACACCCGAAAATTCCATATATTTGGGTCCCAGAAGCGATCTGTACATGCCTACTCAGTGTTTAAATATTTTCAAAATATAGCCCCAAAACATGCTAAAAATCGATGTTTTTGGTGCCCAAAGACGATATGTGCATGCATCTTCTGTACCCGTTTATATCTCAAATTCAGGCTCAAAACACCCGAAAATTCGATTTTTTTGGGTCCCCGAAGCGATCTCTACATGCCTACTTAGTACTAGAATATTCTCAAAATATAGGGCAAAAACATGCTAAAAATCGATATTTTTGGTGCCCAAAGTTGATATGTGCATGCATCTTCTGTACCCGTTTATATCTCAAATTCGAGATCAAAACATACGAAAATTCGATATTTTTGGGTTCAAGGAGTGATCTGTACATGCCGACTCAGTTTTAGAATATTTTCAAAATACAGGCCCAAAACAAGTTGAAAATCGATATTTTATGTGCCCTAAATTGATATGTGCATGCATCTTCTGTACCCGTTTATATCTCAATTTCAAGCTCAAAACACCCGAAAATTCGATATTCTTGGGTCACAGAATCGATATGTACATGACTACTCAGTGTTAGAATATTTTACAAATTACAGACCCAAACCATGCTGAAAATTTGATATTTTAGTTGCCCAAAGTCAATATGTGTATGCATATTCTGTACCCGTTTACATCCTAAATTCAGGCTGAAAACACCCGAAAATTCCATATTTTTGGGTCCCATAAGCGATCTGTACATGCTTACTCAGTGCTTAAACATTTTTAAAATATAGGCCCAAAACAAGCTAAAAATCGATATTTTTGGTGCCCAATGTCGATATGTGAATGCATCTTCTTTACTCTTTTATATCTCAAATTCAGGCTCAAAACACCCGAAAATTCGATATTTTTGGGTCCCAGAAGCGATCTGTACATGTCTACTCAGTGACAGAATACTTTGCAAAATACAGGCCCAAAACATGTTAAAAATCGATATTTTATGTGCATAATGTCGATATGTGCATGAATCATCAGTACCCGTTTATATCTCAAATTCAAGCTCAAAACACTCGAAAATTCGATATTTTTGGGTCCAAGAAGCGATCTTTACATGCCTACTTAGTACTAGAATATTATCAAAATATAGGGCAAAAACAAGCTAAAAATCGATATTTTTGGTGCCCAAAGTCGATATGTGCATGTATCTTCTCTACCCGTTTATATCTCAAATTCGAGATCAAAACGCACGAAAATTCGATATATTTGGGTTCAAGGAGCGATCTGTACATGCCTACTCAGTGTTAGAATATTTTCAAAATACAGGCACAAATCAAGTTGAAAATCGATATTTTATGTGCCCTAAATCGATATGTGCATGCATCTTCTGTACCCGTTTATATCTCAAATTCAGGCTCAAAACAACCGAAAATTCGATATTTTTGGGTCCCAGAGGCGATCTTTACATGCCTACTCAGTGTTAGAATATTTTTAATATACATGTCCAAAACATGCTGAAAATCGATATTATATCTGCCCAAAGTCGATATGGGTATTCATATTCTGTACCCGTTTATATCTCAAATTCAGTCTCAAAACACTCGAAAATTCGATATTCTTGGGTCACAGAATCGATCTGTACATGCCTACTCAGTGTTAGAATTTTTAACAAAGTACAGTCCCAAAACATGCTGAAAATTGATATTTTAGTTGCCCAAAGTCAATATGTGTATGCATATTCTGTACCCGTTTACCTCCTAAATTCAGGCTGAAAACACCCGAAAATTCCATATATTTGGGTCCCAGAAGCGATCTGTACATGCCTACTCAGTGTTTAAATATTTTCAAAATATAGGCCCAAAATATGCTAAAAATCGATATTTTTGGTGCCCAAAGACGATATGTGCATGCATCTTCTGTACCCGTTTATATCTCAAATTCAGGCTCAAAACACCCGAAAATTCGATATTTTTGGTTCCCACATGCGATCTGTACATGTCTACTCAGTGACAGAATATTTTCAAAATACAGGCCCAGAATAATGATAATGATGATGATGATCAAGATAATGATGATGATAATGATAATGATAATAATGATGATGATAATAATGATGATGATAATGAAGCTAATAATATATATATATATATATATATATATATATATATATATATATATATATATATATATATATATATATATATATATATATATATATATATATATAACACTCTATCTATCTATCCATCAATCTATTCATCAGAAAGAGAGCGAGAGTGGGGGAGGGTTGGAAGGTGGT